>OU911052.1:0-2500000 GCA_918358695.1 Melinaea menophilus ssp. n. AW-2005
CTAACCTAACCTAACCTAACCTAACCTTTTTTTTTTTTTTTTTTTTTTTTTTTTTTCGTCTGGAACCCTCATGGGTTCCACCGCATTCCAGGGGAGCGGAAGGCGGTGGGTATGTGAGACTCCTACTCACTAAACCAGACGGTCAACACATCGCCGTATGGAGGAGCGCCACGGGAACGCCGAAGCATACATCCGCGTTGCTCCAACGGCAGGCAACGCCAAGTAGGCGGCCACCACCCCCCCAAATGGAGCGGCGCAAACTGTTGACCGGGATGCGCCCCACTCCGATGGTCGGCTTGTTTTCTGGCGAGGAGCTCCCCTGCTCCCCGCCCAAGCCGACCGAGCCAGATCGTTTTGGACGACCTTTATCTCCGAGCCGACGGCAAGCCGCCGAGCTCAGAATCAAGGAAGTCCGATCCGACTCATACCCACTAGAGCCCCGGCCCCGAGATGGGACCGTGGCGGGTGGCGGACTTCGCAGTCCACCACCCGTACCGGGGGCTACGGCGGCAGACGGCGCTCGTGAGCGACACGCCTGCGCCCCACCCTCCTCCGGCGCATCGGTAGAGCGGCTCCGTCCTCCTCCCTGAGCCTCTCCGCCGCCTCCTTCTGCGACATCACGACCTCGCAGAAGGAACGCACCGCACCCCACGCCTCTTCGCTCGAGACCATGGCCTTGACGACGGCCGCGAGCGAGAGGTCCGACCCAATGGAAGCCACGAGTGTAGCACGCGGCTCCGCCCAATGTGGGCACGAAGCCAGCGTGTGCTGAGCCGTATCCTCGGCGCAGCCGCACTCGTGGCACATCATCGTGGGCTCACGACCCGCCACCCTAAACAGATACCTCCCGAAGCATCCGTGCCCCGAAAGGATCTGCGTCAGGTGGAAGGTCATCACCCCGTGCCTGCGACCGACCCAGTCCGAAAGGATGGGACCGATCGCTAGGGCAGTCGATTTACCAGCGCCGGGCACTCTGAGCCTCTCTCGCCATGTGACGAGCAGCTCCTCCTGCACCCTGCGCCTCCAATCCGACTCCCCGCCCTCCCCCCGACGATGGGCATCCCTCCTCCGACGATACGCCTCCGCCAGCGTCAAAGCGTCCAGGTCCCACGGTGGGGTCCCGGCCAGAGCGCAGGCCGCCTCGCACGAGATGGTGCGATACCCTCGGATCACCCTGACAGCCATGACCCTCTGCGCTCTGCACAAGAGGGCCCGGTTGCGGGAGTCGAGGCTATCGGCCCATATTGGTGCCCCGTAGAGCGCCATGGACTTTACCACCCCGGTGTACAGACGCCGGCAACTTAGGCTCGGTCCCCCGACATTTGGGAGGACGCGACACAGCGCTCCGGCTGCCCTAACTAGCTTCGGCGCTAGGCGCCGAAAGTGCTCGTCGAAGCTCCATCGACTGTCGAGGACGAGTCCAAGGTACTCCAAGGAACGCCCGACGGCGATGGAAACTCCTCCGACCACCACACTCGAACCGGCAGGAGGTGCGTTCCGCGGCCCGTGAAAACACACGGCGACGGATTTGTGCAATGCAACCTCCAGCCCCAACCTTCTAATGCGCGCCACTACCTGCGCGACCCCAGCCGTTGCGAGAACACTGGCCTCCCGGTAGCTGTCGCCGCGTGCCGTTACGAGAGTGTCGTCGGCGTAACAGGTTACTTCGACACCCCGTAAGTTGGCACCGCGCAGCACCCAGTCGTAGCCGATGTTCCACAGGAGAGGTCCGAGAACCGACCCCTGCGGAACACCGCACGACACCTCCCTACGAATCCAGCCGTCGCCAGACGGGTAGCAGACGGCGCGGTCGCAGAGGTAATCCGCTACGACGCGACGCAAGTACCCGGGCACGGCGTGGAACCTAAGCGCCTCCAAAATGGTCGCCCAGGGAAGGGTGTTAAACGCGTTGGCGATGTCGAGAGACACCGCCAACACCACCCCGCCCCGAGAAACCGAGGCCTCCGCCAGGGCCCTCACCCGACCGACAGCGTCGAGGGTGGACCTGCCCTTGCGGAAGCCAAATTGATGGTCGCTGAGATCCCGACCGGACTCCCCCAAGTGCTTGACGAGGCGAGCGGATAAAACCCGCTCAAAGAGCTTACCCGCCTCGTCGAGAAGCACTATCGGCCGGTATGCCGATGGCTCGGCAACCGGCCGCCCCTCCTTGCGCAACAGCACCAGTTTCCCACCCTTCCACGTCCGCGGGAACCTGCCCTGCCGCAAACAAGCGTTGAAGAGGCGCAGCACTAGAGGCTCTAAATCCCCTAGGGCCAAGGCCCAGGCGCGCCCGGGGATGCCGTCGGGTCCCGGCGCAGTGTTCTTCGACCGAAGCCGAAGCACTGCAGCCCCCAACTCACCCCCGGAGACATCCCGTGCTGCGTCCCAACGCTCCTCCTCAACCTCCTCAGTCGCCGGCGCCATACGAGGTACCCGATGGTCGGTACCTCGAGGGAACAATGCCGTGACTACGGACTCCAGCAACGCCGGCTGGAGAGTCTTGGTCAGCGGAGGGGCCCACGGTCGAAGCTTTCGCCTCACCATCTTGTACGGCCTCCCCCACGGGTCCCTGTCCAGGGACTCCACCATCTCCGCTTCGGCCAGGTCTTTGGCTTTGGCGATGGCCGCTACGAAAGCCAGCACTGCCTCCCGATATCGAGTATAGTGCTGACTCTCAAGCTCTTGGTCTCGTCGCCGCCGCCTCCGACATCTGGTGTACTGGCGCCTGAGAGCCACGCAGGTCTCTCGGAGACGCGATAACTCCTCAGACCACCAGTACACGCCGCGCCTCGGAGTCGCGGAGCGTACGCGGGGCATCGCCGCATCGCAGATGTGCGACATGGTCTGGCCCAGACGCGCAGCTTCCGCCTCTACATTCACTGCGCCTTCCGGCGCTCCTACCCAGGACTGGACCAGGGCAGCCTCCACCAGCACCTCCCTGTCCAGACGCTTCAGGGCCCATCGCGGGCCCTCTTCGCGCGAAGGTCGACTCGGGGCATTCGGCGGGGCAGGGAGTGCGGAGACGTCGAACCTCACGTAGCGGTGGTCCGACAACGTCTCCACATCCTCCATAACCCGCCAGCCTCGGATACGGCGCGCCAGGGTGGGATCGGCGAACGTGATGTCGACGATCGAACCACCCTGTTGCCGCACGCACGTATGTACCGACCCGCGGTTCAGGACGACAAGACCGGACGCGACTACCCAGTCTTCGAGGAGCTCTCCACGTGCGTCCGCGGCCGGGCAACCCCAAGCCATGGATTTGGCATTAAGGTCCCCGACCACGAGGACCCGACCGGGGCCACTCCTCCCGACGAGGGCGCCGACTTCGACCAGAAACTGTTCGAAGTCGGCGACGCTGCGATTCGGAGAGAAGTAGACCCCGATCAGTGTTACGTTTCCGACGAGAGCCGAGACGTAGCCGCGACCCTTCGTCACTCCTCCGAAGACCGGGGATCCGGCCGCTGTCCGAGTCCCGATCGCCACCACACCGTCCCTGTCGCCGGCCCAGTCGTCCCCCGAAGGGACGTAGTAGGGCTCGGCGATCACGACGACGTTTACCAACCACTCCGCCATGCTTTGGAACAAGAGGTCCTGAGCCCTGGCGCAGTGGTTGATATTCGCCTGTAGAATCCGCATGGCCATCTTATTCGATGACCATGGGATCCTCTACGGGCCTGGAAGGCTGCTTTAAGGCCCTAGGACCTCTGCCAGCCTGGCCCGGCTTCCTTCCCTTCGGGGCGGGAACGCACTCCTTGGTCCCCACCCGATGCTTGGCCGGTCTGCCGGCCGCTGCGCACGTGACGCAGTGCGGCTCGGCAGAGCACTCCTGGGCCTTGTGCCCGGGCTTTCCGCACCGATAGCAGAGGTCGCTCCTGTCGACCTCCGCAGTGCACTTGGCCCTGACGTGCCCCATCTCCAGGCACCGGAAGCACCGGAGGGGCCGATCGTCCAAGACGCGGACCTGCGCCGACACCCATCCGACGAGGAGCCTGCCACCACCGGATACCTTCTTGGCCGCTGCGACCGGGCAACGAACCCACGAAGCACCGAGGCCACCGGTGCCGACGGTGACAGCCCCGCAACGGACTTCGTCGACGTCGCACCCACCAACCCTAGCGACGGCCGTAGCCACGTCGACGCTGGACACGGAGTCGTCCAGTCCCGAAATGCGCATTTCTGCGCACTTCGTGGGTCTAGAGACCCTGACCTGCCCTTCGGGCAGTGACTCTCTCAGCTTCTTAGCGAGAGAGTCCGCCATACCCCCGGTATTCGCTCCGGGCAGTTCCAGGATGCGGCCACCAGTGACCGCCTTCCTAAACCTTAGGTCCTTAATACCTAGGTCGGCCAGGTTGACCTTCTGCTTCGCCTCCGCCAAAACCTGGGCGTAAGTCACGCCATTGGCCTCGGCTTCGGGATGCAGGGTCAATACCACAGCCGTGGATCGTTCTGCCCGGAGCTTTCTTTTGGGAGCGGTCCCTGGCTTCTGCGACTGCGGTTTCGACCGCGATGCAGAAGGTCCAGCAGGGCCCTTTCCCTGTCCCTTTTTGGGTGGCTTTGCCGCTTTTGGCTTCGCCTGAGGCTCGGTAGCCTTCGACTTAACCTGCGGCTGAGCCGCTTTCGGCTTCGCCTGCGGCTGAGCCGCTTTTGGCTTCGCCTTCGCTCCCTTAGACTTCTTCTGCGCCGATTCGCTGGGGCCCGCAGAGGGTGGGGCGGCGGTCTTAACAGACTCTGTGGTCTGCACCGCCTCCCGCCTCTTGTCGGCCGCCAGCGGAGGCCGAAGCCTCTTCTCCGGGAGGAGCCGGTCCTCTATGGAGGCCAGTCGGGCGGTCACCATGGTCCCCACCTGGGACATGACCGCCCGACAGATCTCCTCCAGCGAGGTTGTCTGAGGCTGCGTTGCAGGGGACGCAGCCTCCGTCAATCCGGTAGGAGTAGGCGCCGGACAACCCTGCTTCCGTGCCCTCTCCATGTCCTCACGCAGGGTGGACATCTCCTTGCGGAGAGTGTCCATCTCGGCTTGCAGGCGAGCATTGTCCGCCTGCAGCCGCCGCGTCTCTTCAGTGAGAGTCCGCGATCCCAGGACTTCCACGGCCTCGGCTATTGAAGCCACCGCGTCCTTAAGCTCGCGGACTATGGTCCCCTTCAGGTTTTTGGACTTTGTGGCTATTTTCGCAATAATAGCCAAGTCCTCTACGACCTGCTGCTTGCTCAGGGCCGTGGACCTATTGCTGGGTCCGACGCCCGACGCCGATACCTCCCCCGAGGTCGACGCTAGTTCAGCGGCTCGCTGTTCCCGCCTCTTGCGAGTGACGGCGACGCTCTTCTCTAGCTCTTCCTCTACCAACGCCTTGAACTCTTCCCGCTTTGCAGCGAGAAGCGCTCTTTTGGCATCGGCCAAACCTACGTACTCCCCCGTCGTCGGGGGCCGCCCTCGGCCTCTTGACGCAGACGCAGACCGCTCTGAGTCCTCGTCGTCGGACAGCCCCAACTCGGGGTTCGGGCGTCGCCTCTTGCGCCAAAGCTTCCCGCCCGTAGCGGGGCTTTGGGACCGTCCAGTTGCGAAGCTGCAGTCGGAGTCCATGTCCTCGTCCTGCCGCCCCGCACTAGACTCCCTACTCGTGACGCTCCTCGTCACCTGCCTCTCCTTATTCTCTCCCCTCCTCGTCCTCCTCTCCTCTCCCTCAACGTCGTTTTTGTGTTTAAGATTGTCCATAACAAATCCCACGAGTAATGAGGAACTAAAACGTCAGCCCCGGCAGAGCCTCTTGCCCGGGTAACCCTAATACACCTGGAAGGTCGGGTGGTATTCCAGGGTTGTGCGCTAGCAACTGATGAACTCCCCAGCCTCTCTTTCGAGCACCCCGACGTCACGCAACGAAACGCCGAGAATTGAGGATTTTTTATAGAGGTTTACTCCTCCCGGTCCGGCCAATTAAGGCAAGACCCTCGCTCCCCTGCAGGCTGCTTCACATGACCGCCACACCTGCAGGAGTTTACGACTCGACGGTGGCAAAAATGCCTGTCCGGCTGCACAGTCAAGTACCCACCGGACTCGCCGACCGACCGGCAACAGGGCCACCGCTAACGACGGCCACTGATCCGGACATGCCCTCGACCATTCGCCACTGGCATCGGGTCCGGGCCAAAACGTCCCTAAAACTAAAACTAGCTACGGTACTACAACTACTACTAGCTACCGCTAACTACTTCTAGCTACTGCTTCCCGGATCCGTTCGCCACCGAGCGCGTTGATGAACACCACACCGGCAACCGGCATCGGGATCGTTCCGCCGCTAGCCAGACCGAGGTATCTATCGCACAGCCAGCTCTGCCGGAGGCAGGAGGACCGGGACTGACACCCTAGTCTAGCTACCTAACTACTAAAGCCACAAACTAGACTACCTATGGCCTCCGCATTCGAGCAAGTTGGATAATCCAAACAGGGCTCACTGCGGGTCAGCCGGGCCAACACTAGAAGCAAGCTTAAGCACCACTACGAACTAGTACTACTACTATGCCAAGCCTCTAACTAGACTACCTATGGCCGCTCGCCCGGAAGCTAACGACCGGGCCTAAAACTAGTGAAGCATGGGCAGCAGCACTACGCCCCAAACCTACAACCCTCGAGAGCAGCGCAAGCACCACCCCCAAGAGACCGGCCGTAAGGTTCGACCCACCTCTGCGAAGGTCTGAACTCCGTCCACAGCGAACCCGCGAACAAGCCCGCTGCAGGGAGAGACGGGACCCCGCATCCCAATACCCCGAGACCGAGCGCCGAAACACTCACTAAGGGGTACCGGGCCCCCCCGACCAGCCAGGAGCAATCACTCAAGGTCTGGCCTCCCATCGACTGCCCCAGAAGGAGGCAGCCGAAAACACCTCCCCACGCTAGCCAAGAACCTCCGTTCTGATCGCCACGGACACAAAGACCATGAAAACCAGACCAAGGCACCTTGGTAGCGTTTCGTCGGCTATGTTCCTCATAGCCGACCCCCGCGCTGGACATTAGCAGACGGCTAACGCGATCCCGAAAGACCGCATTAACCGTCCCCCAGGGAGCACCGTCCCGTATCGCTTCCAATCCCGCCGGACGAATCCGGACAACATTGTTAGCAGACGGGCACACGAGGAGGTTTCCAGCATGGCCCCCCAACCTAACCTAACCTAACCTAACCTAACCTAACCTAACCTAACCTAACCTAACCTAACCTAACCTAACCTAACCTAACCTAACCTTTTTTTTTTTTTTTTTTTTTTTTTTTTTTACGTGGGGAAATCCAGAACGGATACCAGATCGCCTCGGGGGAGACGACCTGGTTATGCATCTCGTCGCCACGTGCCGGGGTCACGGGAACATCCGACTGGCAATCTTCCGCGACCCCGCGACGATGCGGTCTCATCAGACCCCGTCTCTTTGACTTTGCGGAGGACTGATAAACGTCTTCCCGTAGTGTCTCACTTTGGAGTGGCGCGCAAGGACACGCCCGCGCCTACTCGGGCTAGTTTGGTGGGCGGTGGACTCCCCCGAGTCCATCACCCCCCTAGCACGGGTCAGGGAGGAAGGTGGCGATTGTGAGCCTCCCTTCGACGACCTGGTCTACGGTGTCGTATTGCTAATGTACTGGTAGCCTCCCTGTCTCTTTCCGCATTTTCCTTGTGAAGCATGACTTGCTCGCAAAAGTTAAGAACTGCATCCCAAGACCTCCTGTTCTCGGTCATTTTACGAACGACAGTCGATAACGAGAGATCCAGCCCGATCTCCGCGCTTAAACGTGCTCTTTGCTCGACCCAAGCCGGGCATTCTTGGAGCGTGTGTAGAGCAGTGTCGACAAGACAACCGTCGCAGTGGTGGCAGATCGCAGTTGGTTCTCTCCCCGCGACCCGAAACAGGTAACTCCCGAAACAACCATGTCCAGTAAGCACCTGCGTCGACCGGTAACTCAGGGCACCAAAGCGTCTGTTCAGCCACTGCCGAAAGACGGGGGCAACTGCTTCAATTGTCCTGGAACCCGCTGTAGGTTCACTTAGTCTTATCTCCCAGGCTGCGTTAGCGTGACTAAGTATTGCTCGCCGCACACTATCCTTAACTCCTGGACGGAGGCCCGAGACTGACGCTTCCCCACGAAGATTATAAATTGTCGTGAGGGCCACCGCGTAAAGGTCCCAGGGCAGCGAGCCGGCCAGGACGCAGGCGGCCTCATATGAGACGGTGCGGTAACCGCGAATCAACCTGATCGCCATCGCTCTCTGCGGTTTGCGCAGGAGAGCGATATTCCGGCTATTCAGGGACTCGGACCACACCGGAGCTCCATACAAGGCCATTGACCGCACAACAGAAGTATACAAGCGCCTGCTCAAGATGTTAGGTCCGCCCAAGTTCGGCAATAATTTCCCCAGGGCTGCCGCAGCCGTAAGCAACCTAGGAGAAAGAAGTTCAAAGTGGGCGGTAAAACTCCATCTGCCATCGAGGACGAGACCGAGATATCTCATCGTCGACCCGATGCAGATGTGGTTACCGCCCACATTAATGTAGGCATCAGAGGACGGCCTGTTCCGAGGTCCATGGAAACATAGAGCCTCGGACTTGTTGAGAGCCACCTCAAGACCTAGACGACGGATTCGCTCTACTACGTGCGCCACACCAGCTTCAGCAAGAATTACTGCCTGCCGGAAGGTTTTGGCGCGAGCCGTGACCAAAGTATCATCTGCATAACAGAGCACTTCAATCCCCCTAATGTTACTGCCGCGTAGAACCCAGTCGTAACCAAGGTTCCACAGGAGTGGTCCAAGAACCGAACCCTGTGGAACCCCGCAAGACATTCTTCTAGTCCGCTGTCCATCATGTGTTGAGTATACAACAGAGCGTTCGGAGAGGTAATTCCCGACTATGCTACGCAGATAGCGCGGAACCCTATGGTGTACGAGTGCCATTCGGATACAACTCCAGGGCATGTTGTTAAAAGCATTGGCGATGTCTAAAGACACCGCCAATACTACCTCCCTTCTAGCGACTGCCTCCTGCGTCAGGTTCTTAACCCGAAGAATGGCGTCCACGGTCGATCGGCCTGCTCGGAATCCATACTGGTTCTCCGCCAGGTTGGGTCCGATGTTTTCGAGGTGGCTCACTATGCGTGAGGCTATTATCCGCTCAAATAGCTTACCTGCCTCGTCTAGTAGCACTATGGGACGATAGGACGAGGGGGACTCCGGAGGTCGTCCATCTTTTTGGAGCAGCACTAGGCGGCCTGTTTTCCATTGACTTGGAAATCGCGACTGCTCCAGGCACGCATCTAGTAGCCTCCTAAATCTGGGTTCTAGTTCCCGCAGAGCCAATCCTAGCACCCGACCGGGTATCCCGTCCGGACCGGGGGCAGTGTTTTTGGCTTTGAGCCTCGCCACCGCTACCCCGAATTCGGAATCGGTTATCCTAGGTGTTTCGGTGGACTCGTTGCTACCTAATGAAGTGGACATCGAGGGTGGTGAAATCTCCACTGTAAGCGGGAATAGTTTTGACACTATATGCTGTGTACGTTCAGGTGGAAGAATCTCGGTCAATGGGGGGGCCCAGGGTCGAAGTTTTCCACGCACCATCCTATATGACCGCCCCCAAGGGTCTCTGTCGACCGACGCTATGAGTTCTGCTCTCGCAGCATCTTTCGAGCGCGTTATGCAGTCCTTAAGCGCATTTTTAGCGGCGACATAAAGTGAATACAGCTCGCTTTCCCGATTCGAATTTCTGCGTCTTCTTCGGCGGCTGCGAGTATACCGGCGTCTCGCTGACACGCAGTCCCTACGGAGCTGCGCGATTTCCACGGACCACCAGTATACTTGTTTAAGGGGAGGATTGAGCCTGGCCCGGGGCATAGAGGCATCACAGATGTGCGTCATTGCTCCACGGAACCAATCCGCTTCGTCCTCAACCTCACAAGATTCGCCATCTGCAGGCATCCAGGTTTGGACGATTGCTGCTTCAACGATCATGTTTTCGTCCAGGCGTTTCAGTTGCCACCTCGGAGCTTTTTCAACGGCAATCCGCGTTTGGCGGCGTTGAGGGACGGTCTGGGAGAGTACCTCGAATCGGATGTATCGGTGATCCGACAAGGTTTCGACATCCTCGAGGACTCTCCAACCTTTCACACGACTCGCTAACGCAGGGGTTGCGAACGAAATGTCCACGATGGATCCGCCCTGCGATCGCACGCACGTGTGAATAGATCCCTTATTAAGGATTACCAGGCCAGCGGATGGCAACCATTCCTCAATCAACTCGCCTCGAGCATCTGTAGCCGGTGAACCCCATGCCTGAGATTTGGCATTGAAATCTCCCGCTACGATCACTTGATACGGATGCAATTGTCCTATGACTGCTCCTAGTTCTGTCACGAAAATTTCAAAATCCGCAAGGGATTTATTGGGAGAAAAGTAAACGCCGACAACAGCGATTTCGCTTATCAACGCACAACCTAACCTAACCTAACCTAACCTAACCTAACCTAACCTAACCTAACCTAACCTAACCTAACCTTTTTTTTTTTTTTTTTTTTTTTTTTTTTTTTTCGTCTGGAACCCTCATGGGTTTCACCGCATTCCAGGGGAGAGGAAGGCGGTGGGTATGTGGGACTCCTACCCACAAAACCAGACGGTCAACACGTCGCCGTATGGAGGAGCGCCACGGGAACGCCGAAGCATACGTCCGCGTTGCTCCAACGGCAGGCAGCGCCAAGTAGGCGGCCACCACCCCCCCAAATGGAGCGGCGCAAACTGTTGACCGGGATGCGCCCCACTCCGATGGTCGGCTTGTTTTCTGGCGAGGAGCTCCCCTGCTCCCCACCCAAGCCGACCGAGCCAGATCGTTTTGGACGACCTTTATCTCCGAGCCGACGGCAAGCCGCCGAGCTCAGAATCTAGGAAGTCCGATCCGACTCATACCCACTAGAGCCCCGGCCCCGAGATGGGACCGTGGCGAGTGGCGGACTTCGCAGTCCACCACCCGTACCGGGGGCTACGGCGGCAGACGGCGCTCGTGAGCGACACGCCTGCGCCCCACCCTCCTCCGGCGCATCGGTGGAGCGGCTCCGTCCTCCTCCCTGAGCCTCTCCGTCGCCTCCTTCTGCGACATCACGACCTCGCAGAAGGAACGCACCGCACCCCACGCCTCTTCGCTCGAGACCATGGCCTTGACCACGGCCGGGAGCGAGAGGTCCGACCCGATGGAAGCCACGAGTGTAGCACGCGGCTCCGCCCAATGCAGGCACGAAGCCAGCGTGTGCTGCGCCGTATCCTCGGCGCAGCCGCACTCGTGGCACATCATCGTGGGCTCACGACCCGCCACCCTAAACAGATACCTCCCGAAGCATCCGTGCCCCGAAAGGATCTGCGTCAGGTGGAAAGTCATCACCCCGTGCCTACGACCGACCCAATCCGAAAGGATGGGACCGATCGCCAGGGCCGTCGATATGCCGGCGCCGGGCATCCTGAGCCTCTCTCGCCATGTGACGAGCAGCTCCTCCTGCGCCCTGCGCCTCCAATCAGACTCCCCACCCTCCCCCCGAAGACGGGCATCCCTCCTCCGTCGATACGCCTCCGCCAGCGTCAAAGCGTCCAGGTCCCACGGTGGGGTCCCGGCCAGAGCGCAGGCCGCCTCGCACGAGATGGTGCGATACCCTCGGATCACCCTGACAGCCATGACCCTCTGCGCTCTGCACAAGAGGGCCCGGCTGCGGGAGTCGAGGCTATCGGCCCATATTGGTGCCCCGTAGAGCGCCATGGACTTTACCACCCCGGTGTACAGACGCCGGCAGCTCAGGCTCGGTCCCCCGACATTTGGGAGGACGCGACACATCGCTCCGGCTGCCCTAACTAGCTTCGGCGCTAGGCGCCGAAAGTGCTCGTCGAAGCTCCATCGACTGTCGAGGACGAGTCCAAGGTACTCCAAGGAACGCCCGACGGCGATGGAAACTCCTCCGACCACCACACTCGATCCGGCAGGAGGTGCGTTCCGCGGCCCGTGAAAACACACGGCGACGGATTTGTGCAATGCAACCTCCAGCCCCAACCTTCTAATGCGCGCCACTACTTGCGCGACCCCAGCCGTTGCCAGAACACTGGCCTCCCGGTAGCTGTCGCCGCGTGCCGTTACGAGAGTGTCGTCGGCGTAACAGGTTACTTCGACACCCCGTAAGTTGGCACCGCGCAGCACCCAGTCGTAGCCGATGTTCCACAGAAGAGGTCCGAGAACCGACCCCTGAGGAACACCGCACGACACCTCCCTACGAATCCAGCCGTCGCCAGACGGGTAGCAGACGGCGCGGTTGCAGAGGTAATCCGCTACGACGCGACGCAAGTACCCGGGCACGGCGTGGAACCTCAGCGCCTCCAAAATGGTCGCCCAGGGAAGGGTGTTGAACGCGTTGGCGATATCGAGAGACACCGCCAACACCACCCCGCCCCGAGACACCGAGGCCTCCGCCAGGGCCCTCACCCGACCGACAGCGTCGAGGGTGGACCTGCCCTTGCGGAAGCCAAATTGATGGTCGCTGAGATTCCGACAGGACTCCCCCAAGTGCTTGACCAGGCGAGCGGATAAAACCCGCTCAAAGAGCTTACCCGCCTCGTCGAGAAGCACTATCGGCCGGTATGCCGATGGCTCGGCAACCGGCCGCCCCTCCTTGCGCAACAGCACCAGTTTCCCACCCTTCCACGTCCGCGGGAACCGGCCCTGCCGCAAACAAGCGTTGAAGAGGCGCAGCACTAGAGGCTCTAAATCCCCTAGGGCCAAGGCCCAGGCGCGCCCGGGGATGCCGTCGGGTCCCGGCGCAGTGTTCTTCGACCGAAGCCGAAGCACTGCAGCCCCCAACTCACCCCGGGAGACATCCCGTGCTGCGTCCCAACGCTCCTCCTCTACCTCCTCAGTCGCCGGCGCCATACGAGGTACCCGATGGTCGGTACCTCGAGGGAACAATGCCGTGACTAAGGACTCCAGCAGCGCCGGCTGGAGAGTCTTGGTCAGCGGAGGGGCCCACGGTCGAAGCTTTCGCCTCACCATCTTGTACGGCCTCCCCCACGGGTCCCTGTCCAGGGACTCCACCATCTCCGCTTCGGCCAGGTCTTTGGCTTTGGCGATGGCCGCTACGAAAGCCAGCACTGCCTCTCGATATCGAGTATAGTGCTGACTCTCAAGCTCTTGGTCTCGTCGCCGCCGCCTTCGACATCTGGTGTACTGGCGCCTGAGAGCCACGCAGGTCTCTCGGAGCCGCGATAGCTCCTCGGACCACCAGTACACGCCGCGCCTCGGAGTCGCGGAGTGTACGCGGGGCATCGCCGCATCGCAGATGTGCGACATGGACTGGCCCAGACGCGCAGCTTCCGCCTCTACGTTCACAGCGCCTTCCGGCGCTCCTACCCAGGCTTGGACCAGGGCAGCCTCCGCCAGCACCTCCCTGTCCAGACGCTTTAGGGCCCATCGCGGGCCTTCCTCGCGCGAGGGTCGACACGGGGCAATCGGCGGGGCGGGGAGTGCGGAGACGTCGAACCTCACGTAGCGGTGGTCCGACAACGTCTCCACATCCTCCATCACCCGCCAGCCTCGGATACGGCGCGCCAGGGTGGGATCGGCGAACGTGATGTCGACGATCGAACCACCCTGTTGCCGCACGCACGTATGTACCGACCCGCGGTTCAGGACGACAAGACCGGACGCGACTACCCAGTCTTCGAGGAGCTCTCCACGTGCGTCCGTGGCCGGGCAACCCCAAGCCATGGATTTGGCATTGAGGTCCCCGACCACGAGGACCCGACCGGGGCCACTCCTCCCGACGAGGGCGCCGACTTCGACCAGAAACTGTTCGAAGTCGGCGACGCTGCGGTTCGGAGAGAAGTAGACCCCGATCAGCGTCACGTTTCCGACGAGAGCCGAGACGTAGCCTCGACCCTTCGTTACTCCTCCAAAGACCGGGGATCCGGCCGCTGTCCGGGTCCCGATCGCCACCACACCGTCCCTGTCACCGGCCCAGTCGTCCCCCGAAGGGACGTAGTAGGGCTCGGCGATCACGACGACGTTCACCAACCACTCCGCCATGCTTTGGAACAATAGGTCCTGAGCCCTGGCGCAGTGGTTGATATTCGCCTGTAGAATCCGCATGGCCATCTTATTCGATGACCATGGGATCCTCTACGGGCCTCGAAGGCTGCTTTGAGGCCCTAGGACCCCTGCCAGCCTTGCCCGGCTTCCTTCCCTTCGGGGCGGGGACGCACTCCTTGGTCAAACGGAACCGGAACCTGGAACGGCAGTTCCAGGATGCGGCCACCAGTGACCGCCTTCCTAAACCTTAGGTCCTTAATACCCAGGTCGGCCAGGTTGACTTTCTGCTTCGCCTCCGCCAAGACCTGGGCGTAAGTCACGCCATTGGCCTCGGCTTCGGGATGCAGAGTCAATACCACAGCCGTGGATCGTTCTGCCCGGAGCTTTCTTTTGGGAGCGGTCCCTGGCTTCTGCGACTGCGGTTTAGACCGCGATGCAGAAGGTCCAGCAGGGCCCTTTCCCTGTCCCTTCTTGGGTGGCTTTGTCGCTTTTGGCTTCGCCTGAGGCTCGGTAGCCTTTGGCTTTGCCTGCGGCTGAGCCGCTTTCGGCTTCGCCTGCGGCTGAGCCGCTTTCGGCTTCGCCTGCGGCTGAGCCGCTTTTGGCTTCGCCTTCGCTCCCTTAGACTTCTTCTGCGCCGATCCGCTGGGGCCCGCAGAGGGTGGGGCGGCGGTCTTAACAGACTCTGTGGTCTGCACCGCCTCCCGCCTCTTGTCGGCCGCCAGCGGAGGCCGAAGCCTCTTCTCCGGGAGGAGCCGGTCCTCTATGGAGGCCAGTCGGGCGGTCACCATGGTCCCCACCTGGGACATGACCGCCCGACAGATCTCCTCCAGCGAGGTTGTCTGAGGCTGTGTTGCAGGGGACGCAGCCTCCGTCGATCCGGTGGGAGTGGGCGCCGGACAACCCTGCTTCCGTGCCTTCTCCATGTCTCCTCTTAATGTGGACATCTCCTTGCGGAGAGTGTCCATCTCGGCTTGCAGGCGAGCATTGTCCGCCTGCAGCCGCTGCGTCTCTTCGGTGAGAGTCCGCGATCCCAGGACTTCCACGGCCTCGGCTATTGAAGCCACCGCGTCCTTAAGCTCGCGGACTATGGTCCCCTTCAGGTTTTTGGACTTTGTGGCTATTTTTGCAATAATAGCCAAGTCCTCTACGACCTGCTGCTTGCTCAGGGCCGTGGACCTATTGCTGGGTCCGACGCCCGACTCCGATACCTGCCCCGAGGTCGACGCTAGTTCAGCGGCTCGCTGTTCCCGCCTCTTGCGAGTTACAGCGACGCTCTTCTCTAGGTCTTCCTCTACCAACGCCTTGAACTCTTCCCGCTTTGCAGCGAGAAGCGCTCTTTTGGCATCGGCCAAACCTACGTACTCCCCCGTCGTCGGGGGCCGCCCTCGGCCTCTTGTCGCAGACGCAGACCGCTCCGAATCCTCGTCGTCGGACAACTCCAACTCGGGGTTCGGGCGTCGCCTCTTGCGCCAAAGTTTCCCGCCCGTAGCGGGGCTTTGGGACCGTCCAGTGGCGAAGCTGCAGTCGGAGTCCATGTCCTCGTCCTGCCGCCCCGCACTTGACTCCCTACTAGTGACGCTCCTCGTCATCCGCCTCTCTTTATTCTCTCCCCTCCTCGTCCTCCTCTCCTCTCCCTCATCGTCGTTTGTGTGTTTCAGATTTTCCATAACAAATCCCACGAGTATTGAGGAACTAAAATGTCAGCCCCGGCAGAGCCTCTTGCCCGGGTAACCCTAATACACCTGGAAGGTCGGGTGGTATTCCAGGGTTGTGCGCTAGCGACTGATGAACTCCCCAGCCTCTCTTTCGAGCACCCCGACGTCACGCAACGAAACGCCGAGAATTGAGGATTTTTTATAGAGGTTTACTCCTCGCGGTCCGGCCAATTAAGGCAAGACCCTCGCTCCCCTGCAGGCTGCTTCACATGACCGCCACACCTGCAGGAGTTTACGACTCGACGGTGGCAAAAAATGCCTGTCCGGCTGCACAGTTAAGTACCCACCGGACTCGCCGACCGGCCGGCAACAGGGCCACCGCTAACGACGGCCACTGATCCGGACATGCCCTCGACCATTCGCCACTGGCATCGGGTCCGGGCCAAAACACCCCTTAAACTAGAACTAGCTACTTCTAACTACCGCTAACTACAGCTAACTACTTCTAGCTACGGCTTCCCAGATCCATTCGCCACCGAGCACGTTGATGAACACCACACCGGCAACCGGCATCGGGATCGGTCCGCCGCTAGCCAGACCGAGGTATCTATCGCACAGCCAGCTCTGCCGGAGGCAGGAGGACCGGGACCGACACCCTAGTCTAGCTACCTAACCACTAAAGCCACAATCCAGACTACCTATGGCCTCCGCATTCGAGCAAGTTGGATAATCCAAACAGGGCTCACTGCGGGTCAGCCGGGCCAACACTAGAAGCAAGCTTAAGCACCACTACGAACTAGTACTACTACTATGCCAAGCCTCTAACTAGACTACCTATGGCCGTTCGCCCGGAAGCGAACGACCGGGCCTAAAACTAGTGAAGCATGGGCAGCAGCACTACGCCCCAAACCTACAACCCTCGAGAGCAGCGCAAGCACTACCCCCAAGAGACCGGCCGTAAGGTTCGACCCACCTCTGCGAAGGTCTGAACTCCGTCCACAGCGGACCCGCGAACAAGCCCGCTGCAGGGAGAGACGGGACCCCGCATCCCAATACCCCGAGACCGAGCGCCGAAACACTCACTAAGGGGTACCGGGCCCCCCCGACCAGCCAGGAGCAATCACTCAAGGTCTGGCCTCCCATCGACTGCCCCAGAAGGAGGCAGCCGAAAACACCTCCCCACGCTAGCCAAGAACCTCCGATCTGATCGCCACGGACACGAAGACCATGAAAACCAGACCAAGGCATCTTGGTAGCGTTTCGTCGGCTATGTTCCTCATAGCCGACCCCCGCGCTGGACATTAGCAGACGGCTAACGCGATCCCGAAAGACCGCATTAACCGTCCCCCAGGGAGCACCGGCCCGTACCGCTTCCAATCCCGCCGGACGAATCCGGACAACATTGGTAGCGGACGGGCACACGAGGAGGTTTCCAGCATGGCCCCCCAACCTAACCTAACCTAACCATTTTTTTTTTTTTTTTTTTTTTTTTTTTTTTTACGTGGGGAAATCCAGAACGGATACCCTGCCGCCTCGGGGGAGACGACCTGGTTATGCCGGGCTCTAACCGGCTAAAACCCCACGGCGTCCTTCTCGTCGCCATATGCGGGGGCCGCGGGAACATCCAACTGGCAATCTTCCGCGACCCCGCGACGATGCGGTCTCATCAGACCCTGTCTCTTTGTATGTGGAGAACTATTGGTCGTCCTTCCACGGTGTCTCGGTTCAGAGTGGCGCGCAAGGACACGCCCGCGCCTACTCGGGCTAGTTTGTCGGGTGAAGGATTCCCCCGAATCCAGCACCCCCTAGCCAGTGTCAGGGGGGGAGGTGGCGATTGTGAGCCTCCCTTCGACGACCTGGTCTTCGGCGTCGTATGGCTAACGTGCTGTTAGCCTCCCTTTCTCTCTCTGCATCTTCCTTTTGGAGCATGACTTGCTCACAGAAATATAATACTGCATCCCATGACCTCCTGCTTTCGGTCATTCTGCGAACCACAGTTGGTATTGAGAGATCTAGTCCTATCACTGCGCTCAAATTTGCTCTCTGTTCGTGCCAGGCTGGGCATTCTTCGAGCGTGTGCTGGGCAGTGTCGACGAGGCAATCGTCGCAATGGTGACATATCGCAGTTGGTTCTCTCCCCGCGACCCGACACAAGTAACTCCCGAAACAACCATGTCCGGTAAGCACCTGCGTCGACCGGTAACTCAGGGCACCAAAGCGTCTGTTCAACCACTTTCTGAAAACGGGAGCAACTGCTTCTATTGTCCTAATCCCCGCAGTGGGTTCCGCAAGTCTTGCCTCCCATGCTGCGTTAGCGTGATCCAATATTGCACGCCGCATATTCTTCGTGATGCCTGGACGGAGGCCCGATTCCAGCGCCTCCCCACGAAGATTATAAATCGTCGTGAGGGCCACCGCGCAAAGGTCCCAGGGCAACGATCCGGCCAGGACACAGGCCGCCTCAAACGAGACGGTGCGGTAACCGCGAATCAACCTGATCGCCATCGCTCTCTGCGGTTTGCGCAGGAGAGCGATGTTCCGGCTATTCAGGGACTCGGACCACACCGGAGCTCCATATAAGGCCATGGACTTCACGACAGAAGTGTACAAGCGCCTACTCAAAATATTGGGTCCTCCTAAGTTCGGCAACAGTTTCCCCAGAGCTGCCGTAGCCGTAAGCAGTCTAGGTGCTAGTCGTTCAAAGTGAGCGATAAAACTCCACCTGCTATCGAGGACGAGACCGAGGTATCTCATCGTCGACCCGATGCAGATGCGGTTACCGCCCACATTGATGTAGGCATCTGAAGATGGCGCGTTCCGAGGTCCATGGAAACATAGAGCCTCGGATTTGTTGAGAGCCACCTCAAGTCCTAAGCGGCGGATGCGCTCTACTACGTGCGCCACACCAGCCTCTGCAAGAATTATTGCCTGCCGAGTGGTTTTGGCGCGAGAAGTGACCAATGTGTCGTCAGCGTAGCAGAGTACTTCAATTCCTCTGATGTTGCTGCCCCGCAAAACCCAGTCATAACCGAGGTTCCAAAGAAGCGGTCCAAGAACCGAACCCTGTGGAACCCCGCAAGACATTCTTCTAGTTTGCTGCCCCTCACTTGTAGGATATGTAACTGAACGGTCATAAAGATAGTCCCCTACAATGCGACGCAGGTAGAGAGGGACCCTGTGGTATAAGAGTGCCGTACGTATGCAACTCCAGGGCATGTTGTTAAAGGCATTGGCGATGTCTAAAGACACCGCCAACACTACTTCCCCTCTGGCGACTGCCTCCTGAGCAATGGTTTTAACCCGTAGGATGGCATCTACGGTCGATTTGCCTCTTCGAAATCCGTATTGGTTCTCCGCTAAGTTGGGTCCGGTACTTTCGAGGTGATTCACTATTCGCTTGGCAATAATCCGCTCGAATAGCTTACCTACCTCGTTGAGCAACACGATAGGGCGGTAGGACGAGGGGGACTCCGGAGGACGTCCATCTTTTTGGAGCAGCACTAGGCGGCCTGTCTTCCATTTTTGTGGGAACCGCGACTGCATTAGGCACGCTTCTAATAGCCTCCTAAATCTGGATTCAATCTCAGGCAGAGCTAACCCTAACACCCGACCGGGTATCCCGTCTGGACCGGGAGCAGTATTTTTGGCCTTCAGCCGCGACACCGCTAACCCGATTTCCGAGTCGGTTATCCCAGGTGTTTCACTGGTCTCAGAGCCATTCATTTGAGGAGCCATCGACGGTGGCAAAAACTCGATTGTATGCGGGAATAGTTTAACCACTATACCGTTTGTCAAATCTGGGTGAAGAATTTGAGTTAATGGAGGTGCCCAAGGTCGAAGCTTTCCTCGCACCATCCTATACGGCCGCCCCCATGGGTCTCTGTCAACCGACGCTATAAGTTCGGCCCTCGCAGCATCTTTCGAGCGCGTTATACAGTCCTTAAGCGTTTGTTTTGCGGCGACGTAGAGAGAATGAAGCTCTGCTTCATGATCGGGGTTTCTGCGCCTTCTTCTGCGGCTACGAGTATACTGGCGTCTCGCTGACACGCAGTCCATACGGAGCTGCGCGATTTCCACGGACCACCAGTATACTTGTCTAAGGGGAGGATTGAGCTTTGTCCGTGGCATTGACGCGTCACAGATCTGCGTCATTGTTCTACATAGCCGATCCGCCTCGACATCAACCTCAACAGGCTCTTCATCAGGAGGCATCCAGGTTTGGACGATTGCTGCTTCTACAACCATGCTCTCGTCTAGGTGTTTTAAGTGCCACCTCGGGCCTTCCGCCGTGGCAGTTTGAATCTGAGCGCGATAATGAAAGGTCTGGGAGAGTACCTCGAACCGGATGTATCGGTGGTCCGACAGGGTTTCGACATCCTCGAGGACTCTCCAACCTTGCACACGGCTTGCCAACGCAGGGCTTGCGAAAGAAATATCCACAATGGATCCGCCCTGTAACCGCACGCACGTGTGCACAGTTCCCCGATTAAGAACGACAAGTCCCGCAGATGGCAACCACTCCTCCATCAACTCTCCTCGAGCGTCTGTAGCGGGAGAACCCCATGCCTGAGACTTGGCGTTAAAGTCTCCCATTACAATCACAGGATAGGGTTGAAACTGTCCTATGACTGCTCCGAGCTCCGTCACCAAAGCTTCAAATTCCGCCAAAGGTTTGTTGGGAGAAAAGTAAACTCCGACAAGAGCGATACCTTCTATCAGCGCCCCGACACATCCCTGCTTTTGGATGACCTTTCTGATGGAAAGAGTTCTATTGAGGATGATGATCGCTGCTTGGTCTTTTTGGTCACTGATCCAGTTAGGTGTTGGAGGAACAAAGTAGGGTTCGGCTACAATTGCTATATCGATCGACCATTCTGCTAGG
Organism: Melinaea menophilus ssp. n. AW-2005; assembly: GCA_918358695.1. Lineage (NCBI taxonomy): Eukaryota > Metazoa > Arthropoda > Insecta > Lepidoptera > Nymphalidae > Melinaea > Melinaea menophilus. Next base: position 20,621 of record OU911052.1, read on the forward strand.
CTTTGGATGAGTAGATCTTGGGCTCTAGCGCAGTGGTTGATGTTACTTTGTAGAAATCGCCAGCGAGCCATCACTGCGGGTCTATTTGTACCTCTACCCTCGACCTAGCACTAAGAGCCGAGAGGTCTACCCTTCCTCGTTGAACCTTCGCAGCGGTGGTATTCTGAGGTCTCCTCGTATAGTGAGAGGAACAAAACTTGCTCCCGACTGTATGAGTAGCAGGTCTTCTATCGTCTGCACATAACATGCAATGTGGCGCTGCCGTGCAGGTATTCGCTTTGTGACCAGGCATCCCGCAACGGAAACAGAGGTTGCTACGATCGACTTCAGATGTGCATCCGTCTCTTACGTGGCCTGTTTTAAGGCACCGCCAACAGAATCTTGTTTTAGGCGCCAGCAACTTCACTCGAGCGGAAATCCAGCCAACTAGTATTCGTCCACTCTCAAGGATGTTCTTGGCTGCGGTAACTGGGCAGCGTACCCATACGGTGAACATACCACTCTTATCCTCTCGTAAATCTCCGCACTTGATGTGGCCTTCAGGGCAACCACCTATGCGGGAAATAGCGGCGGCAACTTCCTCCTTTGTGACGGAGTCATCAAGGTCAGAAATACGCATTTCTACGCATTTCGTGACTCTAGATACTCGCACATCACTGTTGTTGAGAGTAGTCTCAAGCCGCTTCGCCATTTCGTCCGCTTTCTCGCCACTGGTGGCTCCTGGTATTTCGATAATTCTCCCACCAGTGGCGGTCTTCCTTACTCGAATAGAGGTGAGACCTATTCCGGATAAATCTGTTGTCTTTGCCTCACGAAGTACGCTTGCATACGAGACACCTCTTTCTTCGGCTCCAGGTTTTAAAGTTAACACTATTGCCGCTGAACGAGGAGGACGTAATTTAAGCGGTTTGACTACACCCTTGTTCTGCTTCCCTTGTGGAGCGACAGTCTTCGTTTCACGATTGGGACGTCTTTTTGTTACCGTTACCCACCCATCCTCCGTTGTGACGGGGACGGTGGGAAGAGGGTGAGAATTTGTAGCAATCTGTGTCTGTCTAGTTGTAGTGGAAGTCATATTGTTCTTCTTCCTTCTCTTTTTTGTTTTTGCCTTTCTGATAATCGGTTCCGAGTCCTTTGGTACTGTGGTTCCTGGTTGAAATTCCGGCACTGATGTATCGGATGGTCCTTGTACAGCTTCTGGAACAATATTCTCCCTGTCTCTGGCATTGTTTATAAGTGTACCAAAGCTCTTTCCGGGAATGAGTTTTTCCTCAAGAGCTTTGAATTTGGAATCGATGATGTTTCCGATTTCAGTCATGACAGATTGGGATAGCTGTTGTAAATCGCCATCATGGTTTTGAGCTGCGATTCCTTGTTGACCGACAGGTCCCCTAGATACCCGCTCACTAACTATACGAAGCTGGGCAACCTCTTCTCTTAATTTAGCCACCTCCGATTGCAAGCGGGTGTTGGCTTCCTGCAATAGTCGCGTTTCCTCTGTTAGGTTTCTTTCGGCTATGCTCTCCACGCAAGATCTAATGGAGGATGCGGCTTCTTTCAGGGCTCGTTGGAAAGTTCCCTTCAAGTTTTTAGATTTGGTCGCAACATTGCAGACGACCTCTAAATTATCTTCGACCTGTTTTTGAAGATCCATAACCGACCCATTTCGAGGTGATGCTGGTGGGCCAGGTGCGCTCCTGGATTGTTGGCGCATTCGTATTTGGTTCTGCAAATCTTTTTCAGCTTCTAACTCTAACTCCCTCCGTTGGAGTCTGAGGTAGTCCTCTTTGGCCTTCTTTAGGCCAACGTAATGGCCTGTGGTAGGAGGACGACCTCGCCCTCTCTTAGGTGTCACTACTTTTTTAGCAAAGACAGTAGACATCTCCTCTTCGCTCGAACTTTCGTCCGAGCCCGAACGGCACCTCTCTTTGAGACAGGTCCGTTTTTTAGAGCATGATAACGGTGGCGGGGACTCCCTTGATCCAGCCGTTATCATGCTGGATTCTGATTGATCAGAGTTGTTTGATTGGCGGTCTTTTCCCCCCCCAGAATACGAGGGGAAGACGGAGGCAGTAGCGTCCGTGAGGGATTCTCCAGCTGCTGAGCAGCTGGTACCCTCCTGGGGTAAATTTCTCTTTAAAATCGCCTTCATGATTTCCTTTTAGGGGTAAGGTCCCCGTGAGGGACGCCCTCGCCATTAAACAACCCCTCGGCAGGCGCCAAACCTCGGGGTTGACATAAAACAATGACACCTACGATTCTCAAGACAAACAAAACACTCTCGACACTTAGACAGAAGAGACAAGGACCAAACAAACAAAGAGAGACGATACAAACGATTACCACCCATTGTCAGCTATGTACCGGGCAAGAACCCCATAGCTGACCCTAACCCCGCGCTGGACATTAGCAGACGGCTAACGCGATCCCGAAAGACCGCATTAACCGTCCCCCAGGGAGCACCGGCCCGTACCGCTTCCAATCCCGCCGGACGAATCCGGACAGCATTGGAAGCGGACGGGCACACGAGGAGGTTTCCAGCATGGCTCCCCAACCTTTTTTTTTTTTTTTTTTTCGTCTGGAACCCTCATGGGTTTCACCGCATTCCAGGGGAGAGGAAGGCGGTGGGTATGTGGGACTCCTACCCACTAAACCAGACGGTCAATACATCGCCGTATGGAGGAGCGCCACGGGAACGCCGAAGCATACGTCCGCGTTGCTCCAACGGCAGGCAGCGCCAAGTAGGCGGCCACCACCCCCCCAAGTGGAGCGGCGCAAACTGTTGACCGGGATGCGCCCCACTCCGATGGTCGGCTTGTTTTCTGGCGAGGAGCTCCCCTGCTCCCCACCCAAGCCGACCGAGCCAGATCGTTTTGGACGACCTTTATCTCCGAGCCGACGGCAAGCCGCCGAGCTCAGACTCTAGGAAGTCCGATCCGACTCATACCCACTAGAGCCCCGGCCCCGAGATGGGACCGTGGCGAGTGGCGGACTTCGCAGTCCACCACCCGTACCGGGGGCTACGGCGGCAGACGGCGCTCGTGAGCGACACGCCTGCGCCCCACCCTCCTCCGGCGCATCGGTGGAGCGGCTCCGTCCTCCTCCCTGAGCCTCTCCGTCGCCTCCTTCTGCGACATCACGACCTCGCAGAAGGAACGCACCGCACCCCACGCCTCTTCGCTCGAGACCATGGCCTTGACCACGGCCGGGAGCGAGAGGTCCGACCCGATGGAAGCCACGAGTGTAGCACGCGGCTCCGCCCAATGCGGGCACGAAGCCAGCGTGTGCTGCGCCGTATCCTCGGCGCAGCCGCACTCGTGGCACATCATCGTGGGCTCACGACCCGCCACCCTAAACAGATACCTCCCGAAGCATCCGTGCCCCGAAAGGATCTGCGTCAAGTGGAAAGTCATCACCCCGTGCCTACGACCGACCCAATCCGAAAGGATGGGACCGATCGCCAGGGTCGTCGATATGCCAGCGCCGGGCATCCTGAGCCTCTCTCGCCATGTGACAAGGAGCTCTTCCTGCGCCCTGCGCCTCCAATCCGACTCCCCACCCTCCTCCCCAGACGGAGGATGTTCCCCCCGACGACGGGCATCCCTCCTCCGTCGATACGCCTCCGCCAGCGTCAAAGCGTCCAGGTCCCACGGTGGGGTCCCGGCCAGAGCGCAGGCCGCCTCGCACGAGATGGTGCGATACCCTCGGATCACCCTGACAGCCATGACCCTTTGCGCTCTGCACAAGAGGGCCCGGTTGCGGGAGTCGAGACTATCGGCCCATATTGGTGCCCCGTAGAGCGCCATGGACCTTACCACCCCGGTGTACAGACGCCGGCAGCTCATGCTCGGTCCCCCGACATTTGGGAGGACGCGACACATCGCTCCGGCTGCCCTAACTAGCTTCGGCGCTAGGCGCCGAAAGTGCTCGTCGAAGCTCCATCGACTGTCGAGGAAGAGTCCAAGGTACTCCAAGGAACGCCCGACGGCGATGGAAACTCCTCCGACCACCACCCTCGACCCGGCAGGAGGTGCGTTCCGCGGCCCGTGAAAACACACAGCGACGGATTTGTGCAATGCAACCTCCAGCCCCAACCTTCTAATGCGCGCCACTACTTGCGCGACCCCAGCCGTTGCCAGAACACTGGCCTCCCGGTAGCTGTCGCCGCGTGCCGTTACGAGAGTGTCGTCGGCGTAACAGGTTACTTCGACACCCCGTAAGTTGGCACCGCGCAGCACCCAGTCGTAGCCGATGTTCCACAGAAGAGGTCCGAGAACCGACCCCTGAGGAACACCGCACGACACCTCCCTACGAATCCAGCCGTCGCCAGACGGGTAGCAGACGGCGCGGTCGCAGAGGTAATCCGCTACGACGCGACGCAAGTACCCGGGCACGGCGTGGAACCTCAGCGCCTCCAAAATGGTCGCCCAGGGAAGGGTGTTGAACGCGTTGGCGATATCGAGAGACACCGCCAATACCACCCCGCCCCTAGACACCGAGGCCTCTGCCAGGGCCCTCACCCGACCGACAGCGTCGAGGGTGGATCTGCCCTTCCGGAAGCCAAATTGATGGTCGCTGAGATCCCGACCGGACTCCCCCAAGTGCTTGACGAGGCGAGCGGATAAGACCCGCTCAAAGAGCTTACCCGCCTCGTCGAGAAGCACTATCGGCCGATATGCCGATGGCTCGGCAGCCGGCCGCCCCTCCTTGCGCAACAACACCAGTTTCCCAATCTTCCACGTCCGCGGGAACCGGCCCTGCCGCAAGCAAGCGTTGAAGAGGCTCAGCACTAAAGGCTCTAAAGGCCCTATAGCCAAGGCCCAGGCGCGCCCGGGGATGCCGTCGGGTCCCGGCGCAGTGTTCTTCGACCGAAGCCGAAGCGCTGCAGCCCCCAACTCACCTACGGAGACATCCCGTGCTGCGTCCCAACGCTCATCCTCTACCGCCTCAGTCACCGGCGCCATACGAGGTACCCGATGGTCGGTACCTCGAGGGAACAATGCCGTGACTACGGACTCCAGCAACTCCGGCTGGAGAGTCTTGGTCAGCGGGGGGGCCCACGGTCGAAGCTTTCGCCTCACCATCTTGTACGGCCTCCCCCACGGATCCCTGTCCAGGGATTCCACCATCTCCGCTTCGGCCAGGTCTTTGGCTTTGGCGATGGCCGCTACGAAAGCCAGCACTGCCTCACGATATCGAGTATAGTGCTGACTCTCAAGCTCTTGGTCCCGTCGCCGCCGCCTCCGACATCTGGTGTACTGGCGCCTGAGAGCCACGCAGGTCTCTCGGAGCCGCGATAGCTCTTCAGACCACCAGTAAACGCCGCGCCTCGGAGTCGCGGAACGTACGCGGGGCATCGCCGCATCGCAGATGTGCGACATGGTCTGGCCCAGACGCACAGCTTCCGCCTCTACATTCACAGCGCCTTCCGGCGCTCCTACCCAGGCCTGGACCAGGGCAGCCTCCACCAGCGCCTCCCTGTCCAGACGCTTCAGAGCCCATCGCGGGCCCTCCTCGCGCGAGTGTCGACTCGGGGCACTCGGCGGGGCGGGGAGTGCGGAGACGTCGAACCTCACGTAGCGGTGGTCCGACAACGTCTCCACATCCTCCATCACCCGCCAGCCTCGGATACGGCGCGCCAGGGTGGGATCGGCGAACGTGATGTCAACGATCGAACCACCCTGTTGCCGCACGCACGTATGTACCGACCCGCGGTTCAGGACGACAAGACCGGACGCGACTACCCAGTCTTCGAGGAGCTCTCCACGTGCGTCCGTGGCCGGGCAACCCCAAGCCATGGATTTAGCATTCAGGTCGCCGACCACGAGGACCCGACCGGGGCCACTCCTCCCGACGAGGGCACCGACTTCGACCAGAAACTGTTCGAAGTCGGCGACACTGCGATTCGGAGAGAAGTAGACCCCGATCAGTGTCACGTTTCCGACGAGAGCCGAGACGTAGCCTCGACCCTTCGTCACTCCTCCGAAGACCGGGGATCCGGCCGCTGTCCGGGTCCCGATCGCCACCACACCGTCCCTGTCGCCGGCCCAGTCGTCCCCCGAAGGGACGTAGTAGGGCTCGGCGATCACGACGACGTTCACCAACCACTCCGCCATGCTTTGGAACAATAGGTCCTGAGCCCTGGCGCAGTGGTTGATATTCGCCTGTAGAATCCGCATGGCCATCTTATTCGATGACCATGGGATCCTCTACGGGCCTGGAAGGCTGCTTTGAGGCCCTAAGACCTCTGCCAGCCTTGCCCGGCTTCCTTCCCTTCGGGGCGGGGACGCACTCCTTGGTCCCCACCCGATGCTTGGCCGGTCTGCCGGCCGCTGCGCATGTGACGCAGTGCGGCTCGGCAGAGCACTCCTGGGCCTTGTGCCCGGGCCTTCCGCACCGATAGCAGAGGTCGCTCCTGTCGACCTCCGCAGTGCACTTGGTCCTGACGTGCCCCATCTCCAGGCACCGGAAGCACCTGAGGGGCCGATCGTCCAAGACGCGGACCTGCGCCGACACCCAACCGACGAGAAGCCTGCCGCCGCCGGACACCTTCTTGGCCGCTGCGACCGGGCAACGAACCCACGCAGCACCGAGGCCACCGGCGCCGACGGTGACAGCCCCACACCGGACTTCGTCGACGTTGCACCCACCAACCCGTGCGACGGCCGTAGCCACGTCAACGCTGGACACGGAGTCGTCCAGTCCCGAAATGCGCATTTCTGCGCACCTCGTGGGTCTAGAGACCCTGACCTGCCCTTCGGGCAGTGACTCTCTCAGCTTTTTAGCGAGAGAGTCCGCCATACCCCCGGTATTCGCTCCGGGCAGTTCCAGGATGCGGCCACCAGTGACCGCCTTCCTGAACCTTAGGTCCTTAATACCAAGGTCGGCCAGGTTGACCTTCTGCTTCGCCTCCGCCAAGACCTGGGCGTAAGTGACGCCAGTGGCCTCGGCTTCGGGATGCAGAGTCAATACCACAGCCGTGGATCGTTCTGCCCGGAGCTTTCTTTTGGGAGCGGTCCCTGGCTTCTGCGACTGCGGTTTCGACCGCGATGCAGAAGGTCCAGCAGGGCCCTTTCCCTGTCCCTTCTTGGCCGGCTTTGCCGCTTTCGCCTGGGGCTCGGTAGCCTTCGGCTTTGCCTGCGGCTGAGCCGCTTTTGGCTTCGCCTGAGGCTCGATAGCCTTCGGCTTTGCCTGCGGCTGCGCCTCTTTTTGCTTCGCCTTCGCTCCCTTAGGCTTCTTCTGCGCCGACCCGCTGGGGCCCGCAGAGGGTGGGGCGGCGGTCTTAGCTGACTCAGTGGTCTGCACCGCCTCCCGCCTCTTGTCGGCCGCCAGCGGAGGCCGAAGCCTCGTCTCCGGGAGGAGCCGGTCCTCTATGGAGGCCAGTCGGGCGTTCACCATGGTCCCCACCTTTTTTTTTTTTTTTTTTTTTTATGTTATAGGAGGGCAAACGAGCGTGCGGGTCACCGTTAATATGTGATCACCGCCGCCCATGAACTCTTGCAACATCCGAAGATACACAAGAGTGTTGCCGGCCTTGAAAGCCTTGCCTACACCTGGGACATGACCGCCCGACAGATCTCTTCCAGCGAGGCTGTCTGAGGCTGCGTTGCAGGGGTCGCAGCCTCCGTCAATTCGGTGGCAGAGGGCGCCGGACAACCCTGCTTCCGTGCCTTCTCCATGTCTCCTCTTAATGTGGACATCTCCTTGCGGAGAGTGTCCATCTCGGCTTGCAGGCGAGCATTGTCCGCCTGCAGCCGCCGCGTCTCTTCAGTGAGAGTCCGCGATCCCAGGACTTCCACGGCCTCGGCTATTGAAGCCACCGCGTCCTTAAGCTCGCGGACTATGGTCCCCTTCAGGTTTTTGGACTTTGTGGCTATTTTCGCAATAATAGCCAAGTCCTCTACGACCTGCTGCTTGCTCAGGGCCGTGGACCTATTGCTGGGTCCGACGCCCGACTCCGATACCTGCCCCGAGGTCGAAGCTAGTTCAGCGGCTCGCTGTTCCCGCCTCTTGCGAGTTACAGCGACGCTCTTCTCTAGCTCTTCCTCTACCAACGCCTTGAACTCTTCCCGCTTTGCAGCGAGAAGAGCTCTTTTGGCATCGGCCAAACCTACGTACTCCCCCGTCGTCGGGGGCCGCCCTCGGCCTCTTGACGCAGACGCAGACCGCTCCGAATCCTCGTCGTCGGACAGCTCCAACTCGGGGTTCGGGCGTCGCCTCTTGCGCCAAAGCTTCCCGCCCGTAGCGGGGCTTTGGGACCGTCCAGTTGCGAAGCTGCAGTCGGAGTCCATGTCCTCGTCCTGCCGCCCCGCACTAGACTCCCTACTCGTGACGCTCCTCGTCACCTGCCTCTCCTTGTTCTCTCCCCTCCTCGTCCTCCTCTCCTCTCTCTCAACGTCGTTTTTGTGTTTAAGATTTTCCATAACAAATCCCACGAGTATTGAGGAACTAAAATGTCAGCCCCGGCAGAGCCTCTTGCCCGGGTAACCCTAATACACCTGGAAGGTCGGGTGGTATTCCAGGGTTGTGCGCTAGCGACTGATGAACTCCCCAGCCTCTCTTACGAGCACCCCGACGTCACGCAACAAAACGCCGAGAATTGAGGATTTTTTAAATAGGTTTACTCCTCGCGGTCCGGCCAATTAAGGCAAGACCCTCGCTCCCCTGCAGGCTGCTTCACATGACCGCCACACCTGCAGGAGTTTACGACTCGACGATGGCAAAAAATGCCCGTCCGGCTGCACAGTTAAGTACCCACCGGACTCGCCGACCGACCGGCAACAGGGCCACCGCTAACGACGGCCACTGATCCGGACATGCCCTCGACCATTCGCCACTGGCATCGGGTCCGGGCCAAAACACCCCTTAAACTAGAACTAGCTACTTCTAACTATCGCTAACTACTTCTAGCTACGGCTTCCCAGATCCATTCGCCACCGAGCACGTTGATGAACACCACACCGGCAACCGGCATCGGGATCGGTCCGCCGCTAGCCAGACAGAGGTATCTATCGCACAGCCAGCTCTGCCGGAGGCAGGAGGACCGGGACCGACACCCTAGTCTAGCTACCTAACTACTAAAGCCACAAACTAGACTACCTATGGCCTCCGCATTCGAGCAAGTTGGATAATCCAAACCGGGCTCACTGCGGGTCAGCCGGGCCAACACTAGAAGCAAGCTTAAGCACCACTACGAACTAGTACTACTACTATGCCAAGCCTCTAACTAGACTACCTATGGCCGCTCGCCCGGAAGCGAACGACCGGGCCTAAAACTAGTGAAGCATGGGCAGCAGCACTACGCCCCAAACCTACAACCCTCGAGAGCAGCGCAAGCACCACCCCCAAGAGACCGGCCGTAAGGTTCGACCCACCTCTGCGTGAGTCTTAACTCCGTCCACAGCGGACCCGCGAACAAGCCCGCTGCAGGGAGAGACGGGACCCCGCATCCCAATACCCCGAGACCGAGCGCCGAAACACTCACTAAGGGGTACCGGGCCCCCCCGACCAGCCAGGAGCAATCACTCAAGGTCTGGCCTCCCATCGACTGCCCCAGAATGAGGCAGCCGAAAACGCCTCCCCACGCTAGCCAAGAACCTCCGTTCTGATCGCCACGGACACGAAGACCATGAAAACCAGACCAAGGCACCTTGGTAGCGTTTCGTCAGCTATGTCCCTCATAGCTGACCCCCGCGCTGGACATTAGCAGACGGCTAACGCGATCCCGAGAGACCGCATTAACCGTCCCCCAGGGAGCACCGGCCCGTACCGCTTCCAATCCCGCCGGACGAATCCGGACAACATTGGTAGCGGACGGGCACACGAGGAGGTTTCCAGCATGGCTCCCCAACCTTTTTTTTTTTTTTTTTTTCGTCTGGAACCCTCAGGGGTTTCACCGCATTCCAGGGGAGAGGAAGGCGGTGGGTATGTGGGACTCCTACCCACTAAACCAGACGGTCAATACATCGCCGTATGGAGGAGCGCCACGGGAACGCCGAAGCATACGTCCGCGTTGCTCCAACGGCAGGCAGCGCCAAGTAGGCGGCCACCACCCCCCCAAGTGGAGCGGCGCAAACTGTTGACCGGGATGCGCCCCACTCCGATGGTCGGCTTGTTTTCTGGCGAGGAGCTCCCCTGCTCCCCACCCAAGCCGACCGAGCCAGATCGTTTTGGACGACCTTTATCTCCGAGCCGACGGCAAGCCGCCGAGCTCAGACTCTAGGAAGTCCGATCCGACTCATACCCACTAGAGCCCCGGCCCCGAGATGGGACCGTGGCGAGTGGCGGACTTCGCAGTCCACCACCCGTACCGGGGGCTACGGCGGCAGACGGCGCTCGTGAGCGACACGCCTGCGCCCCACCCTCCTCCGGCGCATCGGTGGAGCGGCTCCGTCCTCCTCCCTGAGCCTCTCCGTCGCCTCCTTCTGCGACATCACGACCTCGCAGAAGGAACGCACCGCACCCCACGCCTCTTCGCTCGAGACCATGGCCTTGACCACGGCCGGGAGCGAGAGGTCCGACCCGATGGAAGCCACGAGTGTAGCACGCGGCTCCGCCCAATGCGGGCACGAAGCCAGCGTGTGCTGCGCCGTATCCTCGGCGCAGCCGCACTCGTGGCACATCATCGTGGGCTCACGACCCGCCACCCTAAACAGATACCTCCCGAAGCATCCGTGCCCCGAAAGGATCTGCGTCAAGTGGAAAGTCATCACCCCGTGCCTACGACCGACCCAATCCGAAAGGATGGGACCGATCGCCAGGGTCGTCGATATGCCAGCGCCGGGCATCCTGAGCCTCTCTCGCCATGTGACAAGGAGCTCTTCCTGCGCCCTGCGCCTCCAATCCGACTCCCCACCCTCCTCCCCAGACGGAGGATGTTCCCCCCGACGACGGGCATCCCTCCTCCGTCGATACGCCTCCGCCAGCGTCAAAGCGTCCAGGTCCCACGGTGGGGTCCCGGCCAGAGCGCAGGCCGCCTCGCACGAGATGGTGCGATACCCTCGGATCACCCTGACAGCCATGACCCTTTGCGCTCTGCACAAGAGGGCCCGGTTGCGGGAGTCGAGACTATCGGCCCATATTGGTGCCCCGTAGAGCGCCATGGACCTTACCACCCCGGTGTACAGACGCCGGCAGCTCATGCTCGGTCCCCCGACATTTGGGAGGACGCGACACATCGCTCCGGCTGCCCTAACTAGCTTCGGCGCTAGGCGCCGAAAGTGCTCGTCGAAGCTCCATCGACTGTCGAGGACGAGTCCAAGGTACTCCAAGGAACGCCCGACGGCGATGGAAACTCCTCCGATGGCCCCCCAACCTTTTTTTTTTTTTTTTTTTTTTTTTTCGTCTGGAACCCTCATGGGTTCCACCGCATTCCAGGGGAGCGGAAGGCGGTGGGTATGTGAGACTCCTACTCACTAAACCAGACGGTCAACACATCGCCGTATGGAGGAGCGCCACGGGAACGCCGAAGCATACATCCGCGTTGCTCCAACGGCAGGCAACGCCAAGTAGGCGGCCACCACCCCCCCAAATGGAGCGGCGCAAACTGTTGACCGGGATGCGCCCCACTCCGATGGTCGGCTTGTTTTCTGGCGAGGAGCTCCCCTGCTCCCCGCCCAAGCCGACCGAGCCAGATCGTTTTGGACGACCTTTATCTCCGAGCTGACGGCAAGCCGCCGAGCTCAGAATCAAGGAAGTCCGATCCGACTCATACCCACTAGAGCCCCGGCCCCGAGATGGGACCGTGGCGAGTGGCGGACTTCGCAGCCCACCACCCGTACCGGGGGCTACGGCGGCAGACGGCGCTCGTGAGCGACACGCCTGCGCCCCACCCTCCTCCGGCGCATCGGTAGAGCGGCTCCGTCCTCCTCCCTGAGCCTCTCCGCCGCCTCCTTCTGCGACATCACGACCTCGCAGTAGGAACGCACCGCACCCCACGCCTCTTCGCTCGAGACCATGGCCTTGACCACGGCCGGGAGCGAGAGGTCCGACCCGATGGAAGCCACGAGTGTAGCACGCGGCTCCGCCCAATGCGGGCACGAAGCCAGCGTGTGCTGCGCCGTATCCTCGGCGCAGCCGCACTCGTGGCACATCATCGTGGGCTCACGACCCGCCACCCTAAACAGATACCTCCCGAAGCATCCGTGCCCCGAAAGGATCTGCGTCAGGTGGAAGGTCATCACCCCGTGCCTACGACCGACCCAATCCGAAAGGATGGGACCGATCGCCAGGGCAGTCGATTTACCAGCGTTGGGCACTCTGAGCCTCTCGCGCCATGTGACGAGCAGCTCCTCATGCGCCCTGCGCCTCCAATCCGACTCCCCACCCTCCCCCCGAAGACGGGCATCCCTCCTCCGTCGATACGCCTCCGCCAGCGTCATAGCATCCAGGTCCCACGGTGGGGTCCCGGCTAGAGCGCAGGCCGCCTCGCACGAGATGGTGCGATACCCTCGGATCACCCTGACAGCCATGACCCTCTGCGCTCTGCACAAGAGGGCCCGATTGCGGGAGTTGAGTCTATCGGCCCATATTGGTGCCCCGTAGAGCGCTATGGACCTTACCACCCCGGTGTACAGACGTCGGCAGCTCATGCTCGGTCCCCCGACATTTGGGAGTACGCGACACATCGCTCCGGCTGCCCTAACAAGCTTCGGCGCTAGGCGCCGAAAGTGCTCGTCGAAGCTCCATCGACTGTCGAGGACGAGTCCAAGGTACTCCAAGGAACGCCCGACAGCGATGGAAACTCCGCCGACGACCACTCTCGACCCGGCCGGAGGTCCGTTCCGCGGCCCGTGAAAACACACAGCCACGGATTTGTGCAATGCAACCTCCAGCCCCAGCCTTCTAATGCGCGCCACTACCTGCGCGACCCCAGCGGTTGCCAGAACACTGGCCTCCCGGTAGCTGTCGCCGCGTGCCGTTACGAGAGTGTCGTCGGCGTAACAAGTTACTTCGATACCCCGTAAGTTGGCACCGCGCAGCACCCAGTCGTAGCCGATGTTCCACAGGAGAGGTCCGAGAACCGACCCCTGCGGAACACCGCACGACACCTCCCTACGAATCCAGCCGTCACCAGATGGCCCCCCAACCTAACCTAACCTAACCTAACCTAACCTAACCTAACCTAACCTAACCTAACCTAACCTTTTTTTTTTTTTTTTTTTTTTTTTTTTTTTTTCGTCTGGAACCCTCATGGGTTTCACCGCATTCCAGGGGAGAGGAAGGCGGTGGGTATGTGGGACTCCTACCCACTAAACCAGACGGTCAACACATCGCCGTATGGAGGAGCGCCACGGGAACGCCGAAGCATACGTCCGCGTTGCTCCAACGGCAGGCAGCGCCAAGTAGGCGGCCACCACCCCCCCAAATGGAGCGGCGCAAACTGTTGACCGGGATGCGCCCCACTCCGATGGTCGGCTTGTTTTCTGGCGAGGAGCTCCCCTGCTCCCCACCCAAGCCGACCGAGCCAGATCGTTTTGGACGACCTTTATCTCCGAGCAGACGGCAAGCCGCCGAGCTCAGAATCTAGGAAGTCCGATCCGACTCATACCCACTAGAGCCCCGGCCCCGAGATGGGACCGTGGCGAGTGGCGGACTTCGCAGTCCACCACCCGTACCGGGGGCTACGGCGGCAGACGGCGCTCGTGAGCGACACGCCTGCGCCCCACCCTCCTCCGGCGCATCGGTGGAGCGGCTCCGTCCTCCTCCCTGAGCCTCTCCGTCGCCTCCTTCTGCGACATCACGACCTCGCAGAAGGAACGCACCGCACCCCACGCCTCTTCGCTCGAGACCATGGCCTTGACCACGGCCGGGAGCGAGAGGTCCGACCCGATGGAAGCCACGAGTGTAGCACGCGGCTCCGCCCAATGCGGGCACGAAGCCAGCGTGTGCTGCGCCGTATCCTCGGCGCAGCCGCACTCGTGGCACATCATCGTGGGCTCACGACCCGCCACCCTAAACAGATACCTCCCGAAGCATCCGTGCCCCGAAAGGATCTGCGTCAAGTGGAAAGTCATCACCCCGTGCCTACGACCGACCCAATCCGAAATGATGGGACCGATCGCCAGGGTCGTCGATATGCCAGCGCCGGGCATCCTGAGCCTCTCTCGCCATGTGACAAGGAGCTCTTCCTGCGCCCTGCGCCTCCAATCCGACTCCCCACCCTCCTCCCCAGACGGAGGATGTTCCCCCCGACGACGGGCATCCCTCCTCCGTCGATACGCCTCCGCCAGCGTCAAAGCGTCCAGGTCCCACGGTGGGGTCCCGGCCAGAGCGCAGGCCGCCTCGCACGAGATGGTGCGATACCCTCGGATCACCCTGACAGCCATGACCCTTTGCGCTCTGCACAAGAGGGCCCGGTTGCGGGAGTCGAGACTATCGGCCCATATTGGTGCCCCGTAGAGCGCCATGGACCTTACCACCCCGGTGTACAGACGCCGGCAGCTCATGCTCGGTCCCCCGACATTTGGGAGGACGCGACACATCGCTCCGGCTGCCCTAACTAGCTTCGGCGCTAGGCGCCGAAAGTGCTTGTCGAAGCTCCATCGACTGTCGAGGACGAGTTCAAGGTACTCCAAGGAACGCCCGACGGCGATGGAAACTCCTCCGACCACCACACTCGACCCGGCAGGAGGTGCGTTCCGCGGCCCGTGAAAACACACAGCGACGGATTTGTGCAATGCAACCTCCAGCCCCAACCTTCTAATGCGCGCCACTACTTGCGCGACCCCAGCCGTTGCCAGAACACTGGCCTCCCGGTAGCTGTCGCCGCGTGCCGTTACGAGAGTGTCGTCGGCGTAACAGGTTACTTCGACACCCCGTAAGTTGGCACCGCGCAGCACCCAGTCGTAGCCGATGTTCCACAGAAGAGGTCCGAGAACCGACCCCTGAGGAACACCGCACGACACCTCCCTACGAATCCAGCCGTCGCCAGACGGGTAGCAGACGGCGCGGTCGCAGAGGTAATCCGCTACGACGCGACGCAAGTACCCGGGCACGGCGTGGAACCTCAGCGCCTCCAAAATGGTCGCCCAGGGAAGGGTGTTGAACGCGTTGGCGATATCGAGAGACACCGCCAACACCACCCCGCCCCTAGACACCGAGGCCTCTGCCAGGGCCCTCACTCGACCGACAGCGTCGAGGGTGGATCTGCCCTTCCGGAAGCCAAATTGATGGTCGCTGAGATCCCGACCGGACTCCCCCAAGTGCTTGACGAGGCGAGCGGATAAGACCCGCTCAAAGAGCTTACCCGCCTCGTCGAGAAGCACTATCGGCCGATATGCCGATGGCTCGGCAGCCGGCCGCCCCTCCTTGCGCAACAACACCAGTTTCCCAATCTTCCACGTCCGCGGGAACCGGCCCTGCCGCAAGCAAGCTTTGAAGAGGCTCAGCACTAAAGGCTCTAAAGGCCCTATAGCCAAGGCCCAGGCGCGCCCGGGGATGCCGTCGGGTCCCGGCGCAGTGTTCTTCGACCGAAGCCGAAGCGCTGCAGCCCCCAACTCACCTACGGAGACATCCCGTGCTGCGTCCCAACGCTCATCCTCTACCGCCTCAGTCACCGGCGCCATACGAGGTACCCGATGGTCGGTACCTCGAGGGAACAATGCCGTGACTACGGACTCCAGCAACTCCGGCTGGAGAGTCTTGGTCAGCGGGGGGGCCCACGGTCGAAGCTTTCGCCTCACCATCTTGTACGGCCTCCCCCACGGATCCCTGTCCAGGGATTCCACCATCTCCGCTTCGGCCAGGTCTTTGGCTTTGGCGATGGCCGCTACGAAAGCCAGCACTGCCTCACGATATCGAGTATAGTGCTGACTCTCAAGCTCTTGGTCCCGTGGCCGCCGCCTCCGACATCTGGTGTACTGGCGCCTGAGAGCCACGCAGGTCTCTCGGAGCCGCGATAGCTCCTCAGACCACCAGTAAACGCCGCGCCTCGGAGTCGCGGAACGTACGCGGGGCATCGCCGCATCGCAGATGTGCGACATGGTCTGGCCCAGACGCACAGCTTCCGCCTCTACATTCACAGCGCCTTCCGGCGCTCCTACCCAGGCCTGGACCAGGGCAGCCTCCACCAGCGCCTCCCTGTCCAGACGCTTCAGAGCCCATCGCGGGCCCTCCTCGCGCGAGTGTCGACTCGGGGCACTCGGCGGGGCGGGGAGTGCGGAGACGTCGAACCTCACGTAGCGGTGGTCCGACAACGTCTCCACATCCTCCATCACCCGCCAGCCTCGGATACGGCGCGCCAGGGTGGGATCGGCGAACGTGATGTCAACGATCGAACCACCCTGTTGCCGCACGCACGTATGTACCGACCCGCGGTTCAGGACGACAAGACCGGACGCGACTACCCAGTCTTCGAGGAGCTCTCCACGTGCGTCCGTGGCCGGGCAACCCCAAGCCATGGATTTGGCATTCAGGTCGCCGACCACGAGGACCCGACCGGGGCCACTCCTCCCGACGAGGGCACCGACTTCGACCAGAAACTGTTCGAAGTCGGCGACACTGCGATTCGGAGAGAAGTAGACCCCGATCAGTGTCACGTTTCCGACGAGAGCCGAGACGTAGCCTCGACCCTTCGTCACTCCTCCGAAGACCGGGGATCCGGCCGCTGTCCGGGTCCCGATCGCCACCACACCGTCCCTGTCGCCGGCCCAGTCGTCCCCCGAAGGGACGTAGTAGGGCTCGGCGATCACGACGACGTTCACCAACCACTCCGCCATGCTTTGGAACAATAGGTCCTGAGCCCTGGCGCAGTGGTTGATATTCGCCTGTAGAATCCGCATGGCCATCTTATTCGATGACCATGGGATCCTCTACGGGCCTGGAAGGCTGCTTTGAGGCCCTAGGACCTCTGCCAGCCTTGCCCGGCTTCCTTCCCTTCGGGGCGGGGACGCACTCCTTGGTCCCCACCCGATGCTTGGCCGGTCTGCCGGCCGCTGCGCATGTGACGCAATGCGGCTCGGCAGAGCACTCCTGGGCCTTGTGCCCGGGCCTTCCGCACCGATAGCAGAGGTCGCTCCTGTCGACCTCCGCAGTGCACTTGGTCCTGACGTGCCCCATCTCCAGGCACCGGAAGCACCTGAGGGGCCGATCGTCCAAGACGCGGACCTGCGCCGACACCCAACCGATGAGGAGCCTGCCGCCGCCGGACACCTTCTTGGCCGCTGCGACCGGGCAACGAACCCACGCAGCACCGAGGCCACCGGCGCCGACGGTGACAGCCCCACACCGGACTTCGTCGACGTTGCACCCACCAACCCGTGCGACGGCCGTAGCCACGTCAACGCTGGACACGGAGTCGTCCAGTCCCGAAATGCGCATTTCTGCGCACCTCGTGGGTCTAGAGACCCTGACCTGCCCTTCGGGCAGTGACTCTCTCAGCTTTTTAGCGAGAGAGTCCGCCATACCCCCGGTATTCGCTCCGGGCAGTTCCAGGATGCGGCCACCAGTGACCGCCTTCCTGAACCTTAGGTCCTTAATACCAAGGTCGGCCAGGTTGACCTTCTGCTTCGCCTCCGCCAAGACCTGGGCGTAAGTGACGCCAGTGGCCTCGGCTTCGGGATGCAGAGTCAATACCACAGCCGTGGATCGTTCTGCCCGGAGCTTTCTTTTGGGAGCGGTCCCTGGCTTCTGCGACTGCGGTTTCGACCGCGATGCAGAAGGTCCAGCAGGGCCCTTTCCCTGTCCCTTCTTGGCCGGCTTTGCCGCTTTCGCCTGAGGCTCGGTAGCCTTCGGCTTTGCCTGCGGCTGAGCCGCTTTTGGCTTCGCCTGAGGCTCGATAGCCTTCGGCTTTGCCTGCGGCTGCGCCTCTTTTTGCTTCGCCTTCGCTCCCTTAGGCTTCTTCTGCGCCGACCCGCTGGGGCCCGCAGAGGGTGGGGCGGCGGTCTTAGCTGACTCAGTGGTCTGCACCGCCTCCCGCCTCTTGTCGGCCGCCAGCGGAGGCCGAAGCCTCGTCTCCGGGAGGAGCCGGTCCTCTATGGAGGCCAGTCGGGCGTTCAGCATGGTCCCCACCTGGGACATGACCGCCCGACAGATCTCTTCCAGCGAGGCTGTCTGAGGCTGCGTTGCAGGGGTCGCAGCCTCCGTCAATTCGGTGGCAGAGGGCGCCGGACAACCCTGCTTCCGTGCCTTCTCCATGTCTCCTCTTAATGTGGACATCTCCTTGCGGAGAGTGTCCATCTCGGCTTGCAGGCGAGCATTGTCCGCCTGCAGCCGCCGCGTCTCTTCAGTGAGAGTCCGCGATCCCAGGACTTCCACGGCCTCGGCTATTGAAGCCACCGCGTCCTTAAGCTCGCGGACTATGGTCCCCTTCAGGTTTTTGGACTTTGTGGCTATTTTCGCAATAATAGCCAAGTCCTCTACGACCTGCTGCTTGCTCAGGGCCGTGGACCTATTGCTGGGTCCGACGCCCGACTCCGATACCTGCCCCGAGGTCGAAGCTAGTTCAGCGGCTCGCTGTTCCCGCCTCTTGCGAGTTACAGCGACGCTCTTCTCTAGCTCTTCCTCTACCAACGCCTTGAACTCTTCCCGCTTTGCAGCGAGAAGAGCTCTTTTGGCATCGGCCAAACCTACGTACTCCCCCGTCGTCGGGGGCCGCCCTCGGCCTCTTGACGCAGACGCAGACCGCTCCGAATCCTCGTCGTCGGACAGCTCCAACTCGGGGTTCGGGCGTCGCCTCTTGCGCCAAAGCTTCCCGCCCGTAGCGGGGCTTTGGGACCGTCCAGTTGCGAAGCTGCAGTCGGAGTCCATGTCCTCGTCCTGCCGCCCCGCACTAGACTCCCTACTCGTGACGCTCCTCGTCACCTGCCTCTCCTTGTTCTCTCCCCTCCTCGTCCTCCTCTCCTCTCTCTCAACGTCGTTTTTGTGTTTAAGATTTTCCATAACAAATCCCACGAGTATTGAGGAACTAAAATGTCAGCCCCGGCAGAGCCTCTTGCCCGGGTAACCCTAATACACCTGGAAGGTCGGGTGGTATTCCAGGGTTGTGCGCTAGCGACTGATGAACTCCCCAGCCTCTCTTACGAGCACCCCGACGTCACGCAACAAAACGCCGAGAATTGAGGATTTTTTAAAGAGGTTTACTCCTCGCGGTCCGGCCAATTAAGGCAAGACCCTCGCTCCCCTGCAGGCTGCTTCACATGACCGCCACACCTGCAGGAGTTTACGACTCGACGGTGGCAAAAAATGCCTGTCCGGCTGCACAGTTAAGTACCCACCGGACTCGCCGACCGACCGGCAACAGGGCCACCGCTAACGACGGCCACTGATCCGGACATGCCCTCGACCATTCGCCACTGGCATCGGGTCCGGGCCAACACACCCCTTAAACTAGAACTAGCTACTTCTAACTACCGCTAACTACTTCTAGCTACGGCTTCCCAGATCCATTCGCCACCGAGCACGTTGATGAACACCACACCGGCAACCGGCATCGGGATCGGTCCGCCTCTAGCCAGACAAAGGTATCTATCGCACAGCCAGCTCTGCCGGAGACAGAAGGACCGGGACCGACACCCTAGTCTAGCTACCTAACTACTAAAACCACAAACTAGACTACCTATGGCCTCCGCATTCGAGCAAGTTGGATAGTCCAAACAGGGCTCACTGCGGGTCAGCCGGGCCAACACTAGAAGCAAGCTTAAGCACCACTACGAACTAGTACTACTACTATGCCAAGCCTCTAACTAGACTACCTATGGCCGCTCGCCCGGAAGCTAACGACCGGGCCTAAAACTAGTGAAGCATGGGCAGCAGCACTACGCCCCAAACCTACAACCCTCGAGAGCAGCGCAAGCACCACCCCCAAGAGACCGGCCGTAAGGTTCGACCCACCTCTGCGAAGGTCTGAACTCCGTCCACAGCGGACCCGCGAACAAGCCCGCTGCAGGGAGAGACGGGACCCCGCATCCCAATACCCCGAGACCGAGCGCCGAAACACTCACTAAGGGGTACCGGGCCCCCCCGACCAGCCAGGAGCAATCACTCAAGGTCTGGCCTCCCATCGACTGCCCCAGAAGGAGGCAGCCTAACCTAACCTAACCTAACCTTTTTTTTTTTTTTTTTTTTTTTTTACGTGGGGAAATCCAGGACGGATACCCTGCCGCCTCGGGGGAGACGACCTGGTTATGCCGGGCTCTAACCGGCTAAAACCCCACGGTGTCCCTCTCGTCGCCATATGCCGGGGTCACGGGAACATCCACACTGGCAATCTTCCGCGACCCGGCGACGATGCGGTCTCGTCAGACCCCTGCTCGTTAGGGGTGGAGGACAGATGGTCGTCCTTCCACACTCCTTGGATCAGAGTGGCGTGCAGGAACACGCCCACACCTACTCGGGCTAGTTTTGGAGGACTGATGGACTCCCCCGAGTCCACCAGCCCCTAGCAAGTGTTAGGGGGGAAGATTTTGAATAAATACCTCCCTTCTTCGACCTCTCTTGCGACGGCGCATAGCGAGTGAGCTTGTTGCCTCCCTCACTCTTTCTGCGTCTTCCTTTTTGAGCAAGACTTGCTCACAGAAATGCTGAACTGCTGCCCAGGAATCCTTACTCTCCACCATTTTCCTTACCAGCATTGGAAAGGAAAGGTCCATACCTATGACGTCGGTTAACGCCACTCTCTCAGCGTCCCAAGCTGAGCAGATCTCCAGCGTGTGCTGAGACGTGTCAACTGGGCAACCATCGCAGTGATGACATGTAGCGGTCGGCTCTCTACCTGCCACCCTGTGCAGGTACTCACCGAAACAACCATGTCCGGTGAGGACCTGCGTGATTCGGTACGACAAGGAACCGTGGTGTCTTGTCAACCACTGATTGAAGACTGGAGTAATTGCCTCAATCGTTACAATCCCAGCACAGGGTTCCGTCAGCCTTTCTCTCCATGCTATGTTAGCTTGCCGTGTAGTTTCCCGTCGCATTCTATTCCGCTGGGCTAGCGCCTCCCCACGTCGATGGAACATCGTCGTGAGGGCTCTCGCTTCTAAATCCCAGGGTAAAGAACTGGCGAGGAGAGTAGCGGCCTCATATGAAACCGTGCGGTAGCCACGAATCAACCTGATCGCCATCGCTCTCTGCGGTTTGCGCAAGAGAGCGATATTCCGGCTATTCAGGGACTCGGACCACACTGGCGCTCCATACAAGGCCATGGACTTCACGACACCAACGTACAACCGTCTGCTGAGTGCATCAGGTCCTCTCAAATTCGGTAGGAGTCTGCCCAAAGCCGCCGATGCAACAAGCAGCTTAGGTGTAAGTCTTTCAAAGTGGGCGGTGAACTTCCACCTGCTATCGAGGACGAGACCGAGGTAACTCATCGTCGACCCAATGCAGATGCGAGTACCGCCCACTATGATGCTGGCGTCCGATGGTGGGGAGTTTCGAGGCCCATGAAAACAGACAGCTTCTGATTTGTTTAAGGCAACCTCGAGCCCTAAGCGTCGAATGCGCCCCACAACATGCTGAACCCCGACTGTGGCAAGAATGGAAGCCTGCCTGGGAGTTACGGCTCGCGCTGTGACCAGGGTATCGTCTGCGTAACATATGACATCTACTCCCCTAATATTGCCACCCCGCAGGACCCAATCGTAACCAATATTCCACAGGAGTGGCCCGAGAACCGACCCCTGTGGAACACCGCAAGACATCTGGCGTCTTCCCGTGCCCTCTTTCGTCGGGTACCAAAACCGAATTGGTTTTGGGCAAGATTCGGACCAGTACTTTGGAGGTGGATAACTATTCTTTCCGCGATGATACGCTCGAAAAGTTTTGCTAGCTCGTCGAGCAACACAATAGGGCGATACGCTGAAGAGGATTCAGCCGGTCGTCCTTCCTTATGGAGAAGCACTACTCTTCCTTTCTTCCACTGACGTGGAAACTGCGATTGGAGGAGACATGCGTCCAGAAGACTTCTCCATCTTTCGCCAAGCTCCGCTAGAGCAAGTCCTATAACCCGTCCAGGGATCCCATCAGGGCCGGGAGCAGTGTTTTTGGCCTTGAGCCTGTCCAACGCTGCACCGATCTCCCTCTCGGTCACCCTGGGTATTTCGGACTCCTCAGACAGGTGCGTGATAGAAATCATAGGAGGTGGCGAAAAATCTCCCCTCTGCGGAAACAGATCAGAGATTATTCGACTGATCATCTCGGGACAAAGAGTCTGGGTTAGCGGAGGAGCCCGGGGTCTTAACTTTCCTCGTACCATTCTGTACGGTCGGCCCCACGGGTCTCTATCCACAGACTCCAGAAGTTCTGTTCTAGCAGCATCCTTTGCACGAGCTATGCAGTCTTTGAGCGCATCTTTAGCAGAGACATATGCCGAGTGCAACTGCGCCTCTAGAACCAAATCCCTGCGCTTACGCCTACGACTACGGGTATACTGGCGTCTCGCTGACACGCAAGCTACACGTAGCTGCGCGATTTCCACGGACCACCAGTATACCTGATTGAGGGGAGGATTGAGCCTGGCTCGGGGCATCGACGCATCGCAAATATGCGTTAATGCGTCACGAAACCAGTTTGCCTCGTCCTCTATAACAACCGGTTCAACAGGAATGGGCACCCAGGATTGAACTACTGCAGCCTCCATGGCCAATTGCTTATCTAGGCGCTTCAATTGCCATCTCGGACCTTCATTGATGGTAGCCTCTATTCTGTTGCCGAGCGGGGCGGACTGGGAGAGTACCTCGAACCGGATATATCGATGGTCAGAGAGAGTTTCGACATCCTCGAGAACTCTCCAGCCTTGAACACGACTTGCCAATGCAGGGCTTGCGAACGATAGGTCTACAATAGATCCTCCCTGCAACCGCACACACGTGTTCACCGTCCCTCTGTTCAAAATGGCCAGTCCAACAGCCGGTAGCCACTCTTCCAGTAACTGGCCTCGGGCATCATTAGTGGGCGAACCCCAGACTTTGGATTTAGCATTGAAATCCCCTGCTACTAAAACAGGACAAGGAGAGAAGCGTCCTATAATGGCTCCAATTTCGGTAACAAACACTTCGAATTCCGAGAGCGGTCGGTTAGGAGAGAAATAGGCACCAACAATGACGATGTTGCCAATTAAACCCGCAACATATCCCTTTCCTCTGACAACTCTGGAAAAAGCAGTGCTGTCAGGAGAAACGATTGCCACTAGTCCATCCTGGTCACCGATCCAGTTAGGCCTAGACGGAACGAAGTAGGGCTCCGCTATGACGGCCCCCTGTATCGACCACTCTACCAGGCTCTGGAGAAGGAGATCCTGAGCCCTGGCACAATGGTTGATATTAGCTTGTAGAAATGATAGTTGAGCCATTATATTTCCTTCCTACTAACCACCACCCCGCCTGCTCTCGCACTGGACGGTATTGGTCGAACCGACTGCCTCTGAGACTTGGCAAGAAGTGCTTGTTGTCCTACACGTTGTTTGTGTGGCAGACTAGCAGAGCATGTGTTGCTACCAAGCTTGTGCGCTGCTGGTTGCTTTGCGTCAGCGCAAAGTGGACAGTGTGGAGTTGCCGAGCAAAGGTTTGCATTGTGGCCAGGTACACCACAACGGAAACAGAGACCGCTGCGATCGACCTCAGACATGCACTTACCTATAACGTGTCCCACTTCCAGACATCGGTAGCAGCGTCTGGTCCTTTCTGCCAGGAGCTTTACTCGCGCCGAGACTAGCCCAACAAGTAGTCGTCCTTTACCGATTATAGTTCTGGCTGCGATAACTGGTACCCGTACCCAAACAGTAAACAAGCCACTGTGGTCCACTCGCATCTGTCCAGTCTTTATCTGGCTTACTGCACAACCACTAATGCGGGAGATAGCTTCGGCTACTTCCTCCCTACTGACGGAGTCGTCTAGGTCCGAAATGCGCATCTCTACACATTTCGTTACTCTAGACACTCTAACATCCGCAGGGTTAAGGGCAGCCTTCAGTCGTTTGGCAATCTCATCTGCCTTATCACCACTTTCTGCACCCGGAATTTCGAGCATTCTGGCTCCCGTTGCAGTCTTCTTTATTCGGAAGGAAACAAGTCCCACTTCCGAAAAGTTCGTTGTCTTTGCCTGGCGAAGGATAGTTGCATAGGAAACTCCTCGGTCTTCAGCTCCAGGCTGTAAAGTCAAAATGATTGCAGCCGACCGAGGAGGTCGAAGATTGCTCATCTCAACTTTCGGAGTTTCCATTCCTTTTCTAACTTTCTTTGCGGACCGTCGTTTTCTTATAACTTCTATCCACCCTTGGTCTTCAGTATTAGGTAGAGCCGATTGAGACCGTGATTCCGGTTCTGGTTGGACCGATCTACCCTTGGCATTAGCTGCCTTCTTGCGTTTTATTCTGCCCTTACGCATTTTACTCCGGTCATCTAAGGGAACCATTGGCGCAATTGTATCAGGCGACTGCTCTTGGCACAAAGCAACCATTCGCTCACTTACGGATGTCTCCGTCCTCTCCACTAAGGACGACCGGGTTGGCTTTTCCTGTAATAGCCTCATCTCTAGTGCCTCAAGCCGTGCATTAACGATATCACCTAGTTGACCCATGATGTAGTTGGATAGTTTCTCCATGTCTAAGGTCTGGGTGTTGGAAATTGGCACTACTTCTACTTCATGGACGTGGGGTCTGCTTTCACTAGCTGCTCGAAGCTGAGCAACTTCAGTTTTTAGAGCTGAAAGCTCAGACTGTAAACGAGCATTAGCCGCCTGCAGTTGGCGTGTCTCATCGGTGATATTGCTTTCCGCCAACGCCTTGAACTCTTCCCGCTTTGTAGCGAGAAGCGCCCTTTTGGCATCGGCCAAACCTACATACTCCCCCGTTGTCGGGGGCCGCCCTCGGCCTCTTGTCGCAGACGCAGACCGCTCCGAATCCTCGTCGTCGGACAGCTCCAACTCGGGGTTCGGATGTCGCCTCTTGCGCCAAAGTTTCCCGCCCGTAGCGGGGCTTTGGGACCGTCCAGTGGCGAAGCTGCAGTCGGAGTCTATGTCCTCGTCCTGCCGCCCCGCACTGGACTCCCTACTGGTGACGCTCCTCGTCATCCGCCTCTCTTTGCTTTCTCCCCTCCTCGTCCTCCTCTCCTCTCCCTCAACGTCTTTTGATTTTTTAAAATTTCCCATGATAAATCCCACGAGTACTGAGGAACTAAAATGTCAGCCCCGGCAGAGCCTCTTGCCCGGGTAACCCTAATACACCTGGAAGGTCGGGTGGTATTCCAGGGTTGTGCGCTAGCGACTGATGAACTCCCCAGCCTCTCTTTCGAGCACCCCGACGTCACGCAACGAAACGCCGAGAATTGAGGATTTTTTATAGAGGTTTACTCCTCGCGGTCCGGCCAATTAAGGCAAGACCCTCGCTCCCCTGCAGGCTGCTTCACATGACCGCCACACCTGCAGGAGTTTACGACTCGACGGTGGCAAAAAATGCCTGTCCGGCTGCACAGTTAAGTACCCACCGGACTCGCCGACCGACCGGCAACAGAGCCACCGCTAACGACGGCCACTGATCCGGACATGCCCTCGACCATTCGCCACTGGCATCGGGTCCGGGCCAAAACACCCCTTAAACTAGAACTAGCTACTTCTAACTACCGCTAACTACTTCTAGCTACGGCTTCCCAGATCCATTCGCCACCGAGCACGTTGATGAACACCACACCGGCAACCGGCATCGGGATCAGTCCGCCGCTAGCCAGACCGAGGTATCTATCGCACAGCCAGCTCTGCCGGAGGCAGGAGGACCGGGACCGACACCCTAGTCTAGCTACCTAACTACTAAAGCCACAAACTAGACTACCTATGGCCTCCGCATTCGAGCAAGTTGGATAATCCAAACAGGGCTCACTGCGGGTCAGCCGGGCCAACACTAGAAGCAAGCTTAAGCACCACTACGAACTAGTACTACTACTATGCCAAGCCTCTAACTAGACTACCTATGGCCGCTCGCCCGGAAGCTAACGACCGGGCCTAAAACTAGTGAAGCATGGGCAGCAGCACTACGCCCCAAACCTACAACCCTCGAGAGCAGCGCAAGCACCACCCCCAAGAGACCGGCCGTAAGGTTCGACCCACCTCTGCGAAGGTCTGAACTCCGTCCACAGCGGACCCGCGAACAAGCCCGCTGCAGGGAGAGACGGGACCCCGCATCCCAATACCCCGAGACCGAGCGCCGAAACACTCACTAAGGGGTACCGGGCCCCCCCGACCAGCCAGGAGCAATCACTCAAGGTCTGGCCTCCCATCGACTGCCCCAGAATGAGGCAGCCGAAAACACCTCCCCACGCTAGCCAAGAACCTCCGTTCTGATCGCCACGGACACAAAGACCATGAAAACCAGACCAAGGCACCTTGGTAGCGTTTCGTCAGCTATGTCCCTCATAGCTGACCCCCGCGCTGGACATTAGCAGACGGCTAACGCGATCCCGAGAGACCGCATTAACCGTCCCCCAGGGAGCACCGGCCCGTACCGCTTCCAATCCCGCCGGACGAATCCGGACAACATTGGTAGCGGACGGGCACACGAGGAGGTTTCCAGCATGGCTCCCCAACCTAACCTAACCTAACCTTTTTTTTTTTTTTTTTTTTTTTTTTTTTTCGTCTGGAACTCTCATGAGTTCCACCGCATTCCAGGGGAGCGGAAGGCGGTGGGTATGTGAGACTCCTACTCACTAAACCAGACGGTCAACACAACGCCGTATAAAGGAGCGCCACGGGAACGCCTAAGCATACATCCGCGTTGCTCCAACGGCAGGCAGCGCCAAGTAGGCGGCCACCACCTCCAAAAATGGAGCGGCGCAAACTGTTGACCGGGATGCGCCCCACTCCGATGGTCGGCTTGTTTTTTGGCGAGGAGCTCCCCTGCTCCCCGCCCAAGCCGACCGAGCCAGATCGTTTTGGACGACCTTTATTTCTGAGCCGACGGCAAGCCGCCGAGCTCAGGATCAAGGAAGTCCGATCCGACTCATACCCACTAGAGCCCCGGCCCCGAGATGGGACCGTGGCGAGTGGCGGACTTCGCAGCCCACCACCCGTACCGGGGGCTACGGCGGCAGACGGCGCTCGTGAGCGACACGCCTGCGCCCCACCCTCCTCCGGCGCATCGGTAGAGCGGCTCCGTCCCCCTCCCTGAGCCTCTCCGCCGCCTCCTTCTGCGACATCACGACCTCGCAGAAGGAACGCACCGCACCCCACGCCTCTTCGCTCGAGACCATGGCCTTGACCACGGCCGAGAGCGAGAGGTCCGACCCGATGGAAGCCACGAGTGTAGCACGCGGCTCCGCCCAATGCGGGCACGAAGCCAGCGTGTGCTGAGCCGTATCCTCGGCGCAGCCGCACTCGTGGCACATCATCGTGGGCTCACGACCCGCCACCCTAGACAGATACCTCCCGAAGCATCCGTGCCCCGAAAGGATCTGCGTCAGGTGGAAGGTCATCACCCCGTGCCTGCGACCGACCCAGTCCGAAAGGATGGGACCGATCGCTAGGGCAGTCGATTTACCAGCGCCGGGCACTCTGAGCCTCTCTCGCCATGTGACGAGCAGCTCCTCCTGCACCCTGCGCCTCCAATCCGACTCCCCACCCTCCCCCCGAAGATGGGCATCCCTCCTCCGACGATACGCCTCCGCCAGCGTCAAAGCGTCCAGGTCCCACGGTGGGGTCCCGGCCAGAGCGCAGGCCGCCTCGCACGAGATGGTGCGATACCCTCGGATCACCCTGACAGCCATGACCCTCTGCGCTCTGCACAAGAGGGCCCGGTTGCGGGAGTCGAGGCTATCGGCCCATATTGGTGCCCCGTAGAGCGCCATGGACTTTACCACCCCGGTGTACAGACGCCGGCAGCTCAGGCTCGGTCCCCCGACATTTGGGAGGACGCGACACAGCGCTCCGGCTGCCCTAACTAGCTTCGGCGCTAGGCGCCGAAAGTGCTCGTCGAAGCTCCATCGACTGTCGAGGACGAGTCCAAGGTACTCCAAGGAACGCCCGACGACGATGGAAACTCCTCCGACCACCACACTCGACCCGGCAGGAGGTGCGTTCCGCGGCCCGTGAAAACACACGGCGACGGATTTGTGCAATGCAACCTCCGCTTCCTCTTACATGCCCTTCTTCGAGACACCGCCAACAAAGTCTCGCTCTGGGAGGCAGAGTTTGTGCTCTTGCTGAGACCCACCCAATGAGAATTCGTCCGCTCTCAGTGACTTTTCTGGCTGCAACTACCGGACATCGCAACCACATGGTGTAAAGACCTCTGAAATCCTGTCGTATCTCACCGGCCACAATCTGGCCTCTAGGACATCCGCCTAAGCGAGAGATTGCCGAGATCACTTCTTCTTTTGTGACCGAGTCGTCAAGCTCCGAAATTCGAATTTCAGCGCATTTCGTAACTCTTGTAACCCGAACGTCACTTTTATCCAGAGTATTCTCAAGACGTTTTGCCATCTCATAAGCCTTTTCACCACTGGCTGCACCAGGAATTTCGAGAATCCTCGCTCCTGTAGCGGTCTTCCTTATTCTGATACCTGAAAGTCCAATTCCAGAGAGATCTGCTGTTTTGGCTTGACGAAGAATGTTGGCGTAGGATAAACCCCTTTCTTCAGCTCCCGGCTGCAATGTTAAAACTATCGCGGCCGACCGAGGTAGTCGAACTTTAGTGTATTTTCCCTTTTCCGGTTCCCTCCCTGTATCTCGTGAGCCCCCTTTTGTCTTGCCCTTTCGTCGTGTGACCTTAACCCAGCCGTCACTCTCATTTATATAGGTAGTAGACATTTGAAGAGGTTCCGCCTGCTGTTGCAATGGTTTGTGATTGGCATTATTCTTAGAAACATTTTTCGTTTTCTTCTTCTTCTTCTGGCCTTTGAGTTCTCCTCTGTTTGAAGCTATACCTCCAGTTGGGATAGCTAGAGGCAATTGCTGGGGATCTACCATTATCGGTGGTTGCAATGCCGCCTCCTCAAGATTTGAACGTGCACCGATTTGTTTTCCGGGCAACAGCTTATTCTCCAGTGCTTCAAACCTTGCATTTACTATGCTTTCCACCTGGATCATGATCGAATTGGAGAGGTGTTCAACGTCGATCACACTTCTTATAGCAGCTACACGGTTTCCTTCTCCCTGAGACTTGGTAGCCATTTCGCCTTCAGCGCGGAGCTGAGCCACTTCCTTCTTCAGCTCAGATAACTCAAATTGCAGTCTTGCGATGGCCGCCTGCAACTGTCGCGTCTCATCAGTACTGTTTTTATCAACAAGACTCTCCACGCAAGCCCTAATGGAAGAAGCTGCGTCTTTGAGTGCTCGTTGAAAAGTACCTTTCAGGTTTTTAGACCTCGTCGCTATGCTGCACACGAGGTCACACTGCTCTTCTGCTTTTTTACGGAGATCTATTATTTCATCCACTTCTGGGGTGATCTGCCTGCCACGTCTGGTCTGTTGACGTTCGCGAATACGCTCTTGCAATTCCCTTTCTGCCTCAATCTCCATTTCCTTCCTTTGGAGTCTGAGGTAGTCCTCCTTGGCCTTCTTAAGGCCAACGTATTGGCCTGTTGTAGGAGGACGACCTCTCCCTCTCTTAGGCGTCACGAGTTTCTTGATAGTGAGCACCTCGTCTCCACTCGAATGCTCATTCGAACCGGAATGGCTCCTCTCCTTAGAGCAGGGCCGTCGCTTAGTGCATGATAACGGTGTCGGGGACTCCCTAGAATCAGCCGTTATCATGCTCGTGTCTGATCGTGAATGATCAGACTCTGCCGTGGTTGTCGTTTGGTGATCTTTTCCCCCCCCAGAATACGAGGGGAAGACGGAGGCCGCAGCGTCCGTGAGGGATTGCCCGGCTGCTGAGCAGCCGGAACCCTCCTGGGGTAGTTTCTCTTTAAGTTTCACCATTACATTGTTTTCCTTTTAAGGGGTGAGGTCCCCGTAGGACGCCCTTGCCATTACCCAACCCCTCGGCAGGCGTCAAACCTTAGGGTTGACATGAAACAAATACACCCACGACTCCTAGCCGCATTCCAGGGGAGAGGAAGGCGGTGGGTATGTGGGACTCCTACCCACTAAACCAGACGGTCAACACATCGCCGTATGGAGGAGCGCCACGGGAACGCCTAAGCATACATCCGCGTTGCTCCAACGGCAGGCAGCGCCAAGTAGGCGGCCACCACCCCCCCAATTGGAGCGGCGCAAACTGTTGACCGGGATGCGCCCCACTCCGATGGTCGGCTTGTTTTCTGGCGAGGAGCTCCCCTGCTCCCCACCCAAGCCGACCGAGCCAGATCGTTTTGGACGACCTTTATCTCCGAGCCGACGGCAAGCCGCCGAGCTCAGAATCTAGGAAGTCCGATCCGACTCATACCCACTAGAGCCCCGGCCCCGAGACTGGACCGTGGCGAGTGGCGGACTTCGCAGTCCACCACCCGTACCGGGGGCTACGGCGGCAGACGGCGCTCGTGAGCGACACGCCTGCGCCCCACCCTCCTCCGGCGCATCGGTGGAGCGGCTCCGTCCTCCTCCCTGAGCCTCTCCGTCGCCTCCTTCTGCGACATCACGACCTCGCAGAAGGAACGCACCGCACCCCACGCCTCTTCGCTCGAGACCATGGCCTTGACCACGGCCGGGAGCGAGAGGTCCGACCCGATGGAAGCCACGAGTGTAGCACGCGGCTCCGCCCAATGCGGGCACGAAGCCAGCGTGTGCTGTGCCGTATCCTCGGCGCAGCCGCACTCGTGGCACATCATCGTGGGCTCACGACCCGCCACCCTAAACAGATACCTCCCGAAGCATCCGTGCCCCGAAAGGATCTGCGTCAAGTGGAAAGTCATCACCCCGTGCCTACGACCGACCCAATCCGAAAGGATGGGACCGATCGCCAGGGTCGTCGATATGCCAGCGCCGGGCATTCTGAGCCTCTCTCGCCATGTGACAAGGAGCTCTTCCTGCGCCCTGCGCCTCCAATCCGACTCCCCACCCTCCTCCCCAGACGGAGGATGTTCCCCCCGACGACGGGCATCCCTCCTCCGTCGATACGCCTCCGCCAGCGTCAAAGCGTCCAGGTCCCACGGTGGGGTCCCGGCCAGAGCGCAGGCCGCCTCGCACGAGATGGTGCGATACCCTCGGATCACCCTGACAGCCATGACCCTTTGCGCTCTGCACAAGAGGGCCCGGTTGCGGGAGTCGAGACTATCGGCCCATATTGGTGCCCCGTAGAGCGCCATGGACCTTACCACCCCGGTGTACAGACGCCGGCAGCTCATGCTCGGTCCCCCGACATTTGGGAGGACGCGACACATCGCTCCGGCTGCCCTAACTAGCTTCGGCGCTAGGCGCCGAAAGTGCTCGTCGAAGCTCCATCGACTGTCGAGGACGAGTCCAAGGTACTCCAAGGAACGCCCGACGGCGATGGAAACTCCTCCGACCACCACCCTCGACCCGGCAGGAGGTGCGTTCCGCGGCCCGTGAAAACACACAGCGACGGATTTGTGCAATGCAACCTCCAGCCCCAACCTTCTAATGCGCGCCACTACTTGCGCGACCCCAGCCGTTGCCAGAACACTGGCCTCCCGGTAGCTGTCGCCGCGTGCCGTTACGAGAGTGTCGTCGGCGTAACAGGTTACTTCGACACCCCGTAAGTTGGCACCGCGCAGCACCCAGTCGTAGCCGATGTTCCACAGAAGAGGTCCGAGAACCGACCCCTGAGGAACACCGCACGACACCTCCCTACGAATCCAGCCGTCGCCAGACGGGTAGCAGACGGCGCGGTCGCAGAGGTAATCCGCTACGACGCGACGCAAGTACCCGGGCACGGCGTGGAACCTCAGCGCCTCCAAAATGGTCGCCCAGGGAAGGGTGTTGAACGCGTTGGCGATATCGAGAGACACCGCCAACACCACCCCGCCCCTAGACACCGAGGCCTCTGCCAGGGCCCTCACCCGACCGACAGCGTCGAGGGTGGATCTGCCCTTCCGGAAGCCAAATTGATGGTCGCTGAGATCCCGACCGGACTCCCCCAAGTGCTTGACGAGGCGAGCGGATAAGACCCGCTCAAAGAGCTTACCCGCCTCGTCGAGAAGCACTATCGGCCGATATGCCGATGGCTCGGCAGCCGGCCGCCCCTCCTTGCGCAACAACACCAGTTTCCCAATCTTCCACGTCCGCGGGAACCGGCCCTGCCGCAAGCAAGCTTTGAAGAGGCTCAGCACTAAAGGCTCTAAAGGCCCTATAGCCAAGGCCCAGGCGCGCCCGGGGATGCCGTCGGGTCCCGGCGCAGTGTTCTTCGACCGAAGCCGAAGCGCTGCAGCCCCCAACTCACCTACGGAGACATCCCGTGCTGCGTCCC
This sequence comes from Melinaea menophilus ssp. n. AW-2005, assembly GCA_918358695.1. NCBI lineage: Eukaryota > Metazoa > Arthropoda > Insecta > Lepidoptera > Nymphalidae > Melinaea > Melinaea menophilus. The sequence goes on from OU911052.1 coordinate 52,908, forward strand.
AACGCTCATCCTCTACCGCCTCAGTCACCGGCGCCATACGAGGTACCCGATGGTCGGTACCTCGAGGGAACAATGCCGTGACTACGGACTCCAGCAACTCCGGCTGGAGAGTCTTGGTCAGCGGGGGGGCCCACGGTCGAAGCTTTCGCCTCACCATCTTGTACGGCCTCCCCCACGGATCCCTGTCCAGGGATTCCACCATCTCCGCTTCGGCCAGGTCTTTGGCTTTGGCGATGGCCGCTACGAAAGCCAGCACTGCCTCACGATATCGAGTATAGTGCTGACTCTCAAGCTCTTGGTCCCGTGGCCGCCGCCTCCGACATCTGGTGTACTGGCGCCTGAGAGCCACGCAGGTCTCTCGGAGCCGCGATAGCTCCTCAGACCACCAGTAAACGCCGCGCCTCGGAGTCGCGGAACGTACGCGGGGCATCGCCGCATCGCAGATGTGCGACATGGTCTGGCCCAGACGCACAGCTTCCGCCTCTACATTCACTGCGCCTTCCGGCGCTCCTACCCAGGCCTGGACCAGGGCAGCCTCCACCAGCACCTCCCTGTCCAGACGCTTCAGGGCCCATCGCGGGCCCTCTTCGCGCGAGGGTCGACTCGGGGTGTTCGGCGGGGCGGGGAGTGCGGAGACGTCGAACCGCACGTAGCGGTGGTCCGACAACGTCTCCACATCCTCCATAACCCGCCAGCCTCGGATACGGCGCGCCAGGGTGGGATCGGCGAACGTGATGTCAACGATCGAACCACCCTGTTGCCGCACGCACGTATGTACCGACCCGCGGTTCAGGACGACAAGACCGGACGCGACTACCCAGTCTTCGAGGAGCTCTCCACGTGCGTCCGTGGCCGGGCAACCCCAAGCCATGGATTTGGCATTAAGGTCCCCGACCACGAGGACCCGACCGGGGCCACTCCTCCCGACGAGGGCGCCGACTTCGACCAGAAACTGTTCGAAGTCGGCGACACTGCGATTCGGAGAGAAGTAGACCCCGATCAGTGTCACGTTTCCGACGAGAGCCGAGACGTAGCCTCGACCCTTCGTCACTCCTCCGAAGACCGGGGATCCGGCCGCTGTCCGGGTCCCGATCGCCACCACACCGTCCCTGTCGCCGGCCCAGTCGTCCCCCGAAGGGACGTAGTAGGGCTCGGCGACCACGACGAGGTTTACCAACCACTCCGCCATGCTTTGGAACAATAGGTCCTGAGCCCTGGCGCAGTGGTTGATATTCGCCTGTAGAATCCGCATGGCCATCTTATTCGATGACCATGGGATCCTCTACGGGCATGGCAGGCCGCTTTGAGGCCCTAGGACCCCTGCCAGCCTTGCCCGGCTTCCTTCCCTTCGGGGCGGGGACGCACTCCTTGGTCCCCACCCGATGCTTGGCCGGTCTGCCGGCCGCTGCGCACGTGACGCAGTGCGGCTCGGCAGAGCACTCCTGGGCCTTGTGCCCGGGCTTTCCGCACCGATAGCAGAGGTCGCTCCTGTCGACCTCCGCAGTGCACTTGGCCCTGACGTGCCCCATCTCCAGGCACCGGAAGCACCTGAGGGGCCGATCGTCCAAGACACTGACCTGCGCCGACACCCATCCGACGAGGAGTCTACCGCCGCCGGACACCTTCTTGGCCGCCGCGACCGGGCAACGAACCCACGCAGCACCGAGGCCGCCGGCGCCGACGGTGACAGCCCCGCACCGGACTTCGTCGACGTCGCACCCACCAACCCTAGCGACGGCCGTAGCCACGTCGACGCTGGACACGGAGTCGTCCAGTCCCGAAATGCGCATTTCTGCGCACTTCGTGGGTCTAGAGACCCTGACCTGCCCTGCGGGCAGTGACTCTCTCAGCTTGTTAGCGAGAGAGTCCGCCATACCCCCGGTTTTCGCTCCGGGCAGTTCCAGGATGCGGCCACCAGTGACCGCCTTCCTAAACCTTAGGTCTCTTATACCCAGGTCGGCCAGGTTGACCTTCTGCTTCGCCTCCGCCAAGACCTGGGCGTAAGTCACGCCATTGGCCTCGGCTTCGGGATGCAGGGTCAATACCACAGCCGTGGATCGTTCTGCCCGGAGCTTTCTTTTGGGAGCGGTCCCCGGCTTCTGCGACTGCGGTTTAGACCGCGATGCAGAAGGTCCAGCAGGGCCCTTTCCCGGTCCCTTCTTGGGCGGCTTTGCCGCTTTTGGCTTCGCCTGAGGCTTGGTAGCCTTCGGCTTTGCCTGCGACTGAGCCGCTTTTGGCTTCGCCTTCACTCCCTTAGGCTTCTTCTGCGCCGACCCGCTGGGGCCCGCAGAGGGTGGGGTGGCGGTCTTAACAGACTCTGTGGTCTGCACCGCCTCCCGCCTCTTGTCGGCCGCCAGCGGAGGCCGAAGCCTCGTCTCCGGGAGGAGCCGGTCCTCTATGGAGGCCAGTCGGGCGTTCACCATGGTCCCCACCTGGGACATGACCGCCCGACAGATCTCCTCCAGCGAGGTTGTCTGAGGCTGCGTTGCAGGGGACGCAGCCTCCGTCGATCCGGTGGGAGAGGGCGCCGGACAACCCTGCTTCCGTGCCTTCTCCATGTCTTCTCTTAGTGTGGACATCTCCTTGCGGAGAGTGTCCATCTCGGCTTGCAGGCGAGCATTGTCCGCCTGCAGCCGCCGCGTCTCTTCGGTGAGAGTCCGCGATCCCAGGACTTCCACGGCCTCGGCTATTGAAGCCACCGCGTCCTTAAGCTCGCGGACTATGGTCCCCTTCAGGTTTTTGGACTTTGTGGCTATTTTCGCAATAATAGCCAAGTCCTCTACGACCTGCTGCTTGCTCAGGGCCGTGGACCTATTGCTGGGTCCGACGCCCGACTCCGATACCTGCCCCGAGGTCGACGCTAGTTCAGCGGCTCGCTGTTCCCGCCTCTTGCGAGTTACAGCGACGCTCTTCTCTAGCTCTTCCTCTACCAACGCCTTGAACTCTTCCCGCTTTGCAGCGAGAAGCGCTCTTTTGGCATCGGCCAAACCTACGTACTCCCCCGTCGTCGGGGGCCGCCCTCGGCCTCTTGACGCAGACGCAGACCGCTCCGAATCCTCGTCGTCGGACAGCTCCAACTCGGGGTTCGGGCGTCGCCTCTTGCGCCAAAGCTTCCCGCCCGTAGCGGGGCTTTGGGACCGTCCAGTTGCGAAGCTGCAGTCGGAGTCCATGTCCTCGTCCTGCCGCCCCGCACTAGACTCCCTACTCGTGACGCTCCTCGTCACCTGCCTCTCCTTATTCTCTCCCCTCCTCGTCCTCCTCTCCTCTCTCTCAACGTCGTTTTTGTGTTTAAGATTTTCCATAACAAATCCCACGAGTATTGAGGAACTAAAATGTCAGCCCCGGCAGAGCCTCTTGCCCGGGTAACCCTAATACACCTGGAAGGTCGGGTGGTATTCCAGGGTTGTGCGCTAGCGACTGATGAACTCCCCAGCCTCTCTTTCGAGCACCCCGACGTCACGCAACGAAACGCCGAGAATTGAGGATTTTTTATAGAGGTTTACTCCTCCCGGTCCGGCCAATTAAGGCAAGACCCTCGCTCCCCTGCAGGCTGCTTCACATGACCGCCACACCTGCAGGAGTTTACGACTCGACGGTGGCAAAAAATGCCTGTCCGGCTGCACAGTTAAGTACCCACCGGACTCGCCGACCGACCGGCAACAGAGCCACCGCTAACGACGGCCACTGATCCGGACATGCCCTCGACCATTCGCCACTGGCATCGGGTCCGGGCCAAAACACCCCTTAAACTAGAACTAGCTACTTCTAACTACCGCTAACTACTTCTAGCTACGGCTTCCCAGATCCATTCGCCACCGAGCACGTTGATGAACACCACACCGGCAACCGGCATCGGGATCGGTCCGCCGCTAGCCAGACCGAGGTATCTATCGCACAGCCAGCTCTGCCGGAGGCAGGAGGACCGGGACCGACACCCTAGTCTAGCTACCTAACTACTAAAGCCACAAACTAGACTACCTATGGCCTCCGCATTCGAGCAAGTTGGATAAACCAAACAGGGCTCACTGCGGGTCAGCCGGGCCAACACTAGAAGCAAGCTTAAGCACCACTACGAACTAGTACTACTACTATGCCAAGCCTCTAACTAGACTACCTATGGCCGCTCGCCCGGAAGCGAACGACCGGGCCTAAAACTAGTGAAGCATGGGCAGCAGCACTACGCCCCAAACCTACAACCCTCGAGAGCAGCGCAAGCACCACTCCCAAGAGACCGGCCGTAAGGTTCGACCCACCTTTGCGAAGGTCTTAACTCCGTCCACAGCGGACCCGCGAACAAGCCAGCTGCAGGGAGAGACGGGACCCCGCATCCCAATACCCCGAGACCGAGCGCCGAAACGCTCACTAAGGGGTACCGGGCCCCCCCCGGCCAGCCAGGAGCAATCACTCAAGGTCTGGCCTCCCATCGACTGCCCCAGAATGAGGCAGCCGAATACACCTCCCCACGCTAGCCAAGAACCTCCGTTCTGATCGCCACGGACAGAAGACCATGAAAACCAGACCAAGGCACCTTGGTAACGTTTCGTCAGCTATGTTCCTCATAGCTGACCCCCGCGCTGGACATTAGCAGACGGCTAACGCGATCCCGAAAGACCGCATTAACCGTCCCCCAGGGAGCACCGGCCCGTACCGCTTCCAATCCCGCCGGACGAATCCGGACAACATTGGTAGCGGACGGGCACACGAGGAGGTTTCCAGCATGGCCCCCCAACCTAACCTAACCTTTTTTTTTTTTTAACGTCTGGAACCCATCATGGGTCCCACCGCATTCCAGGGGAGGAAGGCGCTGGGTATGTGAGACTCGTACTCACTAAACCAGACGGTTGCCGTCGCCGTCATGATGGGACACCGCGGGAACGCTTGCGCATACAACCGCGGCGCCCCGACGGACACCACGTAGAGGGCACCCCGCAACGAGAGGCCCCCTCCATAGTCGGCAGGCTTGATAGATCGCGGGGGGGTCCCCTCCCCCCCACCCAAGCCCACCTTAAGAAGAAGGCCGAAGCCCTCTTCTAGCCAGGCCCGGTCCGGAAACCAAACGCCCGGGGGAGTCTATGCTCAACCCCAAGACGCCTGAGGACCTCGTCCAGGCCCAGCTCCCTCGGCGGTGATCTCCCCGAAGGAAGACCACCGTTCGGACTCCACATGAGCGGAGAGTCAAGCACGACCCGGCTGGCTGACAGGGCCGAAACTGCCAACGGACCGCCGCCGCGCAAGACCACCACTCAAAAAGGGAGCCCGACCTCGAACCCGACAGGCCTCTACCGCCGAACACGGTGGTCAACCGAGTCCAGCAAGAAAGAGGCATAAGTCGGGGACCCACCAAGCCGGGACTAACGATCGCCGAGCAAGACCGTGGTGTCTCGCTCCACGAAGGTTAATCCGGGCACCATCTTTTGCTAGGAGAAACGACCGTCCGAACCGCTCCTTAGAGAGCGACTCGGCAGGAAGAACACCAAGCCCTAAACATCCCTAAAACCCCGCAACCACGAGGCCACCCCAAGGTCAACTCTGCAAACAGAGAAGTACCCGGAATGACCCCGCGGCTGTCCCCCGGAAAAGAGGTCCTGTGCCCTCCCACCGAATTGCCCAGGCCCACTTTCCAACGGCTGAGGCCGAAGGAAAGGGGCCCGAGCCCGCCGCCGCAGACGGACCACCCCTAAGGGCAGACCGCCGCGTGAACCCCCCCCCTTGCCAACCATGAGCCAGACTCGGGCACCTCATGGCTGACAACCCCGTGCTGGACATTAGCAGACGGCTAACGCGATCCCGAAAGACCGAGTTAACCGTCTCCCAGTCGTTGGTCGAGCTCCCCCAGAGCGAGTCCTAGTACCCGACCAGGAATTCCGTCGGGGCCGGGAGCAGTATTCTTGGCCTTAAGCCGATCCACCGCTGCACCGATCTCCCTTTCGGTCACCCTGGGTATTTCGGACTCCTCAGTTAGCAGCATTGGAGAACACATTTGCGGTGAGGAAAATTATTCCCTCTGGGGAAATAGCTCTTCTACAACGCGGTCTAACAGCTCGGGTTGGAGAGTCTGTGATAGTGGGGGAGCCGGGGGTCTAAGCTTGCCGCACACCAATCTGTACGGCCGTCCCCATGGATCTTTGTCTACAGATTCCAACAACTCTGCTCTGGCTGCATCCTTAGAGCGGCTTATAGCCTCCTTGAGCGCATCTTTTGAGGATGCATACTTTGAATGCAATTCCGCCTCGAGATCCAGGTTTCTGCGCTTGCGTCTGCGGCTATGGGTGTACTGGCGTCTCGCTGACACGCAAGCGATGCGTAGTTGCGCGATTTCCGCGGTCCACCAGTAGACCTACTTACGGGGAGGATTGAGCTTGGCGCGGGGCATGGACGCATCACATATGTGCGTCATTGCGCCCCGAAACCAATCCGCTTCGTCCTCAACCACAATTGGCTGTTCAGGCGTAGGCACCCAGGTTTGCAGAACTGCAGCCTCAATAACCATGCTCTTGTCAACGCGCTTTAGCTGCCATCTTGGACCGTTCTGGATGACTGACTGGGTTTGTTGGTGTTGGGTGACAGAAGGGGAGGAAACCTCGAACCGGATATATCGGTGATCCGATAGCGTTTCGATATCCTCGAGGACCCTCCAACCTTTGACACGGCTTGCCAACGCAGGAGTCGTGAACGAGACGTCCACAATTGATCCTCCTTGCGACCGCACGCACGTATTTACCACTCCTCTGTTCATGATCATCAACCCGGCAGCCGACAGCCACTCTTCCAAAAGCTCGCCTCGAGCGTCTGTATTTGTACATCCCCAGGCTCTAGACTTTGCATTGAGGTCACCGGCAACTAGCACTTCACAAGGATGGAATTGTCCTATGACGGTTCCAATCTCCGTTACAAATGTTTCAAAGTCTGTTAAAGGACGGTTCGGTGAAAAGTATGCACCAATGACGGTGATGTTATTTAGGATGGCCGCAACGTAACCGTTTCCTTTAACGAGTCTTGTAAAAGACAGTGGCGGAGCTGCGAAAATGGCCACTAATCCATCCCGGTCACCAACCCAGTTAGTTCTAGACGGGATGAAATAGGGTTCGGATATAATTGCCACCTGTATCGACCACTCTGCCAGGGTCTGGAGAAGCAGGTCCTGAGCTCTGGCACAGTGGTTGATATTACTCTGGAGAAAAGAAAGTGGGGACATTGTTATTGCTCTTCTCGCACCGTCTCTAATCCTGACTTTGCTCTAGAGTGTTGGGGCATGTTTTGCCTTGATCTAGAGTTGTCTGGACAAACACTACTGCCTACCATATGTTCCGCAGGTCTATGGGCATCTGCACAGAGTGCACAGTGGGGTGTTGCCGTACAGGAGTTTGCTTTATGCCCTGGCAAACAACAGCGGTAGCAGAGACCGCTGCGATCGATCGCAGAAGTACATGCACTACTCAAATGCCCCGTTTCGAAGCAACGGTGACAGCGCCTCACTCTTGTTGCTAAGAGCTTTACTCGTGCAGAAACCCAGCCGATAAGCAGTCGTCCACTTTGGGTAATTTTTTTAGCTGCTAAAACTGGGCAACGCACCCATATCGTGTATAGTCCGTTGTTGCCCACACGAATGTTTCCAGCATTAATTTGCACTTTCGGGCAACCTCCTCTATCGGCAATAGCCGTAACAACTTCTTCCTTTGTGACGGAGTCGTCCAGATCTGAAATGCGCAACTCCGCGCACTTCATAACCCTGGACACTCTAACGTCGTCTTTATTGAGGGCGATTTCCAGTCGTTTTGCCACTTCGTCGGCCTTTTCGCCGCTAGCTGCTCCGGCAATTTCCAGTATTCTGGCTCCCGTCGCAGTCTTTCGAACTCGAAAGGAAGAAAGTCCAAGTTCTGAGAAGTTCGTTGTTTTGGCCTGACGTAAGATACTGGCGTATGTTACTCCTCTACTTTCGGCTCCAGGCTGCAGGGTTAGAACTATTGCAGCCGAGCGAGGAGGTCGTAGAAACTTGTTCTTCTCAAATTTCTCCTTCTCTTTTACCGGGGCTGGAGCAACACCTTTCCTGGTTCTGCGTCTCTTCACTTCCACCCACTCATTCTGTTTGTAAGTGGCATCCGGTGCCCGGGTGCAAGTTTCCGAGCGTTTCTTCGGTAGAGCAGCTATGACGTCATTACTCTTCAATCCACTAGACTGCGTTGCTTTGTTTTTCTCCTTTCCCTTACGCTTGCGCTTAGTCGTTCGCATCACTGCATTTTCGGAAGCTGTTGTCTCTGGCAACTGCTCGGTAGGAACAGCGACCATTTGAGAGAGAGGCATTCCCTGTCCTTTCTCTACCCTATTTTTAGTTGACGGAAGTGTTTGAGGGGCCACTTCTTGCTCTGGAGCTTCTACACTCTTTGTAGCTACCAAGGACGCGCGGGTTAGCTTTCCCACCTGAAGTCTGTTTTCAAATGCCTCAAGCCGTGAATTTATTACAACACCGACTTGAGCCATGATGGTATCAGATAGTAGCCCTATGTCAAAATTAGGGCTATTCGACGCGCCTACCACTTGGGCTTCCTGCAGAAAGGGACCACGTTCAGTTGCTGCTCGGAGTTGAGCAACCTCCTTTTTAAGCTCTGAAAGCTCACTCTGTAACCGAGCATTGTCAGCCTGAAGTTTTCGCGTCTCCTCTGTCGCGTTGCTTTCCGCAATGTTTTCTACAAAGGCTCTTATAGAGGAAGCGGCATCTTTCAGGGCTCTTTGAAAAGTGCCCTTAAGATTTTTGGACTTCGTCGCCACATTGCACACGACATCCAACTGTTCCTCTACTAGCCTTCGAAGTTCGACCACATTCTCAATGCCAGGCGACGTCAGAGGCCCACGTCTGCAATGTTGGCGTTCACGTATCCTCTCATGCAAGTCTCTTTCCGCCTCTATCTCCATTTCTATTCTTTGGAGTCTGAGGTAGTCCTCCTTGGCCTTCTTCAGGCCCACGTATTGGCCTGTAGTAGGAGGACGACCTCTCCCTCTCTTTGGTGTCACAAGCTTTTTAACGGTGAGCACCCTCTCTTCGCTCGAACTTTCATTCGAGCCTGATCGGCTCCTCTCCTTGGAGCAGGGCCTTGTTTTGCTGCATGATAACGGGGTCGGGGACTCCCTTGAACCAGCCGTTATCATGCTGGAGTCCGATTCTTCGGAGTTAGAAATTTGGCGATCTTTTCCCCCCCCAGAATACGAGGGGAAGACGGAGGCCGAAGCGTCCGTGAGGGATTGCCCGGCGGCAGAGCGGCCGGAACCCTCCTGGGGTAAATTTCTATTGAGATTCGCCTTCATATTAGTTTCCTTTTAAGGGTGAGGTCCCCGGGGGGCGCCCTAGCCATTACACAACCCTTCGGCAGGCGCCAGACCTTAGGGTTGACATAAAACAAATACGCCCACAACTCGAAAAACATAGACAAGACATTCTCAAGACAAAAGACAAAAAGACAAAAGACTGAACGAACAAAGACGAACACGACATGTTCCCCCCCATATTTGTCAGCTATGTACCAGGCATGAACCCCATAGCTGACATCCCCCGCGCTGGACATTAGCAGACGGCTAACGCGATCCCGAAAGACCGAGTTAACCGTCTCCCAGGGAGCACCGGCCCGTACCGCTTCCAATCCCATCGAACGAATCCAGACAACATTGGTAGCGGACGGGCACACGAGGAGGTTTCCAGCATGGCTCCCCATGGCCCCCCAACCTAACCTAACCTAACCTAACCTAACCTAACCTAACCTTTTTTTTTTTTTTTTTTTTTGCGTTGGAAAAATCCGTTACGGATACCCGCCGACCAGGAAGGTGATGGCCGGAGGGTTATGTGGGACTACCCGGCGGCATAGAGGACGCCGCCATTTTTAAGGCTACCCACTAAAAAACCAACGGTTGCCCTCAACGCCTTAATGGGACGACACGAGATCGCGTTAGCACTCACCGTGCCGCCCCGGCGGTTACCCCCCGTGCGAGGGTGCCCCGAGCAACTTAGGACACCCTCACGGCGTAGGCCTGTGGTAGGTGAGAGGGGTCACCCCCCCCTCTCACCAAGGCCTACTGCTGGGAGAGGAAGCGGCGGGCGTACTCCCGCCTCCTTCTTCCTAGCCTCCCCCGGCGGAGCGGGTCAGAGGGAGAGGCTTGCTCCCTGACCCGCTCCGCGGCCTCCTTCGCGGCGATGACTTGCTCGCAGAAGGAGGCCATAGCGGCCCAACACCTCTCGCTGCCGACCATCGCGCCAACAAGGCGCGGCAACGAGAGGTCCCCGCCAACCACGGCCACCAGCTCAGCGCGCTGATGACCCCAGGCTGCGCACTCCGCCACGGTGTGACGAGCCGTGTCGACGGACTCGTCACAGTGGTGGCAGGACGGGGCCGCCTCCCTTCTTGCAATCTTGTGCAGGTACTTTCCGAAGCATCCGTGCCCCGTGAGCACCTGCACAAGACGGAACGTCAGAGTCCCGTGTCGCCGGTTGATCCAACGATCCAAGTGGGGGCGAACTGCCCCCACTGTCGTCAGACCGGCGGCAGGGGACTCTAAGTCCCTCGTCCACCGTCGAATCAGGGCTCGGTGAGCTGAAGCCCTGATTCGAGCTGCCTCGGACCTTACTCCTCTGGTCCTGGCTTCCGCCCGGTGCCAATACACCCCGGCGAGCACCTCCGCCTGCAGCTCCCAAGGCGGATCGCTCGCCAGGAGTGTGGCCGCAGTGTACGACACTGTACGGTACCCCCTGATCATCCTCACCGCTAAGACCCTCTGCGTCCTTCGCAAGAGGGTCTTGGAATCGGCGGTGAGAGACCCCGACCATATGGGGGCACCGTACAGCGCCATACTCCTCACGATGCCGGCATAGAGTCGCCGGCACGGAGCCTGCGGCCCACCGACGTTGGGCAGAAGCCTTCCCAAGGCAGCCGCGGTGGACAGTAACTTCGGGGCCAGAAGGGAGAAATGAGCCCCGAAGTTCCATCTTCCGTCCAGGGTGAGACCCAGATATTTTAACTGGGCCTTCACCACCACCTCCTGACCCTGGACGGAGATGGACGCCCGGCGAGGGGGACCCCGGCGAGGGCCGTGGAAGAGGATGGCCTCCGTTTTGGATACGGAGACCTCCAATCCCAACAGCCCTATGCGGTCCGCAACCAGCGTAGCACCGACTGTTGCCAGACGGGCCGCCTCCGCATACGTTCCTCCCCTGCATGTGACGAGGGTGTCATCTGCGTAACACAACACCCTCATCCGCGGCAGGAGAGGACAGCGGAGCAGCCAGTCGTACCCGAGGTTCCACAAGACGGGGCCCAAGACGGACCCCTGTGGAACCCCTCGGCATACGCTACGCCGGTATATCCGCTGGTCGCCGCCAACCCACAGGACCTCTCTGTCCTGCAGGTAGGCCCCCAGCAGTCTCCGAAGATAGGGAGGCACTCCATGGAACCGGAGTGCCTCAACCAATGTCTCAAACGGAAGACTGTTGAAGGCATTGGCGACGTCCAGCGACACCGCCAGGACCACGTCCCCCTCGCGAGTTGCCTCTTGGGTCAAGTCTCTCAGAGCCTTCAGGGCGTCGATCGTCGATCGACCCGCCCTGAAGCCGAACTGGGCATCCGAGAGACCCGGCCCCACCTCCTCGAGGTGTTGGACGAGACGGGCAGAGAGAACTCTCTCGAAGAGTTTGCCCGTCTCGTCCAGCAGCACGATTGGCCTGTATGCGGAAGGGGAGTCGGCAGAACGACCCTCCTTCCGCAACAGGCACAATCTGCCCTCTTTCCAGGCCTTCGGGAACTGTCCAGTGCGCAAACAAAGGTTGAACAGTTCCCGAAGCCTGCCCCCCAGGTATTCCAGGGCGAGGGATAGAACTCGCCCCGGAATACCGTCCGGCCCCGGCGCAGTACTGCGGGCTCGGAGACGACTCAAGGCGACCTCCAGCTCGGCCTCCGTGATGTCCGGGACAGAACCCACCCCCCCATTAGAAGAAGGGGGGGCCATCACGGGAGGCGAGTGGCCGGTGGATTCCGGGAATAGGTCCCCCACCAGCCGCTCGAGGAAATCCGGCTGAAGGGACTCCATGACCGGGGCGCAAGCGGCGCGGAGTTTGTTCCGCGCCACCCGATACGGGCGCCCCCATGGGTCCCTATCGAGACCTGCCAGGATCTCCTCCCGAGCCAGGTCCTTCGCCTTCCGAATCGCCAGCCGCAGAGTCGACTTCGCTTCGCGATAACGACTCCGCAGCTGGGCCTCCACGTCCGGGTCGAAGCCGTGACGACGGCGACACCGGACGAAGGCCCTCCGAGCCCTGCAACAGGCCGTCCGAAGTTCGGCTATTTCGGACGACCACCAGTACACTGCTCTGCGCCGGGGCCTAGACCCCACCCTCGGCATGGCCGCATCGCAGACCCGTGATAGGGCCTCGCGCATGCGGCCAGCCGACACCTCCACGTCGGTTTCCTCGTTGGGCGGATCGGGAAAGGCCCAGCTCTGAACGATGGCTGCCTCCCTGGCCATTTCCCGATCCAAACGCTTAATGGCCCAACGAGGAAAGCGACTCCCCCCCCGCGGTGGCCCGGCCTGGTCCGGCCGGGAGGTGGAGATCTCAAATCGGACGTAGAGATGGTCCGAAAGAGTCTCCACCTCCGTCTCGACTCTCCAGTCGACGACCGTGCGTGCGACAGCTGGGGTGGCGAACGAAACGTCCACCACGGAACTCCCTTGCTGCCGCACGCAGGTCGCATCGGTCCCTCTATTGAGGAGGGACAGACCGGAGAGCAGTGACCAGGCCTGGACGGCCCTACCCCTAGCGTCCGTGGCGTGGTTCCCCCAGGCCGCGGATTTGGCGTTCAGGTCGCCGAGGAAGATGAGCTTCCCCGACGCCTGTCTGCCAATCGCCGCACTGACGGAGTCGAGGAAAGTCTCGAACTCCGCCAGTCGACGATTGGGGGAGAAGTACGCGCCGATGACTACGTACTCCCCCCACCGCGCCACGACCAAACCCGGGCCAGTCTCCAAGGTGGAGAAAGGGGGACCGGGACCAGAACCCGCAACCACAGCCACGGAACCGCTAGTGTCCCCCGCCCAGTTGGAATTAGGGGGGACATAGTAGGGCTCACAGGCCACCGCTATACTGATATCCCACTCCGCCATTGCCTGGATGAACAAATCCTGGGCCCTGGCGGAGTGGTTCAGGTTCGCCTGTAGGAAGCCATGTCGTCGTCTATTCATGACGACATGGCTTCACCTGGCACCTGTAAGCGTCCTCTGCTTGGGGCAGCTGGGGAGGGACCAGCTGCCTTGCCTCTCTTCCGGGGAGCTTTACAGGCTCGGCTCCCCAGTTCATGTGCCGCCTGGAGACCGAGGTCTGCGCAGACGGCACACCGAAGAACTCCGGTGCAGCTGTCACGGGTATGCCCTGACAAGCCGCACCGGAAACACACCTCACTTCGGTCCACCTCTGATGGGCAGAGCGCCCGTGTGTGCCCCGGCTCCTGGCACCGGAAGCACCTCATCGGGCGCTCTTCGAGGAGCTCGACCCTGGCCGAGCTCCAGCCCACCAGGAGTCTCCCCGCGTCAATAAGTGACTTTGCCGCGTCAACGGGGCAACGGGCGAATGCAACGCCCATAGCCCTGTTGCCCCAGCGGATCTCTCCAACTCGGAGGGATTCGCTAGGGCAATTGGTGACGCGGCAAATCGCGGCCACCAATTTTTCTTTTGTGGCAGAGTCGTCCAGACCCCTCACCTTTACCATGACCCTTCTCACGGGTCGGACGACCTCTGCCACTCCGTCTAAAACCGTCCGGAGGTTGGCCGCCAATCTTTCGGCTTTCTCTGGAGCCGCCTTAGGCAGCTCCAGAAGCCTGGCCCCGGTGGCCGCCCTCCGGATCTTAAGCCCGTCCTCGAGCCCCAACTCTCCGAGATCTACCTTCTCGGAGGCGCGCTCGAGGAGCTGGGCATAGGTTACCCCCTTGGCTGCCGCCTCGGGCTGCAGTGTGATGACCACTGCAGGTGACCGATGGGACGGCAGCTTGGGGAGGGACCCTTGGCCCGGTCCAGATTGACCGGCCTTTTGGCCCTTCTTCTTACCCCTCTTGTTGTTTCCCGGCTTCGGTGGTACAGCGGTTACAGCTCGTTGAGCCACCGAAGCTTGAACGGCAGGAGCAGGGCCAACTGTCTTATTGGCCCTTTTCTGTCCCCGCTTCACCACCGAAGTCCAGGTCGCAGTGGTAGCGGCGGACGGAGCAGGTGTCGTCGCTTGAGCCGCTGCAGGTCGCGCTGTTGCGCCTGCAGATTTCGGCTGCCGCGAGTCAGCAACCGTTGCCGCACTAACCCTGCGGTCCGCTGCCAAGGGCGGACGCATAACCCCCTCCGGGAGGAGACGCTCCTCGATGTTGGCGAACCGGGTGTTCACCATAGCCCCCACCGAGGACACAATGGAGCGCCTCAGCTCCTCAATGCAGTCCGCGTCCAGAGAGGGCGCGGCTACGGCAGCAGCAGCGGCTGAGGATTTTGCTGCCACCGTTTTCAGCTCCACGAACTCCCGCCTGTGAGCTTTAATTTCAGCCTTTAAGGCCTCCACCTCCCGGATCAGGCGGGAGTTCGCAGCCCTCAGATGGCGGGTTTCGTCAGCCTCCGTACGGCTGACGAGCGTGTCAACGACCTCTAGTAAGTCCCGCGAGGCGTCCTTAAGGGCCTTGATCATCGTGCCCTTAAGGTTGCCGGACTTACGGCTGACTTCCAGTATGGAAGCAGCACTTTTACCCGCCAAGGCTCGTAACTCCTCAGCCCCGAGGGATTCGGGGTCAGGCCTACGTGAGCCTCGCTGCAGAGGCTCCTCCTCGGAGCACGTCGCGTTACCGGAGGAAGGCGCCTGCTTACGAAAAGCACGTGCTGCCAGCGCCTTCTCCATCTCCGCATCCATCCTGTTTCTAAGAGACCGTTCAAAAGCGGCCTCATTTGCCTCTGCCTCCAAGGCTTTCAAGTCAGCCTTGGCCCGCTTGAGTCCGTCAGTTGGGCCGCTAGCTTTCCGATTACTGCAGCGACCGTGGATATCATTTTCCGACTCAGACTCAGATTCCCCAGACGCGGGAGCAGAAGCTGACAGCCTTTTCGATTTTTTACGTCTACCACGCTTGCTGGTTTCTCCCTCAGTAGCCGTCATTGGGAAGACAACAGTGATTCAGACCTAGTACTTAAATTTGGGATAGGAACAGACAGCAAAAAAGTGACAATTAGGAAAAACAGGTTGTATCGAAATTAAATACCTACGAGAAAAGTTGATATACCAAATAAAAGAAGGGTGGGTGGGAGGGCTTTTTTTGATTTTCCGCGCCCCTAGTGACACGAAACGGGTATATATATTAATAACTAAATGAATCTAACGTTATGAAGCTAAAAAACAGGTGAAAAGTGGAAATTTGAAAAATTTTTCTATACAAACGTATTGACGAAAATGTACTAAGTATTAAAAATGACTATTTGTTTGAAAATTAATTTTTTTACTATGAAATGGTGTATTAAATGATGTAAAGACGACTGAGACTAACGAAATGCAAAATAAAAACACAAAAACTACAGTATTTCCTCTAAAGTAGACCTCTTTCTTTTTTTTTTTTTTTTTTTTTTTTTTTTTTTTTTTTTTTTTTCGTCTGGAACTCTTATGAGTTCCACCGCATTCCAGGGGAGCGGAAGGCGGTGGGTATGTGAGACTCCTACTCACTAAACCAGACGGTCAACACATCGCCGTATGGAGGAGCGCCACGGGAACGCCGAAGCATACATCCGCGTTGCTCCAACGGCAGGCAACGCCCAGTAGGCGGCCACCACCCCCCCAAATGGAGCGGCGCAAACTGTTGACCGGGATGCGCCCCACTCCGATGGTCGGCTTGTTTTCTGGCGAGGAGCTCCCCTGCTCCCCACCCAAGCCGACCGAGCCAGATCGTTTTGGACGACCTTTATCTCCGAGCCGACGGCAAGCCGCCGAGCTCAGAATCAAGGAAGTCCGATCCGACTCATACCCACTAGAGCCCCGGCCCCGAGATGGGACCGTGGCGAGTGGCGGACTTCGCAGTCCACCACCCGTACCGGGGGCTACGGCGGCAGACGGCGCTCGTGAGCGACACGCCTGCGCCCCACCCTCCTCCGGCGCATCGGTAGAGCGGCTCCGTCCTCCTCCCTGAGCCTCTCCGTCGCCTCCTTCTGCGACATCACGACCTCGCAGAAGGAACGCACCGCACCCCACGCCTCTTCGCTCGAGACCATGGCCTTGACCACGGCCGGGAGCGAGAGGTCCGACCCGATGGAAGCCACGAGTGTAGCACGTGGCTCCGCCCAGTGCGGGCAGGAAGCCAGCGTGTGCTGCGCCGTGTCCTCGACGCAGCCGCACTTGTGGCACATCATCGTGGGCTCACGACCCGCCACCCTAAACAGATACCTCCCGAAGCATCCGTGCCCCGAAAGGATCTGCGTCAGGTGAAAGGTCATCACCCCGTGCCTACGACCGACCCAGTCCGAAAGGATGGGGCCGATCGCCAGGGCAGTCGATTTACCAGCGCCGGGCACTCTGAGCCTCTCTCGCCATGTGACGAGCAGCTCCTCCTGCGCCCTGCGCCTCCAATCAGACTCCCCACCCTCCCCCCGAAGACGGGCGTGCCTCCTCCGTCGATACGCCTCCGCCAGCGTCAAAGCGTCCAGGTCCCACGGTGGGGTCCCGGCCAGAGCGCAGGCCGCCTCGCACGAGATGGTGCGATACCCTCGGATCACCCTGACAGCCATGACCCTCTGCGCTCTGCACAAGAGGGCCCGGTTGCGGGAGTCGAGACTATCGGCCCATATTGGTGCCCCGTAGAGCGCCATGGACTTTACCACCCCGGTGTACAGACGCCGGCAGCTCAGGCTCGGTCCCCCGACATTTGGGAGGACGCGACACAGCGCTCCGGCTGCCCTTACTAGCTTCGGCGCTAGGCGCCGAAAGTGCTCGTCGAAGCTCCATCGACTGTCGAGGACGAGTCCAAGGTACTCCAAGGAACGCCCGACGGCGATGGGAACTCCTCCGACCACCACACTCGAACCGGCAGGAGGTGCGTTCCGCGGCCCGTGAAAACACACGGCGACGGATTTGTGCAATGCAACCTCCAGCCCCAACCTTCTAATGCGCGCCACTACCTGCGCGACCCCAGCCGTTGCCAAAACACTGGCCTCCCGGTAGCTGTCGCCGCGTGCCGTTACGAGAGTGTCGTCGGCGTAACAGGTTACTTCGACACCCCGTAAGTTGGCACCGCGCAGCACCCAGTCGTAGCCGATGTTCCACAGGAGAGGTCCGAGAACCGACCCCTGAGGGACACCGCACGACACCTCCCTACGAATCCAGCCGTCGCCAGACGGGTAGCAGACGGCGCGGTCGCAGAGGTAATCCGCTACGACGCGACGCAAGTACCCGGGCACGGCGTGGAACCTCAGCGCCTCCAAAATGGTCGCCCAGGGAAGGGTGTTGAACGCGTTGGCGATGTCGAGAGACACCGCCAACACCACCCCGCCCCGAGACACCGAGGCCTCCGCCAGGGCCTTCACCCGACCGACAGCGTCGAGGGTGGACCTGCCCTTGCGGAAGCCAAATTGATGGTCGCTGAGATCCCGACCGGACTCCCCCAAGTGCTTGACGAGGCGAGCGGATAAAACCTGCTCAAAGAGCTTACCCGCCTCGTCGAGGAGCACTATCGGCCGATATGCCGATGGCTCGGCAACCGGCCGCCCCTCCTTGCGCAACAGCACCAGTTTCCCACCCTTCCACGTCCGCGGGAACCGGCCCTGCCGCAAACAAGCGTTGAAGAGGCGCAGCACTAGAGGCTCTAAATCCCCTAGGGCCAAGGCCCAGGCGCGCCCGGGGATGCCGTCGGGTCCCGGCGCCGTGTTCTTCGACCGAAGCCGAAGCACTGCAGCCCCCAACTCACCCCCGGAGACATCCCGTGCTGCGTCCCAACACTCATCCTCTACCTCCTCAGTCGCCGGCGCCATACGAGGAACCCGATGGTCGGTACCTCGAGGGAACAATGCCGTGACTACAGACTCCAGCAACGCCGGCTGGAGAGTCTTGGTCAGCGGAGGGGCCCACAGTCGAAGCTTTCGCCTTACCATCTTGTACGGCCTCCCCCACGGGTCCCTGTCCAGGGACTCCACCATCTCCGCCTCGGCCAGGTCTTTGGCTTTGGCGATGGCCGCTACGAAAGCCAGCACTGCCTCCCGATATCGAGTATAGTGCTGACTCTCAAGCTCTTGGTCTCGTCGCCGCCGCCTCCGACATCTGGTGTACTGGCGCCTGAGAGTCACGCAGGTCTCTCGGAGCCGCGATAGCTCCTCAGACCACCAGTAGACGCCGCGCCTCGGAGTCGCAGAGCGTACGCGGGGCATCGCCGCATCGCAGATGTGCGACATGGTCTGGCCCAGACGCGTAGCTTCCGCCTCTACGTTCACAGCGCCTTCCGGCGCTCCTACCCAGGCCTGGACCAGGGCAGCCTCCGCACGCGCCTCCCTGTCCAGACGCTTCAGGGCCCATCGCGCGAGGGTCGACTCGGGGCAATCGGCGGGGCGGGGAGTGCGGAGACGTCGAACCTCACGTAGCGGTGGTCCGACAACGTCTCCACATCCTCCATCACCCGCCAGCCTCGGATACGGCGCGCCAGGGTGGGATCGGCGAACGTGATGTCGACGATCGAACCACCCTGTTGCCGCACGCACGTATGTACCGACCCGCGGTTCAGGACGACAAGACCGGACGCGACTACCCAGTCTTCGAGGACCTCTCCACGTGCGTCCGTGGCCGGGCAACCCCAAGCCATGGATTTGGCATTGAGGTCCCCGACCACGAGGACCCGACCGGGGCCACTCCCCCCGACGAGGACGCCGACTTCGAGCAGAAACTGTTCGAAGTCGGCGACACTGCGATTCGGAGAGAAGTAGACCCCGATCAGTGTCACGTTTCCGACGAGAGCCGAGACGTAGCCTCGACCCTTCGTCACTCCTCCGAAGACCGGGGATCCGGCCGCTGTCCGGGTCCCGATCGCCACCACACCGTCTCTGTCGCCGACCCAGTCGTCCCCCGAAGGGACGTAGTAGGGCTCGGCGACCACGACGACGTTTATCAACCACTCCGCCATGCTTTGGAACAATAGGTCCTGAGCCCTGGCGCAATGGTTGATATTCGCCTGTAGAATCCGCATGGCCATCTTATTCGATGACCATGGGATCCTCTACGGGCCTGGCATGCCGCTTTGAGGCCCTAGGACCTCTGCCAGCCTTGCCCGGCTTCATTCCCTTCGGGGAGGGGACGCACTCCTTGGTCCCCACCCGATGCTTTGCCGGTCTGCCGGCCGCTGCGCACGTGACGCAGTGCGGCTCGGCAGAGCACTCCTGGGCCTTGTGCCCGGGCTTTCCGCACCGATAGCAGAGGTCGCTCCTGTCGACCTCCGCAGTGCACTTGGCCCTGACGTGCCCCATCTCCAGGCACCGGAAGCACCTGAGGGGCCGATCGTCCAAGACGCGGACCTGCGCCGACACCCATCCGACGAGGGGCCTGCCGCCGCCGGACACCTTCTTGGCCGCCGCGACCGGGCAACGAACCCACGCAGCACCGAGGCCACCGGCGCCGACGGTGACAGCCCCGCACCGGACTTCGTCGACGTCGCACCCACCAACCCTAGCGACGGCCGTAGCCACGTCGACGCTGGACACGGAGTCGTCCAGTCCCGAAATGCGCATTTCTGCGCACTTCGTGGGTCTAGAGACCCTGACCTGCCCTACGGGTAGTGACTCTCTCAGCTTGTTAGCGAGAGAGTCCGCCATACCCCCGGTATTCGCTCCGGGCAGTTCCAGGATGCGGCCACCAGTGACCGCCTTCCTGAACCTTAGGTCCTTAATACCTAGGTCGGCCAGGTTGACCTTCTGCTTCGCCTCCGCCAAGACCTGAGCGTAGGTGACGCCAGTGGCCTCGGCTTCGGGAAGCAGAGTCAATACCACAGCCGTGGATCTTTCTGCCCGGAGTTTTCTTTTGGGAGCGGGCTTTTCCTGTCCCTTCTTCGGCGGCTTTGTCGCTTTTGGCTTCGCCTGAGGCTTGGTAGGCCTCAGTTTTGCCTGCGACTGGCCCTCTTTAGGCTTCGCCTTCACCCCCTTAGCCTTCTTCACGGGCTCCGAACGAGTCTTCTGCGCCGACCCGCTGGGGCCCGCAGAGGGTGGGGTGGCGGTCTTAACAGACTCTGTGGTCTGCACCGCCTCCCGCCTCTTGTCGGCCGCCAGCGGAGGCCGAAGCCTCGTCTCCGGGAGGAGCCGGTCCTCTATGGAGGCCAGTCGGGCGTTCACCATGGTCCCCACCTGGGACATGACCGCCCGACAGATCTCCTCCAGCGAGGTTGTCTGAGGCTGCGTTGCAGGGGACGCAGCCTCCGTCGATCCGGTGGGAGAGGGCGCCGGACAACCCTGCTTCCGTGCCTTCTCCATGTCTTCTCTTAGTGTGGACATCTCCTTGCGGAGAGTGTCCATCTCGGCTTGCAGGCGAGCATTGTCCGCCTGCAGCCGCCGCGTCTCTTCGGTGAGAGTCCGCGATCCCAGGACTTCCACGGCCTCGGCTATTGAAGCCACCGCGTCCTTAAGCTCGCGGACTATGGTCCCCTTCAGGTTTTTGGACTTTGTGGCTATTTTCGCAATAATAGCCAAGTCCTCTACGACCTGCTGCTTGCTCAGGGCCGTGGACCTATTGCTGGGTCCGACGCCCGACTCCGATACCTGCCCCGAGGTCGACGCTAGTTCAGCGGCTCGCTGTTCCCGCCTCTTGCGAGTTACAGCGACGCTCTTCTCTAGCTCTTCCTCTACCAACGCCTTGAACTCTTCCCGCTTTGCAGCGAGAAGCGCTCTTTTGGCATCGGCCAAACCTACGTACTCCCCCGTCGTCGGGGGCCGCCCTCGGCCTCTTGACGCAGACGCAGACCGCTCCGAATCCTCGTCGTCGGACAGCTCCAACTCGGGGTTCGGGCGTCGCCTCTTGCGCCAAAGCTTCCCGCCCGTAGCGGGGCTTTGGGACCGTCCAGTTGCGAAGCTGCAGTCGGAGTCCATGTCCTCGTCCTGCCGCCCCGCACTAGACTCCCTACTCGTGACGCTCCTCGTCACCTGCCTCTCCTTATTCTCTCCCCTCCTCGTCCTCCTCTCCTCTCTCTCAACGTCGTTTTTGTGTTTAAGATTTTCCATAACAAATCCCACGAGTATTGAGGAACTAAAATGTCAGCCCCGGCAGAGCCTCTTGCCCGGGTAACCCTAATACACCTGGAAGGTCGGGTGGTATTCCAGGGTTGTGCGCTAGCGACTGATGAACTCCCCAGCCTCTCTTTCGAGCACCCCGACGTCACGCAACGAAACGCCGAGAATTGAGGATTTTTTATAGAGGTTTACTCCTCCCGGTCCGGCCAATTAAGGCAAGACCCTCGCTCCCCTGCAGGCTGCTTCACATGACCGCCACACCTGCAGGAGTTTACGACTCGACGGTGGCAAAAAATGCCTGTCCGGCTGCACAGTTAAGTACCCACCGGACTCGCCGACCGACCGGCAACAGAGCCACCGCTAACGACGGCCACTGATCCGGACATGCCCTCGACCATTCGCCACTGGCATCGGGTCCGGGCCAAAACACCCCTTAAACTAGAACTAGCTACTTCTAACTACCGCTAACTACTTCTAGCTACGGCTTCCCAGATCCATTCGCCACCGAGCACGTTGATGAACACCACACCGGCAACCGGCATCGGGATCGGTCCGCCGCTAGCCAGACCGAGGTATCTATCGCACAGCCAGCTCTGCCGGAGGCAGGAGGACCGGGACCGACACCCTAGTCTAGCTACCTAACTACTAAAGCCACAAACTAGACTACCTATGGCCTCCGCATTCGAGCAAGTTGGATAAACCAAACAGGGCTCACTGCGGGTCAGCCGGGCCAACACTAGAAGCAAGCTTAAGCACCACTACGAACTAGTACTACTACTATGCCAAGCCTCTAACTAGACTACCTATGGCCGCTCGCCCGGAAGCGAACGACCGGGCCTCAAACTAGTGAAGCATGGGCAGCAGCACTACGCCCCAAACCTACAACCCTCGAGAGCAGCGCAAGCACCACTCCCAAGAGACCGGCCGTAAGGTTCGACCCACCTTTGCGAAGGTCTTAACTCCGTCCACAGCGGACCCGCGAACAAGCCAGCTGCAGGGAGAGACGGGACCCCGCATCCCAATACCCCGAGACCGAGCGCCGAAACGCTCACTAAGGGGTACCGGGCCCCCCCCGGCCAGCCAGGAGCAATCACTCAAGGTCTGGCCTCCCATCGACTGCCCCAGAATGAGGCAGCCGAATACACCTCCCCACGCTAGCCAAGAACCTCCGTTCTGATCGCCACGGACAGAAGACCATGAAAACCAGACCAAGGCACCTTGGTAACGTTTCGTCAGCTATGTTCCTCATAGCTGATCCCCGCGCTGGACATTAGCAGACGGCTAACGCGATCCCGAAAGACCGCATTAACCGTCCCCCAGGGAGCACCGGCCCGTACCGCTTCCAATCCCGCCGGACGAATCCGGACAACATTGGTAGCGGACGGGCACACGAGGAGGTTTCCAGCATGGCCCCCCAACCTAACCTAACCTTTTTTTTTTTTTAACGTCTGGAACCCATCATGGGTCCCACCGCATTCCAGGGGAGGAAGGCGCTGGGTATGTGAGACTCGTACTCACTAAACCAGACGGTTGCCGTCGCCGTCATGATGGGACACCGCGGGAACGCTTGCGCATACAACCGCGGCGCCCCGACGGACACCACGTAGAGGGCACCCCGCAACGAGAGGCCCCCTCCATAGTCGGCAGGCTTGATAGATCGCGGGGGAGTCTATGCTCAACCCCAAGACGCCTGGGGACCTCGTCCAGGCCCAGCTCCCTCGGCGGTGATCTCCCCGAAGGAAGACCACCGTTCGGACTCCACATGAGCGGAGAGTCAAGCACGACCCGGCTGGCTGACAGGGCCGAAACTGCCAACGGACCGCCGCCGCGCAAGACCACCACTCAAAAAGGGAGCCCGACCTCGAACCCGACAGGCCTCTACCGCCGAACACGGTGGTCAACCGAGTCCAGCAAGAAAGAGGCATAAGTCGGGGACCCACCAAGCCGGGACTAACGATCGCCGAGCAAGACCGTGGTGTCTCGCTCCACGAAGGTTAATCCGGGCACCATCTTTTGCAAGGGGAAAAAACCCTCCGAACCGCTCCATAGAGAGCGACTCGAAAGGAAGAACCCCAAGCCCTAAACACCCCTAAAACCCCGCAACCACGAGGCCTAACCTAACCTAACCTAACCTTTTTTTTTTTTTTTTTTTTTTTTTTTTTTTTTTTTTTTTTTTTTTTTTTTTTTTTTTTTGCGTTTAAAAAATCCGTTACGGATACCCGCCGGCCGGATACCCGCCGGCCAGGAAGGTGATGGCCGGAGGGTTATGTGGGACTACCCGGCGGCATAGAGGACGCCGCCATTTTTAAGGCTACCCACTAAAAAACCAACGGTTGCCCTCAACGCCTTAATGGGACGACACGGGATCGCGTTAGCACTCACCGTGCTGCCCCGGCGGTTACCCCCCGAGCGAGGGTGCCCCGAGCAACTTAGGACACCCCCACGGCGTAGGCCAGAGGGGTCACCCCCCCCTCTCACCAAGGCCTACTGCTGGGAGAGGAAGCGGCGGGCGTACTCCCGCCTCCTTCTTCCCAGCCTCCCCCGGCGGAGCGGGTCAGAGGGAGAGGCTTGCTCCCTGACCCGCTCCGCGTCCTCCTTCGCGGCGATGACGTGCTCGCAGAAGGAGGCCATAGCGGCCCAACACCTCTCGCTGCCGACCATCGCGCCAACAAGGCGCGGCAGCGAGAGGTCCCCGCCAACCACGGCCACCAGCTCAGCGCGCTGATGACCCCAGGCTGCGCACTCCGCCACGGTGTGACGAGCCGTGTCGACGGACTCGTCACAGTGGTGGCAGGACGGGGCCGCCTCCCTTCTTGCAATCTTGTGCAGGTACTCACCGAAGCACCCATGCCCCGTGAGCACCTGCACAAGACGGAACGTCAGAGTCCCGTGCCGCCGGTTGATCCAACGATCCAAGTGGGGGCGAACTGCCCCCACTGTCGTCAGACCGGCGGCGGGGGACTCCAAGTCCCTCGTCCACCGTCGAATCAGGGCTCGGTGAGCTGAAGCCCTGATTCGAGCTGCCTCGGGCCTTACCCCCCTGGTCCTGGCTTCCGCCCGGTGCCAATACACCCCGGCGAGCACCTCCGCCTGCAGCTCCCAAGGCGGATCGCTCGCCAGGAGTGTGGCCGCAGTGTACGACACTGTACGGTACCCCCTGATCATCCTCACCGCTAAGACCCTCTGCGTCCTTCGCAAGAGGGTCTTGGAATCGGCGGTGAGAGACCCCGACCATATGGGGGCACCGTACAGCGCCATGCTCCTTACGATGCCGGCATAGAGTCGCCGGCACGGAGCCTGCGGCCCACCGACGTTGGGCAGAAGCCTTCCCAAGGCAGCCGCGGTGGACAGTAACTTCGGGGCCAGAAGGAAGAAATGAGCCCCGAAGTTCCATCTTCCGTCCAGGGTGAGACCCAGATATTTTAACTGGGCCTTCACCACCACCTCCTGACCCTGGACGGAGATGGACGCCCGGCGAGGGGGACCCCGGCGAGGGCCGTGGAAGAGGATGGCCTCCGTTTTGGATACGGAGACCTCCAATCCCAACAGCCCTATGCGGTCCGCAACCAGCGTAGCACCGACTGTTGCCAGACGGGCCGCCTCCGCATACGTCCCTCCCCTGCATGTGACGAGGGTGTCATCTGCGTAACACAACACCCTCATCCGCGGCAGGAGAGGACAGCGGAGCAGCCAGTCGTACCCGAGGTTCCACAAGACGGGGCCCAAGACGGACCCCTGTGGAACCCCGCGGCTTACGCTACGCCGGTATATCTGCTGGTCGCCGCCAACCCACAGGACCTCTCTGTCCTGCAGGTAGGCCCCCAACAGTCTCCGAAGATAGGGAGGCACTCCATGGAACCGGAGTGCCTCAACCAATGTCTCAAACGGAAGACTGTTGAAGGCATTGGCGACGTCCAGCGACACCGCCAGGACCACGTCCCCCTCGCGAGTTGCCTCTTGGGTCAGGTCTCTCAGAGCCTTCAGGGCGTCGATCGTCGATCGACCCGCCCTGAAGCCGAACTGGGCATCCGAGAGACCCGGCCCCACCTCCTCGAGGTGTTGGACGAGACGGGCAGAGAGAATTCTCTCGAAGAGTTTGCCCGTCTCGTCCAGCAGCACGATTGGCCTGTATGCGGAAGGGGAGTCGGCAGAACGACCATCCTTCCGCAACAGGCACAATCTGCCCTCTTTCCAGGCCTTCGGGAACTGTCCAGTGCGCAAACAGAGGTTGAACAGTTCCCGAAGCCTGCCCCCCAGGTATTCCAGGGCGAGGAATAGAACTCGCCCCGGAATACCGTCCGGCCCCGGCGCAGTACTGCGGGCTCGGAGACGACTCAAGGCGACCTCCAGCTCGGCCTCCGTGATGTCCGGGACAGAACCCACCCCCCCATTAGAAGAAGGGGGAGCCATCACGGGAGGCGAGTGGCCGGTGGATTCCGGGAATAGATCCCCCACCAGCCGCTCGAGGAAATCCGGCTGAAGGGACTCCATGACCGGGGCGCAAGCGGCGCGGAGTTTGTTCCGCGCCACCCGATACGGGCGCCCCCATGGGTCCCTATCGAGACCTGCCAGGATCTCCTCCCGAGCCAGGTCCTTCGCCGAATCGCCAGCCGCAGAGTCGACTTCGCTTCGCGATAACGACTCCGCAGCTGGGCCTCCAGATCCGGGTCGAAGCCCTGACGACGGCGACACCGGACGAAGGCCCTCCGAGCCCTGCAACAGGCCGTCCGAAGTTCGGCTATTTCGGACGACCACCAGTACACTGCTCTGCGCCGGGGCCTAGACCCCACCCTCGGCATGGCCGCATCGCAGACCCGTGATAGGGCCTCGCGCATGCGGCCAGCCGACACCTCCACGTCGGTTTCCTCGTTGGGCGGATCGGGAAAGGCCCAGCTCTGAACGATGGCTGCCTCCCTGGCCATTTCCCGATCCAGATGCTTTATTGCCCAACGAGGAAAGCGACTCCCCCCCCGCGGTGGCCCGGCCTGGTCCGGCCGGGAGGTGGAGATCTCAAATCGGACGTAAAGATGGTCCGATAGAGTCTCCACCTCCGTCTCGACTCTCCAGTCGACGACCGTACGAGCGACAGCTGGGGTGGCGAACGAAACGTCCACCACGGAGCTCCCTTGCTGCCGCACGCAGGTCGCATCGGTCCCTCTATTGAGGAGGGACAGACCGGAGAGGAGCGACCAGGCCTGAACGGCCCTACCCCTAGCGTCCGTGGCGTGGTTCCCCCAGGCCGCGGATTTGGCGTTCAGGTCGCCGAGGAAGATGACCTTCCCCGACGCCTGTCTGCCAATCGCCGCACTGACGGAGTCGAGGAAAGTCTCGAACTCCGCCAGGCGACGATTGGGGGAGAAGTACGCGCCGATGACGACGTACTCCCCCCACCGCGCCACGACCAAACCCGGGCCAGTCTCCAAGGTGGAGAAAGGGGGACCGGGACCAGAACCCGCAACCACAGCCACGGAGCCGCTAGTGTCCCCCGCCCAGTTGGAATTAGGGGGGACATAGTAGGGCTCACAGGCCACCGCTATACTGATATCCCACTCCGCCATGGCCTGGATGAACAAATCCTGGGCCCTGGCGGAGTGGTTCAGGTTCGCCTGTAGGAAGCCATGTCGTCGTCTATTCATGACGACATGGCTTCAACTGGCGCCTGTAGGCGCCCTCTGCTTGGGGCAGCTGGGGAGGGACCAGCTGCCTTGCCTCTCTTCCGGGGAGCTTTGCAGGCGCGACTCCCCAACTCGTGTCCTGCCTGGAGACCGAGGTCTGCGCAGACAGCACATCTCAGTACTCCAGTGCAGCTGTCGCGGTTATGCCCCGACAAGCCGCACCGGAAGCAGACGTCGCTCCTGTCGACTCCCGATGGGCAGAGCGCCCGAGTGTGCCCCGGTTCTTGGCACCGGTAGCACCTCATCGGACGCTCCTCTAGGAGCTCGACCCTGGCCGAGCTCCAACCCACCAGGAGTCTGCCTGCACCCAAAACCGTCTTCGCGACATCGACGGGGCAACGGGCAACAACGGAGCCCGTGGCCCCGTAGCCCCAGCGAATCTCGCCCACAAGGACTGATTCGCTGGGGCAGTTTGCAGCACGGCAAATTGCCACCTTTACTTTTTCAGAGGTGGCGGAATCGTCCAGGCCCCCAACTCTCACACTGACCCGTTTGATGGGCTGGACGACGTCCGCCACCCCGTCCAGCACCGAGCGGAGGGAGCGGGCCAGTTTCTCGGCCTTTTCTGGAGCCGCCTTGGGCAACTCCAGAAGTCGGGCCCCCGTGGCAGACCTACGAATTTTAAGCCCAGCCTCGAGCCCAATCTCGCCGAGATCTATTTTCTCGGCGGCGCGCTCGAGGACCTGGGCGTAGGTCACCCCCTTAGCTGCAGCCCCGGTCTGCAGCGTGATAATCACTGCCGGAGACCGAGAGGACGGCAGTTTCGGAGGGGGCTTTTGGCCCTGCAAAGGCTGGTTGGCCTTATTGCCCTTCCCTCTCCCTCCCTTCTTGCTCTTCCTCGTCTGGAGACCAGCCGGTGCTGGCTGGACCGTCTGTGGAGCCGCGGATGACTGGGCCACCGAAGCGGGGAACACAGTCCTGGGGCCCCTCTTAGGACCCCGCCGTACCACAGAGGACCAAGCCTCAGTGGTGACAGGAGCAGGTGCCGGCGTTAAAACTACCGGCGTTCCAGCCGGCACCGGACCCCCAGCAGGTCTCGCCGCACCCGGTTGGCGAGGGGCAATAGGGGCTGCCACACTCGCCCTGCGATCTGCCGCCAGAGGCGGACGCATCAACCTCTCGGGAAGGAGGCGCTCCTCGATGTTGGCAAATCTGGCATTTACCATGTTGCCAACAGAGGATACGATGGAGCGCCTCATTTCCTCTACAAAATCCGCATCGCGGGAGGGAGCTTCACGGGGGGCCTTAGCCGCTGCCGACTTCATCTCGGCAAATTCGCGGCGGTGGGCCTTTACCTCCGCTTTAAGGCCTTCGACCTCCTTTACTAGGCGCGCATTAGCGGCCCTTAGCCGGCGGGTCTCGTCCGCCTCGGTGCGGCTGAGGAGGGTGTCCACAACCTCAAGGAGATCCCTCGATGCCTCTTTAAGGGCCTTTATCATCGTCCCCTTGAGGTTACCCGACTTCCGGCTAACTTCTAATATGGAAGCGGCACACTTCCCTGCCAAAGCCCTAAGCTCCTCGGGCCCCAACACCTCTGGGTCAGGCCTCGGAGCAACACCCGGAGCAGATTCTTCCTCCGAACACACTAAAGTTTCGGAGGATGCAGCGGCCTTACTAAAGGCCCGCGAACCCAGAGCCCTTTCAAACTCCTCATCTTCAGCTTCTAGGGCAAGGGCCCGTAAATCGGCCTTCGCCCGAGCAAGACCGGTCCCTCGAACACTCGCAGCGGAACGACCACGACGAGCGGTGTTGCATTTACCTGCAACACCCAGCTCAAAATCGCTGTCGGTCGCGTCGCTGGGAGAATCTACGACCCCGCTAAGGGGGCGCTTGCGCGTGCCTGTAACCTCGTGGTCGGACATGATGTCCGAGCCACAGAGGTCTCAGCGAAAACACACAAACCCTACAAAAAGACTGCAAAAACACGAAAAGAAAATACACACACGAAAGAAGAGAAGAAACCACGAAAAAAAAAAAAAAAAAAATAAATAAATAAATAAATAAAAATAAAATAAAAAAAAAGATAAGAAAGAAAAAAAAAAAAAAGATAAGAAAGAAAAAAAAAAAAGATAAGAAAGATAGGAAAGAAAAAAAAAAAAAAAAAAAAAAAAGAAACGAAATAGAAACAACCAACGGGGCCCTGAAAAGGGCCTTTTGAAACACCGAAGGGAACAACACAACAAAACAACGAAACAAAACCACTAAGCATCAAAAACCACGAATTAATTAATTATAATAATTTGTCTCGACACGTCCGCTCTGTACGAACTCCGGCACTCAAAAAAAAAAAAAAAAAAAAAAAAAAAATACAACCTAACCTAACCTAACCTAACCTAACCTAACCTAACCTTTTTTTTTTTTTTTTTTTTTTTTTTTTTTTTGCGTTGGAAAAATCCGTTACGGATACCCGCCGACCAGGAAGGTGATGGCCGGAGGGTTATGTGGGACTACCCGGCGGCATAGAAGACGCCGCCATTTTTAAGGCTACCCACTAAAAAACCAACGGTTGCCCTCAACGCCTTAATGGGACGACACGGGATCGCGTTAGCACTCACCGTGCCGCCCCGGCGGTTACCCCCCGTGCGAGGGTGCCCCGAGCAACTTAGGACACCCTCACGGCGTAGGCCTATGGCAGGTGAGAGGGGTCACCCCCCCCTCTCACCAAGGCCTACTGCTGGGAGAGGAAGCGGCGGGCGTACTCCCGCCTCCTTCTTCCCAGCCTCCCCCGGCGGAGCGGGTCAGAGGGAGAGGCTTGCTCCCTGACCCGCTCCGCGGCCTCCTTCGCGGCGATGACTTGCTCGCAGAAGGAGGCCATAGCGGCCCAACACCTCTCGCTACCGACCATCGCGCCAACAAGGCGCGGCAGCGAGAGGTCCCCGCCAACCACGGCCACCAGCTCAGCGCGCTGATGACCCCAGGCTGCGCACTCCGCCACGGTGTGACGAGCCGTGTCGACGGACTCGTCACAGTGGTGGCAGGACGGGGCCGCCTCCCTTCTTGCAATCTTGTGCAGGTACGCACCGAAGCACCCGTGCCCCGTGAGCACCTGCACAAGACGGAACGTCAGAGTCCCGTGTCGCCGGTTGATCCAACGATCCAAGTGGGGGCGGACTGCCCCCACTGTCGTCAGACCGGCGGCAGGGGACTCCAAGTCCCTCGTCCACCGTCGAATCAGGGCTCGGTGAGCTGAAGCCCTGATTCGAGCTACCTCGGGCCTAACCCCCGTGGTCCTGGCTTCCGGCCGGTGCCAATACACCCCGGCGAGCACCTCCGCCTGCAGCTCCCAAGGCGGATCGCTCGCCAGGAGTGTGGCCGCAGTGTACGACACTGTACGGTACCCCCTGATCATCCTCACCGCTAAGACCCTCTGCGTCCTTCGCAGGAGGGTCTTGGAATCGGCGGTGAGGGACCCCGACCATATGGGGGCACCGTACAGCGCCATGCTCCTCACTATGCCGGCATAGAGTCGCCGGCACGGAGCCTGCGGCCCACCGACGTTGGGCAGAAGCCTTCCCAAGGCAGCCGCGGTGGACAGTAACTTCGGGGCCAGAAGGGAGAAATGAGCCCCGAAGTTCCATCTTCCGTCCAGGGTGAGGCCCAGATATTTTAGCTGGGCCTTCACCACCACCTCCTCACCCTGGACGGAGATGGACGCCCGGCGAGGGGGACCCCGGCGAGGGCCGTGGAAGAGGATGGCCTCCGTTTTGGATACGGAGACCTCCAATCCCAACAGCCCTATGCGGTCCGCAACCAGCGTAGCGCCGACTGTTGCCAGACGGGCCGCCTCCGCATACGTCCCTCCCCTGCATGTGACGAGGGTGTCGTCTGCGTAACACAACACCCTCATCCGCGGCAGGAGAGGACAGCGGAGCAGCCAGTCGTACCCGAGGTTCCACAAGACCGGTCCCAAGACGGACCCCTGTGGAACCCCGCGGCATACGCTACGCCGGTGTATACGCTGGTCGCCGCCAACCCACAGGACCTCTCTGTCCTGCAGGTAGGCCCCCAACAGTCTCCGAAGATAGGGAGGCACTCCATGGAACCGGAGTGCCTCAACCAATGTCTCAAACGGAAGACTGTTGAAGGCATTGGCGACGTCCAGCGACACCGCCAGCACCACGTCCCCCTCGCGAGTTGCCTCTTGGGTCAGGTCTCTCAGAGCCTTCAGGGCGTCGATCGTCGATCGACCCGCCCTGAAGCCGAACTGGGCATCCGAGAGACCCGGCCCCACCTCCTCGAGGTGTTGGACGAGACGGGCAGAGAGAATTCTCTCGAAGAGTTTGCCCGTCTCGTCCAGCAGCACGATTGGCCTGTATGCGGAAGGGGAGTCGGCAGAACGACCCTCCTTCCGCAACAGGCACAATCTGCCCTCTTTCCAGGCCTTCGGGAACTGTCCAGTGCGCAAACAAAGGTTGAACAGTTCCCGAAGCCTGCCCCCCAGGTATTCCAGGGCGAGGAATAGAACTCGCCCCGGAATACCGTCCGGCCCCGGCGCAGTACTGCGGGCTCGGAGACGACTCAAGGCGACCTCCAGCTCGGCCTCCGTGATGTCCGGGACAGAACCCACCCCCCCATTAGAAGAAGGGGGGGCCATCACGGGAGGCGAGTGGCCGGTGGATTCCGGGAATAGGTCCCCCACCAGCCGCTCGAGGAAATCCGGCTGAAGGGACTCCATGACCGGGGCGCAAGCGGCGCGGAGTTTGTTCCGCGCCACCCGATACGGGCGCCCCCATGGGTCCCTATCGAGACCTGCCAGGATCTCCTCCCGAGCCAGGTCCTTCGCCTTCCGAATCGCCAGCCGCAGAGTCGACTTCGCTTCGCGATAACGACTCCGCAGCTGGGCCTCCAGGTCCGGGTCGAAGCCGTGACGACGGCGACACCGGACGAAGGCCCTCCGAGCCCTGCAACAGGCCGTCCGAAGTTCGGCTATTTCGGACGACCACCAGTACACTGCTCTGCGCCGGGGCCTAGACCCCACCCTCGGCATGGCCGCATCGCAGACCCGTGATAGGGCCTCGCGCATGCGGCCAGCCGACACCTCCACGTCGGTTTCCTCGTTGGGCGGATCGGGAAAGGCCCAGCTCTGAACGATGGCTGCCTCCCTGGCCATTTCCCGATCCAGACGCTTTATTGCCCAACGAGGAAAGCGACTCCCCCCCCGCGGTGGCCCGGCCTGGTCCGGCCGGGAGGTGGAGATCTCAAATCGGACGTAGAGATGGTCCGATAGAGTCTCCACCTCCGTCTCGACTCTCCAGTCGACGACCGTGCGTGCAACAGCTGGGGTGGCGAACGAAACGTCCACCACAGAACTCCCTTGCTGTCGCACGCAGGTCGCATCGGTCCCTCTATTGAGGAGGGACAGACCGGAGAGGAGCGACCAGGCCTGGACGGCCCTACCCCTAGCGTCCGTGGCGTGGTTCCCCCAGGCCGCGGATTTGGCGTTCAGGTCGCCGAGGAAGATGAGCTTCCCCGACGCCTGTCTGCCAATCGCCGCACTGACGGAGTTGAGGAAAGTCTCGAACTCCGCCAGTCGACGATTGGGGGAGAAGTACGCGCCGATGACGACGTACTCCCCCCACCGCGCCACGACCAAACCCGGGCCAGTCTCCAAGGTGGAGAAAGGGGGACCGGGACCAGAACCCGCAACCACAGCCACGGAACCGCTAGTGTCCCCCGCCCAGTTGGAATTAGGGGGGACATAGTAGGGCTCACAGGCCACCGCTATACTGATATCCCACTCCGCCATTGCCTGGATGAACAAATCCTGGGCCCTGGCGGAGTGGTTCAGGTTCGCCTGTAGGAAGCCATGTCGTCGTCTATTCATGACGACATGGCTTCAACTGGCGCCTGTAGGCGCCCTCTGCTTGGGGCAGCTGGGGAGGGACCAGCTGCCTTGCCTCTCTTCCGGGGAGCTTTGCACGCTCGGCTCCCCAGTTCGTGTCCCGCCTGGAGACCTAAGTCTGCGCAGACGGCACACCGAAGAACACCGGTGCAGCTGTCACGGTTATGCCCTGACAAGCCGCACCGGAAACAAACCTCACTTCTGTCTTTCTCTGATGGGCAGAGCGCCCGTGTGTGCCCCGGTTCGAATGCAACGCCCATAGCCCCGTTGGCCCAGCGAATCTCTCCAACTTGGAGGGATTCGCTAGGGCAATTGGTGACGCGACAAATCGCGGCCACAACTTTTTGTGTAGTGGCAGAGTCGTCCAGACCCCTCACTTTCACCATGACCCTCTTCACGGGTCGGACGACGTCTGCCACTCCGTCTAAAGCCGTCCGGAGGTTGGCCGCCAATCTTTCGGCTTTTTCTGGAGCCGCCTTAGGCAGCTCCAGAAGCCTGGCCCCGGTGGCCGACCTCCGGATCTTTAGCCCGCCCTCGAGCCCCAACTCCCCGAGATCTACCTTCTCGGAGGCGCGCTCGAGGAGCTGGGCATAGGTGACCCCCTTAGCTGCCGCCTCGGGCTGCAGTGTGATTACCACTGCAGGTGACCGAGGAGATGGCAGCTTGGGGAAGGACCCTTGGACCGGTCCGGATTGACCAGCCTTTTGGCCCTTCTTTTTGCCTCCCTTTTTGTTTCCCGGCTTCGGTGGTTCAGCGGTTAAGACTCGTTGAGCCACCGAAGCTTGGACGGCAGAAGCAGGGCCAACTGGTTTGTTGGCCCTTTTTTGTCCACGCCTCACCACCGAAGACCAGGTCTCGGCAGTAGCGGCTGCCGGAGCAGGTGTCGCCGCTTTAGCCGACGCAGCTCGCGTCGTCGCGCCTGCGGACCTCGGCGGCCGCGCGTCGGCAATCGCTGCCACACTAACCCTACGATCCGCTGCCAAGGGCGGACGCATGACCCTCTCAGGGAGGAGGCGCTCCTCGATGTTGGCGAACCGGGCGTTCACCATCACCCCCACCGAGGACACAATGGAGCGCCTCAACTCCTCAATACAGTCCGCGTCCAGAGAGGGCGCGGCTACGGCAGCGGGAGCGGCAGCGGGAGCGGCAGCGGCCGAGGATTTTGCTGCCGCCGTTTTCAGCTCAACAAACTCCCGCCTGTGAGCTTTGATTTCGGCCTTAAGGGCCTCGACCTCTCTGATCAGGCGGGAGTTTGCAGCCCTCAACTGGCGGGTCTCGTCAGCCTCACTACGGCTGACGAGCGTCTCGACAACCTCTAGGAGGTCCCGCGAGGCTACCTTAAGGGCCTTAACCATGGTGCCCTTAAGGTTACCGGACTTGCGGCTGACTTCCAGGATGGAAGCCGCGCTTTTACCCGCCAGTGCTCTTAATTCCTCGGCCCCGAGGGAGTCAGGGTCAGGCCTACGCGAACCTCCCTGCAGAGCCTCCTCCTCGGAACACGTCGCATTGCCTGAAGAAGGCGCCTGCTTACGGTATGCCCGTGCTGCCAGCGCCTTCTCCATCTCCGCATCCTCGGCTTCGAGCGCAAGGGCTCGTAAATCGGCCTTTGCCCGAGAGAGGCCAGTCCCGCGAATGCTCGCAGTGACGCGTCCACGACGAGCAGTGTTGCATTTTCCAAACGCAACACTCAGCTCGGAGTCGCTATCCGACGCGCCACTGGTCACCTCGACAACCCCGCTTAGGGGTCTCTTACGCGAGCCTTCGACCTCGTGGTCGGACATGATGTCCGAACCACAGAGGTCTCAACGACCACACAAAAGCCTTAAAAAAGGCAACAAACAAACAGAAAAAGAAAGAACTCACACGAAGAAAGGAAAACCACGAAAAGAAAAACAAAAACACCGAAAAACGTAAAAACGACACAACCATCGGGGCCCTGAAAAGGGCCTTTTTAATAACCGATAGAAACCTCCAATTTACTACTACTTTATTACTACTACAGAGCGCACACTATCAACACGTCCGCTCCAACCTAACCTAACCTAACCTAACCTAACCTAACCTTTTTTTTTTTTTTTTTTTTTTTTTAACGTCTGGAACCCATCATGGGTCCCACCGCATTCCAGGGGAGGAAGGCGCTGGGTATGTGAGACTCCTACTCACTAAACCAGACGGTTGCCGTCGCCGTCATGATGGGACACCGCGGGAACGCTTGCGCATACAACCGCGGCGCCCCGACGGACACCACGTAGAGGGCACCCCGCAACGAGAGGCCCCCTCCATAGTCGGCAGGCTTGATAGATCGCGGGGGGGTCCCCTCCCCCCCACCCAAGCCCACCTTAAGAAGAAGGCCGAAGCCCTCTTCTAGCCAGGCCCGGTCCGGAACCCAAACGCCCGGGGGAGTCTATGCTCAACCCCAAGACGCCTGGGGACCTCGTCCAGGCCCAGCTCCCTCAGCGGTGACCTCCCCGAAGGAAGACCACCGTTCGGACTCCACATGAGCGGAGAGTCAAGCACGACCCGGCTGGCTGACAGGGCCGAAACTGCCAACGGACCGCCGCCGCGCAAGACCACCACTCAAAAAGGGAGCCCGACCTCGAACCCGACAGGCCTCTACCGCCGAACACGGTGGTCAACCGAGTCCAGCAAGAAAGAGGCATAAGTCGGGGACCCACCAAGCCGGGACTAACGATCGCCGAGCAAGACCGTGGTGTCTCGCTCCACGAAGGTTAATCCGGGCACCATCTTTTGCAAGGGGAAACAACCGTCCGAACCGCTCCTTAGAGAGCGACTCGAAAGGAGGAACCCCAAGCCCTAAACACCCCTAAAACCCCGCAACCACGAGGCCACCCCAAGGTCAACTCTGCAAACAGAGAAGTACCCGGAATGACCCCGCGGCTGTCCCCCGGAAAAGAGGGCCTGTGCCCCCCACCGAATTGCCCAGGCCCACTTTCCAACGGCTGAGGCCGAAGGAAAGGGACCCGAGCCCGCCGCCGCAGACGGACCACCCCTAAGGGCAGACCGCCACGTGAACCCCCCTTGCCAACCATGAGCCAGACTCGGGCACCTCATGGCTGACAACCCCGCGCTGGACATTAGCAGACGGCTAACGCGATCCCGAAAGACCGCATTAACCGTCCCCCAGGGAGCACCGGCCCGTACCGCTTCCAATCCCGCCGGAGGAATCCGGACAACATTGGTAGCAGATGGGCACACGAGGAGGTTTCCAGCATGGCCCCCCGACCTAACCTAACCTAACCTAACCTAACCTAACCCAGTTACGCTCCAAACGCCGTCCGGAACGGTCACGTACACATCTCCTCTTTACGTGGAGGACCTCATAAAATCTTTGAAAAAATCTAAAGTGGTGGTTATTTTGAGTGCACAATGTTGTGTTATATGTCAAAAGTTGCGGGAAAGTGAGGCGCATAAGCTGGTGAAATTTGTTTTTTGATTGAACAAAAATTGTGGAAACTGTGACGCAAAAACTGTGATTTTGAAAAATTTCAAAACTTTAACGTGAAACGCTGCGCGTTTTAAAGCGGTGACCTATCTATATTTTCGTGGCAACCCTTAATTTTTGAAAAATGTTATCTCCGGATTTTGAAGTCTGAAAATTCTGAAATTTCACAGGGGGGTAGAGTTCACTAATATAAATGCTATAAAATTTTTAAAAGGACACCTTATCCATCTATTTTAAGAGTTAAAAATGTCCGAAAAATCACTAAAATTTGAAACTTGCATAACTTCTCTAAAAATTGTCCGATTTTCAAAAACTTAGTGTCTATAAAAAGAGCTTTTAAAGGTCCACACAATAACATACAGCACAATAACGGCACTATTCTATTTCTATGAGCACGTGGCCACGTGGGAGTTGTTTTTTTGGCTTTTTGGAGTGCAAAACCTTGTCTAAAAAATCTGTTTCTTACCTCAACTTAAAGATCTCGTTAAGGAGGTCCAGAAGAAACATGCCACGCATTTATTACTTGATTTACAAAATTGTAAACAGGAAGCATCCGAAGATGTTACTAAATTTTCCTTAAGAATTGAACAGTTTCTTACTCGAATACAATCAGATATACACTATAACTGCAAAACCAAGGACGAACTTCCTGGCAGGATAGCCGCCATGGAGGATCTAGCTCTCAATACATTCTTATTAGGTTTACGCTTTTCAATTTCAAATATTGTAAGATGTAGAAATCCCTCTTCCCTTGATGAAGCCGTACAGTTAGCTATCGAGGAAGAAAAGATATATAATTTACAATCAAGGTCTTTTAAGACGAATAAAAAGCAATGTTCTAGCTGTAATAAGCTTGGACATACAGCAATTGAATGTTACAAGAAAAAGCCTTATAATTCTAATTTTAATTCTAATTCTAATGAAAATACTACTCATAAATCTTCTACATCTAGCACAAAAATTTGTAAATATTGTAAACACATTGGGCATACCATTGACCAATGTCGCAAACGAAAATTCAATATGCAAAATCGCGAGAATTCTTACTCTAACCCTTCTACTTTTAATTCAAAGCCTAGCTCTAGTAGTCCTCCTGTGAATTTAACATATCTTTGTGCCGAAACCGAGAATTCAGAACATTTAAACTAAATGGAATTTCGGCTACGTGTCTACCGAAAGTTCCTAATTCTAATGACACGATTATTCCTCCTAAATCTACTATATCTCGATTACCCTACAAGGAACCGAGTCCTAAATCTACTATATCTCGATTACCCTACAAGGAACCGAGTCCTAAATCTTCTATATCTCGATTACCCTATAAGGAATCGAGTCCTTATGAATGTTTTTCATCTCAGTTACCCAGCGAGGAACTGAGTCATACTAAATCTAATACTATTTCTACATCTCAAGAGCCCAAAAGGGAACTGAGCCCTACTAATTCTAACTCTCACACGAATTTTTATAATAAATTAGATATTAATCTTTCTAGTTCCTATAATTGTAAACTCGATCCAACTCCTATTTTTGAAACGAGTATAAACACATATAAAATATCCTTACCATATACAAATATGCTTACTAAGAATTCAAATAAACCACTTACTTTTCTTATCGATACTGGCGCGAGCATCAGTATTATTAAATCTTCAAGTTTAAATATTCCTATAACAAATTCTGATAAGGTTAAAATAAAAGGAATAAATGACAAGGATACTTACTGTGAATCCTTAGGTTCTACTTACTTAACTTTGCTTATATCTCCAAAGTCCTATGAACATAAATTTCATGTCATAAATGATACGATTAATCTAAAATTTGACGGTATAATAGGTACAGATTTTCTTCGAATTTTTAAAGTTAATATTGATTATAATACTAAACTATTAACAATAGATGGTTGTAAATTGCCCATTATGTTTTATCAACCGATTTATATCATTCCGGCACGTTCCGAGGTCGTTATCGAGTGCACTGTATCAAATTACTCTGCCGAGCTTTATCATAACAATGAAGCTCTCGTACTAGATCAAACCTTATGTGATGGTGTTTATGTCGCGAAATGTGTAGTATTTATCAAACCAAATAAAAAGGTTAATGTTACTATATTAAATACCACCGACACTGACCTAGAATTCAAAGATTATGTAGTAGAACTGTCACCTATTGAGGTGTTTAAATACTCCGAATCTTTTCATAAGATTAATTCTATATCTTTTTCTAAATCTAATAGGGCAGATCACGTTTTAAGCTTAATTCGCTCTTCACATCTTAATAATGAGGAGGAAAAAGCTCTCCTTGATTGTTGTTCGGAGTATACAGATATTTTTTATGTCGAAGGTGAACCTTTATCTTCTACTAATGCTGTCGAACACAATATAGATACAGGTAACACACCTCCTATACATGTTAAGTCGTATCGCTTCCCCGAATGCCATAAAAAGGAAGTTGACACTCAAATTCGTAAAATGCTAGATCAAAATATTATTCGCCCTTCTATTTCACCTTGGAGCGCCCCTGTATGGGTAGTTCCCAAAAAGCTAGACGCCTCTGGCAAAAGAAAATGGCGAATAGTCATTGACTATCGTCGTCTCAACGATGTCACTGTTTCCGAGAGTTATCCTTTGCCTCTCATCACTGATATCCTTGACCAATTAGGTCACTCTAAATATTTTAGCACATTAGATCTGGCTAGTGGCTTTCACCAACTTAAAATGTCCCCCAAGGACGCCCCAAAAACGGGTTTCACAATAAATTCTAATTCAAGCATATCTGGACACTATGAATTTACCAGAATGCCTTTTGGGCTGAAAAATGCTCCTGTAACCTTCCAACGACTCATGAACACCGTGTTATCAGGTTTACAAGGTATACATTGTTATATATACTTGGATGATTGTATTTTGTACAGTTCGACCTTGGAATCCCATATACAAAAGCTAAAATTAGTATTTGATAAAATACGAGAATATAATTTAAAACTCCAGCCTGATAAATGCGAGTTCTTGAGACGTGAAGTAACTTACCTTGGCCATATTATTACCGATAAAGGTGTTTCTCCAAATCCTGAAAAAGTCAAGGCCGTCTCCCAGTTTCCAGTTCCTAAAAATCCTAAGGAAATCAAATCGTTTCTAGGTCTTATAGGTTATTATCGCCGTTTCATAAATAATTTTTCTAAACTTACTAAGCCACTTACCTCTCTGCTAAAGAAAGATGTAGCATATCACTGGTCTGTCGAATAGCAAACTGCTTTCGATATCCTGAAAGAAAAACTACTTACTGCTCCGATTCTGCAATATCCAGATTTTTCACAACCATTCTTAGTTACCACGGATGCTAGTAACTACGCTGTAGGCGCTATTCTTTCTCAAGGTTTTGTCGGAAAAGACAAGCCGATCGCGTTTGCTTCGCGTACACTTAATCGCGCCGAAGGCAACTATTCCACAACCGAAAAGGAATTATTAGCTATTTTATTTGCTGTAAAAACATTTCGTCCTTATTTATATGGAAACAAATTTAAAATAATTACAGACCACCGTCCTTTAGTGTGGTTATTTAATGTCAAGGACCCAGGTAGCAGACTCATTCGTTGGCGTCTTAAGCTTGAAGAATACAATTATGAAATTGTTTACAAACAAGGTCGACTCAATACAAATGCTGACGCGCTATCTCGTTGTCCAGTTAATGCTAGTGATATTTCTAATTTAAATAACTTGTCTTATGAAAACTATTTCAAGGCTCAATTTACTAACCGTATTTCCACATCTGATACTGTTATTGAAGAATGCACACAGGCCTTACATTTAACTAAATTAAAAACAATAGTCTGTCCCGTATCATTAGACTTCGATTATTCTATTCCTCACTGTGAAGAGATATTATCTCAGTTAACAAACCGTGATGAATTATTAAACTCTGAACGTGAACCATTCACGATTCGATCTGTAGCTGATAATAATAAAACTTATTATTTATTGTACACTAAAATTCACCATTATAAGGATACCAAATTTAGAGATATTTATAATCTGTTAATAAAACTTAGAGATAAAATAATAATCGAAAGTCCTGAAATAAATGACCTAGCAATATCTGATTTTTCAGATCCTTTTTCAAAACTAGCTTATACTAAGGTCTATAATATGATTTCTTACGTTTTTCATAGCACACATATAAAAATTTATATTTATAAAAATAAGTTGATTTACCCAACCCCAGTTGAAGTGCCTACAATTTTAAAAGAAAATCACGACTCCCCTGTCGCGGGTCACCCAGGGTCAAATCGAATGTTTAAAAGAATCAAAGC
This sequence comes from Melinaea menophilus ssp. n. AW-2005, assembly GCA_918358695.1. Taxonomy (NCBI): domain Eukaryota; kingdom Metazoa; phylum Arthropoda; class Insecta; order Lepidoptera; family Nymphalidae; genus Melinaea; species Melinaea menophilus. The sequence goes on from OU911052.1 coordinate 93,423, forward strand.
TGCTTATTACTGGAAAGGTATGCGATCTGACATAGAAAACTATGTTAAGAAATGTCAATTATGCCAAATAAATAAACCATTAAGAATGTCAAATAAAGCTCCAATGGAGATCACATCTACTTCAACTAGACCGTTTGAACGTCTAGCTCTTGATATCGTAGGTCCCCTACCTGAAGCGGGTTTCCAAAAGTTTAAATTTATTTTAACGCTCCAGGACGATTTGACTAAATTCTCCTCTGCTTATCCCATGATAACAGCCACTAGTGAAGAGATAGCACGAAATCTTGTTCATTTCATATCTCTCTTCGGCTTCCCTAAAACTATTTTAACCGATTTAGGCACATGTTTTACCTCTGACTTATTCAAACAACAGTATTTTAAAAATTAAAGCTCTTTTTACTACTCCTTATCACCCCCAAACAAATGGCGCTTTAGAACGCTCTCATGCGACTTTAAAAGAATATTTAAAGTCATTTATAAACGAAGACCAAGATGATTGGCACTGTTTTTTATTTACCGCTATATTAGCATACAATACTACTCCTCATACTACAACTAACTTTGCACCCCATGAATTATTATATGGTTATAAACCAAATATTCCTAACTCTTTATACGATACTAATACTAATACTACGTATAATGAATATATCCGAGCTTTACAATATAGAATGCGTTTTAGCCGTGAAAAAGCTATACAAAATATAAATAATAGCAAAGGAAGATCTAAAAAATATTACGATTCTAGTTCACGTGAAGTAACGTATAAAGTTGGCGATTTAGTTTATCTTAAGCATCACCACAGACTCCGTAAAGCCTTATCCCCAGTATGGAAAGGTCCTTACAAAATCATAAAAGTACATAATAAGCAAAATGTTACATTGCAAATTGGTAGAAAACATGTAAAACACCATGTCAATGAAATTAAGCCCGCTGTATCTTCATAATCTTTATAATATTTCATATAAATATTTATTTTCAGAGCTTATTGCTATGGATGCCACGCTGAATCAAGTATCATCCCCATCATTCATAGTCCAGGAATTTATTTTGAACCTATTACGCATATACAATTTTATAATGACCATTGGAAAGTTATTACCCATGTGGATATACTTACATTGGATCCATATCTTTACAAAATTGAAACATTATTACAATCAACTTTAGATCTTTGTAATAAAATTGAACCTGAAAATTTATCACAGTGTAAAGATTTTTCTAGCCCTGCTGAAGTTCTAATACAATCAAACCAAATAAAGTTACAATCTCTTTCTCATATTATCTGTAATAAAGCCAATAACAAGGTCAAGAGATCCTTGGAATTTGGTGGTGAAATTCTTAAATTTCTCTTCGGCACTTTAGATGCTGATGATGCCAGAAAATACGATGCCGCCATAGCATCTTGTCAAAAAAGTGACTCCGAATTATTTCATTTGTTTAAAGATAACCTACATATAATTAAATCTACAATTAATAACTTTAATCGTACAATTTCTAAATTAAACCAGAATGAAATAAAATTAAATACACAAATAAATACTATGAACGGTATTTTATCTCAAATAACTAAAAGGGATAATTTACTATTTTATACTTCTAAGATTCATAACTTGCTTAATATTATTGAAAGTTCGTTAATGTCTATTTCTAATTTGTTAGAGACAACATTAAATGCAATTTTATTTTCTAAGTTAAATGTTCTACATCCTAGTGTTATAAGTCCTACTTATCTTTTAAGTGAACTGTCTAAACATAGCAATCAGATTAATAAGAGATATGATTTTCCAGTTCCATTAGATATTGATCATATCAGCTTATTAATAGACGTTTCCGAACTGAGTTCTTATTATTTTAATAAGAAGATAGTTTTTATTTTGCAAATTCCGTTAATAACAATAGAAAAATTTATTGTTTACAAAAGTATTCCATTACCGACTCCTCATGATAATTCTCAATCATACTCTCCTACTTTTGCTCTTATCCAACCTTCACATTCCTTTATTGCTTTAAGCGACGATGCATTATACATTTTTAGATAATTTAAATACTTGTAAGTTTATAAATAAGAACTACTCTATTTGCGGATTAATTTCTATATTTTCTACTATAAATTATCCTAGTTGTGAATCGAAACTATTAACTGAAGTGATTCTCACACTTCCATCAGAATGTAATACTAAATTTTTAGTTGGTAAAATAGACATATGGCAGAAGCTACAAAATAACAAATGGATTTATGTTCAATCCAACGCTAATAAATTAACTGTAAAATGTGACAATCATATAATTGACTATTCTATTTCTGGCACAGGAATTGTTAAATTAACTGAAAATTGTATTGGATTCTCAAAAACTATTCAACTATTGCCAACAAGTAGTTATACACTAAATATAAAACCTTATTTAGACATAAGTTTTGATATTACGTCAGATGACTGTTGTATGAAATCCATATTTAATAAAACGCTACCATTTCTAACGCCTCTTTCTCTAAGTAAAATCGACTTAGAATCTTTAAAATATCAAAATCATCAATTAGATAATCTTGAAAAAGAACTTAATAATTTAGAAGAACAATCGCATTTTATTAAGTATGGACACTATTATTCTACGTTTACTTATATTGTAATTGTAATAATATTTCTAAGCCTATTTTATAAATTATTGCGATGTTACAGAAAACGAAAAAATTCATCCAATTATTGTATCCAAATATTTAATCAATGTCACAATAAGAAATTATCCAAGTATAATTCTAAAGTATCAACTTCTATTGAAATGAATGAAATCTCAACTTCCGATGATGATGTTAACTCAATTAAATCTTTACCTAATCCAGAATATTGTAAACCTTCTCTTAAAATTAATAAATGTCAATCTCCCTCAAGCAGGAACTTATGTAACCATTAATTTGAAGTTATTATTTTACTTATTACTATTTCGTAATTTACTTATTACTAGTTTTATATTCAAGACACATCTTTTATTAAAATGATTATTTTAAATTGTAACTTCGCATTCATCTTAAGTTCGGAATGCTCCGTCTTAAGGGGGGAGGTGTTATATCCCTTGTATTTATGTAAATAATGTCTATTATACAATATTCGTAACTCTGTATTCCTAGTGTACTTTTCCACATTATTGTGTCAGCGCTTTTAATTATATTGTTTTAAATGTACATCATATTTTTAGTTCAGTTGTACTCTGGACGTCGTTGAGACTGGTAGTGGTTCCAGTAATTGTAAAACCATATTTTAAGTTTCCCAAAATTGTGACCATTTAATAAACGGGTGTGTTAATTAAATTGAGTTTTTTTTAAAAAGTCTTTCGGGGTCGGCCGTCTTACAGTACATATAACTATTTTGTGACCTACGATTTTGATGAAAAAAGCTTATTATTATTTATATATTAAAATTACTTAATAAAGTACATATATATTACAAAAAGTTATCAAGACGTGTAAAAAAATTACATTTTTAATTTAAAGAACAAAATATTGCCATAAATTTTATTATCTTAAAAGCAACGATAAAGAAATCACTTTCTCTTCTCTTTGCGAAATAATTATATGATACTACGTATTAAAATGGCATCTAAAATAGATTTAAGAAGCCGTTAATATTAAGAGGAACATTAGCAATCTTCCTGATGAAGATTAATTCGCTAAGTTCCTTCATTAAAACTCTTTTTATGTAAGAGGAGGGCAAACAAGCGTGCGAGTGTCAAATGAGCACCGCCGTCCACGCATTCTTGCACCAACTGTTGGATGTGGCAACAGCATTGCCAGCCTTGGAGGTAAGAATTTACACCTTTTCTGAAGTCGTCGTATCGATCCAGAAACACCGCCGAAAAAAATTGGTTCCACATCTTAGTGGTATGTGGAATAAAGTATTTACAAATTGGCTACTGACCAGAAGTCACTGTTTATTAAATATATCAAGTATAAAATCTTCATAGTTCTGGACAAACTCTAATTTTATAGGATAGGATGTAAATTTTTACTTTAAAATCCCATTTAAAAGATTTCTTATATTCAAAGTTTTCAATGATTATTTATCATGATGACAATCTCGAACAAGAGATTTGAGGAGAAAATTCTCTAACATCGCAAAATCATCATCATCATCATCATCATCATGGGCAAAAGACTCCCTAAGTGATATCAATTACTACAGGTCCTTTGTAACCGTGTAAACGACATTGCCGATTATTATTAAAATTATATAATCGAAATGCCCAGAAATTTCAACGGTTTTAAAAATTATTTTTTATTATTAAATTGGATTGTATATGAAATGATAATAACCCTTCGACAATACTTATGCTATTTTGGTTTAGTTTTTACTACTTACTCAAACATTGCATAATAATAAGTATATCGGTTTTAGAACAATGCTATTAAATTAAGCTTTAAGCGTTAGAGAATCTCAAACTAAGGATAAATCATTTAATGCTATGAAAGTTCTGATTTGATCTAATAATTGAAAGAATTACTCGTAGAACATCCATTCGTCTCTCCGCATTGATGGTAATTTATTTGCTTTATTAGTTTAGTAGTAATTTTATTTCTTGTTTGTAAACTGTCAAATGTCATTTTGGGTAGACCTCGAAGAATTCGGTCTGCCCATTCATTTGTACCCGACTTTCGAATTTTGGAAAAATTTCTTCACAGGAGGTCTTCTTATGACCCCCTGAGTCCGAAATGACCATTAGTCAAAAAGTTTATATATATATATATATATATATATATGCGTGCGTGCGTCCAGATTCGACTTTTGTCAGCACGATAGCGGCCGCAGTTTCACTCGGATCGCTTTCAAACTTTGCACAAAAACCAACCATCCAAAAATGAAGGTCAAGTTCGTTAACCAGAGAAATCCCGCCACAGGAGGCGCTAGGCCCTCACTTTTTCTGATTTCAGTTTTTCGACCATAACTTTTTTCCTATACAAAGAAGATCAATCGCGTTCATATCATATGATGTCTTTCATGAATACCTATAACTAATGTAGATAAACCGAAAACCTAACTTCAATAACTTAGGGGTGGGGGTAAAAAAACCGAAAATTTTTCGAAAAAAATTCATAACTTTTTTCTGGTAAACATTCTTTCATCACAAGTATTTTTAATAGAAAGGTTATTTTTTACTCTAAATTTAAGTACCAAAAGTTTTTCCGTAAAAGGTACCGTTTTTGAGAAAAAAATAAAAACCACTTTTAGCTTGAAAATTTAAGGTAGGTAAAACCACGGCAACTTTTATCTGGTAAACATTCCTTCCTCGCAAATATTTTTAATAGAAAGGTTATTTTTTACTCTAAATTTAAGTACCAAAAGTGTTTCCAAAAAAGATACCTTTTCCGAGAAAAAAAAATAAATACCGCTTTTTGCTTGAAAATTTTTGATGTTAACAACGGCATCATGTGTTATTCTTAGGTAGTGAGTTATATTTTAAACGAGTTACACACGAGGTCTACCCACGCGTGTCCCCCTGCGGGCACGGATTTTTTCTATTTCTTTTTGATATTTGTTGAATATCGTTACTTCTTCACACACATTTAACAATAATGGTAGTTTGGTACATTTTTCGGTAATTTTTTAAATATAAATCAATACTTTGACTAAGCAGACACGTGCAACTCAAAAAGTAAATTGAGTCGTGGTCAGTTTAATACCCAGAAGACAAGTTTAAGCGTTTACTACTAAATAACATATTCGATGAGACCAAAACCTAAGTGTATTAAGCGCACGTCGGATCAAATCGTCATAGTAACGGCTTCTACCATTTGAGTATTTGCCGCTTGAATTTTCGGAAACCCAGTGCTTTGAGAAAAAGAAAAGTTGGCGTTGTGTAGAGCTTGCGCACCTTTTATCGCATTTATCACGAAGAATGTTCCGAAAAACTTCTTGACCTTATTGCTACCGCCGACTTGCATTGTTGCAATACACGCCGCTACAATATCATCTCCATCATCTGAATGTGTAGCGTTCTGCCACCGTGCGATGTTTCGTAAACTTCATATACTATTAAATTTGGAATGTATGTCGAGTTTCAACGGTATTTGTTCATTAAAGTTCAGCAAACCTCATGTTATTTTTTTGGTATTGCAAAAAATAATGGGCACATTTGCTACTTGTACAACAGTACTTGCGTAGTCCTAAAACATGGAACAACTACAGAAAAATATATCATAAAAGCAAAAAAAATATTTTTTTAGGGTTCAGCTCAACAATCCCCATATTACATATTCTTATTATGTCTCTTAGATGTACTGGGATCCGCCGTTTATTTTCCATCGCTTATAGTGTATACTGCATCCACTTGCACACTTTCTATTCAAAGAATATTACGCAATATCAACTCTTGTTAGAATAGCTTTTTATTGCCGCACATGGCACATGTCTATCAATGTTACTGTTAACGTTTAATTATACTCGTATATGTAATAAAATATTTCATTATATTGGGTAGTTTTTCTACTTGTTAGCCAAAAAGCTGTTGTCCTATAAGCCTATAAAATATAGGATAGAAACAATAAGCGGCTTACATCCTAGCAATATTTTGAGTTGCCTCTCTAAGCTTTTAGAAAAAAATGTCTCTGTAAAGAAGATTAAGAAAATAAAAAAGACGAAAAAGTACTACAACAGCATCAACAAATGTTATAGAGTATATTTTAAATGCCTAAATCTTGGGCGAGGAAAAATTATTTTCTTGTTAGATTTTACTTTCGACTCATTGTCTATATTGCTTCTCTTTTCAAAAACCAATTTCTACAGATTTTTTTTAAAGAACTATCAATTATTCTGAGAATGATCTTACGAAAAAAACTCAAACAACAAAAACAACAACAAGGGGAGTCTCACAAGGGTCTATGCCAAGAACTTTTCATTTCTTTCATAGCATTAATAGTAATTTTTATAGTATTTCATGTGGAAACTTAGATACATTATTGTGTTTAAACGATATAATGATAAAAAAAAACAAAGTAAACAATATCTCGCGCACATATAAAATATTGAACAATTCATAAGTACAAAGATGCTGTAAAATTACCTACGTACGTTTATATCTTGCTTAATTTGCTATGGTATCAATATAAACAAATACCGGTCACCTTCAGCGAGCAGGGCCAAGCAGCTACGCCCTTTTTTAAATCTTTTATACTTAGTTTTTATACTAGTAAGTTAATGTTCTCTGGATAGAGTGACCATAATGAATAATATGTACTTTATGGACTGTTTCGAGCACTTTGAGAATATAATTTATTAACTGTATGAACTTTAGATATTATTTCAATTAGAATTGAATTTCCTTTTACAGTATTAGAAATTATCATCTTTTATACAAAAGACGTTATGACATTTCTAAATAAGCTTAGAATTACGCATTTAATTTTGTAAATATATTTTATATTTTATAATAACTTTATTGCATATATGTAAGATAACAAACATTAAAGAAAAATATATAAAAAAACATACCAGCAAAAGGCGATCATATCACTAAGGTGATTGTAAGTAAAAAATATAATTATAAATATACTTTTAATTTTACATGCCCATAATCGTGTCTAAAGTGCTAGAAACTCTGAATTCTGCAATAAGGAGTAATTTATACAAGTTTATTAAGGTGCCTTCATTTACGTACATTTATAAATACTTCTATTAACCTATATTTTTTTTTATGTTTTATTTATTTCATGTATTTTTAACATAACTATAATTAAAAAGATTTGGTTAGCTTTTGAGAAAGTGCGGCCTGCATTCTTGCAATTATTCAATTGATCCACCAGTTCCACTCCAAGTGCCGCAATAAATTTACAAAATCCAATATCGCCGTGTTTCATAATAAAGTTGGCTGTTTATTCACTTTATGTGAATAATAATCGGCTTTGCTGAATTAAATTCAATTAGAATGACCACAAGCTACATATAATCCATATATACATACATAGTCCGCGTTATGTAGCCGTTATAGTAAAAATATAACAAGAAGAGTTCTCAGTATAACTGAGAATTCTTATAAGAGATGAACGCAAACAACAATAGATGGATGAACTATGTAAAAAATTACATGACAAAAAAGCGTTTGACAATAGATTCTAAACAATACGGTCTCTGAATAGATACATTTTAAATTTTGTTTCTTTACAGACCAAACCAATTGTTAAACAAATTGATAACCTGTAACCATGCCAAATTATATTAATATCGGTCTAGAAGATTTGGTTCTTGACAGACAAACAGAAGACAGGCAGACTAAATAATCAAATATTGTATTCATTTCTGTATCTTGTACTAAACAATAGTCATAATTTTATTTTTCGATGTATGAAAATGTAAAATTAGTTTTAGAAAAAATTAAATACTCGGAACATCAATGGCCGATCTGTGTAGATTTGAAAATGGTTAATTTTTTACTTGGTCAACAAAGTGGATACACGAAATACCCTTGCTTCCTTTGTATGTGGGACAGTAGAGCAAAGCAACTTCATTGGGAACAAGATGTTTGACCTGCAAGAAATTCTCTAACTGTCGGTAAAGCCAATGTAATAAGGGAACCGTGGGTGAACAGAGACAAAATCATACTTCCACCATTACATATTAAGTTAGGAATGATAAAGCAATTCGTTAAAGCTTTGGACAAGGAAGGGGATTGTTTTAAATACATTTGTCGAAAATTTCCGAAGCTTAGTATGGAAAAGTTGAAAGGTGGAATATTTGATGGTCCTCAAATACGGCAATTGATAAAAGACGCAGATTTTATTAAAGTTATGACTGTTCCGGAAAGTGAAGCTTGGGAAAGTTTTGTGTTGGTAGTCGAAAATTTCCTAGGTAACCATAAAGCACCAAATTATGAAGAAATTGTACAAAATATGCTGACAAACTTTCAGACTCTAGGAGCAAATATGAGTATCAAGTTACACTATCTCCGCAATCATTTGGATAAATTTCCAGATAATTTAGGAAATTATAGTGAGGAACAAGGAGAGCGGTTCCACCAGGATCTGAAAGTAATGGAAGAAAGATATCAGGGTCGATGGGACTGTCATATGATGGCAGATTACTGCTGGTCTTTAAAAAGAGATTGTCCCCGGAAAAATTATAAAAGAAAAACTCTTAAAAGGCGTTTTATGGAAATATAACATGTTTTCCAAATTTTCCTCTCTATTTACTTCGATATATCATATTTTTATCAAAATAAAACTGACATTATAAATATATCTGTTATTTTGTTTCTCGTTTTCCGATTTTTGTAATGTAAAATAAAAATAAGTATTTAAAAAAAAACGAAAGCAAATCTTACAAAATCATTCATAATTTCATGAATTGTGAGTATAAATATATCCAAAATCAATCTTATATCTAGGGCAACAAAACCACTGTAGACCAGTGTAATAAATTAGTGTCATGTTTAATGTGCCGGGTTGATTCTTGTAGTTAGTTTGACGCAAAATTAGATTCCTTATTATTTAAATAGATTAGAATATTATGTTTATTAAAAAAAACTTGTTAATGTTATTATATACTTAGAATAATTTTAAAACTGATTTCAATGGAAGCAGTCGTATACTAGTAATGAGTTGAAAATATTATTTTACCGACTTTTAGATAATGATAATATTCACTTTGTGTGGATACTTTGAGATACGTTTGAGTCTTATGTTATGAATAGTTTTTTGTGTCAGTTTATTATTTTACCCAATGGTGAGTTTTGCACAATATTAATTAGTAGATTAGGTAACTAAAAAAAAAACGCTTTTTCTTGAAGAGGTCTTGTGGCGGCCTATATCTAAGTTGAAACGATGTACCCATTACTATATTATAACTTTCGGTTCTTTTTTATTTACAAATATCTTGAAGGAATTCAACGAAGTCGAATACTGAATGCGAAAATGCTATTGAAATAATTTAATTACTTGGGAATTTATTTTATAGTGTCCTTATCTCGCATGACTGCCTTGAAATGATTGCAAAATATTACTTTTGATACTTTGCTATGTAACATAACTCTTTTATTTAAAATAATGTATACATATATATAGTGTTATGTATTATATTTATTTATCGTTCTATTTTTGATGTTTAAAGCGACTACGCTTGTGATGAGTTTTATGATAAGTATTTTTAATTAATAGTATAGCTTTTTTTAAATCTTTGAACAAGTTTTATGGAACTGCAATTTAAGTAAAAAGTAACTAATAAATTTATAGTTAATAAATACTCAGTAAGTAAGATGCTGTTGGATATAACATGCTACAATGTAACACGAAAATCTTGATTTAAACGTTTTAGTGAGTTTGAATGCTGTTACATATCTCAACATCTAGAGAACGTCAAAGCGCTTAAAGATATTGAATTCCAAAGAGAAAACTTCTGTGGTGACAATATAATGAATACCTTCAGAGATTGTGAATGAATAAGATTAATGAGTCCTTGAATAATAGAAAGAGAAATGTAGACTACATGTAGTCTTTTTGTCTTTCGGTACTACTAAGTTTACTTACCTAGTGAACCAAAATACGACTGAAAGGAAATCCGAATTAGATCGATTTCAGACCTTCGGGTATAACAAACAATAAACACGTAATCCACCTATGAAGATTAAAGTGAAATGTTCATGAATAAATAATCAAATAAACATAATTATAAAGACAAGTTAGATATTATTTTTTTATAAAATAGTTAATGTTCATGAAAAATAAGTTTAATTATATATATCTTATGTATTACCTTTTTATTTATTTCAATGTCTTGAATATTGTATATATCTATTCTTAATATGGATTACCTATGGAGCTAAGGCGCAAAATATTCATAAATATATATTATATATTAATACGTAAAGCAAAATCTGTGAACTCTTTTTACGAAAAGGATCTTTATAGGGAGAAAGAGTCCAGAAAGCTAATATTTTATATAATAAGGCATTACAAATACATTACCGATCACTAGTATTGATTTAAAATGAAGAAGATATAAATAGATAAGATAAATAAGAAAAAATATCACACACACTCTCGTAAACATTGACAATTACTTATTTTTTCTTTTTAATTGGGCGTTTTTTGGTACTACTTTAAGTGACCAATAAAGAATATATTCTGCTTATTATTCATAGAATGTATAATAATATATTTGATAAGATTTTAGATCAGTTTTAAAAATTCATACATATTTATATCGACGAATTGGTAGTAGTAGTCTTAATTTGCAAAGGTTTTTTCAAGTCCAATAATGTTGTTTACGATTTGCAGTATCTTATTTATGACAGTTTCATTCAATATATTCGATTTCAAAACACAATGCCGAATAAAAATCGTAGATATTTGTAAATAAAGATTTCTAAAACCTTAATCGATTCATCTGGATTGTACATCATTTTAAAAATGTTGTTTATTGCCCCCTTTTCCATTAACAATTATTATAGAATAATTTATTGCACTGAATATGTTCTGAGCATAATATTGCTTATTAGGCTGATTTTGGAGATGATCAAATGGATGAAATTATGATAATACAGCTTACATGTATTCGGAACGTAATACGGTATCTGGTTTATTTAGTAACTTCAAGTACCTAGTATAATAAGGATACATACAATACAATAAAAACAACGTTCGTATAATTATTGTTCAATTAAATGTTTCGTTCGGCAATTGAATGAAAGTTTCAATAAAGCAATTTTTGGAAGGGAAAGTTCTATGACTTCCTTGAGACGTGATTGAAAGGTGGTGGCGCCAAAAACACAATTCTAGTAGCCTTCGACACGCTTACCGGGGAGCAATAAATTGTAGAAATGTGTGACTTGCAAGGGTAATAGTAGTAAATAGGAAACCACGCGTGCAACAACCTCAGAATCCAGGGCAGCTCCAGCCAGATAATCCAGGAAGGTCGACGGCGCGTGACGATTAAAGTTCAAACACGCAGGCTAGTTCTATAGACGTCCAAAAACACTCGCGGTCACGATTTGGCACTACCACTTAATAGCGGAAGACTATAACAATGTCTCTTCACGATCCTCAATACTCAAAGATCGGGCGGTAAGCTGGAGTTAACGACGGAGTTGTAGGGCTTCGTCCTCTGCCGATGCGATTAGTGCTGTATCCAATACTTGATTGATGAATGAAATAGATTGCGATGTCACATATAATTGACTCATTCACTATTATGAATATAAAGCCACAAGGTGGCGTTACCAAAAAGAAAAAAATATTTTTACCATTCAGTCACAAATAAGAACTATATATATTTGAAACTGATCTAATATAACTTTTATTAAAATTTGTTATTGTTTTAAAAATAATCACTTGATTTTGAAAGCGTCGTGATTGTCGTTTGTAACGTCATAATGTTAAATGTTTTTACACTAGCTTTATCGATGACTTCTGCTTGTATTTTACGTAAAAACGTTTGAAATAAAGTGCTGAAAATTTCATTGGTAAGAAAAACAGCTGGTCTAGGAGTTGTACTGCCTTGTTATAGGTTGACAAGTAAACTAGTGAGGTACTACGGTTACTTTAGTTTTTGCCATGGTGGTATAATAAATGTAATATATAAATAATTATATGTATTATATTTATGTATTATTTTTAGTATAGTAAATATAATTTAATATATAACATAATTCACACACAAAATAAATAATAACTATCGATGTGATTTAAATGTCATTATAATAATAAAACAGTTGTTACAATATCGATCAGGTTTAATACATATAACCTAGTGCGATATGAAAATTGAAACGTTTGAAACGCTGAAAACTAATACAAAGATTTTGGAGTCTCTCCAGTTTATTCTCTCTTTTAAAGCTAAGCTGAGTTTTTAAACACATAAATAAAGTTAATAACTGACAGGAGAATTCCTTCTCCTGTCAGTTATTATAATTATAATATATATAATATATACACTTTGAGGGTACGTGTGAAATAAGTGACATCAACTTTTTATCAGCTGTTTTATTGTGTTCAAATTTAAATATATTTACTTATTTAAATAGTAAAATAAATGCAAAAGCATATTGAGTAAACTTCATTACCCACCAGCAATTATTTTCCTTCAAGAGTTTTGTGTTTTTTATATTATAAAGTTAAAACCGATTGCACATAATGGAATCCTTTAAAGAGTCCCTGACCGAAATGACGATGATGTTCAACTTAAAGATGAACGAGTTTCAACAACAATTGCATAAATCTTCATCTCCTACAACTACCACTTCACTGGCTGCCGAGTTCACTTCTTTCAAGTCCTTTATCATTTTGGCTCTGAATAACTTGCAAAAGCAAGTCGAATACCTTGGCAGAGAATTTGATAGCTTCGTGATGAGAAGTAGGCGTAAAATACTCTTACTTCACGGTCTTCCAGAAGAGAAAAATGAAGATGTGGCAGCTCGAGTTACCGGACTTGTCGCTGAGCATTTGAACCTGCCGAACTTCTCCAGTGCATGTATAAAATCCTCATATCGACTGGGTCGTGCACTGGATAAGAAGCCTCGTCCGATTGTTGTCAAGTTTAGTGAGCTGGGGATCAAAAATAAGATGTGGTTTGCCAAAACCAAACTGAAAGGCACAGGTTTAACACTCTCTGAATTTTTGACGAAGATTCGACATCAAGTTTTTCTAGCAGCTAGACAGCGGTTTGGTATTGCAAAGTGCTGGACGCGGGAAGGCGCCATCTGGATTCTTGCTCCTGATGGTAATCGACATAAGGTGGAGTGCCTTTCTGATGTCGACGCTTTACCGAACAACTCGTCCTGCCATTCTTCTCCTCAAGCTGCTGTGATGACTGAGAAGCCAGTTGTCAATAAGACTACAGGACCACGCACAAAGAGGGTTGTTAAGAAACAATAATCTATTATTATTTTACTTTGATACTGTCACCACTTTTGTCTTTTCACTACAACGTAAGTATTTAACTTTAATCTATTGTTATATAAAATAAACTAACTTTTTTTAATATCAAAATATTTTAATTACACATTTATTAAACTTTTTGTCTTTTATGTTGTTTACACTTTGTTTATGTCAATAGTGAATTTGACGCCGGTGACAGTGATTTAACTTATTTTCATTCTCGTTTAATGTGCAATGGATGCCAGTTTTTTAAGATTTAAACTTTATGTGCTATATAATTTCAAAATATTGTTATATCTGGTATAATGTTATATTTCTATAATCTATATATTTATTAATTATAATAATTTATTAACAAAATGTTGTTAGTGCCGAAATTTACTTAATTTAGTCCTTTAAAAGCTGGCGGGTATGTGAAGTATTTATTTATTTTTTTATTATTATCATTTAGATACAGTATACAAATATTTATAATATATACATATATACATATATACATACATTTGTCTTATTTTAAACTCATTTTTTAATTTATACATGATTTATTATGACTTGTAACCTAGCAGATACGTTTTTATCTCTTTCTCCTTCTTCCGACAGGTTGAGCAGTAATGATAGTTTTCAGAATCTCCCATCGCTTAGTGAAAACCTCACTGCTGCGTTCAGAGATTGTCATAAAAATTTTAATGTTATCCATTTAAACGCTCAGAGTATTCCTGCACACTATCCTGATTTGCTTTCATCGATTAATGATAATAATATTCATGCTGTTTTAGTCTCAGAGTCTTGGCTAAAACCATGTTTATCTTCTTCTTCTTTTTCTCTTCCGGGCTTCCACCTTATCCGAAATGACCGTGTAGGTCGGACGGGTGGTGGGGTTGCTATATATCTCCGTTCTCATATTTCCTTTTCCATAATTGATATATCGCAATCTTCAGTCGGTGGAGCTGAACATCTCTTCATAGAAGTTATCTTTTCCCACAGCAAACTTTTACTTGGCGTGTTTTATAGCCCTAACCTTACAGTAGATTATTTCGCAACGTTTGAAAGTTTACTTCAAAAATTAACACCTGCATACAGTCACACCATAATAATGGGCGATTTTAATACTTGCTTGCTGAAAAATGATCACCGGTCAGTTAGATTAAATTCTACAATTACCGCCAGTAATCTGCAAATACTTCCTTTACTAGCCACTCACACTTTTCCTAATTGTATCCCTTCTCTTCTTGATTTAATAATAGTATCTTCAACCAGTCATGTTTCAAAACATGGTCAGTGCGCTGCTAATGCTTTTTCTTTTCACGATCTCATCTACTTATCCTACAAGTTACGACCTCCTAAGGCGAGAGCAAAATTGCTCTTTCAACGCAATTTTGCGGCGATGGATTTAGCGCTTTTAAAAGCCGATGCATCGAAAGTAGATTGGTCACTTATATCATCACAGAGCTGTTTAGATGATCAGGTAAAAATGTTTAATCGCTTACTGACTGATCTGTATGACAAGCACGCTCCTATACGACCAATACGAGTCAGACATCTTCCTGCTCCCTGGTTAACGTCGAGTATTAAAAAACTTCAGAATTTAAAAAACAACGCCAAAGCAAAGTTTAAAGCCAACGTTAACGATACGAATCGGGAAAAGTATGTAACTGCTCGAAATCGCTGCAACCATATGTGTAGAGACGAACAACGACGCCATATCTATAAATCTGTTATCGAGGAAAACAATTCCTGTAAAGTTTGGAATTTTCTTAAATCTTTGGGAGTAGGCAAAGTTCCCCAAGAAACCAGTTCACAAAACTTAAATTTAAACTCACTTAATAAACAATTTACATCATCCGATACGTTAGACACTGTTACTAAGTCTCTTACCCTTAGCCAACTTTCTGTAACGCCGTCTCCCGATAGTCCTATGTTTTTTCTTAATCAATTTACTGAATGTGATGTTAAGAAGAACATTCTAGCGATTACCTCTGATTCTGTAGGTTCCGATTGCATTAGTCGTAAAATGATCATCCCTATTTTAGACATCATAATTCCTGTAATCACCTGCATCTTTAACTATTCTATATACAGCAATACCTTTCCCTCTATCTGGAAAGATGCTCAGATTATCCCATTACCCAAAAAAAATAATCCGAAATCTCCTTCTGAATATCGTCCTATATCAATCCTTCCCTTTTTGTCCAAGATCCTGGAGCGTCTTGTTCATGAACAATTAAGCCTTTTCCTCTCTAAACATAGTCTACTCAATTCCTTGCAATCTGGTTTCCGTCCTGGTCACAGTACGACTAGTGCATTGGTTAAAATCGCAGATGATATCAGGGGTGGCATGGAACAGCATCAGGTTACGGTCTTAACGTTATTAGACTTTAGTAACGCTTTTAGTACCGTTGACTTTGATATACTTCTAGCTATTCTAGGTTCTCTTAACATATCTCCTGAGGTGATTGAATGGTTTCATTCATACTTGCACGGACGAAGGCAAAGAGTAAGAGTCAATGACTCTTATTCTGATTGGTCCCTGACCATTACCGGAGTTCCGCAAGGTGGCGTGTTGTCTCCACTCCTTTTTTCTGTATTCATTAATTCAATTACCACTAACATTTCTTCTCTCTATCATATGTACGCAGACGATTTCCAAATTTATTGCCATTCTCAAATCTCCACTTTGCCAGAAACGATTAGCAAAATTAATATAGATTTGCAATCTATTGTTGGTTGGTGTAAATCCTTTGGTCTCAAAGTTAATCCCACTAAGACCCAATCAATTATTATTGGTAGTTCCAGACTTTTGTCCAAAATTGACCACTTGAAACTACCACCAATAATATTTGATGGTGTTCCAGTACCATTTACGAATACAATAAAAAATCTCGGTGTTCTCTTTGATCAGAACCTTTCCTGGGTACCACAAATTACTGAGGTGAGCAGGAAAATGTTTGCCTCTGTTGCTTCCTTAAGGAGGTTACGTAATTTTCTCCCTATTTCCACGAAAATTGCCCTTGCTCAAACTCTTATCCTACCCATTCTTGATTATGCTGATGCTTGCTATCTTGATGTTACTGAAGAGCAGCTAAACAAACTTGAGCGCTTACAAAATTTATGTATTAGGTTTATATTTGGTTTGCGTAAATATGACCATGTTTCTCTTTTTCGCGAAAAACTCAAGTGGCTGCCGATTCGCTTTCGCAGAAATACTCATATGCTTTGTCTACTCTACTCTATACTGTTCAACCCAGTTACTCCTTCCTACCTAAAAGAACGATTTGAGTTTTTAAAAGACTCTCATAACCGCTCACTTCGTTCCGTAGACAATTTATTGCTTAAAATTCCTTCTCACTGTACTACCTTCTATACAAACTCCTTCACAGTCCAAGCTTCTCGTCTCTGGAATTCTTTACCCCTATATATTCGACGCTCTCAATCCCTGTACACTTTCAAAACCGTTTTAAAAAAACATTTCCTTTCGAAATAATTTTCTCCTACTTATAAATCCATTCTTTATAGTATAATATTGTTATCTTTTTAGCAATCCGTGTTGATGTATTATATCTAAAATATATATTTAATATTTATTATATTGTATTATATTATGTGTTGTGTATATGTTGTATTCATATTATTTTGTCAGTTGTACACCTCTTCCGTTTTTACTTGTTGTAATTCCTTTGACGTTGGGGTTACCTGGAAGAGATCGCTTATTAGCGATAAGGTCGCCTTTTGTACATTTTTTTTTATTTCGTTTTTTTTTTTCTTGCTGTTATTATGTATTTTTATTACTTTTTGAGGATGTGCAATAAAGAATATTATTATTATTATTATTATTATTATTATTATTATATATATAATTTAGTCAACGCTATGTTTTTTGAAATTGGAAGAAAATTGCGTAAACTGCGAAAAGATCCGATCATTCCAAAAATCTTCCTACTGACCTTACCTATCTGCGGGGTCCAAAATAAATGTTGGTTGAAAATGATGCCCAGGTTTTAACTTTATTACCGCAGGGAAACTAAATATATAGTGGTGTATTATAATTAAAACTTGGGATTATGAAGGATTGATAGATATTAAGTCCGAAGGAAATATTCCATTGATAAATATAGTCGTATACTAGTAAGTTGGACATCTAATAAATTTGTAGTAAAACTGAGTATGTATGAACCTTTGTATGAACAAAACCATTTCCACTCCGTTCATGTAGTCTTATTTTTGAAACCCGAAACGTCCATGTCAAATCAATGATTTTAAGTTTTCTTAACGAGATATTGGTCATTACTTTTGAGATCAAGTATAAAATAGATTTTTTTGGGTGCAGTAGTTATTATTTTATGACCATGTTAGCAAATTTAAATGTTTTTTTTACGTTCGAACGACGTACATTTGATGTGCTACATTTTTTATTTTTATATTTTATTATTATACTATAATAGAAAAACCAAACATAGTAAAGAAAAAGTTTTAAAATGTTTCTCTCATTTAATGTGGTATACTAACAAAATAGGAACCTCTGGCGGCTGTACTCGGTAGTCCCATAATTTGTTTATCATTATGATCACATAACCCAAAAACGTAAGGCAAATATGAATTACATCGTGTACATAAGTATCTATTGCCTCGAATTGCTTCTTTAAAATATATGTACGAGCAGGAGTGTTCACAGTTTGCTGGTAACAAACGTGCTGGAAACAAACATTTAGATTAACAAATAAAAAATATACCTAACAACGACCGACCAATGATCGATGGTTAATAGTTTCAAACTTATATAAAAGATAAAATTATGAAAAAACATGTATTCAATAAAAAAAAAATATTTCTATCAATTATTAAGTGCTTACCAAGTATAAAAGAGCCACAACAATGCGGTTGCAATATCCCTCCGTTGGGATAAAAATCTGCATGTCCAATTCTGGATTGATAGCCTAGAAGTCCAGTATCTGTGTGGATAATATCAACAAACACTGCGGACTTGTTTGTAATATGTGCAAATATTGGTATGAGCTCAAAAAATGGCCGCGCTGGGTCTAAACCTAAAAAGCAGGTATCTTTGAATAACGAAACGAAACGAAGCTATACTTTAAACTTCGACATTATTACTCCAATAACTCGATAGTTTTTAATAAATAATAACAAATGTATTATTTACCTGTAACACGGCCCACAAAGAATTTTTGACATCTAAGTTTGATTCCGGCCAAACCAACGACATGTGCTCCCAAACTGTGCCCGATTAAATGCAAGTTTTCTCCACTTAGACAATATTTTGTAGATAATGTCAAAATCATATCACGAATCTTGAAAGTTTTTTGTAAACATTATTTTTTATATAAAATTACAAAATGTTTATAATTATTTTTTAAAGGTCAACATACTTTTATTATAAGCAAAATATTACAGAAGTACATGTGTTTAGTATGAAGTCTCATTCTGCCGCTGCAGATAACTAAAGAAATAAAGACATCGATAATGCAACTCCATTTAAAACGTACTGGCAATTTCATTAGTATTGAATATTTTAAAAATATATAAAATAAAATTGTAACTTAAGAACAAGTTATTTTCACCTGGGATATACAAAAAAAAAATAGTAACAACAGAATTGGATGTCTTTTTTTAGTGTAGCGGAGGACAAACGAACTGGCGGGTCACAGATGATACGTGATCACCGCCGCTCATAAACTCTTGCAACATCCGAAGATTTACAAAAGCGCTGCCGGCCTTAGAGGCAGGAGTAAACGCCTTTTTGAAAGTACATGTCGTACTGTTCTGGAAATACCGCCGAAAGAAGTTCGGCACATTCTACACGGCACTTGTATATCATAATATTAATAATAACACTACCTTATTTCCAACTATCATAGTTGAGTGGGCAGATTTCAAGTAGTTATGTGCCGCATCTTTTACCCAATCTACAATTATCACATTGACATCTCTTGTCTCTAAAAAAGCATTTTTAATCAATTGGGTACAATCTGAATACCCTGAGCTCAACCAGCCATGCGTTATTATTATCAACGGATTAATGGGATTGAAGTAGGTGCTATTCTTAATACCGTCAATATATAATTCTTCATATTCATTTTCATTTTTTCTAAAAGGTAAATATTTTTAGTACACATTACACAGTGGCAAGAATGTTGTTGAGATGTTACGGAGACCATACTACTAAGTATTAATTACGTAGGTAAACTTTTTACATCATTATGTTTAGCTGAAATAAGGAGTCATTTATGATTTCTATATATAAGATTAAACCCAAAACTTATCAATACTCAAGATCAATCGGATCTAACTCTGATCATAATAACGTAATTGGTTGTTAAGGATAAGTTCAGTAGTTATTAAATTTATGTTCATAGACCTGGTATAGAGCCAAAACCTAGCATCAGAATCTAACGTTCGACGACTTTGAAGAAAAAATAATTTTGATAATTTTGGAGGTGTCACATTGATAAAATGCAATTTATGATTTTCATCATAAAATTCTATTACTTCAGCTTGTCCATTTTGTCTTGCATCGGATTTGCAAAATGGCAAATACCTGAAAATATATTAATTATCAATACACAAAATAAAATGTTAATTTTAGAATATTAATGACCTAAAAAAACCATATTGTTAATAAGTAATAAAAATATAGTTTATAATTGTATGTTCCAACTTCCTAGTTAAGACAAGGAAGTGAAAGCCAAAATATTTTTTAATAAATATTAAGCACATAATAATATTCAAAACTCATACATATTTTAAAAAACTAGCATCTTTTCTTCAGTTGGTTAATCAAATTTTACGAATAACGACTCTTTTAGATAATAAAAGATAAAGTCAGACAGACACCCCGAATTACTTCGAATCAACATCGAATAATAATTTCTAACATAGGTAGCAGCCTTAATCGAATCTTATGGTTCACAATTTTCAGGGTCGGTAAGATTATATTCGGTGATTGTTGGGGCAATATAAAATGAAATATAATCGTCTCAATATTTTTAATTATTTATTCTCGATGCTGTATTGTATGTATATCTAATAAATACATAATACTAAAATTTAAATAAACAAATAAAATTCCTTTAAGACCTAACTTTAAGTCAACATAAATAATTTCTAAAAATTAAAATAAAAGAATCGTATACTTGCAAATAATGGTGACGAAGATTACGAGACAGTTATTCCTAACCATGTCCTTTTGCTATTATGTTCAAGCAGTGATTGTAATACACTATATTGTATTAAATGAATTTATTTTAAATTAAGTTTAAATAATTAATTACGTCATGGAATGGTTTTTATTATGCTAAATTGGAAAATCACATAATAAGCGAATAATATGTTGAGTTTTTTAATAATCTAATATTGTATGGAGCACGAAAAAATATAGTAATTAGTTAATATTTCACATATTGCATTGTATTAAAATATTACATTTATTTATAAAGTATTAATATTAATGTAATATTAAGTATTTGATAGATTAATTTGATGATTGTAAAAATAGACTATTTTAAATGATTTGATTGATATCAGATGTAGGCCTTCAATTGCATATAAGTCAATTGATCACAGTTCAAACTTCACTGTCACCAAATAAGACGAAGTAAATGTTACTATGGTTTAGAGATTAAATTAGCAGTGGTTTAATTTCCTATACAGTTACTCGTATCTAAGTGGCCTTTAGTCTTAAAATCGACGATAAATGATTTTTTCTTATCAAGTCTCAATTGAAACAAATTTATTCAGACTTTTCTGCAAAATATTAATTTTAAGTACAAATTGATTCTTATATTAAAAAAAGTGATAATTGATAAGTGATAACTTTGTTATAATATTGAATTTTCTTTTATCATTTATACTTAAAAAGAAAGTTTGAATATGATTGAAAAACCACATCATCCGATATGAAATCAGATTTTATCTGTGGTCTACAATTTTCATATATATTCTATTAGAACTTGGTAGGTAAATAGTGAAGACCTTTTTAGTTATAACAGAATAAATTCTATCTTATATAGATAACATAGTTAATAGGAATTTATAGATATATTCATGGGTTATAGTCATGGTCACTCTCTTATCAGAATGATTAAGAATCCAATTTATAATTTATCAGTTTAGTAAAATTTGAATATTCAGAATTTGAACTGACCGTCTGATTTATATTGAAAATCGTTTAATTAAATTTTATCAGATCAATAAAATATTTACATATTGAATTAAAGTTAAATGTTTTACAAATAAACATTACATAATATATCTACATAATATTTCTATTTAACTACATAAAGGCGACATAGCTAATGAAAAGAGTTTAAATGTTGTAAAAAATATATCGATTTTACACCAACTAAATGCAAAGTGGTTTTCAGTTTTTAAAACAGTGCAAAGCTTTATACTTTGGTATATTTTCAGGCCTTGGTTAACTGATTATCATGAAATTTTGTACAAAGTACTGCCTACATCCACAAAAAAATACTGTTATGGATGAATAGAATAATAAGTTTGAGACGGTCATTTAATATAATAAGACAAGATACTTTTTTAGTTATAGCGCAGGCGAAGAGGATAGCACAAACTTGTGACTTATAAAACGACGTATTATTCAAACCATAAAATTCAAAAGTACTATAATAGACACCGATACAAAGTAGAGCACACAACTGGGTGTAGTGAGTGCTGTAATAGGCAATCAGTTCAGTAATTTGCCGGACATCAGTAATTTGCCGGAGTCCGGACACGTTTAAATCCCTACATATCGCGACGTTCAGAAAATGGGGAAAAGCAAGGATGTTCTTTGGATTGTAAAAATTTAAAGTGTAAACGAAGTTCTAACTCGATATTTGTTTTCACTGGATTTTGACTGTTGTTTTAACGGTTTGATACACTTAACTTTGGTACAACTTATTAAAATATAAAGGTTCTTTGTGTCTCCCAAACACACTGTTTAAGTTCAATTCAAACGTATTTATAAAGTTACTCCTTTGAGGATTAAAGGGACTTAGAATAATAAAAATAATATGTACAGAATATGTTTATTTTAATGTTATTTTGAACTATTATCGATTTTAAAACACAATTCACACGTCTTATGTTATTAAAATCGATATGTGAGTTGATATTTATGTGCAATATTTCAGCGATACATCATGTAAGGTGGTTATTAAAGAATTTTCAATTATCCCCTTCATTAATAATCAAGATTTTTATGAAAAGATTTATATAATAGCAAGTTTTTATTACAAATACTTTTACAGAAGTTTTTTAACGACTGCGATTTAACAATTTTAATAATAAAGTTGTAACTTCAGTAGCTGACGGAGTTTGCTTTATTTAGGTATTAACGACGAAGTTTCTTACTCGAAAAGAGTAAATTATAAATGATGTGTCTCAATATTATTTATATTGTTTTTTTACATCGAAAGCGATGTAAAAAAACAAATATTCTAAAATCTTCCATACGTGATGACACACAAAAAAACATTTGTGGGGTTTGTACTTTGATCTAACTAACTTTTATTATTTATTATAACAATGTAAAAGCTGGAGATGTAAAATTCCATATGATGTAAAATATATCAAGTGTTTTAAAAGAAGTTAAATAATGTCTAAAATGAATGTCAAGAATATGTTTTCAGATCATCTTTCAATCAAAATATTCAATATGAATGGAACAAATAAAATAACTATAACCTTTCAATAAATATTATAGTAACCATAAATATTTTATACCACATAGCGGCCTGCGTTTCTCCCTCAATTGTTTCTCAGACCGATTCTTTATTGTTTTGGATTTTTCTAATGCTCTTTGTTGTATTCCTACGAATACAGATTCGAAAACTTAAATTGCTATATCGGAAGTGATGTTTGAAATATTTATAAATGTTTCATAACTACAAATTATTTCTCTATTAAGGAGTAGGCTGAATTTGTTATTATACTACGTTCTACTACGTATACTACAAAAAAAATTTTGGAAACCTATGGATGGAAGTAACATAAGTAATCATAATAAATGACCAAATAAACGTGGTTATTAACATAATTGAGAAAATATTTTACTAAAACAAATATTAGAAAATCCTAAAATGCGAACGGTATTATTCTGTCAGTTTACTTACTATGCGCCTCTCTTGACATATTGCAGTTCGTTTGAGTCTAATAAATTAGTTTGATAAAGCTTACGTAGCCCCATGTTATGTATGTTCAGTACAGAAATAATGCTTTTATTAAGTTGATAAAATGATAGTATGTATAGTGTTATATTTCAACACACTGCATGTCGTTGTTTTGTTCAATTCATAGTCAAATTCTAGAAGAAGTTATTTGATGCGGGCGTGCTATGTTACGTAGACTGCCTAAATTGCAATATCGAGTATTGCGTCAGCTGCAGCGCCTAAAAAGTAATGAGTTATGACATATGCATGCAAAGTCTTGCGATGCCTTTTTGGAAATGAAATGAAATATGACTCGTCCTATGAACTCGCCGTAATGTAGCTATTATGACTATACAAGTTAAAAGTTTCAATCGAGACTGCATAACACTTTAATTTCCGCTCTCACGGAATAGTTCCTGAAAAGCATTTAAAATTGTAAGTGTAATTTAATATATACTTTAAAACGACAATCTTAAGATATTATCCACTAAACATTTTTTTTAAGCTAATAGACTAGCAATGGCGAATAAAACTAGTACACGAGTACATAATTAAGGTGAACTCATAAAAGATTATTCTTCAACTTACTACCTTCATATCTCTATTTCATAGTTTAGACACCTCTGGGTTTTCTTGAGAAATTCTCGACATTCACAAAGCTGAGATATACTGTTATTGTATTGTAATCGGAATTACAAAATAAAGTCTAGGATAATATAACCTTCTTTAGACATCCCATATAGCAGCTGTTTCTTAGCATTTATATTCCTCGAATATTTTTCAGGTATCATTAATATACTTGTACAATGCTGCGTGAATTTTAGAAAAGGATGAAGTTTTAATTTGTTCATTAATAATTCACAAATAAATTGGCTAATTCATTAATTTAATTGGTTCCCCATACAATATATTTCATAACCTATTTTACCCTTTTTAAGTTTTCTCTTCGGGATAGAAAAACCAATGTCTGTCTTTAAGGCTTAAACTATCGCTATATCAAATTTCATTAAATTTGCCACCGCGATTTGCCCATGACAATAAAATGGACCGATTAACATACAGAGTTACTATCGCATTTATTAGTACGGTTTTAATATTTTTTTACGATTACAAACACGCTATAACAAGAACTTTTTTAATGTATATAAAAGTAATAATTAACACAATAAAGTATGTTAATATATAAAATCGCTTGTTCTGTTCAGAATAAGGAAAGAAGTAGGCCCAGACTAAAAAAAAATAAAAAATATTTTTTTTTACTGGAAAAATTTAATACTTAAGTATTTTCTACTTTTAAATGTTGTGGAGGATTTCTGTGCTTGAAGCAACGGACTGTGGACAAAACCAAATAAATACTACAATCTATGTCTGGGTAAACGAAACACCAGATATACCTCTTACGATCCGGGTCTTATAATAGGCGGTAGATGGGTTACTACGATTACTGACGCAGCTCCGTTCAAATTCTTAGGTAAAAAAATCGATTACCAAGGGCGCATTCCATCGTTAGATATAATAGTCGATAGCTTTTTGAGTGATCTTAAAAAGGTAGTCATGGTTGACAATAAGTAACATCAAAAAGGCTTGGATATATGATAATTATTTATCATCACGTCTAAATTGGCCTTTCCTCGTTTATGATATTAATAAGACCCTTTTGTTGAAGTTAGATGCAAGCGTCATAAGGACATTAAAGTCATGGCTCGGGTTAGCGCATCCAGCGGACTCTTTTACCTTATTTTGAGACCGACATAATTTTATGTTAAATTTAAAAAAACCATCGCAACTCTATAAACACCTAAGAGTGACCAAAAGACATATCATCTCAAAGTCGAATGATGATACTGTAACATCTCTTCCAAAAGATAAAATTGGCGCAGAGCTGGAGTCACGACTTCAATTCCATAAACAATTTATGATAGGTGCTCAAACAAATAAAGCAGAGCTATGATTAAATAGGAAAAAACAAGACATAGGAAAAATAAAATCTTTTATTCGGCTAGATGAAAATGATAATTATCGGTTACACGCGATGAGCCTAGAATTGCAAAATGAGGGTGACCATAGGAGATTTTTGTATTCCACTAGCTTTAAGATTAGCCGCACCCTGCTTCATGGTTGGTCCCCAGCATTATTAAAATTTTATCTTAATGCATTCCAAATGACTCTTCCAGATCAATGTGACTTAGTTAGATGGGGCAAAGAAACCGAAAAATCTTGCAACAACCGTGGGAAGGCAGTAGGAATGGCGAAACACTTGTTAGTAGGGTGTAGGGTGTACTTTTAAACAGAGGTAAAAATCGTACGAGAAGCGGTTAGTCTTTCTGTAGTAAGAGCGCAGAAAAGTATAACAACCACCAAAATATCAGTAGAGTTCGTAGGTAAAGGCTGGTTCATCCAAAAAATCAAAACTAAAACCTTATTCCATCTTGAACGCGTCTCCTGATTGGACTTTCATGATGGGCAATACGAAATTCCCGGGGATGTTTGTGTTTCGTCATCTAGGCCGGACTTATTCCTGTACTCAAAACAACTAAGGCGCGTTATACTTGTGGAGCTTACTGTACCCTGTGAAACAAACATACCCAAAGATGATACATTTAAGCTTAACAAGTATTACGAACTATGTAACAAACTGATCAGGAATAAATTTATAGTTAATTTGTACGCTGTAGAAGTAGGAGCGAGAGGTATAATATCAAAATCTCTTTACAACTTATTTAAGGATCTCGGCCTTTCTAGAACGATCATTAGTTCATTTCTGGAACGTATTTCAAAAGCGGCTTTAGTAGCTTCGTACGATATTTGGTTAGGTAGGGAGAGGAGCGTGAACAGTGAAGGTGAGCGTGTATGCGCATAGAAAAGGGGCCCATTAAACCTACACCTGGGTCGCAAGTCCCAGGCATTGTTTGCGCTCCTCTTCTTGCAACGCGATGGGCCCGGCACCCGCACGGTGAATCCATGGATTGCTAAGAAGCTTCGTCTCCACCTCACACATACAACATTAAATTAATTTATATTGGTCTTAAATAAAAAATAAAATAATTAAATATCAACACAAATTTATATATTATTTTATTATTTCATTAAAACTTTAGAATCTTAATTCCATGAGTTTATTAGTACGGTAGCAAACAATAAAAGGGTTTAATGTAAGTGCCTATTTCTTATGGGTCTCCGCTAATTCAGAAGTTTTAGATTGGTTCAAAGTTTTAAACGATAACAGTAAAAGAAAAGTTGATAATTGTAATTTGTGGGGAACTTAAGTCGTTGCTCAAGTGCAATTTAATAATATGATAATGTAACGAGCTGGAAACGACAGACGTTATAATGCTTTATTGTGAGAACGTGGCATAAAATAACTTTTTTTTATAATAATGTTTATAAATTATTCTCTGCATTTGTAAAACGCACAATGTTACAATATATTTAAACAGTCTAAAACCCTAAAGTTTAACGAGATATATACCTACAATCTTCATTTATATTATATCTTTATATAACCTCATTGAAGGGATCCGGTATTAAGGTGTCTGAACTTCTGAAAAAATCTAGAAACGATGTTTTTTTACTGCTAGGAAGCAGTTTGGGCTTTTAAGTTAAACGCTTGGTATACTGATACAACTATTTTCATGATCTTACCCGATAAAAGTCGTATTAAAGTAGTTACTATGTCGAGCTTCAGTTACCGATAGACAAACACCTAGCACATCAAGCATCAATTGGATAGTATTCTAAGACTACGAAGCATGAACATGAACTATAACATAGTATCATATAATATTCCTATTATCATATAATATATTATATCATATAAATATTATATTATGGTTCATTTAATTGAACCATGATAATCCTAAAATAGAAAAAATAGAGTGACCTTTCCGAAAATTAAGTTATAAGGTATTTCATGATTTTACTTCTTAGGGGTAACTTGTTAAGTAAAAATATAATCATAAGGTAAAAGTCTTATTTAGAAATATAGCATTTAAGGGATATTGAGAGACGTTAGGCCTATGATATTGAATTTTCGGTTAATGGAAATGTTATTACAGCTCCTTATAGGCATAACCATTTCAGATTTTACAATTAATAATCATGAGAACTTTATTTCAAAGTCCATAACCAATTGACATAGATGTTATAAAATTATCCTTACATTATGTAGCCTTTGTCATACAATTGTGTGAAACAAACAAATCAAAGTGTACGTTAAGGTTTTAAAATAAATGATTATACCCTCGTAAAGTTTTATTATAAACAATTAATGGTTCCTTTTGTAACACTGACATAAAATAATCTCTATGTTCTATATTTTCCGTCGATACTCGATTTTATCTACAGACCAAATTTTTTTAAATCTCGGTCTCTTATAGTTATTAATCAACTTTATGAGTTATTTGCAACTAAAGCACAAAAGGCATTAACGATTTCATTTTTGTCATAAATAATAATATTGTGATCTATTGAATTCAAACTTTTATATTTCCATAATGATGTGGCAACATTTTTTTCATTCATAATTGTATTTACATAGAACAAGGATAAACACGAGATAACCCTTTTATAACAGTTTTTTTTTTCTCTATATAAAGAGGAAAGGATATAGTTTGGATATACGAGGCTCTCTCACTCACCGAGGGTATGTCACTTTTGTCAGATGACATGGGATCGCTATCATGCGATCACATTCATGATGACACTTTCTTAGAGAAGAAAAATAAAACACTATTGTTGACAATAAGTCCTTTTCATGAACATAGCGACATTCGACATATGACATTATATTGGCAATTCAGAAGAATATAGTAATTAATAATTGCAAAAAAATGTGGTAAAAATGTTTTCAAATAAACATTTCTTAAAGTTTTAAGTGGAGTACAATTGAAACTGAGTAGATGTTATAAGTTCTCTTAAACAAGAATTTTGCAAGATTTTCTTAGTATAATCATAATTTTCTTAATGAAATGTGTTTTTATTGGAATGTAATACTTTTGTAATAAAACTTCATATCGAAACAGTCTTAAACGTAAAACGCCTACAATCTTAATATAAAATTTTAGTTTTTGAAAGGATTTTTTATAAAAACGTTCATAAACAAGGCACCATCGAAAAGTATTATTAACAAATTAAAAAAATTTATATGTTTTATGTTATAAAAACAATTCTTATGATAATGTTTTGCTTCTATATATACGTTATACATAATTTCTCACATGTTGAATTATATGTATAAGATGACAGACAAGTCGCATATTAATTTGCTTTTGAACTTGTCACATATTATGCCACCTTACACCGAAGACAGCCGGACAGCAATTATCTCATACAAATCTACATTATTATACAATGCAGGTTCTCTGTGTTCACTCCTTTTTTTTTGTTTAATTTTGTCGACCTCCCTAAGGCTATGCTATACTTTTAATATTTAATAACAAATGTAAAGTTTTCTGATTTTCTTGAACTTGTAGTATAAAACGATGTTACTTCTCAAATTTTATAGTTCTAATTCAACGGGAAGTACCATATCAATGTTAATTCTTTTAGACTGTCAAAATATGCATATAAACGGATGAATCTTTTTTGTACGTTAATTTAGAAAGCTATAGACCTTATTATATGGTTTTAATTTCAACTTGATAAACAGGCAGATAGATCCAGCCAATCTCTTAGAGGTACCCTTAGGACAGATGTCCCCTTGCCCGCCATCCATCGGCGCAGTAACACGCACTAGGGCTAACTGCATATACAGTTCTAAAAAAAATACAGAAAGACGGACAGAAGGAAGAACAGACTGACAAAGTGAACCCATAAGAGTGTGGTTTTCTTCCTTTTGAAGTAAAGTATTCGAAAATTCAAATAATTACAATATTTGTAATTCTTTTGCTATTTATTTTTCTATGTATTCTTTTAACTATTATTATTAGTATTTTAGTTGATGGACTACATAGAAAATTGGATTTATGATATTTATTATCAGCAATTTAGCTTGAAATGGATTCATATGCCTATTTTTTTATCTGTATGCTTATTTTGTGCGTCTAGTCACTCGTTAAGCTTTGGTATCCCTAAAACGTATCGCAGTCCTATGAAATTGTTAATAGCTGTTGTTTATATTCTGCATATACAACGATGAATCCTAAAAAAAATAATTTTCCGTGTAATTGAGGCGTCAATATTCGTTTATAAGTTTTGTGTCTGATATCTTTTTCTCCTCGGATTACTATGAGATTTTATATATATATTTTTTTTTATTGCGGATCGATTGGCTATTAACAGCTTTTATATATTAATTTATTGAACTAAATATCTTAAATAGAAACAAAAATTGTTATTAGGATATGATGGATACGATTTTTGATGATTATACGGCTTATTTGCTAGTGCCACGCCGGCATCGATAAAACTGCAGGTAGTCCATCGATATTTGAACGGCCAGCAATATGATCCTATGATTAATTATCAAATAATTAAATCAATCAAATCAAATGATGGATGATCAAATGATAGAATAGACAAATTTTTGAACTAAGTTTCTATAAATACAATTTGTAAACTATGTCATATATGATCCAATTTCATTCAGCTTAGAAAGATTTGAAAGTAGCTGCATTCTTCTACAAGGCAAAGATAAATTAATAAATAAATATGACAATAAATAAATAACTGTGATTGTAACTTATCATGCTCTAGTCAACCAAGAGGATATTATAATTTGAAAAACGTATCTCATATGGGAAAAATTATGATGTTTGTATGATAACAATGATTTATTTTAAAGCATAACATTACTCTGGACATTAAAAAGTGTCGTCTTCGTCTTATGGCGACAGTCGTTTTTTATTTAGAAATGATTTACGCACGGACGGACTCATGGCTATTAATCAACTAATAAACCAAATAACGTCCTCTATAAACACGGTTTCAGCCCATATAATGAAAGTAATATGTAGCATTGGCGTAATTATTTGCGTTGAGTTTTTCTTTGATAAATGTAGTCATCGGTAGTTTGGTAGTTATCTTTAATCTTAATTTACTAGCATCGTATTCCCTATTTTCTACGCATAACATTCCAACACGACTGATTGTATTGACTACTGTTTTGCTAAAAGTATGAAAACTACTGCAAGCATTCTTTGCCAGTCAACCATCACTGATCATTTCTATTATTTCATCTATTATCACAAATATATACAATAAATTAATAAAAAAGCGTAAAAAAGTAATCACAACAAATAAAACTGACTACCAGTCATTATTAAGTGAACTCGTTTCTGTGCATTGGAAATAAATATAAAGTAATAATCTGGATAAGAGTTTGCAATGATGTCAATTTGGCAACTTAATTTTATATAAAAAAAAGTATCTGAAATACAGATATCAGTGCAATAGATTGTTAAAGAATCTTAAGGGACAATATGTAAACAAATAATGCAAGAAAAAAAATATAATACGAAAGAAACTTGAAAAGCAATTAAGGAAATCTGAACCTTTAATAAACGTTCGAATACTCCTAATAAACTCCTTAATAGCTCTACCTCAACGTCTGATATAAACTAGCGTTTTGTTAATGTTAGTAAGAATAAAGCAGAAACAATACTAAATAAGGTAAACTTGAACTATTTATAATTTATTATCACTGGACTACTGAAATTCTTTCCAAATAATTTTGTTTGATTCTCCAGAAAACCTACAAACCTGTAAAATACCCTTGCTAATAATGACTGACGTGAATTTTGTGATTGATAAATTATCGCATAAAAATTCATTCACCGTCGTTTTTAGAAAATCGTACTAAAAGTTTGTGGTTTATTAATTTCAAATGTGGCATCTTTTCCATGTTATTCTATTCTTGTGAAGTTAAAATCAATTAAAAAGCCAATTACTCTTTACTAAGAAAGAATATTGAGTTGAATATTTAATTGGATAAATATTCCATTCCATTTTATCAAAATACTTACCTTTTTTAACCGCTTGCAAAAGCTGATTTGAGATATTTTTTTATTGAACTTGATTGCCTTATGTCATCGAAATTGGGGATATGTCAATATTTAATGAAAAATGTTTTTACGATTAAAGCGATATTTAATTTATTTTGCAATTCGATTCGTTCAGATTCTTATATTTTTATTAAATACTTTCATCACAGTAATAATAGTAGCAGTAGTCGACATATGTATTTATTTACTACGTTTAATTAATATTATAGCAATATAGTAATTCTCGTCACGATATAATTCATTGAATAATTTGAACTTGTTTTATTCAAACATTATAAAAAATAGAAAGTCTGTTTATTTGGTACAATAACAATTAGAAAATTAAAGAAAAAGAAAATAATTCACTATAATACAACGTATAAAAAATATTTATTACTTTCGCTCAGCCTTAATAATACTTGTAAAATTTATACTAAGTTGTAAGTTAAAGTAACGAATCCTATTTAGATGAATAAATTAGTTAGCTAAAATGAGAACGTATTGTTTGAGACAAATTCAAGTGCATATTTTAACAAGTAAATAACTAGTGTGATATGATTAAAATCATATATTGATGTTTCCTTTAAAGATATCTTATGTGCGCACGAAGAGGCATATTTGCTTGATCAAAAGTGTTTCTGTGGCAACTTAAATCCAACTGTAATCCAAAAATCATTAACATATTTTGGAACAAGCTGTGTAAATTTATGGTATTCTTTCTAGTTCTACATTTATAAAAATCAATTATATGAAATATAGAAAATTATTTCTCGACAGTCGATACTCGACATACACCGCAAAGCCTAAAGAACTAAAGTTAGAGAGATGTCATAAAATAAATATATGTAACATTTTCTGCTACTCATGATGTTTATTTTTTTCATTAGCGAAAGCCTCATTACTACTTGAAAACCTAACGTTTCAAATAGATATAATGTATTTATTGACATAGTTTATTTAATTTAATAAAGCAGAAGGCAATAACATGTATTAAGTTTTGCAAGAGAATTCAAAACATTTTCATATTAACTACGACGAAGAGTTCTAATTTATTTATTTTTTATATATTTATTAAAAAGCTACCTAAAATATATACATTGCACCTAACACCTGAATAGCGTTTAACGTATTGCTACAAATACAGATGTGATTCTAAACTCATTCTAAATTCATTTAAATTAATTTACGAGTAGTTTTTGTTTCAAAAACGAAATTCCCTTTTTTGTCAGTAATCCTACAAAACTTGGGGACAATTTCACTGCAAGCCAGCGTGAAAACTTTCTGACAACATATACATAATAGTGATTAAAAGATTCTCTCCTCGCTGTTGGGACATTTGTATCACAATAACACCTAACATGTTGTTAACTTCCAGGTTTACACTATTATGAAAAGATGTATGTCAATATTTTTTGTACTGTATTTAAGTATCCGATTTCA
Source organism: Melinaea menophilus ssp. n. AW-2005 (assembly GCA_918358695.1). NCBI lineage: Eukaryota > Metazoa > Arthropoda > Insecta > Lepidoptera > Nymphalidae > Melinaea > Melinaea menophilus. Next base: position 126,857 of record OU911052.1, read on the forward strand.
TATATTCTACAATCTTATGCAATAAAGGTGCTATCAAGAGCTAAAATAAATTGTCAAAGAAAAGAAAATGACATCTTTATGATATTAGGATAGATTTTATATATTAAATATGTAATTACTACGTATTATAAAAAGGATAGATTATTTTGTTTTTATCGAATAGCCTTCTAAACTAATAACTAATAGTTTCAAAATATTCCTATCATCACGTGGCTCTACTTAAATATATATATATATATATATATATACGTATATACGTATCATTTAGATTTTAAATATTGAATATTAAATTATTTGTATGGTTTTGCTAACGTTAAAAAGTAATATTAATTAGTGAATCATAATACATATGGTCTATAATTTGTAAAAGAATAAAAATCGACGTCAAAAAGAGAGCGTGCATGTAACTGTTGCGAGGTCAAGTTCTCAACAATTTAGTTATATCTTTTAGAGGCACTACTTTAGACACAGTTTCGTTACTGTGTAATTATGCACATAGTCACGACATAATTGTTTGTTTGTTTAAAGGTTTTTAATAGTTTCAAAAGTATTCTACGTTATAATTGTATTAATTATTAATTTGTTTGGTTATGAATTCGTCAGTTCTCCTAAAAAATAACTATAGAAAAATTAAACTAGTTCAAAGTATAAGAGCACAGATTTATTATTAATTTAATCTACCGAGTTTAAAGAACATATTCCACTTTTATATAGTATATTATATTTCGTCGGTATTGTTTTAATTAACTGAAGTTGAGACTTTTTCAATGTGTGTCGCAACTGCGAACTAGAGGTAAACATTTATTTTGCACAGAATACTAATGTAAGCGTTTTAAGCATTTGAAGGTATTGTTTTTTTATGCTTAAATACAATAATTTCATATAAAAATTAAAAAATATATAAAAGCCCACGTTTTACAAATGCACTCAAAAGAAGAAAATAATTTTGCCCTATGGCAGCTCTGAGCTCCACGTCTGCCTCACTCCATCACCCCTCCTGCAGCTGTTGCCTTCCTGTTTGCCTGGTTCTTGTTTCCTGTTTGCCTCAACACACATTTCATTTTTTTTATTATTTAACTATTTTCTACTTTTTAGATTTTTTTTTTACTTTTTATAATATTTTTTATGCTTGAATATTACATTAACATTGACTTCTGAGCGATCCTGAAAATTTCAGTGCTCTAGCTGGAAAGTGGGTGAAATTTCGATTGCAAGATTTGATCGCCTTAAACAGACAGACGTGACGAAGACGAGCTAAGTAAAACGTGTAAATTAGAATGAATGATATATTAGGGAATGAAAATTTTTTTAAGATCGAAGTTTTTATTGAGAACTGCAACAAATGTTATTATGATAATCATTCGCAATTTTATACATAATAATGTAATATTTTTTTTAATTCAGTATACAGAACTGTTACATAGTTTCTCTTAACGTCTGTTGGAAAATCACTATAAAAACGGGACCAGTGGACAAACCGGACATATTGCTTAAGATGTCGTCTTTTGATATAGGTATAAGATATAAAAACTTCTAAAAGTATATTCATTTCAAAGTTTCTAGAATATTGTTTTAGTTTCATATTTTATATTTTCATAAGCGACAGGTGCGTCTCTGCATACTTCATCTTATATGTGAAACTTTTAACTTTATCATGATTCCGTAATTATTTTACGGTATAAAAATTCTTACATAATCTTCAAAACAACTAAGGCGCGTTATACTTGTGGAGCTTACTGTACCCTGGGAAACAAACATACCCAAAGATCATACATTTAAGCTTAACAAGTATTACGAACTGTGTAACGAACTGATCAGGAATAAATTTATAGTTAATTTGTACGCTGTAGAAGTAGGAGCGAGAGGTATAACAGCAAAATCTCTCTACAACTTATTTAAGGACCTCGGCCTTTCTAGAACGATCATCAGTTCATTTCTGGAACGTATTTCAAAGGCGGCTTTAGTAGGTTCTTACGATATTTGGTTAGGTAGGGAGAGGAGCGTAAACAGTGAAGGTGAGCGTGTATGCGCATAGTAAAGGGGCCCCTTAAACCTACATCTGGGTCGCAAGTCCCAGGCATTGTTTGCGCTCCTCTTCTTGCAACGCGATGGGCCCGGCACCCGCACGGTGAATCCATGGAATGCTAAGAAGCTTCGTCTCATTTTAATTGACAGCCCGGAGAGACGGGATGACGCTGGAAAGACAGCTGACGCTGGAAAGACAGATGGCAGCTGGGAAGACAGATGACTGCTGGAAAGACAGCCGAGGGTGACGGCCTAGCAAGCCAAGCCCGGGAATTTCGTTTAAAGCTAAAAGTCCGAAAAAGAAAAATACCCCTGGGACAGTCCGAGAGGGGGGGCGGAAGAACTGTCCATCGGTTGATAATAACGGCGAAAACGGCGCGAAAACGGAATTGAAATGCCTTACGTGCGGGAAAATTTACAAAAGACGAGCCTGGTTTATTAAACATCTCAAAACACACGATGGTGCTGAAGCGCGGCAATCGCCGGTAATATCTTCAGTTTTCACTTCGGATAGAGTTTACCCTCATACATCCCATGGTGAACCATTGAATGCGAATCACCAGGAGTCCATAACCATCCGGACGCGTCTTAGCATTCCCACTATTAAACAATCGACATGGAAAATACACGATCAAAATATAGCGGACCTGTTAGAGCACCCGGGCTCAAACCAGGTACTCAACGCGCAAGTAGAGACTCTACAAAATACTATTTTTGACTACTTCAATGAGCACTATCCACCTTCGAATCGTTATGCTCACAAGTATAAAGAAAACGGTTTTAAATTGAAAATGAGAAGGAAAAAAAGGGACCTCATAAAGAAACTTCGTAGGGCCAAAGCCATGGGCGACAACCAACTTAGTCACCAACTGTCTAGGGCATTAAGGTCAATTCTTAAATTAATACAAGGCATATCACAACAAATAACAAAAAACCGTGATAGCTTTGACCGGGCAAAACACGAAGTAGACTTTGATAAAAATCCTTTTAAGTACTCTAAAAACATTTTCAAAGACGAAAAAGGTAAACTCCTCTTGACCAACGAGCAAATTTTTGATTATTATAAAAGCACATACGAAGTGCCTAAAAATCAAAGGCTGTATGGGGATCCCAACGATCGAAAACCTGAGAGTCCATCCATAGATTTTCATGCCAACCCACCAACTTTGGAGGAAATCAATAAAATAATTAAAAAGAAACCATCTAAGTCAGCACCAGGTCCGGATGGTATCCCTTATATAGTTTATAAAAAATGTCCGTCGATTCATAAACATCTATTGAATATATTCGATAAAATCTGGTCAAGAGGACAAACACCGGTAACATTCGGAAATGCTCTTTTTGTCCTCATTCCCAAAAGCGACAATGTCTCGGATCCTAGGGACACTAGACCGATAGCTCTAACAAATACAATATCAAAAATATTTTTTTCTTTTTTACAAACAAAAATGACGCAATTCATGATAAATAATAAATATTTCGGGCCTTATCACCAGAAAGGGTTTTTGCCTGGCATTTCTGGATGCCTCGAACATAACACGTTACTATCGGAAAGCCTTAAAGATGCCAGAAATAGTGAAAGACAAATAACGGTATGTTGGATAGACTTAGAGAACGCTTTCGGGTCGGTACAACATGAACTGATGATGTTCGCGCTAAGGTGGTATAACTTTCCTACGTTAGTAAGTGACATGATTGCATCATATTATTCAAAATTAAAATTTTCCATAATCACAAATGAAAATCATTCCAAACCATTAAATTACAACATAGGTTTATTTCAAGGTTGTTGTATTTCTCCAATTATATTTAACATAGTGATCAATATTTTAATAGATAAATTAATTAAAAACGAAAAGAAATGGGGTTATCGGTTTAAGTTGAACAATAAATACACAGAATCCATACTAGCATTCGCAGACGATCTCGCGATACTGACACGTAATCCAAAACAATGTCAGCTACTTTTAAATGTTGTGGAGGATTTCTGTGCTTGGACGGACGGATTGAGGACAAAACCCAATAAATGCTACAGTCTGTGTCTGGGTAGGCGGAACACCAGATATACCTCTTACGATCCGGGTCTTATAATAGGCGGTAAGTGCGTTACTACTATTACCGACGCAGCTCCGTTCAAATTCTTAGGCAAAAAAATCGATTACCAAGGGCGTACTCCATCTTTAGATATAATAGTCGATAGCTTTTTGAATGATCTTAAAAAGGTAGACAATCAGCCAATAAGTAACATCAAAAAGGCTTGGATATACGATAATTATTTAACATCACGTTTAAATTGGCCTTTCCTCGTTTACGATATTAATAAGACCCTTTTGTTAAAGTTAGATGCAAGCGTCATAAGGACATTGAAGTCATGGCTCGGGTTAGCGCATCCAGCGGACTCTTCTACCTTATTTAGAGACCGACACAATTTTGGGTTAAAATTAAAGAAACCATCGGAACTCTATAAACACCTAAGAGTGACCAAGAGACATATCATCTCAAAGTCGAATGATGATACTGTAACATCTCTCCCAAAAGATAAAATTGCCGCAGAGCTGGAGTCACGACTTCAATTCCATAAACAATTTATGATAGGTGCTCAAACAAATAAAGCAGGGCTAGGATCAAATAGGAAAGAACCAGACATAGAAATAATAAAATCCTTTATTCGGCACGATGAAAATGATAATTACCGGTTGCACGCGATGAGCCTAGAATTGCAAAACGAATGGGTGACCATAGGAGATTTTTGTATTCCATTAGCTTTACGATGGCGCACCCTGCTTCATGATTGGTCCCCAGCATTATTAAAATTTTATCTTAATGCATTCCAAATGACTCTCCCAGATCAAAGTAACTTAGTAAGATGGGGCAAAGCCACCGAAAAATCTTGCAACATCTGCGGGGAGGCAGTAGGAACCGCGAAACACTTGCTAGTAGGGTGTAGGGTACTATTAAATAGAGGTAAATACTCGCGTCGCCACGATAAAGTATTAGAAATCATACGAGAAGCGGTTAGTCTTTCTGTAGCAAGAGCGCAGAGGGGTATAACAACCACCAAAAAATCAGTAGAGTTCGTAAAGGCAGGTTCGTCCAAAAAATCTAAATTAAAACCTTATTCCATCTTGGACGCGTCTCCTGATTGGACTCTCATGATGGACACGTATGAAAGGCAATACAAAATCCCCGGGGATGTTTGTGTTTCGTCATCTAGGCCGGACTTATTCCTGTATTCAAAACAACTAAGGCGCGTTATACTTGTGGAGCTTACTGTACCCTGGGAAACAAACATACCCAAAGATCATACATTTAAGCTTAACAAGTATTACGAACTGTGTAACGAACTGATCAGGAATAAATTTATAGTTAATTTGTACGCTGTAGAAGTAGGAGCGAGAGGTATAACAGCAAAATCTCTCTACAACTTATTTAAGGACCTCGGCCTTTCTAGAACGATCATCAGTTCATTTCTGGAACGTATTTCAAAGGCGGCTTTAGTAGGTTCTTACGATATTTGGTTAGGTAGGGAGAGGAGCGTAAACAGTGAAGGTGAGCGTGTATGCGCATAGTAAAGGGGCCCCTTAAACCTACATCTGGGTCGCAAGTCCCAGGCATTGTTTGCGCTCCTCTTCTTGCAACGCGATGGGCCCGGCACCCGCACGGTGAATCCATGGAATGCTAAGAAGCTTCGTCTCTCTTAGAGGCACTTTTTCTTCATAATATTATCTAGGTTATTATAGAACCTTATTATTATACACAGATCGGAAACTATTAAAAAATGTAACTTTACGTTAAATAGTCTGAGTTCTTTATGTTAAATAGTCTTAGTTCTTTACGTTAAGTATTCTACTCGAATAAGTATTTTTTTATTATATCTATTACTTCAAGTCTTGACCTTAAATATATTCAAACACAAAAATACACGATTGCTTTTCCGAGAGGTCCTCAAACACGGTTTTTAGACTTCAAACAATTAAGGAACACCATTATTTATAAAAGTAAATTTTAGCACTAAATTTATAAATTTAAAAATTAATATGATTGAGCTATGTTAAATAAACCCTTTAAAGTTGCTTTACGAACGATATTTGTTTGCCTTGAATTATTAAAGTGCAGTATTTTCGATTTCGCTTTAAAAAACTTCTGATTGCAGTCAAGTGAGTTGAGTGAGATCATATTAATAAACTCATAGTTTTATTTTAGTTTGAGGTTGTATATGAAATCAAATTAAGTAAAATGAAATTATTATTATTATATATTATTTATTAGTATTATTACTTAATTTCTGTATATGTATCAATTTCGCTCCATATTTTATTTTATGTAAACCTATAATGCCTTTGCAATTCATTACACTTTTCTTCTAAAGTATAGTCTGTATCCACAAGAGACATTCTATATTTGCGAAGGCAAACACACCAATAAAACAATTGTCTAAACATTTGTGGCACAGATTGAGTCAATTGAACCTCGAAGTAATTCAACTACCGATTGGATTACGTCGCAGTCCTAATATAACAGTGACTTATTCCATTTTTATTGTATTCTTCCAAATAAATTTAAAATTAATAGTTCAAAAATAATTAAAAGTTAAGATAAATTATTTTGTTAAATATATCTTTAACAAATTGAATATTTTTGGTGTTATTAGTTTGCGGCTATACAAACAAATAGGTTTGTTAATGATTTGGCAATACATTGCAAAGTAAATGATTTTTATGATTCATAATGATTTTTAGTAAAGATATACCCACTATCCACTTCCATATCCTAATATTAACTCCGCAAACTAAACGTTAATTTGACAAACGTTTTGGGAATATTGTATTACTATTTTGTCTCACGGATGATTTTGTTTCTCCTTTAACATTTGTAAAAGGCCGTATTGATTATAGCAACATTATTAATTAAGGTTTTTTTTATTAAACAAGTGTTTTAGAATTCTTATAGCAGAAGCAGCGTGAAAATAAGATTACTTTAACAGTAAATAAGCTCACTAAGAAGTGTGTAGTAATAATTAATATTATCAGCCAGAAATTATTTTCTTTTTCATCAATGTCAAAATTCCATGAAATTTATCTAGATAGCTTAACTTTCTAATCTTAATACATTCAGACTTAATATTTGAGTAGATTTTTTTAAAACACTTCAGTCAGAGTCTGTAGTGAAATGACAACCCTTCGTATGTATCTAACCGATATATCAAGCCCATACATTTATAAATCTATTCTATTACCGTGAATGCCACGTATGCAATTATGCGCTGAGTACTCCGTGGTAGGTTTAGAAATATAGTAGGTCTTAAAATACGTACTTAGAATTGATCGAAGTTAAGAAACTAAGAAAGTAAATTATAGTTTTGTTAATGCGAATAATTGTGTTTTAAGTAATAATCTATTATAAATTGAAACGATAACGATTTTTTTTTATAACATTCAGTAGTAGTAAGCAGCAGAACTAACTGGATTAGTACATTCGTGTCAGCTAACAATTGTCTGCCATGGCAATATGACTTATGGAATATTGTTGCGTTTAATAGCTTTAAGCATTTGATGATCAAGTTATGATTGCAATTAGAAATACTATATTCTCTATAGTGTATATGAAATGTTAAATATTACAAAAGTTACCTTTATTCACAAAATGATGTTTTAATGTTGTATTATGAATTAATTATGCTAAATACCTAAAGTATCTAGAATCAAATATTTAAGTCTTTGTTATTCTTTGTGTAATATATAAAAGTCTTTACAATACAAATAAGAAAATATTGAAATATTTTTAAAAAATCCATAAAGTTCAAAGTTATGAAACGTCAGTCATTTCTATTCAACAATAATCACACTATTAATTATGAAACATAGAATGGGCAACATCTTGACACTTAAATTATAAAGAATATTTCTTTACTATGTACAAGTTATCGAAACTTTAATTATCATGTGTAAATTTCAAACGGACCCAAGAAGTTATTATATTCGGCATTATATTATATAGAATACAAAACATAATGAGATTTTTTGTCGATACATTTGTTATCGATCAAGAATTAGATGAATTGGAATCTGAACTAATTCCATTACTTAATTGTATCGTATTCCGTAATAACATATGTCCATTTTCGATATTGGAAAATTGAATACATTGAATTGAAGGCAATACTTACAAATAAATAATAATTTTAATGAAATTGTATGAGTTTGTATAAAACAAACCTCTGTTTACTCTTTCATATCAAAGCAATTCTATTTTAATTTTGAAGTTAGTAGTTTATAATAGAGTTATTGTTTCCTGCATTTAAAAGTTATCATATATCTCAAACATGGAGTTGTTACCACATTTTAATTAATTATTCGAAATGTATTCACCAATAATTTTTTGTATACCTTTATAAAAGCTTACAGTAGAAAATTATAATATACTTTACTATGTGATATCAAGTTCTTTCGTTTTTAATATTTTAGATCCAAATATACATTATTGACATATTAATTAAATTTCCTTCGATTTCAAGATCAAGATCAGGCTATCTTGCTTCGACTCATATAAATCTTACTAGAAAACTCAGTACTCTTAATTAGTTAGATTGTAATAAATAATACTTTTAATTAAGCGACATATTTCAATTTTATGTTTAGACTTGGAATTATAATATATATAAAAAAACATGATGGAAACAAATTACACGTTACGTACCTTTGTTATCTTAATACACAGACAAGCTTACAGCTACGATCTGCCATGTTTAAATTATTGTTAAATTTAATTAATTAATACTTTTTGTTACCAATTGATTACCTTAGAGAATCTTATCTCTGAATATACAAAAAAATATGAACTACATAGAACTATGATAAAAATAGCACATTTTTAGTTTAAATTACAGCGCCTTTATTATTCTACGTCTACTTTTATTACTTCAACTGATATTTCATTAGTAAACAAAAAGTTTACCCAAATATTTTAAATTAAAACAAGTAGCATTTACTTTACAAACTGTATTTCTTATCGCCCTGAATATACAATAACATGTTATAAAATTTGCAATGTGGGTCACGTATTTTTTCTTACATTCAGAGTCATAAAATTATCTACATTATTTATGTATATAATATGTGCCCGAGAGGGTAAAGTCATCAATTAGGGTCAAGTCACTGAAAGTCAAGTAACTTATAATATATGGTTCTCGCGCTTTCTTTCAATTAAATTCTAGAGCACAAAGTTAGTTATAAGTAACAAAGCTGTGTGTGATGTCTTTGATACATTTGCAAATCTAATTGTTATTCTATAGATATAATCCTTCATCCTTCAAATATTATATATATACTTATATCATTCACCTTATTGATTAAATTAATAATTAATAATAATTAATTAAAGTAAAACGAGGAAAGCTCCATATTAATTGGTTAAAAATTTTTATTCAACAATGTTTATAAAATAACAAATATTATGTATAATAACTGTGGTTGTTTAATTAAAATAAATAAATTAATAACTGACAGACATTGTTATATCTACCTACCTACACACTATACATATTAGTGTTCTCTGGCTCGAATGACCATAATGAAAATTGTATACTTGTGGATTGTTGATAATTTATTGACTTAATACCTTTAAATATTATTTAAATTAGACTCCTTTAACAATTTAAAAATTGTCAGCTTATCAATATTTCTTGTCGTTTATTTTGCACAGAATGCAACTTGTTTAACTTCGTATTTTCCGTGGTTTATAATACCAAAAAGATTATATCTTATGTTATATGTATGCATATTCGTTCCTTACGAAGCTGATGAAGAAAATGTAGTCTTAGATGGTAAAGCACATTAACCTAGTAACCCTTCTCTTAAACATTGTATAAATTAACCGACGCAGGCAAGCTGTTCCAGTCCTTCGCTGTACGAATAAAACAAAAAAAGTAAATTAATAATAAATAAATAAAACTATAAAAATAATAAACAAAAAAAGTAAATAAATAAAACTTTCATTTTGTACCTAGAGCTCTCATACAATATACAACTGCTAAGGTGAAGCTATATTTTTCGTTCTGATCTATACTGCATTTCATATGTACGTCTCGTGAAAATGTTTCTGTTATGTCTACTAATTGATGAAGATGAGATTTTAAACCACTCTATACTTTGATATCGTCCATGTACATTAGGTTTGTGAGTGCTGCTTGTATTGTATTTTAAATGGAGTCAAAATTGAAAGATCTAAACAGTTATGATAGAGGTTTGAGAGTGAAGCAAAACCAAAAAGGGCTCACATCATCGCCTTGGAAGATTCCTCGGCGTATTTTGTTCCTCGGTTAGGTGATTGTGTTTTGTGACGTGTTCATGGATTAGTTCAGAAATTCGTGAAGTTAGAATTTTGTATCTTGTCCGTAAAGAGGTTATTGGTTTGCATTTGGGTTTTGGGAGTCGTTGTCTTTCCGTATCATATAAGTAACTCCTTCAATAATGGATTTAGATCTTGAATCTAGTGTTGTAGTAAAATTGTTAATCAGGGAGATGATTAACAATTTTACTACAATCCCTTTTTCCCATTTTGTTGTCCATATCGTATTTCACGCAATCCATCCATCTTTTCTTCGGCCGTCCTCTACCTGTCCATCCCTCCACTACCATACCTAGCACTCTTTTGGTCACGTGCCTTTCAGCCCTTCTCATAACATGCCCATACCATGACAGACGGCTACCTCTAATTTTTTCTGTCACTGGCGCTACTCCTAAACTTCCCCTAATATACTCATTTCTTATTCTATCCCTTCTTGTCACCCCAGACATCCATCTTAACATTCGCATCTCCGTTATATGCAAACGCTTTTCATCCATCACTTTCATCGCCCAGCACTCAGATCCATACAAAACGACAGGTCTAATGATGTTTTTATAAATTCTCCTATTTAGTTTAAGGGGAATTCGGGTATCACATGTCGTCCCAGTGACTTGTCGCCATTTCATCTATCCTGTGTTGATTCTATCACTCACCCTGTTCACCCCCGTCACACACTCTTTTAATTTTTCATCAAGCATAATTCCAACACCATTCTTTTTTCCATCATTTCTGCAATAATAAAACTTGTATCCCTCACCAATCTCTCTCGCTTTTGATCCCTTCCATTTCGTTTCCTGTAAACATGCTACGTTTATTCGTCTTCTCTTCAACACATCTGCAATTTCTCTTCCTCTTCCACTCATCATACCAACATTCCAACTTCCAAATCTCAGTTTTACATCCCTTTGTTCCCGGGCTAGCTTCTTGCGTGGCACCGGTATTACCATACTGCTTTAAAGATTTGGCTTTGTTTTACGGCCGGCCGCCTGCCTGACGCCAACCCTCCTTGGGAAAGTAAAATTGTTAATATGGTTATAAATATGAGGATGGATGCTATTTTGTTTTATATACCAATTATTGTGGATAGTGTACGATCTTGAGGCCTTCCAATTATGTGTTTTAACCAGTACTTTGGCAGCAGTACATATAGCATACGGCATATATTGAAATTCTATGTCCGGTACTTTCTGTGTTTTGAGAATCATCTTGAAGCCATGCAGCCGATTGGTTATGCAGAATTGGTAGAATTCGGTTGATTCATGAACAAAATATGCACTTGAATGAATTTTATATGTTGTGTATCAATCGTCATCTTTCTCTAGAAATAGTTCTCGTTATTTGTGAAGTGTTAATTTTATATTTTTCTTTAGTGCAGATATTTTAAATCTCGTGTCAGAACTGTATTTATACATATTACATTAGTTTTTTTTATATAAATTGAGATGACATTTGACAAAAGAATACAAATAATTAACCAAATAATACAGATACTAAAACATATTCGCATACATATCTTTTTGATCTGACAAGTTGAAAAAATAATAAAAATATTGTATTTAATTTTATATCACGTACACTGGATAAATATTGAATGTACTGATATTTTTTACTTTATTATAATAATATGTACAAATATATTTTAATAGAGCAGATATCTATAAGAATTAAGGGTTTTAGGTTATTTGTGTTTATATAATTTTTTTTTAATATTTTAGATTCCAGAGTTACAAAATTACTTAAATTAAATCAGTTACACTTTTTGTAAAATTATAGTAATAGATGTTTTAAATGAGCAACTTTGAACACACGTAATTTAAAATATATATTACGAATAAACGTAACTGTATAAATATACCTAAATAATAACTAGTGTGAAATCAAATAAATATTCTGAAAAGGTATAATTGGAAAGAGTTTCTAGAAATTAAAAATATTTAAAGAAAATGTTTTTTTTCTATACTTTTATTGTTTGTGTGCAACAACATAGCAGTGGCTTGAAGATAATATCACCAAATTATATTAGAAGCAAATTTCTATTTGAATATGTAGAGAACAAAATCATACGTTAAGTATATTAATACCATAAATTTTGAAATATTGTACTCTACAATTGCACAGGCATCTTTTGCTTTTTTTTTTTAAATAAACAGTGTTATTACTTTTTGATTAGATTAAAATGAAAGTATAAGTAGCAAGTAAGATGATAATCTTGGCACTTGTATACTAATGCAAATAACAAAGCTGGAAAATAAAAGATGTACTAGCTACTAGTTTTGGTCGCACGTGTTCACTATAGACCCTGCATTTATTAAATGGCTTATAAGGCTTTATTAAATATAAACAATTATAAGTTATACAGATTTTAACTTATATATTTTTATCATATCTATCTGTATTTTAAAAGCTGATTTTATATCAGAAATCTAAAAGTAAGGAAAATTACAAACAGCAATGTTAAAGATACTTGTAAGCTTAGATTTGTTTGTTTCATTTTGTGAAATCACAGCATTAATGATTATATTTAAATAATAAAGGTATTGGTAAAATTAAATATCACGATATACTAAATTTGTATTACAAATATATGAATATTCTTAAATCATTAATTTGCTTATTATGACGCTTGCGGCGAGGACTGAACAAAAACCCTCCAACATCTCTCATTAAAGTATTTGTTATTAGAGAATGTTCATACAGCTTCAACGCCTCAACAAATTTGCGGAATTGCCGACAAAAAAAGATAATCGTTATTGTTCAGAGTTAACCGCTATTTAGAACTTATGTTTTTAATACATTTCTACAAATCTCAAAGTTCGTCTATGTTTAAAAACAGAAAACCAAAAAGTAATCACTGTCATTGTAATTTTATACGATCTTGTTTTGCTCACACTCTACAATCAAAGACAAATTAGATAAATCATCAATTATTATATAAAATATTCATTGTTTGCGTTAAATGCATTTTGGAACATGTTATTCAAGATATGTTTTAGAGGTAAAAGTGAAATGATGAAATGCGGAATTTAACACATCATGTATTATTATACTTAGCATCATTAAATGTTTTACTGTTTTTATTTCTCATGTTATTAAATTATCAATCCAATAGAAAAAATATTTATAAAACTGAAAACTAATATCAAAATTATCAACATTCCGATCTGAACGCTCAAGACTCAAGCTGGTTAGATAAAAACTGCCACAGCAACACTTACGTCCAGGAAATTGTAACTCCTCATGCTCTCATAAAACACCATTGTATTGCACAATTCAATATCGTTGCCCCTAACGACTTTCTACATCGATACTTCCTTAGGTATTTCATTTTATCGTATTTGTGATGTCGTATGATGTTAGAGCAACTCATAAAAGATAAAATGGAAACGAATATTATCGGAATATTCTATTTTAAACTTCTAAAAAATAATATAATTTGGCAATTTTATCATATTAGGCCTTCAGAGTTCAGTTTATTAGTTTATTAGAAAAAGTTTTGTTTCTTGTGTTAAAAATACTTGCATAAGAATAATATGATATAATTTTGGCAATACACGAAGGAAGCCTTAAACCCGGAACAGGTCTTATAATCCTAAATATTCTAAAATTTATTGTTAAAAAATTTAAAGATCGTTTGCAATTAGAATATAACTATGGAAGTCCTCATTTATTATTATTATTATAAAATTAAAATTAAATGAATTGATGAAATATTAAATTTTACATACACTTTTGCTTTTATTTTACTTTCGTGCTTGCAAATGATATATTAAAATGTTACGTTCACATTTTATATACATTCTATGTAAGTGATAGTATTATATTATTTTACATAAATTGCATTATACTATTTTTTTATTGATATAATATTCATATTATTGGAACTATCACTTTATATTAATATTTCTATTGCTAGTAAGACAATATTGAAGTGACACCGACCGTAATGCTTCAAATAGAGTTTGCACATTTCAGTGACTTTAAATGCTAGTACATTGCTATAGAAATGGATCGTGTCACAAACATTTTGTTGTTAAAAAATGTTATTTGTCTAATTTAACAATATCAGGGTTAATGTGTAAAAATGATTTTGTTTTTTTTTTTAATAACAATTCATGAATACTAAATTTCATTTAATCACAATACTTTCGAATTTGAATTATTAAAGCAAATATTGAACTAGCAATCGACTCAATACGTCTGAGTAGATACTTTTAATTCCGTAAAAGCTTTTGAAGTCATATTTATCTTCTCTGTTCTTTTGAATTCGCAAGAAAAATATTACATTCTTAAATTATATATACCTTCCAAAAGTTTATCCCCGGTACTTTATTAGTACCATGTAGGTAGAAATAATGTTATTATTTGCTACCTCATAGAAAGGTTTAAATATTTTTAGGTATAACATATTTTATATATGACTAAAATAAAATAAAATATTTCTTTTATTAATTATTTTAAGTAATATTATTTATATGAAAGGATTTTTTTCACTTCACATAATTATATTGAAATATTATATCTGTTTAAATACTAAAAACAATGACCGGAAAAAAAGAATTGTATGCACAAAGTATTTTATCTTCTATTACATTTATCTGCCTATGATGAAAATGTTATAACTACAAATAAATTATTCTGGTAAAGTTTTATGATCTCTCTGCGTTTGTCCTATTTCCTATGTATATTCAATTTACTCTAGGCAATTATATTAGTTCAGTCTTAATGCTGCGATAAAGCTATGTGAAGTTTATCAATGACTCATAAATTGCAGGTCGTATTACGTGTATATGGAAGTTGGTTCTTCCGAATTTAATTGTACCTTGTAATGTGTCTTCCATTTCGGAGTAGAAAGATGAGGGATAAGGAAATTTTTGTATTTTTTTTTTGCTATATAAAGACGTTTTCGAACAGAAGTTTTACACGTCGTGATAGGAAAAATTTGAAATCGTTTGGCAATTATACTGCGCATTATTAGTAGTAATTAATAAATATAAGTATGGTATATTATGCACTTTATATAATTATATACAACATATTTTATTTTACATTCAGTTTATAAATGGTACGGTTTAAGAATAGTCTTATTAATTAGCTTGCAGTGAAATCTTAGATTTACGTTTAAATACGAGTATCTTATTCATACTCTAGTAATCTGGGTAATGACTCATGGTATGATTGTGCTCTTTAAAAGTGACTGTTTTGTATTTTTTATTAGTATCTAAAGCTTAAACTGATTTTATTCAATTCTATTTTTATTCTTTTGTCCTTTAAATGTATTATAGCATTTTGTCCACATTCAAACCAATATTTTTGTTTGAATTTTCTGTCGAATAAAATAAATGTATTTAATTCGTAGTACAGACCGTGTCGTTGATTTGTTTGTGCTGTTTTAAAAGAAGGTTTGTATATCATTTCATACATGTTTTTATTTAGACAGTTATCTTTGACTTTTTTAAAGCAAGAACATACATATTCATGAAGCTCTAAATTCAGGTTACAATATTTTCGCATGACCGCAGCATTCGGTTCGTGTCGTTCAAAACTAACAATGTAGGTACGTTATTTACCATGTATATAGGAAAATACTCACGAACCCTTCCAAAATGTTTATTGGAAATCCCAAATGTTAAATCGGTGGCCCGGAAGCAATAAAAAGTTTACGAGCTTCAGGGTTTAACTACATTTGTATTATTATTGATGTTCTAAATATTTATATAATAATAAGCAATTTACTACTCACTGACTCATCGCGAAATCTCCGAAACTATCTGCCCGATTAATTTAAGGTTTTACATAGTTACTTTTTTGTGACAAAGACGTCCACTTAGAACGAATTTTACGAAATTCCTATACCAATGGATTTTAACTTTTAGCTTTTTGCCAAGTTTGAAACCTATAGTAGCTACACACTTAACGCCTTCGGTTACCATAGCCACAGTTACCATGACAACGGATACTATGACAACGGTTACCATTGCAACGGTTACCATGGCAAAGCTGGCAATTTTTTCGTGGTGTAGACCTACTGGAGATACTGTAATATTACATAACCTGAACGCATCTCAATACACAGTAGCTCATAGATGACGTGGAAATCTGTGTATTCACTGACTGGCATTATATTTCTCTATTTAAATTTTTTCTAAATGACACTAAATATAAAATTGAAATTAAACATTTTGTCAATACAAAAAGTTCACATCAAAATTAATAGTTTGCCCAGCGAAGCGAGCGGGAATCAGCTATTATTTATATAAGATTTTAAATAAAATATTTGTAATAAATAATTCGGTATGTAGTATATGTTTATTTACATATTAATACTTCGACTCGGTCGTAGGGATTTTGTTCTTTCTGCAAGCTACAGAATTGGTAAAGTCTGAGGCATTTCAACAAAAAAGTTCCTTAATAATATTTTTATCACAGGTACAAAAAAGGTATTAAAGTAAGGCGCATTTTTATAGACTAAATCCTACGTGAAGATTATAACTATTCATCCCTGAAAACCTATTGAGGCTGTTTTTATAATTTATTATTAGGTCAGTTGTTGTCTTTTTTGATTTATTTGTTTCGTCCAAAGAAGACGATATATGTGTACAGTTCATTATCCGCTAGAGCTCTTAAACAATCTCCAGATACTAAAATAAAGCTATTTTGTTGGATCTTACTATTTTCGTTCGAAGGTTGATTGAAAGATGGGGAAAAAGTCATATCTACGTAATTTACGAATATTTGTGACGTGCGCATGAAAGATGCATATAGATTCTTGGCTTGAATTGATGCAGCTTGCGGGCCACGTCAGCTTTGTCAATAAGTCTAAAACCATTTACATCGATCAATAATTTGTGATGCTCTAGAATATCTACTCCTATTATGTTTATGTTTGACATCGGCTAATATAAAAGTCCACTTGAATTGTCGATGTAGATAAGATTGATGTCCAGAGTTCTCTCACTGTACGAGTTGATCGGTCTAAAATTTGCGGCATAAAAGATTAATAAACGGCTGTTGGTCGTCAAGCTTTATAGTCAAACCAAGCCAATACAAGCCAAGATCCAGATAATAAACTTTTGAATAAACCTATTTTTAAGCGTTGAGTATTTGTCCGTCTCTGGTGGGATCGTTATGGTGTCGTTTACTTAAAAGAGCTCATTCGCAGATATTGCCTTGATGTTGTGGTACGACGTTAGTCTCATATTGTGCGAACAAAAGGGTGTAGTTTAAGTGCTATTTTATTTGTGTGTCAGCCGAACTAATATACTAGTTATCTATGTGATAAAAATTTTGTATGTCTCTCCAAATTCTGGACGTCTTCTGTAATGTGATAGAATACTAACTATAATTTAAAGAGTTACCACATAATGTTAATTTAAAGTAGTTTAGATCGTAGAGATTTTAATCTTCGAGAATTCGATTTTTTAACTTTGTCGACTTTATATTGCTTAAATGAGACGTGTAGATTTTTTTTTAACAAATAATTTATTTTACTTAAACATAATAATAAAGTTAAAATATTTCTACATTTATTCAATCTGGCTTTACATAATATTTTATGTAGGTATTTTATTAATAAATTATTTATTTCAAGGCCGTTTTATGACCTGAAATAGAACTCAATCGATTTGTACCATGACAATAACAAATTTCAGATAATCAGATTACTTTAAAAACTTGCGTGCTGCGTATATTGTGGGTATTTTTTTAATCAATATTTATTTAATAAAAGAATAAGCTGAGTATCTATGATACTGGAGGAAGGTCACGTAAAAAGCATGAGGACCCCCCGGAGGGCATGTATGAAGAGGTTGACGTCTGTGGCCGAGGCGAAAGAGGTATACAGGGATCGTAGCGTTTGGCGCTCCGTCGTCTCTGGCTACCCCGCAAGGGATATGGCGTGAAGGTAAATCATAAATAAGCTGAGTACTTAATTTAGCTATTGATTCTTACACGGCGTCATTAGCTTGGGCCATATATCAAAAATCTTCTGCAGTAATTACACGCCAACATCGATTGAAATAGTCGTATCTAAAGTTACATTATTTCTCGCTGAATCGAATTTGTTTATTATAAATTTCGCAGTATAGTGCAAACTTTTCGTAATAGAGGTTTAGCTCAATAATTATATCCTACCATTAACACGGGATAGTTTTTGTAATTTTTTTTTATTAAAGTTAACGAGAGGGTAATACTAATACATTCATTCGTTATTTTCTATTATTAATTTAAATAGTATTATAAACATGAAGTGGGTGTGTTATGTTCTGTTTAGCTAATTGCGTGTTTTGGATTGTTTTGCTATGTCGCCGACTGAAATTGAGAATTTAAGTAACCACTTACAAAAGTCGTCAAAATTAGATCAGCATGTAAAATGTAAGTTGTATTTTTTTTTTTTCGAAAAAAAAAATTAAAACTGAAAAGCTTAATAAATAAAGTAATTTCTGAAAGGTGACAAATCTGAAGGCAGTAACGAAGAAGGTACTATTTCTGACAACGCTTGGGAAACCAGTGGAAAACTTGAGGGAGACCTTATCTTAAATGAACCCCAGAAAATGATGATCCTCAGTAATGTTGTGGAAGGACTTACTAGGAATGGCATCACTGATACTACTAAGCGTTGGCCTAATAACGAACTTGTATATTTTATAATCAACGACTATTTCTGTAAGTTATAGTCAGAGATAAGTTTATTATTACTTAAATAGATTAATTCGATGCCATTCGTCCAGGTACGCGTTTATTAGTATTATATTGTGATGTTATATTACCCAAGATTGCCAATATTCGTCACCCACATCTTAATGTATTAATAACGCACTTATAAAAGTACAATATACTTTATACCGTGTAGATTCGGGTAAGATTATGACCTGTTCTGATACTCATAGGTGTCGTAAAAAACGAGTAAGAATTAAAAAAAGTAGCACAAACATGCTGCCGTCTCCTAATAGCAAGACGAATGGGCTGATTCGACTGACATGGTATAATACTCGCACAAAAGACCAGCGTGAAGTAGGGGTCTTAGTGTGTATAATTTAATATAATAACTTTGGAAGAGTGTTGGGATGGCATGCTATCCTAACACTCTTTCAGGCCTTATTTGAATCTCACCCACGGGGACAGGTTTTTCTGTTTAGTGATCCTTCCATTTTTTCGAGCTCTTTTTTGTTGTCATTCTCTAATAATAATAACAATCCACATTCATATTCATTCCGTGACCATACATACCATGACATTCCATATTGGCTTTCATGTGTTCTGTCAATAATGCCAATTTTAAACTATATTTTACTTAATCATTCCTTACTTTGTTCATACTTGTCACATTACACACGTATTTCAACATTCGTATATTAGTCTCATGCACATGCCTTCTATTTATTTCTTTTGTAGCCCCGATTAAGCCGATCCATAAAAAAGTAAATATCGTCGTACTGTTATAAGTTTTTCCTCCATTCTAAGGGAAAACCGGATATAAAAAAATTTATATATTAACATCTAATATATATAATAACATTTATATATCAATTTTATTTTCAGCTACTGCTCAAATACAGTCTATACAACACGGTATTTATGGTCTTACTGGTGTATCGTGTGTTAAATTTAGGCCGTACCAACAAGGAGATAGAGATGCTGTAGTTATAGTGGTAAATCTTTGAATTAGGACACAATCAATAAAAAATAATAAAAATCCAAAATCAATGAAATTCAATTTTTCCTAATGAACAAAATGAATTACATTGAAATTAATTTGTGTTATCTAAACAGTAAAGAAAAAAAATCTGTACATAAAATATATATTTTGTATGTTAGTATGGTTGTAGGTAAGGAAAGGAAAACATCAAAGACTGGTTCGAGCTATAATTACAGTAAAACTAAAATTTTATCAATATTCATATATTTAGATAAGAGATTTAGGGGCAGAGAGAATGCTAGTAGCGGCTAGTCACAAAATGAATTTATTTAATTATATTTCTTATAAAGTTTGTAGCTCATTATTTGAAATAACTTCGAGGTCACTTAGCCGCAGAAAAAAAATTATTATAGTTATAGTTAGCCCTATAACATTTAAACATTTTCAGGGAAAGGAAAAAGGATGTTATTCCGAGGTGGGTTACCAAGGAAGATTTCAAATTCTTAACTTAGATCGTCGCCACCGTGCGGGTCGTAATTGCTTCCGCCAAGGATCCGTGATGCATGAACTTCTACACACTCTTGGATTCTTTCACATGCAAAGCAGTCCAGATCGAGACGAATTCGTTGACGTATTGTGGAATAACATTAAAAACCGTACGTAACATTTACCAAGGGGTTAAAAAATATAACCAGAAATCGATAAAATTAAAATTTCGTTTTTAATTAAAACTTTGTGTAAGTTCAAGGGTCATTTGGTATACTTTTTAAATAAATTATAAAATATTCAGTATTTGTACCGCAATAGTGGTATATAAATATGTAGGTAATAAGTTATGATAATCAATTTTTTTTTTTGCTTTTTTTTAATTAGTCAAGAAAAAGTCTTTTATTTGATGTACTAAGTTATATAAAAACACGAATATATTTTTACTTCAAAAAACGTCGAAAATCTCATAAAGTACATTTAATGTTGGATTTTACAAGTAAGTTAATTTTAGAATTCAAGTTAAAATTCTGTTTCTAGTTAATATTTGCGAGGAATTTTGTCTACCTACGATAAAAGAAGCGTTACGTTGAAATAGATGAGTCAACTTTTGACGTAGGATACCTACCTTTGTTTATAAAAAAATAATAAACAAAATTAATGTTATTTATGTAATAGTTTAAATACATTCGAAGATTTTGACGCCGGTAATTATCGCATTTACATTAGAAATGTGTCGAGAATCCTATGGTTTTCGTATCGCTCATAGTGCAAGTGAGCGACACGAAAGAGTTAATATTCAAATCATAGCAACTATGTGAATCCCACATCCCACATCAACAATATCTATTTTTAGTGCTAAATTATTATTTTGTTACTTATTGACTTTCACAAGAAATAGGTATATATTGACGATATTTTTGAAATAATAGCAATGTTTTTATTTATTAATGAATAGAATAATTTTACAATGAATCTTATTTTCTAGAGAAGAGACATAATTTTCTCAAGTATAATTCCTATGCGGCAACGGATTTTGGGATCGGCTATGACTACATGAGTATTATGCATTATAGCCGTAGAGCATTTTCTAAGAATGGACGAGACACCCTTGCACCAAAGGTAATTTTTAATGTATATTAATATTATAAAGATGTTTTTTTTTGTTTCTTTACTTACATCGAATGGGCTCGAAAATTATTAAACCAATTTTGGCCATTTTTTCACTAATAAGCTACTTTATAATGAACTAAGATGGGCTATAATTTATTTCTAAAAACTTTGACATCCCCAAAAGAAACAGGTTATGTTGACCAAAGTGCAAAAATTAGTATTCGCGAGCGCAGCTTAAATGGTTATACATAAGACAAAATGATGTACTAACGAATTGTAGGACAAAAAATGTTTACAAGGATGTCTACGCAGGGTTTATCTATTTATAATGGCTTAGCTATAAAAAGCGTTTTTACATTAAAAAAAATATTAAATAACCTCTTATGTGATCTGAATCCTTATAAATTAAAGTATTTCATCATTGAGATAATTACAAGTAGATAATTGAGTAGTATTCACATTAAGAATCGTCATTTCTTAGAGTAGATAAATTAATTGCGAACATTTATTTTGGAGTTATCAAGAATATATAATGCTATTCACTTTTACGTGAGCTGCGATATTCTGTTACCTCATAGATATCATCTACGCCCGGACAAAGACCGTTACATAAAGAGCAATAAAATTAGCAAGCTTATTAACGACACGATAGCTCACTTGATAGAAAGTAAAGGATAAAGACAAAGAAGGTTTTAGCTTCGAGTCCTATTTATTTTAATAAGTTATTAGTACTGTGTGTATTCAGATAAACATAGTGATTCCTAAAACGTTACAAGATAATTTAAAATATTATAACGAAATCTATTCATCTCCCTATATATAAGCGGTAGTATTTAGTTGGACCCATACATTTATTCATATATTTTTTCCAGACAGGAGCTCACATCGGACAGAGATCAGGGCTTTCACAAAAAGACGTCATGAAATTAAATAAAATGTACTGCGACGCTGATTCCAACGCCTTTAACGAAGATAATGTATCTGACGACGATGAAAAGAGAAGAAAGGGCACAAAATATAAGTCTTTTGTAGGACACGAAAACGATTATAAAAAAATATCCAAAGACTAAGCTAAATCACAAGGTTTAAGTAAAATTTATTATTTTGGTAAAACGACAAAAGGTATCTGCTGGAAATCTTTCAAGACACAGAAAGTAGAGAATAAATATAACTCTATTAACATGATATGTAATCATTAATTAAGACATCAAGGTTAATTATTTTAAGAATAAGAAATAAAAGGCTATAAAATAAAGAATGCCCCAATCGATGAATGTAATTAATTTTAAAATATTAATGATAATAATCCGTAGTGTTTAATAACTAAAAAGTCAGTAATAATCCAATAAAAACGAACTTAGTTTGGATTATTACAATTGTCAGATTTTTTACTTCTAGTAGGGGTGCCACTAGAGCAGCAAGTAGTGCAGAGAATAATAAAAATAACCTACATCAAAATATTAAAACAAAACTAAATGCAAAAAAAAACCTCTCAATAACCCATTAAAAATTCTTGTAAAAATAGTTATAACCTTGGAAGATACAATGTTTACATTTAGAGCAATTCTGTATAATATAATAATGTGGTCTCGCTCGGGTTTTTAAATGAATCTTTTTAAACGTTAAACAATATCCATGTTTACATAAAATGAGGCATAAAAAATAGGTGAAAATTCCACATGATATCTTCAATGTTTTATTTTTACAAAATATGTTTTAAACAAAATATTTAAACCAAAAGTAATGTAAATTTTATATTCATGTATAATTCAATTCTTCAGTTACGGCTTTATGCATGTTAATCAATTGCCAATGTCACAGAATCGAGAATGGTGAAGAACAATCAATTTTATTCCTAGAAAGATTTTTTTTTTAGTATCAATTTGAAATAACACGTACAAATCAAAAAATTGTACATAGAAGTTTGGGTGTGGAAAATGTTATACATTGAACATATGAAACATCAGATTTTATTTGTAGGCTTAGGTCCATGGAGAAGAACCGGCGAAAAACTCTCTGGACACTCTTATAACTTATTAATAATTTTCATTTCTTTTAATAATGACTTTTGACTCTCACAACAATAATGGATATGGGGGAAAAATAGAATTCAAGTAAACCGTGGTACCACAACGACTAAATCAAACGAAAATAATTATTTGAGTCACTATTCGTTTACAAGGCATAAATAAATATTCAAAATAAAAGTTGTTTTGAAAGTCATTTGAATTAAAATTAACGAAGAAGTTTTTACTGGGCCTCACTACTGTCCACATAGTTCTTAGTTTTATTATAAGCTTTTGATATAAGGGCGCGTTTGACGTGAGATAATTTTTTTAACTCATAGGTACTGACCTAAATATGAGCAATTTATTGTAGAAACGAATCTCATTACCTTAAAATGTTTATATCGCTTTAGTGGGTCTAAATTGAGAAACCATTATTTAACTTTTTAGAAGAATTAGTCTTCTAAGAAGTTCGTTTTAAAATCATGGAAGTCGCTCTTTACATTAATTAATGTTTGCAATTTAAAAATAACGGAATAAACGTATTTAGGAATTACTTTTAGTAACGAAAGCGTAAGTATTTCATAGGAAAGGCCAATATTTATATTAGATTTCATGTACGACAGATCCCCGATAGCGAACAATGTGATCCCTTTCACGTACAATGTAAAATCTCACATCCGTAACTGCACTCCGATACCTTAAGACACTATTTGTGTTTTTTTGTGCATTTTCATTCTATTTCCAGATAAATAGAAGTTTTTGGAAGTAGAAGGCTACCAACTGACATTCAAATGACAGCCTCATCAAAAATTTTACTTAAGTTATTCGTTCTATTCCAAATTTCATAGCTATTGTGATGGCTCTCTGCGACGAATTTTTAGGATAATTTTTCAATAGGAATTTATAGTAGGAATTTGTAAGACCCCTAGGCAATATTGAGGTCTTCTACTAACAGTGTTACTTATACTAACAAGAATGTGATATTACATTTTAGGCTTTTCAGATTTTAATTGAGAATTATGTTAAACATAATATTTTCTTCCAGATTAAATAGTATTCTCTAGCTTTTTCTGTCAACCATTTCTCGTTTACAGCTAATTTAGTTCTTCAATCCTTCGACTTTCGATCTTCGACAGTGATCTGTGAAATATTTTACTATTTCTCATACTATATCAGTTTTATTAAAGAAGTCAATAGTATTTACTCGCAATTTCGATCCACTGGAAAAAGATTTTTTTTTTATTGAGATTGAAAGTTTTTCATCAATCCTAAAGGTTTTCGTCAATCCTAAACCTGCAATCTATTATACTTATGTCAAAGAGGTGAATATAATGTTGAAGCTCTTTATATTTATAATAGGTTAGGACATTAAAGTAGGAATAGTATTTTAGTAACATCCATACATTTTTATAGGATTCATTATTGTATAATAATAATATAATCATATAATCATCATTAGATATGAGGTACTCGAATTTCGACTCCATCAAAGTTAACGTGAAACCTTGAGTATATTCCGACACTAAGGACGTTACAAATTTTCGGAGTGACACCGCGTATTATGGATTCAGTATTAACATTATTACAGTTGGTTACACTATAATGAAACTCTGATGTGTGTCGTCTAAATATAAGTTAGATATATTATAATTTAAAACAAAATTTTAAACTATTCATTTGTGTAATTTTTTGTTTTATTATTTATTTTACAAGCTATCTGAAAAATATTAATTTAAGCTTTTAAAATATTTTCTGTTTTGGGTTTATATTTAATGAAAAATATTCACAGTATTAAATTTTTTTTTAACACATATGCTATTCATTCATTGAAAAATATGGTCTCGCAAATGATATTGGCTATTTAGTGCTAGACAGAATTTGACAATAATAGTCTTTAAACCAACACTTAACAATTACACTCAAATCTTCTAATATGTAATTAGATACAAAGCACTGCATATCTCACTCACTCACTCTATCTTTGCTTTATAAAACTTATTGCTTCGGTCAGTACCAATCTGGATATTGTTGTAAAAAAAAATGTTTTGATCTATGAGTAATTTCATATTTTCTTTTACAAAGCTTCTACGCATCTTTAACCTGATTCTTATTGTAGAAGTAAGCACAGTCACCTTTAGTACACAAATATTGTTAGGAAAGTTTATTATTATGTGATGGAATTGCTGTGTCACGTTGTCTGTCCTTCTTTATATAAGTAAAAGTTTCGTTGGATGTAATATTTGTCACTTTCTTTAGAATTAAAGTTATTCTAAAATGTAATAAATTAATGGAGGAGTTACATTTGTTATTTTTATTTTTAAATAAAAGTACAATGTAATTAAAAATGTGTTATATAAAAAAAAAACAAAAAGTAATTAGCTACATTTATTAAAAGAAAATGAAGATAACAAAAAAACAACGATCCTGAAATAAGATAAATAGAATTAACTTTCAGAAAAATATTTTTTTAATCAAGGTTTTCCCTCCTAAGGGTAACTTACAAAGTAAAAGTATGAACATGAATTAAAAGTACTATTTAGATATATAATACTAAAGGTATACCGACAGACGTTAGGGAATATGGTATTGAATTAGGTTAATATTACAAGCGTTATTACAACTCGTTATTAGTTTTACTACTCAGACTCCGTTTA
This sequence comes from Melinaea menophilus ssp. n. AW-2005, assembly GCA_918358695.1. NCBI lineage: Eukaryota > Metazoa > Arthropoda > Insecta > Lepidoptera > Nymphalidae > Melinaea > Melinaea menophilus. Next base: position 153,124 of record OU911052.1, read on the forward strand.
ATATTCATGACAACTAATTTAAAGTCCATAACGAATTGACTTCGATGTTATTAAATTATCTTTTTATTATGCAACCTATCTTATACAATTGTGTAAAAAAAACAAATCAAATTGTATATTATGGTTCTTAAATGAATGATTATACCGTTATAAAGTTTTGTTAAAATAATTAATTATTTCTTTTGAAGCACTGGCATAGAATAATGTATATGCTATACCTCGATACTCGGTTTTACTCACAGACCATTAATTGTTAAGATCTCGGCCGCTTATAGATATTGTAAAACCATAAAAGGCATTAACGCTTTTCATAATCGATTCCATACGCAATATCGAAGTAATATTATTTTATATTTTACCTGTGCCATAAATAATTATATTATGATTTAATTAACTCTAAGTTTGTACTCGTATTCTTGTATTCGTGTGCCAACATTTGTTCCATTAATAATTGAATTTACTGAACAGAAAGCTAAAGTATAACCTCTTACCACATTTGTTAAAATATTTAAAAAGTAATCGGTGTTGTTGTTACATAATATGTAATAATATAAAATATAAATTATACATTACGGTAATGACAAAACATTTCACTGAAAGCCAACGTGAACTAAATGACAACAAAGACGAAGTTACAAAATATTCTGTTATTCATAACATTAACGGATTAGGAGATCATAATTTAGATTTAGTTAAATATTTTAATTATTCTTACCACAAGGGTAAGTATTTCAAATCTAACAGTAGCAGTTTAACACCAGTACCCAACAACCACGATTAACAAAATTAAATCTACATATACGAGTATGTTCAAGAAACGAAAAAAAGGAGCCATTTAATAAATATTTTAAAGTAATAGTTATAACATGAATAATAATACAATAATAATAATAAACATCTATTGTTAAATATCACAATTTAAATAAAATTCTAATACATATTGATCACAATTATATTAAAGCTTTACAATAACCGAAGAATGGCAAGGTCTTACTGTAAAAATTTCGTCATTGAATTTCTTAATATTTCCTATCCAATCTTAAATAAAGTAAACGATAATTATATAAAAACATTGTTTGAACCCAAAATATATATTTTAAAGCCAAGTAAGTTTTAATATATTTGATGCTCCATTTATTAAAAACATTAATGATTTTCTCTTACTAAAATAATAACACGAGAACAGATATTTATTTACTTTGAAATGTATTCCATTTTGCAGCTAAGGCCGACCATTAAGATTTTATTGTTGCTAAAAATGTTCCACAGGTAAGTTGGACTCGCTCACTCCTCACTTTGTAGCACAGTTCAGGCATTTTAATTCTACTCAGAGCAATATAATTGCTGTCAGAAAATGTTATATATAAAAAAATATTATAATGAATTTAAAATTATTTTAATGTGAACCTGCATTAGGTTCACATTAAAATAATTATAAATTCGACCCTGTCCTTCTTAAATTCCACTCACCTCGCTTAACGTTCACCTTTTCTGCTCTGAATACTCCCTAAATATTATTACACGTACATTATTATGATAACGTTTAGGTTAGGTTCCGTTTTTCATACTTTCTTTCATGTTAAATGATATATTTACGTTGACAGACAACCCACACATTAATTTGCTTTACAATCTGTCACATGTAACATGTCACCTTACAACGCAGACTTCCTGACAGGGGTTATGTCATACAAACCTAGATTACTATATAAAAATGCAAGTTCTAACTGTGCATTCTTTTTTTGTGTTAAATATAGATATAGATTTTATGAGTCGCTGTCCTTCACCCTGTCTGTCTTTGTTTGTCTATAACTCAAATCTACTTGACGGACAAAATAGTATATATTACAAATATATTACTGCACAATCAATTGTTTTTGTACTTTTATAGATCGAAAACTATATAAAGTTAATGCGTCAAAAAACTTTTTGTTCTCCTATCAGAAAACTAGTGTTCTAGTACAATATTGCAAGTGTATTTTTTGATGTTTTGTTTGACTTGTATATTTATTTCTCTGTAGATATTTTAAATTAAAATAATCGAAATTGGTCTTCCTGTTCTTATATTTAATGCTACTTTTATTTCTTTGTGTGTCCTAAAAATGCATTTTTTTATATGCAATTTTATTTATAATTTATTTTCTATGTATTCATCAATCAACAATCAGGTAGCATTCTTAAAAACTTCTTTTAAAAGAAAATAGTCTTAGTTAACTTAATAGGGTTCTTATTTATTTTAGTTAGGAAGTTTTTAAATGAAGAAATAGAATAAACAGAAGATGTAGAATTTGTTATTATGAAATCAATTCTATAGCAAATGTCTTTATTTTATCTGGGTGCCAATTTTTCTTATTTCGAGTTATAGTTTTTTCTTTTTCGAGTTCCCACGATAAAATTTGGAAAATTTATCCCTTAAGTGTAATTGAGATGTCAATATTCGTTAACATACGCTCTACAATCAGCAGTTACTATGAGATTCTATAATATTTTAAAATTTCCATTGTGATCCGATTCGCCATTATCAGCTGTTATAGATGAAATTATTGAACTAAATATCTTAACTAGAAACTAAATTGGTTATTAGGAACTGATGGATACGATTATGATAATACGGTTTTCAGAACATAATGCGGTATCTGCTTTATTTAGTACTCGTATAACATATAATTATTGTTCAATCAAATATTTCTCCTTCACCAATTTACTGGAAGAACTCAATAAAGGAAATATAGAAAGGGAAAAGGTTCATGATCCAAAATAATCTTATTACTTTATTTGAGTGTCTTGTAACTAACTGTGTTTAGATTTAGAAAGAGAAAAAAAATTGTTTTCACCATTCTGACATAAATAAACAATGTTTGACAAAAATCGTTTTATTATAAAACCTGCGATTACAGTAAACTTGATGAAGTGAAAATAATTGTTATTATGGAAGTAAAGTAACAATAGAAAAATCATTAATAGCATATAATATCGTAACACCTTAAAGTACGCCATATTAATAAATACAAATGTTTTATTTTACACCAGGTGAAGCCGTTTTCAGAAGCTAATTGTAAAATATATTCGCATTTTTTATTTGATTGTCAGGTGTCGTCTACATTAGCTATATGAACATTAAATGAAAACTATTTAGCAATAAAAATGATAATTTAATTACTTTTTTATTCGATTCATTCAGGATGATAGACGCAATATCATTCGTCGGGATTATTTAGTATTAGAAATTATGTGCATTATATATGATTCATTGTTTATCACCTTGGTGTGGCTGAACACCTTGAGAACTTCGACATGTCAGGCTCTTGTATACAACAGACTACGAGTGCCATGCCAATATCGTATAAATTAGAAGTAGTAACGACACAAAAAAATCTCTGATACAAAAAATGATGTTTGTGTGAGAACACCATTACTGGACATTAAACAGTATCCTCTCCGTGTTACGGCGACAGTTGTTTTTTCGTTTACAGCTCGTTTAATATACGCTCACCGGCTCATGTTATGGCTATTACTCAACTCATAAACCAAATAACGTCCTCTGTAAACCTGACTTCAAATAGTATAATGAAAGCAGTCTGTACCTACTTGTGTTGAAATTTTCTTTGATAAATCTAATCACCGGTAGTTTGCTCTAATCATTATTTCAACTGTCTTCTTACTCTTACGTGTTGGAATTTTTTTTATTAATATTTTTTAGGATTATATATTGAAAATTTTTTTGTTCTTTTAATACTGGCCATCTACATATTTCTACATAGGCCATCTACATAGAAGATGCTCTGATAAATGTTTCATTAGTGAATGATCATGAACATGGCTCGCGACTGATCTTTGGGCTTATTGAAGGTCTTAGAAAATAATAATATAATAGTTTTTTTACTAATAACGTAGTGAAGGTAATTAAAATATATAATTTTTAGTCTGTTTGCTAACAAATTCATAATTAAATTATCTTCAATTGTATAAGTAAAAAGTGCAGACATTGAGTTGGCCTTTTTTATGGACTCACCCAGACGTATGTTTTGCTTATATTTTTCATTTAAATTTTTTATTCCAATGCAATTATTGAAAGCAAATAACAACTTAAAATCTAAGGTTGAATATAAACAAAAACTGTGCTGTATTTCTAGAAGCAAAGAAGATAAAAAGAAAGAGACTAGAAGAATTCTTTATATTTTCATAACCAGTGTACAGAGCTAACTATAAATAGGTTTAGTTATAAAAACTACTTTAAAATGGCATAAAAGAAGAGTAAAGCATTGCATAGAAATAAGCAGTAATTGAAATAAAATATATTAAAGGTAGATGAATTATTATTTACCAACCTTTAACTAAAGCAGCACTAGAAGAAATATTGAATAAGAGAACTTGACATACTTGCTAGGCAATAAGGATATTTTCATCTGACCTACTAAAGCAAAAGTTATATAACAGATGACAAACAGATAACAAATGATATACAGCCTATATAAAGGAGAAAAGCAAGAATTATGTTTAATTACTTTAAGTTGAAGATCTGTTTAATTCATAAGTTTGTTTCAAAATTAAAACGACAATAGTTTGTGTGGTCTTAAACAAGTATTAAGTTCTGTTTCGTTAAGTGCCGATAAGAATTGATAAGCGTTGATATAACTATATTCTTAAATTAAAAAATGAATGGTAAAATATACTTTTAAAAACTAGCGTTTGTTTAATGATAAAAATCATTAATTTTCAATCGATCCAATCAATTTATTATATATGGGCGGCGATCAATTTATTTTGATCGAAATATCAATATTATATTGATTTTATTCTAAGAGATGATCAATTAAACGTACAATATTCATTATGTAATATTGTAAAAAAAAGATAATATATGATATTATTACTAAAATAATTATTCTTGTATTTTATTTTTATATTTTAAATGTTAATTTGTTTAATAAGTAATTCAATCTTATATAAATCATGTCACGTGATAGGAGCAAAGTATTAGTATTTAGTGTTTATACAGGGTGGGCCAAAAATTTTTGCAAATAGCAACACTTGATTTCTCCAAAACCGTGAGAGCAAGGGACGCGCGGGCGGCGGGGAATTGTGCGTCGTTTAATGCAATTTTAGTCACGATGGAGCGCTTCACGGGACAACAGCGTGCTTTTTGCGTAAAACAATTTTACAAAAACAACGATTCCTACGTTACTGTACGACGCCTCTTTAGAGTTAAATACGGATTACAACGTGTAAGTGAGTGTCCAAGTGTTAAATTAATTAAAGCTTGCTATACGGCGGCTCTTGCTATACCAAGAACTAGTCTGCGGCGAATCTTGCATTTGGACCTTAAACTGCACCCATATAAGCTTCAAATTGTACAGGAGATGAAACCAAACGATTACATTCAACGCAAGTTATTTGCTGACACTCTACTGGAGCGATTCTCTAGCCTTGAGAATGTATTGTTTAGGGACGAGGCCCATTTTCACATTAATGGTCACGTAAATAAACATAATTGTCGATATTGGAGCACGGAAAACCCTCATTATAAACATCAAAAGCCTCTTCATTCACCAAAAACGACAGTGTGGGCTGGCATATCCGCAAAGGGCATAATCGGTCCATACTTCTTTGAAAATAATCAAGGAAATAAAGTAACTGTGAACTCAGTGGAATACGTGAAAATGTTGCGAGAGTTTTTGACACCACAGTTGCATGAATTTGAAGGATACAATAGCCGGACTTGGATGCAACAAGATGGAGCAACATGCCATACTTCAAATGTGACTTTACCGGTGGTCAAAGAAATGTTTCCTAACAAATTGATTTCTCGCAGAGGTGATATCCCATGGCCTCCCAGAAGCCCGGACCTTACACCTTACGATTTTTTCTTGTGGGGATATCTGAAGAGTCGAGTATACCTTAATAAACCGACGACCATATCCCAATTAAAAGAAAACATCCACGAGGAGATAGCCGCGATTCCTCGCAGCATGTGTCAACGAGTTTTCCAAAGTTTACGTAGTCGATTGCAGGAGTGCCAACGACGAGACGGAGCACATCTCGACGATGTCATTTTTAAAAAATAAATTTTAATAAATGATAATTACGTTAAATAAATCATAAACTAAATAACATTTGTACTTTTATTTCTAGACATGTTTCAAAAGTGCAAAAATTTTTGGCCCACCCTGTATTACAGTACATTGTTTGTGACTATTTTACTGTAATAGAAAAGATTAAAACTTGTATCATGCCGTTCTTTTTACATATGTGCTATTTTCTAGACCCCTTGGACAATATTAAAACAATTATTATAATATACTGTATATTACATTAAATAATTAAAATGGATTATAAAAATTATAGATTCGATACGAATAAACCAAAAAATAATTCCTCTTTATAATATTAGTATAGATTATAATTATACAAAAATTGCATTATCTCTGTCCTATTCACACTCAGTAATTCATGTTATATGTTGTATACACGCACAGGTAAATGTTAGTTTTTACCAGATTTACATTAAAATTATGTAATAAAATAGATAAGTTGTCGTGTTAAATAATATAAATGCTGCGTGGGAGCACCATTACCTACAATAGTTTATTTTAAAACAAAACATTATACTCCACATTAGACAATCCTCAATTTTGTTACGGCAGCAGTCGTTTCTTTCATTTATCGCTCATTTCATAGACGCTTTCAGTCTTATGTTACAGCTGTTACTGAACTCATAAACCTAATAACGTCATCTGTGAACCCGACTACAGATCATATAATGAAAGCAATCTGTAGCATTGACCTAATAATTTGTGTTGTATTATCATTACTAATGTATATAACGTATATATTAGGAGGTGTTCTTTAGTTTTCATAAATTTCATTAATGCTTTACGTGTAACTGTGTCTAAAGTTAAATGCGAAGCCTGCCCTTGATAACCTTGATACCCTTGATAAAATATTAAAAGGTTATCTGGTGATGTATAAACTTTATCTGAAGAATTTGTGTTTGACTGCAGTCTACTGTCTTTTGTCAATGGTGTCTATGATTTTAATTTAAGAGATCATGATATTAAGAATATTGTTCAATGAATAATTTGAATTGTTTGACTCAAGTAATCCACCGCTGTCTAGCTAGTCTAGCTGGCAATTTTTTTTTCTGTATTTATTTTAAGTCATATAAATAAATTGATTCATAAATAGTAAACTAACAATTTGATTTAAAGCGACCCACTGTGTACATAAACAAACAAATGGTAAGGTTATATTAACGTTGTTATCTTAATACACAGATACCGACTCACGATCGTAATATGACCTGAAATGTATGAGTCATTGATAAAGTTCCCATAGCTGTATCATAAGCATTAAACCATTGGTAGTCGCTGTAATCGGTTGAGTACAGCTATATCCATAAGTAACAATTACAGATCTCGAAAAGGTAACGTGGATTACCTCATTAGTTGAGTTTATTATAACACTATTTAAGTATTTTAATCATTATTTTGAGTTAGTTTTCCTTTTTTTTTATTAAAACTTGTCAGTTGAAGTCGTGTTAACGAAACACTGGAGTTAAGTGTAAGAATTTTATATATTTTTTTAATAATTGCTAATTTTTAATTATTTTTTTCATTCTGTGTGTATACATTACATTTCAGAGTAAGAATATAATTAAACTTTTGAATCTAAAATAAAACTCGGTTCAAGAGAATATTACTTTTCTTAATTAAGTACAATGACAACACAAAAAAAAGTGTTTTTATATCAGAATCCGTGCAATGGAATAAAACAAAGAATGTTGGGCAAAAATGTATGGGACGCGTACCCACGTCCAATAACGACCAGACGTATGTCGTTGGAAAGCTCTTTTCATGACTATCATTTGTTATTATGGGAGCTAGTGTCAATTCATTGTGGGAAAATGTTATAGTTACTTAAATGATATCTATTAAAATAAAAGTTGTTGGTTCTAGATATTTTTTTTTGTTATAATGGGGGCTAGTCCCAATTCGTTGAGGGGTTTTCCAGATATAAAAAAAAATGTGTTTAAAAGTTAAAAACCCCTACTTAAACCCTTAATGCAAGGTGTAATTGCCGAAATGCTCATTGCGTACGCGTCGCCCGCCGGCTGCCCGTCACGCCCCCGCCTTTATTTGTACCTAACGGCGTATTTTATAAGGTATTTTTTATTTTTTATTTTTTTTACCTCTGTAATATGGTATATTGGTTACGCAAGGCATGAGGTATTCAATTCTCCAGCAGCATTTTTAAATGTTGTAATTGTAGACAACATAGATCACTAGTTTTAAATAATAAGAATTGTGTTTGTAAATCAGTAATAAACGATTTTATATATATCTATATTTTTTTTATTTTAGGTTTCTTTTCCACAATTTCACTGTCCTCATACTTAACATGATAACGCTGAAAATACATGGAGTCTATAAAAAAAATGTTTTTTTAGATATCTAGAATTAACAACTTTTAGATATAATTTTAGTAACTATAACATTTTTCCCACAACGATTTGAGACTTGCCCCCATTATAACAAATAATAGCCATGAAAATAGCTTTCTAAAAACATATGTCTGGTCGTTATTGGTCGGTGGGTACATTTCGCCCGTTACCCTTTACTGCTCAAAAGAGCTGCCTGGAGCTTAAAGAGGCTATTAAAGATATTTGAATAACGATGATTATAAATATGACTTGGGTACAATACTATCTGATACAAGTATTTGACTGACAAAGAAGGCGCCGAGTAAGTTATGGTGGTTTGTTTCATGGCACAAGACGTGCCAGGTGGTATTGATGTATTTAGCATAGTGATCTCAAAGATAACGCGTCCTAAGAAAGAGATGATAAATCGCTGACCTCAAAATAAAACGACTAGATGCTACCAGCTAATTCACTCTGCGTGCGAACTCAACCGGCACCTAGCGGAATGTAATCCTTCATATACATTAACTTGACAAAATACTTCTGAAGTTGTTAACAGGAAGAAGGCAATTTGTTACTAACTAAAGGGTCTCAACCCTGTACAAATATTTGTTACATGTTTGATGATGATATTGTTAAAATTATTTTCTCCAATGCAAACCATATTCTAATCAACCCAATAGACAGGAGTTTCAACCGGACTTCTCGATGTTAAGAATTTTTTTGCGGTTTTGATATTATCTGGGTATCATAAGCTACCATAGTTGAAGGGCTGTCTCAAGAAGGAGTTGATCGTTTTCTCACCAAAGTATAAAAATAACTGCAGTGTGTCTCATGTCACTCGAGAGCGCGCTGGCGATGTAAAAACTGCCTAAAACTCTTTGTGTTGACAAATCATGTTTTGAAAATTTTCACACTTAGGTGTTCAGTCTACGGGTACATTGGAAAATATTATATACATTATTTATGTATAATATATATACCTTAGCGAATAAAGTTAAAATTCAAGGTCTGGACGGTGAAAGTCAAACTTAGCTTATAATATATTTAATATATAATATATTAGCACGAATGGATGTCATATTCAAAATAAATACTTAAATATTATGTTTTTTACCGATGGAATATATCATATAAATATAACTTAACATGCTTGTAATTTAACAAAGACCATTATTATATCTATCCTTAATAATTCCTTCCATTATTAACAAGGTATATTATATCAAATTAACTGTATTTAATTATGCTTTTTGAATTTAATCAACCCTCATAATCCTTTTGGCTTTACAGTTTACTCGATTGAACATCTTTTACTACTTTGTGCTGCTTAAGGTCTTGTGTTTATTGAAGGATACACATTTAATAAAGATTTAGACCTTATGTCTCTAACTGAATCCTGATCTTGTAAATAAAAAGTAATTTGATTTCAATAAAAACGGTAATGAATTTTGTTGCACAGCACTTTAATACTATTAAAATATCTCTCTCAATTGCTAATTTCTTTTAATCAAATACTAGTACAAAAAGCTAGAGTTATAAGTAACATGATGTCTTTGATACAGTTTCAACCCCATTATTTCATTATTATTCCATAAAGATAATCCTACGGCCCTAATGAGGGTCTTTGTGATCCTATAATAATAAATACTAGAGATAATTCTTAATTTTTTATTAAATTATGTATAAAATATCAAATATCATCACTGTGGCTATTTAAATAAAATGAATAAATGAATAAATGATAGAAATTGTAATATGGCAGATATCCTACACACATACATTTATTGTTCTCTGGCCCGAAAGGCTAATGTTTATTGTGTACTTTGTGGACTCTGTGGTTAAATATAATTTGTTGACTTCATAGATTTATAAACTAAGATCTTTTTTCAATTAGGATTGAAATTCCTACTACAGTATTTTAACTAGGGGCGCCAACAAACCCTCAATTTCAACTCGCTGCGCTCGCGTAATCTTGGGTGCCGTTTGCATATTGAGCGAAGCGAGCCCAGTGTCTCATCACTCATCGTTTCCCATTGACTTCAATGGGATATCAGTGTTTTGAAATATTACAAGAAAAAAAAAATTTTTTTTGAGGACATTTTTCAAATTTTTTTTTTAAAACCATCACCTTATGTGTGTCTTTTTGATTGCAAAGTTTCATAATTTTCCGTCAAGTAGTTTTCGAGCCAATTCGTGACAAAGAATGTAAAAAGTCTCCAGTAAAACGCTCCGCTGACTTCGTTCGCTTCGCTCAATAACTTTCAAGTTATAATTTTTTATGCATCAGACTTTTTGAAATTTCTATTTCGTTATTTTCCTAAATAAGCTCAGGATTACGCATTTAATTTTGAAAATACCCCTGGGACAGTCCGAGAGGAGGGGCGGAAGAACTGTCCATCGGTTGATATTAACGGCGAAACCGGCGCGAAAACGGAATTGAAATGCCTTACGCGCGGGAAAGTTTACAAAAGACGAGCTTGGTTTATTAAACATCTCAAAACATACAATGGTGCTGAAGCGCGGCAATCGCCGGTAATATCTTCAGTTTTCACTTCGGATAGAGTTTACCCTCATATATTCCATGGTGAGCCATTGAATGCGAATCACCAGGAGTCCATGACCATCCGGACGCGTCTTAGCATTCCCAATATTAAACAATCGACATGGAAAATACACGACCAAAATATAGCGGACCTATTAGAGCATCCGGGCCCAAATCAGGTACTCGACGCGCAAGTAGACTACAAAAAAAAGTACACTACAAAATACTATTTTTGACTACTTCAATGAGCACTATCTACCTTCGAATCGTTATGTTCACAAGTATAAAGAAAACAGTTTTAAATTGAAAATGAGAAGGAAAAAAAGAGACCTCATAAAGAAACTTCGTAGGGCCAAAGCCATGGGCGACAACCAACTTAGTCACCAACTGTCTAGGGCATTAAGGTCAATTCTTAAATTAATACAAGGCATATCACAACAAATAGCAAAAAATCATGATAGCTTTGACCGGACAAAACACGAAGTAGACTTTAATAAAAATCCTTTTCAGTACTCTAAAAACATCTCAATGTCTCTTATCCTAGGGATACTAGACCGATAGCTCTAACAAATACAATAACCAAAATATTTTTTTCTTTTTTACAAACAAAAATGACGCAATTCATGATAAATAATAAATATTTCGGGCCTAATCACCAGAAAGCGTTTTTGCCTGGCATTTCTGGATGCCTCGAACATAACATATTACTATCGGAAAGCCTTAAAGATGCCAGAACTAGTGAAAGACAAATAACGGTATGTTGGATAGACTTAGAGAACGCTTTCGGGTCGGTACGACATGAACTGATGATGTTCGCGCTAAGGTGGTATAACTTTCCAACGTTAGTTAGTAACATGATTGCATCATATTATTCAAAATTAAAATTTTCCATAACCACAAATGAAAAACATTCCAAACCATTAAATTACAACATAGGTTTATTTCAAGGTTGTTGTTTTTCTCCAATTATATTTAATATAATCATCAATATTTTAATAGATAAATTAATTAAAAACGAAAAGATATGGGGTTATCGGTTTAAGTTTAATAATAAATACACAGAATCTATACTAGCATTTGCAGACAATCTCGCGATACTGACACGTAATCCAAAACAATATCAGCTACTTTTAAATGTTGTGGAGAATTTCTGTGCTGTCTATATCTGGGTAGGCGGAACACCAGATATACCTCTAACGATCCGGGTCTTATAATAGGCGATAAGTGCATTACTACGTTTACCGACGCAGCTCCGTTCAAATTCTTAGGTAAAAAAACGATTACCAAGGGCGTACTCCATCTTTAGATACAATAGCTTTTTGAATGATCTGAAAAAGGTATAATAGATAATCAACCAATAAGTAACATTAAAAAGGCTTGGATATACGATAATTATTTAACATCACGTCTAAATTGCCCTTTCCTCGTTTACGATATCAATAAGACCCTTTTGTTGAAGTTAGATGCAAGCGTCATAAGGACATTGAAGTCATGGCTCGGGTTAGCGCATCCAGCGGACTCTTCTGCCTTATTTAGAGACCGACACAATTTTAGGTTAAAATTAAAGAAACCATCGAAACTCTATAAACACCTAAGAATGACCAAAAGACATATCATCTCAAAATCGAATGATGATACTAAAACGTCTCTCCCAAAAGATAAAATTGCCGCAGAACTAGAGTCACGACTTCAATTCTATAAACAATTTATGATAGGTGCTCAAACAAATAAAGCAGGGCTAGGATCAAGTAGGAAACAACAAGACTTAGAAATAACAAAATCCTTTATTCGGCAAGATGAAGACGATAATTACCAGTTGCACGCGATGAGCCTAGAATTGCAAAATGAATGGGTGGCCATAGGAAATTTTTATATTCCGCTAGCTTTGAAATGGCGCACCCTGCTTCATGATTGGTCATCAGCATTATTAAAATTTTATCTTAATAAATTCCAAATGACTCTCCCAGATCAAAGTAACTTAGTAAGATGGGGCAAAGCCACCGAAAAATCTTGCAACATCTGTGGGGAGGCAGTAGGAACCGCGAAACACTTGCTAGTAGGGTGTAGGGTACTTTTAAATAGAGTTAAATACTCGCGTCGCCTCGATAAAGTATTAGAAATCATACGAGAAGCGATTAGTATTTCTGTAGCAAGAGCGTAGAGGGGTATAACAACAACCAAAAAATCAGTAGAGTTCGTAAAGGCAGGTTCGTCCAAATAATCTAAATTAAAACCTTATTCCATCTTGGACGCGTCTCCTAATTGGACTCTCATGATGGACACGTATGAAAGGCAATAAATAATCCCTGGGGATATTTGTGTTTCGTCATCTAGGCCGGACTTATACCTGTACTCAAAACAACTAAGGCGCGTTATACTTGTGGAGCTTACTGTACCCTGGGAAACAAACATACCCAAAGATCATATAATTAATAAATTTATAAATAATATAGTATAGTATAATATAATATAGTATAGTAATAGGAATAAATTTATAGTTAATTCGTACGCTGTAGAAGTAGGAGCGCGAGGTATAACATCAAAATCTCTCTACAATTTATTTAAAGATCTCGGCCTTTCTAGAACGATCAGTTCATTTCTGGAACGTATTTCAAGGGCGGCTTTAGTAGGTTCTTACGATATTTGGTTAGGTAGGGAAAGGAGCGTGAACAGTGAAGATGAGCGTGTATGCGCATAGTAAAGGGGCCCCTTAAACCTACACCTGGGTCGCAAGTCCCAGGCATTGTTTGCGCTCCCCTTCTTGCAACGCGATGGGCCCGGCACCCCCACGATGAATCCATGGAATGCTGAGAAGCTTTGTCTCAAACTTTCAATTGGACAAGCCCAGGCTACATGTGCATAAAGTGTTAGAAACTCTGAAGTCCGCACTAATGACTATTTCAAACAGAGTTGTAATGCCATTAACTTGACTTCATCTAGAAATATTTATTAACTATATTATCTTTTACATTTTGTAAATTTTATCTTGTTTTATTTATTTTTACATGTATTAAAGTAAACATCATCTCACTTCAATGATAGCTTTTGAGATAGTGCAGTTATTTATTCGTAACAGCTACGATTAAAACCTTTAAAAAAAAATTATATGTTTTACATGTAACGTAAAGTAAGCCTATGCATCTAAATACATTTACTTAAAATCCTTATTCTGTTGAACTTATTTTAATTAAATTAAAGAATAAAGGAAAAGGCAACATAAATGTAGAAAAAAATAATAAAAATATTGTATTCAGTTCTGTATCATGTACTGAATACTGAATACTGATTATACGTCCAGACATATGTAGGAATAAAGTATTTTAGCCAGTTTGTTCTGAAAAATTTATCCGGATGCTGTTGCATTCGCATTGCATTAAGTCAATTGTTCGACTACATGTTTTTTTAAACCAATCAACAAAATTTGAAAATATACATTATTTATATGAGTTTGCAGATTTATTAATTTATTCGCAATAGGAAATTAAATAAAGATAAACCTATTTCTTAGTTTTTCTGTTATATTAGACAATGTAAATTTTTCAACTTCCTTATTTTTTGTTATAAAAATGTATCAGAAAATATTTTTAATCATAACTTCTATTAAACATCAATTAAATAAGCTTGTTAATCAATTTCATTAAAGAATAAAGCCCAAAAAATATATCCAACACCTTTACAATAAAGTTAAAATAGGAAATCAAATATAAAATTCATTCCCTGTTTTTTTAAGTTGCATTATTGTCTATACTCGATCCTCCTCATGGTTAATATTAATAATAATTAACTATAAAACATATTTAATAGATTCCTTGGATCGGGACACATTTATACCGTCAATTTACATTATATATATTAATATCGTTTTCTGCTCGTAATGCTTTTGATCACTGATTTATTATTATAAGATAAATTATTTCAGTAACAGTACTACATGATAGATAAGTCATTGTTGGTTGAGAGCTCTTACTCATATTGGTGTGCAAGTGCACAGTAAAATATTTAATCTAGAAATATATTCGATTACACATTATAGTTTAAATGTGAAGATGAAAACAGAAAAAAGTTATTTTACATTTGTTTACTAGTCTGATCTCAAAAAAAGCTAAAACTCAACCATTACCATAAAGGTATTTCAAGAAAAGATTTATTTTCAATAAATTTTATTTGATAGACTATTCATGATATCACTATAAATAATTTTAAATTATTTCAAAGACTACGGTCTTTTAAAAACAGTTTAAAAAACGAAAACTCCTTTCCACCTCGCCTCTCGAGAACTTATAACTTCTAATATTAGTTTCTTGTACACTTCCTTTGGTGCCTTTTAAAATTGCAATTCTAAAACGGCGACTTTTTTTTTTCAGAAAATTTTGAAGAAAATATTAGTTATTGTAGTATTATTATTTTATTAGAGTTAAATGAATATAAATGAACAGTGGCTTGTTCATCATACTTTGATACTTTTTAGATTCCGATCACTGTCACAGGAAAAAATACTAGCTTGGCAAGTTCTAACCTAACTGTCCAAACTTTATACTGTTTAAAATTAAAAATACCTTGGATTTATCTGCCGCTCAAAATAATAAACAAACAATAATAACCTCTTTTACCCGCATTAAAAATTATATATACATTTTTAAACGCCAGTCAGTCCGGAATATATTGTATGTTATTATTAAATACAGATTATTATTTCATAAACTATTATTTTTAAATCATACATTAAAAAAAATATATACCATAATGAAAAAACTAAGAGAACTGAAAATAACAAATTTATAAATAATCTTAAATCCTTAATGACTTTGACATCTAAATTGCTTACTGTTACTCTCGCGGTGAGGACTGAATGAAAACTCTCTAACATCTTTACAAATGTAAAATTTCTTCTGTACTTCAAAGAAAAAAACCAAGGTATTTACAAGCATTGAATTTTTAAACTATCTTATTTTGCGTCTCTTTTGACGAAGGACAAATTATTTTATGATATAGTATAAATTATTACAAAAAAATACACTGTTTGCTGTTAAATAAATGTTTGAAGATGTTTTCGTAAATATGTTTTAGTGACAAAATTAACAAAACGAAATACAAAATATAATATATTTGATGTATATCATTTTTATCGTTAATATATCATACTTAATGATAGTGTCGTAGTGTTTTCATTTATTATAAAACTGCCAAAATAATATAAAAATAATGTAAGTAAAACTGAAAACTAACTTCAAAATTATTAATATACTGATCTGATCGCTCACGACTCATGCTGAGAAGAATCGTACTATAAGAGCAACACTTCCGTCCAGGAACTTACTACTCCTCATGCTCTCATAAATCACCTTAAGGTAGAGTTCATTATCAATGCCTCTAAATACTTCCTGTGTGGCTTTAATATTTCGTTTCGTTCAAGGAATTTATTTTGTCGTAAAAGTAAAAAAATATAACATCAGCATATTTTGTTCTGATATTCTTGACAATAAAATAATTTTTAATCATATCTTTTCTAGCCTTTACACGTCATTTGTATCCATGATCATAATTTTAAGACAAATATAGAAAAAAAAATTCTTAACATCCCAAATATATGAGTATATATAACGACATCATTTGACAGCTCTGTTGCCAGGTCTTTTGAATCTCTCGAAAGATAAGGTTTAATTGAAATGCTTTGTATTTTGGCTTGTATAGATGATGTATCATAATAACTTGTTGTTTAATAGCTTTGGCATATGCCAAATCGTTGATTTTAGAACATATGTTCTAAAATCAACGATTTCTCATTTTTGTGAATAAGTAATGTAGTTGCTAAGTAACATATGAACGGTGATGAGACTTTGCTATTTCTTTATATTCAAATTGTTTGCTTATATTAAAATTTCATTACAAATATTAAAATAGATTTTATTTATTAAGGCTTCGTTTAAATTTAGATAAATTTAATTAATTGTAACTAAAATGTGTAATTGAAATAAATGTGTACGATATTAAACCTTTAATTCACCGTTCATTCATTATTGCACCACCATATTGATAGAATAAACTAATCTATTTAAAATAATATAGTTATAATCATCCTATCAGTTTTTTAATTGAAACCAAAGCGGAAATACTTTTTTTAAGAGTCTATATAAATTTAAAATTGCAAATCTATATTTATAATAAAATTTACAGAATCGGCGTAAAATAAAATAATAATTTGAAATAAAATAACACGTACATTACATTGAAACAAATAAGGCTTGATCTAATTCGAGTCTCGACACCTAACAGTTGTCGACAGCTATTGGTTTAAATGGAAATTTAACGTTATTGAATTCTCTTCCTTCTTAATTAAACTAACTGAACATTGTCAAAGACGAAGTAAATTTTTTCAAGAGTCCCCATATATTATATAAATCATTTACCGCTATAAAATATGATAAAAGAATCAATAATAACAATTCGGATTTCGGACATTTGTCTAATGGGCGATTCAAATAAATTAAATTAGATTTATTCATATATATTTATGTATATATACATATATATTAATTTATAATTATATATGACGAAGGAGCCTCGCTGCAATTATTTTTAAAGTTCAACTATCGCAGTAAGTATTTTCTTGTCAAACATCCTACAACTACAAATATATACATAATGAGAACACCATTGATGCCGAGAATGTACTTTTAATGTTACAAGTAATCAAGATGTCATAGTAAAATGCATGGTTCGTATTTTCGATTCTATTTTTCTTATAAAGTATTCAATCATTAACAAATAATAAAAACTGTTAGATTTTTTTTGGCGAGAAAAGTATTTTGATTGCCAAAACCGGAAACCATTGCATAGAGTGCGCGTAGTCCAGAATTGTCCAATCCTTTTTTAAACACCAGTGTTCCATTTCACAGAATGAGAATTTTCATAATAAATGTAGGCGAAACAATAAGTAGCCTTAAAACATCATTTCGTTTTCCGTTTTTCTAAAATAAGAAAAGAAATACAGTAAAACAACGCGGGCGTCAATTTGTAAAGAATAATAGGTGTTTAGAGTTTATGGATATTATATTTGTGCTTCACGCTTTCTTTTCTTTATATCATTTGTTGAAGTTACTGACTGTTATAATCAATAGAGCTATAAAATTTTCTATTTTGCAAATTATTCAATAATATTCTTATTTTAGTTAAAAAATTCACATAAGTTGATTAACATATCCAAACAAATCAACAAATGTTCAGTAATTATGACAACATAAATTAATTACTTTCACGTGAATATAGCAATTCGTGAATCTTTATTTGATCATTTAATTCAGCTTTAATTTTAGGTACATGGTGTCAATTATATTACGTTATGAAGTATTTAGCTATAGTAATAGTTTAGTTATAGTAAGTTATTGAGCGAAGCGAACGAAGTGAGCGGAGCGTTTTACTGGAGACTTTTTACATTCTTTGTCACGAATTGGCTCGAAAACTACTGGACGGAAAATTATGAAACTTTGCAATCAAAAAGATACACATTGGATGATGGTTCTTAAAAAAAAAAATTTGAAAAATGGCCACCAAAAAAAAAAAAAAAAATATCAAGTAAGAAACTGATATCCCATTAAGTCAATGGGAAACGATGAGTCAATACACTGGGCTCGCTTCGCTCAATATGCAAATACCCGAGATTTCGCGAGCGTAGCGAGTCGAAATTGAGGGTTTGTTGCCGCCCCTAGTTTAACTCTCATCATCTAACTTGTGTGTTATTTATTCATATGTAAATGAATGACACAAATGTTGTAGAGAGTACTTAAAATGATGGTTATATTATGAAAATTAGCTGCAGTGAAAATAAGAGCAATAAAAAAACATATTCATATATGCAGACGGTTAGGTTTAAATAATAATTAACATTAAGTTTGTATGTGAAAACAACAATACGGTAAGATAAAATTCTGAATAGTCCAGTTTGAAGTGATTTTATATTTGTATAGTGGTGGGCACTCTCCGGTGGAAAAATGCATGAAGATTTCATTAGATTTTCTACCAAAGGACATTGCAAGTCCTAATGAGGCAGTACAATAATAACATTAACATTTTACGTGTAGATCAAACTACAATAGGTGATAGTCCAGCTGTAGCTATCTGACTGCACCTCGTATTGGGCTGGATCGACAGGCCAAGGACCACCTTGTCCACAGAAGATTGGCGTTTAGTAATTAAATTCACTTGGCTATTCTCCGTCTGTGAGTAAAAGAATTTTTAGCCTTACCCCTCCGTCAAACATGAAACATGCTTCTAAAAAATAAACCCCAAATAACTCTCTGGCCCAGACTGCAACAAAGAAAGCCGATTTCTTTAGCACTCTATTTGCATCAAACTTGACTTTGGGTGACCAAGGGAAGAAGGACCACGGACGGAAGGTGACCACGTACGTTGAACACATATGCAATTAAAAGATATTTGATATTGGCCAAACCTTGACTGAAATAACATATTTTTCCTAAGCCGTTTATCTTTTTTCGGACTTTTTCTCTTTAAACAAATTTATGGAAAATAAATATTAATTACGTAGTATTTAACTAATGTTGCTCTTATTGTGAGATATGTCTCAATAAAGAGGTTGGTACTATGGATATTTATAAACAAAACTGTATTCAAGCTACTGTTCTTCATAACACACGAAACATTACACCTAGTTTGTCAAATGCAACAATTAAAACTCACGTATTATGCTACGGTCATATAAAAAATTTTGTATATAAGTTAAGTTAAACATTATGAATCTATATAAGATCCCTACTCCCCAAGGAGTCCCAGGCTGTCGCGATAAGGGCATTCCAGCATCCTTAAATACGATGTTCTATACATACATACATAAATACGTGTGTTTGGTCAAGGGTTAGGTTTTTTGTTTAGATTTGTTTTGAAGGTTTGAATTATATTTATAAATGTTTTAATTAAATATTAAATCATTAAGAAGATAAATAAAAACGAAGTAATAACGTAATAGGTATCAAATTGACAGTTTTATTATTTTTTTATCAATATCTAGTATGCAATGCAATCACCAGTCTAGAATAAAATAAACAGAGTGGATTTATAATAATTCCTGTTTCAGAAGTCAATAGTGATAGAACAAAGTCCGACGTCATCAGATAATTGCGTTCTTTGATTTTGAGTTGCATGAAAAAAACAGCCTAAATATAAAATCAGAGAGGCTTATAAGATGTTATAAATTTCTTGAATAATTAAATTTCCGATAGGAATTAAGTCTTGATACTTTGAAATGTATGAAATCAATAGTATAACTACAGTACTTTATTGTTCAACTGATACGTTTTACTGAGAGACACGCCATGAACCATTGATTACGTTTATCAACACAACAAAGAAGTACTAGTACAAGGATACGAGTAATTGTTCTAAAAAAGTAACAAAACACATGAGTAATAAAGATGACTTAGACATAATATACAATTATAATAAGCTAACCAATAGGTTTGGATTGATAAATATTATTTTCTAAATACTTTATTTTTGTATTATTTATTACCCATGAAATTGCGAAACTGGCGACTACTATTACCACTGCTTACTGCTAATACTTACTAATACTTTCACATTTCATTGAATCCAATTAAAGTCAATAAGATGACTAAATTGTATCGGTGTTTATTAATAAATAAATCAGTACAACGATCATATACCTATCATTACCATCAGTAACGGTGTTTTGATAAAATATCTAGTAGCATAAAAGTCAAAGTCAAATTGAAATTCTAACATCAAATAATATTTTTAACCAAAAATTTGCATCTGACTACATTTGTTTCGCAAGCGTAGCCAGAGCATATCCGTATAATAAGAACCAAGTCAATTCCCACGACAACAGTGCAGAATAATAGATACAGACACAGAGCCTCATGTTAAATGAAGACGACACCGCTCGCGTTGTCACGATCGGTGGAAAACGATCTAGAAAATACTGACATTCTTGGGTCAATCAATAAGCTGGAATCACCTTTCTTTTATAATCATTAATAAAAAATTTAACCGTAGATCATTTATACTACTTTATCAAATTAATTGATTTTAATAATTGCAATCTTTGCTGACGGCAAAACATAATTAATTTTATAATAATAATATTATCACTAATTTATAAGTATAACTATAACAACAAAAATACTTAATTATTTAAGTAAACTACGATAAAATTATATTTTAATTCTATTCAATTTCATAATTTTTATTCGTAAAAAAACTAAGTATAAAGGATTTAAATAACGGGCGTAGTTGCTTGGCTTCGCTCCCTGAACGTGACCGATATTTGTTTATTCATTGTTCAAAATTTAATGTGTCCTGAGCTATTATAAACTTTGAGGACTGTTTATCTTTATCTTGTTTAAACACAATAATATATCTTAGTTTCAACATGTGTTTATTAAAATTATTTGATTTTCTCGATTATTATTACTATTAAAAATGCTATTAATACTATAGCACGTCGATAATGTTACCAAAAGAAAATATTTAATTGCGACCCAACTAGTTAGTTAGTAGTAGTTACTTGATGACGGAAAAGAAAAGTTCGTGGGATAGACCCTTGCGAGACTCGCCTTGTAATAATTTTCGTTGTTAGAGTTTTTTTAATAAGCTCATTCTCAAAATTATTGATAGTTCTTTAAAAAATAATTGTTAAATAGGGTTTTTGCAAAGAGAAGGAATATAGCTAATGAGTCGAAAGTCAAACAAGAAAATAATTGTATCCCCGCCCAAGATTTAGACATTCAAAATATAGTCTACAACATTCGTCAATGCTGTTGTAGTACTTTTTTGTCTTTAATTATTTTCTTGTTCTTCTCTTCATAGACGACATTTTCTAAAACCCTCTCTAAGGCAACTCAAAATATTGATAGGATAAAATAATAAAATAGGCTGTTGTCCTATAAGACTTATAGGCATTCTGCTAACGAGTAGGAAAACTACCCAATGTAATGGAATATTTTATTAAATATATAATTAAACGATAACAGTAACATTGATAGAGATGTGCCACGTGAGGCAATAAAATGTTTTTCTAACGAGACTTTATATGGAGTAATATTCATGTAACAGTTTGAATAGCAAGTGGATGCAGTATACACTATAATCCTCTTACAAGCTGACCTCTATAGAAATATATTATGGATTTTATGATATATTTTGCTATAGTTGTTTCATATTTTAAGATTGCGCAAGTTCTGCTTGTGTAAATAGCAAATGTGCCCATGATTTCTTACAACACCAGAGAAATAACAAGAGCATTGCCGGTCTTTAAGGAAACAAATTCTCCGTCGGAAATTCATTCCATATTTTACTAGTACATGAAAAGAAGTTTACGGAGCAACGCACTTGAACCGTACGCATTCAGATGATTGGGATGATATTGTAGTGGAGTGTGTTGCAATAATACAAATCGGCAGTAGCAATCGGATCAAAAAGTTTTTTGGAACGCCAACTTGATTTCTCAAAGCACTTGATTTCTTGTACAAGTACAAGTTGCACGTACTCAAACGGTAGAACTACTACCGTTACTATGACGATTTGATTCGACGTACGAGTACGTCTTACATAACATATGTTATTTAGTAGTAAAACCTCAAACTTATGACTTCTAAGGATTAAACTGACCACCACCCAATCTACCTTTTTGAGTTTAATATGTCTGCTTACCCAAGATATTGATTTATATTAAAAAAATACAGAAAAATGTACCAAACTCCTCCGATTATTCTTTGATTATTCTTGTGTGAAGAATATAACGGCAATATTCAAAAAATTACAAAAATAAAACAGAAAAATTACATTTGACAGCAAACTACTAAAGCAAATAAATTATAATTAACGTGGAGAGACGAATTCTTTTAATTATTAGACCAGAACTTTCATAGCATTAAATGATTTCCCTTTAGTTTGAATTTCTCTAACGCTTAAAGTATAATTTAGTAGCATTAATGCTAAAATATATAATAGCATTATACTTATTATAATGCAACGTTTGAGTAAGTTGTAACAACTAAACCAAAATACCATTTTGTTGAAGGGTAATTATCATTTCCAGATTTATTAAGATATATAAATATTATGATCATATAGAATTCAATTTAATAATAAAGAATAATCTTTAAAACCGTTGGCATTTGATTATGTAAGTTTAATAATAATCGGCAATTTCGTTTACACAGTTAGAACGGATCTGTAGTAATTGATATAAATTTGGGAGTCCTTTGCCCATTGCGATGTTAGAGAATTTTCCCCTCAAATCTCTTGTTCCGTTATCGAGATTGTCGTCATGATAAATTATAATTGAAAACTTTGAATATAAGAAATCTTTGAAATGGGATTTTAAAGTAAAAATTTAGATCCTATCCGAGAGTTTGTCCAAAACTATGAAGATTTTATACTTGATATATTTATCAATAAAGAAGTTAATAAACAGTAACTTCGGGTCAGTAGGCAATTTGTAGATTTTTATTATTGTAGATTGTAGATTTATTCCACATACCACTAAGATGTGGAACCAACTTCCTTCGGCGGTGTTTCTGGATCGAAACGACGACCTACGACGACGTAGTATAATATAATTAATCCGCAAAGTGAAGAGAGTGTGATTTCTTTATCGTTGCTTTCAAGATATAAAAAATTTTGCAAAGATTTTGTTCATTAAATTAAATATGTATTTTTTTTACACGTCTTGATAACTTTTTTGCAATATATATGTACTTTATTAAGTAATTGTGATATATAAATAATAATGTGCTTCTTTTATCAAAACCGTAGGTCACAAAATAGTTATATGTACGGATAGATATGACAGATGTCTCGACATGAGTAGAATTATATATGACTATATTTTAAGTAATATTGTTAAAGTCATCATTAATTTTCTTTCGACAAGTTCCCCAGATACGCAAGTGTGAGCTTCATAGAAACTTTACCTTGAAGTATTCGTTTCATAAATTAAACGTCAAATTTCATTGCTCTTCGCGACAAACTTTTAGGATAAATGTTCTCAATAAACAAGAAAGATTTAAGTATTGTCTGTTAAAAGTATTCGATGAATAACTCTCTAGGTTTTTAAAATTATAAAAACATTAAGAGTTTAATCATATGGAATTAGTGTCGGAATCAAACTCATCCCGTGGTTTTTATTACATACCCCATCATTGTATTATAAAAAAATCTAGTTTGACAACTGTTGTAATTGATATTGGATGAAAACGTCCAGTGAACTCTCTTCGAATTATATTTTGTTAACCGATCTAAAACTTCACCTTAATATAAATTATTTAGTCTTAAAAATTTTACTTTAGTCGGACATTAAACCTACCGTTACATTTTGATTAAGGACTCTGATCATGATTTTTAAGTATTGAGTGAGTGAGTTAGTAAGAACATGTCATAATAGGTAACGAAATCGATACGAATTTATATTTTTTAAATCTTTTATAATTTAAACAAAAGCAACTTTGTCATCAACTACTAACAACTTTAATATAGTTTATTAATTAGCTCTGATCTGAAAAGAATCGCAAAACAAACTCAGCTCGGTTTATTTATTGTAATCAATGTTTCACACCCGTGAATATATTTAACGAACAATGTACGAACAACTAGGACCATCGAAATCAATTCGATAAGTATGCCAAAAGATTAGTTAATAATAATAAAAAGGAAATCCGTGGCTAGCAATACGCCCAGTCAGCGCAAGCAGCAGCCGTTCACGATCATGACGCAAGAGTCAGCCATCACCCGAAGCGGACAAACTGGCACCTACCGATACCTCAAGTAATGACTTCTAAGGAAGCGATGTGATGCATTCAGTAGATGTCTAGACAAACAACTTAGAAACCGTCATCTGATATAACAGATGAACATATAATAAAACAAGGCGAAGACGATACCATAAACTTGTCACATATAAAACGACGTACTATCCAAAGACCCATAGCATAAAATCACATCAAATCAAATAAGCATAAATAAACCTCGATATAAAGTGGAGCGGACACATGGGTGTAGTAAGTATTGTAATAAGCAATCAGTTCAGTAATTTTGCCCGACATCAGTAATTTGCCGCAGTCCGAACACGTTTCATTCCCTACATGTCGCGATATTCTGATAATGGGGAAAAGAAATGGAATATTCTTTTTGTCTGGATTTTAATTACCGTTTTAACGGTTTTATATACAGATAACTTTGGTACAACTCATTAAAATAGAAAGGTTCTTTATGTTTCTCAATCACATTGTTGAAGTTTAATTATTTATTATTTATTTGATGTCTGATGGCATTTTTATAAAATAAAGTGTAGTTTTCATTACTTTAACTGTTGTAATGTATCTGTTGCGTGAAATCAAACCCTAAGTTTTATTATTTATTAACAAAAAAAAATAATTATTGGCCATAAGTAGTATGTTTTTTTCATTATCTAATTATTTAATAAAAAATATTGAAATACAGAATTAAGTTTTTGTTTATAAAAATTACAATTATTCGATTTACTTAATTTCATATATTTATTACATAAAAAATATAAAAAAATGATATTTGTTAAAAGAACGTAAAATTAATGGGAGTTAATATTTATCTGTAATATTGGCGTTACATAATGTCAATTAAATAAAAAAAATTAAGAGTTATTCGAAGGGAGTAAGTTATAAATTCTATGGTCATGAGTATTTTATATTCATATACTACAAAGTTAAAAAAAAATATCTATAAATAATAAATAAATAAGTAAACCACTTGCTGAGTTCCTACTTTGACCTAACTTTTATTATTTATAATTATATTACATAAGATATATAAGCTGGAGATGACAAATTCAATGTTGATTTAAAATTTGGTATGTATTCAAAAAAAGTTTAAACAAAGAAAAATCTTTAAAAATTAATGTCAAGAAAAAGTTTTTATATCAGCCTGCAACCGAAATATAACATACAAATAGGATAACCCTACATTTTCAATAAATATTGTAGTAACCATAAATATTTTATACTTCACAGCGACTTGCGTTGCTCTCTCAATTGTTTCTCAGACCGGTTCTTTATTGCTTTGGATTTATTTAATGCTCTTTGCTGTGTTGCTACGAATATAGATACGAGAACCTAAATTGCTATATCGGAAGGGATATTTGGAATATTCATAAAAGTTTCGTAACTACACATTATTTCTTCATTAGAGAGAAAACTGTTGTTTTTATTAAACTACGTTCGAGCATTTCCCTGGAATCATTTGCTTTTGCTAAATGGATGTTTCTCTGGATGAATATAAACATAATTAATATTAACATAATTGAGATAATGTTTATGTTGCACAAACATTAGAAAATCATAAAATATGAACGGTATTATTTTGTCAGTTTACTTAGTATGCGCCTCTCTTGACATATTGCAGTTCGTTTAAGTCTAGCTAATTAGTATGATAAAGCTTACGTAGCCCCATGTTATATACGTCAAGTACAGAAATAATGACTTTATTAAGTTGATAAAATGATAGCGTAAATTTAATATCAAGTATATTATTCTTCACTAGTACAAGCATTTTGCGAATATATTTCACTGAATGTCATTGTTCTGTTAAATTCATAGTCTAATTACAGACGGTGTTGTTTGTTTCGGTCGTCATATGTTTTATAGTGTCAAAATTTTAATATTGAATATTGCGTCAGCTGCAGCGTCATAACAGTCATGAGTTATGACAGAGGCATGCGAAGTATTGCGATGGCTTTTTGGAAATAGCTTCGCTCTACATGATTCTAATGATTTTACATATTAAACAAATACATTTAATAGTATCCAATATATAACAGTACTATAATATAATGTAAAAAGATTAAAGTATGTTTGTTATAACTTAAATTATACTACTTAAGCGATCAAGTAAACTTGTATTTTAAGTCATGTGACATCATAAGTGGTGGAATCTTTTTGTAGTAGCATTATTGCAACTTGATTAGTTTAGTGCCACCTATTAGAATTTTTATATATTCTATTTTATTTTTTTCACTTTGTTTTCTTATTAATATCAACAGTATTATTTTCTATAGTTATAAAACTTCTTATTATTATTTTCTACCAGATTACCATATCTATTACATGACATGGCTTGATGAATAATACAAGCATGTTTCTCTAATTCCTAGATTAGGTGCTTGTCCGATCTTGAAGTTAATATCCCCGGCACAAATAACATAATATGAGTATAAGAAAAGACTGAATATAGAAACGGGCACTAAAATTAAATATTTCGGTATTTTTATATGAATGTACCTTTGACATCTCTTCTATCTCCTTACAACACTTTTGTTATGTTCGTGTAGTAGTTATTAACCGATTAATTTATGTAATTGAGAATATTATTTAATTATACATCAATCAAAATATGAATCAGTCAATCAACTGAAAATTTGTTCTATTATATACGTATCATAAACGATTTTATAAATAAGTTAACTGTATAAGATATTAACATTTTAAATAACATAAAAAAATCTATATATAGAGTGTTCCTAATAGTAACTCGAACTCAAAGCTCTACACGTCCTCTTTATTCTTTAAATTCTCGGAACATGTTAAATGTTAAAAACAACTTAGTAGGAATTATACTGCTTATTGTTTTATATTAATGGTTAGAAACAATACTAATAATACTCGCATAACCGCTCACTTCGTTCCACAGACAATTTATTACTTAAAAATCCTTCTCACTCTACTACTTTTTATACAAACTCCTTTACAGTCCAAGCCTACTGTACTGTTACTATGTACTTTTATTACTTTTTTAAGATGTGCAATAAAGAATATTATTATTATTATTGATTGTTGAAAAGCGCAACAAGGGCTAAGAGCTTAAAGTATTATAATTCGGATCAGAACTAGTCTTTAACTCCTCTACGTTTAGAAGTTAACATCGTTTAGTTGGGTTTAAAGATATTTATTTCTCATGAAGAACATACTGTTCACTTATACAGAGATTAAGTACATACATTTAAGTTATTCTGCATGCATTACATTTTATTTATTTTACTTATAACAAAACTAAATCTTATTGTAAATAGACATGTATCTTAACTAATCAACTAATTAAAAAATAAAAATGAGTAATTTACATGAGCATTAAGTTATTTATCTTACAATTTGGTCTTAACATTACTCAAGTTAATTATACAATATTATCGATAATATGTAATTTAAGCTTATTTTTAAACTGCTTAATATTGTTACAGCTCTTAATGACATCAGGTAAACTATTGTATAAAACTGCACCCTCATACATAATATTTTTATTACCATAGGTTTGCGTTCGAGGCTGCCAAATATGTATTTTGTTTTTATTTCTAAGGTGATGTTTAAATACTCTTGGTGTAAATATTATATTGGAATGTATATTATTCGTAGTAATTTTTTTTATAAGATTGCATGTGTTGTAGGTGTACATTTGATTTATATTCAGGAGTTTACTTTCTAGATATATTTCTTTAGATAGTTTTAAGTATTTATAACGGAATAGTGTCTTTATTAGTTTATTTTGAATTCGTTGCAATTTATTAAGATGTGATTGTGCAGCTGATCCCCAAATTTCTATTAAGTACTCTAGATGTGGCTTAGCCAGGGCGTTGTAAATAGTGGTCCGCAGTTTGTGAGGAATGCAATTAGAAACTTTTCGTAATGCTCCCGTCAGCGATGATAATTTTGATGATATTTGTTCAATATGGTGATCCCATGTAAGTTTTTCATCTAAAATTAGACCTAAATATTTTTCTTTCGTTACCTTCTTTAAAATAATTTTATTAATATTGAGTGGTGTGTAATCAGGTATTTTTTTATTCTTTGGCTTAAAAATCATATATGAAGTTTTTGCTGTATTAATTGTGAGAAGATTGTATAGGAACCATTCATTTATTGTATCAAGGTCCTTTTGAGCTTGTGTTATAGCTTCGTGAATCGAATTTGCAAAATAGAAGAGGCAAGTGTCGTCCGCATACAGAGTTAATTGACCTGATAGATTTAGATTAACTATATTTTTTATATATATTAAGAAAAGTAATGGTCCTAGGATTGATCCTTGTGGGATACCACATTTTACTAGCTGTGAATCACTTTTATAATGAGCAATTTGGACAATCTGTTTACGGTTAGTAATATAAGAGGTAAACATATCTAATGCCGATCCTGCGATTCCGATGTTACTTAGCTTTTGCAATAGCTTTGAATGACTTACTGTGTCAAAAGCTTTTTTTAGATCGATGAATATACCTAAACAAATATTTTTCCGGTCGATATTTGTCTTTATTTTGGTAACTATGTCAATTGCTGCCGAGAGTGTGTTTGATTTTGATCTAAAACCATATTGTTGTTCGATGATAAAACTTTTGGAGTTTAAATAGTCATTTAGTCTATTATAAATTACTTTTTCAAAAATTTTTGAAATAACTGGGAGCACGGATATTGGTCTGTAATTACTCGGGTCTGATTTCGAGCCAGATTTATAAATTGGGCTTACTTTTGCAATTTGCAGGGTATCGGGAAATACACCCTGCACTAAACATTGATTAATGCAATTTGTTAGATCTGCGACAATTACATTTTTAATACATTTCAGGGCCTTTGGACTAAGACCATCAATACCGGTGCTTGTATTAATATTTAAATTTTCAATAATTGTCGATACTTCTTTGATATCACAAGGCTTAAATTCGCTTAAAATTAGGTCAGACTGATGATTATCACTAAACATAAGAGTATGCATTGAACTCGTGTGGTATTTTGAGTGTATTTTGTTTGCTAATTCTGTACCTATCGTTAGGAAAAAGTCATTGAAAGATTGACAAATCTTATATCCATCCGTAATATTAATACTAGATATTGTGAGTGTTGGTAGAATACAGCAATTTTTAATTTTATTTAAGGCTAAAGTATTTATAAGGTCCCACATCTTTCTAGGTTTATTTTTACACTTACTAAATTCATTGGTATAGTAGGTTTCTCTCGAATTCTTTATCATTTCATTAATATTTTTCTTTTCCAAATTATATCTTAATAATATTTTTTCATTTTCATTATCCTTTTTTAAGCTTTGCCAGATAATATTGCGCCTGTCAATCCCATCTATAATCTTTTTATTAATCCAATCTTGCCTTGGCAAGTTTAGTATTTTAAACTTTAATATTTTATTCTGCGAAACTTGTTCAGCTATAAGGTTTTCGAAGTAATAATAGTCACAAGTAGTATTTAGAGGCATAGTTTCTGTGACACTTTTTAGCAGTCCTTCATAATCAATAGCACTGTACTGAACTCGTTGTAGCGTGTGAGTTTTACATTTTAATAGTTCCACGTAAATTTGTTTGTGGTCAGACAGAGATGACTCAATAATTGAGAGGGTGAACGTATTCTTATTTATATTAGTAGATACATGATCTAAAATAGTTTGGGTTGTGTTTGTTTCACGCGTACAATATCTGTTATCAATTTTATTTAATATGTCATATCCAGCTTGCTCTATTGTTCTCAAATAGTTAATAGTATTATTATTCGAAGTTAAGAGATCCATATTGAAATCACCCAAAGTTATGGTTCTGTTGCGTTTTTCTAATTGATTGGAATATGTTTCTAAAAAATTTTTTACATTAGACTCACCTGGTTTGTAAATTCCTCCTACATTTACTGCAAACTTGGGTAGATATACCCATAAATAGTGATTCCCGTTCTCTGTAACGTCTTCCGTGACGTCATATTTAATACTGTTATGAATGTATATACTTACACCACCACCTTTACTGTTACTTCTGTAGTTGTATATATGCGTGTAATTTGGTATATGATATAGGCGGGCGTCTTGTTCGGATGTGAGCCAAGTTTCGGTAAAGATGAGAATATGCACTAGTTTCGGTATCGCCTTGAGTATACATTGAATTTCGTCAAATTTACCATGTGTTCTTATACTTCGTAGGTTGGCATAGAAAAAATTTAAAGAGTTTGAACTCGCAGGTAGATCTTGATATTTATGAATTAAATGATGCGCCACGGAATTACTATCTGTACTTATACGGGTAGGGCAACTTGTTAATAGATTGTGAACAGTATTCTTTAATCGTTTTTTGACCTTATTATTTTAGGTACTCCCTGTATGTATTTAATGAGGAGGTCGCTTTCACCATTTTCTTTACGTTTTTGTAACTCTTCTGTAAGTTGTTTTAAAAAAGTTTTTTGAGACGGAGTTTGATCGGCATATAATCGGATATTACCGACCAGTTTCAATTTATTCCGTAATAACTGCTTTGTAGTGGTTGCCGATTCAAAACATACTTTTAAAGGTCGGTTTTTTCCTGCATTGTATTTACCAAGACGCATAGTCTTAATAGGTTTAGGGCATTGCTCAAATATGGAAGCAATAATTTTAAAAGATTCGTTATCATCATATTTGCGCCGGATACTGTAATTTTTATCGCATATTTCACTTATACCCACTAAAATAATATTTTTCTCTCGGTCGAAGCGATCTTTAAATTCAAGCATTAGATCTTCGTGAATAAGCGGAAGCGATTTATTGCTTGTAATACTATTGAGCGTTGTAATGTTAGATCGTTCAGACTGTTTTAATTTTTCCTGTACTAATTGATTCTCAGACTTTATATTTTCTATTTCTGCTTTTAGTGTTTCGTATTGTAGATTTAAATTATTAGTCATCTTTTTGATATTTTTAATCTCACTTATTATTTCTGTAACCTCCTTCCGTATTTGAAATAATGTATCATTTTGTGTAGTTGCAAAGTCTTGAAAAAGTTTAATAATTTCCCTCCGAAAATCAGCTAGTTCATATTCAATTGACCGCTCATTTCGTTTTCTGGGTCTCATGTCTATGTTCATATTATCCTCATCGTAGTTCGATAAGTTTGATATAGTATCACCGCTTGTGAGGTTTCCGCTATTCGATGCTTGATGTGTAGTCATCTTATCTTATAACCAGTTCGATCAAGGCGTAGCTTCGTTGTAGTGCGAGCGAGTTAAAAAATCACAACTGTGCTCTTTACCCGAGGGGGTGAGGGGAGCTCCGAAAGATTTGATGTCCACACACAGTATGTTTTAGTCAATTATGATATAATTATGATTTGCAAAAAATCACTTCACGTATAATAGAAAGTATTAGGATTTAAGTATCACTTTTCCTTGAACTGGATTAATTGATTTTGCAAAAAATTTTGCGGATTTTAGTTAATATAATGCACACGTCCACTCAGTTCGAGAGTCCTGAGTTAAGAAATAAATTTAAAAAAATGTGATATTTCATTTTCTGATACTTTTTAAAACACATAATAGATATTATGACCTGTATTTGTCATGTTATCTATTAAGAGTGTTAGTATTTATACTAACGGGAATGTGATATTATATTTTAGGCCTTTTAGATTATAACGGAGATTTATTTTTAAAATAATAATTCTTTTCAGATTAAATAGTATTATCTCGCTTGTCCCAACAGCGATGTCTCGTTTACAGCTCATTTAATGTATCCTCCGTCATGAGTTATGGCTTTTGCTTATTTCATGAACAAATAATATTCTCTGTTAACGCGGTTTAAGTCCATATAATGAAAGATAACTACTAGTATGTAATATTTTACCAATGATTATATTATATCACTATAACAAGAGCGATGATAGGTAAGTTTTATTATGGGTAACAGGTCTTTAACAACCCATGTTATTTTCTGTCTCTTATATTTGTGTCAAATAAAGTAAATCATTGTTGAGTTGATGTAAGCCTCCTTTATATTTATAATAGTTTAGGATATTAAAGTATATATTTCAACTTTATCATTTTATTTTTCTTGTATTCTTTGTCGTATGAAGAATATTTTGTAATAATCATTAGATATAAGATACTCGAATAACGATTCCTAGTTAACATGAAATTTTAGGTATATTCTAACACCAAGGACATGAAAGATTTTTCAGAGTAAGTGAGTTTAATTTGTTAATAATAAATATTAACAAATTAAAATGTATTTTTATGCATATCATTTTTTTATTTAACATTTATGTACATACAGAATACCTGTATATATAAAACAAAGTTATTTAATAGATTCATTCAAAGGCTAATGTTATTCATTCCTTAAAAATATAAAAATATATGCAGGACAAATCGTTTTAGCAGATTTTAATTTTAATAATATCTCAAATTTATTATAAATTGAAACCTACAATAGACTCCGCATATGACTTTATCTCATAACAAGCCTTGCAACTCTCCTAATAATTATATATTTAATTCAACTATTTGTTTTATTAACATTAATGTTTTTTTAAAACATTGAGTATTTATACTTAAAAACTAGTAATATAAGTAAAGAGATCTTCTGAAAGCTTATTTAGTACCAAATTGATGAAACTCCATAGTACTTGACTATTTTAAACCTACTATGGTTTATTAATTATTTTTCTTTATTTGGCATGAATATTGTGTATATATAGGTTTATATCGTAATATTTTCTTTACTTCTCTGTGACGTAATTGCTGTGTCACTTTGTTTAGTTTTCTTTATATAACTAAAAGTTTGAGTTTCTTTTCATATAAGTTTTGTCACTTTGGACATTCTTTAAAATTAATAATTTCCTTAAATGTAGAAAATTAAAGGAGCAATTAGATTTCTTATTTTTATTCTTAAATAAAAGGACAACGTTAATAGCTTTTATTTAAGCAAAGTAATTAATTATAAACTATGTGATATAAAAACACAAGAAGTAATTAGCTACATAATTATTATAAGAAAATGAAGGTAAAGAAAATTTTAACGATCCTAAAATAAGAAAAACAGATTTAACTTTCGGAAAATTAATTTATAGGTATTAATTAATAAAATATTTTCTGATATATTTCCCTAATATTAATTAAATTTAAAATTTACAAGTAATATTTGAATATAATAGTTAAAATATAAATGTCATCTATTGTTAAATATATTTCAAGATAAATAACATTTTAATATATATTGATCAAAATTACATTAAGGCTTTACGTTAATCAAAGAATGGCAGCGTTATGCTGTACAAATTTGTTCATTGAATTTTTCAATTAAGAATATTTCAGATCCAATCTTAAATAAAGTAAACGATAAAATTATTGATAAAATAATATTTCATCTCCTAATCCAAATTATATATTTAAAAACCAAGAAAGGTTTAATTTATTTCATATCCCAAGTATTAAAAACAATATTATTTAAACTATCTCACTAATATCCGATGAGAGCATGAGATCTGTCTTCTACATACAAAGTATTAAATTAAAAAATTTAAGACTACAGTCTAATCTAGTAGAGGTTTATTGTTATTTTTTAGATTTTTTCTTAAATGTTTGATAAAAATAATCCTTACTTTCTGGAAGAGTACTTTAAGCCGATACTATTTGTTTTAAGTGATGGTTTATAAAAAAATAACGGCCAACTACCAATCGGATTCGCTCACCGAGAGTTTCGCACTAATTTGTGGGTTACCAATATTTCTAGAATTAAATCGTAAGTTATTCATTGTATTTATTTCAGATTGTGCCCTTCACAGACTTCAAAGATAAATGAGGACAGTACTTTTGAATATTTTTATTTGAATAAATATAAATCAACATCAAGTCTTTTCAAATGAAACCACACTTGAACTAGTAGTGTCAATTGTTAAAATTTGACTATAAGGCTATAAGGCCATATTTTACTTTTCCTATAAATTTTCTGCTATCCTTTTTATATAAATTATCTGCCTACTTTTGAGGTAGTATTGATTGCTGATCATACTTCTTTCATATTTAAAGTGAAATAGTTCATTGGTTTGGTTTACAAATCCTAATATAAAACAGGTGCCAATAATGTATTGTTAAATAAGGAAGCGGTTAAATTCAAGTTCAAGTTTTTTTGGGATCACTATGAATGCTAAATTACAATGAAGCTTTCATATAGCTGAATTGGCTGATAATCATAGTTTTAGCGCGTATGCTTTTTTTAAAAAAAGGTCCCTTACTGACGCGATTGCTGTTCAGGCAATTTAATATAGTTATTGTCATAGCAGAATGTCGTATGATATTATACTCTGGGGTAACACCGCTGATATAAATACCATTTTTATTTTACAAAAGAGAGCTATCTATGCAAATTACTTTTCTTGTGATTCCTTAAGAGATAAGTTACGATCACATTCGCTGGTCAGTATATTTTTGAGAATCTTATTTACGTACATAAGAACGAGGATCATTTCATTAGGTACTTTGTTATACATCACATAAAGACGAGAAACAAACACAAGCATTGCTTTACTTGCTACTCGACACAGAAGATGAATAATTACTTCATTGGGCAATATATACACTTTTTCAACAACCTCCCAGTAAACTTTCAAATTTTACCATTTAATGTTTTTAAGGAATGTTTGTGTGAATATCTAGAACATGAGGCACCCTGTTTATGAAGCACTCGCTGCATGGCTACTGCAAGATTTATATTAAATGTAATTTAAGTATAAAGTACGCCTTAAAAAAAATCCGTGCCCGCAGGGGGACACGCGTGGGTAGACCTCGTGTGTAACTCGTTTAAAATATAACTCACTACCTAAGAATAACACATGATGCCGTTGTTAACATCAAAAATTTTCAAGCAAAAAGCGGTATTTATTTTTTTTTCTCGGAAAAGGTATCTTTTTTGGAAACACTTTTGGTACTTAAATTTAGAGTAAAAAATAACCTTTCTATTAAAAATATTTGCGAGGAAGGAATGTTTACCAGATAAAAGTTGCCGTGGTTTTACCTACCTTAAATTTTCAAGCTAAAAGTGGTTTTTATTTTTTTCTCAAAAACGGTACCTTTTACGGAAAAACTTTTGGTACTTAAATTTAGAGTAAAAAATAACCTTTCTATTAAAAATACTTGTGATGAAAGAATGTTTACCAGAAAAAAGTTATGAATTTTTTTCGAAAAATTTTCGGTTTTTTTACCCCCACCCCTAAGTTATTGAAGTTAGGTTTTCGGTTTATCTACATTAGTTATAGGTATTCATGAAAGACATCATATGATATGAACGCGATTGATCTTCTTTGTATAGGAAAAAAGTTATGGTCGAAAAACTGAAATCAGAAAAAGTGAGGGCCTAGCGCCTCCTGTGGCGGGATTTCTCTGGTTAACGAACTTGACCTTCATTTTTGGATGGTTGGTTTTTGTGCAAAGTTTGAAAGCGATCCGAGTGAAACTGCGGCCGCTATCGTGCTGACAAAAGTCGAATCTGGACGCACGCACGCATATATATATATATATATATATATATAAACTTTTTGACTAATGGTCATTTCGGACTCAGGGGGTCATAAGAAGACCTCCTGTGAAGAAATTTTTCCAAAATTCGAAAGTCGGGTACAAATGAATGGGCAGACCGAATTCTTCGAGGTCTACCCAAAAGAAACAAGAGAAGCCCGCAGAAATTTTGTCGTCACCTTTTCTGCGGTCAGTGGTAAACAATTTTCCGAGCTAGTGTTAGCTTGTACAATATAAGAATTTGTTATTTAAACCTGAGTTTCAATAAACAATTTGATTTTGAATTATGACTTCCCTCATTTATGTACTAATATATAATAATATACTTTTATGATTTTCCTTGAACTTGTAGTATAAAACATTTTTAAAACCCAATTTTTATATTTCTAGGTAAACGGGTACTATGGTATGGGTAGAACATAAAACATAAATATATATTCCCTTTTATTAGAATGTCGTAATATGCGGTAATAGTGGCATTACAGATGTAATATTTTAACATTAATTTAAAATTCTTATTTTTCCCAGCTTCAAGGTGCTGTAAACCTCATTATATGGTTCTATTGACATAAGTATTATTGATATAAGTATTGACAGATTGACAGACAAACGGACGAACGGACGAAGGGAAAACCGGACAACAAAATTATATAATAAGGGTGCCTTTATTTTCCTTTTAAGATGCGATATTCTAAAAATGCAAAAATAGGAAAAATCAGCAATTCTATTTGTAATTTACTTTCCATGTATCAACCATTTTTATACGAGTAAGTGTTTTGGTGTCATTACATTTATGATAATTATTATCAGCAATTAGGTAACATTACAGCAACAATATTCTTAATTAATTTGATAGGATTCCTACTTTTTTTATTTCATATTTCTTTTTAATATAAAACATAGAATAAACAAAAGATATAAATTTATTATCGAGAAATCGATTCAAATATTTTTTATCTGGGCGCAAATTTTAATGTTTAGTCACTTTAGCTTTTATTTCTCTGAAACGTATCCCAACCTATCCGTAACGTCCTGTGAACTCGTTAATAGTTTTTCTCTATTTTCGGGTGCCGAGGATAAATCCTGCAAAATTCAACTCTCCGTGTAATTGAAGTATCAATATTCGATTACATACGTTTTGTGTCTGACATCCTTTCTATTTCGGATTACTATGAGATTTTATAATATTAAAAAAAAATAATGTAGATCGATTTGCCATTAACGTATTTAATAGATTAATTGTATTAGCTAAATATCTTTGCTTTGCTTATTAAACTCTAATAGATTTAGATAGATTTAGACATTTAGAACAATACAGTATCTGTTTTATTTAGTATTTATTCACAACATTCATACAATTATTGTCCAAGCAAAAAGATTTTTTTTATAAATTGACTGGAAGAATTCAATAAAGAAATATTGAAATGGAAAAGATTCATGATCCAAATAATTTAATTAGTTTGGGATTTAAGTAAATAGTAACTGTATTTAGAATTGAAATGTATTTAGAATGAAATTGAAAGAGAAAATTCCTTTCACCTCAGTCATAAATAATTATCATATAATATTATCATCTACTTGATTCTATGTAAATTCTATCATTATAAACCAGAGATAATATTAAACTTATAGGTTTAAAATAAATTCTAATTTTGGAAGGTAAAAAAATAAATAATAGAGTAAATGATTAAAACCATATAACATCATAACACCTTAAAGTACGCCAATAAATACAAATAATTTGTTTTACACCAGGTAAAGCCCTTTCCAGGTTATAATACTAAAATATTTTAGATGTTTATTAATTTGATTGCCAGGTGTTTTCCAAATTGGTTATTTGTGAACATTAAACGAAAACTGTTTCATAATGAAATTGGTAATTAAATATATTTTTTTATTAGATTTGAATAATATTGAACTTACAATATATTATACAAAAAAATATTAAAAATACTCAAATAATATATGCACATACAGCAATGAATATATTTATCTATATAATATATAGTGTAAATGTTAAGTATATAAAATAAATGTTAAGTTGTATATATGTTTATATACATGGGTTACTTTAATTATAAACAGACTTGAATTATTTTAAAATATAATTATAACAGAAACATTTAAAATTCAGGAAACAAGAAAGACAATTTTTTTATAAAATTAATTCAAATAACCATGTTTGATGTAATTTTCTTTTACAATATTAAAAAAAACTGGTAGGGATTTAATATGTCTTGCTTTTAAAGGAATTTAGTATAGAAGGAAGAAGAGTAGAAAGAAATTTCTAGAAAATTATTTACGTAGCAAAGGGAATCCCCTGAGATGTAATGAATAGATTACGATATCTAAACATATTTGTTAATCAATATTTACTATGTAACCTCATTTTGTACTTACTTACTACTTATGAATTATTGGAAATATAGTCAATATCTACTCAGCAGTCTCGGCTTTCATTCTTCTCTCAAGGCACCACATTACACCCCAAGAAGCAGAAAACCGCTGCTTTAGATAAGGAGGAAGGGCATGATTGAACATACTATTAACTTACATAACATTATATTACCGATCACTGGTATTGATTTAAAATGAATAGATAGATAAAATAAATAAAAAGAAATATCATACACACTCTCGTAAACATTGACAATATGAATTTCGATCAATGGGCGATTACTAGTACTTTTTAATTAGGTGTTTTTTGGTAGGTACTACTATAACTGAACAAGAAAGATAATATTCTGCTTATTATTCATAGAATGTATAATAATATATTCGACGAAATGGTATATATATATATATATATATATAAATAGC
The DNA here is from genome assembly GCA_918358695.1 of Melinaea menophilus ssp. n. AW-2005. Lineage (NCBI taxonomy): Eukaryota > Metazoa > Arthropoda > Insecta > Lepidoptera > Nymphalidae > Melinaea > Melinaea menophilus. The sequence goes on from OU911052.1 coordinate 192,215, forward strand.
AAGTCTTAATTTGCAAAGGTTTTTTCTAGTCCAATAATGATGTTTACGATCTGCAGTATCTTATATTTATGACAGTTTCGTTCAATATTTTCAAATTCAATACACAATTCCGAAAAAATCGTGAATATTTGTACACAACGATTTCTAAAACTTTAATCGATTGATCTGGATTGTACATCATTTTAAAAATGTTGTATATTGCCCCATTTCCTTTACAATTATTATAGAATAATTTATTGTACTGAATATATTCTAAGCATGATATTGGTTATTAGGCTGATTTCCGAGTTGATCAAATGGATGATATTATAATACAGCTTACATGTATTCGGAACGTAATACGGTATCTGCTTTATTTAGTAACTTCAAGTACCTAGTATAATAAAGATACATATATACGAACGTTGTTTATAACAACGTTCGTATAATTATTGTTCAAGGAAATATTTTGTTCAGCAATTTCAATAAAGCAATTATTGAAAGGGAAAGGAAAGGTTCATGATTCTAATAATTTAATTACTTTGGGATTTCATTTTATAATGACTTCATTGAGACAATATTGAAAAGAAAAAAAATATTTTTCACTACTCTGTCACAAATAACAACTATATATTTGAAACTTATTTTATATAAGTTATATTAATATTTGGTATTGTTTTAAAAGCAATCACATGATTTTGAAAGCATCGTTATTTGTTGTCGTTTGTAACGTCATAATGGTAAATGTTTTCACAGAAGCATTTACTTCTGCTTGTATTTTGCGTAAAAACGTTTGAAATAAAGTACTGAAAATGTTATTGTTAAGAAAAAACAGTTGCACTGCCTTGTTATATACAATTAGTGTGACAAGTAAACTAGTGAGGTACTACGGTTACTTTAGTTTCTTCCGTGATGGTGTAATAAATGTACTATATAAATAGTTATATATATTAAATTTATTACAGTGTATATAATTTTGTATATAACATATAACTCACACAGAAAATAAATAATAACTATCGATGTGATTTAAATGTCATTATAATAATAAAAGTGTTGTTAAAATATCGATCAAGTTTAATACGTATAACCGAGTGCGATAAGAAAATAAAAACGATTAATACACTGAATTAATACAAAGATTTTGGAGTTTCTTCAGTTTATTCTCTCTCTCTCTCTCTCTTTTAAAGCTAGATAACACATGTAAGTAAAGTCAAGAATTGACGAGAGAAGGAATATAATGAGCGCTATTTTTTTTTGAATTTGGAAGAAAATTGCGTAATCTATGAAACTATCCGATTGTTAAAAAAATCTTCCTACTGACCTCACCTATCTGCGGGGTCCAAGATAAATGTTGGTCGAAAATGATACCCAGCTTTTAACTTTATTACTGCAGGGAACCTGGATATATAGTGGTGTATTATAATTCCACTGATGATAGGATTATATATACAGTAAGTTGGACATTTAATAAAATTGTAGTAAAACTGGGTATGTATGAACCTTTGTATGAACCAAACCATTGTCATTCCACCCATGTAGTCTTATTTTTGAAATGCGGCACCCGAAATGTCCATGTCAAATCAACAACACGATTTTAAGTTTTTTTAACGGGATATTGGTCAATATTTTTTAGATCAAGTATAAAATAGATTCTTTTTGGTGTAGTAGTAATTATTTTATGACCACGTTTGCTAATTTAGATGTTTTTTTTTACATTCGAACGACGTACATTTGATGTGCTACATTTTTAATTTTTATATTTTATTACAAATTTAAAAGCAAAATATAGTAAAGAAAAAGGTTTAAAATGTTTCTCTCATTTAATGTGATATACTAACAAAGTAGGAACCTCTGGCAGCTGTGCTCGGTAGTCCCATAATTTGTTTATCATTATGATCACATAACCCAAAAACGTAAGGCGAATATGAATTACATCGTGTACATAAATATCCATTGCCTTGAATTGCTTCTTTAAAATATATGTACGAGCAGGAGTGTTCACAGCTTGATGGTAACAAACGTGCTGGAAACAAACATTTAGAATAACAAATAAAAATATACCTACCAACGACCGACCGATGACCGACGGTTAATAGTTTCAAACTTATATAAAAGATAAAATTATGAAATAACATGTATTCAATAAAGAAAAAAACATTTCTGACAATCATTAAGTGCTTACAAGACTTTAAAGAGTCACAACAATGCGGTTGCAATATTCCTCCGTTGGGATAAAAATCTGCATGTCCAATTCTGGATTTATAGCCTCGAAGTCCAGCATCTGTGTGGATAATATCAACAAATTCTGCGGACTTGTTTGTGATATGTGCAAATATGGGTATGAGCTCAAAATATGGTCGCGCTGGGTCTAAACCTAAAAAGCAGGTATCTTTGAATAACGAAACCGTATGTTTCCGGTAACTATACTTTAAACTTCGACATTATTACTCCAATAACTCGTTAGTTTTTAATAAATAATAACAAATGTATTATTTACCTGTAACGCGGCCCACAAAGAATTTTTTACGCCTTAGTTTGATTCCGGCCAAACCAACGACATGTGCTCCCAAACTGTGTCCGATTAAATGCAAGTTTTCTCCACTTAGACAATATGTTCTAGATAATGTCAAAACCATATCACGAATCTTGAAAGTTTTTTGTAAACATTATTACCTTAATATAAAATTACAAAATGTTTATAATTGTTTTTAAAAGTCAAAATACTTTTATTATAAGCAAAATATTACAGAAGTACATGTGTTTAGTATGAAGTCTCATTCTGCCGCTGCAGATAACTAAAGTAATAAAGGCATCGATAATGCAACTCCATTTAAAATGTACTGGCAATTCCATTAGTATTAAATATTAAAAAAATATATAAAATAAAATTGTAACTTAAAAACTAGTTATTTTTACATTGATTGTAATAAAGAAATTTAAAAAAATGGTAATAGTAACAACAGAGACCGATGTATTTTGAGCGGAGCTTATGAGCTGGCGGGTCACATGATGATATGTGATCACCGCCGCTCATAAACTCTTGCAACATCCGAATAACATCGAAGGAAGTTCGGCACATATTTCACGGCACTTGTATTTCGATTTGTAATTGTCATTTATAATCCTTAGTTTATTGCGAATAATTGTCATATCAAACACTACCTTATTTCCAACTATCATGGTTGAGTAGGCAGATTTCAAGTACTCATGCGCCGCATCTTTTACCCAATCCACAATTACCACATTGACATCTCTTGTCTCTAAAAAAGCGTCTTTAATCAACTGAGTAGAATCTGAATACCCAGAGCTCAACCAGCCATGCGTTATTATTATCAGCGGATTAATGGGATTGAAGTAGGTGTTATTCTTAATACAGTCAATATATAATTCTTCATATTTATTTTTATTTTTTCTAAAAGGTAAATATTTTTTAAGTACTAGTACCCATTAAAAAGTAACAAGAATTTTATTGAAATGTTACGGAGGCAATATTACTGAGTGTTGATAACGTAGGTAATCTAATTACATCATTATGATCAGCTTTAACTTTATATCAATAAGATTGAAATAAAGAGTCATTTATGGTTTCTATATATAAGATTAAACGTAAAACTTATCAATACTCGAGATAAATCGGATGTAACACTGATCATAATAACGTAATTGGTTATGAAGGATAAGTTCAGTAATTATTTAATTTATATTGATAGACCTGGTATAGAGCCAAAACCTTGCATCAGAATCTAAGGTTTGATGACTTTGAAGAAAAATTAATTCTGATAATTTTGGAGGTGCCACATTGATTAAATGCAATTTATGATTTTCATCATAAAATTCTATTACTTCACCTTGTCCATTTTGTGTTGCATCGGATTTACCAAATTGCAAATTCCTGAAAATATTATATTAACACATACTACATAAATTACAATAATTAATTATCAATAAATAATATAAGATAAGATTTTAAAAAATAATGTCCTAAAAAAACTGCATTGTTAATAAATAATTCATAAAAATATTATATTTTTATTATTGTATGTTCACAATAACAAAAGTTTTAAAAATAAAAATGATAACAATGAAACTAAGTTAAGATTATACAATGTTTATCTACGTATCAATAACTTATTTCTTGTTGAATTTGTAAAGCATTAAGTATAGACACTTGATAAATAAATTTAAAAAAAACATCTCAAAATAGGAAGTAAAAGGCAAAATATTTTGTAAAAAATATTAAGCACGTAATAATATTCAAAATATCAATTCCAAGTATGTGTTTTTAAATAATTTTATTATAAACATATTAAAAAACTCACATCTTTTCTTAAGTGGGTAAATCAAGTTTTACGAATAACGACACTTTTGAGTATTGTATAAATATTGTCGGTATTGAAAAGATAAAATCAGACAGACACTCTCTGTTACTTCCAATCAACTTCGGACAATAATTTCTAATATAGGTAGCAGCCTTAATCGAATTTATGGTTTACAATTTTCAGGATCGGTTAGATTATATTCGGTTATTGTAAGATCGGCGATATATAATGAAATATAATAGTTGAGTTTCAAACTAGTAATAGTACTAAGTACTAAGTCTCACTTAATATTTTTAACTATTTATTCTCGATGCTGTATTGTATGTATATAATAATAAATGCTTTTAAGGCCTAATTATAAGTCAACATAAATAATTTATTAAATTAAAATAAAAGAATCGTATACTTGCAAATAATGGTGACGAAGATTACGAGACAGTTATTCCTAACCATGTCCATTTGCTATTCTGTTCAAATTGTAACTGTAATCCACTATATTGTATGAAGTGTAATTATTTTGAATCTTGTTTAAATAATGAATTACGCCATGGAATGGTTTTTATTATACCAAATTGGAAAATCACATAATAAGTTATTTTTTTTAATAATCCGATATTGTATGGAGCACGAAAAAATAAAGTAATTAGTGTGAAATATTGTATTGAACTTAAATATTACATTTATGTATGTCTATATTAATGTATTATTAATACTGTATTTGAGTTATTGATTTTGATGATTTTAAAAATAGACTAATTTAAACGATTTGATTGATATCAGATGTTGGCCTTCAAACGTATATAAATCTTTGGATCGCAGCTCAAACTTCACTATCGCCGAACAAAATAAAGTAAATATAACTATAGTATACTCGTATCTAAGTTGCCTTTAGTCTTAAAATGGACGATTTTCTATATAAACTCTTAAGACTTAAAACATATTTAGTAGTCTTAATCGATTTTATTTTAGAAATTACTCAGACTTTTTTGCAAAATATTAACTGTAAGCAGAAATTAAATTCTTATATTAAAAATTGATAAGTTATACTTACATTATAATATCAAGTTTTCTTTTATGATTTGTATTTTAAAACTAAGTTTGAATATGGTTGAAATACCGCATCATCTGATTCTGTCTGTGGTCTCCAATTTTTTAAATTATATTGGTAATAATGAAGATCTTTAATTTAGTTTTAACACGATAAATTCTCTCTTATATAGATAACAATATATACAGATATATTCATGAGTTATAATCATCATTACTCCCTTATAACAATGTCTAAGAATCCAATTTATAATTTATCAGTTTAATAAAATCTGAATGTTCTGAATTTAAACTGATCTTCTGATTTATATTGAAAATCATTTAATTTAATTTTATCAGATCAATAAAATATTTACATATAGAATGTATATAAAGTTAGTTGTTTTAAATTAAAATAAACATTATATTGTATATCTAAATAATATTTCTATTTAACTACATAAAATGGAGATAACTAAGTAAAAGAGTTTAAATTTTGTTATTTATCTGAAGGTTATAAAAGATGTAGGGATGTTACACCTACTAAATTCAAAATAGTTTTCAGTTTTTAAAACAGTTTTTTTTTTTTTTTTTTTTTTTTTTTTATTGAAGAGGAGGGCAAACGAGCTGGCGGGTCACAGATGACTTGTGATCACCGCCGCCCATGAACTCTTGCAACATCCGAGGATTTACAAGAGTGTTGTGTAAGTGCAACGCTCATATTATATATGCTAAAGTGAGTTTACTCCTTGTTATATTTTTAGGCTTGGGATAAGTGATTTTACGAAATTTTGTACATAGGTACTGCTTACATCCACAAGACAAGATACTATTTAATAATAACGCAGGCGAAGGGGATACCACAAACTAGTGACATATAAAACGACGTAATATCCGAAGCATAACATCCAAAAGTACTAAAATAAACACCGATACAAAGTGGAGCACACAACTGGGTGTAGTGAGTACTGTAATAGGCAATCAGTTCAGTAATTTGCCGGACATCAGTAATTTGCCGGAGTCCGGACACGTTTAATTCCCTACAAGTTGCGACGTTTAGAAAATGGGGAAAAACAAGGATGTTCTTTGGATAGTAAAAATAAAAATTGTAAACAAAGTTCTAAATCGATATTCGTTTTATCTGTATTTTGACTGCCGTTTTATCGGTTTGATACACTTAACTTTGGTACAATTTTTTAAAATATACAGGTTCTTTGTGTCTCCGAAACATATTGTTTAAGTCTAATTGAAACGTATTTATAAAGTTACTCCTTTGAGGGTTAAAAGCACTTACAACCTGTCATTCACGAACCAAAGTTAATCTCGTATCTTTGATCCGTCTTCCCAAAGACAGTGTGTATTCTTTTTAAATTTTACTTTTATACAGTATTTTATTAATATCGTTTGTTACTATGTAATAATAGTAATAATATATACAGAATATGTTTATTTTATTATTATGTTGAATTATTATCGATTTTAAAAACACAATTCACTCGTCCTATGTTATTAAAAGCGATATGTGAGTTAATATTTATATGCAATATCTCAGCGTTACATCATGTATGATTAATAAGGAATTTTCAAATATCCTCTTGATTATTAATCAACATTTTTCCGATAAGATTTATATAATAGCAACCTTTTATTACAAATACCTTCACAGAAGTTTTTTTAACGACCGCGATTTACAAATTTTAGCAATAAAGTTGTAACTTCAGTAGCTGACGTTTGCTTTATTTAGATATTAACGACGCACATCATGAATACAGGTTCTAATTGTTTATTTCAAATTTTCTTACTCGAAAAAAATAAGTAAACTATAAATGCTGTGTGTGAATACTATTTGATATTGATATCTTACGAAGTAAAAAAAACAAATATTCTAAAATCTTTTTTACGTGATGCCTCACAAAAAATATTTGTGGGGTTTGTACTTTGATCTAACTAACTTTTATTATTTATAATGTAACAATGTATTTTTTTTTTTTTTTTTATGGAAGATGAGGGCAAACGAGCTGGCGGGTCACAGATGACTTGTGATCACCGCCGCCCATGAACTCTTGCAACATCCGAGGATTTACAAGAGTGTTGCCGGCCTTGTAGGTAGGAGTAGACGCCTTTTTTGAAGGTACTCATGTCGTACCGATCTGGAAATACCGCCGAAGGGAGTTCGTTCCACAAGCGAGTGGAACGTGGAAAAAAAGTCCTTGAGAACCGCACAGTGGAAGATCGCCACGCATCCAGGTGGTAGGGATGGTAAAGAAGTCGATGGCGCGCTGTGCGGTGATAAAATTCGGCGGCAGGCATCAGATCGAATAGTTCTTCGGAACACTCCCCGTTGTAAATGCGGTAGAAGACGCACAAAGAAGCCACGTCTCTACGCAATGCCAAAGAGTCCAGCCGTTCGCAGAGCACCGGGTCCCCGACAATCCGAGCGGCTCTCCGTTGTACGCGGTCAAATGGTAGAAGCTGATATTGGGGTGATCCGGACCAGAGATGAGAACAGTACTCCATGTGTGGCCGGACCTGCGCCTTATAGAGCGCAAGTCTTTGGCCAGGTTTGAAATACTGCCTCGCTCTATTAATCACTCCCAATTTCATCGAGGCCAACTTGGCCTTGCTCTCCAGATGACCACGAAACTGACAATCGCTCGAAATGTCGAGACCCAGTATTCTGATACTTGGCGAGGCAATGAGGGGGGTGCTCTCGAAGAAGTATAAGCTTGAGATATAAAATTCAATATGTAAAATATATAGTGTTTAAAAAGAAGTTAAAAAATGTATAAAATGAATGTCAAGAATATGTTTTCAGATCATCTTACATTCGAACTATTGAATAGTAAACGGAATTTTAAAAATTGAATTTTTTTAAATAGTGAATTGAATACTTAAACGGAACAAATAAAATAACTATAAATTTTCAATAAATATTATAATAACCATAAATATTTTATACCCCATAGCGACTTGCGTTGCTCTCTCAATTGTTTCTCAGACCGATTATTTATTTCTTTGGATTTATCTAATGCTCTTTGCTGTGTTGCTACGAATACAGATGCGAGAACCTAAATTTCACTTAATTCGCCACCGCGGTTTGGGCATGACTATGAAACGGACCAATTAATATACAGAGTTACTACCGCATTTATTAGTACGGTTTTAATATTTTTTTAGCTTCATACGATTGCTAACGTTCTATAATAAAAACTTTTTTAATGTATATAAAAGTAAAAACTAACACAATAATGTATATAAATATATAAATAAAGTAGCTTGTTCTGTGCGGAACAAGTAAAGAACTACGGCCAGACTAATTAGAAAAAGAATTATAATTTTTTACAGAACAAATTTAATATTTAAGCATCATCTCACACATACAACATAAAATCAATTTATATTGATTTGGAATAACAAGTGAAATAATTAAATACCAACACAAATTTATATATTATTTTATTATTTCATTAAAACTTTGGAATCTTAATTCCATGAGTTTATTAGTACGGTAGCAAACAATAAAAGGGTTTAATGTAAGTGCCTATTTCTTATGGGTCTCCGCTAATTCAGAAGTTTTAGATTGGTTCAAAGTTTTAAACGATAACAGTAAAAGAAAAGTTGATAATTGTAATTTGAGGAAAGCTTAAGTCGTTGCTCAAGTGCAATTTAATAATATGATAATGTAGCGAGCTCGAGACGACAGACGTTATAATGCTTTATTGTAGGAACGTGGCATGAGTTTTTTTTTTATAATAATGTTTACGAATTGATAATTCGTAAACATTATTATAAAAATTAAAAATGTAGAGGATACCTCTACATTTGTAAAACGCCGATTTGAAATTAATATTTTAATTAATATTATATCTATAAACAGTCTTAAACCAAATTATTTTTTAATCTAATGTTTACTTATAATACTACTGTCAGAAACAGACCATTACATCAGAGAGGCACTGAGGCTGCATATGATAAGAATTGCTTCAGCAAAATGTAAACGACATTTAGAATATCCAAACCTTGAAGCCTGATGTTCTTGTTAAATACCAGTATTTTGATTTTGAACCTGAATGTTATTTTGTGTTGGAAATAAGAAATTTAACAAAAGCTCTATCTATAACAGCCTTAAGTATCCTCCGCCATTATGTTGAACATGAGGCCACTTTTCACAAGATGATCACTTATGACCGAATGGTGAAAACAGTTTTCTGTCTTTTTCTATTATACCGAAACCTTCTCCCTTTCAAAATTATCTTTAATGAATTCCAGTCAATTTCTGAAAGATACATTTTTGCTTGTCAAATGATATGTCAAATTCAAGTTGTATATATATACTTGTTTTATTTGTCCGAATAAGTCTATGAGTATGGGAATGTGCACATTACAAATATACAGTCACTTTTGTTATGTGACTATAATATTTTTTCGACCATGTATTTTATTTTAAATAATTTCTTTATTCTTAACGGACAAACAACGTATCTTCATATAAAAGTACAATAGTACTATTGTTTAAATTGTGGTGGTAACCAGTATCATTGATATGATATAATTATATGATATTTATCTTATGATATAAAATTAAGCTTTTGTGCATGTATCGTTTTATATAATATAAAATTAAACTTTTTTCAAAATTCCTAATAAATGTTTTTGGGTTATAAATTTCGGCATTGGCATGTTTCCATATTACTTATCTTGCAAAGTTAGCATCAAATCAAAACCCGAACGAATCTTAACTAAGAGCGAATTTTGACTATTTCGCAGTAACATATTATAAACAACGTTATTTTATTAGACACAACTTCCATTCCAATTTAGCAAAAATAGACTTTGGAGCTTTTTTCATTATAAGCGAAGCCGTTGGGAAAAGCTAGTATAAAAACCTCTTTGATTGTATTTGATTGCCTTATGTTATCTAAATTGGGTATATGTCAACAATAAATTAAAAACGTTACTCAACGAATGCGATAATGCGATAATTACTTTTCAATTCGTTTCGGTCAAAACCCATTCCTTCAAAATGTTATTGTTTAGCCTTTTTTAACGACCTTTTAGATTATTTATACTTATGTACACTTTTTGTGACTAAAACTAAGTAAAAATAGATAAGAAGGAATTTGCACCATGCACACCAACACGATAGCACATGTTAGTTTGTTTTTATCAGAGTGATTACATTAAAAAATATATTGTAACAAGATAGATTGTTATAATGTTAAATAACATAATTGCTTTGAGGAGTACCATTATTTATAATAGTCTATTTAAAAATAAAACATTATACTCGATATTGGACAGTATCCTCTTTCTATTACGGTTACTGTCGTTTTTTTATTTAATGTACGCTTACATTCTTATGTTGTGGTCACTATTCGACTTATAAACCAAACACGCTCTGTAAACTTGGCTTCAGTTCATAGAATGAAAGTAATTTGTAACATTGACGTAACTATTTGTATTTTGTTTCTGTATTACAAATATCTGTATATAATATATAAAAAATAATGACAAGAAGTAATTATTTTATTCGTTTTATTTATATTATATATTAAACTCATTGCCACAATATCTAATGTCTTAAGTATAATAATATCCCGAATAGTCAATAATTTCTCATTAAATTCATCTTCAGGCAGTATATTAGGTCAATCTTTTAAGAGCAGATGGGGATTATCTTGTTATACAGTTACTAACTTAAAGACTGTACAATGCTTTTGTGACTATGGAGGGAATAAGTTAGTTATTAATAAATTCATGGTTATATTGTAGTTTAAGTTATTAATATAGGTTTTGTAGTGGTTTTATTGGGATAGTTATTTTACAAATAATATTTTAAAACAGATAATTATGTGCTTAAAAGGTCTAAATTTTTATTAAAATACTATATTTAAAATCAAAATGCAAATAAAGCACAACAAGAAACATTCCTTTGTACAATAAAGAAATAATCCGTTCAGAATTTCTATCCACTGTCACTGACTCGTATATTGACATTCTCTAAACAATTGTCTCTACTTCCGTGGTAAACATTCATCCAATTAAACATCGAAGTAATTCGACTATCGATTTGATTACGCCGCAGTCCCAATGTTACAGTGACTTGCTCCATTTTTATTGTATTCTTCCAAATAATTTTAAAAAGTTATAGTTTGCAAAAAGAAGTAATATATACATCTGCAAACTACATATTTAATACAAAGCAAAATAAATAATTTTTATTATTCATAAAGATTTTTAATAAATATAAGTCACTTCTATATCCTAATAATAATTTTGAAATCTAACATAAACGTTAAAGAAACGATTTTTTATGGAATATTATATTGTTACGAGGGAACTTCCCGGCCCGAAGGGCCAGGAAGTGTCAGGTGTCACGTATGAGGTTGGAACCCACTCTATTTTGTAGCCTGATTCAATAGCTTTTTTTTTTGATGTATGACACATTATTGTGTGATTTGTGGGTGATAAGTGATGCGCGTGCATACAGAGTCAATCAGCTCGTTATTATATAGTAAGGATTTTTCTTCCTAGAGGATTTTGTTTTTTCTTAAAATATTTGTAAGAGAAAGCATTGATTATAATGACGTAGTTAATTTAGAAGTATATCATGGAAACATAATTTGCATTAGTAAGACCACAGGTAAAGAATCGATTGCTGACTTGCTGAAGAAGGGCCTAAAGGGCTCACCTAAAACTAACCGGCGTGTATATGATTGAACCAATGCCAAAATTCCATGTTATTTAACTAGGTAGTTTATAAATGACTAATCCTAATACAAAAACATTTAATAACATATATTTAAATTGCCTCATTATTACGGAACTTATGAGTGGTGTTTTCCTTATCTCTTTTTCAGTCTATCAAAATTCAAAGTTCTTAGAATTGTTCAAGGATACATGACTAAGAAAGCAAACTATAAGTTTTGTATAAAATGCTAATAATTTTGAGAACATCATCAACATTGTATGTTTTAATTGATAATGGTTTATAAATTGTAACAATAAAGAGGACAGATATTTTGTCTTATAATATTCAAAAGTAGAAAAACCAGTCTGAACAAAACGAGATCTAATTAATTTTTATTGTATTGGTGTCAGTTAACAGTTGTTAACTATTTTTGCTTATTTTACACATTTTAATATTGATCAATTTGGTATTGCAATGAAAATTCTATATGCTGTATAGTGTATTTGAATTTTATTAATATATATATATATATATATATATATATATATATATATATATATATATATATATATATATATATATATATATATATATATATATATATATATATATATATATATATATATATATATGTAAACATGTGTAGTCATGTTAAGTATATTTTAAGTATTAAATAATTATATTGGAAAATACGTCAGTACTCCGGAAAATGAGCTACAATAGGAAATTATATCTAGAAATATATAACCGTTTTTATCGTCTGCCAAATGTATCGTGACCTGACCTAAGTGGCGATACGATAGCCCTGTTGTTAAATATATAATTATTAAATAATTATTCAATATATCTAAGGTCTATAGAATGAAATCTGTTATCTCCACCAGGACTAACAGATTTTATTTTAAACAACACGATAACACATGTTAGTTTGTTTTTATCAGAGTGAAATACATCAAAAATTATATTGTAACAAAATAGATTGCTATAGTGTTAAATAACATAATTTTTTTGAGGAGCACCATTATTTATAATAGTCTATTTCAAAGAAACAAAACCTATCAGCTTATTTTATTTTGAAATTCTAAAGAATAATATAATTTGGTGATTTTATCTTTTGTACACTTCAGTTGTAGCGAACCATGGCCATACTTTTTAGTCAAGTCAAGTATAAAAGACATTTAGAAAAGTTAGAAAAGAACTATTTGTAGTATACGTAAATATAGACATATAAATATATACCCGCATCTTTTAAGAATTTTATTTTTAATTCTGTTACATCTTTAAGGTAAGTTTAGTAATAATTAGTTATTTTTATTTGCTTTAACATTTGGCTTGAAATCAATAATCTTTCAATTTTGTTATTAAGTAAAAAAGGAGTTGCAGTAGATGAATGGTGATGAGAGTATTATTTGTTTATATTGAAATTGAATGGCAAATCAAACCTGCAATTTATTAAGAAAGGTTAATTTTCTTAATTTCACATATTAAATTATAATATTTACATAAGAATATTAAAATATAATATTGGCCATACATAAAGGAGGCATTAACCCCAAATCCATTCACTAAATATTATAAAAAATATAATTATTAAAAAATACGAACAGTGTTTGCAGGATATAAATATAAAAGACTTTATTTATTATTATTATTATTAATGTAAAAACGTAACATACAATAAAAAAGTTACAAGGCTGTAAAAACGACAAGTAAAAATAATTTCACTTAACAACTAGCAAATTGTAACTACTGCAAAGCTCAATATTATTATGAAATGTAATTAAATTAACGTCAAGAGATTTCATGAACATTTTAAAAATATATATTTAAACAATAAGTTATATACTCGTATTTGGCGGTTTAATACTGCAAATGTACACCAATAGTGAATATTATTGAACCGGCACAAAATAAAATAACAAATTGATTGAAACAGGCTTTGCATGTCTACGAACAACGCTTAATCAAATTGGAGCTACGATACCTTACAGTTGTCGACAACAATTGATTTAAATGGTAATTTGACATTATCCAATTCTCTTGCTTCTTAATTAAACTAATTAACAGAATATTGTTAAAGTCGAAGTTATTTTTGAGAGTTATATAAATCATTTAATAATAGAGATTAATTAAATAATAATTAACAGATTTAAACTTAATTCTGCAATCGTGATTAACTGAATTTCTTTAATAATCAATATCAATCGGATGTTGGACATATGTCTAAAGGGGCCGTTAAATACATATAAAAAAATTAGATTAATTACTAAATAAAACTGTAGAATACAGTAAACTAAAACATATACATATATATATTGAAGCAATGTATAATACTACTTCATATTTTAATATAAATTTATAGATACGGATCATTCTGATATATGTAAATAAAATATAACACGTGACATAAATGATTGTTTTAATACATATTTTTTATTTTTGATGGATAAGAATATAGTTTAATATAAGCTACTGCTACTTTAACGATCACATCCATTATCAGTATCCATTTATTATGTTAATATATCAGCTAAATGTTAATTGTGTCTTTTGTTTGTTTTTCTTCTACAATCTTAGTGGTGTTTTTTCGCAGTATTTCATAAAATTTTCCCCTTTTTTCGATCACCAAGTAGCTCGCGTATCGTGTTAATCTCTTTATCCATTTCAAGTTCTAGTTCCGTGTCATTTTGTAATTGGCTGAACCTAGGGCACTTTGTCGATAAGTGAATTATGTATTTGCATACATTTTCCCCACTTCTGCAGACCATACTGCCACTGCATACGTAATATAGATGATCCTGGGATCCAACAGTTTACTCGGGCCACACGTTCTAGTGCTTAAACACACTTTTGCAATTGTAGCACCCAGCATTTTTATTTCTTTTGTTTTGTTGGAAAAACCTCAGTTTGTTGTGCTATCTTCATGTGTCAATTTTCCGTAGTACTGCGTTGGAGCTGTTTTGTATTTCATGTAACGACGAACTCTACGTCGTACACGAGCGTTACACGCATCCCATCGTCGTGTTTCGTCCTGCCTCTTCACCGGACGATCACGGAGCGACTCGAACAATCATAAATAAAACCTCAATCACATTCTTTATATTTCATATTATTCTTTTCTTTAACTTATTTTACGTTACTAAAAATAAATTTAAGGACTTTATCACCCATTAACATCCCTCACCAAACCTTACGTGGGGTGAAAATTTCAATTTGAATGAATTTCATGAATTTATTTTTAGTTATCATTTCCGGTTTCAGCATCCCAAAAAACGTAGAAATATACATCTATCTTGATTTTATAGAACAAAAATAAATTTTCACCCCCTGTAAGGGATGGTAGGGGGTGATAGTGGTCATGAATTTATTTTTAGTTATCATTTTCGGTTTCAGCATCCCAAAAAACATTGAAATACACATCAATCTTGATTTTATACAAAAATTTCAATTTTCACCCCTTAAGAGGTAGTAAGGGGGTGCTAGTGGGAAAACGGGCATTTAAAATTAGTTTTTATTGTCATATTCGGTTTCAGCGATCCCAAAAACCTAAGAATAATGGGGTCTCCCCTCTGGTTCATGATTATTTTTTTTTTTGTGTGCCTGTGTTGTTATTTTATAAATACCTTTATTTTTGTATTATTTTATTACCCATTAAATTGCAAAACTAGCTACTCCTACTGCTACTACTACTACTTACTAATAGTTTTGCATTTCATTAAATTCAAAGTAAATAAGATGACTAAATTTAATCCGTGTCTATTGATTATTATTTATTACCTAACGCGGCGACTTAGTATAAAGGATTTGAAAGAAGAGCGTCGTTGTTTGGCCCCGCTCATCACATTTTAAACGCGATATAAACGCACATAGGTAGTCCATTACTTGAAGCGTCTTGAACCTATCTATTGTTTAATATTTTATGCGGTAAAAATACTGTTTGAGTTCTTTTGGTATGGTTATTCTCAAACTAAATGACAGTTCTGGAAACAAATCAGTAAAGTTGGATTTTTAGAAGGAGAAGCAATATCTAAGAGAGAGAAATCTAACAAGAAAAGACTTGTGCTCCTACCACAGTTTTGGATATTCAAAATATAGTCTACAACATTTGTCAGTGCTTTTATAGCATCCCTTCGTCTTGAATTATTTTCCAAGAACTTTGGCATCTCGTCATAGAGTTTTTTTTCTATAACCTTAGAGAGTCACAATACTGATAGAACTTCGATTATTGTTTTTAATTTATTTTTCTTTGGTATAGGCGTATAGGACAACAGTATTCTGCCAACTATAGAATGTAATATAATAATTTACTGTATATATATTATTTAACCACAACATTAACATTCACAGAGACGTACCATGAGAGCCAACAACGCTCGACTTGATTTTGTGTAATATTCTTGTAACAGTTTATATATCAAGTGGATGCAGTGTAAAACTACTTAACTTTAGTTTGTAAAATATTACTTACGTATAATTGGCTTGTAAGATATATTTTGCTTTATTGTTTTCATTTATTAGGATTAATTAAGCTTGCTTGTATACGTAGTGGCAAATATACACCGCTGTCTCGATCTTTTGTAACACCAGAGAAATAAGAAGAGCGTCGGCCTTGGAGTATTGCCGTTATTGTAGAATTTGTGTAAAGAAGTAACGTAACGTCTAACGTCTTTTTTTTTTTCATTTTAAACAAATTAAAAAACAACTAACACCGACATTTGAAAAATTATAAAAGTCAAAAATAATATTACTAAAGCAAATAAAAGACAATCAATGAGGAAAAACGTCTCAATATTCTACGAGTAATCCTTTTAATTAACTAGAGACCAGAATTTTCACAGCATTAAACGATTTACCATTAGTTTGAGCTTCTCTAACTCTTAAAGAGGGAGCTTTATTCATATCACTGTCATTAGTGCTGTGATAAAATATCACTACCTATTATTAGGTAACTTTGGGGTAAATAGTAAGAAGAAGGTAAATAACAGAAGAATGTATATAAGAAGAATATAAACCATTTGTATATACAGATTTAAACTTTTTTTTATCATATATACACATATTAAAAAAAGTAACAGTAGGGAAATTAAAAATAAAAATTATATTTATAATACTTTCGTAGAAAAATCTCAGTGTCTCTGTATTTAAAAGAAAAAATCAAAAAGTATTTACTAGCATTGAATTTTTCTCTTGTTTTTTCTCTTATTTCATTAAGACAAATTATTTCAAAATATAGCATACATTATTATACAAAATATTAAAATATTCACTGTTAAATAAATTTTGGAAAATGTTTTTGTTAATATACTCGTATATTAGTGACAAAACAGACAACATATTTTATATATAAAAATATTTGACATTAACTATGGTTAATGTTTGCTATTTTTATATTATATAACACTGCCAAGTTAATAGAAAATTACTGGTTACAAAACTGAAAACTAATTTAAAAAATTATCAACGTTTTGATCTCGAACGGGGAGAAACATGCTGCCATAGCAATACTACCATTCAGGAAATTGCAACTCCTCAAGCTCTCATAAATCCCCTTAAGGTAAAGTTCAATATCATTGCCCATAACGACTTCCTGTATCGCTTCAATTATAATTTATGATATTTGTCTTGTCATGTTTGAGCAATTCATAAAAGTAAAAAATATTTTAATTTGAAATTCTGAAAACTAATATAATTTGGCTATTTTTATCTTTTGTTGCCTTCAGACTTCAGTTGTTATCCACCACGACCATATTTTAAAATCAAATATAGAAGATATATAGAAAAGCATTATGTGTAGCCAATTAATCTCATATTTCATGAGTATATACAACGACATCCTTAGACAATTCTGTTTGCACAATATATGAAGGAGGCCTTAACCCCGGAACGGATCTCAACATCCGGTCACTAAACATTATAAAAAATATTACTAAAACAAAATGCGAACAGCGTTAACAATAAGGCGAACATAGAAGATTTCATTTATTATCATCATATAACTAAAATTCAAATTCTAAATGAAAATAGAAAATGTCGTATTGCTGTAAGAACGACCACAAAAATTTATTTTACTTACAATAAGCATATTGAAACAACTACAAAGCTGAATATTATTATATAATGAAATTTTTTTGCCGTCGAGTGATTTCATGAACATTTTAATAGCGTTATTTGGAATTTTGTCAGAACAATGAACATGCCTTTTACAAAATATTAAAATATATTGTATTGATTGTAGCTTTGTTTAAATTTAAAGAAATTTAATAATTAATTGTAGTGAAAATGTATACCTGACTCTTTATCACACTTATACAGTGTTTTTATTGTATATACTAATGTGCACTATTTTAAAACATGAAAAAAAAACGATCATTGAGCATTCATTTGAAGACAGCCAGAACGCGTTGTGGCCGTTTTTTCTCTCCACTGAGCGTTTTCGTTTTTAACTTTAACTATTTAACGTTAAATATTGAACGAATCAGTATCGCAAAATGTATATTTATAGTAAAATTTACTGAATCGGCATAAAAATAAATAACAATTTGACTGAAACCTACTTTGCATATGTTCGAACAACGCTTAATCATATTGAAGCCACGATACCTTACACTTGTCGACAACAATTGATTTAAATGGATATTATCGAATTTTCTTGCTTCCTAATTAAGCTAAATAACAGAATATTGTTAAAGTCGATATTATTATTTCTGTGAGTTCATATGCTAAGTAAATCATTTAATAATGAAGATTAATTAATGAATAATTTTAAACGATATATTAAATAGTAATTTATTGATCTAAACTTCATTTCGGAATCATGATTAACTGAATGTATTTCATAAACAATAATAATCAGACAGGCAGCAATATCCTAAGCATAAAAATATAAGGGAATATTTTAATTTAAAAGAAAACTTTCAATGAAATATAAAATGTTACTTACAATTTTACTTATATTTTTACGCTGGCTAATAAATGCCCTCGTAATTTACGAATTTTAAACTTTGCATTTTTATGAAATCTAATACAGGCAACAGGTATTAAAATTGTATATTCACATTTTATTACACATTCTATGTAAGTGATAATATTCTGTTATTATAAATTAAACAATTGCATTATAATGTTCTTTAAAACGTATTCTTACTTATATTCTTTAAGTTAATTACATTCAAACTGTTTATAACATTAAAATTATTGGAACTCCTACTTTATATTCATATTTCTATTGCTAGTAAGACAATATAAACCGTTACTTTTGATTTAAAACCAACCGTGATGCTTCAAATAGAAGATTTCGCTGTTGCAGTGACCTTAAATTCTAGTACATATCAATAGCATTGGATCAAGATACAAACATTAAGTAAAACCATGTATTGAAATGATTGCGGATTCATAAAAACAAATTATGCTCAATAAATTGCATTTACCTTAATCTTAATACTTTCAAATATGATTTAATAAAGAAAATACCGAACTGACAATAGACTCAATAAGTCTAAGGATAGACTTTTATTTAATTAAAAGCTTTTGAATCCATATTTATCTTATCTTTTCTTATGAATTCGCAAGAAAAATATTCCTTTCTTAATTATATCTACCTTCCAAAAAGTTTATCCGCGTTACTTTGTTATTACCATTTAGATAGAAATAATGTTATTTTTTGCTACCTCATCCAAAGATTTAAATATTTTTGGGTGTAATATCTTATGTGTTTTATTTTATTATTTTTAATATTTTATTAATGTTTTTCAGTTACATTATTTATTAATACTAATAAAAAGATCACCACAAAAAAGTCACAAGTTTTCTGTTACATTTATTTTCTTTCGGGTAGATGTTATAGATCCCAGTCAATTATTGTGATAAAGCTTTAAGATCTCCCTACATCTGTCCCAATTTCCCTATGTATATTCCAATTACTCTAGGCAATTAGTTCAGCCCTAATCTTGCGATAAAGCTATGAAGATTAACAATGATTCATTAATTTCAGGTCGTATTACGTATAAATGGAAGTTAGTTCTTCGCAATTTAATTTTACCTTGTAATATGTCTGTTATTTCAGAGTAAAAGGATGAGGTTAAAAATGTTTTTACAATATTTTTATAGCAATATAAAGGAGTTTTCGAACACAAGTTACGTGTTTGTTTCTTCTTCATTCTTTTAAGATATATAGGCATCCTTTTAAAGCATTTGGCAATTATAAGTATTAATGGCAATTAATAAATACTAGGATCCGCCAACCGTGCGCTGCGGGGGTTGAGCTGAGCCCCTCTCCTTTCTACTTTTCGTGAAAACTTTTGAATGGCTAAACATTTTTTCAATCTATTTTCGCTATAACATCCGCGTTTGGCTCAAACATACATGAGAAAATTTATAGCTAATTATCTCGTCGCGTTCTGGAGACAACTAAACAGAAAAAAAGGTCTCCCAAAAGGTTACCTCTAATTTAAAGGTATTTTTTGTTATCCAATCAGAATAACAAAAAATCTTAATCTTTCAAATAATCTCTTCTTCATTAAGCGATTACTGAAATTTTGTCAAGCGACATCCAATTTTATTTTCTTCATCTGAGGAGATTCATTACTTTATTTTTACTAAAATATTTTGAGATATATTACGTTCTTAGCTTCGTCCGTTACTATTTGATAATATTTAACTTATATTCCAAAAGCTATTTAGGATCCACAAGTAGTGTATTATTAGTTTGCGGTTGGGCTTTGTTTAAATTTGTTTGGTAGTTTTTAAATATATTAATAAATTGTTGTAATTAAATAATGAATAGTTATCAAAATAAATAACAACACTCAGGAGGTATTGTAATAAGTAAATTTGAATAGTTTTTTTTACATGTCTATTATCTAGTATGCAATTAGTTTAGTATTTGTCCGTGAAAAGTTGTTCAAATAATCAAACCATCAAATTACTGGTCTATAACAAGAAAAACAGTAGCAGTTCATAATGAGCTCTGTTTCAGAAGTCAATGGCGATGGCACAAAGTCCGACCTCATCAGATAATTGCGTTCTTTGATCTTGAGTTGAATGAATAAACCTAAATACAAGTTCAGAGGGGCTTATAACATCATTTAAATTTCCTAAACAATATAATTTCCGCTTGAAATTAAACCTTGACACTCGGGAAATTTAAGAAACCAACAATATAATGACTGTACTTTATTCTTCAACTGATAAGTTTTACTGACAAACACGCCACGAACAATTGTTTACATTTATTTATTTATCAACACAAAAATATATGTAAATATAAAATACAGTGAAATTATTGTTATTTATATTAGGTCTGTTAAGTGTCATTATCCAACTGAAAAAAAACCACCTAAATATAAACTTATAAAAGGGTGTTTTCGTGTGCTTTGATATCATAAACGTATAAAGCAATAATTTTATTTTTTTTTGCAAAAAAATACATAGTTTGTTTTGTCTCTTAGTCGACCTTTGCTGAATACTTTTGTAATAGGTGACAAAGCACTTAAATCATCATCATTATATTAAGCTAACGAATGGATTTGGTTTTGACAATTATTATTTTATAAATACCTTTATTTTTGTATTATTTATTACCCATTAAATTACAAAACTGGCTACTACTACTACTTACTAATAGTTTTACATTTCATTAAATCCAAAGTAAATAAGATGACTAAATTGTATCCGTGTCGTAGTACAAAGGATTTGAAAGAAGAGCGTCGTTGCTTGGCCCAGCTCATTACATTTTAAACGCGATATACACGTACGTAGGTATTCCATTACTTTACAGCGTCTTGAAACTATCAGGAGTTTAAGTTTTAGTTTAAGTTCTTTTGGTACGATCATTCTCAAACTAAATGATAGTTCTGGTAACAAAATTATATTTTTTTTTTTGCAAGGAACAGCAATATCTAAGAGAGAGATATCTAACATGAAAAGAATTGTGCTGCTACCACAGTTTTGGATATTCAAAATATAGTCAATATTTGTCATGCTGTTATAGTCTTCGTCTCGTTCGTCTCCTTCGTCTTTTTAAAATTATTTTCCAATAACTCCAGCATCTCGTAATAGAATATTTTTTATATTACCTTCGAAATCAAAATACTGATAGAACGTCGCTTTATTTTATTTTTTTGGTATAGCCTTACAAGGCTAGTATAGTATTCTGCCAACTATCGAATGTAATATAATAATTTATTATGTACTCGTATATAATTTAACTATAACATTATAACATTGACAGAGACGTACCATGAGAGCCAACATCGCGCGACTTGATGTTGTGTAATATTCTTGTAGCAGTTTGTATATCAACTGGATGCGGTGTAAAACTTCCTAACTTTCGTTTGTAAAGAATTACTTAGTATAATATAGGCTTGTAGGATGTATTTTGCTTTAGTTGTTTTCATTTATTAGGGTTGTTCAAGCTCTTGCTTGTATAAGTGGTGGCAAGTGTACACCGCTGCCCACGATCTCTTGCAATACGAAAGAAATGACAAGAGCGTTGCTGGTCTTTGAGGAACAAGTCGTATCGTATCGTATGGAAATTCATTCTATATTTTAGTAGAATGTAGCAAGAAATATGTGGAGGTTCGCACTATAGAAGTATGCTATGCATTCGGATGATGGAGATTATATTATAATGCAAGTCGACGGCGCAATTGATTTAGGAAACGTCGATTAGGTTTTTTAGTAGTAAACTTATATTTTCTGAAAGTAAACCTGAATACGACTCAGTTTATTCTACTTTTTTAAGTGGCAATGTCTGGTTACTCAAGATATTAGTTTCTTTAAAAAAATACAGAAAAATATATACAAAAACTCCACCCGTTATTGCAGAATATCTTTTTTATTCATTTTAAACACTATAATATTAGACAAATTAAAAAGTTACAAATTAGTTTGAACTTCTCCAACTCTTAAAGAGAGAGTTTGATTCATATCACCGTCATGAGTGCTGTGATAAAATATCACTACTTATTATTATGTAACTTTGGGGTAAGTAACAGTAGTAACAAGAAAGTAACAGAAGAATGTAAGTATTTTTAACGTATAAATGAGCATTTCCAAAGTTCATTAAAGATATAAATATTATGGTAATATAGAATTTAGTTTTCTAATAAAGAATAATCTTTAAAACTGTTGGAATTTATGGGCATTTCGTTTATGTAAATTATATAACTAATAGCACTGTCATTTACGTGGTTTGAGTGGAGCTACTGTAATTGATATCATTTAGGGAATCCTTCGCAATGGCTGGTTGGAAATTTTATCCTCAAATCTCTCATCGAGATGGTCACTATGATAACTTATGATTGAAAACTTTGAATTTAAGGAACATCAAAATAAAAATTTTGATCCTATCCGAAGTGTTTTCCAACGTCTAAGTATAATACAATATAATATTATAAAGGGTTTCTGCTTTATTTTATTATCTATAAGCTCAAAATAGAAGACCTAGAATTGGACAACACACACAAACTTCTGGACCGAGCTCAAGATATCAGCGAGGATGACGTCACAGACTGGCCCACACTTATGGCAACTCCGAGCTAGACGACTATCATCCTGTATTTGTTCCTGATCAGCGCAGCATCATGGAAGCTGTATCAATATATAGTAGCCACCAAGATAAATGAACATCCGAAGGCGACACCAACTAGTGAGGACACTAGTGGAAGCTGTAAGATCAGCTTCTCTCTGAAGGACGGAGGAGTTCTCACAGCATAAGCAGTGATTCCCGCTTACATTGAATGCATATGCATGCATGCATTTGCTAGTACATTGGTCTTCTACTAATAGTATTACTTATTATACTAATAATAATATGATATTATATGTAAGGCCTTTCAGATTTTTACTAAGAATTACTTTAAATATATTCGTTTATAGCTCATTTAGTGTACCTTCGATTTTATGCTAAGCTATTATTCATTTCACGAACAAATAATGTCCTCTGTAAATGTCCTCGGATTATACTTATACAACGAAAGGAGTCTGTTTTTTATGTATTTCTCATATCATATCATTTTTATTACAGAAGAAGTCTTTACTCGCAATTTCGATGCACTTGAAAAAAATATGACGCCGAATTAATGCCTGATAGTTTTTCGTCAATCCTAAAAGTTTTCTAAACCTCCAATCCATTACACTTGTGTGAAATATAATATTATCATCATTAGTTATGAGGTACTTGAATTTCGACTCCATCAAAGTTAACGTGAAACCTTGAGTATATTCTGAAACCAAGGACGTGACAGATTTTCGGAGTGACATCGCGTATTATGGATTCAGTATTGACACTCTTACAGCTTGGTTACACTATAATGAAACTCTAATAATGTTTAAATATAAATATATACCTATAATTTAAAAACAAAATCTTGAACTATTCAGTTGTGTATCTGTAATAAAACTTAAAAAAAAATGTTTTTTTATTTAATTTATTTATTATACAAGCTATCTGGAAAATAATCATTTGAACATTTAAAATATTTTTCTGTTGTAGATTTATTTATATTGAATGAAACATTTTCACAGTATAAAATGTATTTCTTAATACACATGTGCTTATCATTAATTGAAAAATATACTATCGCAAATGATATTGGCTATTTAGTGCTAGACAGAATGTGAGAACAATATTCTTTAAACCTTAATAATTCAACTTAAATCTCCTAATAATTGGAACCGTACATACAGATCACTGCATATGACTTTATCTTTGCTTTATAAAACTTATTGCTTCCATCAGTACCAAGCCTCTACGCTTCTTTAGCCTGCTTCTTATTGTAGACGTACTATTAAGTAAGTAAAATTGTTAGAAAAGTTTATTTAAAACTATTGTAGTTTATTAATTATTTTTCTTGATTTTGTATAAGTGTGGCATGAAATGTATCACAATCAGTAAAAAAAGATGTTAAATAAAAGCTACGTCATATTTTATTAAGTATTATGTGAAGGAATTGCTGTGTCACGTTGCCTGTCCTTCTTTATATACCTAAAAGTTTCGTTTGTTATAAGTTTTGTCACTTTGTAACATTCTTTAAAAGTAATCGTTATCCTAAAATGTAATAAATTAAAGGAGAAATGCGATTTCTTATTTTTATTTTTAAATAAAAGTACATTGTTAATAACCTTCATTTAGGCAGTGTAATTAATTCTGTGGGATATAAAAAAAAACAAAAAGTAATTAGCAACATTTATTAAAAGAACATGAAGATATCAAAAAATAAAATAAGTAAAATAGAATTAACTTTCAGAAAATTATTTCTTAATCAATACTTCCTAAGTAAGATTAACTTACAAATTAAAAGTATGGCCATGATGTAAAACTACTATTTAGAAATATAAGGTATGAAGTTAGGGTCTATGATATTGAATTTTAGGTTAATATTACAACTCGTTATTAATTTTACTATTTTAGATTGCATTTAATATTCATGAAAACTAATTTAAAGTCCACAATATTGCAGGTGTATTTTTTGATTTTTTGTTTAACTTGTATATTTCTCTGGAGATATTTTAAATTAAACTAATTGGAAATTATTTTTCCCGTTGTTATATTTAATGCTGTTTAATTTTTTTTGTAAGTTTGTTTGATTTTAATGAAGTGTATTGTACAAGATATTATTACAGCATATCTAAACAATTACAGTGTTCTAAAAGAGAGCGTAATAATTTTACGAACCAACCAATTTCCTCGGTGTCAACTCCATACAACGTGACGTTGGCAAAATATAGTAAAAGCCTTAACCGAATTTAGTTTATAGTTATCCATAATAGATTACCGTATCTTGTGAGATTTTTCTTAAAGGATTAATTAAAATGAGTCTTACTTTCTGGAAGTGTATTTTTAGTCCAATACGTTTTGTATTAAGTCTAATACTAAAATTACAAACAAGTGCGAATTGGATTCTCCCAACGAGGGTTCCAAAGAAATAAGTAGATATAAAATATTTCTGGAATCGAGTCTTAAGCTATTCATTATAATTATTTCAGATTTTACAGACTTCTAAAATAAAAGAGCGACAGTTTTTTTATATCTTTCATTATAAATAGGAATTTATGGGTCGTAAAAAAATTAATCAAATATATTTTGAGATATCCATATCAAATTTGTGCACAGATATCTCACTTGAGTTAGCTTAGTTAAATTTAATATTGAAATATTAAATTTTGAATGAAAATTTGAAAACTATACATTTGTTATTAAATCATAAAAGTGTTTTGGCTATACTTTTATGATTTAAAGACAAATGTATAGTTTTCAGATTTTCATCGAACTTTTATTATAATACGATGTTATTTCCCAAATTTTATAGTTCTAGGTTAACTGGAACTGTAAATTTTAAGTGCCATGAAAGTGTTTAAATATACATTTGTATTCTTACATTTTGAAGTTCTATTATATTTTTTATAAGTTAAAGGAGCTGTAGACTTTAGTTTATGGTTTTAATTACACCTTGATATCTCCACGAGTTCCCGAAACTAAAGGCCCTTGACGGACTAACAGACAGACGGATGGATGGATGAAAAAGACGGACAACAAAGTGATCTTATAAGGATTTCCGTTCCATGTACGGTATCCTAAAATGCATTCATGACTTTTTTTTTTAAATGGTTGGCATTTTTTCCGTCCAGTCAGTCCATTAGAAGGACGTCACATAGCTAATACTGCATCGTCATCCAATATAAGCGTGTATACCAAACTTCAGTTCAATCGGTTAGCGATAACTGATTTAAATTCGGTTACAAGATTCCACCCGGACAAGCATACATAGATTGCAAGTTAAGTAAGCTTGTAAAGAGTTGTTAAAATGATCTAATTTAGAATTTTGAACGAAGACATCGCTCAAAGCCTTAAGTGCGGTTCAATTAAGGCTTGAAAGTAGCAGATGTAAGAGGTTATTCAATATTTGCAATGAACGAACATTTACGAGAAAATAATTTCTTTATTTCCTTTTACAGTTTAAATGGAAATAAAGAAATTATTTTATCGTTATAAACTTTATTTTTTTCCTTAAGAATAATTTAAATGTATTGCACATTTAAAATAGTTCAGTTTGATACCTGTTTTAAACACTATAAAGGATAAAATCATTTTAAACAATGTCACTTTCTATAATATACCTGTTATAAATACTACTACCAATAATTTTAGGTTTTGCTATTTTTATAGTCACCAAATGTAAGGCGTAAGTCATTTATTATACTTGTTAGATGACAGCACACTTCGAGCTTACATGGAATCGTCAATTATTTTTCATTTTCGTGTGTGTATTAACAGTAATACCATTCCAAGTCGATGACATATTAGGCTCTTTATGTAATTGAAGCTTCAATATTCTCTGGTATAAACACTTACTCATTCAAGTGGTAGCTTTTAGTTAAGAGTCTAACTTAAAAAAAACTGGTTGTCTGACTAAAAATTAATATTTAAAGTGTTATGAAAACAACATTTATTTATTGTTATAGTTGATTTATGATTACATAAAAAATTTCCCGTTCAATATCGTTATTTCTTATTTACAATTTTATTAAAAGAATTCAACGAAGTAATTATTGAAATCATTTAATTATTTTGGGAATTTAATCTATCCTTTCCTTACTTTGCATGAACGCCTTGAAATGAGTTAAGCATAATTACTTTTAATAATTTGCTTCATTAGGACTTTTTTTATCAACATTTCTACAAAACAATGTTAACATATATTGTACATAATATCATTTTAATTAAATTAAACAATGACTTTTTTAAATAAAACTATATGAAAAATATTATTTTCAATCGTAATGCAATCTAAAAAGTATCTAATAAATTCGAAGTTGATACCGAGTAAGCTAGGTGTTGTTAAGTATACACACCACGATGTAACACAAAGAGCATGATTTATCCCTTTCAGTGAGTTTGAATGCTGGTACATATCTCAACACCTGGTGAACGTCAGACGATTAAAATTGTTGAATTCCAAAGAGAAAACCTCTATGGTGACAATTCAATAAATACCTTCAGAGTTTGTGAATAAATAGGATTAATGAATTGTTGAATAATAGAAAGTGAAATGTACTGTTTGTCTTTTGGTACTAATAAGTTTACTTAGTATACAAAGATACGACCGAAAAGAAATTAGATTGACTCAATACCTCCGGGTATAACAATGGCTTTCGAACTGCCTAAAAGCTTTTCAAGTCATATTTATCTTATCCCTCCTTTCAGATTTCCAAGAAAATATATTTTTTTCGTAAATTACATCTTACTTCCAATAAATTGATCCTGATTCATTGGTTTATCCGTTTAGATATATTTTATAAGTTAACAATTTCAGAATGTATAAAGATTGAAATTAAAAATTCATGTATAAGAACTTAAATAAGGATATTAAAAATCATAATAGATAAAAGAAAAGTAGTTTAGAGTTTAATAAAAAAAACTACCGTTCAAGTTGTATGTGTACGTAACTCTCTCGTAAATATTGACAATTAAAATTGTGGTCGGATTTCGGTGATGTGGCGATTGTTAGTATTTTTTATTTAAGCATTACTCTTAGATATTATAAAAATGTGTTTATGATCACATTGCATATTCTCGACTAATTAGTAATAACTCGTACTTTCTAGAATAAAAGAATCCGAATTGTTTCGTAACAGTTTAAGTATGTAGTTGGCTTTGGTTTTATTATTTGTTGGTATTTTTGTCGTTTCAAGATGTCACTATTGTCACTGTATATTGTGGTACAAAAGTTCTTTTGTATTATTGCTAGGTATATTACAGTGTATCCTTGGCTAACACCGACTCTAAAAATGACAATAACTGTACATAAGTAATTAATTAATTCACTTTTTTTTTCGTTTTATTTTACTTAGTATAAAATATGCCGCCATAACTTTGTTAACTTTTCCGTGCATATTAATTTGCTTTGAAAAGTTTCTTTTTGTAACCGGTTTTTTTATTATTTGACTATTATTTCTACAGGTAACAAATTTATATAAACAATATTCGCATAAGTAAAGTTCAAGGAAACAATTCTCATTCGGAAATTGACTGGAAAAATTCAATAAAGCAAATATTGAAAGGGAAAAGGTCATGATCCAAATAATTTAATTACATTGGATTTCATTTGGTTGTGACATTGTTTAAACTTGATTGAAAACGAAATAAATATTTACACCATTCTCCTACAATTAATAATTTTAAAAATATATATTTATTCTAACCTTCAATATTGTGTACATCAGCTATTTATTAAGCTTCAAGCGGTAAAAAGAAAATTCCGTTTAAGAAGGAAAATAAGTTAAAAATATAATAATGATAGACGAGATAAATTAAATCACATCAAATCGTAATTTGTTACAAAATAACATTATTCCGTGTCCTCAACTATCTTGACATGAAATTATCTTTAATCATTTAAATAATAACAAAAAATAGAATAAATCACTTTGCCAATTGAGCTACCGGTTATCTAACCTACCCATCTATATAAATCTTTTTATATAATATAATATTATAGTCCTTATCGGGATGGATTTAACATTAAGTTTTTTAAATCCTAATAATTGTTTTGGGTTATAAATGTCGGCTGTAACATATTTTCCATGTTATTCTATTCTTGCCAAATTAGAATCCTCAAATTGATAGACGTAAAATATTACTTTACTTTTTAGATCATTAATTAATGTTTATATTACAGAATATTGTTTGTGACTTTTACTGTAGTAGGAAAGAATAAAACTTATATCACGCTGTTCTTTTTACAGATATATTTTTTTCTAGTGCCCTTGGACAATAATGAAACAATGATTATAATATACTGTATGTTATATAAAATAAAAATATTAAAAATTATGTAAATAAAATCCAAACAAACAAATAAAAAAACAAATAAAAAAGATAATAATTATAGATGATCATAATTTAAATACAAAAATTTAATTTTATCTTTCCTATCGACACAGAGACTTCAGATTATATGTTGTATATATAATACACGTCAAAAGGATAGCACATGCTACATTACCTACATTACCTACAGTAAACAAATATTTTAAAACAAAACGTTATACTCCACATTAGACATTCCCCAATCCTGTTACAGCGACAGTCGTTTTTTTCATTTATCGCACATTTGATGGACACTTTCAGTCTTATATTACACTTATTACTGATCTCATAAACCTAATAACGTCATCTGTGAACCCGACTACAGATCATATAATGAAAGCAATCTGTACCAAGACCTAATAATTTC
This sequence comes from Melinaea menophilus ssp. n. AW-2005, assembly GCA_918358695.1. Classification (NCBI taxonomy): domain Eukaryota; kingdom Metazoa; phylum Arthropoda; class Insecta; order Lepidoptera; family Nymphalidae; genus Melinaea; species Melinaea menophilus. Next base: position 222,469 of record OU911052.1, read on the forward strand.
TGTTGTATTTCTGTGTCATACATATCTTCATGGTTAATATAGGTTTTTTTTTGTTTGTATGATAAGAAGATGATATCATGACTAATATATATTATATCAAATACTTTTAACAGGGCCCATTGATTATAGCAACATAATAAATTTAGGAAGTGTTTTAAAATAAAGGAGTGCTTATAGAATGATTAAAGAAAAAGATGCATCAAAGTGAGATTAATGCAGTAGAAATAAAAGCACTAAAAAGAACTATTGTTCCATTTTTTTGAAATTTATATTATATCTCAAACAAGGACACATTGAAATTAATTATTTGGAATGAACTTACCAACAAATATTTTGTAAAATTACAGTGTATTTTATTTTTTGATATCTAATTCTTTGGTTATTAAGATTTGATATCAAAATATAAATTATGGGTTATTAAATTTCAGTTAAATCTGATTCTATGGTCTCCAACAGGTAAGACTATCTCGCTTCGATTCATATAAATCCTACAAGGAAATTTAATTTATTAATTATTGCTAATATATATTAATTATTTATAATATAATACAATAATTAAGAATAGCTAATATATATCCTTTATTCTTAATTATTGCTAATATACGAGTATATTAACTAGCTGATTCCCGCTCGCTTCGCTGAACACACTATATTAATTTGGATGTGAACTTAGACTTCTTGCATTGACAAAATGTTTAATTCCTATTTTATATTTAGTTTAACTTATATTTTATATTAAAATTTTAAATAGAGATATATAATGCCAGTCAGTGTATACACAGATTTCCACATCACCTATGAGATAGGTACTGTGTATTGGGATGCGTTCCCGTTATGTGATGTGGTGGCATCCCCAGTAGGTCTACACCACGAAAAAATTGTCAGCATATAACTAGGAATTTAATTTCGTAATCAATTATATTTTTACGTAGTTGATTTTTTATTTATGACAATTTATAATTTTCTAATTTAAATTTTCGTAGCTCGTTGCGTTTGGCGCTCCGTCGTCTCTCACTACCCCGCAAGGGAAATGGCGTGAAGCTAAAATAAAATAAAAATAAATAAAATAAAAACTCATCAAAACTCTGTTTGTCATAGTAACGGTTGTCATAGTATCCGTTGTCATCGTAACCGTTGCTATGATAACCGTTGACATAGGCTCCTACAGATTTAAAACTTGTCGAAAGCAATTCCTTAAAATCCGTTCTTAGTGGACGTCTACGTCACAAAAGAAATAACTGTATAAAATTTTAAGTTAATCGGACAGATAGTTTCGGAGATTTTGTGATGAGTCAGTGAGTGGTAAATCGCTTATATGTATATATATATATATATATATATATATATATATATATATATATATATATATATATATATATATATATATATATAATAATAATAATAATAATAAATGTTATGATGAAAACATTTTACACATTAAGTAATGTTGCGTAAAATTTACATTTCTGTAGTAATTTAAGTACTTAGCCCTACATTAAAATTTTTTAATTTTGAATTTCGATCGCCTTGTTTGAATACATTAGGTTCGATTAATTATCAGTTGACAGGTAATTTTAAATACGTAAATAGTTATTGCATTTCGAATTATTATAGAAATTAAATGTTGCGAGCTTGAGGTTAATTTATTTACCCGAATTCTTATAGAAATCATATATTATTTTATTACTTAGATTCAGTGTTTTTCTTATGACATAAATCATATAAATTGATAGCACAGTACTGAATATTACTTAAAAGTACCTGTCATTCGTTTTATTTTTAAAAACGACCAATATTGTCTTATTGATATATTTAGTATTGTATTAACATTTAACACCATTCGCAGGGAACCGGGGATCCCTCTTTTTGCAAATTATATTAATATGTAGAGCGCCACGCGGTTGCTATTTTGCGAGTAATCCCAGTGACGCCCAGGAGCTGGCGAGGTGCGACGTGGGTCATGCCAACGTTAGAAGTTTGTGAGGTACGAATTATTGTGGGACCTAAGCTCCCCCGGGTGTAGTTTGGTAACTTTGTTGTTGATAATAGTTTTTTACATTTTTGTTTTTTTTAAGTCTGTAGTGCAATATGAATAAAAATTTTAATCGTCACCAGATAGAAAGACTGCGACGTCAGCCTGAACTCGTTAAGGATGAGAATGAAAATAGTTTAAATGAAATATTATCCAATTTGAGCACGGAAAGCGATGATAGTGCGTTGGAAATCTAAGAAATGGGAAACACCGAACAGCAGAATAAAGAAGCAAATTTAGTATTTTTCAAAAATAAATGCTAATGGATAAAACCGGAATAGCAGTCATGAGTTCGAGCATATAACAAAATTTTGCACTTACCTGGCATAAGAGGTTCTACTGGAGTTAAAAATGCGATGACGCCTCTAAGCTCGGGAATGTCGGAAATGTTATTTGATGTTATTATTGACTTGATTTTAGAACAAATAAATGAAAAAATTACAATGTATGCGAAAAAAAGTACATGTAATGCTGCGTATAGCGATTATTCCAGTAAAGAAGAATTATGTGCATTTATTGGATTGATGTTTTTATATTCAAATCGAAACTGGAATGTTCGATGTCTCTGGTCTTCTAAGAGTAAGGGAAGAAAAAGGGAAAAAAATATTTTATTTTGAAGTTTTTATTATTTATGTTGGGTTTGTGAAGTAACCACTATAAATGTAAATTTATGTTTAGTTTTTTTTTTTCATTTATATTACAAAATTATAATAAATCCTGAGGTATTTGACATTTTATTACTTATATAATGAACATAAAAAGTGGGAGCTTAAGGCCCCCACGAGTGTAGATGTGTAAACTGAAAATACAGAACGGTATTAAGGGTTAAAATGTCATCAATTAATAATGCTAATTTGTTTTGAAACATATTCAGTTCTTTAGTTTAAATTAATTATATTTGGCTATATTAATTATTTTGGTTTGTAACTATTTTCAATCTACCTACATTTTGTGTGATGACCTGTGTGCAAAGCAACACTATTAGCATGTTTAGATATATTGATTTTTCAACCTTTCTAGTTCTCTCTATCGGAATCACTTCCGAGATTCACTTATTAATTAGCCTTTGGTAAGTGTTATTATTTATTTAAACTTTATTGTATTAATCTAAAACTAAGGAATACAAAGGGCGGACTTAATGCCTATTGCAATTTCTACCGGCTCACCCGAGTTATTTTTTGGTGTATTTACTAGCATTGAATTTTTAAAACATCTTATTTTGCGTCTCATTTGATGAAGGACAAGTTATATAAAAATTACACTATATGCTGTTAAATAAAATTTTGATGTTAATATGTTTTAATGACCAAAGTAACAAGACGAAATACAAGATATAATATATTTTATGTATAAGTTATTTTTATAATTATGAAATCATACTAAATATTAAGAAAAGTTAACCGATTACGCGGGGAGATTTGTGTTTAACTCTGTTTTTAAGTTTTATCCCAAAAAACACACGTTTGGGCCTTTACCATTTAAAAAAACCAAGTTGGCTTCGATAATCATCATCATATAATTATTTATCACTTACCGAGGGAGGCAGTATTTCAGGCCTTACTAAATAATTGCGCTGTATAAGCCGCAGGTCTGGCCACACATAGAGTAGTGTCCTTATCTCTGATTCGAATCTCCCCATTATCTGCTTCTATTTTTTACCTCATGCAAAGGAGATCTGTTTGAATCGTCGCAGACACGGTGTGTTATGAGTAACTAGACAACATAAAAATACTAAATACAATCAGCAAATTGAAACTACTACAAAGAACTGTATTATTATATACTGCAATTATATTGCCGTCAAGTAATTTCATGAAAATTTTAACATCATTATATGGATTTTTGTCAGGAGAATGAATATGTTATAAACAAATTATAAAATAAATTGTATTTATTAAGGATTCGTAAATTTAGAAAAATTTAAATTGTACCGAAAATGTGTAACAGACAATTTATCTTACTTATATAGTGTTTTATATTATATGTATAAAATGAGCACTATATTAAACCTTTTAAAAAAACAGACCATAAGGCCAACATATTTATAAAATAAAGTAACTACTAAAAATAACATAGTTTTAATTATCCTATCAGTTTTTTTTATTAAAACCAAAGCGAAAAGACTTTCTTTAAGAGTCTATATACTTTACATTTGAACAAATAAGGCTTGATCTAATTCGAGTCCCGACACCTAACAGATGTCGACAGCTATTGATTTAAATGGAAATTCGAATTCTCTTCCTTCTTAATTAAAATAACTGAACATAGGCAAAGTCAAAGTTATTTTTTTCTAGAGTCCATATATTATATAAATCATTTACCGTTTTAAAATATCATAAAAGATATCAATATCAATTCCTATTCTGTAAATACTTTATTTTCCTCTTAAATTTAACGGCATCTTATATATATTTTGATTTAATTGAATACGTATTATATTATATTGTTTAGTATAATGTATTGTATTTGTTATTATCTTATATGATTGTAATTATGTTTCTGGATTTTTTTTTAAGTTTTAGCTTTTTATTTTATTTTTTTGCACGCCTACCAATGTTCTCTCATGTACATTCTAAGGTTGGCTGGTAGAGAATGTCTTTGTGGCATTAAGTCCGCCTTTTGTGCATTATTTTATGTATGTGCAATGAAGAATTAAATAAATAAATAAATAAATATAATTATTTCATAAAGTGAAGAAAAAACGATATCTTTATCGTTGCTTTCAAGTCATTAAAATTTTTGCAAATATTTTGTTCAACAAATTAAATATGTATTCTTTTACACATCTTGATAACCTTTTGTAATGTATGTGTACTTTATTAATTAATTATTATATATATATATAACAATGAGCTTCTTTCATCAAAATCGTAGGTCACAAAATATGACAGATGACAGATGTCTCGACATGAGTAGAAATAAATATATATGACTATATTTTAAGTAATATTCTTAAAGTCGTCAGTAACTTTCTTTCGACAATTTCCCGAGATACTCAAGCTTGAGCTTCATCGAGACTTTGCCTTGAAGTATGCGTTCCATATATGAAACATCAAATTTCATAGCTACTGTGATTGCTCTTCGCAACAAACTTTTAGAATAAATGTTCTCAATAAACAAGAAAGATTTAAGTATTGTCTGTTAAGGGTATTTGGTGAAAAAAACACTAATAAGTTGATAAATCGCAACACTATCCTGAAAGTTGTTTTTATATAATTTTTTAAATATAAATATTAAATGATTATATATATCGGTTGAAAATTAAATGTTTGCCTATGATCAAAGACGCTGACGACTCTACATTCGACATTACATTCCAATCATCATTCGACTCTTACATTCGATTCTACATTCGACGCTATATTCGACTCTACTTTCGATGACTCTACGTTCGACGACTCGCCATTCCACGTAGAGACTCTACATTAGATGACTCTACATTAGACTCTACATTCGACGGCTCTACATTCGACTACATTTGACGACTCTACAATTGACTCTACATTTCCGACCCTACATGCGATGACTCTACATTCGACGACTCTACATTCGACTCTACATTTATCGACTCTACATAATGTGACTCTACATTTGACTCTACATTCGAATTTACATACGACTCTACATTCGTCGACTCTACATTCGACGACTCTACATTTCCGACCTTACATTCGACGGCTCTACATTAGACGCGACATTCGACGGCTCTACATTTGACTCTACATTCGAAGGCTCTACATTCGACTCTATATTCGTCGACTCTCCATTCAATGGCTCTACATTCAAATTTACATACGACTCTACATTCGTCGACACTACTTTAGACTCTACATTCGACGACTCGACATTCGACTCTACATGCGTCGACTTTACAATTGACTATACATTTCCGACTCTACATAAGACTCTACATTCGACGACTCTACATTCAATTTACTATTTACAATTAATTATATATGTAATGAATTTTTAACATTTTCCATTCAATAGATATATTCGTACTCTTTACTCTCCCAGAACTAATCATCTTATGCCATACTTTTTTATTGTGTTGTTAAACGTAAACAATTAATTGTTCGTGGCGTGTCTGCGATTATAAAGTATCAGTTGAACAATAAAGTACTGTAACTATATCATTGATTTTATACTTTTTCTGAGCGTCCAGGTTTAAGGTTGGTAACGTATCATTTATTTATCAACAATTAACAGTGGATCCTAAATAGTTATTGGGTGTAATATAAGTTAAATATTATCAAATAGTAACGGACCAAGCTTAGAACGTAATATATTGTATTTAAAGGTCCTGGGATGCCTTTATCTCGAGGACCAGGGTAACCGTGGGGAGTAGACATCTCTACCTATATCATGAGGATCAACTTACATACAGAATTGTATACATGTACTAATTATAATGAGAGAATTTTTATTGTTTTATTTGATAGAATAGACAGTGTGTTGTGAGAAACAGTAGCTTATAACCTATAAAAAATACGTTAGTTATTAGTATTATAATTATATATTATTGTTAACAGTTTTAAAGTTACCGTCCTCAGATTATAATTTTTTTAATGTGAGACTTTATTAAGACAGAGTTCGAAAAATAAGTAAACTTCAGCTCAGATACAATATCATTTTAGATATTTCATTCAATATCAAAATACCTTTTCATACACATTCAAGAGTAAAATTGATGTCCTTGAATAGATATGTTATTGATAGGCTCTTCGATTCAATTTCCTTTCCGAGTTCGTCCATGTTCATTGATTCGCAATGATGAAACAAGATAATGGTCCATATTCAGTGAAATATAAAAACCTTTTTACATGAAATTAAGGGCATTATAGTCTCACTCAGTAAGATATTGGGTCTACCATGACTGTTTAATATAACAGCGGTCCTCATCTCTCAGGACAAGACCAAGGGTCCATACAGATGCACGACATACAGATTAAACCATTTATATCTGATACAACAGGATATGTCACCAGAATAAACAGGACTTCACACCCTTAATTGGAAATCACAGATAGAAGTGTATATGATATGAGGTCACAAAACTTTTATATGACTTTATACCTATTGACGTCAAATATAATTCATCAAATAGTAGGTAATTGTTTTGTATAAAATACTTAAATACATATAAAAAGTAGTAATATCAGTCATCTTATTAGATTTTTGTCATTTGTAAAAATAGTGACACTTGATCAAAGATAATATTATTGAAAATAAATTTAAACATCCTTGGCAGATCAACTTGTAAGCATTTACAAAGTGAGCACACTTCAAATTAGTGTTTAAAAATAGTGTACAATTAAAGGATACATAAAAGTCCTCCACAAATTCACTTAAGTGTTAAATTAAATGCATTCAACAGTAAATACTAAAACGACAGTATTACTAGCAATTTTTTCATTTATACAATTAAGAAACAATATTAAATTAATAGTCTATCCTCTTTCTAACTAATTTCTAACTAACTAAACTTTTAATATCAAGTAAAAACCTATTACTATGGTGAGTCCATGATTAAGTACCCGCACTTCAAAATGAAACTCAACTGATAAAATAAGCCACCACCTAGTAGCTTAGTAAATAGATACGAGTAGTTAGGTGGCCAGAAGATCACCCGAAACCAGCCACAATAATGGTTTGCCGCCGCCGGCCACCAGAGGGCTGTTACAAATAATCTGGAAACATTCACGGTTATAAATTTATATTTTAAATATACTAAGTATTAGTCAAACATATGTTAGAAGTTTCAACTTTTATTTTACAATCAACTTGCCCAAAGTTAACAGATACCTCTTGCAATGTACTTGCCACTGCGTCTGTGGCTCAAGTTGCGCGGCGTATAAGGATGTTGGGACTGGAGGTGGTGCTGAACAAGTCCGAAGCCTTGTGTTTTTACGAGCCTCGGAGCACGCCACCCGCAGGGTCCCACATCGTAGTAAGTGGCACTCGGATCGAGGTAAAGTCTGAAATGAGATATCTCGGACTCATCCTTGATCCCCACTGGTGCTTCCGCCAGCACTATGCACGCCTCGCACGCGATGGCCGTCGGGGCCATACGCATACGCATACGGGGGTATCGCACCATTTCCTTTGAGGCGGCTTGCGTACTAGCGAGCACCTCTTCTTGGGCACTGGATGCCGGAGTACTCGCGTCACCAAACTGGTGGAGTAATCGGCTCTGGTGCCGGGGTGAGTACCCGACACTGACGGAAGTGGAAGGGCGAAGGCTCCATCTCCGACAGTCCATGCTCCTGGAATGGGAGCAGCTTCTGGCCACACCATCGGCCGGCATTCGAACTGTCGAGGCGGTCCGTCCAGTCCTAAGGGACTGGATGCAAAGAGAGTGGGGATCGCTCACCTTCCGGCTGACGCAGGTGCTCTCGGGACATGGTTGCTTCGGGAAGTACCTGTGTCACATAGCTGGAAGGGAAGTGACTACAGAGTGCCACCACTGCAGCTGTGATGCGGACACGGCGCAGCATACCCTGGAGGAGTGCCCCAGTGCTGGCATGGGGCCAGGAACGCTGTGATCTCATCGCAGCTTTGGGGACTGATCTTTCACTGCCAATCGTCGTCCGATCCATGCTACGCAGTAGAAAGGAGTGGACAGCGGTTCAGTCCTTCTGCGAAGAGGTTGTTTTGCAGAAGGAAGTGGCGGAGAGAAAGCGTGAATGTGATCCGCTCTCTCTCCCTCAACGCCGCAGATGAACTGAGGTACGGAGGAGGTTATACAACCAACTTCTCCCCCCATAACCGAGGCTGGGTGATGGGTGCGGGGGCACTAAGCACCCTGTAGACGGCCTCGTGGCGGAAGATGGCCAAGTGTTCCGGTACGCCTTCTTGCGACTGGAAGGGCAGGAGGACTCCTCTCCTACCCTTCAACCCGAGGAGGGCCCGCCGCCAAAGAGTGGCGGGTGATCCCCGGCGGGGCAGTGAATGAGTCATACGTTCTCACTGCCTCGCTAAAAAGTGGACGATGTGGAACACGATGGGGTTTTAGTGGGTATGCTGCCATTCTAGCGGAGAGTCCCACATAACCATCGGCCTCTCCCCTTGTGGCTAGTGATATGCGTAACGCATTTACCCATGAAAAAAAAAAAAAAAAACTTCTTGCAACATCAGTGAGACTGCTTAATTTTTTTACATATTACTGCTGATTCTGAACTACTACCACTATTATTATAAATTTTCTTGTTTTAGAAGTTGTATTTCTAACTTTTTCATAATGCTGCAGCAGATCAGTTTGTCGTTCTCTCTGTAATAAAATATAAAAGGAGATTATTTATATTTCTATATATTAAAATTTAGAAAAAACAAAATTACACTAACTGCCTTTTACTTTCATGACAGAAATGTCAATGAAATTATTTATGTTATCTACCATTCAAAACTTATGAATTTAGTCGTAAATATTTGTCAAGTACAATCAGTTACACATAATTAAGAAAAAGATAATTGATGATTTATACTTGTTGCTATTCTAATATCATCTCGATCTGTTTTGCGAGTTACATACCTACATATTTATATAGGTATGAAGCTCGCAAAACAAATATAAAAACTTGTTGCGAGATTTAACTCTGTACTAACTAGTCTAACAAATTGTGGCCTATAAAATATGTAAATCTCGTTTAGCCTCCGGTTTTATATATTGATGATAAATTGTTATTCAAATCTATATTAACATTTTTGAATTCACTCATTTAGTGTTGAGGAGAACACTAATACTAATAAATGTTAGTATTAGTGTTCTCCTCAGCAAACTCTTTCATTTGATACCCCCTACTGTAGTAATGCAGAAAAAATACTAAGTCCGCCATCTTGGATGATGCGCCACGTTGAAATTAGGATGACGTCACATAGCTAAGCGTGCATTGTAATCCAAGATAAGCGTGTATAGCAAATTTCAGCTCAAACGTTTAAAAATAAGTGATTTAAAATTCAATATTATATAATCTAACTTAATTAGCCTTATGAAATATCAAGAGAAACGAGTTGCGACGTCTTTGTATCTGTAATTAGTTTATATTATGTATGAACGAAAACTTTTGCTTTGATTTTTAATAACAAAGTCATCAAAATACTCAATAGTAATAGTAAAATAGTCCAAATAAATTACTTGTAGTTCCGGTGAGAGCTCTGCGTTCAATTTACCGATAAGCTATTTAATAAACTTAGGTACGTGAGGAATTCTGATGTAATATTACTTTCGTTAATATTATTTCTGTCTTAAAGTTAAGGTGAATTATTGATATTATATTATACCAATGTCGTTAATTTTGCTATGTTTGATGTGTAAGTGGCATTCTCTTGACCAGTTTATTTATTACTTTTAATGACAGATAGTGGTAATTATTATATACAAATATTTATGATTTAATTTAATTCCATTTCAAAAATGTGTAAAGAAGAAAAGGAGAAAACAAAACACGTGACACTTTACGTGAATAAAATTTAAACGGATACGTAGCTGGCTCAAAATGTTGTACAGTATTCTGCAAATTATGTTTTTATTCAGTGACCCTACAAACATTCAACTACTGCATTGTTAAACATGCTGTGCACAGTTTTATAATTAAAAAAATATAAGAATATAAAGGACCAGTCATTAAAATACTTATTAATAATTAAGAATTCTTATTTCAGTTCATATATCACAATTATTAACTGCTGTTAAGAAGCCGACGTATTCCGTCATCCAGCCCCCATCGTCTCAATTCAGAAGGTTCATAAATCATTGATTATTTTTGGTAATTATCATTTAATATAATTAATTATTAAGTGACTAATTTTAGACAATTCTTACCGCCCAAACGATCTCAGTTATATAACCCAAATTATGGCTTTGAGCCCTACTGGCCAGACGGAGGCTGGGTTTTCGATAGGCTGGATATCACCACCGAGAGGTCAAAGGAAGGCATGTGTGGTATCGAGTGTCCCGAGATGTATAAAGAGTAAGTTTCCTTTTTTAACATTCACTCCCACTTACTTATACAACAAGAACACAAAGCCCAAGATGATGTTTGATGATGAGTTTCCAGAATACCGATGAAATGATTACATAATGTTTGACCAACTGTATATAGGTATACATAATATTGTTTAACTCAAGCAATAAAGGGACATCTGCATCCATGGACGATAGAAACCTAATCAGAAACATGTAAGAAATCAGGGCTCCTTATTAAGTTAATCATGATTCCATGATTTTTTTCAAGGTATAAGTTGTGCATAAAAACGAATAAAATCGTAACTTGTAATAATTTCGCTGAAGAGCTAAAGTTTTTAATTTTAAAGGTTTGGCGAAATATGCGGTAGGGACAAAAAATACAATCGAAAAACATTTAAGAATTACTGCGAACTTATTAACGAGGATTGTACGCAACAAGATAGTAAGTAATAAAAGACTAAGACAAAAATCGTTTATTATTTATAAACAAAAAAAAATAGGTTGAGTTATTGTTTCTGCAGAGTGGATGATTGCATACAGAGGTGCATGTGTAGAGAAGTTCAAATTCTACCCGATAACGCAAACAGATATATACACACGAGCATCAGACTACGATTACATCTTCCATTCCATCAATCCAACCAAGTACCGATATGTTACCAATGCAACTTTTTCTACGAGTACTACTCCGAAGCTCTAAGAGGTTTTGTTTATTAAAATATTTATTACAATTGATTTGTAACTTTATTTTTTTATATATTAACAATGCGTACACTAGGTAAAGATCTATTGAATAGAGGTCGACTTATGTAAGCAAACCATTAAGACTTTCTAAGTAAATATTGTTTTTTTAAATAAGAAACACAACTAACAACAATTAACAAGTTTTGATGACAATTTAAATCACATACATCTTTGGTGATATTTTGGTGGCTGATATTTTGTGCAGAATTATTTCAAAGAACTCTCACGACAGGCCTAAGTAAGAATGTTTTTTTTCTGTAATAATTGAAACAGTCGTAGTTTTTATAGCAACTATTTCAAATCTAAGTATAACCCTTTTGTGTGGTGAGTTTAGAATATTTACCCTAAGTTAATAATATTCACATTTCTTCACTTGTGTATCATAACGTGAAATGTTATCGGAAATATTATTACGTTTGATTATTATTACTTTCTGCATGTATTTTATTTGCAAGACAATATAACCATATCTGAAGTTACTTTCTAATTTATGAAGCAATTTACTGATAAAATTAATTTGTTGTTTACAAAATGTCACGAAGAACAAACAGTTGCATTCATGTGTAAGTATGTACATTATTTTTTAATTTTCTAATATTATTAAAGTATGGTATTATAAGTAATTATTAATAATAATTTTGTAAATTTACGAAAAAAATATTTTAGAATAAGTATGAATTTTTTTGGACACGATAAATAACATGTTTATTAAAAACAATCAATAAAAATCGTTACAAGACACAAAGTAGCACAATAATTATTGAGCTGAGCGTAAGCGAAGCCCTTAACCGTTTGGGAAACTTCTTTTTAAAGCAACATCACATAAAAACTACTGAACCGTTTTAAATTTTAATTGATTATGAAAATGGGCAGAGCTGTGGAACTTAGGAATGTGCATGTTTTAAAAAACAGAATTAAAATATCTCATTCCATTCAGAAATGATGGTCAAAAAACTGAGAGGGGTCAGCTCAACTCCCGCAGCGGCGGGGGCACGGCGGGGAATCCTAGTTACTAAAATAAACATTCAGTGTTATAATGCGGTTTGTCGTTTCAGTGCAGTATGTCAATATGCGAGTGCGATGCAATAAAGGCAACTACTTACCCGAGTAATGTATTTTAAATTTAATACAATTATTGTACAATGTCACCGTTTTGATAGTCATCCGACTATCACTAAATATTAGTATGATAAATATTTATTCTTCTTTAATAAATTATGAGTTTTATAGAATATATACATAAAAGAATATATATAATAAAATAGTAAGTGAGCAATAATAATAAAAAAAGATTTTTAGTGTTTAGTAGGTACATAAATCAAAATAATCACTACATATTATAAAACAAATTTTCTCTCCTGTCTTTAGTGTAAAGCTTACTCTACCCGTTGTTATATACGAGTACACATAACAGTAACATAAATTGTGATAATTATAATATATTCCATAGCTTTACATAGCTGGCGCGCTTTACATAGCTTGAAATAAACGCTGTACGAACTGTCAGATGCGTCGCTATGATAGATCCTTAGATAGCATGGGACTTTCATGAGCTACCCACGCCCTTTCAGCAAGTGTTGGTGTGATATAAACAAAAATATCAAACTAGTGTTTTTCTTAAAATTTTTAGTGAAATTCACTATCAATTCTTTCTAAAACGTATTTATGTACTGTGGTGTGTTATAGTTTATAGGAATAGGAATAGGAATCTAATTCTCTGCTAATTTTTTAATCAAAATGCACACAATGATTAAATGAAAGGTAAGATGGCATCAGTTTCTCTTTAATTTTGGCTATGCCGGTGGGGCATAGTGGGGTATGGTGCCCGGGGCAAAGCGGGGCACTCACACAAAAGCCCCACTTTGCCTCGTTTTAAAGACTTCTAAGAAGTAATATATTTCTTTTTACGTTTTTAGCTAATATGGTGCGCACATCACACAAAACTGAACAATATTCCTGGTCTATGCAAGCTATGAAACAAGCTGTACAATTTTGCCCGTAACATTACACAACCATTGCAAAAACTCCTCCTAGGCAGCCTTCTCCACAACCTGGTTGTTCGTGGATCGTCCAGACAAACAGACTACAGAACAAATAATGGCGGTGAAGAAAGAAAAAATAAAAAATAAAACTACAACTACTGTTTTTACCAGGGTTCCAGAAAAAATCGTGTAAAAAAAGAGATTGATCGTATGCAAAAATAGGTGATTGGTTCCTAATCTCTAAAACCTATTAAAATTAGTGAAAAACAAGGATTTTTTAAGAATGAGTACTCATGTTTATTTAATTAAATCACATATACAATGTTTATTTTTACAAGCATAGTTATTGAAGATTATTCACAATATATCAACACATTCTAATTGCTTTGACCAATAAATTTGCTTGTATGCACTAAAAGGGAATTCCGCTAAATTTGTGATATGAAAATATTTCGCAGAAATTAAATTTGACAAAAAAAAATTGAGACCAAAAAATTTTAAATCGTGCTAAATGGAATAAAATCGTGTAAAAATATTTTATTTTCAAACCGTGTAAAAAAATACCGTGTAAAAACAGACTTAGGGGTATTTAGTTTTGAAATTGTGTTTCGTTATGTCTACCCCACAGGCAACCCATAGGCCCCATAGGCCACCCCACTTTACCCCTTTGCACGGGGCATAGCGGGTCAAATGCCTTTGTTTACTTAAGTGTCCACATCTCTTAGATTAATTATGTTATCAACATAAATGTAGCCATAGTCATTCGAAATGAATTAGGCTATGATTTAAAGTTAACACCTTTAATTTAATCACATTATTTTTTTTTTAGAAATGTTTAAACATTAAGTTCCCCACTCTGTCCCCTCTTCCCCTAATTGAAATTGATTGTATAAGAGAAAATAAGTTTAAAAAAACCTGACAAGTGCCAGTCGGACTCGTCCAACAAGGGCTCGGGCTCAGCAAAAAAAATAGGTTATAAATAGTTCTGAACCTCGAACTGTTTCACTTTCAGACGTTTCACTTTACAGACTTCGGAGATAAGAGGTAGAGGGTATTGTATTGTTCAATATGGGAATAATGCCATAAAAAAGTATACGTTTTATAGCATAAACGAACGTATCTTCATTTTACGTCAATTTAGAGGTTTTATTTTTTCACAGCTTCAAGAAGCTGTAGGTTTTATTACATTGTTTTAATTTCAATATCACTTATGAAACATCAAACTCTAATTTTACTGCTCCAAAGGATAGGTCCATGGAGAAGAACGAAGAAGAAGTCAAAAACTCCCTGGATAAACTTAAAATTTATTCTTAAATTCCTTTTATATTGATTACGCATTTTATGTCAATTATATTTTCTAAAATATAATTTGTTAGAAACGTAGGTATTGAAATGTATATAAAAATAATCCAACAACGTGCTATCTCACGGGCAACTAACTGCTCCTTTCTCATATCATGATCTTTTATTTCTCCGTTATAATCTTTCTACTCCCAAACGCAAAGGTAAGGTTATTCTGAGGCGTAATTTCAAATCAATAAATTGGGTCAATTTACTTTCTGACGCTAGAAACATTGATTGGTCCAGTGTATTTAACGCTCCTACAATAGACTTAAAAGTAGAATTATTTAACTCTTTTATCACGTGCTTATACGATTCCCATGCCCCCATCAAAAAGATCAAAGTTAAGCACTATCCTGCACCATGGCTAACCGCCGTTATAAAGAGCGAGATGAACAAACGCAATAAAGCCAAGTCACGTTACAAGAAGTTCCCAACTAATGATAACTTTGCTACTTATAAAAAGTTACGCAATCGTTGCAATAGATTGTGTAGAGACGCCAAACGCCGTTATATTTTCTCTTGTGCTAATAAGTCTACTCCTCCACAATTGTGGAGATTTTTTCAGTCACTAGGTGTGGGTAAATCTCAGCCTTCTTCAAATACTTATATTAATTTAAATTCTCTTAATAATTATTTTTTAACAACCAATTTCTTTCCTTCTCCTTGGAAATTAGCACATATACTTCCTCTACCTAAAAACAATAATCCAAGTTCTCCCTCCCACTTTCGTCCCATATCTATATTCTATACTTTCTTTCTTATCCAAAGTCCTAGAAAGCGTTATATTCAAACAACTAACATCTTTTTTAAACATTAACAAGCTCCTTAGTCCTTTCCAACCCGGTTTTCGTACTGCACACAGCACATTCTCCGCCTTGCTTAAGGTTACTGAGGATATCAGATACGCTATGGACAACCAAAACCTTACTATTCTTGTTCTATTAGATTTTAGAAATGCTTTCAACACAGTGGATTTTGATGTATTGCTAGGGATCATGCGCAGTCTTAAACCACCCGTAATTGAATGGTTTCGTACTTACCTGTATGGACGTCGACAGATTACCTGTTCTGATGATTCGTCTTCTGAATGGGCTGAACTCTCTGCTGGCGTTTCTCAGGGTGGCGTTTTATCTCCTCTACTTTTCTCCATTTTTATTAATGAAATCACAAAAATTCTTTCATGTTCGTACCATCTATATGCTGACGATTTGCAACTTTATAGACATTCAACATTTGAAGATTTAAATATAAGTGTACACAATACAGTTTTGCTACCGGCTTTGTTATACGGCAGCCAAACGTGGGTAACACAGAAGAAGAATGTAAGAAAGATGAATGCTGTGCAGATGCGATCTCTTCGCCGAATATGCAGGGTCAGTTTACCTGACCGAATCCGCAATGAAGAGATCCACAGAATGGAAAATGAAGAACGTGCTCAGGTGGTTTGGACACGTCGAACGAATGAGTGATGAAAGAATGGTAAAAAGATTTATAAAGGAAAAGTGAGCGGTAAGAGAGACAGGGGGAGCCCTCGAGAGCGCTTCGAAAACTCAGTAACTACGATACTTGAGAAAGGTCACGTAAAAAGCATGAGGACCCCTCCGAGGGCATGTATGAAGAGGTTAATGTCTGTGGTCGAGGCGAAAGAGGTATGCAGGGACCGTAGCTTTTGGCGCTCCGTCGTCTCTGGCTACCCGGCAAGGGATATGGCGTGAAGTTAAATAAATAAATAAATAAGATTTTTTTAAAAGAGGCATTTATGACTTGCCCAATCGTTGGCAGAAAGTCGTAAATGCCAATGGAAATTATTTCGATTAAAAATAATAAATAATGTGAAAGATAGCGCTTTTTGTATTTTATTTCTATTCAACGCCCGTTTCATAGTTTCCAACCTAATATTATGGATCTAATATTAGATTCCACGCTTGTTGGAATCCATACGCTTGATTAAAATTGTCATACTGTGAGATTTCTATGGTTTTTACCCTACATACTTATGATGACGAGACTTATGGCATATTTGTAGGATATTCTGTCAAAGACTATTTTGTCATTAAATCCCTCCCCTAAGACGCGCTGCCTCCGGTTTTCGATTATTGGCTTTAAAAAAAATTCGTTCTAAACCTGAGATAATTCTTTGTAAATATGTTGTGGGTTTGAATTTAAGTTATATATAAAAGAAATGAACAAAATTGTTTATAAACTTATTAAAAGTGAGTCTTAAATAAAGGTAGGATTCGAACCTGCGACCGCGGGGGTACCATTCCCGGCCCGGTAGCAGGGTGCTAAAATTTTGCTGTATTTATTAAAAATAATAATAAGGTAAGACATTATACTAAAATACAATTTTATTGTGAAATTGTACTCCATATTCCATACATCACATATTTAATACATTTTCTGCCATAACAATGTAACTTAAACAATAGTAACAGTAAAGTAAGCAATATTCTTAATGGATACGAAGCGTTGTCTATCTCCGGTTGTCGGTCCGCACGACGGCCGACATGCCGTCCGCGAACCGAGTGCGGAACAGGACGTTGGCGTTGTTGAACATGCCGTCCTTCAGGGACACTATTATGAACTGGAATAGAAGCAGACATTTATACAATTATATTACGAAATATTATTGAAAAAAAAAACTTTTTTAAAGTACAGTGTCGTCCAAATACTTATTTATTTATATTTTTTTCACTTTGAATTTATAGCAGTGACCAGTTGTGTACGTCAAATGGGGGTTGGCAGGAGGGCCTATTTTGATACCGGACTTATAGAAATAAGCCCTTCTGTTAAAACACTCTCCAGCTTAAAATAAGGCTACGAGAGTTTCAAACGAGCCCCGGTCCGAGACGAAAAAAGACTTATCATGTCACCTGCGAGTGCCGGAAATGTTCCTTGAGCATGCGGCCGATGTTCTGTGTGTGGGAGAGGTCGAGCGCGGCGTCCACCTCGTCCAGGATGTAGAGCGGCGCCGGGCGGAACAGCAGCAGCGCCAGCACCAGCGCCAGCGCCACCAGCGACCGCTGCCCGCCCGACAGCTCGCCCAGCGACTCCTTCCACGTGCCGTTGAAGCCGATCTTTACCTGCGAGACAAATTATGAGACGACACCTTAGACGCTCTAAGACCATTAACCCCTTAACGTGCACGCTCGATTTAACTCGAGCACGTAGCCTGAAAAAACTGTACTTGCGCGGCGTTTTAGTTTATGCTGATATCATTTTATACATTCAGATGCAATCAGATGCAATTCAGATTAGTAGCTGGTAGAGCCTAGCTGTAGTTGTCTGACTGCAGCTCGTATGTGGCTGGCTCGACCGGGGAAGGACCACCCTCTTACAGAAGACCGACGTGTAGTAACCAAATTCTTTTGTTTATTCCGTCGGTGAGTGAGAGAATCCGGAAGCCCAACATTATATTATACATTAATAATATTTTACTGATAATGTTTTTTTTTTTTAATAATTTTTTTTTTTTTAATAATTCGAAAAGAAAGATGCAACTCTGTGTACGTGGAATATAACAATATTCGACTATTATCAGCAAAAAGGATCAAAATCCAAAATGGCACGACTTAATTTTTGTAATCTTCTTTCCAACACAACATTATGAATTGAGTTTTGATAAAAAATGATTCTTTTGACCGGATTTAAAAAATATGCGCATTAAGGGTTAACGACGAGTGGTGACAGTTGAGGAATCGTTCGCTCCGTACCTCCAGGCCGTCCAGCACGGCGCGGCCGGGCGGAGGGGTGAGTCTGGCCTGGCACGATTTAATTTTTGTAATCTTCTTTCCAACACAACATTCTGAATTGAGTTTTGATAAAAAATGATTCTTTTGACCGGATTTAAAAAATATGCGCATTAAGGGTTAACGACGAGTGGTGACAGTTGAGGAATCGTTCGCTCCGTACCTCCAGGCCGTCCAGCACGGCGCGGCCGGGCGGAGGGGTGAGTCTGGCCTGAGCGCCCGGCAGCAGCGTGCTGAAGATGGACCCGAAGTCCCTGTTGACCTGCTCGCAGGCTGTCACCAGGGTCTTCCGCTTCTTCTCGTCCAGCTCCGCCATCACCTGGACGAGCTTTGCGCGGTCGGCTTCAACTATCTTCTTTTTGCGCATCACATCTTGATACTGTAATTAGATTATGATATTATCCGGGTAGAGTGGGACATAAAAATATGTGAAGAATAAGGCTTAATAAAAAAGTCAGTAATCAGTAAAGATTTTTTTTTAATTAATCTTAATAAAATAAAAGTGTATTTAAAATATTCTCGGCCGACTCACTGGAGGCCGTAACATAATACGTCCTTAATATCGTCAATGTTCAACGCGGGTAAACACAACCATTCATCCTCACCTGTTCCTCCTCCTTCCCCAGCAGCGTATGCGCGCGTGCGTTGAGTCCCCTAGCCAGTCGCTCCTTCCTGTCCGCGAGCTGGGCGAGGCGGGCCGCGGGCGGAGCGCCGTCCCTTGGGAAGTCGTAGGCGCCGCCAGCCAGACCGAAGTACTGACGCTCTGACGATATCCACGGATTCTCGCTCTCCAGAGACGCGATCTGTGTTTGGGATGAATGAAATCATGCAAATTGTAAAATTAGATGCGTTTGATGTTAATTCAAAAAAATGGCCCGAATGTGTTTTAAACTGTGGTAGGTGAAACAATTCTCTCATGTGTGATCATCGACAGCAGACATCTTTTGCCGTGTCAATGAACTGGTATCGGATCATCTACTACGTTGACTCGTGTTCCGTTCTATTAAAAGTAACGATTCCGATACAGTAATGATTTATATATTTCTTCAGAAACAAAAGGTTCCTTTTTTTTAAAGTGCTTTTATTAAGAGTTACACACTGGTGAAAATATACGGTAATCTTTTTTATTTTATCGCAGGTACGTTCGAATCAATGTTTATTTACGTATTAGTATTAAGTAATAACACGTCCACTGCGGGCGTGTATCTACCGGCGCTAGAGTGTGTTGATATTATAGTGTATACATCTGACAATGTTAAATATCATTTAAAAAGTGTGGAGTTCCCGGCCAGCTCGTCTCAGCAGAACAGTATTCGAGCTGGTAACTTACGTACTAAATACACTGAATTTCTTAATGTAATGAATGACGATTCTAAAGTGTGTGGTTAACGCCTACTTGAATAAAGGTATTTTAAATTTGGATTATAACTAAATTACTTTTTTATTTTTCGTCTAAAAAACATTTGAAACGAAATAGTCCACGCCTTTATTGAAATTACATTAGGATGCAGTGCGGATGTTCGAATTAGTCTACTCATAGGAGAAACTACAGACAATATTTTTACAACAAACAAAAGTTGAAAAATAATAATCGTAATTATGAGCTCGATACCTTTTTCTCACACGCGGTCGCTTCGTTCTGCAGTTCCTTGATCTCGTAGTCCAGTTCTTTAATCTTCAACTCCATTTCATTATTTTGTTTGGCTAGTTCGTCTCTCTTCTTTACCAGCTTGGCGACGTCGCCGCTGCGGCTCGCTATTTCTGACTTTTGTTGTTTTATTTTACTCAGCAGCTCCTTAACTACTTCCTGAAAGCACAGTTATTTAGTATTGTGTTGATTGAGAATACGTGATTTCGTCACGTACCGCGTCCTTTGCGCGTGCCTCCTCGGCCTCCCGCAGCGCCTCCTGCAGCTCCCCGCGGCTCCGCTCGCTCTCCGCTAGCGCCCGCTCGCTGTTCTCCACGGCACGCTTCAGCTCCTCCACCTCAAGGCGGAGAGTCTCGAACTCCTGCTCCCTCTGCTTCCACTCGGCGCTGTGTTGCTCCGCCTCAATTTTGGCCGACTTCATCTCCTCTTCCGCCTTTTTAAACTCCCTGCAACAAACAGTTTAAGATGTAACCGTAAAGGCGACTTGACGATATCTTTATTAAGCACCTACCTCTCTCTGTGTCCCTTGATATCCTTGACCTTGGCCTCCAGGTCCTTAGCTCTGGCCGCCGCCTCCTTTTGTGTTTGCTTGTCTTGTCGCAGATCATCGGTGAGTCGCCGTATGGTTTCAGCGAGTGCATCAATCTCAGCGCGGAGGCGGGCGGAGGCCGAGGCCGCGGCGCGCGACGTGCTCACCGACAGCGCGTGACGACTCATCTCCAGCCTGCACAGTACAAACCAATCGCTATTTTATTTTTATCTCACTTAAATATAACGGATAATGTTTTACAAATATTCCACATGATATAATATTTGTTAAAAGTATTCTGAAGGCAGTGAACGATTACAAAAGTGTCCCTAATATTGTAGAAGTAGAGAGACCTCTGCTGCAGTGCTGCATGTTTCTCGGCAGCCCGCTGCACTGAGTCTAATTCGCTCGTGCACCGAGCGATTAGAGCTTCCTCTTTGGCGATCTCCCTCTCTAGTTCCTTCAGCTCCGCCAGTTGAAGCAATAGCGAACCACCCTGACGACATATATAATGATAATGAAAGTTTAATTTATTCGGATTGAATAGTTATTTCCATGCGGCACTCGTTCTCTTACTTTAGCCCTGGCGCCGCCCGACAGCGTGCCGGCCGGGTCGAACACGTCGCCATCCAGCGTCACGCTGCGGCACTTAACGCGCGGATCGAACGTCACGCGTTGCGCCACGTCCAGCGACGAACACACCAGCGTGTTACCGAACACCCAGGCCAGCGCCGGTCGCAGCGCGCTGGGAAACGACACCAGGTCCAGCGCCAACTGCACGGCGTCAGCCCCGCCGCCCTGCGCACCCAACGTTAGCGCCCCATAGATCTCCACGCGCAGTGTCACTATGAACTTACAATCTCCTGCGCCAACTCCACGGTTCTACGGGGCAGCTGGTGCGATGATATCCGGTTGAGCGGGATGATGGTTGTGCGCGACTGCAGCCGGCCGCGCTGCAGAAGCAGCTTACTGGTGGCGTCCGTGTCCACGACCACGTTGTACAGCTGGGGATTCGTTCGCTTCGTTATCGGAATTCGCTTAGGTTTCGCAGAATCGACTCACCCTTCCGCCCGCCGCCGTTTCCAGCGCAGTGCAATACTTGGGGTCGCACACGTCTACGAGTCTGGCGACCGTGCCTGGGAATAAGGAGCGAGGTGTTAATGTGTTGAATGAGATGGCGGCGGCGACCGCGACAAGAACTGACCGAAAACTTTGCTGGTGTCGAAGTCCCGCGATGGCGGCGTGTACTGGAAGTCGCACCGCTGGAGGCGCGCGGCGAGGTGGTCGGCGCGGTCGCGGCGCGCGCGGGCCCCGCCCTGCAGCGAGCGGACTTGCTCCTGCAGCGCCGCTCGGTTCTCCGCACTGAAGCTGCTAGAAGACAGTTCGGCCTGGAAATAAAGTCTCGTTATCAACTATTGAAAAAAAAATCAGTTATTTTACTAACATTTCATACATGTGCCCTACTATAGATTTGAACTCAATCAATGAAATTCTAACCTGTCGCTTATGAGTGACGGTAGTTTGAGTTATGTCGTTACAAATAAAGGGCAGTTTTCCCTTTTATTGATATAATCTTTGTTATTCACCTCCAACTTGTCGACTTCCGCCTGATGCTCGGCAATCCCTTCCATGTCTTTCTGGTATTGGGCACTACTGCTTTTGAACTCTTTCTCGAGGCTTTTGAGTCGATCTTCCGCATGTTTCTTCTCCATCTCGCTTTGAGATATGCGTGTGGCTGCTTCTGAGACTTCCTTTTTGGTTGCTGTGCATAAACATTAATAAATATTTTATTAAGCTTGTCATGGTAAAACATGTCTATAATTCAACAATTTCAAATATTAATTAGACTTGTCGTACTTAAAATAACATTCTGGTATTAAGAATACTTTTCATATAAATTTAATGTCTGTATGTTGTTGAAGCTGAAAGAATTACTGGCCTTAATTGATCCCACCACTCGTCACACGGTTTTCCCGCTATTGGTCGGTTATGAACGGCTGGTATTTTTGTCATTGAAGTTAACACAGCACACAATAGTTATTTCATAGTAACAAATGCCAGTAAATAAAAATGTCGATCTTTGTTTTTTCTCTTTCGACATCCATGCCTCTCCATCTCACCCATGAGTCTGTCCTGCAGCGACTCCTCCCCGGCGGTACCCTCCCGACCCGCGCTGGCCGCCAAGTAGCGCTCCGCCGCCGCCGCCCGCCGCGCCTCGCCCGCCGCGCTCGCCTCGCGCAGCCGCGCCGCCGTCAGCGATACCTTCACACCATCTCGATTACACATACTACTAGGGACTACCCATGACCGACAGCTAAATTGAAATAAATTACCACGCACCAGTCCAGTTATCAGTCACGGCAGAACGATACGAGACAAGCGGTCATAACAGACCAATTTGCTTGATATTATATATATATGATATGATATACTAATTTTAATGTCACGCGGTCTCTCATCCTTTCGTATACGGAACGGAGAAAAACAAACGAAAGGGAAAGGGAAGGGCGGGAGCCAGACTCCTTTATACACCCCGTATAGCGCATGCCTGCAGCAATATTTTTGTAAAGGAATCGGGCGATGAGGGATTAGACCGCACCTCCTGCAGCTGCTTCTCCCGCTGCTCGCAGGCGGCAGCGTCATCCTTGAGTGCGCGGCGCAGGAGGCGGTCTCGCGCCGCGTGTGACGTCACGGCGTCCTGCTGCGCGCGCTCGTCGGCCGCGCTGCGGGCCTCCGCCCGCTCAGCCGCCTGCAGCGACGCCGCCAGCTGCTCCAGCACGCGCCCGCTTTCCTGGAATTTATTTGTTATCAAAGATTATCGAAAATGGTTTCACGGTGTGACGTCTCGTGCAGCGCAACGATACCTCGTCCAATTTCTTGTTCAGTTCTGCAACTTGTTCGTCCAACTTCTTTGTCTCCTTTCCGTTGTTCTTGATTTTTTCCTTCTTATCTTTTATCTCTTCCTGCACTTGTGTCACTTTAGTTGCCGCCTCTTTTGCACTTTGCTCTGCCGTAACGTATCTAAAAAAGTAGGTGGAGTTAACACCAATTCTATATCTACATTCAAAGTGATATGGCATTGTAGGGTACCTACTTCCAGGCCACGTGTAGCCTCGTGAGGTTCTCCAACTCTCGCACCACCTTTTGGTACTCCTGGAACTGCGCACGTTCATCCTGCAACTTCTGCAGTTTGGGAGCCACATCCTCCTTGATGATCTACAATTACAACAATAATTTAATATAACATATTTGCTTTAGTCTAATATTAAGAAATAATAATATTGTGTATTTTAAATCTTTGAATATCAATATATTATTATTAATAATTATTTTTAAAAGACAGCAAATGAAATGTCTATATAATCACAAAATATCTTCAAAGATAAATTCTACATGCAAAAATTGCCTTTTTTGGATAAAAGAAAAATAAATATCTTTTCTTTCTTCAAAAAAGATTTAATTTGTATCAAAATAATCATAAACTTTGAAACAAATCGTTCCTAGAAACAAAGTGATCGTATCTTCACTACAAATGTCAATCACTGCATCACTACACATGTTGTTATACCATATTTGAAATAATTGTGATTGGTAATTAATTCTTAAATGCGTTAAAATAGTTTGTAACACAGATTATAATGAATAAAAATATATATTACATACATCATTCAACTCTCTCAGCTTGGCATCTTTCTTCTCTATGGTTTTCTGTGCAGCTTGTTTTTTGGTCTCATACATTCTTGTTCCGGCTGCCTCCTCTACCATTGATAGTATCTGGAATAAACAATAAATATATTTTTTACTTTAAATATATAGAACAACATCAGTAGTAGAACTTTGATAAGTCAAAAACCTTCTAAACTTTATAAAATGTATTGGTTGCTTTTCTTCGAGCGCCAAAACCTCCATTACTCAAAATCTCGATACTTGATAAGATGAAATAATCAATTCATCTCCACGAGTCATTTTGGTATATATTTTTCCTCCGTAACGTGAAACAACAACTACAGCTTCATCATTTGAAACTAATTAATAAATATTATGAAGCTCCAAGAAAAATTACAAACATTAGAAACATGTATGTCATTGTTAACAGTTCAAGAGTATTCTTATACAATATATATTATACAATAATTCACTTTTCTGGCATAATTTAACTATATCATATCTAAACCTATACAAGACTAATATTTCCTTACATATTAACTGTACATCAAAATCCTCCATAAACAGAATAACTCCATAACTCCAATTATACGGAGTCTCCCTTGAAGTTAGACAAAAGTTCTATAATGAGTATAAAAGCACCTATAATGAGTAAATATCTACTAAAAAAGTTAAACTTGTTCTCTTAAACATAATTGTCATACCTCCGGAGGCTTCATGTTCAGTACTTTGGTGATCCGCCCCTGCATGATGAGGAAGTGTGGGTTGTTGACATTGAGCTGCACCGAGCAGAACAAGTCACTCACTCGCTTGTTCTGCACGTTGATGCCATTTATCAGGTACTTGTTCTTACCGCCCATCACAACCTGGAAATTTATTAATTACTAACATGAGCATATATGTTAATATAAAGTGTTGTACAAAAAATAAGTCCTTTGCCAGATAATTATGTACAAACAATTATGGCACACGTCATTCACATTGAATCATGTTATAAAAAAAGAAAAAGAAAGAAAACATGGATAGAGAAGAGAGTCAATCACACTTTCATGTGAAAGTGGATATGCAAAAATATATAAATTTGAAATGAATACAAATTTACAAATAATTGGTATTGTGATAGGTACAGGTTAATTAATTTATATGCTGACAATGAATGCCATTACAAAAACTCAGTGTTGCTCCTACTATTGCGGTTAACACATTTGCGACCGCTGACATGAATTCACGTCATTTTAAATTTTATTCCTGGTTGCCGCTGATATGAATTCACATCAATTCAAATTCTATACCTGGTTTCTAAAATGGTTTAAGAGGACATGTAACATTGAAAATTCTAAGGTTCTGATTTGATGTTGTTGTTTATATGAAAGAAAGGAATATGATGACAAACAGATAAGAATGAGAAAGAAATGTACAAGAAAAATTATTTACTGTATTATTGACAACAATATTTAAATAAAAACTTTATTGCAATCCAACCTCTAAAACTTGCCACATACAGAATTAATTCACTTGAAGTGTTGTTTAGTTGTTAGCTTTTATTTACTTTTAATTCGTATCCCCTCAACTCTTAATAATTCTTATTAAATTTCAAGGCATATTATACAGACAATGTAAATAATCCCTCTTATTGAACAATTGCATAATTTGTTTGATAACACTAGGGTGTGTGTGTTATTAAGATGAAACCTCACCTGTCTAGTAACTGTGATCTCATCATGGTTCTCATAACCGATAGGGCACTGCTTTTTATCACGGTTATCAAATGTAATGCTCACTGTGGCCTTAGTAATACCAGCCTGACCATGCTTGTAGATTAACTCTTGCAGACTTCCAGCTCTTACCTGTAGTATTAAGAGGATTAAAAGTTATTAATTGTGTATATTTTAACATTTTTAATCTGACTCTACAAGAAAACATGTGCGTCCATGAGAAAAAGAAAGTCTGGAGTAGGTATGTTACGAAATCATTTTACAACAATATAGGGGCTCCAAAAAATTCATCTAATATTTGTTATTGTAGTAAAGGACAAATTAGCTTCACTACCAATACTGAAAACAATAAAAAATACAGCGGCATTACAGGCAAGCTCCTGCAATATTTGAAATAAAACTTACATTAGAAAGGTTTGTAATGCCGAGCACAAAGCATATCGAATCTAAAATGTTAGACTTTCCAGTCCCATTTAATCCTGTAATAGCATTAAACTCTGGGTCAAAGCCGGTCACTTCCACTCTATTCCCATAGGACTTAAAACCATCAAGCACTATAGATTTTATATACATATTGAATATATATAAATCGTGAAGATACTTTTAATCTTATTATCAAACAACATAAAATTAGTAAAACTATTTTCGTTATTTTCAAAGCGGGAACCACAGACAACGAACCGTTGTAATTTTATTCGAAGTTTTGACATTGACACCTGTTTCAACGGTAGGACAACTAGTCTTAGTAGGCTAGCTTAACTCGACTTTTGTGGTTATTGCTATTTACCATGAAACGGATTGAAATAATATAAAGTTTTATTCAGGTGGTATATATTATTAGCTATTGCAACTCATTGTACTTTATCGACTTTAAAAAGTCAATGATTAAACAGTAGCTTTGTATTTTATAAACAATTTGCCATTTAATATAAAACAATCTTAAAATATAAAACAATGTCATGTAGTTTTCAAATTAAAGAAATGCAACACCAAACAAAACATTGATAAAACATTGATATTAAAATTTAAAAAATAGCTAATTATAAACAATATTTATTCTTAATAGACATAGATATTAGACATTATCTTATTTGAGTATGTTATTAAAATGAAAACTATATAAATAAAAATTATTATAATGATTATAACGATTACATACTAGTTATAATCGATCTTAGGTATAAACTTATTAAGTTTTTTAGTAATTTTAAACTTCCAAATATAATGAGAAATCGAATACTAATTTTTAAGATCTAGAGATCGATTCTAAAAAACTGTTGTTTTTTTCTAAATATAAATGATTCTTTGATTAATTGACCACAGACCGTCAATAGCCAATCCAATGTCAAAAACTCAAATGTCATTTCAATTTAATTTGGCATAAAAACGCGGGCGAAGACGGTTAATAGAAAATTGTAGTTTTATATATCATTACATTAATTGAATATTTTTTTGAACATGGAGTATAACAGTACTGGAAGCATGAAGAGTCCTTTTTCTCCTCGAGTAAGACAATCTATCTCGGGCCGAAGACCATTAGGTCTTGGTTCAGCGAAAAAGAATCAAAGGTACATAGAACAACTTAAATTCATATCTGTGTATGTACATATTAATTTCAAAAATTAAAAAGAACGCTAAACAAAATAAATAAATTTCCCAATAATAAAAATAAAACAAAATAAATATTGTATTTTTATATTTATATACATCAACATAATTTGAATATTCACATCAATCTCCTTTATAGCAAATTCATGCAATCTACGGAACAACAGTCTGGGGAAGTTGTATATAAGACTCCTTATACTTCATTAGAAACATATGGAACACCACTGCCAGTAATTGTGACTGAAACACTTGCTTTTGGTAAGTACTCAATAAGAACCAATTTATGCTTTATTATAATAAAATACATTGTAATAAATTTTAATTAAAATAAAAGTAGAAATAAATGAAACAAACAGGCTGTTTTACACTTCCAATATTTTTTCTCTTCAATATATATATATATATATATATATATATATATATATATATATATTTATACAATGTAACATTACCTTATCAAACCTCAATGTAATTTCTTGATCTAATAGATTTTTCAGATTCCCAGGTTTTCATACAAAATAGACTCTTACATTACAAATACTTTTGTCAAAATCTTTTAAATATAAAATATTTTAATTGTAAATAAATAAAATGTTTTATTTATTTGCAATTAACATATATTGACATATAACCTTTACATTACATATATTGACATTAAATCAACAGGTCTATACTTATTTTATGACAGACAACTGTATTAACTATTTTTAAATAGAAAATGTTGTTTATAAAAATATATTTTGTTTATTATTAGTGAATATCATTAGTGAATATCATTAGTTATAATAGAAGAAGCAGATTAGTAGCAATGTAAAATTAAGGATAATAAAATAATAGGGTCGCCAACAGACCCTCAATTTCGACTCGCTGCGCTTGCGAGATCTCAGATGCCATTTGCTTATTGAGTGAAGTGAGCCCAGTGTAATGACTCATCGTTTCCCATTGACTTCAATGGGATATCAGTTTTTAACAATTATTCTTCAACGACATGATATTATTCAAAAATTTCTTTTTTAAAACCATCACCTTATCGTTATTGCAAAATGTCGTAATTTTCCGTCAAGTAGTTTTCGAGCTTATTCGTGACAAAGAATGTAAAAAGTCTCCAGTGGAATACTTCGCTCGCTTCGTTCAATTATTGTTATAAACTATTTTTAATAATTAGTATATTTTTTTACATTGTTAAAATGAATAGTAGTAATAGTAGTGACCGCCTTAACCTCTGTAAGAAACATAATTGTAACAAAATATTTAATATAACAAATGTTTTCTATTTTTCTTCAGATTCATTATATATGTTTTTTTAAAATATATATTCTATTAGATGTAATTTATGTCAATTAACTATTTATTACAATTTTGTAAAAATTGGCTTAATTATAATATGTATATATAAATGTTCTGTTTGTTTGTGTATGCCTTAAAAACTCCAAAACTACTGAACCATTTGAGTTGAAATTTTGATACAATGTTTAAAGGTTATCTAG
The DNA here is from genome assembly GCA_918358695.1 of Melinaea menophilus ssp. n. AW-2005. Taxonomy (NCBI): domain Eukaryota; kingdom Metazoa; phylum Arthropoda; class Insecta; order Lepidoptera; family Nymphalidae; genus Melinaea; species Melinaea menophilus. The sequence goes on from OU911052.1 coordinate 251,938, forward strand.
CTATTTTATCTTATTTTAATCTATTTTTGTATATTTCTAATTGATTCATTGTACATTTCCCTCTTAAACTTATGTTAAAAGTAACTTAAATTTGGGTTTGACATACTGTATTTATTTATATTTTATATGATATCTTATAGGTGTGTCAATATGTTACATAAATTTATACATAAAATATGGAATTAAAACATATTTTATTAGTTTAAATTTTATTAATTTTTGTTAAGAAAAATGTTAAAAATCTATAATAAATTACACAAGGTATTCAGACAAACAGTTTAAAAATGGCATGTATTTGCAATGAGGAACAATAATTTTGAAAGTCAAACATTTTAAAAGTTAATGGATATCATACAACTCATGATATGTTAAGGCTTTGGTTTGATCCATTCCAGCCAGCGGCGAGGTGAGCGTGCGTCTGTCCCCGTGCGGGTGGTGCTGGGTGGTGTGCGGGCGGCGCGTGCTGGCGTGGCCGTTCGACCCCGCGCTCCCCGCCGCCGCCGCGCGCGACCTCGCGCTGCCTCAGACCGACCTCGCTCATAAGGCAGACCTCGTCGTCCTGTTCTACGAGGAGGGGGCTCAGGTATTTTTAGACTTTGAATCAATACCGTTGATTACTTTTGTGTCAAATGGGAGTGGCAAGGAAGTCTGTTTTGATACCATACTTATCTAAATAACCCCTGTATAGACACTCCAACTTAAAATAAGGCAAGGGTTTCAAAGGCCCTAATCTGAGAAGAACAGACTCAAGCGGAACTCAGAACTCAGCGGTTTTTTTATTTTTTCTTGATCACTGTTCAAAAACGTAAATATATTTTAAAAGCAAAATTTTATGATATTGGTGTAACATAAGGTCGATCACCTTTAAGTTTACTTTCGTAGATGCCGTCCTGCGTGGGCGTGTCCCCGGAGGGCGTGGTCCGAACATTATTTAATATTCTATAACATCCGTAGATGCCGTCCTGCGTGGGCGTGTCCCCGGAGGGCGTGGTCCGCTACTGGTCGTCGATAGGCGCGGAGGGCGCGTACAGCGACGTGTCATGTGACCTCGCGGGTCAGGAGTGCGACCGACTCACCGAGGCGAGGGACGGCCTGCTGTTGGCCACCACCACCTGCACACTGGTCAGATTAACCACTAGCAAAGGTGACTCCACAAGATGTTTGTTACTTACATTATCTGATACTATTAAATCTTTTTGCCATATACAAAAGTTATATATTGGCAAAGTAAAAAATATATATGTAATTGAAGTATTTAAATTACAATCTAAATAAATCCGACGTTAGGGGTCTTAAAACAATATATAGATATAATCTTTGCAGATATTACAATTTTGTGCATTATTTGTATTGTACGATTATCTCCCTCGGAGGTCACAGTTAAAGTTACCGTCAACAAATTCTAAAAACAAACATATTTATGTTTCGTAATTTTATTTTTACTATTGAAAATAAAATTTGTAGTTTAAATGCGCAGAGTGCACTTATAACGTATATACAATGTGGTGTAATGTGTCGCGGTCAGAGGGTCGTCCGGGCGTGTGCTGCACGACGCTGCGTCCGCCGAGCGGCTGGCTGGGCGGGCTAGGCCGGCGCGTCTCGCTGCTGTTCTTCGGCTCCATGCCGGCGCATCAGGATACGGTACATGCCGCATACATACATAGAATCAAATTGTAGATATAAGGCCGTTCGTTAGCACCGTCTCACTATTTCTCACAATAGAAGCTGGTAAACGTGGTGGTGCTACACGGCCCGAGCACCGACGAGTCGCAGGTGGAAGAGGAGGAGTGCCTGGCTCTGGTTGCTGGCGGGCCGCTGCTGCAGCTGTGGGTGGGCTCGGACGTGCGGGAGTTGCCGCTGCGGCGCCCGCTCGGAGACGCGCTGGCCAGAGCTCACCTCGCGCCTCCCGGTGAGTGATGACGCCGTAAAAAAAAGCGTATACTCCTGCCTTTAAGGCCGACAGCGCTCTTGTAAACAAACTCGCTTGCCCTACCACAAAAAAAAAAGAACGTGTGCCAGTAGAAGGTTGCCGTAATAGATGTTCGTTTCAGGGGACTTGAGTACCTTGGAGATAGTGGCGCTGGACGCGCACGCGCACTCCGCTGGCGGCCTACTGCTGCTGCTGCAGCTGACGTCTCCGACGCCCGTCCCCCCGGCGCCCCCCCTCTCGCCCGCGCAGCCCCGCGCTCCTGACGCGCGATACGCGCTGGGTGAGCACGGAAATTGTTTCACAATAAAATATTATATGATGTTAATATGGACATCGCAAACACAGTCCAATTAATATTGAATTTATCTTGAAATGGTTTAAATTACGCTTCATATTAAAATATATTTATACGGTTTGTATCAATTTGTCGAGTGAGTATAGTTTTGTTCCGGAAACTACTTAAAAACGTTAATAGACTATATAGGTGAGCTTTGTTGTCATGAACCATATTTTCTATATTCAAATTATGAAATCTAATCTAAAACCACAGTGGTGATACTTCTAACTGTTTTTTATTTTTGAATAGTGTCTGAAAATATAGCAGACATAAAATAGATTAGTCAAAAATAAATTGAAGTAAGCTCATCACCCACAGCGCACGTGAGCGTGGAGCAGCGCGAGCGCGTGCGCGTGGTGTCGCTGTGCCCGCTGCGAGCGCGCGCACACGCCGCGCCGCGCTGCCTGCCGCTGCCGCGTCCGCTGCTGTACACGCCCGCCGCGCTCGTCTGCGTCGCGCGTACGTAACCTAACCTTAGCACGAATAGCCCAAAAATGGTAGACCACTATTTTTAAATCACCTCCGATGCAGTTGAATGCCGATTTTGTTCGAATACTACTAAAATACAATTATCTTTTGAGACCGATATATAAGTCGAGTTTACGGCATCCAGCCTCCAGCAAGGAGCAGTCTGATGTGATAGACGTGTCGGGCGAGGCGGACGCGCTGCTGGGCGCGGCGCAGTGGGCGGGGCGGGCGCTGCTGTTCAGCCGACGGCACGGAGTGCTGCTGCTGCGAAGCGCCGACCCCGCGATGCAGCACCGTAGCCCGTAAGTGTTATGCTATATGGTTCTCGATTTATTGATTTTGTAACCGATGTTAGTTCCGCTTCGCAGATCGGTGTGCGAAAGTCCGACGGGATCCCCCTGTCCATCTGATATGTACGACGGCAATCTGTCCCTGTACGAAATAGATCCTGACGAGGTAAATTTCTACCCGATCGATCTCTTCAAAAAACAACGAATTACAAACGAGTTCATGCATGTAGGTTAGCGCAATGAGCACCGACGCCACTGGCAAGCTGAAGAGCGCGTTCCTGTTCCACGTGCGTGGCCAGCACGCGGCCGCCGCACGTCTCCTGGGAGAACTTTTCCCTCGTCCCGACACCTCGCCGGACGCGCCGCTCGATCGCACCGTGCTAGCCGTGACCGCCGACATGTTGGACGACGCGCCCGCCGGCGATCCGCGGTGAGTACCGACGCACGCTCGCACTCCGAGCCAACACGGCACTAACTGAGACCTGTACAGGTGGAAGCTGCTGGGCGGGCCGGCGACGCGCGTGGCACTCGGCAGCTCGGCCGCGCTCCAGGCGGCGGCGCAGCTGCAGGACAAGCACCGCGCCTTCACGCTGTTCCTCGACTTCCTCCGCGCACACGGTCTGTGGCGACGCCTCGGAACCGTCACTAAAGGTTATATAATAATAGCGGGGACGCCTTTGGGAGCATATTATGCACCTTTATTACTTATGCCAATGTAAATACGCAAACCTATATACTATTTGATTTCGTAATTAAGTGAATGATTCGTTCGTAAATACGCTTTCATCATATATTTGACCCTATCCAGGTAACGGATACAATTAAATTTACGCTATCATAATATTATAAGATTTAGTTTCTCTAAATTTGAACTTTAATCAATTAAAATAGCATTGAGTTTATCTCTAAGGACATATTTACTGTATTAAGTTTATGCACGGCAAAATTTAAATTAAACAATATTACAGCCGACGTCCGCAGCCCACCGGTGACAGAAGCTACAGAAGTGATAAGATTAAGGCTATGTCGGACAGTTATATTAAAGTTATTTTTATATAACCCCGGAACGGTATTTTCCTCTGGAGTGTGCAAAATTTCATGGAATTTATTGAGTGGTTAAGGCGTGAAAGCGTAACAAACTAACTGACAAACTCTCATTCAGATTAATAATAATAGTTGCCATAGTATGGATCGTGTTCCATATAGTATGATGTGATAATGATAACAATAAGATGTGTATATGTATATTTATAAAAATATGTTAATCGCGTGACAGATAACGGCGAAGGCTTATCCAGCACGCAGCACGAGCTGGGCGGGCTGGCTGAGCGTCTGGCGGCGGCGCGCGCGCTACAGCGCCTGCACCGCGCGGGTGGACCCCTCATCGACGCCGCGCTACACCACGTGGCGGCAGGCCTCGAGCGGGACGGGGAGGACGACGACGTGCTGGAGGCGCTGCGCGGGGGCACGCTGTCCGCACCCGACGTGTGCTTCCGTAGAGTGACGCGCGTGCTTCGCGTGCTGGAGGCGCTGTGCACGCTGCCGCCGCCGCCGCACGATTCGCGCGCCGCAGCCGCGCACGCGCACCACGCGCTCGTCGCTGTCAATGTGAGTGCGCACCGAAAGACGGTGTATGAGTAAATCACCCCACTAACGATCCTCATTTCAGGCGGTGATGAGCGCTGTGCACGCCTGTCGCTCGCAGTGGGAAGCGAGTCCGCCGTGCGCGCCGCCGTCGTTGGCTCCACGCGCGTTGCTGCCGTCGTTGTGTTTGCTGCACACGCGCGCCGTCACGTGAGTATTTCCCTCGATATACCCGACGCCTCTTGACGCCTCTCGATGCCTTCCGATGTCTCCCGACGATCGCTTACCCCGTGTGTGTACAGCGAGTGCGCGCACAAGTGTCCGGACGCAGCGCTCCGCGCACAGGTGTTGGAGGAGGCGGCGTCGCTGGCGCGCGCGCTGCTGCAGGAGGCCGCCCCTCTCGACGCGCCGCGCACCGCTCACCTGTATGAAAAAATACGCACCGACACTATTCAGCCATATAGTGAGTTGCGTATGAATTACTTAATTAAATAATTAAATGTTTGGAACTATGGTGTCGTTACAATATATATCCACTCTATTGATGTAATCTTCTCTGTGACTCTCCGTAGTCGCCGAGGGCCAATTCGAGCGAGCGGCCGTGCTAGCGGAGAAGTTCAAGGACTTCGATCTGTTGATACAGATGTGCGTGGACCAGGATGACATGGAGCAGCTCTACGAGTACATCGACAAGTACGAAGACGAGGTTGGCGAGACGGATATTCTAACTGATCTATTTTTAAGCAGATCGATTTTGCTGACTGGTTCTCTCGAAAGGGGTTTCCGGAGAGGGCGTTCGCGTGGCTGGCGTCCCGCGGCGGCGCTCGTTGCGCCCTTTTGGTGCGGTCGTTCGGGGAACGTGTCGGCGAGCGGCTGGCGCGATGGCTGGCCGCCGCGCCCGCACGCCGTTCGCTGCTGGCTCTGCAGCGCCTGGCCGCAGGGGACACCGAGCGTGCCGCCGAGCTGTTCGCCGACATCGCCGACGAGGAGGAGACCTACGTCAACAGAATGGGGGTCGGTTTATACTCTACGATAATAACATCATGTCGGAACACTTAGATACGCTTGACCCACTTCAAAAGATGTATCGGCGTGTTTCCGCCTAAATTATATATTCGTCGCAGACAGCGTCGTCCCTGTCCAAATTGTGTGCGCTGGCGGGGCGAACGCCCCCCGGCGTACTGCCCCGTGCCGCCCGCTGCGCCGCGCTGGTGCGTCAGCACCGCGCGCTGCCGCTGCACCTGCGACGCAGGAACGCACTCGACGACGACGAGCCGCCGCTGCTGACGGCAGACGACCTCGTGCAGGTTACTCGATATCGCATATAAAGATCCTTAATTGTTTCTCATTAATTTAACGACATACTTTACTTAAATGAAGCGTATATTTCAATATCTTATATGCAGTGTCTTTCCTTTAATTGATTAATTGATATAAACGGCGAAAATATTATGTTACTATTTTTTGGAAAAACAACTTCTGTCAAGAGATATGCCTATAAAGCCTAACAGAAGTATTATTATACATATGGTAATAAACATTGTCCGGTCACAGATGTACGTGGAGTCGGACAGCCGCTCGCTCACGGAGTACGACTACAAGAAGGCTCTCGACCTCACGGAGCTAGTGGAGGACGCGGAGAGAAGGGACGACTTGCGCCTCAAAGTAAACTATTACAGAGATTTATATTACTTATAATGTTTTACACGGACCATCGCTCCCGTCACAAAAATATTATAAAAATCTATTCAATCGTATCTAATCGATGTGTATCAGATCTGGTCGGCGTGCATCGCTCGGGACGACTGGTCGCGCTGCCGAGTGGACGCGCCCGACCAGGAGATGCAGGACAAGACGTTCTTCAGACTGCTGGACCTCGTGCACCTCATGGGTGAGATACCTCACGTTATGACAATTACAATATCAAGGCCTAAATAATAATGGTGTGTATCTGTGCGTGTGTGTGCAGGCGGGTCGCTGGAGCAGCTGCTGCCGCCGCTGGAGGAGCTGGTGGCGGGCCGGACGCTGGACGAGCGCGCGCTGTACGTGCTGCACTACGGGTACCAGTGCGTCGCAAACAGACACGCGGACTAGACCGCCTTGATCGATAATATTCGGTCAGACTGATGCGTCCGCTCTGATCTGTTCTGCTCACCATTCGATAATATTCGGTCAGACTGATTTAGTATGGATTTAATTTAGTTCGATACAAACACTGGGACTGACAAGTTATTGTTCATTAAGTGAGGAAAGTATAGTCTTCTTTGACGGTACGATGAAATATTTCTATAACGTCCGAGGTGAGTGTGGTGTGAATGTTAATTAATTAATAAAATAAATCATTTTAAAAATAATATGGGAGTTGTTTATTTTCTTTAAAAAACCTATCGCGGTGATGATACCAACTGTAATAATATTGTCATTACAAAGTAGAAGTAAGTTTTTTAAATACTTGCACTGGTGGTAACTACTAACTTATTTCAATAAAAAATATTTAAGTTATGGCTATCCTACATATATTGCAGTCTTCCGATGATGATGATGATGATGATTATCTCGTGTATATATATATATATATATATATCTTTGGAAATCGGCACAGAATGTGATGTCTGTATTTTTATTGAGCAAAGCGAGTGGAGCGTTCTACTGGAGACTTTCACATTCTTTGTCACGAATAAGCTCGAAAACTACTTGACAAATAATTATGAAATTTTGCAACCAAAAACACACACATTAGGTGATAGTTTAAAAAAAAATTGAAAAATGTCATGTCGTTGAGGAATAATCGTTAAAAACCTGATATTCCATTAAAGTCAATAGGAAACGATGAGTAAATGGGCTCGCCACGCTCAATATGCAAACGGCAACCGAGAGTTCGTGAGCGCAGCGAGTCGAAATTGAGGGTCTGCTGGCAACCCTAGTTTAATTCAGTTGTAGATTGTTTCATTCTTATTAAAATCAATATTACCGGAATAGTCATTGCATTTCCTTTTGTTATTCCATTGTAATACGGCGGGTAGTTTTAAGTTTCTAATAAATTTGCTCGCACTTACATAAACGATCAGAGGCGTTGACGTGCTATGTCACTCGAAGAACTGCTTTTGAGTATTTGGAGTGCGGCCACACCGGAATTCTACAAGTTATAATTTTTTTCGTGCTAAATCTCTACTCTAAAGGATGAAACGAAACAGGTCATATTATAACACCTGGAAGGGATCTTAATAAGGCCTATTGTTTATTTGATTCGGTACTCTATGTATTATTATTTGTGTATACAATAAAGTTATTTAAATAAATAAAAATATATATATTAGATTTGTTGGAAATGCAAAGTCATAGAAGTCCATATGAAATGTGTTTAATTCCATATAAGCCGCAACTAATCTACATCCACGTCCTTGAAGACAGACAACCATAACAGAGCGTAATCAATTCCTATGTTCTCAAATGGATAACCAGCGGATTTACGCTGTTCAGGTAAATTGCACATTAAAGACGCCATTACTTTAACCTTCATTCAAGATCAACGCATACATTGACGATAATTTGTTTAAATTTCTACCTCCAAGTGGCCAATAAGTCTTTAATACTAAACCTACCGACAATTCTTGTATACCTGTTCCTACCGCACGCCGTCAAATTGACCGGTAATTAAAATTTTTTTTTTTATATAGGTAATAATGGATATAACTAAAAGTAAAGGGTGAAGACAATATTATACGCATATTTTAAGAATTGTCATGTAGTTTGATAACTATATTATAACATTTAAAAATGTGTAAGTTTTACAAAAGTTTAAGAACGGTCAATTTGACCGGTACTTGGTAGGTTTAGTGTTAATAGAGATATAATCAGTTGTGAACCAGCATTATGCAATATTTAAACAATATTTTAGAAAAAGAAAAAAAGTCGTCCAACGCGTGTAACTTTATCATCAACAACAAATATATTTAATTTAGATAATAATGTTTTACATGAATAGTTTTGTTTTTGTATAATAGTTCATATTCTCGGAAAGATTGCCGTTGAGATTTTTTAATTATTATATTTAATGCGTCTTAAGTCAAAAAATTTACTTTACTACAACTCTTTATTTTTACAATTACGAAGAAACGGTCAGTTGTGGACGTCGCTGCCCTTTTTAGTCACATATTAGAAAAGTTTTCAAAACCTTTCTAATATATGACTAAAATATGATTTGTATCGTATATATACAGGAAATTTTGTAATAATAATTGAACGTAATTCTAGCATTGTTAAAAAAATTGCGCGTTAAGATGGTCACTGCTAACTTTTGTCTTGAAAAGGATGGGACGTGCCACCAGATATTCAAAAATATAATACTTTAGGTTCTATTTTGCGTGAAATATGACCCGCTGGATTTATATTAGAAATTAGAAATTTCCGTAACCCTATTTCTAACAAGTATTGTCATTTACTTAGAAACATTTTGAGCCAACCCAATAAAATAGTCGAGTTGGTACAAAAATAAGTATTCCTAATCTCTTTTAGCTTTTCCGTAAAGTCGGACGAACTTATACTAACATTTTTCTTCTCCCTCCAGACATAAACATGCTCCATCTGAAATTTGAGACGTGTCGCAGAATATATGTTTATAAATATACAATTACAAAAAACTACCTGGTATACGTAATTCGTTAGTGAAGTTGCAAGTAACATAAACTCCCTCCAATATCTAGTTACATCTGTTGGTAACATTTCATCACTCCATTTTAATTTTTATAGCTATAATTTCTGTAACAAGCATTTTATGTAGATAACATAAGGGTGAGCAGACCTAGAGGATCCAAAAGTAATGAAATTATAGAAAGTATACCACGTTTACTCAATGTAATAGCGATACTATATCTTATAGCAAAACAAAGTAAATCATAATCGGATTGCTAACTTACATCTAAAACATAAATTTTTACGTATCAGCTCCAATGTATAATGAAGTAACAATTCCATCCTCTTCAAAGTTTAAAATATTAGATTTCTAATTTCCGAAGTCATTTTGGCAGAATCTAATGCATCAGTTATAGTTTTGAGAATATATAAACAATCATTAATCCGTCATTCCATCATTAATCCAATCATTAATCAATAAACCGGTAAGTAAATCACAAATATAAAAATCTTGTACTATATGTATTTTTTTTTATCTGTACATTCAAGACAATTTTTTTTAATCAATGCACTGCTAAAAATGGTGCACTTTCTGTGGTTGAAACCTGGAGGTGAAAAGATGAGTTGTTACACCTTATAAGCTGAAGGAATTTATCTTCAGGAAGCTCAACCATGTGAATGTGCTGAATGTGCTAAATTGCATTTAACATAAGAAGGTAACTCACCGAGTTTAGTCACAAAACAGTGTTGGCTTCTTTCTATATAATTTTATTATATTTGATTCTAACAAATCCCAAAAGAGATCAGCACTAATGATTATATCAATAATATTAGGTAGAATATTTAACATAGAAATATCTAAAGGACTGTGAGGCATTTCATTTATAGTTGGTAAAACAAAATAAGAAAGAAGTTTGCTATGAACATTATCTGAGGATTTCATAAGCACACGGCGTAATTTTACAAAAGGAAGTGTGCAATTATTAATTACTAACGCTGATTTTTCGCCATAATCCACCGGTAAGCTTAAATTATACATATTAACACAAAAAGTACTTCCTCTGTCAAGTAATGCACGAAAAATATATTCTCAATTATGAGAATCGCACGATTTAATAAGTGCTGTCAATACTTTATGAAAATTTTTAGTTGAATCCTTTAAATATATCGACAAAGTAACATTAGTTCAAGAAATTTTATTAAGAGTAATACCCCTATCAATATATAATGACTGTATTAAACGATGATTGAAGTTTTGAATTAGTAACTTGTAAGTTTAAGTTTATAATTCTTGCAACTTGGCTACTTATATTGATTTCTATAATGACCAAACTTGAAACAAATAAAACATTTTTTCCTATTGGGTAATAATTTCAAACGCTGTTCTTGAAATTGTGGATTTTTACACTTAGGGCAGCTTTTAATAGTAGAAGAACCAACTAAAGGGTTATGAATATTTTCTATTCTTCTATCCCGCAGTAACAGATATCGTACTTTTAATTTTGTTATTAAACTTGCCACAATTATTGAAGTTTTGATTATTTCGCGGCAGTTCTAATACCTCTAACAAATCTGTTACTTTTAAAAAATACATCTAAAGTTAAAAAAACATTCTTATTTAGATGGTTTTTTAACTCCTCCTATTCACGGTATGTTTTACTATTCAGTTTTTGTGTATGTGTTCCAATGTTTAATAGGTTCACCTAAAGTATATTTTTTAAGTATTACTATTATATTACTGTTTTAAAAATATACTTATAAAATTATACAAATATATATTAATTCTTTAAACACGTAAATATAAACAATCAACACATATATATATATATATATATATATATATATATATATATATATATATATATATATATATATATATATATACATAATAGACAAAGAATCAGATACACAAAATAAAATTTCATCAATATGTACTAACACACTTATTAATTAATCTGGGCTTAAAAAAACATTGGGTAAAATTGAGAAATTAAGTACTAAATTATTACTGACAACATATAAGTTTTCTTCAATACGATTAAGGACCTTTATAAAAGACATACCATTTTAGTAAAATCTTACTGTGTTTAAAAAAAAAACATTTTTGTTCAACCCGATCTAGTGTCAAAATGATAGAATTAATATATTAATATTATATAATTAATATATTATATACCTATAGGTATATCAAATGTCTCAATTTTGCGGTGGCGTTAAAATACATATTTTAGTATGAGATTATGCATAACGCCCCTGAGGACCACTAGTCCTTCATACTACGAGAAACCTAATTTTTAGGTAATATAGCTTAGAATGTATGAAGTATTTATTTATGGAAAAGGCTAAAATTTTAGCTTAATACTATTTTCATGTATTCCAACTATAGACTGTATCACTTAACATAAATAACACTAACGCAATCCCGAATGACTAGATTAACGGCCCCCCTGGGAGCACCGGCCCATGCCACTTTTGAATCCCAACGGACAAGTCCGAGTGACTGATACGGAGTGAGTGATACGGATACCGAGTGAGTGACGGGGATACGAAGTTTCCAGCGATGGCTTCCCAACTCTTGCTACAGGGAACCAGAACTTATTGATATATTCTTATTCGGGGACTCGGGGAATGAAGCTGTCGCTGAGCAAACAAACAATTTAATAAAATTAAGGGTTTAAAAACAACTGTAAAAAGTATTTTAAATATTTTATTCAGATATTAAATATAACACATTTAATTTTTATTAACAAAATCCGATACAATATCACGAACACTAACAAAGGTAGCGTAAAGGTAATCTCTGAAAAATATATAAATTCCAGTAATGTAATTACGTATGCGTTAGAAAAAATAAACTTTTATTTCCCGCCATTTTCCGACCGCCATACTTGCGCAAGACGCAACCCGGTGACAACTGACAGTTGAAAAGAGAACGTTTTGTGGAACGTACGCGTGTTTCGTTTAAGAATTTTGTTTGTTTACACTCGCGTTGCTAACGTCTGATCATTCTACATAAATAGTGTTTTGTTTTTGTATCCGCTAATTGAGTGGTAAAGAATTAAAAAAACATCGGTGCCCTCTAAAAGACATGTAAGTATTCACTATCTAAGGTCTGTAAGCGTTACAACAAATAAATGTTTAGGTATATTGTTTCCAAATTTTTGAATCGGATTTTATTTATGAACTATTTACGAAAGTAAAAAAAAATATTAATAATTTATAAATTTAAAACTGCCTTGGATATTGTAGTTATAAATAAGGTTATATTTAATAATTTTATTTTATTCGTATAATTTATTCGTTTCGAGATTTTTATATAAGACAAATAATATATTAAATAATAAAAAATCGTACCAAGTGACTAAACGCCAAGGTTAGACACTGTTTCAATGAAGTAATTACAGTTTTTGTTAGAATAAAAATTAGTAAATTAAATAAGATCGTGATTAACAGTTTGTTAATGAAACAATTGTTATTCAAGTTATAGATTTTTATGTAAATTTTATTCAAAATAAATTTATTATAAACTAATTCCTAAGAATTGACGACCACCTTTATATAAGTAGGTTAATGAAGCTAGGATATACAATCAAAAGTCGTTTGAAGTTCTCTTTAATAAGTAATTAAAATTCTCTTTGTAATCTATATTGACAATTTTGACTTGTTATATAAATATTCATACATACATACATATATACATACAAATACATTAGAAGAAGTTGAAGTTCATATAAGGACTGGGCGGTGATGATTCTTTTCAAAGACGATCGCCGAAAAAGTTAATATTTCTGCGTTGTGTTCAGGAAATTGTTCTATAATATTTTACTGACGACTTTCCATGTCGATTGTACCCTCCATCACACAAGTCAACTTGTTTGCAACCCAATTCTTTAAGGTTATTGGATACTAAAATAATAATTTCTTGAAGTAAATCTCAAGTTATAAAACAATACCTTCTCCAAATCTTTATAAATAGAACAATATGTACTTTCTTCTTTATTATTTCATTGACATTCACAAATGTAGGTTGCACAGGTTGTATCATAAATTAACGTTAAGCCGAAAACAGTTGGTGACTAACTAGTGTTAGTAAAAAATCTATCAAACGTTCTTTTGCTAATATGTATTGTCATTAAAAATATATATTAATTTCACGCACCCTGTTTTTTTCTTTTATTATTATAACTATAAATTCTTACGTTCGCGTTCAGCTGTAACAAAACGAGAAACAAAAAATCATACATATCAATCATACAACAAGCGTTTTTGCAACAAAAAAATGCATTTTTTGTCACACTGAGTCCTCTGAATCAATGCATCGAAATTTAATCGACCGTGTTGAAAAGAAAACGTACTACAGTGTTGGCAAGTGCCATCAAATGTTGACAAATTTAGTCCGAAATCCATAATGAAATAACACTCATTATTTATTACTTACTATTTACAATTACGGACAAAAATAATATAAGATTTATGGGACACCTTAAGTGAGATCCTCTATCAAACGAAACAAGACAGACTAATAGTGAATCTGTTTTCAAACAAAATAAATCTCCATTTATATTTTGAGTTCGTCATTTCTCACTAGCCATATTAACAGGCATTCTCCATAAAATCTAACATCCTAAGCGATGAGTAACACATTCGCGTGACAGCGATCCCGACAGCTACGCAATTAGTAATTACACAATTTGCACGCACTGGACACTCCCGCCCACTCGTTGACACTCGTACAAATACTCCATGTTTGTAGCTAATATTAAATAATAAAAAAAATTATAAACTGCAAATGTGTAAGTATTTCCTTTATTAATTTCGTAATAAGTATATTGTTAAGCATTCCTAGCTTTGTATTCGATATCTGGAATTGTATTTTATGATGTATTCATATCCATATAAATAAGTTTTAATTGTTAGTTATAATCGTAATAGTTCTATACAGTATTGGTTAGACGTTAGCTTCCGAATATAATAGGAGACTCTATCTCTGAACTATCCATTTCACTGCTCATTGTGTGCTAATGAAGTAATATGAAGTGTAATATTATGTGAACTTGTATTGACTTCGAAGCTTACCGATTTTGTAATTAATCAAATAATAATGCCAGTATTCATTTTTATAAATTAATGATAGATAATTTTTAATAAAATTTGTAAGATACTAGAGTATCCATTGATTTTTTGTCTGTTTTTCTCCACTGGTACGTCTCTTTTGGGTCCCTGCAAGATTCTTAGTTTCTCAAATAAACGTTAGAAATAAAACGGAGGTCACTACTCATCCATTTCCTAAAAATAATTTCCAGTCGTCGATGAGACCAGTATCTAAAAAAAATAAAGTTAAGTCTTAAAGGGACGAAAGTATGGAATAAAGCTATAAGTTTTATATAAAATGAAAAATATACCATTCTAGTAAAAATATTACAAGAAAACTAGTGAGAAAAAACGATGGTTAAAGTGTGATTACAGTAAGGAGGATTTCCTCGTTTATCTTGAAATTTAGATTTCTGTGGACTTTGTTCCTGTAATTTACTGTAACCTCGTTAAATTCTTTTTGTTCTTATGTTTTACGAGCCATTTAGCGAACCGCCTCCGCTAAAAACTGGTAGTAGAGCGGACCGACGAGGATTGTAAAATTTTTCCTTTGACCAACATATTTCCTTTGAAAATTTTTACATTTATCTAAGTAATGTATATCAATCTTTAATACAATCAAATTAAAAATTAAATGTCTGTGGCTGAGGCAAAAGAGGTATGCAGGGATGTAACGTTTGGCGCTCCGTCGTCTCTGGCTACCCCGCAAAGGATATGGCGTGAAGGTAAAGAAATAAATAATAATAAATAAAAACCTACAAAAATTACAACTACTGTACACAAAGTATTAGAACGCAGAAAAATTATGAAAGATCAGAAATACCAAATGTTTGTTTAATAAAATTTGCAGAATAGCATTTTTTATATTAAACACATTGCAAATTTGTTTTATTCAATTTCTTTAATCACCATTTTCATCCACATAAAAGTTCTAGAGTTTTATGACGAGAAATTGACTATGTAACAGACTATATCATCTGATGATTTATTAGAAACAAGGAAGATATTTTTTCTAACTTATTCGTTTATAATTCTAGATAAATACTGATGTACACAAAACATTTATATCCTAAGGTTATAACAGACTTATTAATAGTTCTTTCTTCAATGTCATAGTCACCCTAGTTGGAAGAGACAAATAACATTTTTCCTTATCATCTACAATTTTCAAATATTCATTCTAAAATCTTTGATTTCACTAACAAAAGTTTTTTTAAGAATGTGTCTCATGTTCATTTTTAATTACCAAAGTACGTAAGTACCGACCGTGTTAAACCAATTGGTTTAAGTGGGCGTTGTTGAAGGAATTAATTGTGGTGGTCGCGACAATCGCTCGAGCTGTTAGGCTTAGCATCATCTAATACTAATAGTATCTTTGTCACTGTAAGAAATAAGGATATATTTTAAAGAATGTAATTTGTAATGGATTTTCTAATTAATAAATAAGGAAGGTCAACTAAAAAGCATGAGGACCCCACGGAGGGCATGTATGAAGAGGTTGATGTCTGTGGCCGAGGCGAAAGAAGTATGCAGGGACCGTAGCGTTTGGCGCTCTGTCGTCTCTGGCTTCCCCGCAAGGGATATGGCGTGAAGATAAATAAATAAATATATAAATAAAACTACATAATTCAACAAGATCTAGCAAATGAGCAGACATGGTTTACAAAATAAAAATAATAAGTTCAATTAACATTTAGGGTCTGCTTTAGATGTGTGTTTTAGTCTCAAGTACTTTGAAACTATACAAGTTTTATGAGATCAAGTATGTACTTTAAATCTGAATTTTTCTGTCTTAAAATTCGATTTGGTTCCGCACAGAAGTTCAATTTCGGTAAGACTGTTAATCTATCCTCTAATATAATATTCAAAGCAAGTCATTTCTAAGCATATCTTGTAAGAATTGTTTTTTAATCATAGTCCACATATCATACATACACATGATACCAATACATCACATTTTTGTAGAATAATAATGGCAAATTTATGGCAAATAAGTGTACGTCGATTTGTTTAAAATGTAAAACAACTGTGTACAAAGATTATTAAATGAAGTGAGAGAAGTGAGAGAATATCTTGGCGGGGAAATATATTATTTCATGATATCTAGCTAAAACTAATTTAAACTATGCCAAACTATGCCTATTATTACACAAATCTATCTACACCTACGATTAAAGGTCTAGGTTAGTAGATTTCCAAATAACTATTACTAGTCGATCATGCACTCCTTAGCTGGTCTTGTTATAATTTAATTTTAGGTTTTTTACAATAGTGAGAATTTTGAATTATTTGAACGAATTTCAAAGGCGGCTTTAGTAGGTTCTTACGATATTTGGTTAGGTAGGGAGAGGAGCGTGAACAGTGAAGGTGAGCGTGTATACGCATAGTAAAGGGACCCCTCAAAACCTACACCTGCGTCACAAGTCCCAGGCATTGTCTGCGCTCCTCTTCTTGCTACGCGATGGACTCGGCACCCGCACGGTGAATCCATGGAATACTAAGAAGCTTCGTCTCATTTCTTCCTGAGTGCACTTTCTTTTCCCTACTTTGATTAGAAACGCGTAGATCCCGATTCGTTCCCATGTCGAAATAAAAGATAAAAAGTTATTTTACTCGCTGACATATAGCTTAGATAATTTGCCTTTTAGTTTAGATATAACCCAAGACATAAAAACATACAATCAGAACCTTTCCTCTTTACAATATTAGTATAAATATAATAAAATAGTGGCAAATGGAGCATTACTACATGAGACCTCAACAGTAAACTCTTTTTAATCTCATGCACAGTTTTGTTACGCACATCTTCCTTCTATAATATGATAATTAACATTGGAAGATGTTGTAATATTAGACATGTAATATTTAATACAGTTCTACCGTAAAATATTGATAATAATAGTATATAATCAGTTTTAGCACCATTTTAAAACGTGCAGTAAAGTTTAATTGCAATATTTTGTTTATAAAAACCGACAGCCCTTAACCTATACCGATATTAAAAGTAACGAAATTGTCCACAAACTATTACAATTTAAAATATAATAGTTACAAAAAATTTTATTCTTGTTTTGCAGAAATATATTCATGATTTAAAAAAAAACTGACCGCCTGCTGCTAGCCAGCTGCTCAGTTGACCCACTTTAAACGGAAGGGTTCACCTGTGTCCCCCTTCCGACGTAGGGTGCTCGGGGTCATTGACCTTTATTTATAGTTAATGATATGTAGATGTTCTGATTGTAATTTGTCGATTGGGTTTTAATTTTCTGCTTGAATAATATAATTTTCCATAATAAGATTTCTCTATGTAAATTCATAATTAATGTATTAAAAACTGATTTTATTTATTTAGATGTTACATACATTTATATAAACGTTACAAATATATAACAGAAAAGTTATGCTAAGTATCGACACGCCTTCAGAATTATTCAACCATAAATTATTCTAATTATTCAACAATAGTGTTGTATATAAAGAATATATATTGTTTGAATATATAATATTATTCAGACAAGATAAAGTACTTGTCACCATGTCAATCTCCTAGTTTCTTAATGAAAACAAGACTAACTTGAAATAGGACTTATTTATTAAAAATATACCAACCTACTTATGATACTTTCAACAATGCCTTGAATGGTTTATATAAACTTATAACTCAATAGATACAAACATCATAGCTTGAATGCTGCTCATTCAAACAAGTCGACTGACGGTGTGGAAAATTCCTTATCAGTACCCACAACTGTGGAGCAAACAGATGCTTATCGCATTAAACTTTGTGTGTACTCTGCTTGATGTAATACTATCTAGGTGTACTATAGTAGCTTCAAGTTAGAAATATTAAGCGTAGTACATACATACATTCAAATAAGGTAATTATAATGTTTTTTCAATAACTTTGCACCAGTAGACGAACTGGATGAGGTAAATTCTGATGTGTATCCCATTTTCGAGATTTACTTCGAAAAATGCGAGTAAAATTGTAAAAAACTATAAGTCAGTTTTTTCTAGATAGATAAAGTAATTTTAAATAATTTTAAGTAATTGCTATAATCTGATATATACTTAATTCGTTCTATCACTTTATCAATTCGATGATGGAACAGGAAGCTTATAGAAAGTAGATATTACTTTACAGAACTGACTATACCCTTCATAACCGAGGCGATCTATTGAACCGCGACTATTACGAAAGTAAATATAACCTTACTTGATAGATATCGATAATCAGAAACCTTAACATATTTTTCATCTTGTGGTGAACACAAAATATCACAATTAAAAAACATAAGATTATCCTTCCATAATGGAAATATGGATTTTGATAGACGTATATTTGTATAGTATACTAACAATGTATATATGTATTGTAATATGAATACAGAAACGGAAGCTTCCGTCTCCCATTTCAAAGCACATACATACACCTTTATCACTATTCACACGATACAAATGTACACAAGCATCAAGTATATGTTATTATTTACTTATTTAACACTAAACCTACCAAGTACCGGTCAAATTGACCGTTCTTAAACTTTTGTAAAACTTACACATTTTTAAACGTTATAATATCGTTATCAAACTAGATGACAATTCTTAGAATATGCATATAATATTGTCTACACTCTTTACTTTTAGTTATTTCTATTATTACCTGCGTTATATAATAAAATAACTTTTAATTACCGGACAATTTGACGGCGTGCGGTAGGAACAGGTATACAAGAATTGTCGGTAGGTTTAGTGTTAGTCATTTTGGGTAAATATTTATATCTTAGTGACATTTTAGTAAAAGACATAAAAATAATAAAAAATACAGTTATTGTGTAGCAGTTATTTCAATATATTAAACGAGGATGATGATTGCGTGACAAAAAAATATAGAGAACCCTGATTGAACTGACAACGTGCCGCTTATCAAACCAATAGTATAATGAATCATAGAAATACAAGCGATGCGAGGATTAAATCTATTTCAACGTGCATCGGTATAAATATTTTTTATAAGTGTTCTTGAAAGTATCATTAACTTTATGAAACTCTAGGCAATAAACAATCCAGTAACAGTGAATCTAAAACACTACTGAGAAGTGTTATAAAAATATTTGACGCCTCGCAAAATGTTACTCTTATTAAAGATTATATTTATGTGTTTTTTCATTTATCGCATACGTACTCTGCCACTCAACTTTTATCTATTTTGTTATGTCTTAAATGAGTTCTTCAAAATAACTCCCATATGTTCTATTGCTTTTTATTGTTTTTAACACTAAACCTACCAGTACCGGTCAAATTGACCGTTCTTAAACTTTTGTAAAACTTACACATTTTTAAACGTTATAATATCGTTATCAAACTACATGACAATTCTTAGAATAATATTGTCTACACTCTTTACTATTAGTTATTTCCATTATTACCTGCGTTATATAATAAAATAACTTTTAATTACCGGTCAATTTGACGGCGTGCGGTAGGAACAGGTATACAAGAATTGTCGGTAGGTTTAGTGTTAAAATTAAGATATAAATCCAATGGTAAGTTGTTAAAAACAAAAATCTATTCTCTGTAAGTGTAAGTGCATAGTGCGTACATGTCTGGCGACTTCTCTGAATACCGCATTACTAACGGTATTATGTAGTCACGTCCTACCCTACATCGTCCGGTACTAAAGGGTCCGTGACAATTGACACATAACTATAGCACAACAGTACCGATCAAATCTGTTAAATATAAAGAAAGGAAATGAGACGCATGATAAAAAATCCTTAATGATATTTACTGAAAAATTTGTTTGAATCAAATTTAAATATTGGTCGTGGTTTTTCTTGTAAAATGAGCATTAACCATGACAAAGGGCTTAAATGAGCACCTTAATTTCGATAGACCTTCTCAAGTGGATACAAAATTGTAGTTTCGAAGTTAGATTTATTACACAAGTGCAATTTGATTTAGAGTTTTTACCAGAATGGCCCAACTTATAAACATTTTTTTTTTAAATATCAAATGTACAGGTATTGCTATATGTATCTAAGTTGGTGAAGTGTCAGTTCTAGTCAGCCGTCACCATCTGCAGCGTGCTAATGCGTGCGTGCGTACTTATTCACGCACCTGCGAGTACATAAGCCTGGTCACACACAGGACAGGAAGATAGAAACAAAAAAGTAGCGTTTGAATGTCAAAAGTTCCTGATAATGTTTAAGACAGTCATATAGTTTTTAGATTGCTCAATAAATTGACGTTTGTGAAACAATGATCACAATAAAAAAAATCCGGTTGAGTTCGTTTGTAATTCTTAACAGAGCAGGTCGCGTTTGGAACTCTGGTAACTTTATTTTAAGTTGGAAAGTGTCTTTACTGAAGGGCCTATTACTAAAAGTAAAATAGGCTGTTCTTCCACTCATTTGACGTACGAGTACCTACACAAGTGATCACTAGTATTGACTCAAAGTGGAAATTTATAAATAAATAAATAGTCGCTATGGCAAATCAAAAACGAAGTACTTACATATTAAAATGATTTAGTTAAAGAGACAAGAAATATATAACTTTTTGTTACCTTCAATGCAGACTAAGCCTATATGAAGATACTATAATGGAATGCATTCATATAAGCCAACATAACGACGCGTCGGCTCGTTTAGGAGACGATTGTATGCAAATCACCAAATGGAGGAGGTGAAATTATTAATACTGTCCCATTATGGTATCAATTAGAACACCGAGTGAAGTGCTGCCGACGGTCCTTCACCCATTATAGAATATATAGTTATATAGAATAGAATATATTATGCTCTCTGTAGATCCTTTAAAAAAACTGACTGCCCTCTATTAACTCCATTAAAAAGATGTTACACTTTCAAGAAACTAACAGTAATTTTAATTAAATAACAAAGACATTAAGCTTATTATAGGATTCAGATCCATTTTAACATCTACCCTCAACAAGAGATGTTATCCTCGAGATCAACGAAGGAAAACTGAAACCAATTTAAATGATTAGTAGATAGAAAAAAAAAGTATTAATACAATATTAATTTATTATTCAACTATAAAACATTTCAATGAAACAATATGATTGAATCCTTGTTAAACATCAGATAAAGATTACAGATTAATAAAAAAATAATTAAAGTTAAAATTAAAGGATCAATTATGACCTGAAATATAATAAATTTATGAAAATACCATTGTTTTTTAAATAGAATTCGTAAAATAGATAAATAGAAAGAATAAAATAAAGAGGCAAAATATAAATTTTCGAAATTATTAAGTTTAAAATAGCGTCTAAAGAATTGAAATAAATAGCAACTCTTCAGAATAATATTATATATTATAATATATTATTTAATATTTCGTTATGTTTATTAAGCTTATTTTACTTTGAATCGAACTATTAAAACTATTAAATGAGGATTGTACAATTTGAGTGTTATGGAATTATGGAATAAATTCCATGGAATTCGAATTTCATTGCATTCGAATTGAATTGGAATTCCATTATAATGGAATGTTAAAATTTTCATCATATTTTTCGTTTATTTATTTATTTCGTTTCTGCCCAGTAGCTTATAAGACCTTCGTACTTCAAGTAGATTATAACTATTTTATTTTACACGTGTTGCTTCTAAGTAAGTCTGCTTTCTAAGAATGCCCTTCACTTAGTTATAACGTGGCAGACTGCAGCCATTTAGTATGTTAGTTTTCCTTGCGGAATGTAAAAGCTATGTGCATTAACTTAGATGCGCTTGCTGCAATTCTCCATTTAGGTATCCACTCTTCTATGTCATAAAGACTGTTCTGTAGAATCCAAGATGCTTCAGCTGAAGTTTTGCTTGAGGCTAGAACAGCAGTGTCGTCAGCAGTAGTTGCGATTGTAACCTCTGGCCTCTATTTATTTTTTATAATTTATAATTTATATAGATCCTAATAATTAAAACTTTATTTACTGTACTTGTAACTATATCAAGTTCATATCAGATTTCATTTTATATAACAGCCTCACATGCCAGACTCCAAAAAATGCTTGTTGGACATCAAGGAATACAATAGAGCAATATTCTTTGTTTTTAAAAATCGGTTTTTCCTGGTTTATGTACCATTATTATCTGAAAAGTACCATAACCTTTAACAATGATTGCAGCTCCTGCATGTGCCGTACTCTAGAGGTGGTTAATGGCATATACGAGTATGTTATAGTTCTGTTTCTTGATACAGATGCTAGTTGAAAAGTGAGAGTCATTAACTATTGATCTATTTTATTAGTTTTCAGAGGAACTTCCACTTAAATTATTGGGAGATAGGTATATAACATAACATCGTTTGCTACTACGACATTCATCACCGTCTTATAAACATCGATATCGATGTTATCCTTATCCTAATCCTTTTTGATGAGTATCTAAGTAAAGTCAGCTCTGATAATATCATTCTCAAGGACTTCAGTAACTTTGTTCACAATATAGAACCCGTAATCGGCATTCCTCAAAGAGAACTACCCATTTGTCCGCGACTACCAAAGTAGCTAGTTTTCTTATCTCCTACGTCCTCCGCTGTTTCGGTATCTGCAAACTGCGACGCGGTATGTTGCACAGGGTTCTGCCCACGGGAAGTTTTTCCCAGAACCTATTTGCAACGAATTAGTTTTTTTTAATCGGGTTTAAGAGTTTTTTATTCTAAAGTAAATATATATGATATAAACCCTGTTACCCTTTCTCACTGATAATCGCTTGAATTTGAAAAATTCGTTTCCATCGGTTGCTTATTTCTTAAGAAATTATATTCTTGTCGTAGCCGTAATAATTCTGACAATTCGGCGAGAAGATTTTTCTCTTAATAATAAGATACAGAGAAATAAAACGTCTAAAGGTTTGGTATAGTATTATACTATTAGGTGTGGAAGTGGAATTTTACCATAAAAACAAAATAACCAACAATCCGTTTGTTTACAAATTAAATGAATTTTACTAGACAAAATACTTTCCTTATATAACTAGTGCAAAATTCCTGATGAGGGTATAAGAAAAACCCTTATAATACATTAATTTCCTTATTATTAACAAATGATTCAAAGGTCGATTCATTGAAGCGAATACACATAGCTATATCACATTACAAAGTATCCTGGACATATGATCCTGTGCTACGATCGTAACAACCGACAACATTACCATTAGAACGTACGTCCTTGGTGAAACCACAGTTATTATTATTAATATTTCTATTATTTTGATTGGTTGATATATATAATCCGTGAGGATAAAATTTATAACATTATAATTATAGCCAATCAGAGCGCAGTGCTGCATAGTGCGATGTTATGGTGCGTGTGGCCAGTGCGGTGGTAGCGTGGCTGCTGCTCGTGTTGGTGCTGCTGCCGCCGACGCACTCCGACATCGTCTTCAGAGTACCTGAGGTTTCGGTTAGTAAAATAATTGTTCAATTTTCAAATTGTTTGTAATTGAAACTTGTAGAGTTATTTTTATTTTGTTAATTTTGTTTAGTTTTTTTTTTTAAACTTAAGCAGTTTTATATCCTTAATCAACTGATAAGGGTCCTTAATATAAGAATTTGTATGTGTTTAGTCAGTTTACATGTTGGTGTGTCCGTCAAGCTTACAATGGGACGCAATGGTTTGTACGAGCATGTAATGGTCTTTGTTGTGTATTTTTGGTACACCACACAATTGTAGTGGTAATACTATGAATCTTGTCACCATTAAAAAATAAATTTCAATGTTTGGAATTAGTCTAACATTGGGTCTCATGATAAATAAAACTCCCACAAAGGACTCAAATATATGATTAGTGTTTTTGTGTGTACTGACTCTATGCCCGTAAATTAGAAAACTATTGGAGGTAGCTGACAAATTAACTGACTGAACCCTCTTCCCGTTTTACCTTAAACTTTGATTAAGATAAAAAAGTCTGGTTAAGATAAAAAGATAATGAGTATTCGCGAGTTAAATCAGAAAAAAATATTATTTCAACAAAATATTATCATAATAAGTATTTATCATTCAATTAACTCTTTCGTGGCGCTACGTATGCACTTTTTCAACAGACTCCCAAAAAACGTTTAGGTACTATTTAATAATTCAAAAAAAAATTGTTAAGGAACGTTAGTGTGCTAATGGCTGCCATATTTTCGAATCTAGAACATGAGGTACCATGTGTATGAAACGCACGCTGCCAGGATAGTTAAAATAAAAAAAAAACAAACATAATGCAAGTCCACCGAGTTTCTGTCATAGGTAGCTTTGAAAATGAAAAAAATATTTTCATTTTATAAACATATAACTTGTCTATAGCTTTTAAAAAAAGATTTAGATTAGTTGATTTTCATTAGTGCGGTCTTTAAGGAGCTGTTTGTTAAACATTTTACAGTGGATTTTAAAGTCCCCAGATGACATTTATAAAGAATGCAGATTATATTCATGCGTCAATTTTATCTTTTGGTATTTGTACTGTGTTTTATGTTATAAATTTTATTTGTTGTCTGTTAAACATATTGTGTATTATCCCAGGTGCGTCCCATATCAGGTGCGAAGGCGGTAGGTATCGGTCAGATTAATGCGAGCGGTCCCTTGGCGGCTCCCTCGCCGGAGCCGTCGCTGCAGTACGAGGAATATTTTGTTGAGCACGACGTTTCTGCTGCCGACGCTCGGAAGGCTGCCGAGCTTCTCAACTTGAATGCTAGTGAGTTTTCAAAACAATTAAATTTTTCGTCAGGTCATGAAATACGATCTTCCATGATTATACATGAAAACTATAAGAATCGCACAAATAGCTAACAAACGAAGTGTATATCACAGTTGTCATAGTTTTCATAGACGTGTTTGATCTAACTTTAGCTGCGGTCGACAATGTATTTGGTTCATGTGGAATAAAAATTAGGACGATGATTAAATACGAGTAAACCAATTGCTCTGAAGGTCGACCTGAATTTCACAAATAGAAGCAAATAAAGTCTAACTGACAAACCAAAGCTAAAGGACAAGGTTTGATGAGTATTATAATTCTCAAGAAATTGTTTTGCTTGGAATAATGTTGGTAATAGCGGCCGTACTAACCTAGATACATATAATATAATTTGAATTGTTCATTTCTTATAGTATATTTAATTTTTTTCTCAATTGGCCTATCGTCATCTACCCTAAGTGCAGGTTGAGTATATATTATTAAATGTATTAAATTACAACAACAATTTTAGAAGGGTTAGAGAATAGATCGAAGTAATTGTTTTTTAGGTTAGATTAATTCTTATATTTTTTTAAATTATTATTTAGAATCAAAATAAATATTTGATGAAAAAGAAACATGTACTTGCAAGTCAAGTATGTTTAAGTGGCACAGGGGTGACGTTATCGATCGAAAAGACCGCGGAAATATAGCGAGGGTGCCGGTGATGACGTCACAGTCCTCTTTATATCGGACTGGTGCTTAATAATAATAATAGTCGATTACAATAAATCCATTCCAATATGTCCGCCCTATGCCGAGATGAGCTAGCACGAACTTACATGATTACATCCCATGATGGCGAACACCTGCAATCATTGCAACAAATCTGTAATCAAATGTCATATGGTAATTACATGTATTATCAAACGTCCCTTTGTGGCACCAAGGTTAACCCTGAACCTAATTAATAGTTACATACACTCATCCAGTGCATTATCCGTGACCACTGTAAGGCAACATTAATTGTCACATTATTTAAAAGATTGTGAACAGTCATTTAATTTAATTCGCTCATTCTACATACATATGATAGTGATGACTGGTTTGTTTTGAAGTCACCAAGGTAACGTGATGGATTCAGTTCGTACTAAGTGATATACACCAGTGCTTTTAATACTCAATGATAATCAAACAATCAAAAACTTTTAAGTTACAAAAATATAAATACTACAATTCAATAAGAAAACCCGCAGACTCAAGTCGACAGACAATGCACATTTACAAGGGCTGTGGGAATGTCTTACAATTTTACAATCACGCAATAATTTAGCTTTTTCTCTCTTACCACCTTTGATTAGACAAGATAATGGCGCTGTGGTAATATAGAAAACGTTCGTACTTGTAATATTTTGTATTCGTTTTGTATATGATATAGCATGAAACTTTTATTAGCGACGGAGGGTTACTGTTGCTCGTTGCAAATTGTAAGGTTTCCATATAAGGCAGACAAGGTCGTACGGCATATTCGTGATATATAGTAGGTACTACTTACAATACGCAACTGTACAACGTGCTAGCTACAGGGAAGCGTTAAACATTCAGATTTGGATTACAAGTCTTACCTAGAACCTAATTCACGCACGAGTACCCAAACTTTTTGCTTGTATTCAACTAACCTTCGATTTGTCCCCGTCACGTTCCATTTGGTATGATTTTTGTACTGACAAAAAATCTTATAATTTTTACAAGGTTTTGCTAATAACATTCTTTCAATATTACGAAAGCAAGAGTATCGATTTTCAATCGGTTTAAACAATATTTTATATTGAATACTGTCAGTATAATATTCTATGGTGTATTATGAATAATAATAATTTAAGTTCTATCGTTTTATTTGCCCTAAATTAATAGAAAGATTTATTTTTGTTAATATTTGAAGTTCTTTATTCATCTATATTTCGTGTAAAGGATGGTCTGGAAAATGATTTTATTTATTTAGTCTTAAGTTTTAATAAATAGTATGATAAAATGTTGATCAAATCACGTTCAGTTACACCTGTGCCAAATTGAAGAACGATTTATGCGCAGGATCAGACGTCCGATCAGACCCCATTGTTCTTTGTTACACAACTTTTCTTACGTCATTGTAATGCAGCGATGAAGTCGACTCGCCCGGGAGCGAAGGGAATACGAAATGAGCTATTCTTTTATAATGGTTAAGACAGTTTTCTGTAATTGTGAGAAGCTTGAGTCAGAAAACCTGTGGACAAGGCAAGGAATAATGTTTTAAAATGTGTCTTTTTCTAAGCTGCAGCTGGTCCGATCACAATCCATTATGAGTACAACACTAAGGATTATCTTGAAGTTAGTTTCTTATAATAATAATCTTAAGTCGAAGGATCATCACATACACGTTTTCCCCTACTTCTAAGATAATTTCTCACTCAGTTCCAGCGACGAGGGTGGGTTGCGGTCCGTGCAACCGTCGTGAGCTGGAGTATTGCGAGAGCCGCGTTCTATCGGACCATTGCTGTTGCGAACGGCAGTTCCTGCCCGAGCCATTTCCGTGGCTGCCGCATACGTGCTACGTGGGTCCGCACCGCTGCCGCCCGCTGGCCCACGACTGCGCTAAATATGCCAGGCTAAGAGACTGCTGTTGCTACAAGAAGCTTGCCGAACGATGTGAGTATAAGTGGGTTGGTCTCAATTGCAATCTTGAAGATCATTCCAAATATTGGTTATGTGAACAGTAGGAAATAAAACCTCTTACAAAGACGCTATCTTTGGACTATTAGTGACGTTAGTGGCGGTGAAATTTTGTAGATTCGTATTACTTAACACCAATATTTTGAAGAAGACAGCTTTAAATTTTTACGCCTCGCGACGGTTCGTAGTGTCCTCGTTGTTTGTAAATGGTCCCTCTCATGTTCCAGGGCACAGCATCTTATCGGATGCAAGCCCGATGAGGCGTCCGGCGGCCGCCCTGCATCTGATGGCGATACTGCTTTTGGCCGCAATCAAACATGGATTATGGTGAAGAACGTGACTGAGAGATCAAGATATGAAACACTTTCCTTTATTCGATCGAACCTAATTCAGCTTTTTATTAATTATTTCGTTAATTCAGACTCAGAGCATACTCGGGCAGTATTTTCTGTCAACCATAGAATGAATTGGATCTATTTAATCTATTATTGATATCTTCATTCGACGTTATTTGTTTCACGATCTTATGATTGTAGATTGTCCGTTCTCTTTATATTGATAAATCTTTCTGGATTTGAAAGTAAATTTAAACCAAAAAATGTAAGGAGCTGAAATAACAAAAAGGTTTGAATTATAATTAGTGTAATATAAGCTATGAATTAGATGGAATAAAACAAATATTACATGGATTTCATCACAATGTAGGATGTAAAAAACTATGGTTTAATAAATGAGATATCATTTAACTCTTATTCGTCAGAAATGTCTTACAATTTGATACAATTGTGTGTTTTTAAAACAGTTTGTAATAAATATAGAAAATAAGTAAACCCACTGACCTATACGAATACAAAATTATCATAGAATTGACGATTCAATTTTTGTTTTGGTTACGTGGCATTTTTTAACCAATTATTTATATTTTATATTAGAAAAAAACTGTTATATTTGTTTCTAGTTGCGACGCCAAAGGTGCATTAGATTAAGTTACCACGAGACACTTTATTTAATGAAGTCTTGCTATACGTGATTTTCAAACCTCCACAGTATTGAAGGATTTAGTGGACATCGCTCTTGTCTTATATAGTTACTCATATATATTATGTATATTTTTGCATTTAAATGTACAGAGAATAGAGTAGAGCTATTTTTGAACTATTTCATATCGTCACAAAAATGTTAAATATTATACAAAATGCTTTATCAATATAAATCAATGGCACTAAATACAGTGCGTATATTTTAAAATTGTTAATTTTAAAACCAATTGTCGATGTCTGAAAGTGAAATATGTTTAATAAATAATTTAAATATTTTACGAGTTACCATGACAACTGTATTTTATTTATTAATCCCCAACGTATGAACGGAACACGAATTTATAAATGGAGGTATGATATTTATTTGAAGTTTAAAATTAATATACAAATGGAAAAAATCAATGCTTATTCGCAATTTGTCTATGGTAAATGCCAGATACTTCTTATTAGTTTGTAAGGTACCTAGATCTGTTCAACCATTTTACTTCTTTAACAGTAAATATATCTAAATATGAATAAAACAAATTACCTTTTTGTGATAAACTACAGGTCATTTATTAACATAATCAGGAGAACTAACTAGAATTGTAATTTAATTTGTATACGTTTCATGTCTGTAAATATTAAACTGCGACCTCGTTCAATTGTGTAACTCACAATACCCAACATCAATATGTACAATCGTTTGATCGCGATTCGCATTGTGGATCCCGACATTTGGTCTAAAAGCTAAAAAACCTCTGGATATGGTCCAATCTATCAAATCAAGTGTGAATTTCACTAACTTACAGATTAAGAAGGAGCTTCAGTGATGCTATAAAGTACTATGTGAGAGTTTGTTCCTTATAGAGGCCGCAGTGCGTATCAGCCTGCTAACCTCTACCTCTGATCCGATCCGTAGAGGTAGGCTGGGGAGACGGAAGCGGGAGTACTCTCGCCGCTTCCTTCCCCAACTATAGTGCCATGATGAGAGTGTGATCTTTATTCGCTACTACAGGCCTATGCTGTGAGGGTGCTATAACTTTTTCGAGGCACCCTCATATGGGGGTCACCGTTGGGGCGACAAGGTGAGTGTGGAAGCGATCCCGTGACGTCCCTTTAAGGCGATGTGGGCAGCTCTTGCTCTTTTAGTGGGTAGCCTTCGGTAGAGGTGAACTATACAGTCACAGTTGCCGCGCAAGACAACTACTCAAGCGGGACCAACTTCGAACACGACAAGCCTCTATCGCCGGTCACTAAGAGCCAGACATGGGCCATGGCCCATGGCCGGTCCCCATCCCCTCTTGAGCCAGGCACACTGATACTTCACCGGTTAACGCGATCCCAAAAGACTGAATTATCTGTCCCCCAGAGAGCGCCGACCCATACCGCGTCCAATCTCACCGGACTAGTCCGAGTGACATTGATAACGGACGGGACACACGAAGACGTTTCCAACGATTCCGGATTCATAACCATAAAAAGTAACATAAAAAAAATCTAATTTTCATATTATTGTACCCGTTAATTTCTGTTACAAATGAAAGTGCATTTTTTTATTATGAAGTAATTTATTTTTAATGAATAATCTTATTTTTATTAAGATCTCAGTAAAAATGTTAAATCTATTTGAAATGGCCATCATTGGCTTCGATTTAGCTTTTTAATGCGACTTAATAATTGTACTTTTCCCACCCTTAGCCCTCTAACGCTATAAGCGTACACTTTACTTGTATTGATTTTCAATGGTAAAAATCTTTTCATCATCAGTCACAGTTGAATGTTTCTCTACGTCTGCCTATCGGGTCACGTGGCGTTTTGATCTATATATATATATATATATATATGATATATATATGATATATATATTAAATATATATATATATATATTAATATATATAAATATTAAATAATGTGGTCTTAAAAATGACTGACTGTAAGTAATGGATTATGTGTAAATGAAATCTTGTTTTTTTAACGTCCAATTATGAACAATTATGAAAAAAACAATGGGTGAAAAAGACAGTAAACCAATCGAAGTTAACATAATAAAAGTGTAACAATATCTTTTGCCACACTAATTATGGTGAGGACTGTTAAGAAAAAAGGCTACGTATAGTTCGGTTTTACAAGAGGTTTGCTCTACTACTTGCTTTGGTATGTTTCCTATAAAACATATTTGTGGCCATGAATCAATCACAGATGGCTCTTGGAATTCTGTGATCTATCACAGGAAATCGTACCACTATTGTAATAAGCACAATGAGCTTAAAATTTTTGAGTTCTTACCTCTAACAGAAGGCAGGGGGTTAGAGTAAGACATCGGCTGGGGTCCAGGTTGATGTCCCCCACATCAAGATTACATCTTAGGCTATTTCTCTACATATAATTTGCTTACTTTTGTATACAAACTTTATGAGATGGTATAAAATACTTCTTTGATGTTTAAAGCCAAACAACATGAGATATTTGAATATACGATGGCGTAATGTATGACGATGTAAGCAATGCTATCTCTAATATTTTACTATTTTATGCTATGACAATAAATTTTTAACAATCTGTTACTTAACAATAAAAATACTAAACTTTTCAGACTCACAATACCATATGTACTATTAAATGAGCAAGCGATGGACGTAGTTGAATACACAATTCCTAGTATCACCGATGCTTAAATACAATGGAGCCCTCATATAGCTGGATTGGCTAATATGCTTAGTTCTGCCATCTATTTTATTAAAAAGTTGTCTTCTTAATAAAATAGATGGCAGTCTTGTTAATAAAAGAAAGTTGTCTTCTTAATAAAAGACTTCTGCCAAGGCAGTGTATTATACCATAGAACGTTGCTGACGTAAATACCATTTTTGTTTCACGTAAAAAGCATGAGGACCCCCCGGAGGGCATGTATGAAGAGGTTGATGTCTGTGGACGAGGCGAAAGAGGTATGCAGGGACCGTAGCGTTTTGCGCTCCGTCGTCTCTGGCTACCCGGCAAGGGATATGGCGTGAAGCTAAATTAGATATCATAATATCGTAATTCAGGCTTTAGGTAGGGCTTAAACAAAAGAAACATAAGACAAGCCCACTGAGTTTCTGTCGTCAGCTCTTCTAACTCGTGCTTATAACTATTAATGTAAATTTAAATAGGCTGTTGTATTGTTCGTTATTAATTTAATCTGACGTCGCTATATATATTTGCGTTACAATATCTAAAAGGCGCCGGAAATATTGTATTATATTATTTAGGTATTCCTTAAATAATAATTATACATTTGCTCTATTCAAGTCTAAATAGAACTTGCCAGTTTGCTAGAATTTCAACACAAACACACACAACACAACACACATTTCAACACAAACACACACACAAACAAGTTCTTAAATGACCTAAAAGATACGGTTGAAGTGAGAAATAGTATCGATATTGTTTATTCTATGAGTAAAGAGTTTGTCCAATACTTTCTATGCCCTGTCCTGTCCAATACTAGGATAGTAACATTTATGTACAGATATTGTACATAAAATACTATACATAATAACTGTATAGCTTACCGTTCTGTCAGAATCCAACATAATAAATTTCCGTGAACAGTCTGATAGTAAATTTCGGAGTAGGTACAACTTTTTCGTGTCTACATTTTACGGTCATAGCATGGTAGCAGTACGGGACAAGACCTGGTCTGATCAAGTTTATATTATACTGTCACGCAATACCTACAAAACCAACAGTGCCAATATTTCTGCCCCAGGATTTACCCTGGCAGCAGGGATGGCTTTATTTCTACCGCATTCGTAGTACTTCTTATTAAAGCGAGTCATCAGCGCATTTAATGGTTTACCAAGCCGCGTTACCTGATTCACCAGACAAATGCCGGAGCTCTAAGGTAGGGCTCGTTCACATCCCCCATGCCACTCAGTAGACGGTTAACAGGTTAGTGATTAACCTGGCTGTGGATGCCAGAGAGGTTGACTACCAAATCTCCAATAACTGGAGTCTGAGGTCGAATGTCTCGCCAAGTATAAAGATTGAATAAATTACACTTGATAGTCTAGATTTCATATGAACTATGGTGGCTTCCCTTAACATCCGTTCCGAGTCCATTTATTTTGTATGCAATCTAGAAAAGCTGCTCAAAGAACAGGCTAACTCTCATTTGTAATACTGTGTTCGCAACTGTGCTGGGCGAGAATATTTTGCAGAGATCGTTACCGTGCTATATAGAGACCGAAGTTATAAGAGACTAGATAGATAGAGAAAAGATTAGATTAGTCAATTTTATGTAAATCAATTATGTAGTGATGTCTTCGGGCATCACTACATAATTGATTACCACGAGCATTCTTTGTATGAATATTGCTTCCAATTTGAAATTCGTTGGTTTATGTTGACGTTGTTTCTAAATCCATATTTTTTATTGTATCATACATATACAATTCCAAGTAAAAGTAAACAAAATTATTACTGGTCACTGTGAACTTTCATGTATAGTTCTAGTTTCCAAATAACTGTTACAAATAATTTTTGTTCAAATTTGGCTTTAAATTTAACAACATTTTATCCTCCCTTCAGAAAACAGGGTTATTATCATCATCATCATTTTTAACCAAGTCCTTTCAGTTCTCGACAGACATCTCCTTAGAAAACGAGTCTTAAAGCAGCAGAACATTGAAGTTTGGATGTCCAAAGACTAATTAATTTGGTCTGTGTTAGTGTATCTCAGTAGTAGGCGGTGGTAACAGGCATCACACTGGTGGTATATTGAAGCTGTCTTTGTTAATACTGTGATCCTTAAAATATTGTTTAAGACTCACTTTATTACAGAGCAATATCGGTATTACCTCTACATACATTTAGTAAATATTTGAAATATTATATTAAATCAATTATTACATTTTAATTAAAATAACTTGCTTCATAACAAACACTTCGTTTTCACAAAAGATCATAAACTTTTGATTTCTTACTTACATAACATTCTTCAAGATTCAATCTTAGGTCCATTTCTATTATTTACTTTTCTAGACAAACATAATGAGATAGTATTCTCCCAAGTCACCTTAGCTCTTCTCAAGTCAGTGACAAATAACTTTCCGAGCAGTTTCGACAATAACAAAATATTTTACAAAAAACCGATTTATACTTAATATGTAGATTTAGAGACGGCAATAACACGCGTTCGGTTGTTATGTGACTAAATGACCGATTAGGTATAACTTATGTATAAATTACAATGATATAAAAAAATTACGAAACTCGTTAGTTGGTTAAGGTACACCTCAAGTAGATGCCACTCGATAAGTTTGTTAAAAATTCACTATACACTTATATTTGTTGATGCTAGCGATGAATAATAGTTAAGTCTCAAGATCGGTGCCAAGGGAACCTTATATCAATCTAAGATGGGTGACCCCTGGCATTTGTTCCGGTCACCGACACGGTTGTTCCACCGTGTTTTATGATATTCGGAAGAGGTCACACACGCTTTATATCCTATTATAAGTACATGTGACCTAGAAGGTTATATTTAATTTAAGGTCTTTTATAGATTAATAAATGTTATAATCAAATAATGTAGTATAAAATATTTGGCGTTTCAACTATAATATTATCGACTTTGAAACTGTGTGTCAGATAATATAATTACAATGTGGTGTGGTGTGAGGTCCTGTAGTGTTGTGTTAATTTGGAAAACGATTGCCATCTTTTAGAGCTACAAAAATAAAAGTTATATTAAAATTGCTTTTATATGTTAACTTATAATAATAAACACAACATATTTAAACAATAATGTTTTAATAAATATGTAGTACGAAAGTCGCTACCCATATAAAATACATCTTAAAAAGCTGTTCCTAACTAAATTCATGTTAATAAGTACCTAATATTCCAATAGTTGATTGTTAATGAAAATACACGATTAACTGCTTTTCTTATAATCAACAGGATCGTTCGGTATTTCGGTAGTAGTGGAGGAAACGGGCATCCCGGGCAGAATCCCGACCGGCTCGCCGATGATGGCCGGAATTAGCTGTAGGAGGCAAAAGGAATTGAAAGAAAAAGCATAAGGATTACTTCTGGTCAATGTTACTAAGTTAAAAAAAGAAGTATTGATGGAGAATCATTAATAAATTATAATAGTGTTTTCTGACTAAACTACAGTTTAGTCAGAAAACCGTTCAGTAACGGTTAGAGCTGTTATGTTAGTTGACGTACCCTATCCAAGTACCTGTTCGCCGAGCATGATCAGAACCTGCGCCACTCGTCTTATTGCCTCTAGGTCTTGCACCGTGGGGACGGGGAGCCGCGTATCTCGCACGGAGTCCTGCAGGTGGGATGCGTGCTCCATAACGCGGGAGGATAGCTCGGTTAGCGGGGCGTGCTCCGGGGGAAGCAGCAACTGGGGTGGTAATCTTTAAATGCAATCTTATGCCATAATGTATTTATTTACTACAAAGATTTGATAATTTGAATTTAACTAACTATTACTACGGCAAAATCGGGACGACAAAAGAAGCTAACAAAAAATAGCACTTTAAAGCTTAATATTTCACAACCGTATCCCATAATCGAAATATATTTTATGCAAATCCACTTTATTTATTTTTTTAATTTTAAGATACTAAACGAGCTACTCTAAAAAGAATATTTTCAAACTGTTATTCTACCAGTTTTTAAGCTTAGCTAATAAGTATGATCATGCCCAATTACAGCTTTTTAGTTTAGTGCTAATTCTTATTAGTAGATTCTTATATAGGCTAGATCAGAATCTAAGTTAGGGACGGACAGACTTACGGACCAACATTTTAAAAGTTAGGATTTTCCTTCCTTATATCTAAAGAAGGAAAATAATATTGTTAAATATTCAAAGTCTAATAAATTCTTACAGGATTGGCCGAAGCCTCGATCGTAAATAGAATCACAACAAAACAAAGAACGAGTTTCCACAACATTTTGCCATCGACTACACAACATGGGCAATTTGTGAAAACAAGTCATTCAAAAGTAAATACTAAATAGCGGATAATGAACGTAATTTATCCCATTAATTCGTTATAACGACAAAAATAGGTCTGTCTGTTTGCAAGAATAAAAAATTCTAAAAGAAAAGTCTACTCTTCACCATTCAGTTTAAAGTTTTGGATTGCTTTGACGGTTCAATTCAGAAATTAAAATAGTATAAACAATAATTATTCATTATATACACTTCACTTAAAGGTGTTATTCATAATGACCTTATAAGGTTTGTATGACAATAAATTAATGACAACTAGAAAGAGGTTTGATAATAATTTTGTATAAATGTCTACAGTTTACCTATATCCTGTTCAAGCGATGTCATCTATAGTACATGTGTACTGGTATTCCTTAGTGCGGATTACGGAGAATATTCTGCATTATACATTATTATATTACCAACTGACACAAATTTTTCTAACCCATAATTCCTAGTCATAAATCATACCATAAATTAAATATAAATTAGCTGTTTAATATATAATATATTCTGTGGAGCTTAAAATAAATACTTTTTTATTTTTGTAATTACTAAACTGACAAAATCGCGTGAAAATCTAGTTTTAAAGTAATGGCTGGTTTTTTCAATTTCTTTAATAGAATACGTTATTATGTTGATCGTCACAAATTGAATCGCGTCCTTCATTTATATCATTTCATCTCATACTATATTTCATTACCGAATACTCAACAAAAAACAAAATTACTATAAATTTGTAAATTTTAACCACCATTAAATAATAATTTCTGAGAGACGCTGAATGCTGACAGTGGGATTAAAGTAGTTTTAACATTATTCAGTTTGTAATAGAAATATTTATTTACCACGGCCTAGGAAGTGTGACCTCTTTGCTAAATAACACAAAGCGCAGACTACACAATCTCTAGACGGATCGACCGACCTCAGCTACAGTCAAGGCAACTGGAGATGCATATCCGATGAATTCGTTTGCTAATTAACTTGTTTTTCTTTGACCACGTTGGAATTATGAATTTTATAATATATTAATGTATGTTTCGTTTGAGTAGGGATTAGGGAATTACTTTTGTAACTTATTTTGGGATCACCTAAAGATTAAATGTTAGTAAAGGTACGATACCTTTAACTCAGTTATTCAAGATTCAGATATTCAATGTTAAAATATATATGTATATTAATGTCATATTATATATATATAACATTTAAATGTGTACTTAAATAAAACACATTTTATTGTTTTAAAAATTAAGTGTCATTATTTATGTGATATTTCTACGTTCTTTAATCTGGTTTTGAAATAACAAATGCTAAGAAGCAGCTTCCTCAATTAACATATTTATTGATGCAGTTTATTATATTATATCTTTAATCGAGAAGATGATATTAATTTGTGTTGTAATATGTTGATATTTTATTTTATAGGTTGGTCGTCTTGAGAATTACAAGTAAATAAAAAATATTGGTATGAGGTAACATTGAATATATTAATACATGTTCTTAGCGAGGAAGTGTAGACAAACGAATTAGGTACTACTGAATAACATATGTTAATTATCACAAAACATTGACATAACCTTGATCATTTTATTTTGAATTGTCATTTACATAATAAATATTCTTATAGAGCAATCGCGAAATATATCAAATTAACAATAATTTGTTACGTGGTATGTATTATTAAAATATCTTCACAATAGATATAATTCCAAGTGTAAGTATGGAAGGGAGGCGGGAGGGAATTCCTGTCGTGCTTCAGAGATTCTTGAGACTGATAATTCAAATAATAATAGATTCTGAAACCGCATCTCACGACTCATGCCTGCGATAGACTAGAGGTTCCTTGGTAGCTATCAATGACTATAATTATTAAAAGTCTTTTACAATATTGTTGATAGAATAAATGAAAATATATCATATTTACTGTAATTATTCTTTTTGTAGAGCCGATTAAATTTGTATAGTTTTTTTTTTATTGAGCGAAGCGAGCGGAGCGCTCTACTGGATACTTTTTCACATTCTTTGTCACGAATAGGCTCGACAACTACTTGACGGAAAATTATGAAATTTTGCAATCAAAAAACACACATTAGGTGATGGTTTAAAAAAAATTAAAAATGTCATGTTGTTGAGGAATAATCCTCAAAAAACTGATATCGAAATGGAGAGTCAGTTGGCACCCCTATTATATAATATAAGTTATTGAAAGCGACTTCGTGTATCCTCCCCCTATGTCCCACTCAACTATGAGGAATGCTTGACCTAATATTTATGTACATTCATAAGATTTTAGTTGTATTTATTATATTACGATTCAACAGCTAGTTGTGCTGAGATCCTTAAGATAAATCAACTTTACATAAAACGCCTTCAATAATGTTAAATATGTTTTATTGTTCAAGCATTGTGAGCTCAAGTTAAAAGAGTATCCGACGAGTTTCTAGCGGCTTCTACCTTTACTCCAATACAGTTTTCCTACCCTTTGGAGAGTGCAAATATAATTTGATGTTGCATAAGTGAAAATTGGAATAAGATACTAAATTTAACATAAATATTAAAACAAACATTTGTAATTTATAAATATCATTTGAAAAAATATTTTGATGTAATATATTCTCTAACTCAATTTTAAAAAAATAATCTTATAAATATATTATTATAAATGAAATTACTACATTATTAAATGACTACTAAAAAGTGCTTAAACAACATTTGCTATTGTACACTTTGATTACGTGTTTTTTTTTATTTAGATAAAGATTTACATTTGTTTGCTATGTAAAATCATTCGAGAAATACCTTAATATATTTATTGTATATTTTCTTATCTTTATAGCTATCTAACTATTTTTGGAACTGCTTAAAATTAAAACATGACAAACTAGTTCTACATATCAAAGTAAATTTACAAGTCTCACAATACATTAAATATAAATAAATAATTACTTAAAATTATTCTTTATTGAGTATAATAATTCTAAATGATAAAGATATACTTAATTTAATATTTGGCCTACTTGCACAAGTAGAAAGTTAAAATTATGAAAATAAAATTTTTTTTAATAACACAGACTTTATACAAAAGAAAGAATGGTTTTTCTTTGACATTACAAATATGCACATTACCATTTTACGGTTGAACAAAGTTTTGGTATAACGGAAACAATAATTAGGGTTAATATATCAAATATTAACGGCAAGAGAAGATCAAGGTGACGACACGTTTATATAGTTAGATGCTACCTGCGCCCGCGCAGTCATCACACTGACGTCGACGGCTATGCCGGGAGACGAGTTAGCATCATTGTTATCAATTCGAATTGAGGTGTTTATAAATTGATAAGAGCTTACCTGAACATGTGATAAACTATGAAAGTAAGAGTGTGTGATGAGTGATGAATTGGCTGGGGCTGGCGGTGCTGGCTGCGCTGATGGTGGGCGGAAAGCCGCTCATGCCGCCCGTCAGCAGTGGAGTGGAGCAGCTCGTGAGGGCGGCGTCGTTAACTTGTATGATATTTATTAATCTATATGTTTTTTCTGATAAACAGTAGACGATATAAAAATTGTTTTCGTTTATTAATTCTAATGCTTATGGTTTGTTTAACAGTGCGTTTTAAAATGTAAAAAAAAGTTTACTATAATTGGAAAATCAATTGATGGAAGTTGTATATTGATAACAACATGTCGCAACGAGGAAATAGAATCCAGGAACTAAAAAGTTATTTATTGAAAAGTGTCATAATGGTATTGGCTAATGTTAAAACAATTAAGGATATGATAAACCGCCTTGAATTATATTATTGTTATAATATCAACATTTATATGTTAATTTGCATGATTTTGCGTAAAAATTAAATTTGTGAAATACGTCACAGTTTGTGATTTGGTTGTTGTATATTATATTCAAGAAGATTCGTAGGACTTGTTGGATTTGAGTATTATTTTGAATGTATTTGAATTTTGAATTTATATATTATGTTCTGTTTGAAGATTAAAAGGCGAATTCTTGGCTAAATTTAATAGACACCTTGGGAAATATGCTTTAATAAATCAACTAATTACTTTATTATAATAATCTTTTGAAATAATACTGTATCTAATGTATACTTTATTATTTTTAAAGAGTTTTGTTTTACATTTTCACTAGCATTTTGATGAATTAAATGCCTTAGAAGTATAACTACTGTGTTTGAAGTGAGGGAAATGTTAGATAAGGATTCCGTTTACAATTTAGGAGAAGGCCGTAAGATCTGAAACTTAAATGCTGGTTTGAATTGTGATGTTGGTTATTCTTAATTGATTTTGACGTAATCAAGCTAAGTTTTTAAATTGTAATATGTAAGTTTTAAAATGTAAGACAACCATTTGTACCTTAAAACTAAAAACCGCAAAGCGTAAAACGCAACTGCAAAAGGAAATAAACTAGGGGCGCCAACAGACCCTCAATTTCGACTCGCTACGCTTGCAATCTCAGGTGCCGTTTGCATATTGAGCGAAGCGAGCCCAGTGGAATGACTCATCGTTGTGGACAATGTCGGTAATGTAGGAGATTTCATTGTAAAGCAAATTTTTCGCGCATTTTTTTTTCCCATTGACTTCAATGGGTTACAGTTTTTTCACGATTATTCCTCGACGACATAACATCTATCAATTTTTTTTTAAAGCCATCACCTAATGTGTGTCTTTTTGATTGCAAAATTTCATAATTTTCAGTGAAGTAGTTTTCGAGCCTATTCGTGACAAAGAATGTGAAAAAGTTTCCAGTAGAGCGCTCTGCTCACTTCGCTCGTTTCCCTCAATAATACGTACTGTTAATTGACGGATTGTATCAAAAATAACGATTAGATTAGATGACTTTCCCAAATATATTGTCTATATAAAATTGCTTAATATCCTGAAAGTGACGATACTGTTGTAACGTTTAAGGATCAGCACGGTTAATGTCTTGTTTCTGCATCGCCGCGACGCACGCGATCCGCACACGAACATTGTGAACCATCTCATCTTATAAGAGTGTGGGAATCAGGACGCTTTGTATTTTGAGTTTAATGAAATACGTTTATCTATATACTTATCTTGTTTTTGTGTTATATTTATATATGTAATTGTGTGTCTGTGGCATGGCTCACAAACGAATGAATCGATTTGAATGTGTTAAATCCAAAAACTTGAGAGGCAAAATGTGCTTAGCTTCATTTGGTGTTAATATCCTCTCCAAGACAGTCTGTTCACTGTAACTAGTGAACTAATAATTCCGTATGTTTGTTTTGTGTTAGATCTCTGTTGTTTTGTTTGTTGTTGTTGAATGTGGTGTAGTGTCATATTAGTTAAAAAAAGATATATATAATTTTTAAAACTTCTGAAAGAATGGAAAATTTTAAAAGAAAAATAAGTACTTGTTGATTCTTTGCTTAATATGAGTAAACTTGTGTGATTAAGATAATGTTAGAAGAAGCAAAAGAGTTATGTCAGAACTGGACTCGATCGAGATCTTCTGTCTGCTGTACAAGGGAGAGCTTGAAGATATAAATAATAAACACCAAAACAAAACACAAATAAAAAAAAAATTGTACTAATATTTTAAAATACAAATAAGTTATCAAAGCAACAACGTAAACAAAAATTAACCCAATACCAAATTATTTAGTTTAAGTTTTAATTTCTGGACTCGAAACTGACCTTTGTTCTCATTTTCCTTTAATCCAAGTAATACATTAGTTAATCCTGATTTGAACTAATATATCTTTTTAAATAACAAATTGCATTAAAACAAAAACTAACCTCATATTAGACACATCATTGGTAGTTCACAATTAATTCTTAAACTCAAATACATATGTTTATATATATTAGATATCGAACTGTTTTTAAATTACTTTGATGACGGTGCAAAATGCTTTAATTATCTGGAAGCGTGATACAAAAACGCTTATAAAATAAATAGAAACAAAAATGCGGACAAACACGTTTGTTAAACAATATAAATATAATGTTT
Organism: Melinaea menophilus ssp. n. AW-2005; assembly: GCA_918358695.1. Lineage (NCBI taxonomy): Eukaryota > Metazoa > Arthropoda > Insecta > Lepidoptera > Nymphalidae > Melinaea > Melinaea menophilus. The sequence continues at coordinate 293,675 of OU911052.1, forward strand.
ATGTTATTAATATCAAATTGCACGTTTCTGATTTATATATTTTAATATTTTGAAGTTATGCTAAAAACTGAGCAAATGTATGTTATACAATATAAAAATGACGTGTTAGTGAAAAGTAGCTTAGCTAAAAAAGTAGCGTAGCTTAAAGGAATTTATTTTTGACCTTGTACTCTATATATTATATAAATTATATGGCATCATGTATTTTAATGATAATCTCACTCCATTTTATTGTTTATCTTAACCTAATACTTCTATTGTTAACTAATACAAAGTTAAAGCTTAAAGCTGTTTAAGTTAATTACTTATATTAAATTATAATTTCCAGGCGACGCTCTGCCTCTGGAACTCTTATACAACTGGCCATCAATACCTGAACTGGAATTCATGGAGTACTCTCTGGAGGGGAAGAGAAGTTACAAGTTGTCTAAGGCGCACGTTCTTCTGCGCAGGCGCCTTCCCCCTGTCCTCGTCGTTTACATCCCCGGATGGTGGAACACGCCTACGGATGAGTCCTCCCAAACTCTCGTTAAGGCTCTATTGCAGAAACATTCTTTAGTCCTTATTTTGGATACCCGGGTTACGTTTTGTCGTGGGTACGTCGGGTCCGCCTCTCGTGTCCAAGGTGTAGCGGAGAAAATGTATACATTCCTAAAAAGCATTCAATCACATGGTTATCCCCTTTCTTCTGTGCATTTGATCGGCTTCAGTCTTGGAGCTCACGTCTCTGGTGTTACGGGGAAGCTGGTGCAAAATCGTTTAAATCGAAGAATTGGAAGGATAACAGCCTTGGATCCAGCAAGACCCTGCTTTACGAAACCATCCAAGAACAGACTCGATAAACGTGACGCAAAGTTCGTTCAGGTCATACACACGAGTGCTGGAGTACTAGGGCTGGAAAACCAGCTGGGTCACGCTGACATTTATGTCAATGGAGTATCCGCACCGCAACCTGAATGCCGCGAACGAGCTGTCAGTTTAGAATGTGATCATGCACAATCTTGGAAACTTTTTTCAGCGTCCGTGATCAATGAGCGATCGTTAATGGGACGTAAATGTAAAAGTTGGTTTGAACTCAGCAATGGAGAGTGTGGAGGAAACGAGACCATGGTTGGTTACGGTTGTAATTCCAAAATAAGAGGAATATATCTTCATAGATCTCAAGAAGTCCGCCGAAAAATGTACGTCTTCAATCCGTTCGATTTGAGGTCCTGGTTATTGAATTGACTTTAATAATATTCTAGTTTAAGTGTTACAAAACGCGCAAGGTTTTACAAATTAACGTTACCTTGTTGAGACATAGTGTTAGTACAGTTATTAAGATTGATTTAAATCTACTAAAAGTCAAATCATGATCTTATAACGGTACAGGATACAGTTGGTATTATTATCTATTTGTAGTTAGCGCACGTATATGTAATAGAGTGCCTGAATTTTGACTGTGTTTTTATAAAATTTCTCTAGATGTTTCTAGTCTCTTGTTTCTTTTGTTTGTTATCTTTTTAATAGTATTAGTCTTAATAATAATATTATTAAAATTGTAATCTGTAATTTCATCATTGCATTTGAATATCTTACAGGACATGATAGTTTAATATTTAAAACCATAATTTAACATGCAACGAACGTGTGTCTGAAAAATTACGTGAACGATATACTATTAATGAAATAGCTTATATTATTGATAATATCACATAATCACAATATATATATAAGATGCCATCTTTCACTATGTTTAACAAAATGCATGAAAACATTTTTGTTTTCATAATTTATGGAAAATACCCACTTTTATCAATTATTTATATATTTATTGGTATTTTTTTTCTTAAAATATATTTAAAGATATTATTGTTTAATTTTTAGATAAGTATAGATTGAAAAATTCGTCGACAAGACTCGAATGTATAGCCTTGGAAAAACGTCCCGTTGGTCGGCCTATTGAACTATCTTGTTCCAAACTCCCTTATGAATCTAGTATTCTATATATAATCGTCATCTATTTGAATTATCTGTATGAGCTTTCGAAAATCCTAACCAATTGGGACTTTGCTTTGAAGTTGTAAAAATATCATATCAAATAACAGATTTCTTGAAGATATTTTGATAACCTTCTTTACGATTTCACAAATTGCAATTTCTTTAAAATCAATTTTAACTTAATCTGCAAAAATATCAACATTTTAATTTTTATAATTTTCAATAACTGTAGTACTAATAATTGCTATAAAACCTCATGTTAGTATCAGTCTTAAAATCAAAATGTAATGTTTTGGTGGAATAACGTAACAGGAAAATAAAAAATACTTTAATACAATAAAGTAGCTGTAGTTTTAATTTCATTTTCAGGCAACATCTTTACGACTGTGATATATTTTTAATAAATATCCAAATTGTTGCAAATATTATTAAATTCAATAAACTTAATTTTATCAACGTAACTACTAGATTAATTGGTAGTTCTCTGATGACACTAAATCTTAATAACAATTCTTATGATTTAGTGAAACACAATTGCCATTACTGAATATTTGTTTAAGAATTAGCATGCATTTGTGTTGTAATAATAATAGTTGATTTATAGTAAAAATGCTACTAAAGCGCCATCTACAATTTATCTTTAAACTATTAGTTCAGGTTTCCTTTATAGTCAAGTTAGTTTCTTTAGTTGATGATAGATGGCGTTAAGTTAAAATTCATATACAACATTTATATTATGAATGTATAATTATATACATATATCCTATAAACATATTTACTCGATACAGACGTACACACTAATTAACATTTATACCAGTTCAGGTATTTGTAAAATAACTACTGTCAATAAGTATTCTTTTTCGTTTTTCTAAACGGTATCAATTATGAAGTATATAAAGTAATTACTGCTATTTTATGAATTAAAAATTTTGACAACTCCTACTGCTAAAAGATCACTACTTGATTTTTTTATAGTTATAGACATTGTTTTTTTTCAAAACTATTAAATAAAACATTTAATATACACATTACAACAGTTTAGCTTTATTATATTTACTTTTTTCTTCCATTACATGAAGATGACAATTTACTCTTCTTTGGTGTATCGGAATATATCATCCATCATGATCTGTAATATATCTCGTGTGTAACACTGTGTGTGTGTGTGTGTGTGTGTATGTGTGTGTGTGTGTGTGTGTGTGTGTGTGTGTGTATTTGCACAGGCTTATGTAGGCTTAATGCTGTTTTATTATACTTATTAATAAATTGAACTTGCAAAAATAAAAATGTTGTTCGCAGTAATATCTTCTAAATCGATAAAGCTATTGGCGGTGTCTAAACCAAAATTTTATGGTAATACCATATCATGCAAATCACGCTGCAGGAGAATCGCCTTCCGGTTATTATAGATGAAAAACAATATCGTAATTTCCACTAAAGATTGATAGATAAATGTAGATAGTAATACTGTTAATGTATTGAAGTACAAGGGCTAAAGGAACCAATTTTATTAACATCATTAGCCCTAATTGATTATTATTATTTAATTCTTTATAGCACAATATAAAATAGTGTGCAACAGCCCGCCTTTTGTATTATTATTAAGCCCGCTCAATGGTAATAGGCATTCTCTACCAGCCAAACTTAGGATGTGAAAGAGAAGAAACAAAAATAAAATACAAATAAAAAATGTTAATAATATTAATGTGGAAACATAATATAATACATGATATAAGTTATATATTTATGTTTATTTTTAGTTTTAACTTAGTTGTATTACAACCATCAGAAATACTCATAAGCCCATGAATGTGATGGAAACAAATAGGATATCTTTAAAGAGATTCTTATAGGAAGAAAGGAAACCAGGATTTGTGTAAAGAAAGTGTTCGAGTAACAGGCTTTTTATTTTTTACTCACCACAATAAAACGTAGCTCGTATCTACCATATACGCGCTAGACTCTATTGGCTACAGCCAGGCTTTACCAACTTTTTGTTGTATGGCATTTCTAGAAACCAAATGGATATACCTTTATTTCTAGGTAAGAATTATTCTTAAATAATAATTGCTAATAATTTAACGGCTGCGATTCAATTTATACTTTTGTAGTCGTTTACGATGTTTGTTTGACTACAAATGAAAATTGTAGTTTACAAAATTCAATAAATTCAATATGTCATGTCATATACATGGTGTATATAGTTTTAAGAATTTGTGAAATAAAATTTAAAAGAAAAGCGATGTTCAGATTTTAAATTTGACTTGCCTTTATTTTTTGTTTTCGATTATTTTTAAAAACAGTTAAATAACAAATAAGTATAGGTATGTCTAATCGATATAAATTAGATTTTATTTTATATTCTCTGTAAGATGAGTCTTTAACTTAATATATTATATAAGTAATTATAGTAGAAGTAGTTATTCATTGTTCTTAATCCGTAATGTCGGATATACTAATTTATACTGAGGGCGTTCTTGAATGAATCGCTTGGCTATTTTTTTAACTATATTTAATCTATACTTATAATAAATCTGTAGAGAGGTCAATTCTGTACATGAAATATATTTACAAAATAAGTAGCAGGGGGTGATTAGTGTTCGATACTGATGCCAAAAATGCAGTTAAAAAAATTTTTGTCTGTCTGTCTGTCTGTCTGTCTGTTTGTATGTTATTTATAGAAAAAAAAACTACTCGACGGATTTTAACGAAACTTAGTACAATTATTCTTTATACTCCTGGGCAGGTAATAGTATACTTTTCATCACACTACAATGAATAGGAGCAGAGCAGTGAAAGGAAATGTTGAGAAAATGGGAGAAGTTGCTTGATTTTTTAAGCTTCCGTCGCGTGTGCAGCCTTAATGGTTAGAGCTACATAGAAACTATGTATAACGGAAATATTCTACATAAAAATACACGAAAAATATTCCAAGACAGCATATATCTACCTTTTATAGTTAACTCACAATAACACGCATAACTCTCGATAGCTTAGCAGTTCGGAGATTTCTTATTATATTTGTTTACTTTTACGTTTATAAAACCAATAATGCTCACCATCATTCCTAATTAAAAAAAAAATAAACATTAGCACCAATTCAATAAAAAAAGAATCATTGAAATCGGTATAGAAACACCAAACTTATACTTACTTACATGAAATACGCCAACAAGACATCGCACGTGAATAGTGAATCAAGCTATAAGGATTATTTTTGCGTAACGGTTGCCGCGCTCGACGGGGCTCGCGGCGGCAGAGTATAAAAGGGGCGGGAGGCGAGCGCAAGCGTCATTCAATATTTGGCTGTTGATGCGTTCAGAGTGTTGAACTTTATTGACAGACAATAATTGTTATTTTATAAACCGTGCTTATCAGCGCGACTTTTTGTCTTTAAATAGTTTATTTTAATTTCTTTTGTTGTTATTTTCTAAATTAGTTTTAGTTTTGTTTAAATTCTTAACTATTAATAGTTCCTATTTTATTTCTTTTTAAGTAGATTTAGATTCGATTTTTAGATTAGATAATAGATAGATAGATTAGATTATTGTTAGATTTTTAGTTACTGATAGGTTAGTTTTGGGCATTTTATGTTTAGTTTTTTTTGTATTGAGTAGATAAAAGCGTAGGTAGGTACTTTTATTAATTATAGTATTCATAGGTATTTTTTATTTATTTTTAAGTGAAGTAGGTATAGGTAGATATTGCCTACTATCTACCTATACTGCACACGTGTTTTAGCTTTATTTTCATTTCTTTTTTTTTGTACCTAAGTTGTAGGTAGGTAGGTACATATTTCTTAGTTTAATTCTATTAGAATATTAGGTATTTAAGTTTAAATAGGCACTTAGATTTATATTTTTTTATTATATAGCAGCTGTACTTAGAACATCTAAGGTTTTTTTTGTATTAGCATAGGTACTTTGATTAATTACAGTAGTTGTAGGTATTTCTTATTATTCATTTTTAAGTGAAGTAGGTAAGTGTAGATAGTATTGCACACGCATTAAGTATAGCTTTATTTTCATTTTTTATTCTTTTGTAATTTGTAGGTACCTACGTACATATTTATAACTCGATTAGAATATTATTTTAGTTTTAATAGGCACTTAAATTTATATTCTATTTATTATATACTTAGCTATAGTTAGGACCTCTGACGTAAGTTTTTTGTTGGGTAACTAAATAGAATTTAAGTTACCGTCGATTAAAAATAAAATAAACGATGCCACCTAAAAAACGACCATCTTTATCTCGAACTTCGAGTCAAGCTAGGAGAATGAGAATGACGCGTTCTCAAGAATCGGAAGAGGAAAGAGCACATCGGTTAAACTCTATGAGAGTTAGTGCCTCAACATCTCGAGCTAATGAAAGCTAATGAAAGCGAGACGAGCTACAACACGGGCTTCTCAAAGCTCTTCTCAACGAGAACTAAGGCGTTCCATTGACCGGGAACAACATGCGTTATCCCGAGAAGCTGAAACTGCTTTACAACGAGAATTGCGACTCACAGCTGACCGCGAACGGCATACATTATCTCGCGAGTCTGAAACCTTCACTGAGAGGGAATTACGGCTTACAGCTGACCGCGAACGTCATATTTTATCTCGCGAGTCCGAAACCTTCACTGAGAGGGAATTACGGCTTACAGCTGACCACGAACGTCATATTTTATCTCGCGAGTCCGAAACCTTCACTGAGAGGGAATTACGGCTTACAGCTGATCGCGAACGTCATATTTTGTCTCGAGAATCTGAAACTTTTACTCAATATCAAGACCGTTTGACAAATGATAGGGCGCACCATAACATGATTCGATCTCTTGAAGATGAACATGAGCATGAACAACGACTAGAGTCGGGACGCGATTATTACAATTCTTTGAGACAAGAACAATTGATTACTTTATCTAATGAAAGATTAAGAATTGAAAATATTCGGTCGCTTGAAACAGAAGAACAGCGAGAGGCCCGTCTTACTGCAGATAGATTTCGACATGGTCTTAATGACTTAGATATACACGTGGTAGATCAATCTACAAATTCGGTGGCGTGGTCCGATAAATATAAAAGTGGGTTTGCTTATAACCTCACAATTGATTACAGATCATCTTCTGAAATAGGCGATATGAACGTAGTATGTTCCTTTTGTAATGCTTCGAAGTGGAGGAAGGAGTCTGCTGGTTTCTGTTGTTCTGGAGGTAAAATAAATTTGCCTTCGTTCGAAGACCCACCGGAACCTTTAAAATCACTACTTTTAGGGGAACATTTGCAATCCAAACAGTTTTTAGATAATATTCGCACTTATAATAGTGCATTCCAAATGACATCCTTTGGTGCTAAACAAATCTCAGAAGGCCCTTTCATGCCTACTTTTAAGGTACAAGGTCAGGTTTACCATTTGATAGGGTCCCTTTTGCCTGAAGAACGACCTAAATTTCTTCAAATATATTTTGTATCCGATTACAACGAACAGTCGAATATAAGAAATCAATATTTTCCGAATTTAAATACTGAACTCATTTCACAACTTCAGAACATGTTACATCAGGTTAATTCGTACGTATGCAGTTTTAAATCGGCATTAGAAGCCCTTTCTCAAGATGGTAATAACAATTATAAAATTGTTATAAATGCCGATAAGCGTCCAACTCAGGAACACCCTGGGCGTCATAACGTTCCATCCACGAATGAAGTTGCTGTAGTACTGGTCGACCAGGAATGTGATAGGCGTGATATCGTTATACGTTCCAGAGACAATCGTTTGCAACGTATTTTCGAAACCCACAGGGCTTACGACAGTTTGCAATATCCTATGATATACTGTCGAGGGGAAGATGGTTATAATTTCGCTGTATACCAAACCGATCCGCGCACAGGCGCACCTAATTATAATAAAAAGGTGTCATGCCTTCAATTTTATTGTTACCACCTGCAAGTGAGACGGAATAGATTGGTATACTTTCAACGTTTTCGTGGCTTATTTAATCAGTTTATTGTTGACATGTACGCAAAAATTGAAACCGAAAGATTAGTTTATATACGATCTAATCAAAGGCAGCTGCGCGCTGAAGAATACGTGCACCTTCGCGATGCCATGCAGCAAGATAACGATACTGTGAATATGGGTCGTTTAGTTATTTTACCCTCTTCTTTTACTGGTGGTCCACGCTACATGCATGAACGTACTCAAGACGCTTTTTGTTACGTAAGAAAATATGGACGTCCCGACTTATTTGTTACTGTAACTACCAATCCCAAGTGGGATGAAATCACTCGGGAGCTTCTTGAGGGTCAGGCACCGCATGACCGCCATGATATTATTGCAAGAGTGTTTCATTTAAAATTAAAATCAATGATAGATCTTCTTACCAAAGATAACATTTTTGGAGAAGTATTGTGTTATATGTATAGTGTTGAGTGGCAAAAACGCGGCTTACCTCACGCACATATCTTGCTTTGGTTAAAAGATAAGGTTCGACCTAATGATGTAGACAGATTAATCAGTGCTGAAATTCCAGATCCGACTGCAGATCCCCTGTTATACGACATTGCTAAAACTCATATGATACATGGTCCATGTGGTGCATTTAACGCAAATGCTCCTTGCATGCAAGACGGTCGTTGCACTAAAAGGTATCCAAAAGCATTAGTGGATGAAACTGTAACAGGACATGATGGATACCCATTATATCGTCGCCGTTCAAGAGACAATGGTGGTTTTACTGTTGAAAAGCGAATGTCTGGACAACAGGTTACTTTAGATAATAGGTGGGTCGTTCCGTATTCGCCTGTATTGTCCAGAGCATTTCAAGCTCACATAAATGTAGAAATGTGTAATAGTGTAGAGTCAATTAAATATATTTGTAAGTACATTAACAAGGGCAGTGACCAAGCTACGTTTGCGTTAAGAAATGAACATGATGAAGTTACTAGATTTCAGTCAGGCAGATATATCAGCTCTTCAGAAGCTGTGTGGCGGATCTTAAGTTTTAATATTCACGAAAGATATCCACCTGTGACCCATCTGGATGTTCATCTGGAAGGCGGTCAACGTATATATTTTAACGCCGAAAATGTTACAGAACGATTAGAGAACCCTAGACAAACAACTTTATTGGCATTCTTTCGACTTTGCCAAACTGATAATTTCGCAAAGTCTCTTTTGTATGAAGAAGTTCCATCGTATTATACCTACGATAAACAACGAGGTGTCTTTAACCGTAGACGCCGAGGCAGGCCTGTAGATGGCGAGACAGGTATTTTCAAAGAACATGTTCTTGGTAGAGTGTATACTGTTCATCCTAACAACGCAGAGTGTTTTTATTTGAGATTATTATTACATACAGTGCGAGGACCAACATCATTTATAGATTTGAGAAAAGTAGACGATGTTGTTTATCCAACTTATCATGCAGCTTGCCAAGCGCGTCATTTGCTTGAAAATGATCAACATTGGGATGACGCTTTAGCAGAATCCTGTGTTAGTGATAATCCACGACGGTTACGCCATTTATTTGTAACATTACTCACATTTTGTAATTTATCTGATCCTGTCCAATTATGGGAAAAATATAAAGAAAAATTTGCAAGAAGACTTTCTTCGGAATTTATCTCACAATAATGAAGGCGCAACTAATGATAATTTTCGAGATCTGGCTATAAATCAGTGCTTATTAGCTCTTCAGGAAGACTTAACAGCAGTAGGCGGTAAATCACTTTGTGAATATGGTTTGCCAACGCCAACCTCAGTCGGAGAGGTTACCAATAGGGAATATTCCGCAGAGATTGGTTACAACCCAATGGAACTGCTGGTAACATTAGAAAACGGTGTCCCAATGATGACTGCAGAACAACGCTTAGTCTATGATCGCGTGTGCGAGAGTGTGCAGAATAATTTAGGAACAATATGGTTTTAGATGCACCTGGAGGAACTGGGAAAACTTTTTTGACTAAATTAATATTAGCTTATGTTCGAAATCAGCGTAAAATCGCTCTTGCCGTGGCTTCATCAGGTATAGCTGCAACATTGCTACCAGGAGGTAAGAATGCTCACACTATGTTTAAAATACCAATTAATTTAGATCGCACGGAAAGTCCAACCTGTAGTATTTCAAGAAATAGCGACAAAGCTAAGGTATTGCGTGAGTGTAATTTAATCGTATGGGATGAATGTACGATGGCCCATCGAAAAGGAGTAGAAGCAGTAGACAGAACTCTAAGGGACATAAGACAAAATGATCGACCAATGGGCGGTATTACGGTTTTATTTTGTGGTGATTTCCGACAAACCTTACCGGTAATACCACGGGGAACCCGAGCTGATGAGATTAGGGCTTGCCTGAAAAGCTCTTATTTGTGGCGTGATATACAATCGGTGCATTTGACTATAAATATGCGAGTGAGAACTGGAGACAACGCAGATAATCGTGAATTTTCTGATACATTATTGAAGATTGGTGAAGGTACCTATCCACAACTACACCAAGGAAAACTTATTCTGACACCTGAGTTATGTTGTATAGTGCAATCCCAACAACATCTTATATCTTCGGTTTACGGTGACATAACAATTATATTAAATAGGGACAATTCTTGGCTTTGCGAAAGGTCCATTTTGACTCCTCGCAATGACCAGGCATCTGAAATTAATAATAAAATACTGTCTAATATACTGGGAGAAAGCAAAGTTTATAGTTCAATAAATAGAATGGTTGATGAACAAGAAGCCACTAATTACCCGATAGAATTTTTAAATTCTTTAAGTATGCCTGGACTACCTTCTCATATAATTTGTTTAAAAATTGGCATACCGATAATTCTGCTCCGAAATTTAAGACCACCTCAACTTTGCAATGGAACTCGGCTAAAAGTAACCCAGTTGCAACAAAATGTAATCGAGGCTCAAATTTTAACAGGTTGCGGTGCAGGAGAAACTGTCTTTATTCCCAGAATTCCCATAATACCAAATAATTTTCCATTCCAATTTAAAAGAACGCAATTCCCAGTATCGGTGTGCTATGCCATGACTATCAATAAAGCTCAAGGGCAGACTTTTCGTGTTGCTGGAGTAGATCTCGGTGTTAGCTGTTTCTCGCATGGTCAATTATACGTCGCTCTTTCCCGGGTTAGCAATTCTAGGAATCTTTACGTTCACGTGCCGGACGGGTCGACTCTTAACATAGTCTACCCAGAAGCTTTGCGCTGAAACATTTTAATTTGATCTAAAAATATTAGCAATATATTATCTTAATAAAAAACAAGGAGTTACACGCTGACCGAGTCGTGGGTATAGCGTGGGTATATTATAATATTCTGCGGTTACTTATATTTTTCAACAGTTTTGTGGATTGGCATATTATATTACTATTCTAAATTCTATTCTATTACTAAACCATCTTTCCATACAATGTTTTGACTATTATGTTTCCTTTATTTGTTTCGGTACTATTGCCAGTCTTAAGTTGATGTTATATTTTTAACATTAATATTACATTAATATCTTTTGTTTAATTTAGTTATCAATTTTTTTGTAATTTATAAAAAAAAATTATAGGATTTAAAATTTATATGAGAAAATATATAGATATAAATTAAAATTGAAGTGTCTGTTTGAATACCAAATTAACAGCTTTTCACTTATTGCATATGAAAATATATACAGTATACTAAAATAAAAATAAATTATAATAAAAAAATTCTGTCTGTTTATTCAGGCAAATATTTTTAAAGTGCTGGACTGATTTTAACAGTACTTTCACTTCAGGAAATAGCTAAAGTTATAGGGCGTAACTTAGGGTATTTTTCTTTTAAAACCATATCCTTCGCGAGCGAAGTCGCGGGCACAGCTAGTTTAAAATAAACATGGTTTTAAATAAACCCTATAAGTTTAATAGCTTTCATCAGAACTTTGTAAACCTAAAGCTGACAGTAAAATGTTATTTCCAAAATAACAAAATTACATAACGGTTGCTATCGCGAGCGTTCTCGTTATCCGTTTCATAACTAGACATTATATATGTATGGTATAGTGTGCGGAGGACATAACAGCAGATTAATGGTGCGAGATCAAAGGCAGGGCCGCGCCCGCGTCCACGTCTGTGTGGTGCCACTGCTAGCGGGGGGGTTGCCATTTAAAATGTGGCATGCCATTTAAAATGTGGCAGAGTTCGTTTATGTCTAAATGTATGGTACTTAAGTTGTTCACTCATATGCAAGGTTGATATAATATACACATTAAACATTGTAAAATTTCATTTAAAAGGAGCAACTGTTGAGTTTCTGACCGGCTCTCAGCTGAGCTGTATTGCGAGTTGGTAAATCACTCATGGACACTACACTGACCTTTTTTATTGTACTAATTGACGATTCATACGTATAAATGCTTACTTGAAAAAAGATAATTTGAATTTATATAAGTAAGGCGTTTGTATATACAATCGTCTTCTACTAACATAAGTTAAGTGTAGCGTTGTTTTGGAACACACCGCTGTCAGTGGCTCCACACGGGCATGGCGCATCGCCCCGGGGTACTTTTCCGACTATTTCGCCAGATCACGGCTCGTCTAATGCTTCCTGTCGCAGGCGTGTCGCCGGCCTTGTCTGTAGTTCTCAGAAAATGTATAAATGAGGCACTATTTACATCAATATTTTAATTTTAATTCCGTCTAATTCATAGTTTGAATGAAAATCTATATGAATGTGTAGACAAAAAAAATAATAGGAATCTGTATGAAATAAAAAATATCCCAAATTGTTACCTTTCTTCAAAAGGACGAAAAAGTTATTGAAGAAGAGCGTATTTTACGCGGTAACGAGTAATATGATTGCAAGCAGATTTGCTTGATGTAAAGACTTTCAATATACTATGTCAGTCTTTTTACTCCAAAAAACATTAATACGTAAAGAGTGCAATATACATTTATTTGTATTGTATATGCTGTTAGCTGTTCTGGCTGACAGCGTCACAGAGTAGGTTTTTAGAATGTTTTAGGGGTTGTCGCGAAATTTTAGCGCCAATGATACGAGTATCTTTAGGGAACAACGTGTAGACGGATGTCATTCCATTATGAGGATGAAAGACACATTACATTTACGTTGCATCGCTAACAGAATTCTGAAATGATTAAGTATGAAAATCCAATATTTAAATATTGAGTAGCAATTACAAAGTATTATAACATATTATAACTCACTAACAATATTGCATTTTGTATATGAATATTATTCTGAAATAAAACTTATTATTATTGTTAAAATACTAACTGATAAATCTTTTTGTATTTGTAATAATTTTGTTTAGTTGAATGTTACCAATTGTTTTACTATTTAAATGTTGAAATAATTTCACAAGACAAACACTATTTTAATACTACACAATACTACAATGAGACAGACGTGACGTATACCCTTTTGTATAGAAGACGTAATATTAACACACTTAATCGTATCAGTAAGTAATTATAGATCGCGGATCGATCTCGATCTCAAGAGGTTATTAATTTCCCTTGTAATTAATCATTGGATTGAGTCGTGAGACGCTTTGTTATTAGGGGAAAATATATGCCGAATACGGGAAATACAAACTGAATATCACGCTACTGCATATTTATAAGATATATTTTTGAATACTTCGTCTACCCTTCAAGCCCTCTGAAAGCGCTTTCAAATATGATTCCGTAAAAACGATACATAACTTTATTTACAGCATCAAGAAACATAATTAAAATGTTTGTATTTATTGTTGTGTATCATAAATTATTGTTATATATGTTATTGTTGTTTCTCTTAGTTACCTGTTAAGAAAACCAGATTATTGATGTACAGTAAGACAGATGGTTAATTCGTATATATATGCGGTGATGTAATACCCTTATATACCGCGTCCCCTTTCAAACTATTTTATTCTTCGACATGTATTTTACATAATATGTACTGATGATGATAAATGGCTGCCAAGTATTTCCATACACGAGAAACCTCTTTTATGCCACATAAATAGACAAGCATTGGAATAACAGCGAGGACGCCGTATGCATATGTATTGAAGGATATGTGTATGTCATTTTGAACCCTATCCTTATGATAATAGGAATCAGATTGTAGCTATACAGCTACACTTCGTGTGTACCTGATTGTTAGGGTTGACTGGCGTTATTTAACGAGTTTTTTTTATTTTATTTTTTTATATATAAAATTGCTATTTATTCTAAGAACATAGCAACAGATAAATTAAACGAACAGATGTGTTTAAAGTGCGTGGGCTGTCACTGACATTTGTCACTGTCAAATTTGTCTAGCCAGTAATTCACAAACAAATCTCATCATATCCATTACATTTTCTTAGCTATTGCAATACTTGCCACTGGAATAAACATTATATAAAAAATATTATAATAAATAAAGTTAAAATCGCCAACCCTGCCTCAGGGCTGTGGCTGTGGCTCCGAGGGCCACAGGAGCAGGCGGGACTCAGAAAGACTCAATTATATTTAGAGGCACGTTTCAGGCATTTCAATTTTATATCCGCCGCCGTCCGGAGCTTTGTTCTGCTGATCGGCTTTAGATGCTTCGGATATTGGATACATTTTACGTTTTGTGTCGTCATGGGTTTTTTGGTTTTGGCACGGAATGGATATCATTTATAAGCTTAAGTTTAATGTTATTTAATATTCACTCTTTGTTAGTTATTATATATTTACTTTATATGATTATTTTTATCTTTCCCACTTAAAATCACTATCAGTGTTCACTTGTGTATTACAAATGGGAGTGATAGGAGGGTCTATTTTGATACCATACATCAAAATAATTACTGTAAAGACACTCCAACTTAAAATAAGGCGTTCCAAACGCGCCCTGGTCTGTGAAGAACTACAACCTCCGCCGGTTACTTCTTCATTGTGATGACTGTTTCACAAACAATACAATATATGAGTAAAGTATTATATGTCGAAATAAACTGGTACTGACTGACCGCGTTTATATATTTTTTAGCAATGCTAAACTAAATTACATTATAAGCATTCACTATTCACTGAATAGAACAATTTGTGTGATTTTATTGTATATTATATTTAAAGTCCAAACAGGAAGAAGGAAATTCGAAAAAAAGCCTCAAACTTCAACCGTCTAAAATATATGAGGCTTTTAAGTGAACTACTTCGGACAGCGCCGGAGGGACGGTTTATATCATTAAGTGCGTTTGGCAATCTGTTAAAAAAACAAAGGGACTATTCCGTAATTGAAGGAAATTGCAGCTTGTGTGTTAAAAACTTTTAAAAATAAATCACATATTAACTTCCATACTAACGTCTTTACATGATCTATAAGTTTAAAACTTTCTTCTCTGTTATTATTGTACCTGTCTATATTATAGGTAGTTTAAATTAGTTTTTAGAGAAATTATGTATATTATATGAATAATATATTGTATTTAATTCCAGTAGGTACTACATAAACATTCTTGTATTATATGAAGCAGAGCATAAAAGTCGCTTGCAAAACCATATGATAATTATATGTACAATTAAGAGGGTTTTACATACTATTACGCAGACCGTGACATCTGTTATAAAGGTGCTATACATGCACCGAAATAATTAAACTATAATACCAACCAATTAAGTGTTCTAACAGATCAAGATAAGGTTAAGAATCGCTTGTAAATGGCGTTTATAGAGGAATTATAAGGCGAGAAGCGATATATGGGAGTCGTATCGCGTGTTCCCTAATTACGGATAAGGTGTGATTACAGTAATGAGCCCTGAACACCGGCAGACCTGGACGGCGAGGGTTGACGAGGGTCTGGCTGAGAGTCGGGGCAAAGGATATTTATATTTCAGTTAAAAAAATATAATTTATTAATCACTGAATACCGACAAAGTTATTAAACAAAAATATATTTAAAATGTTCAATGATTAAAAAAATACAACTTTGTAAATTTATATTATTGTATATTTTAAATTAAAACTTTCAAATGAAACTAATAAATAAACTATTATTTCCGCTACCTCTTATATAATGTGTCATAACCCATAATTCTTTCAAGCCCTGGGTTGTTATTGTTAACAAATTACCATTGTCGAAGCAATTCCCCGTAGACAATGGCGGTTGAAGTAAAAGAATACCTTCAATGGAACGAATCAGCGCTCCTTTAATAAGTGACCTCGACTATTATTGATGAAATTTACAGGACTTAATTGGATATATGGAATTTGGTTTTATTGGTATAATAACTGAAAAAAGTCGAAATGAAAATTATAAAATACAATCATGTTAATCGTTATGCGAATTAATTTACAAAAGAACATTGCAATATTTTAAGTTTGATGTTTTTGCATTACGTACCTAATAAAAGTAATATACAATAGTGGGGCGAAATGGTCGGATATGAGCGGCGTTTCTTTTGAACCTACAATTAACATAAAACATCTTAAAGAAGAGCCCTGGGCGACTCTTTTATTTAATTGTATTTTAAGAGCAATTAATTTTGAACCTTAAACTAATGCTGTAAGGTTGATTTATTATTAAAAGGTCAGGGATGTCTTTGATTGGACCACTAATACCTTTAATAGCTGTTTCGTTACTATACTTCGATGAGATAAAATTAATATTACTCAGGATTGTATCCAATTTTAAAACTTAAACTAGGTGCAAATAGTTTTTTAACACTAAACCTACCGACAATTCTTGTATACCTGTTCCTACCGTACGCCGTCAAATTGACCGGTAATTAAAAGTTATTTTATTATATAACGCAGGTAATAATGAAAATAACTAAAAGTAAAGAGTATAGAAAATATTATATGCATATTCTAAGAATTGTCATGTAGTTTGATAACGATATTATAACGTTTAAAAATGTGTAAGTTTTACAAAGGTTTAAGAACGTTTAATTTGACCGCTATTTGGTAGGTTTAGTGTTAATATAAAAAACAGTTACAGTAATATTTATATAATTTCCAAGTCTTGTTAGCAATGAAATCGAACGATTTGTTATATTACCAGTACTTCGCCATAAAGAATTAAATTTAAACCCAAGGATTGGAGGAGGAGGAGGAGGAGGAGCGCCATTCATTCCTTTCTATGCGTCTTATGTTCAAGATTAAACACAGCTACAAAACAGTGAATGCCCACTTTGTCTTTGGTTAGACGAAACTTGAAGTCATTGTGATAAAACATACTAAGATTAGTTGCTAAAATATAGTTTTTTGACCTGAAGTAATTATAATATGGGATTGGTCGTCTACTAGTTACCTTACTAAACTAATTGCCTTAAGTATATTTTAAAGTTAGGCAATTACATGACTTCAGGATACGAGGCGCGTTACGAAAATTAGAATAATCTTTAGTGTAATTACAAGTTGGAATTGCCTCTGTTATAGCGAGTTTAATTCTAACAGTAGTTAATACGTCGGCGCTCGCTAATTTATGAAGTGAATTTCTGACTCACGATACGACCCAACTTTGCCACAAGTAATTATGTATTAAATCGCTTATTATTCTCAGATTGTATGTTAATATACATCTTCTTGCTTTTATCCCAATTTCGGGGTTTGCACAGTATGTTTTTTCCTTACACACTCACTCTCCCTTCTCCATATCGCCTTACAATCCATCCACCTTTTCTTTGCCGTCCTCTACCTGTCCATCACTCCACTACAATACTCACACACTCTTTTGGTTACAGCTTTAATTATGTTACGTATTTATAATATATAGTATATTATAGAATGTAAAAACATTTTTACGTACCAAGTTTGCAGCAAAGAAAGGTGTATCATAATAAACAAGGTATCTGTTAGAGCGCAACGACCAATAGTATTGCAACATCACAGTAATGTAGGTGGAAGTACTCCTCCGCACTCGTATACAGTACAAGTGATGGTGAGACCGAAATGTACATTGAGATAGTGACTAAGTTTGGTGCAGACAGCATTCTAGATAAGATGTTACGACTGGTCTGGTCTGGTCTGGCTTGACTCATATCTCATAATTGTTTCGCGGTTTTGCTTCTTTCTACGTACTTTTTAGCTTTTTATTAGATTATTGTTAAAGACATGGAAATATAACATATCGGATATACCCACTTAAAATATGGTTAAGCAATAATTATCGGGTATTTTTATATTAGTCTTGAATCGATAAAACATATACTTTATTTAATGATAGTCAACTTATTTTTATATAATTTTTATTGAATATTTTATTGTGATGTATAAAACTTGTTAAGTACTTAAAATTTTATTAATCGGTAAACGGTTTCATTAACGCATGTTATTTATTTCGGTCGCCACTTTAAGAGCTCATTAAGATTGATAAGACACAAGAAAAAGGTTTGAGATTGTTAATTAACAAAGTAAATTTGATTTGTCATTAAGATGAGAGTATATTGAGACTTAATTTTGATGTAATACTTCATACACACACACACACACACACACACACAAACGCACACACAGGTTTGTTTTATACAAAGGTTATATTTAACTGTAAATCGATAAAGAAATAAAACTAATTAAAATGTTAATAAAAATAATTATAATTGATTGTTTTTTTATATTTATAATAGATATTATGAGCACGATTTGTCCTTCTTTATATATTAATGCGAATTTTTAATCAATAAAAGTATATATAAATATATTTTCCACCGATATGCACGCTCCTTAACATACATTTAAAAGGAACCCCCATTGATCCGGCGAACAATAAGTTTGACGCACACAAAGACCGGCAGTTTTTTATTTGTTGCTGTATCGGACAGGTTATTATCACTTAATGCGGCTCCACTCGACTACAATGGATACAAGATTTCACTTCTACTTTACTTAGATACTTTTGTTATCAAGGATTTGAACCTAACATAATTTGAACGTTTAAATCTACATCCAACGCCTCTGTTAGTTTGTGATACTATTAATATTGAAATGTAGGAGAAATAATAGAAGGAAATTAAGGTCCTACTGATTAACTGCTTATATCAGAGATAAATTACCGATAACAAAGTAAATGCACTTGCATCACTAAAACCCGTTATCCCGGGGGAGGAGATTAAGTCATTATCGTCCTAAATCTATTCCTTTTTAACAAATTTATTCCTTTTTAGAAATTTTAATAACATTTTTAATAGTGTTGATATCAAGCGTATCGAAATCGTGTACGTGACGTAAAATAATTTCAATGGACGCATAAACGCATTGTACGTGTCGTTAAAAATCCAATCAAACACCGCGCAGTAATTAAAACCCGATATACGTTTGTTATAACACGTGATTCAGAAAATTCCATTATCGGGAAAGTATGAAGGGTTTGAAGGGTTTGTTAGGGCTATATAATCGATGTTGCGGTATATGACTTGTATATTATAATAGGATATAATATAATATTTCTAATATCATTGTCTGATAAGTATAAAGGAAGATATTCGTGTTATCATCAAATATTCGTTGTTATATTGTACGTCAAATTACTTTCTACATTTACCGCTTTCAATAAAAACTTTAGTGGTCGTAAAATAATTGAAGAAAAAGGTAATAACTTTCATCACTGCCACAAAAGGTACCGTTGCAATGGTTGTGGTTTACAACGTTTAATTGGTTATTTTGTTAGCTATAGGTAACAAAATAATTAACTATCTTTGAAATACAATAAACGAATAGCTTTTTTATCATTTAAACAATAGTTTTATGTACATATAATAAAAATTGAAAGTATTCTTGGAAAGAAGCCAGAAATAGCCGTTTAAAAGTATTCCTTTCATTTTACAATTATCTCTTATCAACATATTAAATTAATGATAAGGACAACCCGCATGCAATAACTAAAAGTACCTAAATGCATATTAATATTAAATTATTCAAAATGGATTCTAAGCTCGGCTTATCACCCTTCGCTGCATATTCAAAATTACGCATTCTTTTTATTAGATTTTACAAAAAGGCATTTAAAAGAAGGGAACTATTAAAACGCAAGTCACGAGAGCTACACGGCGTCGTCGCGGGACGCATACAAATGTAATCCTAATTCTCAATAGAAATATGTTAGACACCCCCTGGGCAAAATATAGGGAGATTATTGGAGCTAGGAGTTAGCTTCGCTGGGATTAGTGTTGGGATACTTGATGGAGGTGGGATTATAGGAAAAGGTCGGATCTCATTCGACTGTTTGAAAATAATTACAAGATTATACTTGGTATTATAATTATGTGAAATCTCTTAGACATTGTATATATATAGAACTGCATTTGTTGAACGAAAATTATATAAGTATAACTATATTATTTATTATATTATTATTAAACTGATTTTATTTGTTTTTATTAAATATTATTTCAGTGGCAATTATTGTGTTCTAAATAAAGATGTATATTTTTAATATGCTAACAGATTAATTTGCTGTAATTTTCAAAATCAAATCTTTTCATCAACGTTTGAAGTATAAAAGATAATAGAATCCCTATGAAGGGATTTATTTCGCTGTCAGTTTTGTATT
This sequence comes from Melinaea menophilus ssp. n. AW-2005, assembly GCA_918358695.1. Classification (NCBI taxonomy): domain Eukaryota; kingdom Metazoa; phylum Arthropoda; class Insecta; order Lepidoptera; family Nymphalidae; genus Melinaea; species Melinaea menophilus. Next base: position 314,150 of record OU911052.1, read on the forward strand.
AGAAGCCGTCAGCCCCAGGTGCGGCGCGGGGCAAAGTTCAGGGTTTGGGGAAAACAGATCAAAAACGAGATTGGTCCCGCCAAAACACAATATTTTTTTTTCATTTCACGTTGTAAGTTTTGTGTAAATTCACACACCTGCTTAGAACTAGCATCGACATGTATTTACATCAACTGCTTACAAGAAGTAAAAATAACATTTCAATCAAGCAATAAAATATATCAAGCGACTTAAAATAAACATTGAAACATGATTGCAAAGTACCTACAATAAATTCAGAGAGTATTTTGGTCACACATTCACAGTCTTTGGACACGGCAATACTGCGATGGAATACGATATGAGGGTATTAATGTACCATGATGGTAACATCTGCGAAATCCTAAGCCGCGCCAGTGGATCTCTCTCTAATTATAAGCGACTCGAAGCGTCGCAATAGGTTTATAAGGCGTTGAATAGACCCATTAACAGCGATGAAATAGAGTCGAAAATCGCGTACCATTTGCAACGTGCATTGGGGTTTCAATTCCAGCACAATGCCAGCAGCCGGCGAGACAGGTCGCTTCTCACAAAGGCTTATAGAGAAATAAAATTAAAAAAAAAAATTCTTTCATCTCCGATTGACGTTCAGGTTTTTATAACGGGCTGTTATTACGACTTATTCGCTACAAAGGGGCATCAAAAGTTTCATTTGGTGCATTCTGTCTAGTGTTCTCGTCTCTTTCACGTTGTCGAGCTTCCATTATTTAGACTTTCTTTTTAATGAAACTTATTCTTTTATTTTCTTTGTATAAATTAAAAGCTAGCACCATTTGCGACATTGCATATTTTGCTATTGTTATCTTTATAATACAATGTGACAATTCCAATTACTTTTAACAGACAAACGAGGCCAAAATAATAATAATAATAATAATGCTATATTATAATAATATAAAATAAACAAATATGATTCGGAGAAATTAAATTACTCTAGGAGTCTCGTGGACAAGTGGGACGAGTAGCTCAGATATTGTTTGAATTTTAGTTGAATATAACCCAAACTGCATATTTTTTTTACTAAACCACGTTATGTTTTCGTAAACTATTTTTGAAGAACAAAAAAACTATTCCAAAGTTATTTCGAACAATTCCGATGACGCCGGACACCCTTTAAAGAATTCCAAAGTCGGCGCAGTATTGCCCTATATTCGTAATAATAGCCTGTCAACGAAGTACGACCCACGGTTAGGAATAGGAAAACGATACAATAATAGAATGGTCTAGATAGTGGTATCGGGGTCGGGTCGCGGGAGTGTCAGCACAAATGACTATCACCCGAGGTGTGGAACTGATTCATAAATTATACAATAATACGATTCACTGCTGCGTCTGCTTGCTAGCAATGCGCAACCGTGAGCCGTGAGACGTCGTGAGCCGTGAGTAGCCGTGAGCCGCCGTGAGCCGTCGTGAGCAACAAAAGAATAAATTTTTTTACATGGAATACAAAAAATACTTTCACTTATTTTTTTTGTAGTACTCTAAAATACTTAATGGGTAGTTAAGACATAAATGGAAGTTGAAATTGCTAGATTACGGCATGGCTGAAAAAAAAAATGTAGTTATTTGCTTATTCTGCCGATGGGTACACATGCGTACACATGCATAAATTGAATGATTTGACGAGTGTAACTACCGGAGTGCAACAAATTATCGAATGAACGAGCGGTTGAATGTAATCACGTTCGTTCACTCGCATGCCATTAGATTATATTGTTATCGGGATTTATTTTATCTACATTATATTTTATATTTTTGTCATACAGACATTGATTTCTTCTCCCTTTTTTATACGATTTGTCATCTAATATTAAAGTATCGATTTAAATTCGTGTAAAAATAGAATCATTAATCACAAGACATCGGAAAGGAAAGGAAAAATGAAAGGTTATCAGAAAATATCGAATAGTTAATTATAGCCGTAAATATTATTTCTTTGTCTCTTTGCATTTAATTTATTTTCCACATACATATGTAGTCTAGTTTAAACTAGAAAATATAGCAAAATATTATTGATAATATTTTTGGGTCAAAAATATTCACTTTAAAAGATTCTATGTATGTACAATGAATTCAGATTGGAAAACAATAACACGGTATTTAAATAAAAACTATTACCTGCGTAGCATTTGTTGATTTGCATTAAGGTGCATAATGAACACTAGAAATACAATATGCAAAACGATTTAAACACATTTCAATAGCTTCTTAAATCATTACCTAAATATGATTTTTAAGTCCGGCTTATCGTTAAGTTGGCGTTAAGCTGAACCATGTAAAGTACTCTCAACTTAGATGACTCACAACAATTCAACCACGTCATAACTATATATTCATAGAATAACAAAAATCTGACAATAACTATATTTGGTTCCTCATTAGGCATGTAGGTATTATATTACATATTAATTTAGATTGCTAAAAAACCTTTGGTCCATATTTTAGAACTAATACCAGGTAGATCTTCTATACAATAACTACATTGGACAGGAACTTCCCATAAACTGACAGAAGTAGCAGAAGAAGAAAAAAATATTGGATAAAAATAATAACATGAAAAGTATAAACTAAATGATAAAAAGAATATCATATTGCGATTTACGAACCCCTTATAGTTTTTAAATAACTGTGGTCTGTTATTGTACAGAAAAAACGCGGAGTTTTGAATCCGTAGCCCCTTGAATGACTGGCTAGACCATTGTGCCCGTCTGCCTTTAGATAAATGTTTTGTGAGCAAACAAAGCGAGGCATCGCCGATTCTTGAAACGCATTTAATGAGGGTTGCTACTAAATCTTATAAAGAACCCGATCCTGATAGTCTTTGAAGGCTCAGACTTTCACTTTACCCTAGCTTTAAACTCCTCAATCCGTTCATTGTTAGAATAAATAAGGCCTAGTTAAATTAACAATAGCTATTAGCGTCAGAGTCGTTTAATACAAAGATCTTTTAAATAATTTAGCTATCAGCAATGAAACCTCTCAGTCGTTTACCGGTGAATAGCAATAACAATCGAAATAGCGGAATAAAACCTTTTATACAACATAGTCGTTAGTTGAGTTTTTTAATTGTTAGCCGTAAAAATGGTCGTAAACGTGGTCTCCGGCAGCCGGAGTGGAGCCTCGTCTTGCTATTGTTTTACGATTCAGCTGAAACAGCTTATTTATTGCGATACAACAGGCCTTCGGTATTTGCTTAGCTGTTTGTGTTCAGAGCAAATAATTATAGCTAAGGAAATTATTTTACGGTCTATTTAATTTTGCGCAGTTGACATTTTGTTTGAAATAAAAATTAAACATATTGTTCCATTCTTTAATTACTTTTTTTGAAAACAACATAAATCATTAATAAAAATAATTTAAGTTAATTGAACTTAAAAATATATCTAAACATTTTCTCAAAATTCCAAAGTAATTACCTAAATGTAGCAAACAGGCCGAGCACGTCAAAAGCAGTCCCTCGGGTCGGGACTAATGACGTATTGTGCTGAACCGATTTTGAGCAAAAAATAAGCAATTTGCTCCCCGAACGATGGCTTTGTTCCGATAACTGCACTTCGGGGTGCCAGTGGGTATGCCTATGCAATGTGTATAAAACCTTTAGAACGTTTTAGTTTAGGCACAATTTATAAATAAATAAATAATGTAGTATACTATAAATGTATATATATATATATATATATATATAACTAACATATTAAGTTTACAAACTAAATTTATTTAAAAAAGCAATGTGAAAATATTTGGGAGCAGTCAGTCTGGTGTCCGTGAGTTTTAGACAATGAAACAATAAATATGTTCAGTCCAACTATCATATTTCACGGGGAATTTGAAAAGAAAACGGTTTCACATCTGTCCGACGGCTCTTTGGAAGTGGGTCGGGTATTGAAAGATTTATGAACAACCTCCGAGTTTCATTCGCCGGAAAAGGCGTTTCGACGAACTGTTTAAATAAATTGATATAAAATTTGATGAGACGACAATCGTGTCCTGTGATTTGTTTAAAAACGAGGTCACTCCTGCAATGTCTAACTTAATAATAATTGTTTTAACGATTTAATATAAACAATTTTTTTCTTAATTGACGTTGTAATCTGTCTCATACAAATTGCATCAGTACCTAGTGTGTTGTTAGTTAAATAATACTTTTAATGTATATATGAATATAATATTAAATCAGAATATATTTAATAATTATTTAATTCGTAATCAATTAATCTTATTTACAAAAAATATAAAAGCAGAAAAGCCAAGAATTTTTATGTGATTTTACAACTGATGAAAGATATTTTAAGATATTTGACTCAAGAAGCATTTAGAAGAATGGCAATGATTTTAAATTTATATATTTTTATATTTATACATTATCTATGTTTTGAATGTTAAATACAAATAGATATTTAGAGTTTTTTGTTGTTAGTAAATGTCATATTATGTTTGAAAATATGTTGCGTCATGTTAAGCTTCTTTAAATTATAAATAAATATAGAATTAAAAAATCATGATGGACATAGGCAGGACTCGAATCTGCGACTTCTGAGAAGGCGTTTCGTAATTAAGTCGCCATGCCATCCCGCTAGATGAATCTATAATAATAATCGTGTTTCTCCAAACGAAGTTAAAGTTAACATCTATTAGGCTATTTCCTAAACTTGTATTTGACATTTCTAACTCTGAATTATATAATAAGATTGATAAATTGATACAAACTAAGATTATATTTGACGCTATGAAACATGTTTAGATATATGTGTTTACTTCTGCAATGAAATTTCGTAATCGTCTTTTGGAAATCTGCCGTATTCTGTATCGGACGAGATAAATGCACATTTTCCTATATTACTTCTAAGTATAAGGCGATAAAAACAGAAAAGTATATCGAAAATTGTGTTGTGGTTTAAAAATATATATGACTCATTTAACTTATTTTTTACCTATTAAATATTTTTTATTATGTTAATTTTTATCGAAATGTAAACATATTTCTTTTTTACGAATATTCGAATATTTAATTATTTACGTATATATACTTTGAATATACATATAGCATGTATATTAGGTCATATGTTTGTCTAAGTATTTGGTATATACAGAGCTGAGTATGATAAAAAATCCTTTTCTCCAAAATAACAATACATCGAAGAATAATTTATATTCTTAAATTCGGAGGGTGACGTTTTTGCTTTAAAAAAGCACCATTTATAGTGTATAAGAGCGTTAACCTTTAATCACTGTCCCCTCCCAACATAGAATTCCTTTTCAAAGGAGATTATCCTTAAAACATCCATAAATTCGTGCCAAAGCTTCATACAATCGGAACCGGCTGAATTGAATTTTTTACCTGCCACAATGCATATCACAAATGGACAAAGCATGCAAGCAATATTACATAGATAATTTACAATCACAGCGTGTCGCACACGGCCTATATTTCTGTGCAGTTTACACAATATTTAATATATATATTTTTTCCTTTCAGTGTTTAACAATCATGAACTGTAAGAAGTAATATCAGTATTGTTTTAAATTTGCGCTCTTGTGGTGTTGACTGGTGAGGCATTGTTATGTTTGCTTTATCGCTTCCTCTAAAGGAATAATAGGTGTAAGTTATAAAGGTAATGTTAGTGTCCTATTTTCGCTTGCTTTCATTTGTTTATAGAAATTCCTAAGGACTGCATTCCTAAGTGGTTTTAAAAATGTTAAGGCCGAGTAGTATTAATTTCTTTGATTACTTACGATTTTTTATTATTAGTATCATACATTTAAAGTATTTTCCCACGACTACCAAAATATTAATTAAAATAAAAGAGGTCAGACGATCCAGAGAATTATATTTCCTACAATAAAGCTTCCCATTAATTGATAAGTACTCAAAGGAAATCTGAGTTTCGCTCAACTAAAAAACAACAAAAGGCGACTTATTGTCGCGCGATCGCTTCGGAAAACAACGTTGGGGTAAGAAATAACCCCGCGGCATATAGAAATAAAGAGTGGGGTCATCGAGCCCCCCGGGAGAGAATAAATAATAGTCCGAGTTATTGCATCGTCGCCGCGACCCTCATATTAAATTATGAAATAAATTTTCTAAGTGGGTTAGATAGAATCAACAAGATTTTTGATAGAATTGTTTTTATTACATTAGTTCAGAACCATCAACATTGAAGGAAAAATGTTTTTCCATGTCGTGATGGTTTTCACCATCGAAACAAAACGGCAAAGGAGTAACACAAACTTCTTTTAATTTCATGCTGAATTGTATAGAAAAGATCTTTTAATAGCATTTAAGTACCTAAGAACTTCAATATTCAAATACTTATCGCATGACTTCAATATAATTATTTTTATTTAAATATTAGGTATTATATAAACCATCAGCTGGCTGTCTGTGGTTTGTTTTATTATTCCGGATCGTGGAGCGAACCTTGCGTGAAGCGTTTTTAAAATTAGTTATCGGTAGTTTTATTCAAATGTTTCAGACTCATTCGCCCCAGACAGATGGATATCTGGAACCCGTTCTTTGAGACGCGAAACGGAGAAGTTGGTGAGTAAAAATTTCAATAAATGAATCCCGTGAAGGGCTCGTGAGATACGCGGCGGGTTGGCGAGACTTTAGCACTTGTGACTCTTAATTAAAATTATGTAAATATATATAGAGCACAAATAAAAGAAATGTAAATGTGTGTGTACCTAAGTAATTAACAATATAGTAACGAAGCGAAATCTCATTACATAGACACACTATACACACACACACACACAGTCGCTGGTTAGTTTTAATATACATTCAAAAATGTAATTAGATAAAGGAAGTATTTAATTTTGAAATGCTTTTAACGTTTTTTAAAATGTTTATATAATTTAACTAAATTTAATGCTTTGTTTATTGAAACACCGCAGGAAGCATGCGTGACCCTCATCCTCGACAGTCCACTTGACGTATTTAAAATTGCCATCGTTAATAATTTCATTTGCTTATAACATAAATACAATAAAATAATAACACAAATATATTAAATGTAAAAATCCTTCAAAATTGTCTAAAAAAAAGCACATTAGAACTAAATAATAATCATAAAAAACGTTACAGATAAATCTTCACATAACGACAGATAAGTCAATGTTTTTTTTGATGTAGAAATAAAAACACTATAAAATATTATATTTAAAAATACGTGAGATGATGTTTTTTCTTTCCAGTATAGTTTTCGTTTTAATTTTTATTTCTAAAACTTTGATTATTTTGCAATTATTATGTTGATGAAACACGGGATATAAACTGATGTTAATGTGTCATAATATTCTGTCATATTCCGTAATTCTTTAACTTCAGACATAAAACATTTGCACGAGCCAGAATATGGACAAAATTCATTACAGTAGTTTTATTTTAAAGTTTACATTCACATTGTTATAATATAATATATTGAGTAGATGTTTCATAAATAATTTTATAACAAAACTAATACTTATAATAATAATAATTTACAAAAATATTTCATGACGTTACAATTATGTAACTGTAACACCTAGCATTATATCTGATATTAATTTCTGTCGTGACAAATAGCAACCAAGGAAAGTAATATGCCAAAACATGTTAAGAATATGGAGGAAATATATGTATGTGATTTTGTGTTAGTGTTAATTTATTCGCCGGTTAAAAGTAAAGTGAAGTGTAAATACTGAGTAAGGACACAATTGGACAATTCGGAGCGCGTGGGAACGACATAACAGCGCGATTCACGACCGCTCTTTATATTAGTACGAGAGGCCACGATGCTAAATCGGGATTTATTCGAGCGTCATAGAGACCTATTGGGTTGTGAAGCTTAGATGATGAAAAGAAAAATGACATATAAAACATACCATTTCATCAGTGGGGGGAGCGGGTATAGATTTTCAAATATGTAAAAAAAAACAGTTCCATGGACATACTCGAGCGTGTCAGATAATGATATTATACATGTCCTACGTATTTTTAAAAATGTACGTATGTTAATCTGATTATTTCAGTGATGGGGGTAGTCGTACGCAGGGGTGAGAAATGAAAGAAAAAAAAAACTTTATCGAGCGCATCAGATTTTCGAAGGGGATGTTAAGTGAACCTAAAAAAATGCTCTTATATATTAATCTGACGATTTAGATGTGACGCAAAGTCATGTCCGTTGTTAGAATATGCAAAAAAAATTGGTCATTTTGAAATACTCAAGCGCGTCAGATTAAGATATATATGGATTATCTTGATGCCTTGGACGTGCTGTCTCATAATCTGACAACTATCTAGAGGAATTTGGCTAATCTGATAATTAAAAAATTGTTTTTTGTATTTTTTTAAACTATTGAACTTAATTAATTGAAAAGCTCAGGAAATAGCATGCAAATGAGAAAGTAAATACTGTTGTTGCTGTTGTAAATACGGAAAGTCTCGCTTTATTTTTATTGCTGTAAATAATTTATAGCAATGTGCGTGATATATTTTATTTAGAGAAGATTCTATCGAAAGTTCAAGATTATAGTATGTAGTTCGGGAATTTCGGAGAACCGGTTTGCTCCGACGATATTCTAAAATATTTATACATTTTTGTAATGTTTCTAATGTAAATTTAATTGTTTTTTCCAAAGAATGTTCACCACAAAATATACATTTTATATTAATATCACTCATAGTTAATATTTATAAGCTTTAATTTACAAAACTTATATAAAAATCATAAAACACTTAAAAACATTAGAAATACGTTGTAAATAATGTCATGATACGAACGAGTCTGTGTGATCAGCTGCTATGGTGTCATGGCAACCGAAACTAGAGTCGGTCCGGAGTGAGAAAATAACAGATAGAAAAAGAGTGAGAAAGGAATAGATGCGCGTTGAGGGCTATACAGGCATCATGTAACTGCACGCATTAAACTTTATCGATGAATTTTTGTTGCTTCGGCTTGCGGAAATTGTCAGATTATATATTTTTCGTAATCCTTGAATTATTCTGTTCAAAATAAAAAAAAATCTAGCTACGCTCGAGAATGTCCATGTGACGTTTTTTTTTTACAATTTTGTAGCCCTCCCCCTTCTTTACGTTTCACTCAAATTGTCAGATTAGTAAAATCTACACGTTTTAACACGTAACTACCTCATCTTATCTTAATCTGACGCGCTCGAAAATCTTTGATGATCAATTTTTTTTTACTAATCTGATCCTTTATCCTTGACGGGCGATCATATATAGAAGTCTCATATTTGATGTAAGTACTTAATAGAGTACTAGGTATCCCCCTGTATATTATTCTGCCGCGCTCAAGTAAATCCCGGAATCCCCTCTTCGGCTCCTCTACTATATGATGTGATTACTCACGTTATTTAAGTGTCGACGGTTTGTTGCACCGCCGCTGTACCGCGAAATAGACGTGTGACAGCCTCAAACATACTTTGTATATGTATCATATTTAGATTATTAGTTTGATAGTTTTGTCCCTAAATAATAGCAGTACTAAATACAATCCAATGTTATAATCGACACACCACGCATTTGGTATATATATGTAAATATAGCCATTGAAGAGTGAGTGTGTTCTCCGATGCCAGTAGAGCATAGAGCGGATGTCTAATTAAGACTTTTGATACAAGATGAATGCGTACATTGATTCCACTATACTGTGGTAGCGTAGTGTGTAGAGAAGGCAGGCCGGCAGAAGGCAGTCTCCGACTCTCGCTTGGGTGCCTTCACTCGGGTTTCGTGGTTAGGTAAGGTTATACCGACACTAGAGTTACATACTTATTAAGAATGTTTCATTAAATATAGCATCGTGGGAAGTATAATGTTATGTCAGTGATTTGTTTCATCGTCCTCTCGGCTTACATATTTTTAAATATCTTGAAACTATCTATTCTGGATATATCTTTTCAATATTTAATATATTTTTTTTATATTATATTTAGCATTCGTTGTAATTTTAGATTATAAGTTAATCCAGTACTTAAGGTTTTATTTGATTAGTAGCTTTTATCAGAGATTTCGTTCATTTAATCCCGCCCCCCTCCACCGTCTTTTTAAACATATAAATAAATACATTTTTAATTTTAATGTTGTTATTGTAATAAATTCATGATAAACTTTCGGTTAACGCTTTGGCATTGAGAAAATATATTTTTGTTGTAAATAAATTTTTAATCAATAAAAAACCTTTAATGTTTTAACTTGAACTTGAAAAAAGCCGTTGAGTTACTGTTACAGGCGCGTTTTAGGTCGTAGTTAATAATTTTTCCGCATATATATATATATATATATATATATATCTAGTATCACGATTTGTTTGTTTGTTACTACTAATATAAGTTATTAATTAAAATCTATAAAATCATGTACTTAACCTTTTTATTTATCAAAACTCTTCTCTTGGATAGATTTAGATCCAATTCTAAAGTCAGCCTAAGTTTTGTCGTTAATAAAAGTATAGGAATTAATTAGAAAAAGGATTACACGAATACCATTTACTGTGTACGGGCGAGTATTAAATACGAGAAAACAAAAACCATTACAATTTGAAAAGATATTTATTATTATTTGACATAAAACCAAATAGATTAAACTAAGGTTTTATAAATAAATACTTGGATTAGATAACAATCTTTAAAAGCTTATATTTTTTATAGTATAACTCATAAATATATTATTTATTTCGTTTCGTTTCGTTTCGTTTCGTTCATTGCGTTGTTCGTTCGTTCGTCTCCTGTAATTCGTAGTATTTGAATACAATGTTTTTTCCAAAGTGATGTGAGGATGGAGTCACGCGATAATGCGTGCTACTCCCTCAACTCACAATTGCATGTTACTTATTTACTTATTGCTTTCAGTATTTCATTCTATTGATACAATCTTATATATTACATTATCGATGCCATAAAAAAGTAAATGAAAATTTTTATTTATTTTATTTTTATTTATTTTAATTTTTATTATTTTATTTAATATAAAAAATAATTGTTACTCGTTAATGTTGCAATTTTAGAGCCAGTTTTGTTTCTCATCTATGTGAATGGGTGCCTCGGGATGCGCTGTAATGAATTGTTTGAAACGAAATCCTTTAAAGCCGAGCGTGCACCGCGACAGTATTGTTTACATACACTATTATTGTAACCTGTAGGTTCATACAATTACGCACACATATATCACGTCATTCTATATTCTATTTATTACTAGGCTACATATATACAACTATATAAGAAGTTTGTCATGTCATGTGTAAAATAAAATACGTTTAAAAATGAAATTAACTTCAGCACTGTAACTCCACACAGAAACACAGAAATTGAGTAATGTAGGCATAGCTTTAGAGCTGTTGGAACTGATGCGAGTCACGACACTGGCGTGTCTGATTACATCTGAGCAGCTGAGTCGAGACTCGACTTTCTTAGAACGTTCCGCGCACTTTATATAAATTATGGATATATGTATATGCGCTTTAAAAGGATTTGGTTAATAAAAAAATTGTCAGAATTAGAAGCAGACAAGGTTTACTTTACATCAGTAACAAAATATTTCATAGAACAGTTTTACCTTATCTACCTAATCTTTAAGATTAAACTTATATTAAGGCGATCAGATTTTAAGTGACTATAAATTTAGGTGCTCCATAGTCGATCGTCATTATGTTATACCAAATGGCAGCTATTATTATACCATCATTAACGATTATACAGGGATTGTCATTGTCATAAAAACAATAGAGGATTGTGCTATGTAAATATATTCATTCAACCTTTAGTCTTTTGTAAGTAATTACCAAGTTAAATATTGTTATCATTGCCACGTACAAAATGTAACGTAGCTTTCTACGTTTATGAATAATTACAATTTACAACACTAACCGCGCTATTCTATTGTACTCACTGTACATGGCTCTTGGAATGTCAATATTTGCAACTATTGTTAAGACAACTATTTCGACACATTGTGATAATTACCCTGATTATATGAAGAATTACGCTGAAGGTTTGTACGTATATAAAAATTATTCGACTAGAAATGTTCTGAGATATTCGATAAACAAACACTACTTCCTCCGTATTCGCCAGTCAGCTGTTTGATATTCGCGTCACAATAACCGGCGCAGTGAGGTGGCGCGACCGCCTGCGCCCTTCGGCTTTGCGCAGCCTCGCGGTCGCCGTCAAGCCGCCATTATTATCGATCCGCCAAGAGCCACCGCGCCCGCCGCCTGCCCGGCGCTGCCCCGCGCCCGACCCCTCCCTGCCCCCCTCAGCCCGCCCAGCCGGGGGGCCGGGCGGCGCAGGCGCGCGGGCCGCTGCCACAGTCTTGCGCCTGCCGCCAACTAGCGCGCACGTTCGTGCGCCTTAGCTCGCAAAATCAGCTGATCGGCGCGCGCCCCGCGGCGCACATGCCGTGAGGCCGCGCCCGCTACGATGACGGGCTACGCCCGCGGCGAGGCCGACTTCGCCGCCGCCGATCGTTTTGGACGGGACGCGCGACCCGCCTCGCTTGCTCCCAAGGATTACTCGGTGCCTTTACACGTAGACTGCAGTATCGAATACGAGCTTCCCGACTGTGCCAAGCCACCGCAGGGCGTCAAGATCGAGCCACTGCTCATGATTCACCCGTCACACTTTCGGAGGCTCGAAAGCCTTAGGCGAGTGCCGTTTGTGAACAATTTGCCTCGAGGAGACGTTGCCAGCGTCGCAGGAGCCGCCACGACAGCTTCGGCGGCCGCTCCGGACGCCAGGGCTCGCGGTCGGGCAGTACGTCGCTGCTGTCGGGCGGCGCCTGCACCGCCAGCACCGCCGCCGCAACCGGCCCAGGCTCAGAGAGCCCGCGCTCCGGAGGATGCCCGACGCTACCGATTTGAGTACGTGCCTGAAGGAGGCGGCAAGCTGGCCGCCAGGGCTCGTCTCAAGCCTCATCCGTACCTGCCGCCAGAGGCGCTCGACTGTGATATAGCGCGTGGGCTACCGCCTGCCGCGCACTACGAGCGCTTCGACAAGCGGGCGCTGCAACAGCTGCCGATCTACATGTAGCCGGGGCCGGTCTCTGTGATGTTTCGTTGTAATTAATTAGTGTGTAAGTGCCGCGCGGTGCGCCCGCGACGGGCCCGGACTCGTCGCCGTCGTGCCGCGTACGAACCAAATACCAAATAGTACCTATGTGCGTTGATATTGTTTGAACGTTGATTTATGTGTTTTTGTGCCGGACGATGACGCGTTCTCGCCGCAGCCCGCCGACGCATACCCACCAACGAAAGTATTTATTCGCAGTCACAGTAACCGATGCTTCATGTTAAATTATTGTACCGTCGCTAATTCGTTGCGTATTTCTGTATAAGATATCATATCGATAATAATTATATTATGTTCAAAAATTGTATTATAATAAATATGTACCTATAGATTAAAAAATGAAAGTGAGAAAAAATATTACGAAAAAAAACTGGAAATAGTTATGTTTTCGAATAGGTGATGAGTTCTAGAACAGTCCTAAGTGGTAAACTAGAAAAGTATTCTACTCTCATTTTGTAAGCAGTTATGTTTGTTAAAATTATATAAAGAGTCCTCTGATGAATAGTCTGATTAACAAATATTCGGCATGTAAAAGTCTTTATAAAACGCTTACTTAGCATATCATAGTATTATATTGTGTCATAGTCCAATGCCAAAAATATAACTATCTTTTTACAAAAATCCCTAAAGCATCGTTTTATTTACCTCCACGTGACGTTCCGCTGACCGGTGATGAGTCGTACGTGTGTGAGTGCCGAGTAGTGTTGGGACGAGGCTATCCTCAGTGCTTATCGATGGATATAGTGTGAAGCTGGATACGTTTCCGGATGGATTACCTATTTGTTCAGACGTAAGTATGGCCAAATGAATATTTCGATTATTGCGAAGAAATCCAAACCTGTAAGTTTTAAATGAAGCTCTAATAACTAACCTAGGTTACTGGTTGCTAAAACAAAGAAGTAAGAGATGTATGGGTATCAGTATAAGATTTATATTCGTTTATTATGCGATTGTAACATGCGATTTTTGCGATTGCATTATATTCAGTAAAATATCATTATCAAAACGATAATAGTATTAAACATGAAAAAACTAATTAAACTGTTAGTAGTATGATGTAACAGATAATGTTATATTGATGAAGTTCTTTTTTCTGAAACTTCTCCTTTCATAGTATAATTAATAAATTTAAGATATATTCTTTAATATTAAAACCCTAACAAGCAGGAATATACCTGCTTGCAACAAAAACTATATATTCTAGAAGTTATAAAAGAAAAATAAACATAGAAAGATCTGATCATCACTTGACGGCATGTTGTATGTCTATAACATCTATGATAGCTAAGGTTTTGATTATAGAGATGATGTCAACATTAAACAATATTTTGAATAAGTGATCTAAATAAGTATCCATTGTTTAAATAGTTCCAAAATAATCATAAAAAGAACTATTATTTTCTACATGAAAGGCAATATACAATGAATTATTAACAATCCTAAATGACAGCGGAAATTTCTTTTAAAGAAAAACAGGCTTTTATTCCTGGTACATGGAGACGTCTATGCAATTAAGCGTGGCAAAGTAATTAAGGCTGTCGAATAGTTTGGAGTTGCACGCAGAGGTTTTTGTGGAAACGATCACGAAGCAAGCGGCAAATCGTCCATTAACGTGGCACGCACGATCGAGAGAGTGCACTCCATTATCCGACATCAGAGCCGGCGACGCTGTTAAATTAGCATCCAAGTAATAAACACGAAATAAACATCGAGACTAATGGATGATTGCCGCCCCTTCACTCGGTATTATATTGCTGTATTATTTCTTTTATGTCTCCCAAAGAATAAAAACATCTTAGATAAAAAAAAAGAAGAAAAAAATGCGTTGTTTATCGATAGTTTAATTAATAAATTTAACTTGGTTAATGGAAATAGCGGTTGTCAAGTTTAATGCGAGTATAAAAGTAATTATCTGTGTCTGAGAAAGAAAAATGAGCTCAAGATAACTGAAAGAGTACTCGAACGTGGCAACACAAGTATGAATGATAGTCGCGAAATGTAATGGCCTCTCCGTCGCGGCCTGATAACGCCGCTTTACGATCAAAGTAGCAATTCCGTAATTACCGACTCCGTCGAAACGAATGCGTGCTCCGCATATTCGAGTTACGAACCGCATTTACAAAATGCCACTAACGTCGATTCCCTAAACGTGGTAATAATTTATCGTCGGTATTATCTCCTAAAATGAATATCCATTTTATGTCCGCCCTCGCCCACCATCGTTCGCCACCATAAAACATAATATTATCGACATTGCCCCCTCCCTAGGCGATCACGAAACTAAGCAAGCATCGGCCATTTTAAGTGCCGAACTTGACGGGCGGGCGTCCTACTTTTCCTGTCCTTGTCTAGTCGCCCTAAACACGTGAGGGAAAAAAGGACGCGAATAGGGATCGGAACTCTTTTATGTTATGTTTGAGGAGCGTTCTGATTTCAGGCACCGTACAAATAAATACATACGATAAACCACTTTAAAGCTAACATGCACAAAGCATTACTTTGTTACTCAGCGTTATCGGAACACTATGAATAATTTTACTGATGTTTTCGACAGCGGGTGTCTGTGGGATTGAAAATAATAAATAACATCCCAGTGGGTGTTACAACCTCTAAGACATTCTTTTGAAATACCCAATATAATTTACTACAGGTATTGAGTAAATCTTATACATTACTTCTTTTATTTCGCAACTTGATATCTATATAGCGTCTTAACATTTTTAAGAAAGTTATAAAGGAAAGAGTGAGAATATTTTGTGTTAAAAATTAAATATATTTAGCGCATGTGTGCGATAGAGCTGCTGGTGGCCGACGCGGACGAGCGACGACTACAGCGAGTTGTTTTGGCAGCGACAGCTCGCCGCGATCAGCTGATTGGCATCGCGCCTGTGTGAGTGAGGGGGGCGCGCCTACACGTACACGCGCACACACCCACGCCGCACAGCTGATGCACTGTACGTAATTAAAGGCCACGCCACACTGCGCGCGTGTCTCGAGTGAGGTATAGAGGGTCTGTGAGCACTACGGATGCAATATTAAAGTAATTGCTGCCGTCAATAATGTCACAAGACTGATACTCGGAGTCTCTTTATTTATAATTTAAGCTAAATGTTTCGTATAATGGAATATTATTTCCACTTTAACTAATATAAAATACTTAGGGATAGTTACTATTATATAATTATATCTAATTATAGTTTTAAACAGTTAGTAGTGTTTCGTGTAGTAATTGGTCGAGGTGACGGGCTGATAATAATGACGAATTTTCTTTGTTCTTTACCTGCCCTGAAATATTATTGAAATTAAGTGCATAATCACCAATAATTTATAATATTTCAGTTATTATTATTATATTATTAATAATCTAAATTTATTATATTATCATTAGATTTTTTTAATTTTGAACAATAGTAAATATTATTATTCTTCTCTAAACCTTATAATATATTATCTTAAATAGAAATATATATTTGCTTATCCACAACATAGCAACGAGTAATATAAATCCGAGTTAGGTTCAAAAATACAAAGAAACAAAGGAAATTCAAAAAAACAAACGTGAAATCCATCACGTGGTCGGATTTCACAAAAGTTGAAACAATCGAACGACTAACGACTAACGTGTTTGTAAACTCCGGTAACCTGTTTACTAAATACCTATAACTATTGAACTTGTTACTTTTGTAACATGAATATGTTATTTTCATGTTTGTTATGCAATCGTTTAATCAAAGTCGTTAATATTTTGAAATTAAATTAGTGTATTAACTATAATTATAAGTATTCATTTATTATTCATTAATTTGCAATTTTTACAATTGCGTTTGTAAAAATAAAAAGTTTTTAAAGTTTATAATAATCAATAATAAAGTAATTGGTAGAATTGAGTGATCCGCAAAGGACAAACTGAGTGTTATGTATATTTATTATGTTATGTTTTGTTCTATTCTTTTTATATTTATATCTATTTATTTATTTATATATTTTCCACTTTGAATCAATGCCAGTGATCACGTGTAGATGGTAGTGACAGGAGGGTCTATTTTGATATCGTGTGTATCAAAATAAGCCCTGTAAAGACACTCTCCAACTTAAAATAATGCTACGAGGGTTCCAAACGCGCCCTGCTCTGAGAACCACACAACAAAATCATATGGGTTTCTATTATTTTCTTGAAAAAAAAAAATATTTCCGTCTTTATATTAATTCTTTCTTTATATTATTATTAATATATATACTATTAATAATACAACTGCTATTAATGTATATATATATATATATATACATTTGTAGGTGTTATAAATAATACTATAAATAACTTTTGCCTCTCATGTAATTACAATATGTTGCATTTTCTCACTTGAGAAGATAATTTTTCCATAGAATATATATCTAATATTTTCTTATTGCTGAATGGTGAATTAACATACTTTTTATTTATCATACAAAAACAGGTAAAATTTATAAATGATGGTGACAATTGTAATGTATGGTTATATATATTGGACCTCCTTACAGGATTACAGACCCTAAAGAAGGATATTATGTAAAGGTTTTATTTTTGATAAGGCTCTTATATCATTATCATAGTTTTAATTAATCGCAATTAATTTATAACAACTCTGTTAAAATATAAATTTTAATCTGCGTTTAAAGGTTATGGAAATCGCCACATCACAATTCGCTGAATTGCGAATATAATATAAATATAAAGTATCAAGTTTCTCTGAAATTTTATTACTCATTCCTATGATTATTTTGTGATGTTAACAGTATTGGTAGTGTGATTTGATGTAATATCTTAAAGGTCTTTTAATTCGACACAGTTTATTAAGATTGCTCTCGTCTTATCAAAATCTCAAAATTTTGAGAATATTTTTACTGATTTTACGCTTAATAATTTCGTCAAGGGTGACGGTGACTCGATTGAAACTACCTGAGTAATAATACATAATAAATAAAGATTTTGAGTCTACAAAATATATCCGCTAAACTTGGATCGAGTATTTTCTTATTCTAATGGTGCTGACAGACAAATCGCTGTCGCCATAATGGCCACTAGCGTAACGTCACTGACACCGGGTGCCATCTTGAATTCATTAAGGCCGATTTACACGTATCATTGAAGTCACAGTTGCGTCCGGTCCAGCACAGTATCGCCATTCTATGAATGTCAGTCAGTGTTAGTGACGACAGTGTTCTCAGAGTGTAAATGAGCCTTTATTGGCTAAGGTAACAAATCAAATGAATTCAGTCTTCAAATAAAAAAAAAACATTTTTATTTTTTTTTATTTTGTAAAAGATTTTGTATTAGGAGCAAAATTTCATTCCAATATAAAAATACTTAAAGCGAGTTTGTAGGATAAATAAGTAAGTCAAAATATTAAACTTAAATATAACCTATTACGCTATTTAGAAGATAACGGGCAAAAGAAACAAGGACAAACTATACTTCCTTTGTTCTGGCATTAGCCACTAACCTCGTGCGAAAGGAGGCCATCTTAAGGATTTCTGTTCTGTGTGTAATATTAGTTTTAAATAATATGAACTCAGCTGCGTCTACGTGACGTAAAACCCACATTGAAACGTGTCCGGAATATCTATAAGTACATTACCTTGTTATTAAGAGTATAATTATTATTATAATATTATAATTCAGATAGAATTAATCACAATGAATTACCAGTGAATCGATCTTATCAAGTTTTAGTAATTGTACTATTGAATATGTTGTAGTTATTAATAGTTTCTTCAACATAATGTAGTATTATTTATTCTAAATAATATACTTATATATTCTTTATAATTACATAATAATAATATAAATTTAAACTTATGATTCTGGTATATATGGTTTGACATCACCAAGCCCTAATCTGACATGATTCGTTACTTATTAGGGTGCATTAGGGGATTAAACGTCAAAAATCCAGTCATTGACAAGTTGAAGCTAAGCCGAGACCTTGGGAATGGTATCGTGAAGGTGAGTCGCTCATCTAAATCAAAACAACCTTTAGAAATTTAATATCAGTTCTATAATTTATTTAGAAACTTAATAACGTTGGATTATTCAAGATATTCGTGAAATATACAAGTTTTATAAATTAATAATATAATAAAAATATTAATATTAATGTAGAACATCATAAATATTAAATATTTAAATAATATATAATATATATATATATATATATATATATATATATATATATATGTATTTATTAGTGTTATAACAAAAAACGAGTGTCGGCGAGCACCAAGCGGACAGAATCGTATAAATGTACATGTATTATAAAATGACAACCCTACAAAATACTTGCTTATTTATTGACTTATTTCAACAATAATTCTACACAAGACTTTCATCCAAGTCAATTAAAACTGTACACGTACAATGGATGTGAATGTTTACTTTGTTGGGTTTAGTTTATGGGAGGATTCGTAACAATAAAAACGCTATAAAAATGAAATTGTATACATTTAAAGCCTTAGAATTCTCGTGACCTACTATAAACAAAATAAGGATAACTTTAATACATAACACATTTAATAGTTTCTAATTAATTCGTTGTAAACAACGGTATCTAAACATAACACGCAATAGGAAATAAATTAATTACTTTAACGTAAAATGTATTTACCGGATTTACAAGCGATCAAGTAATGATACCCTACTGATCTCTATAAATACGTGGAATTATTTTTAACACTAAACCTACCAAGTACCGGTCAAATTGACCGTTCTTAAACTTTTGTAAAACTTACACATTTTTAAACGTTATAATATCGTTAACAAACTACATGACAATTCTTAGAATATGTATATAATATTTTCTACACTCTTTACTTTCAGTTATTTCCATTATTACCTGCGTTATATAATAAAATAATTTTTAATTACCGGTCAATTTGACCGCGTGCGGTAGGAACAGGTACCCAAGAATTGTCGGTAGGTTTAGTGTTAAGTGAAAAATTAAGCGGCAAGAAGAGAACAAAGAAGCTGAAATGATTGAAATGTATATAAAATGTATTTTTAAACATATTCGGAATGTGTCTTTGTCTAAATCTTTTTCTGGGCTATACTAAAATATCAGCATTCAGCTCCAGTACCAAGCACCTCTGATTAATAGATCTCTTATCGTGTGGAGTGTGTGTATGTGGGTCACACGCACTGATAAATTACCCATGAAACATATCTAATCGTGTTTATAACATACATACATATACTATGTTGCTATGAAATTTATCAATTTATAATTCAAGATTTAAATTAATTCTAAGTTCTTGTTATATAACTTACTGTCTAGTTTTATTGATATTCGTAATTTATTTATGTATTTTAAATAAATGTGTATCTGTAAAAGTTATATATTGAACATATTATATAAGGTATCGGAGATGTGAAAACTTATAAAAACTACAAACAACATGAAAATAATATTAATTTTCGTTTTAAAAATCAAATCATGTTCGTCTAAGACGCATTTATTAATATATAACATGACATTTTGGTAGCTAAATGTAATATATATACAATTTAATAAATTAAAACCGACCCGATTGAAATTCGAAACGAATAAATCGTGTCAAATATGGAATTAAATAACACCGATGTTGTAATTTTAAATAAAATCCATATAAATTGATGTGTGGGCGAGTTGTAATTAAATCGGACGCACCTCAGCTTATTCACACATGACGGCATCAAATATCCACATATTTATGTGTTTGTGAATCATTATATATATAGCCATTATACGTGGCATATTTGAATCAGAATTAGTGTGACGGAAGAACTTGGCATGGCTTAGCTTTCGTTTCACAGCTGACTAAGAATGAATCCTGTGTTTTTCATGTTCTGACCTCAATGCTTAACATTTTTGAAACATTTAGCAAACAGAGCACCATTAACAAAGTTTTATGATGTCATTAAAAGTAGAAATTTGGAAGCATTTGTTTATCTCCATCCTCAGAAGTAAAGGCCATTGTCACTCATAAATATTTATTTGGTAATAAACTGGTAAATTTGTTTAATAATACCATTCGGCTAATTTAGTCGCAATTTAAAATGTTTTGCTGTTATAACTCCGACTATGTTGGTTAATCTACGCACTTTCTAATAACCAAACAGATATTCATTGATTTCGTATTATTGGGTTGCCAGAATATGACATACATACAGACTTTACTTTGTCTTGTTTATTTGAAATTTTCTATAAAACTATCATTAACACTAAACCTACCAAGTACCGGTCAAATTGACCGTTCTTAATTTTTTGTAAAACTTACACATTTTTAAACGTTATAATATCGTTATCAAACTACATGACAATTCTTAGAATATGCATATAATATTTTCTACACTCTTTACTTTTAGTTATTTCCATTATTAAATGCGTTATATAATAAAATAACTTTTAATTACCGGTCAATTTGACGGCGTGTAGTAGGAACAGGTGTACAGGAATTGTCGGTAGGTTTAGTGTTAAGAAATTCAAACTAAATAGTCGACTTTGGTGTCACATCAAATGACCTTTGCGACGGAGGTCCGATAAGTATTACAAGCTGGAGGAAATGAATTTATAATATTTATAAAGTACCGGTTACATATATATAGAATAATGTATAGAATTATTTAATTATAAAATTGTCATTGCTGTTTAGGAATGGAAAATAATATTTTGTACGGAAAAGTATTTGAGAAATTGGATAGCTCTTCCTTTATTGGAGAGTGATGAAATAATAAATAGTTCTGCTGTAATGGCGTCAAGAATTCCTCCCTAGAGGGATTACATTTCAATTTCAAGGTATTCAACTCAATAATGCCAATTTCGTAACTATCAGTAGGAAAAAATATATTTATAGCATTCGTAGAATTTCAGCTATTAACGATTTAAAAAGTAATCTTGCACCTTCAAGTTCTGCCTATAACTAAATAAGGTATTCATAGACGATACCTTCGATACCGCCCCTAATAGCACAAGACAAATTGCTCTTATCACTCCCACTTAGGGAATAACTTTGGGGCATTGGTGTATAGAAATAACGCCTCTTTTACGCATCCATAGAGTTCAAATTGCTGTGGCCATTATAAAGATTCCTTATCGCAATGTCCGATCAAGTCTATTTCAAATTGCTAACCAGTATCGTATGAGACCAGGGCTGTAACTCATAAGATATTAACATTACATTAGCTGTTGATGTGAATTTAATTATTTGAATATTTACTTATATTAGGCATTAATTTATGCTAACATCGCATAAAATACTGACTCTATGATATGACAAGAAAGGTTGTTTTTTCCTATACATTTATACACAATCTGTTCACTGCAGTCCACAAACGATCAACATTCTTAATTTTGGTATTTTAATGGTATTGTCAAAACATATAATATATTAAATAAAAGGGACAACCCTGGATACATACTCGTACGAGTGGAAATTGCTTAGCGGTGCTCACGTCTCCGCGGGCGGCGGCCGGCGAGAGTTCTCCGGTGGGTCTCAAAGAAAATGGAAACATAATTAAGTTGCTTTGATAGGTCGCCTCTAGCCCGATGAGAAAATGTCTCAGCTAGCAAATATATTGATGTGAACAGCGAATTGAAATTAAATGAATTTAATTCTTACAATATACAAATGACTAAGAAAAGATTTTCTCCCAAATATGATTAAAATCCAATATAGGTATTTATTTTTATCTATGATACAGGCTGGATGGCTATTTATATTATATCCTAATATGAAATGCTAAATTAAACCTTTGAATCATTGAAAGAAATATAAAAGTCGTAGATGATATCAGTACCAGAATAGGGTCTCCGACCGGAGAGCGACTAATCTTACTTTATTTGCAGCCCAGTTCCGACAGCATTCTAGCACGATAACACGCCTCGTGCAGTGTTATCATTCCCGTAGGCGGCGCCCACTGGAGAGAGAGGGACGGACGTCTGTACTTCAAATAAATTACAGTGGCGGGTTTGAAGTGAGCACGTAACCCCTCGGTATTCCGAACTATTAGGTACGCAACTCATTCCCAGATGCGGCTCGTCGGGCAAAAACAGGCGAACAAAAACCACATTAGAGCGGCGGCGTGCGTGCGACGTAATGGGTCGAGCCACCAAATGGGATTTTAACGGACTGCAGCTGACGGGTAAATGAGGGAAATATGAAAATGGAACTGAATTATCTTTAAATCAACGAACCGACAGCACAGTGCTGTCCTCTAGAGTATTGCGAATCCCCGTCATAACGCATAGATCAATCTTATTTGTTCCGTTATCGTTAGAAACTGCGATATCAATGAAAGCATCCATTGCTGTATCACGAATGTTCTTAAGAAAACAGAGGCATCGTCGAAATGACTTTGTAATCCAATTTTATTGGAGCTTCACGTTTTTTTTTGCATTATTCATCTTGTAACCCGAGAACGTTGTCATGTCGGTTTATGTTGATGTAGATTGTACGTGATTGTGTGCCCGTGTATGTGTTTCTTATCGAGCAGTCGAAGCGAAGCGTGATGAATGAGGTGTCGAAAGCCCCGTCTCAATCATGTGCGTGACAGGCACTATGGCTGTACTTGGCATTTATAATATAAATTCCTATTCATACCAGCGGAATGGCATAATATATTAAAAGGCGAACATGTCAACCTCTTGTGTAATTACATTTCATCCAAACGTTACAATCAGTAACCGTAATGTACAGTGAATGCTTTCTTCATCTTCATTTGATGTTATTTGCATCCGGGAGTTTTATCTTGCTTTTGTCTTAAACGTTCGTCTGAAGTTTGAAGTTAAAAATATTTAAAGATACACTAATCACCTTCAGTCATCGTTATCATTACTGTCCCTGTCGTGTTTGCGCTCAGTTTACTAATCATTAGGGGCTTTATGTATACAAAACATATTTCAGTATAATGTTAACGAGTTCGGCAATTTAATAAGATTGTAAATTATTTCCATCACATAACACTACTCATACGTAATTAAGGTCAAATAGGATGCAAAGTATAAAATCCAATCTTGATCAACTCAACAAAATCAACAATTGACGACTTCAATGTTTATGAATAAGATTTTCGTTACATTTCATACATATGGGGAAGAAAAAGTATGTAGGTAATGTTAGGTAGTTTTACCTTAGATTCAGTACAAGTAAACTGATTATGTGAGTGTGTTGTTTATTCTTATATTCATGAGTTAATACAAGTTGTGGACTTTTACTTTTATATTAAAAGAGTTTTATATAAAAAGATTATCAAAATTTTATTTGGGATTTTTGTTCTTATATAATATTTAATCTCACACGAATCGGCATAATTATCACTCGTCCTTCCATCTTTCACCCATCTTTATCTTATTTTTCAAGGATTTCTTTTTGTTATTTAACCAGGATCATATCTTGGTTTTAATAATAAAAATTTTAACTGAATACTACTTACTATATTACATGTAATTATAACAAACAACTAACATAACGAATATAATTCATACAGTTAAATGTTAAAAATGAATCGAGTGTAATTTTCTTACGACTGGATATTCTTCCTCAGGGACTAATTCCAAGTGTCTGAAGTAATGAATTACAAATGTACAATTAAATCGTACGTACATCCAGGGCAAATAGTACTGCAGAGGCAGATTATATGTACACAGCTTCGATTGCCTTCCTGTCCTTGCCGGATGCCTCCTTCCACCTTGCAAACTTCACACTCTCCGCATTCACTACATTGCGCTGCTCTACTTTAAAGTAATATCGATAATGCATTTGAAAACCGTCGATATACTTTTCTATCGACGCAAACGTGTTCAGTAATGCACATGCAATATAAGGATTGGGTCAGTCACCTCAGTGTGTGACATGATGCCAACAAATACAATGCTCGCCAAGTAGGATGGGTTCCGGAAGTGGGTGGTGATGCACGGGTAGTGTAAGTGGAGTTATACGATATGACGTGTAGGAAGTGAAGTATAGTGCCCCCCCTCCCATCCGGAGCGGCTGATGCGAGCTAATGGAACTTTGATGCTTCATGTGACGCGTTTTCAGATTTCGCAGACATGAGGTGGCATGGCGTGGCATGGCATGGCATTACATGGCATGGCATGGCATGATGGCATGCTAATTATGTATGCATACTTTCATTATTGATTAACTTTATTTATGATTTTTATGATGATTTAAGACTTTAATTAAGTTTAACAATATTTTAAAACATCAAAAGTCAACTACATAAAAATATTTAAAAAAAAACAAACTTTTTTTATCTAATTATTATTAACTCTTATTATATAATTATATTATTATTATTATATTCCAAGTCGCTAGTCTGTAGTCTACACCGGTCTGTAGAAGTCGCTACAAAGTCCGAGTATGGCGCTAAACCGCGTCAGAGCGGTTCGAGTGTGGTTTTAAGAGCGCTCTGTATCGTGCCTAGAAAGTAATTGGATTTAAGTGTAATGGTCGATGTACTGAGTTTTGGCGTCATTAGCACTGACATATTATATATATATATATATATATACACATGATACACCAATACAATAGGTAACAAGTCACTCCATTTATCTAATAATCACACTTTAATTTCGTTGTTTCATAATTAAGTGATCATTATATCAATGTTTTAGCCACAAAATGCCTGGTTTAAGTCTTAATACATTAATAAATCAGTTGTGGAATGGTGGATATATTAGTATACTATAATATTTAAACTATAATTTTAATTATTAAATAGTTTTTAGTAAAAAGTATTTATTAAATAAAATGAAAAGAGTTGGTGTTCGTATTTCGCACATACGCTGTGCATCTGGATGTGAATGACTGCGGTGAGACGCGTAATTTATTTTTTCACCCACAAAAATTTCATTTCCATATTTATACGCTTAAATATAATGCAATTATAAAGTTCGGGACATAAAGTCCACCTCGTTGAAGACGATTATATTATATAGAATGCCTAAATAGATCTCGCCAGATCAGGCTCCTCATGAATTAGCTTAATTACAAGCATACGTCAGAATAGCTCCTAACATTATCTATCACAATAGTAAAAGTGGTTGTCGGTTCTAGAACTAGAACTATAGTTCTAGAACTATATCTGATTTGAAACACAAATATGTTACTATAAGCAAAATACATTGTCAGTTGATCAAATACAAAATCACGTTGAGAATAATTGTTTTGATAAACACAACGAATGTAACAAACTTAGTCACGAATGATCAAACATATTCAGCAAATACTGAACAACAAACAAGGTATGGTTTGAAAACAACACGCTCTGCAATGATACGATGATAAATCATCGAATATATAATATATAACTTCACATTCACAGTGACGTCAGTAATTCCTGAACCGTAAGTAATTAGTAATTTTTAGTAAGTAATTACTCATAAAAGTAATTTATTTTTTTCTATTTGAACAGATGAGCCAACTGTCCGCCAGTCACCTAAGTCAAAGAATGTTTGTTAGAGGAGCGACGCATTGCTGGCTTTGCAGAAACCTATGGCACAGTCAATTTCAGAGAGAAGATTTAAAATCAATTGCTTTCTTACATAACATTGCGACGTCAAATTCTAGTTGCATAATATTAAAGGTATTCTTTTTAATTATTTTTTTAGTTATTAAGTCCAGATAACTCATAAGAGCTACGTGTTGAATTAGAGTAGAATTAGAACCTAATGACATAGAGTAAGTAAGTTTAGTTTCAAGTAAGTTTAAATTGAAGTTACATTTAGAAGAAAGTGTTTCATGATGGTTACTAAATAAATTCGAGTTTTACTTTCTGCTCTGCTCTCGGGAACAAAACACCATACTTTAAAATTATGTATGCATATTAAAACAACTTATCTTAATCAACTTAAATGATAATAATCCGTAAGTTATCTTTTTCCCAAGAACATGTGCACCTAAATTTAATCTTTTAGCTCGTGTGTGATATGAGTTATATTCTCAAAGCAAATGTGGTACTTATGAATGTAAAAATAAGGATTTATTTACAGTGCCCTTTTATTATATATGATGCACAGTTGACACAGCACAGACTCTGATTCAATCCAAGTTCAATGGTTTCATGTTCTAGCACGACGACCTCATGAAGTACCGCTCTCTCACCCATCGGTGTTAAGTAGCAATTATAGCATATTCGGTGAGAGGCATTCCAATCATCCCCCCTCTTTTCTGTGTATAACGTCATCCTTTCCCATTCCAAATGGGTGGCATTTGTAAATTAATTTTTTTCAGATACCCAACGATGACACCACTCCCACCAGGTGGATTGTGTGGTCGTTCCTTCCAATACCATAAAAAAGTCTACCTATATATAAGTCATGTTTTCTGGAATTTCTTGATATTATTATGGCTTCAGGCCAATTAAGTAAATATTTTATCAGTTGAGTGCTGTTATTGTCAAACCGCACACAAAAACAAACTAATTATATTAATATTATTTCAATTTATATTGTTTGTGTTCCTGGCAATTAGTGAACGCTGATAACTAAATTAGTCGGCTGTTTTTCGTCGAGTTATATAATTTAAAAATATAATATTTTGTGACCTTAACGAACTATTAACATCGACATTAGGTTACTGTGTAACTATTTGACCTCACTTCTATTACTTAATTTGACCTCAATATACACTTTTCACTCTCAGACTTTCGTTCTCAACTTCTCATTTTAAGGTAACTTTCATTATGGTATCAACTATATATGAAGTATCAATTCATTATATGTTTATTCATTTTTTAAGTTTAACATGTACAATTACAACATTTAAGGTTATGGTGTAATTACTTAACTACAAAAGAAACAATTAAACCAATTAAACCTAAAAGAATAATAAAATTACGTTTGTATATCGTGTGATTTATGAAACATTGCAATTGTTTTAAGGAATTGAGACTGGAAAGTCATGTACGTATGTTTATTACTCTTATTATAATATACAAGAGCATCTATTATGCATTGTCTTGGCTCGTGTTTTGAGATTTATGTCAGACAATACACATATTGTAAAATGTAAGTCATGTTATATTATATATCATAAGTATATATACGATAAACGTAGACCTGTTTTTTTTGGATCCAAATAATGAATCTTGGTAAGTCTATATTCATCCTGAAGAAAAGTACCCACTATGACCTAATTGCATATGGAGATAGTATTAATATTTAATATCTGTCGTATTCAGTCCAAGAGGCGAATAATCAAACAATCCATATCGAAACATGACAACGGAAGATCGGTCATTGTTATCGCAGAGCGGATGCCGCTTTGTGTCCTTATCAAAGACTAGCCATTCCCTCTCTGAGGAAACTTGTTCAGTTCAGCGGGTTTGTTGGAATGATAATATCATATAAAATAGAAATAGATTTTTACTTAAGTCCAGGTTAGAACCAAATATATGGAATATATATCAATCTGATTAACGTACTTATATTTGTCGTATTCGGGTTGTTTTGTGGCTCATTTCCAATTCTTAAAATGGGATTGAATAAAAGAGTAGCGGAGGACAAACAAAGTGACTTCACAAAGAATGCTAATACCATTGTACCCGTAACTTACAGAACAGTTTGTGTAACACATACATACTGCTACAAGTAAAATGAATGTTTTAGAATAATTTCGTGTGTTTCTTTGTGGTATTAAAAAGTAAGCAGGCAACGTGAAGCTTTGAACTCAAAATTATCTCTGGAGCTATTTTAAATTTATCTCTTTGTTTTGTTAGGATTCCAGTAATTCGGTAGGTATTATGTTATGTAAACGTTTCCTGTCAAAAAACAATAATAATGTACAAGCATGTCAAAAATAGTTAAATAGGTAAACGAAATAAAGGTCACTACTATTATACAGATACATATCAAATATCAATCATCTCGTAATACATCAAAATATAATAAATATTTAAAGTACAATAATTATAAAAATAATAATAGATACTCATAAATAAACTCCAGAATAATGTTTTGATGAGAACATCAAAAATTCTGGAAGCCTAAATTATGACCATCACCAATACTTTATCAAAGGACTTAACAATTTAAGGAAGTTATTAAGGAACTTATTAATATTATTCAACGGTAATCGGATGGCTTAATATAAAACAACATGGAGGAAAAAGTCTGAATATCTGTGTTTTTCCTTCCTTTCGGTCCATTTTCAAAGACTTCCTGATAAATATTATTTAAACCCAACTTTTGTGTGTCCATAGACGACTATTTGTATAAAAGATACAACATTTCTAACAAACTTAATCTACGGAATTTTGATTATAAATTGAGGACGGCGTAAATTTCGATCCAACGTTTTTCGACGCATCTCCACGCATGCCTCAACGTTTAAGCAATGTCATGTTTTATTTATCTAAGCATTTGTATCGAGATTTACAATTCAGTACACTAAAAACATTACCTACCATCCATCTTTTAATTTTATTTTGAAATCTATTCGAGATATTAATCATTTTATATCGACTCCACTGATTAATCGCTTTGGAGTGTATTTGTGCTAGAGTCCCGACGCTTACTAACATTTGAATATTCTTAATATATTATTTATGTAATTATTTATATTTCCTTCAAAATTATATTTATTGTACAATAATAATATAATCTAGTAACTAAAAATGATTAAGTTTCCTTAAGATAGTTAATAAATATATATTATACTATATCAGGACAAATTAAATGTGATGAACTATATCATTTTAATTCTGGTTTGAAAATCGAGGTAGTCGCTTCAAGTTGTTATCCGACGAACTGTCACGACCATCAGATAAGAGTAATCTAGCCCAAATGGAGACGGAATTAAAATCATTGTTCTTCAAGCTTTTTTTTATAAAAAATTTGATATATAAAACACAAAGACACTCACTGACTCACTGACTCATTCATCGCTCTACAGCCCAAACCGTAATACCTAGAAAGCTGAAATTTGGACACAAGACTCCTGACATATTGAATAGGTGCAATAAGAAAGGATTTTGCAAAGGTCCAAACCGTTCCAAAGTTACAGCTAAAAATCTGCAAAAAATATAAATGTAATATCCATGTGAAGCATTTAGTCCTAGTATCTAATTCCTGCGATGTGTACCGTCCCGATGTGCCCGTCCTGTGGCCTAATGCGCTAAATTCCTTGTTTGCCGTCCGCTGTCACATCTCACATAATTCGATATCCCCAAAGCCCAAAACACACGGAGCTCGACTGCTGCGTGACTTGTATCCAAATTTAGAGGCTTAGAATAAATAATCCCCCATTTTGAATTCACTGAACAGAGGTAATAGGAATATTCTAGGCGTGTTTTGTTTCGGCCGAGGTTGACTGTCCCACTTGGTTGAACCCTGACGATTGAATTATGCACGTATAAATAAGAATATTGGAGGAAAGATGTAAACAATATTGCTAATATAATTATAGATTATATAGCAACAGGGTACGATGGTTTACCAATCAATTATGCATCCGATGAAGATATCGTAATGGTTTTTTATGAATTTCATGCATTATTAATGAGTAAAACGAAAAAATTTCTTACGTCTATAATAGTATATGTAATAAATAATATATTATAATAGTAAAAACTTCAAAAAATGTAAATAATATGCACAGTTTATAATTTAGAACTTGAGCCTTATATGGCGAGTGGATGTGGGCGTAGTGTATTTGGCCTAGTGTGTTTTGTTTTTTGGCTGCGAGTGACGCGGGGTGGGCGGCGACGGCGATAAAACGAAAACTATGAGCTTAGTTTCCAAATACAGTTACAATTTAACTTGGATTTAGTCTCCTTTTGCTTTTCATTGCTGAAGTTATCGGATTTAAAATCTAGCTGGTAGTGCATTTGGTTTGAAGTTTTTGAACATCAAACTCTTGAAACTTTATTCCTACTCCTTTATAATTTATTAAAGACAAATAATTCATTGCGTTTATATCCACTACACAAACAAATTACACGGTTCTGTGTAATATGTACTTATCACTGAAATTGTAGGTTTACTAGTCGTTAGTATTACAATTAGTATGAGCACCTCGCAAACCTACTAACTATAACTGGCGGAACAAAATTACTAGGTTTGAATGCACGATGATAATGTTTTAAAAATCGTATTTAGGTGACGAGAATACTAAGTACATATTTATCCTGCTAAGTGTTTTTAAATCGTCTTTAGCTGTTTGAACAGATATACGAGATGCGTACAAAAACCCGTATCTTTTAGTGCTTATATCCGCCATACACGGAACCCAGCTTATCGCCTTTATTTGTGTATCTTTTTTTTTCTGAACGGTATAATCGAAGCAGCCTTCGTATACGGCTTCGCCCACGGCTCATTATATTTTCTATATGCAGCATCTGGTGTGGTATCTTTTAATATATGTATATATAATATATAAACTTAAATACATTTATTAAACTCTAGCGCTGATGGTATTGTGTAATTCTGTACAAATATTCCATCTTGACTTTACATTTTGATATGGAATGCTATGACCGATAAGGATCGCTTGCCGTGCTCTCGGAGACACGCCTGGGAAATAAGGTTTACTTAACACTAAACCTAGCAAGTACCGGTCAAATCGACCGTTCTTAAACTTTTGTAAAACTTACACATTTTTAAACGTTATAATATCGTTATCAAACTACATGACAATTCTTAGAATATGCATATAATATTTTCTACACTCTTTACTTTTAGTAATTTCCATTGTTACCTGCTTCATATAATAAAATAACTTTTAATTACCGGTCAATTTGACGGTGTGCGGTAGGAACAGGTATACAAGAATTGTCGGTAGGTTTAGTGTTAAAGAATTATATTATATCCAACTGTTATACGATAACAGACGTCAATACATTGCATTTAATATTAAATATATTTTAGTTAATAAGTATTGTATTGAATGCTAATTACATATTTAACACTAATGTTACGTACTCGTACTTCACTGCAAAAACAAAATATGTTTAACAACAAATTGTATGCAACTGTAACAAATCGAATGATATATTTATAAATGTTAAAGTTATATAAATAGGGACCGTTGTGAATCAAGAAATAATGGTTATTACTGACTATATTTATTAGGCAGGCTTTGATTAAATTGCTTTGGTCTATTATAGATTTGCGTGTCATTAAAAATACTTAAACATACAAAATGTTAACGTTTGTCTTGTTAGTGATGTAACTTTTCATTCCATTCTGCTTTATTAAATGTTTTTTTGATTATTCGGACAATCAACCTATGACTAACTAATCTATTATGGATCACTTCTCTATTGTACGAACATTTACAAAGGAATTTATGTGATAACGTCACTAATTTCACGACTACCAATAATGCTTATGAAGCATAATGCATAATGGAGACAGTTGGCTCAGTCTTCAGTTCTTCATGCCTTAATTGCTTTACAAATGAACTGTTCGACTAATATGTAATTTAATTTGTGTGTGGTGTTTTGGGAATTTTGTTCTTGTCTTATCTTAGAATTTAGATTACTGATATGTAAACGAAATACCTACAGGAAAAATAAAAATTTTCAACCTTTTTTATGGTTTTTCGAAATTCTGTCACGATGAACCTTAACCGCAGTCTGTTGTCACTGGCTCGTGACGACCGTCATTTATTGAGGAAACCATTACTTTGGATTGTCCCGATGCATCTCTTATGATACTTATTACAAGGTAGTAAGATCTAAATTAGTATTGGGACCGGCAGTGCAGCTGACTTGCGACCACGCCGAGGCGTGACTCTGCGCTCGAATTGCCAATTAAGTATATTAACGAACTACAAGTACATTTCTCGCGGTGACAATAAAAAATAAATTGTATGCGATCGGTTTTTTTACTATCGGAATAGTTCACCTGGGGTCCGTCCGGCTATTGATGAATGTGGCGGGCTATTAAACCGTAGAGATGGCTATACAAATATGTCGATGCGATAAAAATAACGAATATGATTTTGTATTTCTATAACAATATACCATTTTTCAATTGTAACGTCATATTGGGAAAAGGAAAGCTGTGATAATTCATAATTTCAACGCATTTTTTATTTATAGGCGCATTTTAATGCAATTTTTTCTCTGACTTTGTACATTATTCATTAGTTTTTTTTGGCTGGTTATTATCTGGGTGTCTAAAGATCACAATAAGAAAGACCGCGTCATTTTTATTAACGTTTTTTATTAACAATTGAACAATACAATAAAATAAAATAGTTGATAGCCGTTACACTTCGCAATGAATAATGGTTAAGACAACGATTCAGATCGCAACGACTGGTGACGGACGGACAGCTGTGTATAAATGTACATTAAAATTGTCTTAATGAATTAGATCATCCCGAAAATGATTCGGGATGAACGGACATGTGTCATTACTATCGAAAGTTTTTAGAGGTGTGTCACAAACTTCAAATATCTTTAATACTAACACCAAATATTATAATTTTTTGTATATAATTATACAAATAAAGATTAATATTAAATAATAAGACTATAATTTATAGGATTTATTAGTAACTCGATCAAGGGCGGTCGAAGTAATTAACATTTTCACTGAATTCATAGACATCGACATCGAATTAACAGGCTCAGAGCGATACAGAGCTGAATCAAACGATTTCATTACCTATTACAATGATCTAAGGTTTAGTTTAGCGTGATGTTACTTATTTCCAGATGTGAGGCCACATGTGGATAAAATAGCAGGATATTATAACAAAGATTAAGTTTCTTGTGATGCGTGAATGAGGGTGTGTTGTGATATAATTATATTTTTTTACAAGTAGAAAGTAATTTTACTCATGTTGTTATGTAAAATGTTTATACTTTATTACACACAGCACACACACACACACACACACACACACACACATATTGACGGATATTTACAAAATGTAGCTGAATCGATAGTACACAGAAATTCTAGGTGACAACTGATACCTGACTATAAAGTAAGGTAAGTAAAAAAAACAACACTAAGTATTAAACCTTGGTACGTCCGCGTGTGGGCGCCCTAAATAGTTTGAAATAAGCACCATGTGCTGCAGATTAACTGTAGGGTTTCATTGTAATAGTTTTATAAAAAGCCATATTATGTTACTCCACCTGACCGTCGGTAGATAATATTAAATGCAATTAGGAAATCATTGCATAATCAGATCAACCGACATATTTTCTCCTACTCGTGTGTCCTTAACCTTAGATATATTAAATTATGTTAATTTGGTAAATGTAGCTGTTATAATAATAATTATAACAAATATTTGTGGATACTTCATTTCATATCGTATTACATACTTTATCTCTTCCTAACACTAGTGCTGATTGTTTTCTACTAAATGATAAAATAATAAAACATTAAATAAAGTATGATGAATTTGTTTACATACTTTTTACCTTTTAAATTCTCTTTATAAACTACTTTCAGTATATTCACAAAATGGAGACATACTGCTTGTTAATTAATCAGATATAATCAAGAAATAAAATACTGCGTCATTTGGATTTTTAGACGTGAAAAGGAAATACGAGTTACAAAGTTGTAAGAAAATTACATGAGCTCATAAATAATTGTTGTAATGATGTCAGTATCAATGGCTGTCAACGGACAGACGGTTTTACTTCCATTGAACTAGTAATTCATGTTTCTCAATTCGTATAACATCTGCGGGATATCCGGCTATGCAAATAAATTGCAAGCTGGATGAGACCCTAAACAAACATGTGTAAGCTCGAATATTGTTTGAGAGGTTGTTTACTCGATAAAGGCGCAAGTTAAATCCAACCTTAATATCATGGTCTACAGTATAATTTTGAGTGAATGTTGTATCTGCTATAGCAAACTAGTGTTCTTCATTTGATACTGACCGTAATATAAGTTGGGAAACTTACACACGCTTAGTAGTATTACATGACAGAAAAAATAACAATATCCTTTTTATGTAAGTGGATACAGGTATAAAGTATCTTACTCTCTTGTAGCTTAAAGCAATGACTATAAAAACATAATTTTAAAATTATAATAATTATATGAGTATGTTAGGGGAAGCTTGGGAGTAGCGCCAGTGACAGAAAAAATAGGGGTAGCCGTCTGTCACAGTATGGGCATGTTATGAGAGATGAAAGGCATGTGACCAAAAGAGTGCTAGGTATGGTAGTGGAGGGATGGACAGGTAGAGGACGGCCGAAGAAAAGATGGATGGATTGCGTGAAAAACGATATGGAGAAGAAGGGAGAGTGTACAGAGATGACGAGTAACAGGAGAGTATGGAAAAAAAATACTGCGCCGACCCTAAAACTGGGATAAGGGCAGGAAGATGATAATCTGAACTTCTGTGATAATTTGTAAAATTTCTTCATTTTCCTCCCCTAATACACTCATTATTTTCTATGTAATTGATACTTCGTTGTTATCTATAAATAGCACGCAACCTTTTATTTTTATATCTGCTCAAAAAATATATATACACCATTACTAAAATTCACCACGCCACATTGGCTACACACGCCATGAGAACTGTTCAACAACAGATATTATCTCTACCACACTGAACACCAAAACTCATGCAATTACGCCATTTTAGTATGAAACACCAAACAATAGAGTCTATATTGCTTTGTACTTTGATAATATCAGATTTATCGTGGGCAGCTGACAACACAAATTCGCTGACGTCACAATTAATCAAGATGTGTCAATGGATACTGTTATAAATCGTTTGATTGCCGGCCCGAGTTATGGTTGGTGTATTTATCAAAATATCCAATTATAGTTTATGGGACCAGAATGTTTTAAGTCGTTTAATTTATTACACTTGTTGGTATTATGAATATGTATACAAAAATAGATACCTACTTTATTTGATACTTATTATTCATTAGTTGAGTTGGCAGAACAGTCCAAAGACACTGACGAAATTTAAAGTAACATACGGGAAAGTTTAAATAATTATGTGATTTCCGTATTAATTGTTTTTAAAAAAAATGATCTAAGAGGGCTGAGGACTAGCAATTATAACATAAGTTAAATAGTTTATATTACTTCTAATTTCCTAACAATGTTAATTAAAGCTGGGATATGAATAATAAAGGACTTCGATATTTATGTAGAACATAAAACAGTGTTTAAGTAAGTTTCTAAGGTTCTAAGCCACTTCTACCTTGTTGTTTGTTACACTAGAAG
The DNA here is from genome assembly GCA_918358695.1 of Melinaea menophilus ssp. n. AW-2005. Lineage (NCBI taxonomy): Eukaryota > Metazoa > Arthropoda > Insecta > Lepidoptera > Nymphalidae > Melinaea > Melinaea menophilus. Next base: position 350,437 of record OU911052.1, read on the forward strand.
TTAGTATAGCATTTCGTTTTAGATTTGCAGATCCTCACAATCTCAACTACTAGACCGTTATATGCAACTAGGTATATAGGCAAGCAAATAATTAGAAAACCCAAATACTACAAGCAAATATCAAAATATCTCATATATTTTGTTGTTTTCCTTATCTTTTATTGCAATGTAAATTAAAATTTTGTGTATAAATAATTTTTATTTAATATCCAACAAAAATGGTTTTAATAATTCGATTGTTGCGGATTCCGGTAACAATTATCGTTAATTGAAAACTAATTGCATTGGTCATACCCGTAAGAGCCTTGCATTCGGCAACGCATTTAAAATTTCACACATGAGGTATTTAATTACGATGGCTGAAATCCTACGCCTCTGATTCAATTATCGTAATGGCTGAGACAGAACTGTTATCATATAAAATGTTTATTGCATTTAGAGACAGAAGAAATTAAAGTATCTATTAAATAATATTAGATAAACGTGTACATACTTTATTGAATGAGGTTATGTTTGAAAATTGTCATTAAAATTTGAGTTTATTTGAGGTGCTTATTTATTTACTTCATACCTTCACTATAACGTATTTGATAATTTAAATTTCTTAACTTATGTAGGTAATAACAAAATCTAGGTATTCACTTGACGTGTTTTTGTGAAGAAAATATTTTTTGTAGGAATGTTAGAGTGTGCTTCAGATTGAAGTCAAAGTGAAAGTTTTTTAATCTTACATAGCGTTTTGAATTCTTAGATTCTTGTTGCATTTTCCCCGGGGGTAGATCTTAAGTTATTCGCTTTAATTTAATTCCAATTAGTATTAACTATTCTGACATAAATTATATGTGAGAAACAAAGTCGAATGCATATAGTCATAAACATTAAAATAAACATTTACACCACTATTCTATCGCCACTAGGTAAATCATACACATAGTTTAACGTTTAAAATTAATTTTTATTATTATATTTTATTCAAAGAATTGTAGGTACAATGATTATTACAAGGCACTATTGTAAAATAACACCATACACCATTGTCAAATAAAACAGATAGAAATTAACGATTAATAAGATAAAATAAACGACGATGCAGTAAGTAAAGATAACGATCAGTTTGCTAGAGACTGCTCCAGTTTGCACAATGATGGGACACAGCCTACAGACCGCACAAACAAATATGTATTACATTAGACTCCATCGTACTCAGATAGAGAGATAATAAATAGATGTAGACACAAAAAAATCTAATCACCGCCTTCATATAGAATTGGCTAATTGCTCATTATAGCGCTTTTTATAAATGTATTGTTCATTTGTTCCCGTATAATCATGTAGCAATCTCATTTAGTGCTAATATCAAGATTAATTGTACTGTTTTGTGGGTTTGTAGTAGAAAGGAGCTTATATAGGCTGTATAGTTGCGTTTTGTAAACCTATCAACCATTGTTGGCTATTCCGCATTGTACTCGTTATTGTGAGATATACGGGCGTTACGTATAAAGAATTTATGTTAATAACAATGCTTTATTCATCATTGTTTTCATATTATGATTATTTGATGAAATACACATGTTATATATAATACATATATTTCGTCAAAATATAATTCAAAATATATCGATTACGTAAGTGATAATTGTAAAAATTATTTGTAACTTAACAAAAACCTCACTTGTAACTTAATTTTTCAAACTCTTAGTTCAACAGTGTAATTAATTACGATATAACGGTAATTGCAAGCTATAAAATAAATTAGTAACGGATGCTGTCACGAATTTCATCTTTTATAATGTAATTGATTTATAGTTTGGCATGATATGGTCAGGCTTGTAATTTCATTTTGGTTTCCTGTTGGTCTGTTTATTCTCAAATTTACCTTAATAAAAGACAATCAACTTGTGATAACATTATCTTTTATTTTTTTGTTATTTTATAAGAAATTTTAAAAAAATATTTTGAATTTTATGCAAAAATTATTATACGTAAGTAATATGAAGCATAGTATCACATTTGTTTGTTTTCGAAGCAACCACGCAAAATGTTGTCAATATTCCTACTATGCCTTTAACGCTTTGGTTGGCTTATATAATTTATAATAAATATTTATAAACTTATCATTTTATATCCCCGGCAGTTTGTGTGAATATTCACAGAAATTTGTAATTTTTTACTCAATTACCAACACCGCTCCGCCGTTTCATATTTTACACAATTCATTATAATTGGTGTTCGTAGAAGGTTTAGCATTTATTGCGAAATTGAATATGTTTTTACTAGCCGCTTACCAATGGATAGTATTCACACGAACTTTACACTAGATGTGAGATGATCTGTTTGTACGAAATCACATACAAAGTATCTACACAAGCCTTTCTCTAGTCTGGGAACTGGGAACAATGATTGTTGCAACATAACAGAGACAAGACTGTGTTATCGGAAATTTATTGTTTGATATTGATGTTGTTTAAAAAGAATCAGAAATTGATTTACATAAATACTACCCATCTTGTACTTCAACTATTCAGCTGATACTAACAGATTTCCTGTTTTATTTTTCTCATTGTCGACTCGCAAGTCGTTTATAAATCTCAAATTAAATACTTATAAGTTACATTACCTGTCGTGCAATCTAATTTAATTGATAATTAAAAATCTTAGATTAAACTGATCCACGTCGGCAGTTCTACAATTCGCAGTTTAGTTACAATGGCTGGCGACTGTGGCGAAAGAGATTGTATAGATTGTATAATACCTCGGACATGGCACTTTTGGAGAAAAAGAAAAAAGAAAGAAAGAAAAGAAAAAGGGACTTGTGTCACAAGTGTAACTGTTAAGATACTTCTTTTTATTCGTTTGAATATGATATTAAATCTATAAATAACATTCAAAACTATATTGGTACCAAGAAAAGTGAATAATCATCGAAGTACGTAATCTTCGAAGCTGTCACCGACAGTATTTCAAGTCTTTGTCAACCCCAGGGAGTATTTCGTTTTATTTTTAATATAAATTACATACATGAACCTGCACACTACTGATTTTATAGTGAGTACTCTCCCTCCTCACCCTCAGGCACCGTTACTGACACTTTGCTTGACAAGTTGGAAGCAAAGTTGAAGACAAAAACATTGAACTCTTACACAACTATTATTTTTAATTTATTTTACTTATAAACATAAAAAAAAACAATTAAAATCGTTCTGACGCATATAAGCTACTATTTATAAGTAAATGAAAAGTAATAGTAGTAATAGGTATTATTAAAATTATAATATCTACTAATTAAACATTCTCAAGCAGCGCTGACGTCAGGCAGATGTGTTCGGCCGTAAATATAAGCCGAATCTTTTAGCACTATGGTAGGTTAAAAGATTCGTTTAATTTTAGGGGGCGTAGGCGACGCGCAGAGGCAGCAGCAGGTCTCTGTGGGAAGGGTTAGGATTGTCGCACCTGCCCGAAGGGATACGACACAAGAAATTACTGAAAGAGTAAGAGAAATTGCGTGACTTGTTAACGACGAGAAGACGAATACCCGTAGCATGCTTGTAGGAGACGAAACGAAAGATTTAGAAAGAGAGGGAAATTGTGAAGGATACATGTTATTATTACGGCAATGATGGAAAAGGGAATGGTAATGAAAAATTAAAAGTGTAACTGATGTTTGAAAATTTAATCCTTAATGCACTGAGCGTGTATGCTCCTGGAATTAAAAGAATAATTACTTCAGAAATAGTAATGTTAATATCAACAATAGTTGTTGGTTATCAATTTAATATTTAATGTAGTTTCAAATTGAATAATATATTTGTAACCGATATAAAACAATATTTTAAAAGCCATTATTAAATCAAATACTCTTTCGTACTTAAATTTCGACCTTGAATGAAGTGAAGCGTAAACGAACATACATAATCCACTTCTAACATATAGACAATTGTCAAAAGGAAACCATTAAAAAGATCACGTTTCTCCTCAAACGGACCATCCATTACCACTTACCGAGTATTTTCGTTTTTTTTTAATACTAAGCAAATACGTCGCTTCGAAGGCGTCGCTGATAATCTATGAATTCTAGTGAAATCCACAAAATCAGGATTGCACCAAAATAACCTTTGTTGAAAGGTTTTATGGACTAAAGTTGTGTGAGCGTGAAATTCAAAGTCATCAAAGCACGTTGTGGGTGGCCAACAATGATGTTAAGTGAAAATATTGTTTTGGCAAAAGAAATGGTTGGAATCGTATCCTGTTACGACCTTCCTCTATATAGTCTACACTTATACTTATAAAATTAGTGAGCCCAGGTAGTACAGACATTATAATTTATCAATATAATGAATATCTTGACTTTAAGTGTGTAATAAACTTCTGTTGTAAGACAGTAGGTACATTTGGAGACCGGGAAGGCCTGTGCAGGTACAATTAATCAGACCAAGTGAAATCATTTTAATTTTAAAGAATGAAGACAACAATAAAAATATATAGAAAAGAAGAGTTCTAGTACCGGCAAGCTCTTCTACTATATTAATTCATTTTAGTTTCTTGTGAACTTTAAAAGAATAAACGCAACAGACAAAATTACCATTTCTGTATATATCCTTCGTATGTAATAGATCGATATATTTGTGTGTTGTATCTTGCACATTAAATCTAATTAGTAGGTGTCACGTGTTCAGTCGAGGATTAAGCGTGACAGCGTGTCTGTGCATACCGTGACGCTAATGTTCACTTTGTTAGGTGGAGACAACTCCACTTGAGACCATAAAGAGATAAACACTCCATATACCAAATTTTATAATGATCCTCTATATACGATAATTCGAAGAGTATCTTCTTCCATAAGCAATGACTTATGTAATATTAACACACATAATAACATTCTATTAATCTATATATCTACACCAAATATATACTGAAGAATACAACAACTAACCGGTTGTGTTAAAATATTTTTTTTTGTACTTAATTGTAATTGTCTGTAGATGCAATGACAACAGATGCAACTAATTTAATTAATCTATGGCTTTGGGGTTTTTATTGTAAGTTAGGTAACTTATGTTTACAAATATGAACAAATACCAACAATTTATTGCAAAACATTTTAAAATCGAATGGCGTTAACTCCTTTTATTTAAACACTTTACTATCAAGTCGGTTTAAAATGATAAAATTAATAAAGTTAAAATGAAGAAGTGCGTTGTCGAATACCTCAGTGAATAATAATAAATATGTATGTGTATGTAAATCACCCGACAGGTGAATAACTAAGCTCACCCTCCGGCTCTCTCGGTCGGATTAAATCTTTTTGTCGGACGTTTGACAGTTTGGCAGTTTTAATGGTGGATTCCTGGGTATAGTACTTTATATAATAATGTTTTTTGTACTCAGACAAACAGACTGTCGTAAAACGTTACAAACAATAGACTTTTCTTTATAACTAAATAATATTGTATCGAACAATACTAAGAATTTTCTAGAAATGTAAAATTGATTACAACGCTCGTCCAAATACGTAAAGCAAATTGTAAAGCAATTAAAAAATCGTCAAGTGTTTATTATTAGAACCGGCGAAGTGAAGCACCCCGCACTCGGATCCGTCCGCCTCGCTATGTAATCATTCCGATGAAAAAAATACTACGAAAAATTCATTACAAAGATTGCAAAAAGCACTTGAATTATTCAACAGCGTCAGCGACGAATATTGCATAAATATAACAAACCAAAGAATTTCATAGAACAGATGTAATGATATTCAATTAAAAATGCAAATATAAGATTCGCTTTGTGCTCCACGAGTTCCAAGTAACATTGAATTATGATAAAAGAAACTTTTAAATGTGCATCTATAAATAAGCGTTAACCTGAAATCACTTTACCATTTGCGATATTCTCACGTTTGCTCAGCGGGTGAAGTTCTACAAACAAAGGTGTACTGAACAATACCTAAGTAGGGGATGCGCGAAAGTTTACAACACAAGCGAAAATTAACATAATGCCACTTGGAATAAGGCTCAATAATGTGTGTCACTCTTAACAATGTACGAAAGGCCAGAAAAACAGTCATCATTATTCATAGATACTATCTCTCCGGTCCGTAATTGTAGAACCATTATGTTGGGACAACACGCGTGGAAATCGGTTTATCTGCCAAATGATAATGCGTCTACTAAATCTATATCTTTGTTGCTTTTGTGAGGCAAACCCCCCAGTTTAATTGGAACTAGTCATATAATAATTTCCTAGGATAGAATTTCTAGATTTGCTATTAAATTGCTATACTGTTTTCTTCTATGTTATTTAGTGAATCCGTAATAATTCTAAGACACAAATAGGTTTAACGAATTCTTTGTTTTACATCTTAATCTACTTGATACGTTTGCTAAAACAATAGTTAATCTATTGAATATAGACACATTATGTGCTGTTCTCACTATTAAAGTACAGAATATCGTATCACTTTATATTGATCAATTAAGATTAACAAAAGAAATCTCCCGTTACAATCGATGGTCGTGGAGCGAGATTAAAGCCAATCTATCTTGATTCTTGACACCTGATGCAAAAAACACCTCATCCCTAATAATTGAGTCCGATCATTAATTGGGTTTTTTTTGATGGAGCCGTTTAAATGTCGTGACTGGAATTCGAACATTACGGAATTCCGCTACTCTATTAAATAATATGTTGCAAGCTATTTTATAATTGTGTTTGTAGATTAATTCTATTTCTTTTAATACAATGTTATGTTGGTCGTGATGATCATGTTAGGACGACATGGGTAGCACGTATCTATATATGGTTTTTCGCTCAGTGGCACGTATTTACGGAATCCATTCAGCAAAAACTAACGCTCGCATAGCGGACTCATAGATGCCCATCTATATCGGTCTTCACAGAAATCGGTCCTAAGAATTACAATAAGTCGATTGGTTTTGTCTTTCCTGTTGTACTAGTTCTTTTGAGAGCAATTATTATAGTTTTTAATAGATAGATCCCTTTATAGTTACGAAATTTTTCTAATAACAATACTGTTGCTTATTTTCTTTATTTTAAGATATTAACCATATGTCTTGCATGACAAGTCATCAAAGGGACCTTTGCCTCTCTAATTGGGCATAGCTTGTTAAAATTATTCATACTTGTTGGCACTTAACTTTTAAACATAAGATTTCCGTGGTCGTGTAAAAATAGAAGCTATTAAGAATTAATCGATTATAAAAATTAATTCGTATGTCTGTAGCTAAAATATTGAACATATATTTATTGTATAAAATATATAAAAGTAATAATATATATATATATTTTAATATAATGTCATCAGAGAAGCCAAATGCAATATAATAACCGCAAATTAAGTGGTTTTTAAAAACCGGTTCTGGAATTGACGAACTTTAATAAATTATTTGTATATAAATCACTGGATTGACTTAAAACTGTTTAAGAATAGTCCCGAGTCCTAATTTCTCCTAAATCCTGGAGCGACAGAATAACGAGGATTGGGATTAGAAATGTTTTAAATCCATGCTTATTTTAAGTAGCATCAGAGGATTTTTAGTTTTACTTATTTTTTAGACTGTGTTCATTTTGACTTATTACTTACTTATATATATTTTTTTACTTTTGAATATATATTATATTGGTTATATCATTCACAATAAATTTCTCTTTTTATGTATATAACAAAGACTTTATATGACGACTTATTATACGTATATAATAAACATGTAAAATATATAATGAGCTATTAGTATAATATGTTGCATCACAAAAGAAGGCCTTATTTTAGCAATTCCATATGAGGTCCCTTTTCCAGTGCATTCCATACGGAAACAAGATTGAAGCACCTGGAAAAAAAATTACAATGCAATTTAATATACTCGTAGATCAGTCAGCCATTTACAATTTAGTAAGGTAATTGTACTCGTGTTTTATTTCAATAATAAAGCACCTCCTTCCGTAATTAATAGATAATATTATACATATTGGAATAATATTGAATAATTTAGGTAATTATTGGAAGTAATTATGCAAACGTTACCTAATTATAATATTTTGCATGCACATGCAATTCACGAATTATAAACACACACACACACACACAAAACACGTTTTATATTTAAACAACTTATTAATTTATTACGATTTATAATTATCATTTCTCAAATCATTAAATAAAGAAATTGATTTATATCATAAATATAATAATAATAATAATAATAACTTTTAGAAATATTTACTAATTTTACTACAGTTTTAATATTTCCTACTCAATCTTTACCTTACTTATTTTTTTAGGTATACACAGACAGTTAATAATATAATTTAAAAGATACGTTTTATGCTTTTTTTCTTTAAAAGATATATAATATTAAAAGTCACGATAAATTAAGCAAAAGCCTTCAAATTAATAGACGATATTAATCTTTAACTTAATAGAGGTTGAAGGCGAACGATTATAATTAATTGTACCGTTGATTGAGCAGACGCGGATCTATTGGCTAGATATATATATATATATATATAATATAATAATGAAAACTGCTACTAGGTAGTAGAATGTACATCTTAGTTATCGTTTTTTATAAAAACCCGAAACCCTAGTAGTAGTAGTATAGTAAGAAAATGTATACTTTCTGTAAAAAATTACTATTGTAAAACTATTCTAACATTAGATAATTATTGCAAAATTGGTTCTCTTCCTTTTATAGGTACGTTCAAATGGTTATTTGAGGATCTGTTCGACATATTCCTAAACTGACAGACGGGCGCTAAAATATCGGTAAGGTGTAAAGTGAGGTACGTCGTGAAATTGTTTTTTTACAATTATCAACCTTATTCCCCGGTATTAAGAGCTTGTCTGGATGTATTATAATGATATTAGACCGAGGGCTATAAATGATTCGGCTCGACTTGTAGTTACTGTGTGAAATTGTACATTGTTTGCTTTTTAATATATACGTTCATTATTGTAAAGGACAATTCATATTTGGACTACGTTATTTATTTATTGTTAGGGGACAATGGAAGGGTCTTGTGCAGGTGTTAGAATATTATATGACTCTAATACTAATAGGTTTAACACTATACCTACCGACAATTCTTGTATACCTGTTCCTACTGCCGCCGTCAAATTGATCGGTAATTAAAAGTAATTTTATTATATAACGCAGGTAATAATGGAAATAACTAAAAGTAAAGAGTATAGAAAATATTATATGCATATTCTAATAGTCATGTAGTTTGATAACGATACTATAACGTTTGAAAATGTGTAAGTTTTACAAAAGTTTAAGAACGGTCAATTTGACCGGTACTTGGTAGGTTTAGTGTTAAGGTTGTTGCAGCCTTAACCAATATTAGATATAATATCCTATAATAGAAGATTTCACAAGTTGCATTATCAATAACTTATAGGTTCCCAACGATTCGCAAAACAAATATTCGATCCCAAAGACGGATAAAAGTTTACAAACTTGGAATCTAACTTCACAGTTGCAATATAGCCTTCGGGTAACCTAAAACTAACATCGTTAGTCGTTCTTGCGTCCCATTTGCCAATCCATTGAAACTACACTAGATTAACAGATTTTGAACAAACTTTAAGGGTATAAGATGATTAATAAGCGATCTAAAAATCGTTGGAATAATACTTTATAGGATAGGATGCAGTAACGGTAGTTAGTGGTCTATCCATCACTGTCACGGCCTTGACGCCTTAGGGGTCTTCAATAATGCGGAACCCTTATTAGGTATGGTATTTCATGGTTCTTGTACTGGTTTGCAATTAGGGAAAGCATATTTATTATATTATTTTCTACTTAATGTTAATCTTCTTAACAAAATCATTAAAAGAATCACATAAAACATTTTAGGTACGGAACCCTCGCAAGACTAATACTCGTCCACCTCGTTGTCTGTTTGTACATGTCACTTGGCGTCACTTGGCGTCACTTGGCGCTCATTAAAGTTGTTTACCCTCTTGTATATACTAAGTATCTCGAGGTAGAATCTTTGATCCACGTTTGTGTGGAATTTAGTCATTAACTTTTTTTGTAACTTCGCTCCATTGCCTCGCTATCATTATATCTATCTGTCTTATAGATTTGGTATTTCTTATTTAAAATACGATAAAAATAAAATAACGTGACAGCAATAAATATTTTACTTTTTGTTCTCATAAGTCAAATACAATGTAATACAAATGTGCAGAATAAAAAGCGACATACTAAACAAAATACAGAAATTGCATTGTTCAAATAAGTGGATCTTAAAATAGATTTTTCAATGAGTTTACAATGGATTCAAGATTGGTTTATTCGATGGTAGCAAGATTGACCATTTCCTACATCTCGTCCATCCTTATGTGCTATATATTATACTAGCTCTAGTACCTACTTGACATCTCGTCTAAAGATAACAGAAGTATATATATACTTAAAATATGCCTTTTGTAATACTAAGGAAATAATCTTTGTGTGTGTGAAAGTAATGTGAACGATTAAATTTTAATAAATTAACTTAAATAACAAAAAAACAGAATACCATTATCATTATTTTTGACCAGTGGCCTTATAAAAGGTTTCCTGTAAAACAAGTTCCACTTCAACATGTAAGTGAAGTAGAGCGAGCTGTTTTGTAATTAAAAGAATTCGATTTCATTAATCGTATTCAATGCGGTTTATTTAATATATGGTGACGCTCGGACATATCATTATCGGGTTACAGATAACAAGACCTTATCCGTCAACCATCATTAAAAAAACTTATAATAATAATAACATAATAATATTTTTTGGAGTACTTATTTATATTTGTGTCGCACATGACACATACTCCAAAGGTTTAAAGAAAAATCTTTTTTGCGTTTTTGCGCAACAGAAAATACCCTACTTACACGGATTTTAATGTTATTTTTTTTTTCGTTGTAGGTTACTGTCCAGGTCAATGTAAAGAGGCTCTTTAATCAGGAAAATAATCAAATTTTACGGAATAATACAAAAACAATTTTGGGTTAATATCAACCAAACTAAATTTGTACGGATTTGCATCGTGACGATGATGATGATGATAATGGTTCATGATTTGAGTGGGGAAGGGAGGAGTGACAACAACATGCAAGTCGTTTTATGGTTTGAACAATTTTCGACGAATAGATAAATGTATGATTTCTTCTTCATATCAAATATCACGTCCCCAAAAGCGGTAATTATTTCTATTGTCTGTTAGAGCGCATATATTTAGTTTAGTCACTGTGTCTCGTGCAAGGTAAAGAATGCACTGCTCCGAGTGCATAGAGGTGACATTCGGGTGTATTGTTGAATTACACAAGTGTTCGTCAGGGAGGTATTGTGAAGTTATTCTATACACAAATACTCATAATAGAATAGAGTTTTGTCGAGTCAAATGTCTCCGTAGCTGACGGGAATAGTGAACAAACACGACCTCCCTCGAGACAGCCGATACTCGCTCAATACGAGACCAACCACAATTTTAGCTCCTACCAAAATACCAATATATATTCCATTTTCCTTTACATTGCAGCTTCTCCAACAAAATTGTGTGGAACTTGTGATAACAATCTGAAATGTATTACGTGCAATGAATTTATTCCCTGTTGTGACGCTTGGGTTGATTACGTACAGGTATGTTCAAAGTCCCTAACAACTTGGACACGAATTCAAGTTAACTGTAACAATATTAAACCGTCGAAATGATTCTGGAAATTGAACTTTACTATCTTAGAATAAGAACACAACCGTGCGAAGACGATCATTGTGTTCTATTTGGTGTATTTACCTGGGATGTTTGCAGGCGAAGTAAGGCATCGGACGCAAACAGCGATGGAATTTTATTAACGAGTGTTCGTTCAACAAAGAACAATAGTTTTCTTGAAACCGTTCACACATTGAATACCACAAATGATGTTTTGATATGTTTTTGTGAAAATAGTGTTTAGACATGCGTCTATGCTTAGATAACTAGAAAAGATTGTGTAAAATTAGAACAATCGAAGGATTTATTACGTTATATTTATAAATACCAGTTATTGTTCAGAACTTAATTGCGCCTGTAATATCGTAACCGATACTTAAATATTTCATGGCTACCCTAAACTGGTTATAGGTTTTATTAGAGAAATAAAGGCATGATGCTTTACAGTTAAGACTTATATTTCCAGGTAAAATGTTATGTATTCTTTTAAATCCAGTTAAATATTGTTGTAAAAGTCTTAACGTCGGGTACATGTCGTTGTGCAAACACTGATTAATGTTATTACTGCACCGGAGATGACATTTCGAACCGATCAAAGTGTGTCTGTGTGTGTGTGTGTGTGTGAAGATTATCTTCATAGTTCTTACAAAAATCTAGAACAATAATATATATTTTTTCTATTGCAAGGATGGTTATAAGGTTTGCCCGATAGATTCATTTATTGACATTGACCTACAATATTCTTTAGGTTCTTATTTATCTGATTACAGATCAATCAATCTTCCTTTTCGATTTTATAATGATGCCATATCTTCTTGGCTGGATAGTTCCATAAAACACTTTTTTTTTAACTTTACTGCGATAAATGTTTATTTAAGGTGTAAGCTTACGGACAAGTCGGATGTCATTATGTTTTGTTAATGTCAAAATATATATGAAACTCGCTTATAATCATTATAAAATATAATTTATACTAATTTTAAAATCACGTTCGTAATAACCGGGTCAGTACGAGATTATTATCGGATTTTAATTAAATTTAGACGGAGCTGGTTCGGTTAATATTTATTTGAATACTTCAAATTCGTGACTACATATATTAAAGTACACGACATTGGATTTATTATTATTAAAAACAACTTTTTAAAATTATAAATATGTTTTAAATAAACTAAAACATAACCGTTCCAGATTATAAGTTATTACTTATGAAAGTAAAATCGAAACAAGAAACGGACCACAAATTATCATTACTACTTAATTATAAGTAATTATTACTTATTATTACTTTTAAAAGCAATAACTTATAATTTGGAACGGTTACATTTTAACTAAAACTTTAATTAACGATAATTTTTAAATTACCTCAAACGTGAACCTTAATGAATAACTGAATGCTAATTGCAGGAATATGTAAAAAATATTTGTAATAATTAAGTATATTCAAGTTTAAATGACCATTGTCCCGAGATTGAACACGGAGTATATCTAAAGATATTCCACATTCGCCTCACAAAGTCATCTTGGTGCACCCAAATTAGGCGATACCACAATGATGGTCCGTAAGTGACGTTACAGAGAAATGATGGACTTAAAAAGGGGTTATGGGTTGAATCTCGGACAATTAATATGAGAATCAAGTCATGTTTCATAAAAAGAAATTCGAGTGTCGGTTAAAATTTATACAAAAAGTAAACCCGGTTTTAATAATAATAATAATATGATAATCGCCTTTTGATAGTTTTTCCATCTCTGAATGGATTAGGAATTTCAATTAAACATATTCAAATAAAATTTATAGTATAATATATAGTAGTATATAATATAAGTAGTAAAGAGAGTTGAGTGTCGTCTTCTCTCTTCCTCTGGAAAATAGACTCTAGAAGGCTCTAGGTGGCTCTAAAATTTTCTGCAAAAAAAATTGCTTTAATATGTATAGTGTTGGGTTTATAAGATTCGTAGATTCTTATCTATTATCGACTGATATTTACAGTACATAAGAAGTTAATATAAGGGTATTTATATGTAATATATATTAAGAGTATCATTAACACTAAACCTACCGACAATTCTTCTATGCCTGTTCCTACCGCACGCGGTTAAATTGACCGGCAATTAAAAATTATTTTATTATATAACGCAGGTAATAATGGAAATAACTAAAAGTAAAGAGTGAAGACAATATTATATGCATATTCTAAGAATTGTCATGTAGTTTGATAACGATATTATAACGTATAAAAATGTGTAAGTTTTACAAAAATTTAAGAACGGTCAATTTGACCGGTACTTTGTAGGTTTAGTGTTAAAAAATGGGGTAATAATGACTTCTCAATACAAGACAGTAATACAAAGGATAAGTATGTAAATAATTTTAAGATAAAACCTTTTCATATCTTTCATAAAACTACCGACGTCAAACTTTAAAGATATTTCTTTGTAAGAAAGCACTTGTAAAGAACTTTCATACTTATATTCTATTGTTTATTTATGCGTTTTCTATAACAAAGATTAAGTTAATACTACAAGCATATTTTTCTATAAATTTAAAAGTAACTTTTTATAAAAAAGTTATTATGAAACAGACGTTTCTTGGTTAGAAGTTTGTAAAGCAATGCTGTGGAAACTTTTGTTTATTCCATCGCTTTCTTGTATGTTATTCTAGATATATGCATCAAATATTAGTAGTTAAGAAGATCGTTTATGTAATACTTATTATTTTCTTATTAAATAGATATACGAAAAGCGCCGTCTCGTGACTCCTTCAAAAGCCAAATTAAACAACTTTATTTCAATGAATAATGATTAATGTGTATGTTATGCATGTATGTATGTATAAATTATGTATTATTATATATAATAATTAATATATGTATTATTAGTATTATTTTAATGTATTGTATTTGTCATTATATTATATGATTGTAGTTATATTTCTGGATTTTTTTAAATAATTTTTAGTTTTTTTGTGTTTTCTTTTTTTTTTGCACGCCTACCAATGTTCTCTCATGTACATCCGAAGGTTGGCTGGTAGAGAATGTCTTTGTGGCATTAAGCCCGCCTTTTGTGGATTATTTTATGTATTGTGTAATGAAGAATTTAATAAATAATAAATAAATAAATATACTGAGTTCATTATGTTCTGGTAATAGAAAAATGATGACAATATTCACGGGAGTGCCGACAAAAGGAAATCAAGTAACCCAAGCCCCTCAGCTCCTCAAATAACACGAGGTATCGATCATAAAACAATGATTACTTCAAGTACGAGGCGCTCTGTAACGAGAATCACCGTAGAAGATATAAGATATGCCGTGAAGTGTTTCAAATTCTAAAGGCGACGCCACGGCGCTGCCGAATTCACCTTTCGTGACTTTGAATATGACAATTATGTCTTATATTATATTTAGCCTACACTTGTTTGAGTAATTTGTGTCTATGTTTACGCTTTTTAATTCAAATCAGTAGGTGTTCTTACATAGCACCTAGTGATTTGAAGTAAAATGTAATTAAGGAGTTCAGGTATATTAATCATACTTTTTTATAATTATTAAGAGATTTGATCTTTTAAATTTAAAAAATAATAAAAAATTGTCACGAAATATCAAAAGGTTCGCAGCAGTGATGCGGCACCAATACAGAGCAGTGTAATCGTTTTTAGAGCATCAATGTTTAAATTTCGGTCCTCGGTAATAAAACACACACACACACACACACACACAATCACACACACACACGCGCGCAAGCTAAGCTCTTCAACTGTGCAAACATTTGATACTCAAATATGTAGACTATTACGGATCTTATTTCCTTAACAATATGATTTAATTCTAAATGAATAATCGTTTAGTCGGTTTGTAAATTTATCTTTGAGGTTTAAGTATTATTAAACCTTATGTAATTTGTTATAAAGTATATAATTGTGTATCATCTCTTAGTTACAGTACCCCTTATTATAAGGTTATAGAGTGCACAATGCTAATTGTAACTAAGTCTACGTGAATAGGTGAATTTATTTGTGCACTATGTAAGCTGAAAATATTAAGATTGAATTGGGATCCCTAGAGATTATTTCAATTTATTATATTATATATTTTTGTTAAAGAAAGGTTTTAAGGAGTTTAAACTGTAATACTTCGGTTTAAAATCATATTTTGTAGTATTATTTTCTTAACCATGCCGATTTTACAAATAAACAAATTAAAAATATTACACTTTAAATTCTGTAATCTTTGACAATAGTTCTGATTCTATCTGTACGGTGTAAAAGACTAAACTATACCTAGGTCTAGGAAGAAGAATCGTCTGTAAACAACATAGAAACTAACTCATCACATTATTGGCTATTAAGTAATTTTATATGTGAGAATAAATAAGGCCTCCCAATAACCTTGCACTGAGGAAAAGTCAAAAATTAAAATCAATTACCTACCACGTTAGCTCAGTATTTAATAATACTTATTATGAGAACGCAAGTTATATTAATCTTAACAAGAAACAATTTAATAAAGTTAAGAGAATTCAAAATCTTTCAACACGGATGCCGCAAATCCGTCCGTATTTCTCATTTTCGCTTAATTGGTTACTCATCCGATTTCGCCATAAAATACATAACTTTTCTGTACCGTTTTTTTAATCCTAGGTCATTTTATATTTAAAAAGCAAACATTCAGTTCCTGGTTACTCAAAACCAGTAATTCTTAAGATCTGCTGATAGTCTGACCTACTTTATACGATATGCATCCCAATCCATAAAACCACATTTGGCAACAAATCCCTTACTGACTAGGCAATTCTAGTCTGGAATAGCCTCTCGTTAGAAATAAGAAAATCCCACTCACTCCCCATCATCTGGCCCTAAATGCTGCAAAAATATATATGTCATTGATAAGTAAGTTTACATTTAATTTAATATATATATATATATATATATATATATATATATATATATATATATATATATATAAATAAATTCATATTCATATTTACGCCACCCTCCCATATGTTACTTGCAGTTTCGTCTCAAGGGTTTATCCCATTAAAGCGATAAGACCTTTTAGTATTATTCATCTTTTTCTCTGTATTGTTGTATTTTATTACTATTGTTTTATATTTTGGACGTTGTACAATAAAAAAAACACAATAATATCACACAAGTCGTCAATGTTGTAGGAAACAAAAAGGTTATTGTAAATGTCAATAAAAATATACATTTCGTTGGAATAAAAACTTCCTTATTTTTGATGTAATATTTAACTAAAAGCAATAAAATTTAATTTATTTTCGTTGCAAATACTTTATGTAATGAGTACCAGCATCTATTCATGCTTTCACAAACCACGAACAGAATTTGTGATCAGACTCATTACCATGTATCTGACACACGTGACAAGGCTGGTTGAGATAACCTCGTGACGTGAAGGTGACGCTGGTCATAAATATGGGTGGTCATTGATCATTGATGGAGCTCAAACTAAATAATGTCTTAGAGATTTAATCCATATCACAATAATACCACGAAAAGTTTATATATATTATGCTCTAATACTATCTTGGACTTCATGATGTTCTTTGCCTTTATTATTGTACTATAAGATAATAACACGAAGTAAATCGGCTCCTCGTGCCACTTAAGATTGAGTGTAGTCCTTGTGTTTTGAAGTATACTGGTTTCCTGGCTCACGAGGCGCAGTGGACGCCTCTGTCACGCACGGCCACCCTGCTCCACTTCCACGATCGTTTTTTGTTCCACCTTTGTTGTCAGTTTTTTGGGCAAACCTTTTTTGAGTTTCCTACAAAGTTTTTGTGTGAACAAATGGCCTGGATTACTGCGAGGTCAGTGGAAAGCGGAGGCAAAGGTCGTATTGCACGACTGTTGGGATTACTAATAATTAATCTTAACCATACTAAATTTGTACTAATTAGTAAAGTAAGTAAGTGAATTGTTTATTGCTTTGATAAACTTTGTCAAAATGTAGATAAATTATACATTGCGGTTCCGCTCATTGTTATTTGATTCTTGGTTTTCTTGGTTATGTAGTTGTTAAACCAGTTTATCATTTTAGAATTATGAATAGCAGTTCGTGATAATGGTCACCAAACAAAATACCAGTCATTTAATCTTGAAACGCATTATTTTATTAACAATCTCAATTTGGCGAATCGAATTCAATAAGTTTTATGATTACATAATCTTTTCCGACGGATTCATACAAAATAAAGTTCATATTAGATATATCAATGTTATTATAAAAGACGAGTGGATCGTGTCGTAAGGCACATCCGTTAAATGTAGGATTACTGATCTCTGTACGTGACAGGGGCTAACTCGAGCGTCGTCTCTCGCTGCCTATCAATCTCAGGCTGCACTTACACGGTATAAATAACCCGCAGCTTATCTTGCCGTGCGAATGGCTGTCATATCTCTCAGGCTTAGAGCCCGTACTTACACGAGCGAGGTTTCCGATCGATTTGTCACCCCCCGGAGTTAGATCTCGTTAGAGAAATGTGTGACGTGTGAGTGTGGATATGGGATCATAAGGATTACTGTGCATTGAATTGTACTTCTTGACTAATGTAAGGAATAATAATATTATTTCTATTATTAATATTTCTCCGTTAAACATAGAGCACATCGAATATATCTTCAGATATTTAACAGCTCCATATGGCATTTTTTGTGTACATATGGACCAGCCGTCGTAAAAACAACTGTTTATTTTTCTGACAAGTGCCGCCATGTTGTGGGAACTCTGTCTTTCGCATATTTAGTTTTATATTACATTACAGGAAGTGTGCATAACGCTTAAGCTTTTAGTTGTATGTATAACCGCCTTAAATATACGAGTAGGTTAAGCGACAATTTTATGCCAAAAGTTAACTATTGGAGAAAGGTTATAGCATTAAGTCAAGAAATCTAACTTTTTAAGTTAAGAATACAGATTAAGTCTGTATTAATTAATAATAAAACGATAGATACCCATTTGGTTAAAAATGCTTTTGGCTGCTTCTTCTTTGTAATGTAATGTTTTTCCTGCAAGTTTTTCATTATGTTTGATGTTAAACACACTTTATATAATATTCACAAACAGTGTCGTGTTACCACCTCTCCATTAGTAAAGATGATTCTTATCTTTTACGAGTAGACATAATGCGGGCAATGAACAATAACGAACAAAGCCTGGGTATACACTAGGGGTGGACGCGGGTAGTTACTTCTCGTCGTTTTCCTATCTGTTCGGTTCAATGAACGCGGAAGAGCAGATGTAAACAACACCTGATACCCGGTATCCCATTCGGACGTACATAATACATTTATAAAAACAGACGGCGTCATAAAAAAATACCTAATTTATTGATTAAATATCAGCCCATACACCTCCATGGTTGATATAACACAACTTCCTAATGTTAGAGATTATCGATAAATGTAAAAAGGGGAGTACAATATGGCCTTTTATGGATGTCTTGGCTTTTATGTTAATATTACTTGAACTAACGAAATGATATCGTATAAGCAAACTACTCTACATGTACAGATGCAAGATAATTCTAGATGTTTGTAATATTCAAAAGACGGGTAAACAGGAAAAGATAACTATTAAAAGGAAAAGAAGGGAGGAAACGTTTTTGCATAATATTTAAGTGCTTTTTAAGTGACGTAATGTGATGTTCGACGTAAAAGTTTTTAAAATAATAATCGAGTTGCATTAGTTAGGGTCGCTGTCAACTCAACTCACTATTCGGACTTATAAAATGATATAAAAATAACCTCCTTGTTTTTCTTTTTATTCACTGAACCCTAAACTGTAATTCGCTGTCGATTCCCGGTGGTCGGTCCGCGACAGAACGTAAACATTACTTGTGTACACTCGCCATGTTTTGATACCGCTCCCAACACACACACGTGCACTCACACACACACGTGCACTCACACACACAAATCATAAAAAATGTGCATGTAGCACACTGTTTATGATTTAATCCAGTTACCAACTGTTCGACAAAACCCGATTAGTTAGAATGCTTTTGAATTTTGTTATGCATTTAGACATTCTACCAAATTTTTATGTGGGAATTGTGAAAAAAAATATTGACAAAAGTGTTTATAAATAACCTAAAAAATTCAAATGCTTATAAATAACTCTGGAAGCAAAAACTAAAAAGCCCATGTTGGATAAAATAATTTGAATTACAAGTGTGGCATGTTGTAACTCATATCTTATTTAAGTTGTGAACCTAAATAATTACGAGATAAATTCTATCAACATGACGGGAAGTCTTATCGACTACAAACACGGCCTTTGATCAAACTTCTGTCCGGGTATTTCGCAAAATTCCCAATCTCGGCTCGTCTCAGCTGAAAGATGAAGCCAAATTAAATTCCTTAGAATGGATTTTAGACGTTGACAAATCAATGAACAATTTCGAAAACCATTTCAAAGGAGACATCTATTAGTCGGTGAGATTTAGGTATTGATTACTTACAAAGTAGAAAGCAGTTCTTCATTTCTAGGTCCAGGAAAATGTTTAAAAGATAAACATTTTTAAGATTTTAAAAAAGTTGTTTCCGTTTTATAACAATGTATATAAACAAAATACTGTTGTTAATGGGTTAATGTGTTCCGGCGTTGTCGTGATGAAAAACCACACCTTTCCTGTTGATCAAATTTAGCCGCTTTTTTGTTTAAATCTCATTAGCTATTGACAGTAGAAATCTGAATCGATGGTTTTGCGTAGTGGTAAAACCTCATAAGGCATTATTCCCTTCCAATCCCACCATACACTCAACATCGCCTTATTCCGTATCAACCCGGATTTCACAATCGTATGTGCGTCTGTCTGTCTTAAGAGAGAATCGCAAATAGGCGGTCTATTAGATTTGTTTCAGTGACTTTATGTGCCATCTATCGATCATTTTTGTACAGCCATCCTTTTTTAAAAAATTCCAACTATCAAAAGAAGAACTGAAGACCATAAAGCTAATTTATAACCAACACTTGAATGAGTTATATATCAGAGAGTAAAAGTAATAATAAAAAAAATACTCGAAGTGAAGTCTTTTTCTTGGAAAGTTCAAAGGACAGGCTGATTTGTAATTCACTATGCACTAGGTCCATAATTTCGTGTTCCATGTCTAGTTTAAACGTATTCAGCATCTAAGCCACACTCAAGTTGAACCGTGACCACATTGTAACCACTTTATGTAATTGGAACTTTATTGTGTTAAAAATTAAGTTGAATTTTCAATACCTTTATATCCTCAATAGTTTGTTGAAGGTATTAGGTTGGGAGCGGCGTTAATGGCGGCACATCCGCAAGGCGCTCCCATACATGCATATGTGCTCATACAGTCCGACTTAAAAGTGTATGTATAACGCAACTACGTACAATGTACACACACACACACACACTTATCTATACATCTGGTATCTATACATAAATGAGCGTTGCTCCCGGTAACCAACATTCCATTTACCTAATTTACCAGATTAATATTGATTACTAACTGACCCACGTGGATTTGCCTGCGTGAACTTCGTGTAAAACCTAACAGTATAGATGGCGCTATCTATTTACTAAATATCTACCTATCAGGTTTTCCTGAAAATTTGGAATTTTCCCTCTAAAAAGTATGTGTTATTCTAGGGCATATTTGTGTACAAAATCTTATTCAATGCTGTGATCTTAATCTTTTAGGCATACTTACTGTAACAAAATTAATATGAGTAAAAATTTTATGTTCATAATTAGATGATATCTGCTTAACGAAATGACCAATTTTTTATGTTAAGACAAAAAATTATCTACTTGAAATTATCTCGAAAATAAGTTAATTTCGTAAGGAACCATATTATCGTATGAAAAATACATCTAAAGTATATAGTGGTTATTATTATATATATGTTATACCTCCGCTGTTATAGATAGAGGCCATAAAAAACTTATTTGTAGATATTTTTCGTTTTACCTTTAATTATTTCAGCAAGTAAATTTTTGAGACGCTTTTTACAACTTAACATAACCTGTTTTTAAGCACATGTCTAAGTTGTTTCGAAATAAATTATAACTTATATTAATCAGTGATAATGTAACATTCAAATGGTGATTCGTTACAAACATACAAACACGCATACAAAAATATTTTTTCCCATCATAATATTAGTATGTATTCATAATACAGCATGAATCGCTATACCAAAAGTGATACAGTTGACATTAACAGGGCGGAGCTAATACTGATGACTTACAGACATTCTTAAAAACAATATCAATAACAATAAAAAACAATCTCGAATAACATGTTTATACAATGTTAATTTAATTTAAAAAAATATTTTATTTTTAGTACATTGCGTTTCGAAAACACTTTAATGGGTGACTAAATTAAAATTCTTTAACATTATTTACTTTTCGGCAGTAAATATGAAAGCCGCATTAAATAATTACCTCAATTAACAAGTCCTCGGACGTGTCTCCGAGGACGTATACGTCCGTGGAATTAAAACCTTCAGTGAAAGTAAAACTGACCTCTTTACACGAAATAAATTGCCACTACAGACCTCCAACAGCGTAGCCACTAAATACACTACAACTAGCGAATGACTCTAAACATTTGATATTCATTGTTGCTTTCTAATAACTAAACTGTTTTAAACAGAAATGAACGATCAATGTACATCAAACGTTGAATATTAGCCAGTGAAATGTTACAATAAATATCTAAGATTGAGTGCTTAATTATAACCTCGTCTCAATGTCAGTAACTCATTTGAACATTTGAAGGCAAGGGGTTAAACATCTATTTACAGGTGGTAACAATTTATATTGTATTTTGGAATATAGACTTTTGTGTAGTTAATTTATGGTTTATATTAGAGTGCACGTTTTATTTTATTGTTATACATTGTATATACTTGTATTATTTACTGCCATACGATATTATATTAACACAAAGGGTTACCTCGGCATAGAATCTACCTTAAAAGGGATTATAAATAAATCTGCAACACAATCTCCCATAAACGTAGACTATGTGTAAGCGATATTATGATAATAATATTTATATAACAATACAATGAGATAAAGATAATAAACTTACTTTATATAGAAAATACCTTTGGCTTGAGACATGACATTATTATTTGTCTTTATTGTGTTTATAGCAAATAAATACTTTGAATTTTGATTGAAAGGTACATCTTTGTTTTCTAATGACGAATGAAATGTTTATGTGATTTAAAGAACTATCCAAAATGCACAAGACAATAAACTAATGCATTTTTTTCAGTATATAGATAGTATAGTATATAACAATAATGTATTCTTTAAAGGCATTGTACCAGTCCTAAGGGTGTAAAATCGTGAAAGAAAGTTTCTATTTGTTATTTTTCTAATTAAAAAAAATATGTTTACGATGTTCTATTTATTATTTTAAATGTTTACTTTCTATTTTTCACATTTATATATATTTTTGCACCACGCTGCCATATTTAATACAAGTGCTCCATTCCCAAAGGTCGTCTGGAAGAAATCTTTTTCTCTCTATGTTGTGTACAATAAAGTATATTCTATCTATCTATCTAAATTCTATAGACCGTCTATAGATAAAGTCACATATCTGTCAGTGTTCGAAGTATATTATTCATATTAAAAAATGAAGTAAATTTTGTTATTTCAAGAGAATTCGGAGAAATAAATTAAAATATTTAATTAGTTTCTTGTTATACCTTTAAGCGGTGTGTCACTGCGTTAAGTATTTAGAGATGTTTTTATAAGTGGCGGCGATGTCATGTGAGCTTAGATACTTATAAATACCCGGCCTTGCCCCACTGGCAGTGGCCCTCGGAGCGTCAGGATCTACTGTTAAAAATATATTAGGAGAGACCGCGAATAAAATACAAGAAATATTACAGGTTCAGCTTGATTTTTATTATAATTTATGAAATAATAAATAAAAGTATATATTTAATTATTATTTGGGGGCGTTTTTAACATAGCTATAAACGATTTTACTGATTTAAATGTTTTTGGTCAATAATTACAACATTTAAAATTGCTGTTCTGAATTTATTTTAATTAATATCTTATTAAAAAGCGAAATAAATTTAAATATATATTTACGAATGTTATTCAGTGTCAATTAAATATTATTTTAATTATCACAATACAATATAAGGATTAATAATTATCAAGTATTTTCACAGTTTAGTTGTGAAAAAATTTTCCTTGTATGAATTTAAAATTTATAATAATGTCGTTATACAGTTGTTATAGGGTACTATTGATTCAGATGTACTTACGTTGTTTTATTGCCTTTATAGACAACTCAAACACGAACGACTGAATTCATTAGTCGCTATTGTGAATCAATCGACTATTTATTTACAATTGTACTTTCCAATCACTCAATTTCCACCTCTAAGTGGATGTAATAGATGATAAATTTGTATGAATAGTTAAGTGAACTGTTCAAACGTTCTCGTAGACCTAGTTTTCTTAAAATGGTATAATGCGTCCATTTATTATCTTTTTCCGTCACACGATTGTTTGATATTTCTCGGTTATTATAAAGTATACGTATATGGAGAATGTTAGTATAGGTTACAATGTCATTTATTATTGTTATAAAAAACGGGTAAGTATTTTTTAATTTATGAAATAGTCTTCTTGGGTTAGTTAAGTCTCTTGAAGTTTGTAGATGGAATTTCATCCTCTGGGGTAACTTCACTCATTCGAATTCCTATATCCTTTGGCAGTGGTGTCGTGTCTGCGCATGCATGCTGTGCCTTTTTCATCGTTCCCTTTATATCCAAATATAGTGGGCAATTGTTTTGTCGTGCAGGATTGATGCGGCAGGAAATTGAAATATGCAGATGCAGACACAAATGTGTGTGGCGATGCACGCACGCACACATATGGACGGACGATTTATGTTCAATTATAGTTCCAGTCTATGAAATCAATCGATTAAGATAAATTTAAAAGTTGCTTTCTTTGGTAAAGGTTAATTTTTATATATTTTCGAAATAAAATACCGATTTTCCTTTTTTGGTATTTTCATAAGTTGTTGTCTTAAAAGATCTTTCCTTGACTTATAAGACATTATTGCTACGAGTGAAATACTCGTGTGAGTGTAAAAGTGTGTTTGTGTGTGTATCGTTGTAAATGATGTCAGAACCGCAGGACGGAGAGCAAACGCAAAGTCACGACGCGGACGCGAGCGGAAGCGCTGATAAACGATCTGCGAACACACAGACTGCCAGAGACCGGGTCTTAATATACTATGTATACTTGGGTATAATATATATACTTGGGTTCAATTTGTAATCACAGAGGGGCAAGGATTTATAAATATTAAATTATTATTTGATTATATTTCAATCGAAAATATAAGAAATAAATTAGTTTTATGATTGCCGATAGTAAACTTAAAATCGAATCCTTCACAACCGCTGTGTATACAACATTATATACAATAACAGTATATTTATACGTTTCCGGAAACTTCGATAAACGATCTCCGAGCAGTTTAGTTATGCGACAAGCTCACTGTAGCGTTGAAAGGAAACTGACTCAGAAATAACATAATATGTGATACTTCCTTTACTTTTACAACACCGACAATGCCTACTTCGTATTCATACGTTTCAGTTAATTGAAAGTTATATATGTTATACGAAATATAAAATAATGCATTAAATACCGCCTCAGCTGAGTTTTTATTGAAGTTCTTGAGAATACTTTTATAGTTTTCGCATTGTTATCGTAATGCTCGGTATCGGTTTTTATAACTGTTGTAAATAAAACCATATTTTGGAACATAACAATTTTACGGCATATTTTTTTATGATTAGTATTCCCTTTTCCAGAATTTATGTCCACATTCGTATGTCGCGTGATGACTCGTCCGCGGAACTCATTTGGTGCAGAGTATAGTGTAATAGATGGCTGACGCATCCAGCAAAACTCTAAAATCTTAAATGATATTCAATCGTGACCTTGGCCCTTTTATTCCTATTACATTATATATACTAATTACACCATCCCTTATAGTTCACGCTAAAAAATATCGACTCAGAATAATTTCTGATACGTCTAGCTAGTTATAAAACATCGCATACATTTTCTACGAAATGCAAATTTAGCTAATACGATATGTTTTTTGCCTCCTAAATATGATAATGATATATTGTACCTCCTAAATATGATAATGATAATTATCAACACACATCAGATAGTAACACGACCAAGCTGTCAGAAACTTAACAAGTAGAAGTGGTTTTTTAATAAAAAAATATGACAGATCTGGTAAATTTATAGATGAATAAAAAATTAAGGCCGTATAATTTGTGAGTATACGAGTGCTTCACTAATAAATCTTACAAAATCTTCTCGATGTAGACCACTAGTGATGTGTGTCTATCAACCCAATATCATCTACTATAGTCAGATATTCTACCTCTTTGAACGTTGAAATTTGATCATGTCCGTATGGCAATTGAAATGCTTGGATGTTTCGCTTCAAAATCGACATTTGAATCTAGAACTCCATTACGGGCATTTGAATGCAAAAAAATATTTTAATAAATGGAAACTTGAGAAAAAATATATAGATTTTAAACATCTCTTATAGCGATAATCGTGTTTATTGTGGTCGAGCGGACACACAATTTTTTTCTATCGCCTTCCTTTCATTCTGAACCCAATCACCGATCACACAAAGGCTGTGACAACATTGTATTAGAAAGCCGATTTCATCAGGTCCGTTATCAAATCCTCGTTAGGAGTCGATGGCCAGGCCATGCAAACGAACTTGACTAAAAATTCACCAGGCTCCGCGAAACTTTCTAAATTTGGTCTCTTCGTCGCCGCAATGCACGGTACATATTTATAGCTTATTTACAACGCTGTGTGACTTTACAAGTAACGATATGAATGTGATGATAAAGCAACCTACCAAGCATATTTTTGTAAGAAGCACCTCAACTAAATGTTTTATTTTTGAAACTTACAACCAACACAATAGGTATAGGTACCCTATGTATTCGATTGAATTGGATTGAATTAGATTGGATTGGATTTGATTAGATTGGATTCCATAATCCATTACATAAAAAGTTTCATAAAAGCAGTAAATAAGTAGAATTATTTTAAAGTTCAATTAGTAATATATTCCTAAAGTTAATTTATTCTCTGGTAAATCGGGCGACGTGCATTCGAAGTGTTTATACTTTTAAATGAAATATCACGCTGAAATTTCCTAGAATATGCATGTTGTGTGCATTAGGGTTCCGTCTTCGGCCTCCGAAATAAATAGCGCCCTAATATAGATATTCTATTTCAGCTGTATGTAACTTTAGTATTTCAATTTTGATATTCCTATCCTCTTACTTTATTATTACAATGTCTAGCTATTTTATTTTATTAATAATAATGCATATTATATTGTTATTTTTAATTAAATATTTATAACAGTACGCCCGTGGCAGCAGGTCAAAGTCCCTATTCTCATGCTAATGTGGCAAATAAGACTATTCATAGTTTATGAGGTCATTTTATAAATTTCAAAGTACTCTACTTATAACATTTTTTTTATTATTTATTTATATATCATTATGTATTCACAAAACAACATCATCGCTTCAATAATAATTAATAATCTATAATTATATAATTACTGGATTGTTTTCTGTTAACAATCAGTTGTTATCGCGTTGAAGGGAGACATTATGTTTAAATGTCACAAAGTATTAAGGTTTTAGAAATTTATTACTAAAATAACAATTGTAAAAATATTTAAATAAAAGCTTTTAAAATATTTGAACGACCTATTTGTGAATGTTTGAATGTGTTTTAACATTTTTATTACATTTAAATTGCCTTGTTATTGATATTGTGAAGACTTATATAAAATACCTAATGTAGTTCAAGGAGAATCTATTTAAATTGAAAACAGTATTCTTGAAAAGTTTTCTTTTATAACAGAGGCTGGGAACAAAGAATTCTTGTTTCTAATATGTTATGAGTATGAGTCGGTTCGCCGATGTGCTAAAATATGTTTGTAAATTCATTTAAGAAGATACGATTAAAGAAAGATCTGATTTTTAGAGGAATACTCAATTTCAGGTTTTGGTTTGAAATCTATAATTGATGTTCCGTCTGGTTTTAGATATTTCAAATCGTACTTCTCTGGAGACATATGCAATTCAAGCACATCAAATTGAAATCGAGTGGAACTTTTCAACCTAAGGACACAACAATTCTTTGAGTACGGCACAATTTAAAATAATAATAAACGTAACCTTCATTAAAAACATAAAATAAATTCAAAAACATTGTCATAAATATTAATGATTATTCAAATAATATAATAAACTGATTAAAATATTTACGATGACCTTAAAACTAATTAAGAATGCAAATTACATATTATATTTTTAAATTGATTCTTTAAATAAAAATATCTGTTTTTTTTTTACAATTTGTTATTTATTGAAATGTCCAGATCGTGTTATCATCGTTTCACGGAATCAGATTGAATGGGATCGATTCCAGCTGTATCGATACACGATCCTTAAGATTAAGGTGGATGTAGATCCAGTAACCTACCATCAGGTGAACAGCTTGCATACCACAAAAATATATCACAATATCAAATTATTTCTACATATATAATTAAAGTAAAGTACAAATCTTAAACATTTATGATTTTTAATTACTTGATAAAAAAAAGTTTAAAAGAATTATCCGTAACAAATTTGACATTTCATAAAATAATTTTTATCCAATAAATATTTACTTAAAAACGAATTATATTTAAAATTAAATATATATATATTTTTATATTATAAAATCTTCGTTAATACTAACTAAAATCGAATCAGTTAGAAAATATTTTGTATGTTAGTTACATTACTAGATATATATGATATTGGTCAGACCGTAAAACACGTTAATCGCTCGTACAATAAACGAGTCATTTATATCGTAACAGTCGGTTTGTTGCACTCGAAAATAACATCCGAATAACTCTGTTTAACATTTAAATAACAGACTTGTTACTTGAATAAAGAATTGAACATAACATAACAACATAACAACCAATTTTGTGATGTGTTTTATATAATTCTAAACTCAATAATGGCGACCAAAATCAAGGGTTGCTTTTACTTATGTTAGTTACATTATTACTGCTTTAACTTATATTTTCTATAACAGCCTTTGATCAGGATTAAATCTGACATATAATGATTTATTTAATTTAATATATAATTAGAATGTTCTAGAATACTAAGTGTTTTCATAATAATAATTAAACAAGACAAAGATATATATATAGTTATAAAATTCGCATGATCGAATGTTAATTGTATGAACCTCGACATAGTTTACGCGATTATAAATTTTCAATTCACAATTAATTCATTAAAGGGAGTATCTTATTTGATGGATGGAATCAAATCAATTATTTTATGAATTGTATCTTTATAACATTAATACTATACGGATAAATTAAGATTAGAGTGAAGAGTGCAGAGAAGTCTCTTTCACTCATTAATAGCACTATGCATAATAAACTATATATTTATGTAGCTGCAGACATCTTCGAACACGAATTAGTCTTAAAATTGTTTCTAGTTAGTGTAAGTACCCATCATTTTAGTGTGATAATTATCTTATTATACTTATTATCTGCTACTTAGTACTGTAGATTATGAAAAAGAATATTCTTTTCATAATATACAGTACTAAGCAGCAGATATATATATATATATATAACAACACCATATTAAGTAAGAGTTGATGCTATTTCTTGAAATCTATTAAAGACATTTCAGTATAGAAAGTTATATATCTATACAACTATACATCAGCTAACATTGGATAGATCCAAGTTCGTAACAAGCACAAGGGCTTACTTGTACTTAGATACACCTAACAAGATTACGGCCAACACAAGCCACAGGATACAGACGCATGTGTACGCCCGCATCAATTAGCTGCCGTAGTTCAAAGACCCGCTGAGATTTCTATCACCACTAGAGACTTCGAACCCCGAACCTTTACGAGCACATAAAACCAATCTAACGGCCGGGGTTATATTACAGCGAAAACAATAGGACGGTATGATGCGATGAAACGAGTCCATAAAAAATTACATAAAAGTGAAATTAAACCTAAAACGTAGGTATTACGTCAACTCTGAATTTAAAAGTGGAACTTGAAAACAGAGCTTTCTGGAATCGAGAGTGTTATTAAAATCTCTCGATAATTGTTAAAAACACACATTTTTTATATAAATACGGAAGACATGTGTAAGTAAGCAAACCATGGTTATAATTATTGCCATTATAAACATTAATACTAATAATTTTCTTTTTTAATTAGTTATTCAAAAAAGTAAGTTTCGAAATTTAATACAATAATAATAAAAGCAAAGAAAATCTCAATTCCTTTTATAAAAAAAGCGAAATGAAATTAAAAAAGAACCCTCTTCATATTATATAAAAAATAAGCGCGGTTGTTAGAGAGAGGCATTCGAGACGGGGTATCATTTATTTGAATCTGAAATCCTTTGTGAGTGTGTGTCCATGCGTAACTGTTTTGTGATAGCTCGTCACTGACGCCTCTGATATTACGAAAGTTACACACACCAGTGGTAAAAGAAATATAATAACATCTTTGTAAGAAATTTTAAGTATGAACAGATACCAGCATTATATTTATGCTATTATTTATTACATATTCGCTGTTTATATATATAAAAGAAAGTGGTGTTAGTTACACTATTTATAACTCAAGAACGGATGAACCAATTTGGTTGAAAATTGGTGGAGAGGTTGCTAAGAACCAGGAGACGGACATAGGACTTTTTATCCCGTTCGACCACGTTTCCGTCAAGTCACTATAAAACGTGGTATAACAAAAACGCATCTGACAGGGAATAACAAAACGCAAATGACAGTTAAACGTAATTTTGTCTTTGGTTAAGTATGGTAAAAAATTTGACTGGAAAGGCGGAACAGAGTTCGCCGGATCAGCTAGTGTTTTATAAAAGTATTAGTCTGGATCAGGTATACAGTTACATATAATCCCTTATATACCCGATATAAAGGAGGCCGCCCACGCATCATGAATACCGATGACTGAACTCAAATGAAATCACCAATACATATATCGTCAAATAAGATATGAGATGATTACTGAATCTTACTGATTTTCATTCAATTAATTACTCCAAACATTCAATTAATTGCTCAGAAACTGTTCTAGCCAATATCATTACAAGTAATTATCAATTTCTTTGCCTTGGATATATTAAACATAGTTACAACAATGAAATAATAATATAAGGTAGGTACTCAATGACATAATTAATAACGCAATTAATTTCAATGGTACGGTGCGGAAACGGATTGACATTATCGATCGCAATTAAAACCATTGTCAGCAAACAACTCGCTACCTCGACCAATTAACTACTGCCAGCCGGTGGCGTTGCTTCGTTTTATTGTTATCTATCCACTTGTAACAAACATAGTACAAGTTACAATCTATTCAGCATTTTCATTTTATAGTTTCATTTCAAAAAGTTATATAATATAATAAAAATAATAATAATTACATTTTCCAAATAAATATTTCGATATTTCTCTTAAAAATTTCATAAGGAAATATCTCGATACATTCCGTAGTTAATAATGTTAACATAAATATTTTTTCCAACATAAAAAATTATAACTATTCATATAGATAGTTGATATGTAAATTGATACAATAGAATATCTTGATACAATACTAATGATATGCCCGAAACACGTGATTAGTTCAATTAGTTTAATCATACACAAGTAGCGTTGGTAGGTACGAGTATCTGATGCAGCCACTGATAACACATTGTAATAGAAACTAGGAACTATTAATTACGAAATATCGATGACTATTACGTAATTAAATCACAATATAGTATAGCGTAAAATGAAGGGCTAACATTATTATTTTAAATGGAATTAATTCTCCAGGAGCCACGCTAAACACTTAAGCCCTTATACGTTATTTAAAACACGTAACCACGTTTTGCCGTTTTGTATTGTTAGCATTATTTGAAGCAGTGAAGAGTTCCCGCAGCCATGATTGATGCTAATAACAAAAGCACTGCCCCTGACAGTCACCAGTTTGTGAACGTGTAGGGACTGCACGTTACCGCTCACATTTGAGTGCTTTACCTGGAACCATTCTTATGTAAGTTTAGTTTCTATCTTAATTTCATCTATATTCGAATTCATTTATTTAGGACATTGTTCTTGAGGAAAATTAATGTAAATATGTTGGCGTTTTAACACTCTTTAGTTTTATATCCCGTAATATACAAAGCAAGGTTTAGGGTAACCAGTGTTCAGGTTCGTTCGTTCTACCAACGTGCCTTATTTAGTGCCGTCTGCCGTGTGTCATCCGCTCCACAGTTCGCAAATTCTCTATAAATCTGCATAATATCGTGAAGGATGGCTACACTCATGCGACATGCCGTGATTATAGAGACTTACAAGATTGCAGATTTAGCTACGGCTATTTATATAATATCTACTTTGAATATTGCTTGTTTTGTAAGTTTAGATATTTTTATTATATTTTTATCTTTGTTTGTTATTTTTCTACCAGATGGTAAGTGGTGCTTGTTGATATTTGTAGAGCAAATTAATTTAAATTAATGTAAAAAAGGCGGATATGCAGAGCAGTACTAGTGTGTACATACAAGAAGGAAAGCAATTTGGTCATTCACTATATTAAACCGTATAAAAACCGTATAATTATAACAGCACTTTACTACCTCGGTCGTGGCAGCCCATATTCCTATTCGAGTTTTCATACATGCTAACTAAAATCATACTTAGGTACATCCTTTTTACTGTCTTATACGTATTAATTGTCTATTGCCGGCTTAGTTGAAACAGTATCTAATATCTAATTCACATAGCAGGTGGTCGCGATCAGTGCGTTCCTCAATCCGGGATGACATCTAATACCATCTGATGTGGATCCCAATTTCGATCACGGATCATTTGGAATCATTTTTTATTCAACTGCACCCCCCTAGGTGGTAGAGCCTAGCTGTAGTTATCTGACTGCAGCTCGTATTGGGCTGGCTCGACCGGGGAAGGACCACCCTCTCACAGAAGACCGACGTGTAGTAACCAAATTCATTTGGTTATGTTCCGTCGGTGAGTGAGAGAATCCGGAAGCCCAAACCCCCCCCCCCCCCCCGCCAAACATGAACGCGATGCAAAAAAGAAAAATACCCCAGGAGGGTACCGGCTTTGATGAAGCCGGGGACCCCCTCCCCGAGCAAAATCGGGGGAATGATCCTCGGATTTTGCTCGGGCTGCCCGTCGTATCTGGGGCGGGCAAAGTATCG
This sequence comes from Melinaea menophilus ssp. n. AW-2005, assembly GCA_918358695.1. NCBI lineage: Eukaryota > Metazoa > Arthropoda > Insecta > Lepidoptera > Nymphalidae > Melinaea > Melinaea menophilus. The sequence continues at coordinate 383,561 of OU911052.1, forward strand.
CACTTTGTGTTTCCTGAGGGCAAACGACGGCAAACAGCGGCACCCCGCTCCACTCTAGATGTGGACTTTTGTAACATCCGGGGGTTTCATTCGAACCTAAACGCCGTCCACTACCACCTTGAGACGGCGCAGCCGGCCTTGTTGTTTTTGACGGAGACGCAGATATCTCAACCTAGCGACACAGCGTACCTATCATACCCCGGGTATAAACTAGAACATCATTTTATACCACACGCCGGGGTATCTGTGTTCGTAAGGGAGGATATCTGCTACCGTCGCCTTCAGATTTTTGAAGGTCGGGACCTGTCCGTGCTCTGGCTGCGCGTGGACATGGACGATCACGTCAGATTCTACGCGTGCCTCTACAGGTCCCATAGTGGTAATGCACAAACAGATCAACTGTTGGGCCACGTTCAAGCGAAGATTGACGACCTGCTTTCTCAGACTCCCTCCGCCGAAGTCGTAGTCCTCGGGGACTTTAACGCGCACAATACCGAATGGTTAGGGTCACGTGCAACCGACTACGCGGGGAGATCTGTGTTTAGCTTTGCTCTGGCAAATAGTCTGTCCCAGCTGGTAAAGACGCACACACGTCTACCGGATGTGGACAGCCACACGCCCTCTTTGTTGGATCTTCTGCTGACTACACATCCAGAAAAGTACCAGGTCGCTGTCGAGGCTCCTTTAGGGTCCTCTGATCACTGTCTGGTACGGAGTGTAGTGCCCATTCAACGTCCAGCTCGCACAAGACCTGCGACTCGACGCGTTTGGCACTACAAGTCAGCGGATTGGGATGGAATGCGGTATTTTTTTGCATCCTACCCATGGGGGCCGATTTGTTTCCCTTCCAACGATCCTAGTGACTGCGCTGCGGCTGTAGCTGATGTGATACTTCAGGGCATGGAACTTTTTGTACCAAGCTCTGTGGTACCACTTGGTGGCAGATCGCGGCCTTGGTTTGATGCGTCTGTCAGGGCTGCATCAGCTGGCAAACGGCAGGCTTATCAAGCTTGGGCCAATGCGTTAGTCACTAAGGATCCGAACTCTAGAGTTCTGAAGAGGAAATACAACCGTGCCTCCAGATTCTTCAAACGGCAAATCGCTAGAGCAAAGTTCAAGCATGTCGTCAAAATTGGGGATCAGCTGGCAAAGTACCCGCCTGGCACGCGCAAATTCTGGGCGCTTTCAAAGGCCAGTCTGGGCAACTTTAGCCAGCCGTCCCTACCGCCGTTGCACATGGGGAATGACTCTCTGGCCCACACGGCAAAAGAGAAAGCCGATCTCTTGGGCACTCTTTTCGCCTCCAACTCGACTTTGGACGACCAAGGGAAGACACCGCCTATCATCCCGCGGTGTCAGAGCTCAATGCCGGAAATAGTTTTTCGGCAAAAAACTATCAGGCAGACTCTATTTTCCTTGGACGTTCATAAGTCGAGTGGGCCGGATGGCATTTCTCCACTGGTGCTACGAACGTGTGCCCCTGAGTTGACTCCAGTGCTAACGCGTCTATTTCGGCACTCCTACCTTAAAGGCGTAGTCCCGGTCTCATGGAAGTGTGCCCTTGTCCATCCGATCCCTAAAAAAGGTGATAGCTCGGACCCAGCTAACTACAGACCTATCGCCATTACCTCCCTTCTCTCCAAAATAATGGAGATTATCATAAACCGACAGGTCCTAACGTACCTCGAGGATCACCAGTTGATCAATGACCGGCAGTATGGCTTTCGCCATGGTCGATCAGCTGGTGATCTTCTGTTATACCTCACTCACCGTTGGGCAACGGTTATTGAAAGCAAGGGAGAGGGTCTGGCAGTTAGTCTGGATATGGCAAAAGCCTTCGATCGTGTATGGCACAAGGGGCTTCTTTCGAAGCTACCTTCCTATGGGCTTCCCGAGAGTTTATGCAAGTGGATCACCAGCTTCCTCACTGGGCGGAGCATACAGGTCGTTCTCGACGGTTTTTGCTCGGACCCCAAGCCCGTGAACGCTGGTGTACCCCAAGGCTGCGTGCTATCCCCAACTCTGTTCCTCCTGCACATCAATGATATGTTGGATATTTCCAACATACATTGTTATGCGGATGACAGCACTGGGGATGCGGTATATTCCGGTCGTGCAGGTCTCTCTTGGGAAAACGTCGATGAGTGCCGAAAGAAACTTGTGTCTTCAATAGAGACTTCCCTGGGGATGATCTCTGAGTGGGGTGAACTGAACCACGTTCAGTTCAATCCCGACAAGACACAGGTTTGCGCGTTTACCACTAAGAAAACCCCATTTGTCGTATCACCGCTCTTCGAGAGCACTCCTCTTATTGCCTCGCCAAGTATCAGAATACTGGGTCTCGACATTTCGAGCGACTGTCAGTTTCGTGGTCATCTGGAGAGCAAGGCCAAGTTGGCCTCGACGAAATTGGGAGTGATCAATAGAGCGAGGCAGTATTTCAAACCTGGCCAAAGACTTGCGCTCTACAAGGCGCAGGTCCGGCCACACATGGAGTACTGTTCTCATCTCTGGTCCGGATCACCCCAATATCAGCTTCTACCATTTGACCGCGTACAACGGAGAGCCGTTCGGATTGTCGGGGACCCGGTGCTCTGCGAACGGCTGGACTCTTTGGCATTGCGTAGAGACGTGGCTTCTTTGTGCGTCTTCTACCGCATTTACAACGGGGAGTGTTCCGAAGAACTATTCGATCTGATGCCTACCGCCGAATTTCACCACCGCACAGCTCGCCATCGCCTCCTTTACCATCCATACCACCTGGATGCGTGGCGATCTTCAACTGTGCGGTTTTCAAGGACTTTCTTCCCACGTACCACTCAAATGTGGAACGAACTTCCTTCGGCGGTATTTCCAGATCGATACGACATGGGTACCTTCAAAAAAGGCACATATTCGTTTCTCCAAGGCCGGCAACGCTCTTGTGTATCCTCGGATGTTGCAAGAGTCCATGGGCGGCGGTGATCACATATTAACGGTGACCCGCACGCTCGTTTGCCCTCCTATAACATAAAAAAAAAAAAAAAAAAAAAAAAAAACTCTCCTGATCCCTTGAAGGGTAACATGCATTTATTTTGTCGTACGTCTTATCCCATTTCAGTATAAAGTGGAACATATCAATTTCTTTTTTCATACCTACGAATAATCATATAGTTTTCAGACTTAACAAAATTTGCATCTATCTTCAGAATATAAAATAACGTAACGAAATATACATACATACATTTTAGTCCTGAAACTTTAATTAGTAGTAAGTAAAGCTCGGCTTACAACAAAAAATTAAAACAGTAATAAGTCCGCAGCGAGCTTTGTTTTACGGACTTGTGTTATTTTTTAATTAAGCATTTTAATTACGTTACATACTTTTGCATATGATATATAATCAATAGTATATATACATTTAAATTGTAATTTTAGTTCACATATTGTTTAATATATATATTTAATATCTCTTATATACTTACGTACGTGCATGTGTTACGTACGTACGTGTGTTACGTACGTACGTGTGTTGGTACGTGCATGTGTTGGTACGTGCATGTGTTACGTACGTATTGTAAAGAGGGTTATTTTATTTGACGTCGGTACCGGGGTTGCTATTCAGGACAGCGCTCGCGTCGAGGGACAGCCATCACAATTCCGCACGAACTCGTTCCCGCAGGATCCGCCGGAACTCGTTTTAATTTCCATTTTACTGCCTTCTTAGTGCAGCTTAGAGGAAACTATTTATGCATATTAAAATTTAGTGCGCTTCGCTGCGATGTTTTAATATTCGCGGTCTCCGGGGCGCGCTTCACCTGCAGCTACTTGTGAGTTTGTATTACCTTAACTTTGTAACTGTACGCATCCATTGTTTAGTGTTCCCTCAACTTTGTTAGTTAGTTTTGGCAAATTTGTAAATTTGATTAATATGTAACGATATTTTTTATTTCTAATATACATATCTTCACGCTCGCTGAAGCGCTACAGTCGATGTTTTAAGACAGGACAAAGTTATTCCCATCAGAACACTGCCAATTTTTTTAAATATCTTATTTCAATGCGAATAACTTTCGCTCTATGTAAATTGTTTAAGTTAAACCTTTAAAGAATAATTCTTTATTTTACAATATTAAAAAAAAAATCTATATAATGACTCCTCTTGACTTAACCGAACTGAAGATCTGTTGGATGATTTATGTAAATCCCATTTACCAATCCCCTTAGAAAAACTTTTATGTTATTATAAATCTTATGCGAGTGGAGTCACTGTTTTATTTGTGCATTATTTATTTTAGTATATAACAAGAAGTTTCTCAACAATGAAAAAGTTAACAGAATTTCACATTTAAAAGTGTACGCTTTTAGTGACGCTTTTGTGCGATTGGGGTCACGTCAGTCTCACTTGTTATCTCATGCGAAACAAAACTAACGTGACACAAATAAACATAGCACTATTTTATTTTACATCTCATTACATTTACAGTATGAAGTCATTTAAGATGGTCGCACGAAACGCGCAATGTGTATAACAACGCTCAAATTATCGAGCGTTACTGACAAGACATGTTTGACTAACGCATTTGCGAAGACGTGTGTGTGTGTGTATATATATGTATGTATGTGTGTATGTGTGTGTGTGTGTGTGTGTGTGTGTGTGTGTATACAGGTGTTAAAACGTGTTAAGGTAAGTCTACTAACGCGTCGTGATGTTAGGATACTTAAAGTACACGACACACTTTAAAGGTGTTAATCTTTTTTATATTAAAAAAAAACTTAATATTTAACATTTTCGAAAGTTACATTTACATGACCACGTTTTAACGGATTGAATTTGTTCACTTATCTGATGTTTCATGCACTTTCAGGTACTTACTTAAGAGTAGTTGTACGGTTTAAATAGTGGGAGTTTTTATTGTCTTTAGTTTAACTACATTTTAATACTTACATCATTTAACTAGTGAGGTCAACATATAATGAATTTTACGGAAAAGTTGGTCTAATAACAAATGTAAGAACTCTTTTGTTGTTTAAATGATTTAAAAAGTTGCAAGGTCCAGTAAACACAGTCGCGGTGGTCCTATTATCATTAATGAAAGTAATGCCCGTGTTTCACGATCGCCAACGTTCAACAAATTCTGTGGAAGTGACATCGCAATTAATAAATTGTTACCCAAAAACGAGAAGTTGTTTCATGTCTTATTTAAAACACTTTTTCAAAAAGGTTTTTTATATTTATTTATATACTAATTAAAATTATAAACGAAATCGTAATTGGAAAGGCGAAAACGAACGTGAAAAAAACTCATTTTCATTTGAGCCCAGATTCTCGAAGGTATTTGTCTATGGCGAAGAAAGTTCTTGAAATATTCCAACACTCCATCCAATTCATTTACCTTCAACATTTTAAGGGGAGTCTGGAAATTATTAACATTTTAAAATTCTTAGTATGAAGCTTCGTAGTTCTGTTTTTAACGTGTAGGTGTAATTATGGCAGTACATACGAATTACGATGAGGATCGCGACACTTACATCTACTTCCACTGTCTCTTCTATATACATGTATGTATATCTGGCTTTACTTGTAGAAACACTACTCGACATAGAACGTGTTCATTGTTTTGCTCTCGCCTCAATTAAATCTTAAATGATTCTCATCCTTGCAATGTAATATAATTTCTCAAATCCACGTTACTCATCTACCAATTAAACATTGTCACATATATCATTTTGTAAACCTGAAGAATTCATAGCGTGTATTATAAAAATGTCAAAACGTATAATAAATCTATAGCCGTTGTTGTCGACGAGTAGCACGAAACCCGAAATTAGGGTCGGCCATGTTTGTACAATTTACTTTGTAAACTCGTTTTAATTGTTTACATTCAAGTTGGATTGCATTATTTCATGTGGTTTCTGGACGTAATTACATTTGTGACTAATTACATTAATATGAATATTGCTTTTTGTATATGAAGGTTGATTTGTTATGTACATAATATATAATACATGATTAGATATGTAATATATTTCAAGTAAGTAGAATAATATAATGTTTATTTTGATTATTTTAGAAACAAAGTCAAAACAGATTATATAGATTACATTGCTGTTTGTTAGTAAGGATTGAATGTCTGATGTTTCACACACACACACACACAGATACACAGACACGCACGCACGCACGCACGCACGCACGCATACGCACACACGCAAAGACAAAGACACATAAACACACAATTATACTACAGCGGGCAATAAGTAATAATAATTCATCATAAATACGTTATGTAAATAGAAAAAAAAAACAGTTTTTAATTAAATTTCATATATTATGCAATAACAAATAGATTTAATCATAAAATATATGCAGTTAAAACAGCACTGTCGGCGATATGATAGGAAATCGTAATCGTGTTGTCAGTAACATTAAACTTTCTTCGATCCAGTTCTCACCTCGTTCTCAGAATCAAAGATGGAAGCGAACGCGCTCGTAACTCTGAAGTATCTATAACAGATTTTACATGAAGAATATACTTCAGGGAATAGTAGGGAATACACTGATTCATAACACCCAGGATAAGAGGATAAGATACTTTGAAAACTATCGTCAGTATAAAATTATTATATAATCTTAATAGTTGAACAAGGGATCCTTATTTGACTGCGATACCGCACAAGCATAATTTAGGTTTCTTTAAAAGGTAAACCTTTTACTTCTTCTTTAAAATAAGGCGATAATTAGACATAAAATAAAAATAGCAGGTTATTTTTGTTAATTAATGTTTTTTACATTCTGTTTTTGCACAATTAATTTGTATAATTCTCTTGTGCTATTAGTTATTCATTTTTACATATAAAGTCAAGTTCGTGTGTAACCATCATTAATATTATAGTAATATACATAATTTAATCCTTATTTTATTCATAATACACGAAATAAAAAAACTGAAAGTCTTATACAGTCAGATAGAACGGGAACGTCGCAATGGAAGCTGCGATAGCTAACAGCAAGATAAACTCAAACAGCTGTCTACGAGAAATTTTAGCATTACAAACATTTCATTTGTTAAACGCCACTATAAGATATCAGCGTGACCTCTCACGTTATTTTCAACATTTGACTCTGTATTGTAGATGATTGTATCTTAAGTTGTGTATCAACGATCACGACCCGACTGCATTCTACGAATTTGCATCAGCTTTCTTATTTGATATGAAAATGATAGTGAATATTTCTCATTCGAATATATTGTCTTTATTTTCATCTTAAGTTTCATATTAATTTATTTAACTGTTACTTAGTAATAAAAATGCTTACCGCTTCATTTGGTAAAATAAATTACATATTTATGTTTGCAACGTTGTTGGTGTATTGATACATATTTATATATGTTAAATAAAAACTTTAACTGTCCATATTGTATATAATTAAAATACTTCGTATCGTACCTGCCATGAGAATATTAATTTTATTTCTTTTAAATATTTCATCATATTTAGGAGCAATAACTATTAATATATACGAGTTACCGTAACAATTACTATATAGTTCTTTGTTAAGATCCGTCAATAAAACTCAATATCTTTACTAGAGTAGGGTAATGTTATATCTGGAATTTCATTTCATTAATAACTTTAGTTTACTAAAACACTTGAACTGGATCCAGTTCTGGATTAGGTTTGAAGGAAAGTTGTTAAAATACGGAGTTCGGAAATATAAGTTATCTTATTAAAATATGATCGGAAAGTAATAATCCAGTGTTAGAACATTAAAAATAAAGTAATTTTGAAACGTCAAAGAAAACGAATCCATTCCAATCCAATCCATTTGGATTGTAAATCCGTTCAATTTAATACACCTACGTAATAAATGTGCATGGAGTTAGTTCATTAATTAAGGGATTGTCCCCCTCTCCCGAGTCATGGCTGGAACAAATCCGCAAACTACAGATTATCATCTGCGAGGGTGCCCGCGGTTACGAGGTACAGACAATCGCTACCATGCATTGATTTAATTTAATTTATTATATATATTATTACTATTTTAATAAATTATGTCGTTCTAATAAAAAATATTCCAAATTGCGTCTCTTGCTTCATAAATGTGGTTTGAATGTTTAGACACAGCCAGAAAATTTTATATTACATTATAACTCCAAGCCTTTACGTTACAAAGTTTATGGGCTCTAAGAGACGGTTATGGCGATGTTTCAGTAAAATTTGCGGTAATGGTGCAATGACCGCTTAGAGTTTTATAGTGAAGGTTCAAGAAGTATCGAGGCTGTGAGGTACTCGGTAGTAATGTGCGGTTGAGGATTATTGTCTTTTTATAACTCTAGACAGGGTAATGGAAGAACCTCAGCTTATAGATGTGCTTATGTTTTACTTAAAAAAACACTATTTTTAAAGAAATTGTACAGTTCTTAGGTGTGGTGTGTACGAAAGAATTTTTTATTTTTTTTAAACTGTGAACTCTTTCTCTCAACATTGTACTTGCACCTTAATTTTCATGGACCTTATCAAATAGTATCAATACTTTATTCCGATAGCCCGTTATTATCATGAGCGGTGCGTAATGTTCGGTTTCTGTTACACGCACTGCTGGTCCCATCATAAAATGCAACAAAAAACCGCCGCAGGGGCATCAATTATAAAAGCACTCGACATTAAATCTAAAATCGATTCTTGCTGGAACAAGTAAATAATTCGGATACGGTAATTGAAACGGATGAGCGAGTCCCGGTTGAAAATGAAGGGGAACTTTCTAAATATCCTTTATCCAATTGCAGGATGCAGTTGAATGCGAGGGTGCTGGTGGGTCATTGTTAAAACTTACGGCGAACTGTACTTCCAAATGATTTTATTGGGCGACTTTTTAATCTATTCTTTCATATTATTATTATTTATATATATTTAAGTTATACGATAAAATATATTTAACAATAATTTTCAAATTATATAATGAAATAAAAAACCAGTATCCGTAGGTATCCGTCTTCTTTTATTATTATTTATTAATTAAACCTCACCCACTTATTTTCAAAATCTTTTGAGTACAATGTGAATAACTAAACGAGATTTTTCAAAAACGAAAAAGTTCAAAAATTTATTAATTTCTTAGTCATTATTAGCATTATAAATTAAAATTATACTCATTGTACATTAAAAGCTCAAAGTTATTTTTTCATACAATTTTCAAAGCCTTTACAATCCTAGCGTGAGAAATAGCGAGTCAGTTAATGTAAAAGTTAAACAAAGGAGTCCTCAGTGGAAGTGGGCGCAGCAAAGGGACTCCTTGTGCAGAGGGCGGCGTCATCAAAGCACATTGTAGTGAGCTTCTAGGCGGCACTTATAGAGCGACTTTTATCGCACGCCTCCGGAATATCAACCTCTACATAATTCAGTCTTGTTCAGACTTAGTTTGGAGTATTTGCTGAATTTTAAGTCTTTTACTTTTGCTTTATATGTGCGTAAAGTGTTTAATGAACACACATAGTTAAGAATAACTCGAAATACCGGCACTATTTACTTTACACTAATTCTGAATTAATATATAATTCTTGTAAAACACAGGTAATTTTGTTATAAAGTACTATCCAGCTGTCTCCGCCCGCACTGCGACCGCATCCGGCCGCCTTCTTGCCTACAGCAAATATTACTTCTTGCCTTCTTTGTTTCGCCCGCATACATACTTACGTTCGTACTGTTGTGTAACTATATTAATATATTTCATTTATAAGTATACTAATTAATGTTTACGGTCTAAGACTTCATTCTTCTAATAATTACTTCGATCTTCCACCAATTTATTGCTCCATACTGCTTCGTGGGACTGGTTTGTAAAAAGTTAATAAGTTGGATAACTAACTGCTCTCTGACAGTGAAAGGAATTAACGGATATTATAAGAAAAAACCAAACGCCAAATAAAGGAAGTATATCTGAAGAATAGAGTATGTATGTATGTATGTATATATTATAATTATATTGTTATTATATTTTCTTGTACATCAAGATATATTTTTTTAATTTTATTCACTCGCTTTTATATATTGTGCAATAAAGAGTTAAATAAAATGTCATTTGGAATTCTTAGTACAGCAATGTTACGTCGTGCACATGTGGCTATTGTTTATAAGTTTCAAGTCTTAAAAGCTTTGACACAAAAAGTTAGTGCTTGAAGAGAGCTTTGGTGAGACATACTCGTAGATCGGCGACACTGAGGCGTCACGATCCATTCATAATCTGTATTTTTATTATTATTTATTAACTAAGATTATCTATTTAAATTTTACGTTTATTTATTTATTTATTAACAAAAAACCAGTTGTTTTTTTGTTAAAACAATCACAAAAAATATGTTATGATATAAGTAAAACTTCTTGAAGCGTTATTGCTAGTCCTCTTTTGGCAAAAGAGCATAATTAATATGTGCTAAAATTAATACTACATGAAAATAAAATGACCATTACGAAAAGCGTTTTTCTTTATAATTAAATTATATATGTTTTGTTAAGTAATGTCAATGGGAGACCAGTCGGTGTTGTTGAAGTAATCGGCTTGTGTGAAAAATCAACATTTAACTCATGTTTTATTTATTGGAGGCTCAACCGCTGGAAGGCTTTACTGCACCGAATATCTCTGGAGGCTTATACGATAATGCAATGTATCAGATAAAAAAGATGTGATCACGACCGACCACACAACCTTTGAGTAAGCATTATGTAAGTTATTATACGTTTCATAAGACCTTATTATGAACTTTAATTTTTTTTACACGTTTTATTTTCAATTTATAAATTAATAATAAGTCAGAAAACTTAATACTTTTTTAATTTTATAACCTGTTATTACAAATAAGCTTTTTGATAATTTTTTTAAATGTCTCTGATTCTTTTTATTTTCAGTGAAAGCATTTTTGTTTTTTTTAAGTGGATGGAAAATAGAAACCTTTTCGATACATAATAAGTGTAAAGCAGGTCTAGTCACAAGAAACGACTAGTGTCAAATAAAAGTATTAGTTGGATCGTTGGAATATTTGAAAGTGCTGCATTATCTAGGATAACTCCAAGCACGAGTACTGCAAGCGACGATTAATACCTTTGATATCTATCGATAAATGATCGCTTTTGTAGCACATTCAATAAAATTATAGAAAACATTAATAATAAACATTTATTTGTAACAGTATATATATTTTGGAATCATAAACTTAACAGAAAATGTTAGTCTAAATTAACTCATGTTGAACTTTTGAATTTAAGAGCAAAATATGAAATATTTTTAAATATGTAAAAAATATAAGCTTAAGAATTTAAGCCAAACCCCATGAATTTATACCCGGTACTCATACAAATGCAAATGCAAACGTAACAAATGTCTATATAATTGCAAATTAATAAATAGTAGAACTAAGCTATAATGATATAAATATTATTTAATATATAAATAAATTTAACATTTAAACTTATGCTATATATTAAATGCCGCTGCTTTATCTTTTTTTCACGGACTTCATTCATCTTAAACTAAATAAAACTTAGTAAGTACTAATTGTTGTTTAGTTTACTAACTTAATATAATGGATTTGACGTTAATTGCCAGTCTATTCAATGTTCTGTGTTCGTATTATTTCCACGTGACATTATGAGAATACCTAAGAATTACGAATTCTTAGAACTAGAAGTTTACATTTTCTATAACAATTTCTTTGTTTATTTTCTCACAGTTGAATTACTTTATTCATTTGATTTCTTGGCATAACTAGCAATTCCGTTGGCCATTTCAAGAGAGACTATGTATGTTTCGTTAATTGATAAATTCTCTTCTACGTTTATGTGACCTGGATCTTAGCCGAAATATTTCGAGTCGGAATCTGATGTTGAATTGATAGTGTTTCAAACCAAACTGTGCTGTCTGTAACTATAAGTGTCATTCCTCTGATGTAACGATTCACTCCTCGTTGGGACGCTCTCAATATGTCTGACTCAAAACTATTAAAATATAATTATTTTTGAATATACAAATATTGGAAAAAAACCAGTCTCTTCGCAGTAGACTCTTCTGAACGCTCTCTCATAGGTACTCGTATGTTACCCTCGTAGTCACTATGTCAGGCACAATCTTCGACAGCGGAATTTTCTCCCAATGATATTAAAATATTTATACTTCCTTTTAACAGCCAATCAGTTAGATTATTAATTAAGTAATTAAAAAATAAGCGTTTAAAAACGTATAAACTAAATCTAATAGATATAATTGCATTTATTTTTAAACTTTAAAGTACCTTGACAACTCAGGTTGTCATATTATAACAAATACGCACAAATTGCTTATAATATATTCAAACGTCCACTCCAAGTGAACACTAGTTTGAAAGTAACGATTATAAGCAACGCAGACAAAAATAACAGTATCTTTCTCAAGTATAATATTTCTATAGAAACAGGTTTATTTAGCTATTCTAATGCTAATGTGTATATATAAATTATAAAAATAACTCATGGTATTGAACAACGTTGTAACGACTAGGTAACAAAAAGCTTAAAGGTAAAATTTTGTTCATCAATCATCATATATATGATACTTCTGACTACTCAAGAAGTAGTAGTGTTGTACTCATCTATTTATATTTTCAATATTTTTTCGAATACATAGCGAAATTTCATAATACGGCCGTTAGTCACAAATTTTACTGATATAATTATCTGTCTGCAGAGCGCACTAAGTAGCTACTAACCGGTTCGCTGCTCTCCCCAAAAACTATGTTTATACTGAGCGGCCGTCATTACCAGCCATCTATCAACCACCGAAAGACCTTCAACACTCACTAACGCTATTTATAGAATAACATTAAATAAAAAAAAATAGTAATAATAATGATGATAAAATGACTATGGACTATAGACTATTACATCAAAGTAATATTATAGTCCGATGAAATTATACGTATTTGTAAATATTTAATTCCTAAACTGCATTTAGGTGTTTTAATAGTCTTCATGAGGAACTAGACCATATGTTTAATATAATTATGGTTATATATAATTTAAAATTTAAAAGCAACAAATGGGTTAAGAGGAGTAACCGAATACTTATTTAATCAATAATACATCTGGTTAAAATAAACTGTTTCCGTCAAATCAATAGACAACGTAAACATCGGGCCTAGCTGCCGTTCGTAGAAGGGTATGTTTATTTATTTTCCGACGTTCAGTTTTTTGCTATCTTCGGTAAAAACGGTAATGACGTAAACTCTGCAATGTGTAAATCAGATCTCTTTATAGTCAAAAGTAAACATTTGTAAAACATAGACTGCAGCGTTACAACAGTTTAGCAAAAAATAAATGATTTGTTTAACTTATTTTATTTATAGACGTCCTGTGTGTGTATTCTGTAGTAAACGGACTAACATTAATAAAGGGAGACAGGGCAAATCTAATAGGAACGTACGTGTGGACAAACGACGCTTCCTTAATATCTAAAAGGATATTACGGACACGCTACGTCACATTCAGCGCGCTTTATTACATGCCGACGGCGCAGTCACGAAGCAAAACGAATTTCCGACGATCACGATTGTTACATTCATCTACAGTAAACACATACACGGTGCAACAAAGAAATAACATCTATCATTTATATTTTACTATCTAAGGCCATATGGACAGTAGAAAAGTCATATAAAGTTATATTACACTAAAACTGAGCTCAGCTTATTTACAAAACGATTCTAAGCAAAACCATTTCGACGAAATTTTGTGTATATGTTTATCAAATGATCTACACAAGTCTAAAGTGCGACATGTGTCATTCGAGCGCAGTGCAAAATGTAAACGTGTCTTTATATTGCTAATACGTTAGATTGCTGATTTAAAACGAATGTGAGTATAATATATATTAAAGACAAAGCAGTACAACGCAAAACATTAATTAGTTAATTCATAAATATTCTTGACTAGTTAAGTATTTGTTACAGAGTGAAAGTAAACAAACACCGCTAAATAAATTGTTCGCGGGTACGCTGTGAAAATTTTGATAACGTGAAATTGAAAATCAGACTCTCCTTCTGTTGATAATGCTTCAGAATATAATCGATACTATTGTATCTTAAATATCTTAAAGATTTTTTTTTTATAAAACTACCGTGACAGAAGAGACCTGTCGTTACGCCTCTGGGTTCCTAAAACGGTCATTACACGGCTCATTACGATTCAATAACAAGCTACCGGAGAGAGCAAGTTGCACGCCAGATGGGTACAAAGTTTTAAGTTCTTTATTATTTATTTAAAATATTCATTGATTTAAAAAACATAACAGCTCGAATTAAAATAATGTCCTTCATATCGAGTTATTTGAGTATACATAACACCCCAGCTCTCAGCTAGCGCTGTACATTTGCTAGTCAGTCTCCCACGAGGCCGCATCTGTCGCACACATGCGAATACTGAACATGTCATTAAAATACAGATAACAGTTGATTTCGCGTTCAATGGCTTATTATTATTATTATTCAGTGAATTCAAACTAAATGACAAAACTCTGTAATTTATTTGTAAAAAATATCTTGTATAGAATATAGAATATGTAACGTATCTCAACGGATCAAGTGATCTTGTTATACGTTACAGATTGCATATATAATGGTATAGGAAAGCTATAAAAACAAAACCCGCTGTAACCCACAGCTGTGGATAGATAACAGGCAAATCTACATTCGACACCCTTACGATTGAACGTTATTATTCTACCTTAAACTTTTTAATATCAGACTGTAAACAAAGTAATTGTCTAATTGATTCCCAAATGTATTTTCTCTTGAGCTCTTTGAACGTTTAGTACATACGAATTTTTCGAATCCAAATTAGATCTTTTATTTGTTTTGATTTTCTTCCTTGTCACTATATAAGACACTATAAACAAGTTTTGATTAAGAAAATTCCAATAATTTTTCTTCTACATGCAACAAAATACATCATATTTCAACTAGTATTAAAAATAAGGGCCTGTACCTTCAACTAAATTTATATTATACATGTATAAAAATATAACAATATAAAAAAATTTGTAATTATCTCATCAATTCTGTTTATCTCCATAAATGAGTCCAGTGGTGTCCAGGATTTCCTCGAGTTAAGTTTGAGTATAGTTGATCCTCGACTTTGATTTTGAGTTTGAACAACCAGTTGATGCCCACTCCAGACTCAAACAGACCAACGGACGGACGAACGGATGGTCGGACAGACAGATGCATACATAAAGTATATTTACATTGAAATATGAAATGAATCACACTAAAAGCTTGCAGGAGAGATAAAAGTAAACGTCCATTATAATTTTGTTGTCGTAAAATAAAGATATTTAAACGCTCAAAATATTTCAATGTTTTGTTGCCATGAACGCCTGTGGAATTATTCGTCGCAGCAGAAGAAATATGCGTAAATTGTTACTTTAATTCACAATTATTTTAATATTCATTCAGAGATCCGTTTTAAAGCTCTTAAATAATGACGAAATCCATGTTAAATTTCATCAAAACCTTTATTTAAGTTGGAGAGTGTCTTTAAAGAAGGTATTATTTAGATACGTACGATATCAAAATAGGCCTTCCTGTCACTTCCATTTGATGTACACACGTGATCATTGGTATTGATTCCAAATGAATGAATAAATAAATAAATAAAATTATAAATGTAAACTATAACTTAACGCTGCAATCAGTAGTTTAAACAATAGAGATTTTTTTTTAAAGTATAACGGACCGAAATAATAAACAATGAAATCGGAGTCTCGCTAAAAGTCGGCACCTTTGTGCCTTGAAAGAAGCCTGACGAATCCCTTTGTAGTTTAACAAAACGCGACGCTTAGCTGTATCGTTTCCTTTGTGTAGATTAATTAAGGCTTTAACCATTATTTGCAGGCAAACATAAATTTCCAATAACTTCTTTTATCACTATGAAGCAAAATGTATGAGAGCTAATTTGCGTGTGCCGTTATTTCAGCACTTACAAATATTTTTCATATAATTAAGACTTAATCTTATTAATTAGAAGACTTACAAGCACTGCTGCGAATCAGTTTAAGTGTTTATCATAATGCATTTTTTATTACTTTTTCTGTAAGTACAACAAAAAACCATCGAATGTCATAGTTGCGCTGCCACATTTGAAATCATAACAAATCACGGTACAAAATTTTTCGCCAATTTTCCATCCAAAAGTGGTACTACTCTGATCAAGCCAGAACAGAAATTAACCGCTGAAATACAATAACTACAATTTAGATAATGTTGATATGTTGATTGTCTAATGACATAATTGTATATAAATTATTCGCTATTTTAAAATAACGAATAGTTTTTTAGTCTATCCGTAAATAGTTGTGATTATACATATTACTGTTCAGAACATTATTAAAGTGGAATAAAAAATTGTTGATATTACCAAGTTATCAATTTTACTAGCCCTCTAATCATAAACATAATATAAATGAGTATTTGGATATACATAGAACCCAAGGGGTGGAGCGTCTGTGATTCCTAGCATTGTTCGTAGTTAATTGTTTTTTTTTTATATCTCAGAACCGATGCAATCTCTCCCAAGATAAACCGCTGTCACAAAAAGCTGCTTTTAACAAATACTTCAAGTTTAATTTTACCCGAAGGAGCTCAGATAAAGTGATTAATGTAGCGCGAGGCGTTCTTTCAGCGATGTAATCTTAAAAATGACTCGATAATGGTTGATTCTAACAAAGGCTGGATTATTTTTATCCCGCATCCCAAAACCATCTCTCTCGTGACACCGGAGAGACGAAATTTGTATAAAGGTAGAGGCGAGTGCAGGTCGCTAATGTGCCGTCATGTCCAGTTTGTTTCAGTCGGCCTCAAAGAACTACAAAGACCTCGGATTAGCGATTAGTTATGCGTTGCTATAATTAAAATGG
This sequence comes from Melinaea menophilus ssp. n. AW-2005, assembly GCA_918358695.1. Classification (NCBI taxonomy): domain Eukaryota; kingdom Metazoa; phylum Arthropoda; class Insecta; order Lepidoptera; family Nymphalidae; genus Melinaea; species Melinaea menophilus. Next base: position 400,482 of record OU911052.1, read on the forward strand.
AATTATCTCTTTGTTGATATTTTGTGTGGTTTCGAGTGAAAGTTTAATGATTATATTATTACTTGTTGTCATTGAATAATATTTTATTATATATTTTATTGTTGATTTACTTAACAATCATCTTATAAATATATTTTAATTTAAACATATTAAAATAAACTAAAAGGAAGGAACATATGCGCTCTATAATAAGTTGTGGTAAGGGGTTAAAGCTTACAAAACACACTGTCTTGTTTTTGAACTCTTCAATTGTCAAAATTTGATTATCATCATGAAATAGGTCTATAATTTCTATTATAGTGGTTTTTTTTTTTTGAGAAACGGTGTCAATAAAGATATATATCAAACAAATATGAAGTTAGAAATATGTATATAACAAGTATAAACTAATATAAATAGTTATATATTAAAGTTACTTACAATAACGTTAACAAAGTTTTGAAACATTAAAAATACTTTACATTAGTTACACAGATTTATTGTTTCGGAAATCAGGAAACCTAACTGCGAGAGCAATTGCAGGAAATCCCATAATTCAAATAAAATATCGATAAACAGAAACAGCACTAAACGAACAGCTTTAACCGGGGTCTTAGTGTGTGTAAAAAAATACATTTTGACCTTAAAAAGGATAATGTGTTCAAAAATTTTTTATCACGAGACTTGTAACTAGCCTCCTATCTTCACCTTGTTATATAGTCCATCAATTTAAATATAATAAAACCTATTTGGCTACTTTTATTTATGGCATTTTAAATTACAGTCTTAATTATGAGTCCGTGCGCTGAAGAGACATACTTCACTATAATTGAGGTAATTTTGGCTTATCTCATGGACGCGGTCGTTGGCGGCTCACCTGTGCCGTGTCGTGTTATAATAAAATACAACCATTATAAAAATAACACTTCATTATATTAACAACACGGACAGGATATGTACGTTAATAATTAGTAAATAAAACGTACATTAAGAAAAAACTATTAATTTAATATTAAAAAATGAATTATTAGATTCACAGTGTCGTAATAATTATTTTCAATAGTGCAGAATATGTTCATATAAATAAACATTAATACACCTATTTATCACATAAAAACACATTAAACTGTCGCCGTTTATTTCGACAGCGCGTTATGTCTGTTATAATGTAAGCAATTGGTCACCGGCGATCTATCGACTTATTCCTTTGTAAATACTTCAACTTTTTCACATTTATATATGCGTACTTTTATTATATTTAAACAAAGTCGCTGTCCCATGACTATTTCGCTGGGCGTTAAATATTTTAACGATATGTGATGAAATTATGTTTAGTTTTTACAACTGAGTGTTTTTATATATATTTTATATGTTGTTGGGTGCCAAAAAATTTGCAATAGATTTTATATTAAATAAGTTAAGTTTATTAAACAAATAACTTGTAATTATTATTATATCATAACAGCAAGTTAAAAATTGATTGCATTTTGGTAAATTGTCTATATTTGCAAAGTTTGTGCATTTGCCAGGAAGTTATGACTCCCATGAATTCTCCCCCTCCCCCTTATAACACGCCTAGTTTCACAGGAACAAGTCTTAATTCCATGGGAATATTGGGATAAAATATAGCCTATATTACTCCGCCGTCGCCGGTCGTAAACCCGAATTGGAGTGACAAAGACTAACCTTAAAACAGTCAACGCCGAGTATCAGCTGGCGGGAAATAAACTGCGAGCTCACAACCAGTCCGCTTACGCGAGCGACCACCTGAAGTATTAAATCCTTCAATGTGACTTTCGCCAAAAGACCCGGACTATTGCGATACTATTGCCTCCTAAACATCAGTCAGATATCCGCCCCAACTCTTTAATTATTAATTAACAGGTTTAAAGAACACTCGAATCGCTATTAGATAATATACCTAACCTGGAAATAACAATGATACTTAGCGACTGGAATACAAAAGTAGATGTAATAATTGCAGGTCGCCACATCTGAAAAGTTGTAGGGAAACACGACATCGATGTCCGTAATGAACATGGTTCTAGACTTATGAAATTTTACATCAGGATGAAACTTACCATACTAAATACGTGCTTCCAACACCATGCAAGACGGCCCTATACTTGGAGTTCGTCAGGGAGAAGATACCGGAACCAGATAGACTTTATCATCATTAACACCCGCCGAAGACCATCAGTATCAAACATCAAGACGTTTGCTGGCACATAATGCGGATCAGACCACAATTTGCTCCTTTCTAACTTCAAGATCAAGATGAAAGCACCTAAATAGACTTTCCTTCTAAATCCTCAGAACCTTGAACCCCAAGAAAGGAAGATTTTGAAAGACCTACTGAAGAACAAGCTAAGCGCCACACTGCCGAGAAAAGAAGCTCATAGATCTCAGAAGGAACTTTGGAACTGGTAGAGCACACTAAAAATGTCAAAGCTCACGAAAAAACACAATAATAACAAAATAACAGGGGAAGTATTGTGGACTATGAGTGATCTGAATTACTATGAGCGATGTCTTGTATAAGATTATGAATAATATATGACAAACTGGAGTGTACTTCAGACTGGTCTAAATCAGTGATATTAACACTTCACAAAAAAAGATCCACAAAGAGGTGAAACAACTGTCGACCTCTTAATATTGCACGCCAGCAAAATACTGTTTGATATGCTGAACAAGCGCATCCGCAACTATCTGGACTTTCAGATTTCACAAGAGCAGCTGGTATGCGTTAAGGAAAGGGGAACCTGAGAGAAAATACTCAACGTCAAATAATTCAGTGATATGAATCATCGTGTATTTCGTTTACTTCAAGGCATTAGACTGTATTAACTGGAACTGACTTTGGAAAGTTCTGACCATTTCATTTCAATCAAGGAGTCATCGAAGAAAGGACGAGTGGTGAAAGCATTGGTGGGGTGAAACTCATTAAAGGGCGATATGCTAATGACATCACACTGGTTGCAGCCAGCAAAGCTGAGATGGCTGCTGTATTGATGAAGATGAAAGCCATCAGTTCGGAAATGGGTTTATGCATGAACAGGTCAAAAACCAAGATCAGGAGTGTGGACAGAATTCACAAATTAAATTTAACAGGCATGCTTAAACTCCAAGTAGTCGATAATTTCATATATCTGGTCTCTAACAAAGCTAACAACGGCTCCTAAAAATTCAAATTTGGAAGACGCATGGCAAAGGTACAGAGAATATGCCAGGACAGCAATATCTCGCGATTAACCAAAATCCTGCTAGTGCTTTCTTGTTCTAGAATGCCTGAGACCTGGACTATCAAGTCAGCTGACAGAAAACGCATTGATACCTTCGGCATGTGGTTCTGGTAGAAAACGCTGTAGCACCAGACCAATTAGTCCATACTCAAATTAAGTAAGTAAGTAAGATCGGAGTAACCACCAGGCTCCCAAATACTTGTCTTCGTAAGTCCTGGAGTGCTTTGGATATATTTCTAAGAAGTGTGTGGGTAGTCGGGAGAAGTTGATGATGACTGTTTCAGTAAAAGAAAACAGAGGAAGAGACGGCCGTCCAACGCGATGGTCAAACTAAAACACCAAGTCGTCATCCATCAGAGTCCAAGATGTTCTACAAGTCGTAATAGACCATAAACACGTATAGTGATCTGTCATCCCATAAAAAATTATCCATGGGAAAGGTCACAACCTACCTTTAGCAATAAGAATAACGAGTCAAGGAGGACGATTAAGAGCTTCTCTTCCCCTAGTTAAGTTAAGTACTCTAGATATTTAATCTGCCTTTGATGATTAAATAAGTAAGTTACAGTCTTATTTACTAAGTTTATGATTTTAATTTTCCACGCTACGTACAATATTGTGATCGTTCACAATAGGAATGACATTTAATTGACCACAATCAAACGTCCGAATTGTTTTAAATAAAGGGACATTAAATATAATACGTAGATCTAGAACGGGTCGTAATGTCAATTGACAATGAACTCGAACGAACTCCCCAATAAGTATACAGAGATTTAAATAATGTGATTCTTTATAGATCTATCGACAGCCACGAAGACTGCGCTTGGGTAAATATCAATAGTTTCGAATAATCGCAAAAATCAATATTTAGACATACATCGGACGCTATGCGTATGAGACACAAATTGATCATCTTTAAATTAAGCATTGAATTGCATACAATGAAATTAAGCTACGCAGCACTAACAATAAATTTAAATTTATAGCGTCATAATAGATGCCTGAGCTTTATTTCACATTGAGCATTGTTCAGTGCCCGTCCGATGCGCCCGTGCCCTCGCGGCACAACGACGCGTGAGTCCTAATTATTTGCTTCGACGATTTTCATACGATGCTTTCAATGTAGTGCTGTGCTCTGAATGCCTGCGATATAAATTTATTTAATATAAGAGTTGTATTATGACAATATTACAACTTATATATTAGACAAAATTCGATTGAAATAGAAAAAAAAACAATTAAGACTTTCATTTCAAATAGTAAATGTTACTTAGCTTTATGAAATGTAACTTTAAATTAAAACACCTAAATACAACAAACCGCCTCGCAAGTTTATGGATGCCATCACGTGCAGTCGTTCTGAAACTCTTTGATAACTTTACAGTCATTATTTTCTTTAATTACTTCATTAGAGCTGTAAATGCTTCATACAATGTAGCTAAGTGCAAAATTAATTCCACGCGGTAGCATATGTGCAACATACAACTGGCAACGTACTTTAATTTAAGTAAAAGTAGCGGACAATTATGATATTTCTGATAACATCATAGGGTACAAAATCGTCTGTACATCTTTATAAAACGATGCCCCATTTCAAGTGCGTTCATTAATCTTAGACAATGCTGAGACGCGGGTAATAGTCGCTCCATAGGACATATCTCTATTAATATCCGTCTCGGTAACGATTAATGAAGTTCTGTTTTAATATTAATCGCCTTTAGGAATTAAAACATCTCTAACCTCAGCGATTACATTTTATAGTTTTATATTATGTAATTGGAGTTGTTAAATAAAGTTAAGGTTTTTATCTATAGATAAATGTATCTAAATATACATGTAATTGTTGAGGTTTGAACGGCTTCCGTTATAATGTATTATCAATCTCATCATACGAGTATGTCATTGTTTAATCGCTGTAGGTAAGAGAACGGAGATGGTTGTTAAACCAACTATAAAATTTTGATGGCCGTCTTTCAAGAAACTGCTGTGTTTACAGCTTCAAGAAAATAAAAATATCAACGTAGTTGCACCATCATCAATATAACTAATGCCATTCGAATTGACAACATTAATTTACTTATAATATTATAATATAATTTGTTTGTTTGTTGTTGTTATCATCATTACATGATTTACAGATACACGGACTGGTATGATACTGTACCATACGTTTCACAGAAACAAATCAATTTAAATATTTATTGTTTAAGTTAATACAGTGAATGTTAATTATATAATTTGACGCAAAATAAAAGAAAATAAAAATTTTAAAAATAAATAATAATATATTTGAATATTTAAACAGTGAATGTGGTCCAATTTAGGCCACTTTGAGAACGCCATTCCACTATTGAGAGTCCCGAGCAATATAAGCAACGTTTGACGTTTGCTAATATCAAATTACACCTACTAATATAAATACCTAATACTTACTTATTCATACCTTACGGTCCCACTAGGATGTATATAACAGTGGGCTGTACATTCGATATAGTCTTTTAATCTATTTGGAATGATTGCAAAAGTGATTAAGTGTGGTCGACGTTTGTGATATGTTCTGTCCAAACGGAGAAGTGTTGGCAGAAGTTGGTGCGGCTCGGGTGTTGATAGTTATCTTCCGCCCGCTGTCTCCCCCATACGTAATGTTCACAACATTGTCATTGACTAATTTTCTTAATACTGTTGACAAATTTTTAATCCCGTTATAAATAGCGCTCGGAGGGAGCCAAACAAATGAATTTATAAACAAATTTGAACTGTGAAGTTACGGATAGTAAGTAAAAATGGATTAAATGCAATATTGACATAACTTCTATTTACCATCTACGTCACCAGCTGAACTATAACACAATACGTTTAAACCAATACAAAATATATTACGAAATGTCAGGTAATCTGTATTTAGATACTGCTATCATATACGATGGAATCAAAAACTGTTCAAGTAGTATTTACTTATGAAACTTACTACTTACTTACTTTTTCAAAAAAATTACACAATGAATATTATTTTTTTGTCGTTTTAAAACGGTATTACTTAGAGTTACGACAAATACCTTAAAACCCGTACTCTTCAATCCTGTACACACAATCCGACGTGACCTTGAACCCGAAACTAATTTAACTTTTCATCTTTCTTATTCATTCCAATAAAAAATAAGTTGGAGACTGAATCCCTACAATCAGAATGATCAAACGAAGGGTCGACGCCGCGAGGGTCTTGAGATTTATAGAACACTCCGTGCCTATGTGTTCTACCGTCATTGCATTTACTGAGCTATTATTGATTGTATCGCTAGCAATATATTCTGCCTGTCTCTATCTGCAACGATAGATTAAAATTTAAATGGTTTTTGCTCCAGTCAATATTAATGGATTATTTCATACATCATAGTAGTTCATTTACTATGAATATCACTTATCTAAAAACATAGACTTGAAAGGCTAATGAAAAACTTTGAAAGCGTAAACGTTTTTAATCTCAAAACTAAGATCCTTGAGGGATATCGTATGTATAAAGCTGAAAGCCACCAGTCAGTTTGAACGTTATTGTGTTTTTTATTTATCTATCTAAGATCATGGCGTGCAGAATATCTTAATTTTTTTGCACATGATATGTTGATTGCATTGATATGCTATGAATGAGAGAGGTTACGAAGCTTATTGGTCCTTATTTTAAATTCTCTTAAATACCATAGATATTCGAACGTATGGAAGGAATTTATTGCTCTACAGAAACCAATATTAACTGGAAGATTAATTATATTATTCTTATAGTATCACAATACACCCTTCAGATTGTCTGAAGTCGGGTAAGCGAATAAAATAAATTATTTGTCCGATAACCACAGTTAGACGCCGAGCGTTGGTCAACTTTGTGGTTTTATTTTATATTTATTTATTTACCAGATTTAGTGAGAAGATTTAATTTATTTTATCTCGAAGTTAAAAATACAGGTTACTGTATATAAGCTGTGACATAGCACAGAAAATATTCTGGTTACAATATATTTTAATGTTTTGGTGACCGCGAGAAGAGCAACGAGCAGAGATCCTCTTCATGTGGTTTCGTCGCCAAACCATCAAGTTAGGGTTACGTTTTGAAGTTATTTATCTTAAACCTTTAAAATTATTTATATTAGTACAATTATTTAACTTCTCCCTTTTATTACATTTGAGCATAATCTTTTCATTGTTGTTTTATTGCGTCATTAAGTAAAATATTTTTTATGATTTACTTTTGTAATGAAATAATCGTAAAATGTGCACTATAATGTCTGCAGTGTACTGTGAAGTTAGATGAGTTATAAGGTGACTATTTTTAAAACCAACTAATATTATTGGTCATTTTATACTTAAATTTTTATAAGAATAGAAAATATGCCGCCTTTTTAAGTTGTAATCATTGTAATATGGTTGATTACATCTTATACCTTTCTTTATTTGGAGGATAGCCACATTCCGGCACTTTTTTTATAAGTTGAAAGCTTTTTTTCCTAAGTGGGCGGAAAGAGCTCATTGTCCCAAAAGAATGTACCTATTATTTTATCTTCAAAGCACTATCACTAAGCACTATCGTTAGTGCTAATTCTTGTTTCAGCTTACATGTCGATTTGTTTGAGTTTATACCAGTGGTGTTGGGACAGCACCACGAACAGGTAGACGAATATAACCACAATAACTGGGACTTTATAAGCCTTTATACTTAATAAAGATCACAAACATTTGTTAAGTATAAAGGGTCGATGTGAAGGTTTGGTCACTATAACCACCGACCTCCGCTGGCCCACCACTGGGCTGAAAGTAGTATTTAAAATAATTAAGTATAGAATGAAAAAAATCATTGTATTGCAAAAAAAAAGAAGATACAAAAATTTAAAAAGCATAACATTGCTAAACATGTTATAAATATTTTCAGATATGAGTATTATTTTTCTTTATTTGATTATAAATAGATTTTACATATTTCTATTCTAACTGTAGTTATAAAATTTTTCATTATTCCTTTCATATCTCGAAGACGTTCAATGTAATAAATCTTCTAGAATTAATTTGCTTCTTAGCGACTTTTAGTTCTTCCTTTTTGTGTAGTTCAATATTTTTAATAATAAAAATATATTATGAAACAATGTATGTAACAATGTGTTTTTAATAAAATCTTTTAAAATGTATCTACTATGAAATTATAACAAAAATGTTTTAAATAAACAATTATTGTTTCAGACATAACAACTTACATCGTAAGGTACGATACGAGTCGTTAATACTGGTCAGACAACAGAACCTCAAACTAATTCAACGTAAATAATGCTCTCTGGCACATAACTCGTACTACGTAGCATACTTATTATAGATTTCACTGTCATATTATTTCCACCTGAACGTCCGAAGAGTAACCGACTATATCTTAACATTTACATGATTTAAAAGAACTTTAACATAGAATCTTAAGAGAATAATAATGTTACCATTGCCAGATGATTAGGCTTAATATATTACAATAGTCATATTAAGAAGTAATGTGAAAATTTACATTATTTAATTAAGTTTATCATGCTTAATTAAATAATGTAAATTGTCACACAACTTATAATAAACTTAAGTTGTATAGTTTCTTACAGTAATCATTTATATATATATATATATATATATAATCATTTATATATATATATATATATATATATATATATACATATATATATATATATATAATGAGAATATACATTGTGACTGCTGACAGTAGTGTTGATTAGATAATCTGATGTAAACTTGCTTCATTGTGTTCTAGTACTATATAATGCTTAAATATTATTATATTTAAAAAATATGTATTTAAAATAATATATTAAAATATACTGTATAGTTATTATATAATGATATATATAAGTTTTGTTTATTTATGAATATTTTGGTATGTGCTGTGTTGTGTGTGTGCGATACGAATCGCATTGGAAACAATAAGCGACCCTCTGACCTCTTTATCTTCAAACTGGAACACGCCCTCATAATAAAAGTGAAGAAGTAGCCCTGATGGCGAATCCTCTTTTAACTTTTAAATAACTTCGCTTTTGTAATTTCATATTTGAATTAACCAATAAATATTGCCATGTAAATATATATTCAAATTCAATTGTATTGCTATCGCTTTGCCAACTACGAAAACTTGTTTCTCTTTGCTCCTTCAGGTCTGGTCAAAACTTTAATTATTCTGAGATTATCAGTAATCGGTAGAAAAGTTCATTATATTTTAAAGAGCCCAAGTTGATAAAAAGTTTGTATTTTTAGTGAAGTCAGTGTGTAAAGGATATAATAGTACGCAGATGTTAAATCCATAGTTAATTTAAATCAGTTGAAAACAATTTATTAGTCTGAGAACGCAGATCGGCTACACTGGATGCACCTGAGGCTCCAGATAGCGGACTTACCTCATCGTGTGACTCATCTATTTGTTATCATATTTTGATTAATTTAAAATCTTTATTACCTTTTATCTTTGGTTATATTATAATTATAGCAGAAATGTATTTCTGATACTGAACGACAAAATGTAATCTATATTTGGGGAGAAAACCCTTTCATGAGAGAACTTGAACTGAATTAAGACTTGATTGATCCGGATCTTCTTTTCAGTCTACCAAACTATACTATATTGTTAACACTAAACCAAGTACCAGTCAAATTGACTGTTCTTAAATTTTTGTAAAACTTACACATTTTTAAACGTTTTAATATCGTTATCAAACTACATGACAATTCTTAGAACATGCATATAATATTGTCTTCACTCTTTACTTTTAGTTATTTCCATTATTACCTGCGTTATATAATAAAATAATTTTTAATTGCCGGTCAATTTGACCGCGTGCGGTAGGAAACAAGAATTGTCGGTAGGTTAAGTGTTAATAATTATGTTTATGACAAATTTTGTATCCATTCTCGTGTTGTTTATCAATTATATAACAGTACCAACCGTTGATACGTATTATCACCGAGTACCTCATTCCTATGATTGTTTTCGAGTGTATTCTATATTTTAGTTACTTCAAAAGACTGATAAGTTATTAGTTATATTCATTGCAATCCCCCAAGGTGTGTTATGAACTTCATAATGTCATATAAAATGTGTTATTTTATTTATTACTTAGTTCAATTGTTGTCAAGGATTTTTGGTTACTAGATTGGAAAACAACCGAGTAGGTATACGTTTGTTTGAAGAAAACTATTTAGTATTCATGTGTGTGCGTGTGTATTGTGTATACTATACATATGTATATATGTACAATAAATATTTTATGTATAAAACAGTCAATCGCAATAGTATGTGGATCACGACCTAGTTTAACACATACAACATTTACGTAAAGATACAGCTGTAGGTAGTGTTACCTAGAAATAGTAAATAATAAAAAGTGATCCTATCACATGCTATTGAAGGGATTCAGTTAGCGCAAGTCGGCGTTAACTGCATTACGAAGCCGTGGGTGCGCGCGTTCATCAAACATTACACTTGGCTGATCGAATCCAACTATTTCCAATCCAAATCCAACAAGAAAAATAAACATCGTACCTCATAATCAATAACAAAGGAATAACGTTCTTACTATTGCAGCAATATGGCTCTTAGCAAATACGGCAGTAGGTGTTTAAAAATCTAGGCCATGTCATTAAGAAAATATTGAATAATTTTAAATAAAAAATGGTTAATATGTTACACAAATGTATAGCTTGATAAAGAAATTAGACGCTCTTACAATGTTTTGTTATGAATTATCTAAAAAAGTCCTAAAGAGACATTACTGAACTGCTTTTTTTAAGAAAAGATAAAACAGGGGTGGGAAATATATCTTATTAAAATATAGTCATCAATGGAGGGTTTGGCGGCAACAAATTTATTTGAAAAGATTTCATAAAAAAATACAACCTATAAAACATTAATATTTTTGATCTCAAATCTTGAGATTCCTATGTATTGAACCTACTTAAGAATTCAAATACACTCTAACAATGGCTTCTACCAATACATTAAATGGTGTCATAACTCGTATTATTATTTATATAATTTCTCAAGTTAGCTATTCTTCGATGATGAAGTGTGTATCACATTAAACAATACTCTACCAGTATTGCGTAAGGAACAACAAAGTCATAATAAAAATATAAGATGTAAGTGTAATGTACTCGTAAATGCATGTTGATTTATTTTTGGGCATTATCTATTTTAACAGGTATATTTTTTTGCCTTTGTCTTATGGAAGCAAAAATATTCAGTAAAGGCATAAGCATATTGTGTGAATTGTAAATTGTTTTGTCTGTATTTTATTAAGTTTTATTGAAGTGTTTTATGAGACGGTTAGAGTAAATGATTTTGTGTCTCATTGTCTCCTGTCGTAGATTTCTATAGCCATTCAGTATAGTCATGACCCTTCCGGGGGTCTTAATTTTTTTATCTTTGGCGAATCCTTTATTGACACTACTTGGCCAGAGACGAGCGGAGACGGGTATGTCGTATTCTTTAGATTGATTGAACACCGGGTTACTCACGAAAATCAAACGGCTACGAACACCAAGGGACGGATAGGATACGGATAGGAACACCAAGGGACTGCTTTTCACACTAACTTTGACTTCTCCACTGACATAATCGTCTGACCCAACTTATTCCATCACGCGATCGTCATTTATTCCTCGGATCATATTTATTAATGTCCTTATTTATAATCCCGGGACATAGACCATAAATCTCGGTCCGGCGGGAAATTACAGTGAATTATGCATTCAGCTTGTCTTGGCCTATTTCAATAATTTATACATTCAATAATCTGTAGAGTTCGATTGTAAACAAACATTTGTCAACGCTACACCCCCGGGAGAATTAAGGGAGAGGGGGTTGTGATAAAGCTTCGCTAGCACCGAGCCCTTCGTCACCCTCGTCACACTTCTGCAGGCCTTCGCAAATACTGATAGCGGTCCTCTATTACTCACTGGTGGCACTTTGTTTACAATATACATATTATTGTCTACTATAAATTCAGCTACATCACCAATATTTCAGATACTACATTTTCAAGCATATTCAAAACTCATTTCTGTACAAATTCGTTTTCAACTTCAAAGAAATGACAAAAAAAGTATCTAAAAGTCCTGTTTTAATTATTCGGTCTCTGAGAATTTTAAACAAATTTAACGGTCCATGCAGACCTTTAGTGGTTATTAAGGCTCAGCGGAGCTGCGGGCGACGGCGCGCTCCGCCGGACTGCTCGGGCTCCGGCGATTGTAATTGCAATTTTGTTACATCGCCATTTTGTTCACAACCTTACAGTTTTGAATTTAGGCTTCATTATCCCTTGATTTTGTTTTTAATCCTTATTTTCTATGATTAAGGTATAAGAGACTGTATTGTGTTAGTTGTACGATACAATGTCGTATGCACATCTAGTGGCATGCAAGATGCTTGTGGAATTAAGTCGCCGGCAATCGCACCCCGGGGGGCGTCTTCCCATATCCAAAGTTCCTGTACGTGCCTGGTAAATAAATTTAATTCACCAATCGTAATGGTATGAGAGGGAAGAATATGTTATTCCGTGTTCGATTCTCTAGAGTTAAGTCGCCTGCGGGTCTCGAAATACGCTTACACAAAACAAATTACTATTGTGTGGAAAATTACTAATTACCGGCAAAAAACCTTATTACAGTATATATAGTAATACCTGGTTACCCGGTCTTGTCGTTACTATTATATATAATCAAGAAGAATTGTATTAGATTGAGGTCGCCTCCTCCCGCTGGCAGGAGGCGAGGCCGTCTGTCAGTTAGTTCTCACGCATATTGTCCAACACCGACCGAGCTCCTTCATCCTAGTCACGCCTTAATGACTGCACGCGGTTCCGCTTCATACCATAATCAATATCATTACCAAATTACTTGATACATAAATTAACATAATTGACATCTCTTTGAAATTTTATTGCGTCATTAATATTATAAGATTTATAATTTCTCAACGAATACAGCTCTCCTAAATTAATTATTAATATTGTAATAAAATTTTAAGTATGTGCTCACTTTACTTTGAATTTTAACAAAATTGAAAATATTGATTAACTTTTTTGCGTACCATTAATTTTATATATCACACCTTAGATAAACTAAAAACACTCAAATCGTTATTACGTTCTTAAAATATATAGTTACAGTCATATATATATATATGTTCATACCTTAAGCATATACATCCTAGAGACGCCATAACGAGAATACGTTGAAACCAACATAAGTGACGTTTGTATGACGTCACAATCAGGCAAGAAGTCAAAATGGTAGGCTGTTTGTAGTATACAAAAATATGTAAAATAAATTATACGGTACTTTAACCGAGATATGCTATAATATTGTTCAATATTAATTCCTGAAAGAAATACAAAAATAATTCACACACTAAATTAGGTGTTCTGCATACTTATATTTTCGCCAGTAGCTACTTACTGTTCGAAAAAACTATTTGTCATATTATCTAAGATGCATTTCTCTTTTTGCTTAAACTATCACGTCACATTCAGGCAAAACACAAAATCAATGTAGGTCTCAAAGGTACATAGTATTTCGACTTTATTACGGAAAAAGAAGAAATATAATTTTATTGTTTTATCCATATATATATATTTTTATAATAAGATCTGTCACTTAATAATAATATATTAAAATAAGTGTAATCAGACAAAAAAACGCTTTATTTACAAATGTATGTAAGTAACAAAGACAGCCTTTGGGTTCCCCCTCTTTTTTGCACACGCACATGCAATATGTAAACATATTTATTTGTCAATTTGAACAGTTTGCTTTGCACGCAGCGTTTGTGTTATCAGAGCTGTAACGAACGCTCCACTCGCCACCAATTAAGGCAGATTCCAAAACCCCGTTGTATTCCATAACCGACAACAATGTGCCCCTCCGTCGTCCCTTCTCCCTCACAGGCCCCTCTCGGGCCCCTCTACCCCCGGCCCTCGGGCTGGCGCTCACGCTCACCCTTATCTTTGAATGGGCTGCGCTCGAATTGCAGATTCCATAAAAAATAAACACGAACCATACACACGGCTTTTAACTTTTACAACTTGCTCAACCCATGAAAAGATTGTTGGATTAAATATTTTCATTTAGCTAAAGTTATACTTAAAACAACAGTTCTATATTTTCTAATTATAACGGTCGTATAATTTATAAGTCTATAGCTCTTGATTATACATTTAATAAAGTAAATAGTTTCAGTAAGAATTTTATATAAAAATTTTGTTATTATTTACATAACAAATATTGTTTAATTTATTTTTAAATAAACCTCGTTAAACATAGAAGTCATTTCAAAAGATTCAATCAAAGTAAATATTCAATAATTTAGAAATTATAGACGAACGGACGATGAGGATTACTATACTTTTATAAAGATAATAATTTTCACGTGTCCCAGAGATCAGTACTCGCAAAGGAACAAAAGAGCCGCCCATTATCGCCCATCGTTGACTGCCGTCTGTAATTATAGATTACGATCGCCGTAATCACTTTGATAACATATAACGTCCGAATCAAACTGTCTGAACGAGTCTCCGTATCAAAAGCTTCGCTAGTAATGCCTTTAATTAACAAGATTAATCGTGATGTGAATATAACAATAACAATTATATCAATTAATATAATAATATTAAACAAATCTCATTAAATACTAACATAACCAATGTATTGTTTACGGTTAACTATATGGTTCAGAAATCGCTGGAATGTATCTCAGTAGACTAACTAATATTTGGATAATATATGTGCTAGAAAATAGTTTCAATTCTGAAATAATACTACAGATATTGATACAATAAATTAAATTTGAAACATTCAAAAGTTTTTTGTTGAATAAATGAAATTGAATAAATTAACTTATTCAACTGGTTGATGGTAAAATATATAATACATTTATATTATTAAATTGTCAGTCCAAAGTTATTTGAATTAATAGCGGTATGTTATTTGAAATATAATATTTATTTATTTAATTGTCCCTTAAGGTTTTAGTTCAAAATTGTATACTTTATTGCTTTAATTTGTATCGACTAAATATATATTAAGCCATTGTCATGTGTTAATGTCACGACGCTTTCTTATCGAGTCCCAAACCTCTGGTATTTGTTACACGGGCGTAGCCTTCACACGTCAACCTCTCCCCCTAACGATTTGATTAACAATTTTCAAACAAATATTAACTGCCTTCATTAGTCTAATTCAGTAATTTAAAATTATATAGTAAACCTTTTTGGTTTGTTTTTAGGATTTTCGTTTTACTTAACACTAAACCTACCAAGTACCGGTCAAATTGACCGTTCTTAAACTTTTGTAAAACTTACACATTTTTAAACCTTATAATATCGTTATCAAACTACATAACAATTTTTAGAATATGCATATAATATTTTCTACACTCTTTACTTTTAGTTATTTCCATTATTACCTGCGTTGTTTAATAATATAACTTTTAATTACCGGTCAATTTGACGACTTGCGGTAGGAACTAGTATACAAGAATTGTCGGTAGGTTTAGTGTTAAATACGCTTAAATAATTGTTTCAAAAGATCCAAACTGAAACCAGTTTCAATCGACGGATATAGAACCCACGCTACGTCACAACTGTCTCAATGCGGTTGGAGATGTGTGTGTAAGATAGACAGTACACACACAGACACACACACGTACAGGCACTGTCAACACAATCAGCTGTTCGTGAATAAGGCTCGTGATTACGTATTAAATGTTGACATAAAGAGTGCCGCTCCGTACAGTCGGATGGAAAATAACTTTTAATACAAATATAACATTATAATATAATAACGTGAATTAAATGTATTAAAATTTGTGTAGGATATTTATTTTTAAACAAAAATGCCTCTTAACAAAGATATTTTTCATCATCAATTAAAAACTACATTTCTATCTAACCAGTGGAAAGGAACCTAAAGTCAAAATGTTGCGACAGTTCGGAATGCTATTACGGAGTCTTTGCTAACTTTGTTCTCAACAATTTATTAATTCCCCTTACAGATCCAGACGACACAATTAACAATATTTAACATATCTAAAATTACTGATTTCTTCGAAAACAGATTTGTACAGGACAGGACAAACACAAAAAAATTGAAAAAAGATCAGGTACACAAATAAACATTTAGTCATTTCATTTCATGTTCTCAAAAGATGGCTATGAAGACTGACATTGACTTCATATAAACGCTTCCTGGCGTAAATTTAGTTTAAACGCTGTAGAAATTACATGGAATGTAGAAGATATATTTGATATTAATTGAGGGAAACTTGGACTCTCAGTTACTCGGAATCAAAATCTGATTAAATTTGGCTTTTCTATTCACGTGAAAACAGAATAATCAAAATGTAATTTACTTTACTGAATCGAATGGACATTTAATAGAGTTTTTTATATACGTGACGCGATGTCGGGAATGCTCCCACGGAGAATCATTGTAATGATATTTTATAGGTTTACATACCGCGAATCGGATGATTTATGTTATTTATGTAACAATATTGCGAAAGTTGGAAACTTGTTTACCTGTTTCTCATAAATATTCTTACATTGTTTCCAAGACATAAATACATATGTTACTATTTTCAAGGAATAATATATACATATTTATAATGACGGTAGTTTAATATATTTATAACAGAACCAAACGTACATTTTATTATGTAGTATTATAATTATTTAGACTACTGGTAACGCGTGGTTTCACTTGTAACGCTTGTTCTAAGGACGAGATTGATGGATACGATCAAGTTGTTTTAAATTCATAAATTCACAACGACATACGATATTGTATGTATGTGTATTGACGTTGATAGATCGAAGTTTTACATGTACGAGGAGCGCAGTTCACGCTGGGATGTTCGCTAAAGATGTCACGTTATCCGACACTTGTGTACAATAATAATGTATTAAAAATATGATATAAATACTTTTTATATATGATATATATATTCAAAATATTTATAAATATTATTATTTGAATCGAAATTGTAGTAAAATAAAATAACCTATTTGTGTAGGCTGCCTATATCCTACTGCCTGCTGGCTTCTGATAATACTTATCCATACTTAGCTACCACTGATACAGCTTTTGTTATTTAGGTTTTTTATCCTGTTATTTTTAAATTTTTCAGTTTCCATTTATGGGATAATTTTTTTATCTTAATTAAAGGAGTAGAACTTGTGATTGATAACAATGGTTTGTAATTATTATGTTAATTTATTTATATCTTTCGAAACTGACAAGGCTAAAAAATATATTAATTGAAGGTTGTAACTTTTAAATAATAATTTATCGCATTTCAATTATAATAGCCATAATTAATTAACAACGATACGGCTACGGGACGGTGTTGTTTTGTTGAAAATAGTCATTTTGTAGAGCAAACTCACTTCATACTGTAGATTGTCCTCAATTAACTATCAATGATAGATACATGTGCTCAAAACATAATGGCCGATCAAAGGTTGCCTGCAGTAATAATTAGGGGCATCTGAGTGTCCCTCATACAGATCTTGAATAAATTATTTTGATGACAAGTTAAATTATCAAGTGTAAAGAACAATTGAGCATGTTTATATAAAAATACTTTGATATTTAAGTATCAATTGTTAGCGAATCTTTTGTTATATTTTGTTATAATTATAATCATTTCAAAACAATCGATGATGAATTAAATATTGTAATGTATTTGTTACAACAAACACACACACACACAAACACGCGCACGCACACACACACACACATCACGCTTATAAATTTTGGTATCGTCGCGGTACTCCTGTGCTTCCATAAAATCGTATTAGGACCGAGTCGTTATTATATCGTGTACGAAGTATTCTATGTAGCTCAAGTTGATCGGTATTACACTTATTTAGACAAACAATAATGGTCCGAATTCTTTTAAGATTAATCACGTGTTCAGTTAAAAAATATATATCGGGGCGGCGACATCAAACATACTATTATTATTAGGTTTTATTGTATGGGCCAAAGATGTATAATTTCCAAAAGTTTTCTAGAGTGCCTTTAGAAAGCGCTCAGAACTTGCGCATGCCATCCTCGATTTTGACGACATGCTTTAACTTTGCTCTAGCGATTTACCATTAAAAAAATCTGGAGGCAGTGTTTATTTTGTATTCAGAAATCTAGAAATCGAATCCTTAGGACTGACGCGTTAGCCCTAGTTTTGATATCACTAGGAATTACCACTATAACAGTTTCTAAATTACCACTATGGGACCAGTAGATGCAAACGTTGACTCTGAGGTGATCGCCCATGTCTACGCGCTGGCAGAGTATAGAGGTCCCGACCTTCAAAATTGTGAAGGCTACGGTAGTAGATATCTTTACTTATAAACACAGATACACAGCGCCGGGGGTGGTATAAAATGATGTTAGGTATGCTGTATAGCTAGGTTGATATATCTGCTTCTCCGTCTAAAACAACATGGCTGGCGTGTATATTGGAATGAAGTTCCCGGATGTTACAAAAATTCACATTAAAAGTGGAGCTGAATGCCGCTGTGTTGATTCATCGTTTGCCCTCAAAAAATACAAACTTGACTTAGTCTCAAACAGAAATACTCCATTACGATTGTAAAAATTCGGATGGAATGAAGTATTCTAACGTAGCGAGGATGTGGCTTCTTTTTAAACAGCTGGTGTCTAAGAGTAGCAGCAGCAGCAGCAGCTGTGGTAGTTTTGGAACTACCACAGTAGTTTTGGAACTACCACAGCTGCTGCTGATGATGATGTAGGCATCGGAATTACCAAAAGAACCATTGAAAAAGGTGAAGGAGTCCTGTGGTTTGTGCAACTCAACCTGGGTTGGGTTAACGTCACTATTATCCCAGAATAGTTTGCGAAACAATTTAAATTGAGAAACTTAAAAATGTCAACATCGAAAATGGAAAACGCCAACCATCGTGGAATCCAGTTTTAAACAAGCGCCATACACACTGGGACACAAAACGACAGTGTGGAGGAAAACAAAAAACGTACCTTAAATAATTTACATCGCATAATAGACCCGATATATAATTAAAAAAGACATTATTGTTTTTTGTAGAAATTATTTTATATATGGTCATTTTTGTCACATGTTAGTTAATGGTGATATCAAATAATCACTCGCCAGTATGGGCGGGGTGTGCGCCCGCGCACGTGACTTCTCGCGTCATGGATTACAATGCACATATAAATTACATAACACACGTGATTGTCTCTCCGGTTGTGATGAATTCAGAACTAAATCAGACTTAAGTAGTTCAAAATTACAATATCTTTTGGACTACTGTTCGCGATTTTCAACTTAACGTACATTCTATCTGATAAAAAGTATAACATTAATCAAATTCATTACTGAACTTGCTACTTTTCTCGATTTCTATCTCTCTAATTAATCCAAACCAACAACACCAATTATGTTTGTAGCGGGAAGTGTTTTTACCGCTGTCGTGTTGTTAGTTTAATATCCAGTTTGCTCGTTAGTTACGGTTTTTTCGTTTCGCAGTTTTAAACGGACAAACCCAACGAGTCCGAACTGCAACATCTTTTTTCACATTTGAATAATTGCCCAGTAAACTTTTTTAACCGTATGTTTTATTTTAAAAATTCTTACGTTAACAAAGATAAACCATAAATTAATTTCAACCAAATTATTTTTTTTTTTTTTCTACCTATCCTCATTCTATGAATTTATATGATATATAAACCAAAATTAATAAAGCACCTACAGTAGTTATGTATATAAACGCGTTGTTAAATACTAACCCTCATAAGAGGTCTCAGTGAATCACAGCGGCCGCGTGAGTGCAGCGTCTCTACGCTTCACTAACTAAACTAATTACCGCCTTGTTACTTCGATAATTCATTTGACGCTCCCCTCGTACTAGTCGATACATTGACTATCAATTATTTCATATCCAATTACAAAATACTATCTCTCCGTCATTTCCCGTGCAACATGCAACATGCACATGTACATGCACATGCACACAGCACACTGACAACAACCCCTACTCTTTTGACAAATAATAATTTATTTTTATCTATTTAGTGCTCTTTTGAAATCTGATAATGTATGAAGCCAAAACATGGATTTAGTATAACTCATAAGTATTTAAAATAATGCAAAACTTACTTGCTTTTTAGCATAGAATGGGATAAATAGGATCCGTTTGTAAGACCTTTATGTAAAATGTTCTTTATATATATATATATATATATATATATATATATATATATATATATATATATATATATAAAATATTTGATATAAGTATGTATGTTTTATTATTCTTTTGAAGTACAAATATCACATAGATGATATTGATAATATTTTTTTATATGAATTATAATTCAGAAGAACCCTTTATTAACTCACTAAACAAATAAAAGAGAATTATAATTCGTTTTGATCCACGTCTGTAGTCGCTTCGACGGAGGGTAGCGAGGGCTTAAAACGAGCTAATTTCCTGCTCCCCCTACAACCCGTCGTCGTTCAACATGTTTTTCAAACAACAATGAAGTAATCCAATTTTCATAATAGTTTATAACTGGAAATATATAAATATTTGCGCCGATTGGAATCGAACCCTGGACGGTTTGCTGAGTAGTAATAGCCACCACTAAATTATTAACAAAATCGAATCTAGGGATTGTTACATCTGTTATATTTCTAACAAAACGTATGGTAACTATAAATTACAAAAATATGGACCGACATTGGTGCGGCGGTAACAATATTTGTTCATAAATTGTTATAGTCCTTGAGTTACGACTGTAGTTACATAACTTTCGTAAAACAAATACCTGTATTTATATTGGACAAAAGAAATAATCGTTAAAAGAAAAACAGAAAAATTTAATTAAAACTTTACTACTTGTGATATCTAACGTGCAATGCAAGACGGTTAAGTCACATTAAGAGATCAAAATATTGTATATTATAATAAATTTTAGAGTTACATAATAAAGCTAACTACATACAAAGTCAAAATGTTTTTTATTTCAAGTATTTTACACATTGCGTATGTGTTACAGATTATATGATACATATAAAACATCAGATTCCATTAGCAAGAATTCGAACTGTAGAACCATGGAGAAGAACCGCCAAGAAACTGTTTTTTTTTAATTACTAATTTACACTTTATAGTATTGAATTAATAATAATAATAATTGATGAACCATATAGAATTTAAGTAAACCGTAGTACTATAAGAACACTGGAATAATTAACTACGCCACTACTAGTTGTGTTATGTTCGTACATTTACAGGGAATTAAAGCAATTTGCATTTAACATCTATCATTTAACAGCATTTAACATCTAACATTCAACAACTAAATGATGATAATTTTATGTCTCAATTTAGAATTAAAAATGCTAGTAGACAACAAAATGGAAGTTACAGTGAAGCGAAGTAAACAACTGTCAGCAAGTATATTATTAAGGTCGAGCTCCGTAATCATAGTCCTATGTTTCATAGGCTTTGGATACAAAAACGCGTTTGAAATGAGCTTTAAATTTTCAATCCGATAGCTACTGTAAAAATGAATTTCTATTGCCAAAGAATGATTTTTTTGTTTGTGTTAATTGTTTCTATTGTTGAAGTCGTTCTTTACATATTTTTTGCATTTTTCCCGGACGTAATAAGTATTTTAAAAAAAACTTTATTAAAACGTCTGACAATACAGATTTAAAGGAATCTTCGACTTACTACTTTTGTAAAATAGAAATAGATTCACCACCTGTCCTTTATCCTCAAAGTAGGAGGCAGTAAGTTTAATTAATAACAATTCTGCATCATACTTACTTTTGTTGGAAATTTAACAAAGGCAAAGTAAATTATTATATCATATTCCGCTGTTGTACTCGTAGCTATCGCTCTCCCGCTGGGATCATATCGCTGCACGTGATGTAGATACTTTCTACACGAGTTCCTTCGCGTTTTCTAAACTTTGTTTGGATTCTGTCATGGATTAGTACTAAAAATGGAAGATATTCTTAGTTCTATACAATGTATTGTGTATTATAATCGGTATGGAAAGAAAACCCTGATCCGAAATATTCTGTGAAACACAAAGAATTGTTATGTGTCAAATCCAAAAACTTAGATTCTGCAAGCAATTTCACTAGTACACAAATAAACCATCATACGTGTTTTTAAACATAAGTTAAATCAAACTAATTCTATAAAAGTTGTGGTGTTTTAAAATATAACAATAATTACTCATTGTTACGAATATACAAATAAAAAATAATATACCCTATGGAAATATAAAATAATATTTGTATTGATACTCCATAGACTTTTTGAACGTCTTATTTGAATGCGCATATAAACATCTGATGTCGCATTCAGAGTCCCAACAGACTCCGATCGTTTCGCCTTTGTTACTTTGATATTGGATGTGGAGCTTATTTTTTATACATTTCTATTATATCATTATGTATATTTGCACTTAAAGCTGTTATTAAGTTACATAATAATCATTTTATGTATTCTGATGCCAATTTACTCTTAAAATGAACAAAAATACATATATACTTCAATTGTAATTAACACTAAACCTACCGACAATTCTTGTATACCTGTTTCTACCGCACGCGGTCAAATTCACCGGTAATTAAAAGTTATTTTATTATATAACGCAGGTAATAATGAAATAACTAAAAGTAAAGAGAGTGAAGAAAATATTATATGCATATTCTAAGAATTGTCATGAAGTTTGATAACGATATTATAACGTTTAAAAATGTGTTTTACAAAAGTTTAAGAACGGTCAATTTGACCGGTACTTGGTAGGTTTAGTGTTAAAAATACATTGACAATCATTTGGTATCATTTCACTTTGAACATGACTATAATTCACTAGGAGCGTATTTTTTGTCCCCCCTAAAACGGTGCACTGTTACAACACAATTAATAACGATGGAAACGTGATATTTTGTCAAACCTTTATCAGAGTCGAGCAAAAAATACTGAGTCAGGTTAGAAGGGACGCTCGCTTCTATAATATCAATCTAACCCTCGATAAACAAATAATACACGTTTCATTGATTCTTAATTAAACAAATTTCTTAAAATCTCAGTAATTAATACCTACTCGTTATAAAACAAACATCGCCGCTCATATTCTTCGAAAACAACGGGTGTAAATAACGAATAGAATTTTACTACTCGAAGGTGATTTTTTTTTAAACTCTCCCATTCTCCCCGTATCGAGTTCCTCGAAGCCCCGCTGGTTCCGTGGCACAGTATTATTTCTTCGAAATAATTCCTTTCTAGGCATGTATTCGTGCTGAGTTGTTGATTCATTTAAAACTCCCCGCCGTTTATAATTCCCAAAACAAATAAAAGTTCTATTTACTATTTTCTTTGTGGTTATTTCTAGCTTAATATTAGTGACTCATCAACAACATGTCAACCTATGACTCAGATATTCAAGTCCATATGCTATATACCCACATGAGTAACCTTAATCTATACTCAAAATATCTAATCAAATTCATTTGTTGGGAATCAAGATTTTTGAACATATCAATTTAAATTTCATAAGGGTGTATTCATTCATTTCATAATAGAAAATAGAATATCAAATTAATTTATTAATAGTAAATATTTTGTAAAGTCGGTTCAATTAACACCGGACTATAGACCTGCACTCGGCGTCACTCAGTTCCATTTCTATCAACACAAATAGAAACACTCAATAATACAAACAGAAATATAATATTCTCCCATTATATATTCTATTACTACTGTAGGTTGTACTAATATTGTGAAGTTGGTTTTATATGAAAGTGGGTCATATAGCAACACATTGACAGGCAAATTTAAAAATGTTTGGCAAAAGAACCTTTTCATCGGTGTAAAATTTCTAGTACTATATTGGGAGGTCACGGTATTGGTTAATAAATTAGTCTGAAATTAACTTTATTGAGACATCGTTGAAAAAAATACACATTCGTTACAAAGAATGGATGCAATGCGCCGTCCACAAAAGAATTCCTCCTATCCTTGATTAGATTTGCTGAAGGTATTTGCGATCCGGCCAGAACACCACAAGGTCGGCAATGCCAACTGCATTACTGCATTACTTCAGTAATTCTATAATATCATTGCTTTTGCCTGTCATGTAACAAATATTTTCGACTTTTTTGTGGAAATATTACATGCTATTTACATATTGAATGGCAAATATTTATATTTATTGACGGGCTTTCTCTTGCGTACGAAACAACGCAATAACGGAAGGCATTCATTCTCTTTTGCGATTGATGATGGGCTAAACAAAAACATGTATTTTCAAGGCAGAAAATATTTCAAAAGAAACTTCGATCAATTTCTAGTACAGCACCGACGAACATCTGAATATATATAATATTTTTATGAGTCGTTCTCCGAGCCCTCCCTCCCCCCTCTAAAGCTTACAGGGCAAAGCCTCTCCCATGAATTATGAATGATTCATCTATCGTGACCAACTGCTCCTGAAATATGGCATTAAACCAATAGGCCTTCCTTATAAAACAATAGTTTTTATAGATACTACCTTAAAAATCACAACAATTTTTAATAATATATCTTAAAATATTGGCTCATATACCATTGACAATCAAATCATTTATATTATAAAAACCATTTTTGTCAAAAAGTAACTTTTGACTAGATTTTATTATCTTTTCTTTCAACCTAAACCCGAGAACTGTTACTGAGAAAAAATATATTTAGATCAATGGAGAGGCATCGCCAGGTCAAAACCATTTGAAGTTGGAGCACCGTTTGTACCGAGTGTAGAATATTGAACACTGAATAACCAGCCACGCTTTATTCTAATGTTAAGGTAGTACAAATAAAATTGTTTCCTTGCAACAAGTTTGTTGTTAGTTATTGATTCAAATAAAATTCGGTTTCCACGGTCTTACTTATATAATCTTTTAATACTTTAAAAATATGTAAATTAACATTTGTGGCCGAGGATACAAACCAGCTGACTCCTATGCCTATAACAAAGCTCTTAATAAATTAAACAATGTATTAAATCATCTACAATATTGAAATAATTATATACATTATATAAAGTAAATATTTCATTGCAAATACTATTCTAACGACAGTTTTTTTATTTGTTAGGGATACCTAGATTGAACACTTTTCATCATTGACGTCGGCTAGGACATAACAAAAACTAAAAAAATACTGCAGTAGAAAGGATTTTTTTTTTTAAATCTGACTGTAACATTAAAAGACCGATTAGATTGAAGCCGGATTCCCATTGTCAGTTTAACGAGCGCCCCACACGCCAGCATCACTATGCGGGTTAGTAATTTGGCGAAGTAAGCGTACTCCGACCCGCTCGCGTCTTCCTGCCAAAACATGCTCCGTAAAAACAAAACGGGAACGATAAATTGTATGCCTCTCGAGCACGTAGCGCTTCAGTCGGCCAACTCGTATTCATCGCCAAATTCCGCCTATATTTATCAACTACGAGGCAGCATTCTAACGGGGAAATACATAACGCCCTATTACACATCGTTAGGGCTCCCGGCTCGCACAATGGCGCGACCCATTACCAACTATAAGTGGAAGCGATTGCTCATTCAAGTTTTCATTAAAGTCGAAAGTACGGGCTCTCGACGTCGCTCATTATGGAAATATTCCCCGCTAACATTAGTCGTGGTGGCATTATTGCGAAATGTTTCAGATTATTGGATTTTTGTGAAACGTCGGTGGTCCTGCGACCGCAAGCGTGTTAATCGGAGTATGCAAATACCTTCATTAGCGCAGCCCTGCAATGACAAAGCGTTGCTTACCACAGCCCACCCACTGGACTTCACCTATACCTATAAATAATAGTTCGTTACGGACTTTAATTTAAACTCGTATTATTTTTAAGCCGCATTGTGAAATTTCTTTGAGTAATATTAGTGTTAAGAGGCTATTAATATTGAGCGTTCATGTTATAAAGATAAGCGTCGTGACTTCACGGATTATTGTGGTTTAGCAATCTCGCGGTATCGCGGGGAGCACGATCTACCAACCGAATAAATTAAATATATTTGTTCGTTATCATGGAACTTACTTTTCGTTTTGAATACTAAAATTATATCTCAGCTAAGTATATATAAATAAACATAACATAGTATACCAAACTTCAAAAGCAACTGAAGCTGTTTTTAGCCAATAACTAAACTTGATATCAGTGATTAATATTTTTATAGTTCGTGCTACATAACATGAATACGAACTTCAATTATAACAATTATTTAATATTTATATACTTATCGAATAATGTAACAATTTTGAATAATCCTTATATAGACAAAATTCGAAAGATATTATTGACAAATTAATTACTAAAATAAATACAAAAAAAAAAATTGGAGACGTAAGCGGGTTCAATGTTACTTGGAATTTTATTGAACCTTTTAGATATTTTTAATCAACAAGTAAAGATCTTTAGATAACTTAACCTCTATCATTATATTAGGTATTAAAGGAGCCTTATAACATGACCACACTATGCTATTGTCTCCGAAACAAATGAGTATTCTTAGGAAGTTTACAAAGAAACGAGTCGAGTACAATGTGTGAGGCCGATTGTAAGCGGTGACGCTCTACAAGGACATCCTTGAACCATTTACTTCACAAACGAAACGGATGGCCCTTCGCCCCATTCACGTTACCAGAGGTAACTGCGAGGTTTGGACTTGTGTGTGTATTGTGTATCCATTACATATTAATACACACATCTGAACTATACATATATAACTATACTGAAAAGTTTACAATTATTCTAATCGAATTTCGTACTCGAATCATCGCCATTGAGTGTTTTCAATGGTTCATCAGACCCCACTTATTCCATCCCCTCTAAAGCTATCCTCGCTTACGTTGTGAAATTTTCATTTATTTTCCTAACAATATTATTATATATATAAAATATGATATAGTGGTATAGCATGAAATGCGGTTGCACAGACGTCCTTACGGTCAGCAACAGAATTCTCAGAACATTATTGTCATACCTCGAATGTACTAACTCCTCTCCCCTCCCTCACCCTGCACTCCTGGCTCTCCTCCCTAGCTCTTATCGTTCGCATTGTGCCACTATTGAATTGCCATAACCAGACTTTATTGCTCAATGAAATGGACGCGATACGTGAGCTCTCGTTATTACTGTAGTTTCTTTAAGCCGGCGATATTATGAAATTTTTATCGTCTTAATCTTTATAAACAGTAGTTAATAACTAGATAATATTTTCTATTTAGAAAAGATTATTACGAACCTACTCAAAAAGGTGAGTTGGTTTTATCACTTCATTTACAAGTATTCTTATTATTTTCTTGTCCGTCTATACTAATGAAAACTAAGGTCAGTGCGGTCCGTATCAGAATCTCATGTTAACAGAACAGAAAAGAACAGATCAGAACGATCGTTATTCTCAATAATAATAATCAGATTACGTTAGTATTTTAGTTTTTTTAAATATAATTACATTTTACATGTATACAATTAACTTACTATATGTATTATATCCAAAACATAATTATAATTAAATTATGTAGGCATAAAATTAAATAATTTTAATAATTAAAATTTCACTTTTACGATGTTTAAAGTACTAATAATAATAATATGGCAGTAGTTAATTTATAATTATAAGTATATATTGTATAATAAATGTTTATTATATATTATATATATAACTTTTTCAAGCCACATCCGAATTTTTACTTAATAGATACATATTTAAATGTTTGGCATATACACTTCGAGAAAAAAAAATCCACCCGAACCAAATCAGACAATTTATGTTGCGTATAAAAAATAACTTTCTTTTTTAAATTAAAAAAATCCGTTGATATTAGTCACGCCATCTATTGTTAAGAACTCGAATTTCATAGTAAGAGTGGTTTTCGTCGAGCACCGCGGTAGGGTCTCATATTACTATTTGTACGTAATAAGAACAACGCCATCTAGCGTAACAAATATAAACTTCTCCTTCCATACAATTCAAAGTTTACTTTAAAGCAATCGAGTTGGTAAAAATACGCGCACTAGGCACACTGTACCGCCATGAAGAATGAACATGGACTGCTGCAATCTTTTACCTTAATAGCTTACAGCTTTCAATATTAAGTTTCGGAAATAATATCATTATCAGCTAATGAACCAACAAATAAGCAATATTAATTTATTGTATTTACTCTTCTATTAATTTTAATGACAGTTTATTGTCTGAAGCATATTTTTATTAAGCAATCAATCTAATGCACATTTTTGAATAACTAAGATCACTATCACCCAGCTTCATCTTCATTTACTCATACAACAAACCCTTTGTTAATCCAATTCTGAGTAATATAGTGAGTTATTTTTATCTATAATACATTGGATTTTAGCTAAGGATATTATAAATACAGACAGACAGACCACATTATGTATGTTATGTGTACAAATGTTTGTTCTGGTACTACTTTAGTATGTTAACATTATTAAATTAGCGTTTGTATAACCACTGGGTTGCCTTAAATTCAATTTAATATTCAGGATCCAATTTATTTATATGACTATAAATACAACAGAAAATATTTAGTTACTTGAGATACACAACTCCAATAATTTATTGAATAATATTATCCTTAATATTATGGTCTCTTAAATTAAAATCATAGGCTCAACTGGCTATCGAAAAGGGACATATACACAGACTCCTGGTTTGTCAGTACAAGAAGTCTGCAATCAAACACTTATTGTTATTTACAGTGTGGAACAAATATATATAAAGTTGTACATCACCAGTTAACTTCTTAATATTTTATCGGGGATCAGGCATTTAAGATCTACAACTACAGATTTGGAAACTGGACATCCTAGTCGACGCCCCGAAGTTACACGCGATAAAAATATATACAAGTGAAATATATTCCCCTAATAAAAAAGCCTCCTGTAATTAATATAATACAGGTTAATCTACGAAATAACACTAATCACTCCGTAATCTATTCAAATATTATCAAATTGTAATACCTTATGGAGGAAAAAGGCCTCACAATCAAAACAATAGCTTATGTCGACTCCAATTGTTGAAACAGCACAAACACTGAAATTATACGTAAAGGATTAAAGAAAGTTATGAAAACCAAAGTACATCTCCTAATTTATAGAGAAAATTCAAATCACTAACGATATATCCTTCATATGAATTTTAAAATGCCCGGGGAGTGCCGAAAATACGAATTATATGTAATCCATAATATCATCCCAATAATACACATGAATAAGTATAAGGGCGGACCCCTTACAAACGTTATTAAGAACACTAATTACAACACTTGCCGCCGGCTAATTAAAAAGTAAGTCTCATAAGTGCTTCCAACAGAAAGAATTAGAAAAGTCATGACATCGAATTCAAAATACAAAAATATACAAATAAGCAAATAGTGTTGCTACACACAAAACGTCGAACTAAATGTGGGTAAATTGAATATAATTATAAACGAAAATAATTAATTTAGTAATATTTAAGAATTAAATGTCTGAAAATGAATAAGCATTATTAATTATAATATAATACTTAATAGACAACGTAGGAAGCAGTTAGATAACTGAAACGAATAATAGCTACTTTTAAATAATATTCAGCAGTATGGCATCAATTGGTATAATTTGTGACATAAGAAAAACACAATCTAAATAATAATATGCTTTATATTTTCTTTAAAATTTCGAAGAACTTAAAGTAACCTAAGCTGGAAAAATCTAATTTCTAAAATAATACGAAATGTGACAGATTAAATAAGTCTTTTAAATTACCTGTCAACAGATAAGTAATCAACCAAATATCTTCAGACAAGGCGATCGACAAACATAAAAATTAGTAGATATGTGTGACTAAATATTTAAATTACTACAGATATGAAATTTCTACGTAACATTGTATATTCTATGCACGTTGTATAGTGTATTTCAAATCAAAACAAAAACTTCTCAACGAAGTATATACCGAGTGACGAAAGCGAATCCACTGACAAAACTCCTGATATGAATTTTGCGACGAAAAAAACCACGAACATTTTTATTCACAAACGTAAACAAACACAAAAAAAGGTGAATAATAGTTTTGTAAAAGGATTGGAAACAAAATGCTGTGCGATTATTTTTCATGCAAATATATACTCATTTATTTGGAATAGTTGCCTCTGACAAAATGAGAGTGTTTTGGCTCAGAGGATGAGCGTTGTAATGACAAAGACGAGACCTCGAGTTCGATTCCCACAGGTGCCCGATTTTTTTTTCATTTGATTTTTTTAAGTTTCCATTTATTTTTTTAACTCATTGCTTCAAAACAGATTTTCTTCAGCATTCGGATTTTTTTCTGAAAGTTTTGTTTTATTGTTACAGACGGCAATGCGTTAGTGAGTTTATTCACTGTGCAACTGGCATTGAATTTTAACCGTGTTGTGAGTACGATTCTGGCTTTAAAAAGTCATTTTTTGGCCATTTTTGGTCATTTTTCATGATTTTTTGAACTTCTCACGGCCATATCTCGAAATAACGAGTTTTCCCAGATATATGCTATATACCAAATTTTAGCTCTAATTTGGGGCTACGAATGAGGCAATTTTCGAAAAAATCGTTGGCGCCGTTTTCGAGAAAATGGCCGATCTGTCCCCGGCCAGTTGGCCATTTTTTGCCTTTTGACCAAAAATGTCACGCCAACTAATGTTTTTGCCATTAAAATGAACATTATTCAAAAGATGAGCTTGAGACCTTTCCAATGATGCCCAATTTGTCAATGTACGTCAACTGGTTTGGCCACAGTCCCTGTACGAAAAATGGCCATTTTTGGCCTTTCGAGGGTTGGCCACGGCCAACATGGCGGCCAAATCGAAATGTCGTAGAACAAAAAAGTCTTAGTTTTTGATGTACTTCAATCCCTGAAAGTTTGAACAAAATCGGTTGAAACTACGAACATACACACAAACAGACAAAGTAATCTTCGATGGAGGCGCCAGTCAAAATTTTCAAAATGTCATATCTCATCAACCGGTGGTCGGATTTTGGCGTTTTTGGGCTTGTTGAAAAGGTCTCGACGAGGACCTTTAGGAAATCTTTTTCAAGGTGGAAATAAGTGATTTTATACTGGTGCGGAGCCAAAAACTAAATTTTAGTCTCATTTTTCAAACGGCCGTAGAGGTGGAGGCGGTAGGTATATTGCTAAGTGTAAATGCATTTTCTGGGTCTATGGGCCAAGGGCTTTCTAAAAATACCACACTCATACCAAAAGGTCTCCTGTATAAAAAAATCGATATTGCGCGTATATATACCGAGTTAGACTTTCAGCACTATGGGTGCTTTCGTCACTCGGAGCTAGCTAACGCCCGCTTTGATTTACACAAAACAAATTATTAAATAAGAGAAAAATAATATAAATATATACAGATTTTTTATTTGTTTCTCTTCTATTTATTGCACACCTAGCGGGTGGCTAGAAGGGTAATGTTCTCATAGAGTTAACTATGGGTTATTGGTAGTTGAATAATGCTAGGTTCTCAGACTCAGCAGTCTGGACAGACATCTCCCTCTTTAAGGTCGAAGTTATCCGGCAAAACAAAACAAAAGAACTTCGAAGAAAAATCTGAGATTATTTAAATATAAAATTACTACTTATTGTCCAAAGACTGATATAATTCATTATTTGTGGTTTACATTGTGTTCACTTTTCAGTTTTCAGTAGATTGAAGAAGACAGGTAACATGTTAAAATTGTATACCTCAGATTAATAAAAGATTAATTACTAAATCGATATTTATATTTATTTATTTAGCTTCATGCCATATCCCTTGTGGGGTAGCCAGAGACGACGGAGCGCCAAACGCTAGGGTTCCTGCATACCTCTTTCGCCTCGGCCACAGACATCAACCTCTTCATACATGCCCTCCGGGGGGTCCTCATGCAAATAAATACATAAATTCACTAAATCTATAAAATATATAAATATCACTAAAACAACTAAATTAATATAAACTACTTTCTCTGTTACACTAAACCTCTGTATAATGTAAACCTAATAATTAAATACTTTGAATTTTTCTGCAAATAAAACATATACAAAACTAAAACAGATACAATTCATTTATTGCATAATTCATTAAAATAATAAAACCATAATTATTTTTAATATTAGACTTAATTCATACACTATCTATTACACTATGTACAAATAAAATATTTTATTGTTGGTTTGTTTATGGCCAAGTTATTTGTTTTCTTTCCCTCTTAGGCGCTGAACACTCTGAAGAGAGAGTCACCTGAAAACAAGAATATATACATCAAAAACTTTTGTACATAAGAATATTCATTTCATTATCAAATTAGTTAACTTAATTGGAACAAATTTTCAAATAATATCAATAAAGTCATGGTATATTTTATAAATATATTATTATACGAACATATTTAAAAAATTCACTTACTATTGGACTACATAGGCTACTTGTTATAGTGGCCTTGTGAATTTGTTTTATAAATATTATCATGTTTTTTTTATTTGATAAAGACTATTTCCAAGCAATCATTAACTTAATCTTTATTGATAACATTTATTGTCTTACAACTATTAATGTGAATGTAAATATATACTTACAGGGTCAATAGATGATTTCCGTTTACCGTCATTAACTTTGGATGGTAGTTTTCTATCTAGAGTGATCCTTTTAATATGACCCGACAATGTGTCTAGACTTGGTTTCAAGCGGTCTTCATTAAATTGAAATGTCCTTTTATTTATATTATTGTTTGTATTTGTTATTTCATCGGAGCAGTTTCTGTCTGAACATGCCTGTCGCACTTTGTTCAGGATTTTACCTCTCCCAGAATCTCTGTACTTTCTTTGACCGAAGGGAACACAATACTGATGAAATAATTCTAGAAGTTCAGGCCTTGACATGTTTGACAAATTTTGCACTCGTAGATGTCTCTGAAATTAAATACATTTCCACTATGTCTAAACTTTAGTAAATGCATACTTACTGGTTAACAAACAATTATTACCTCCTGAATTATCTGTATCAACTTCTCATTTGGTAACAGTTCTGGATGTAATAACATTTCATAAGAAACAGACATTATCTTATAATATTAAGTGTAACGACATATTCAAATAATAGGAAAAAATATTTTTTATCTATAAAAAGCCGCCAGAAATTACCCGGTCTTTTTCATCCTCTTTTAATATTATATCAGTCTCGAAGTAACGTACTTTGCCACTATCAAGTCAATCATGAGAGCATCACTATATTTTGTTAGTCGATAATTTCATTGTAGTTACCATAATCAAATCTTAAAACAACACAAAATAATAGACCATGACCATTGTGAATATACGAATGATATTGATTTACAGTCACAATTTCTTTTAATTACCCGGTCAAAAGAAGATAATTTGATATATTCAGTACTCACTACTCTGACAATTGACAGCACATTTTGACATAATGGCATTTGAAAGCAAAGAAAAAGGCAAAGAACTTTAGATTATACACCTTCTGCAAGAAAGAGAAATTGAAACACTACAGCACGAAAAATAGACAGATTATATGATGAACAAGTAACGAATAATATTATTTAAAAAAATTGTTTTTTATAACATATAATATTTTCTTATTAATTCTTACAACAGTACTCTTAACAATACACTATTATTAATTCTTAAACCTTTAAAATTGTGTATCTTTAAAACTTTTACGACATTTTTTTACTTACTTTTCGGAAATGAGAAAATAACTAGAACTAAAAAATAAATATATATAAATACCTTTAACAAATTAAATAAAAATAAATATTAAATTGTTTGTAAAATTGTTTAAATTATAATAACATAATGTGTGTATCAATGTGGGTTCAATGAGAAACAACATCCTGCAATTTCTTGAATATTCAGCAAATAAAAATTATCTAATGTATATAATATAAAATGGCAAAATTAATTGTATTATTTTTTTATTTAAATTCAGTTTCAAGTCCCCATTATCTGTCGTTTTTAATTACTTTAGAATAAAACAAAGTATCTTTTATAAATGTAAATCAGGGATAAGATGAACAAAGGTATTTTTTTTTCATTATTAGTATAGATATATTATAAATAAATAATAAATCTGAGCTAAAAGTAGTAGTAATAGAAATATTATCTGCAATATTATCTCCTTGACAATTAAGAGAATAGATTGGCAGATCTGTACTGTGACTGCCAATCTATTCTCTTTATGGATAAAGCATACAGAATATTGAACAACATCATGGGAGGAACTCATATATTTAAAAAATAGTACATTATATTTTATACTACTTATTATAAACAGGAATTCCTGAAGAACCAATTAAGCACACTTACTATGTATTTACTAGACATGGAATCAGGTGCATTCAACCTTTTAACAAACTAACCAACATATAGTGCACAAACTTCAATGTTATATTATTTTCTGGATAATTAGAAGACATTTACAGTTAATAAGATATTGTGATAGAAAAAAATATTTATATACAATAGAAACACTGACCTCTTGTTGTCAATTGTCATAATTTTGGCAATTTGTCGAGCCTCAAACGCGAGCACAGCGAGTTCTAGCTGTCAATTGTCATTTGCAGTCTTCGATTGTTTGCTTTATTGTTATATTTTATTTTAGAATGTTGTCTGTATTTGTTAAACCGTGTGTTATTTCATTATTTAATCAGTTTAATCAGTATTTCGCTGTGTATTAGTGGTTTGTGTTTGTGTATTTTATTTATATATTTTTTATAAACAAAAAAAACTTTAAAATACCTTCATGTTACTAGAAAAAAAATTACGAACAGTTGTAAAAAAGTGAATACAAAATAGCGCGCCAATGCCAAACGTTGTCAGGAACACATCGATGCGCGACCTGGACCGGGAGTGTTATATTCGGTGGGACTATGTTGTTTCTCAGTGCCTTAGCGATTGGGATGATTACTGGCTTACAGAATGTCACGGAGATACCGACAACGGAAAGTAACGTAGAATCTACGACAGACATGGGGCTTCTGGAGGCTACTATCAGGACACCCTCCCCAAAAGACTTTGTGAACGTGACGATACAAGAGCGTCCCTCGATGTGGGATGTGTATTTAAATCATTGTCCAAAGTGGCGTCCCATTAACCATGTCTTTTTCCAGACAGCCAATGTGTTCTTTTTGCTCTCATTCCTAGCGCCCCACACTCCCAGTGGCCTGATATGGCTAAGAGTGGCTCTAATCCTTGGCTGTTCCTTCTCTGGGCTATGGGCTTGGAGTGTGGAGTGCTACCTGGATGCTGTAGTGTGGAATTGTGCATTTATTATTATTAACTTTGTGTATTTCTCAGTGCAGTTTTATTTATTGAGACCTATCAAGTTTCATAAGGACATTGAAGAGGTAAGTGTTTTGGTTCACTTTACTAATATTATTTTCCCTAAAACAGTAGATAAAAATTTTATCAAATTACTTTACAAATGAGTGGTAAAGAAAGTACTCTTTTTTCATGTTAATAGAAATTTTCATTTTATTTACATTATTTTAATTTCATGTTATTAACGATAATTATTTGATAAATTTAGTGAAATAATATTATTAATATTTTTAATATAAATACTGTCATCAAAAATGTAACAAAAGTTGGATATTACGTTTTATATAATCTCATAACTTCTTCACTGAGATAGATGGATAAAATCTTTGAGGAATATGTTGGTACTAAATTATATATATACAATATCTATCTATCCGTTTGAGCCGAAAACAACTAAATTTATCCTTATAAACATTATTTTACATTTAATTATAAACAATGAATATTCATTCTGACTTTGGAAAATTAATAACATAATTTAATAATAAAAATACATTTGTAAGCTCCTTTTATAGGTTTAATTGCTGGTTATGGTGGGGTTAATAAAATGTCAATATAATTATTTTTTTATATATTTACAATAATAAATGTATGATATGACCTTATATGGGTGATTTATATATTTATTGATTGTTAATGGTTAAATTACATTAAATTTTATTATTATTATTATATGTAACACGGTATTAACACTAAACAAGTAACGGTCAAATTGGCCGTTCTTAAACTTTTGTAAAACTTACACATTTTTAAACGTTATAATATTGTTATCAAACTACATGACAATTCTTAGAATATGCATATAATATTGTCTACACTCTTTACTTTTAGTTATTTCCATTATTACCTGCGTTATATAGTAAAATAACTTTTATTTACCGGTCAATTTGACGGCGTGCGGTAGGAACAGGTATACAAGAATTGTCGGTAGGTTTAGTGTTAATATTATTATTATATGTAATACAGTATTAAAATAAAACCAATGTATTTTATGTAATGTAATAAGTATGAAAAATAATTAGTTTAATACTATAATTATATTATATAATTATGTCAAAATCACATTTTTATCACAATTAGGTTGACGTAAGAATTAACCAATAATCGTCAAGTTGCTCAAATGTTGGCACAGCCATGAATCATGTGTGTTTCGTAAGCTATAGATCTGGAAGGGGCAGGCCTTATGTTAATAATCCGTGTTCATAGTGTCGCGCGTAGCGATAAATTTATCTAACTTGATGACGATTTTGTCGCTTTAGTATCCAATATTAATTTAAAATAACCTAGTGTTAACATTTCATATCTATTTATCTTTGTTAATTACGCGTAAATCTGACTGAGCCGAATAAATGATACTGGAGAAACGCTGTAAATTAAAATATGGCTACCCAATTTACTATAAGATGTATAGTATAAATAATACCCGCTACCTCTTTAGACTTGGACGTATTACCTAACTCGAACGACAAATATTACAGTGCAACTAATTGCTTCTAACGCAACTCGCCTGCCTCCGGATTGCCATTGTCTTTACATACATTGATTCCTTACTTTTTTTTTTTTAAACAGCTGTAATATTTTATGGTAAAGACCATAAAATGTTTAATTTAAAACAGCCTTTAAAAAAAAAAACTTGTTTTAAAACTCGTCCGTTCTGTGCTATTTTGCCGAGACCATACTATTTTCTGTTACACGACTAATTTATTAAAACGACTAGAAAGTCGTTTTAAATAATTTAAGTTTTATCGTTTTTATGTCTATTAACACTAAACCTATCGGTCGAATTGACCGTTCTTAAACTTTTGTAAAACTTACACATTTTTAAACGTTATAATATCGTAATCAAACTACATGACAATTCTTCGAATATGCATATAATATTTTCTACATTCTTTACTTTTAGTTATTTCCATTATTACCTGCGTTATATAATAAAATAACTTTTAATTACCGGTCAATTTGACGGCGTGCGGTAGAAACAGGTATACAAGAATTGTCGGTAGGTTTAGTGTTAAAATAGTTATAGAGTTACAAGGTATATAGGATATTTAGTTTATGCTATAATAAAGGCATAAGATGGTATTAAAAATGGAATTTAAAACGCAGTGATACTCTAATCTCAAAGTATATTAATGTCTCAATATTTTCAATTGTTCTATATTTCAAAGGAATCAAGACAATTTCTTTCCTGCAGTCTTCTGCTGACGGAAATGAATCGTATTTACGGGAGGAAATGGTAAATCCGTCAAGATGCGATCGCTACGTAGCAAGCACTTGTATACTGAATATACACTCATACTAGTAAAGTAAAAAAAAAAAAAAAGTTTCTAACATAATTGTCATATAAAAAGTTTTAAAGTCATATATCGATCATACATTGTAATAATTTTTATAATAATAAGAACACATAATATATGTGTTGATATGTTCTGGTTCATATGATCGGATTACAGTTCACTTTATTTAGTATGAACATAAAAGTGTTATTTGATAAGTGAATGCTGATAACAAATAAATAATTATGTGATAAACAGGTAATAGAACACCGATAGTGTTGATACACACATACACACATACATACATGATGGATTCTATTGCGATATATACATTGATTTGCTGATATAGTTTTTAGAACTGAATCAATTAGTTTACGAAAACTGTAATAATTTATATAAATTTTTATTTATAAATCTTAAATATCCAATATTTTCCTAATCATTGCCGAAGTAATTTCTTTACTTTTTAGATTAAAAAATATGATACGAGCAATAGAAGGTGTACGAATAAGCGACACCCAATATCATATTATTATTTCTTAATCAGCATTGATTGCATAACACACAGTCGGCGGTCACAAACTCGATACATACGTCACCGATGACGTCACGGGCCGTTCAACCCTGTCCTACTGACCCCACTTGAAGTACTGGAAAATTGACTTTGCAGGTCCTCAAACGAAAATATATCAGCAGCCAGATACAAAAGTGCTGTCTTTATTTGAGTACGAATTCTTTCATATTTAAGTGTTAAGTCGTGAAAATTGCGGTCGAGAAATAAATAGTTATCAAAAAAAAAAAATGTTATGCTGAAAATATTCCTGAATAAAAATAGTAATTGGCTAAAGCTTGTCTCATGTTGTGAGAGTATAAAATGACCAGTAATTTAATCTTCTAAAGGAAATGCATAAATAACATGAAAAGACCAAATCAAGCTTTGAACGTTGAAATATAAGGAGTAGGGTTGGCCGGAATGCCGCCATAGCAAGAAAAGTTAAAGTAACAGTGTAGGTACAGAGCCCTTGTAATTTTATTAAATGTGTCACATCTCATCACCTACCCACAAAAACACTTAATTATAGAAAACACAAAAGGTAATCATAAATATTTCTAACCATATTGATGCATTTGCTAGATTTAGGAAAACTAAAATTGAAATCTATATTAGTATATATTTTTTTATTTATTGTAAGTATAAGTCTGTTACCTTCATTCCTGTAATATATTTCTAAGTTATTCCTAATACTAAATAACGATTAGTTATAAAAATAATTTAATAAAAATCATCGCCATCTTAATATTCTTTATTGCTGTACCGATTTTCCTTGTAGCCGGTATTTAGACTTTAGAAAATGTCAACAACATGTTACACATAGATCCTTTTTATACGTCACTTTCAGCGTTTTTTACATAAATCATCAATGTAAGCCTAATATGTTTTATTACCTATTTTAACTTTCTAAAATTATATTTTGTAGTGTAAATGAATATATATATATATATGATATTGATTGATATTAAAAAGTATCTCTACAATTTACAAATAACTGTCTGTATTATTGTCTTTACTTTATAAGATATATGTATGAACATAATATATGAAAATTACACTATCATTGGCTTAACGTATCTTGATAACATGATGAGTCGCATTAGTTTCTACTTGTAGGTGATTATCAAAAATCTTCGTTCAACAAACTACATACGCAATTTAAAAAAAAAAGAGGCTGCGAGTTCTAGCATTTTATAAATACAGTGGGTATTTAAAGAAATCAGAATCAGAATCATCAGAATGTAAATTATTTGCTACGTTATCGAATGTGTAAGTGTTTTTTGTCATTACATTTTATTCTTGGTAATAACTCGAGAAGTTTCTTTTGATATGATGGCATTGAAACTGGAAATGTAAATATAAATTAAAATACATTTAGGGCATCTTCTGTATACACATTAGTTTTATACTTATCTATTTATTTTATTATATTTATTTATCTTCACGCCATATTCCTTGCGGGGGCTAACAAGAGACGACGGAGCGCCAAACGCTACGTTCCCTCTTACGCCTCGACCACAGACATCAACCTTTAAATATATTAATCAATTGAACTTGAAGTGATAAATGATAACAAGAATAAATAATTTGAGCCATTTCTATAATGATTCCTTATATTAGAACTACGAGTAACTTTATCACAGATCGTACAGTTCTATTTAAGTTCGAACTAAGTTTAATGTCATTAATAATTTCTTGAATTCTTTGATCATATATATCTAGATCTTTCTAAAATCTGAGTCAATTTATTCCGATAGTATTATCTGATATAACGCTGTTATTTATTGAGGTTATAATTGTAGGTATATGGATTATAAAGACAATAGAAATAGGTATATCTGTAAAGTATTAAAAAAATTCAATAACTGTTTAATTGAACTTTAGTTAAAAAATATAAAATCTGAAATTGTATCTTTGTTTATATTGTTATTAAATAAACAAGCATGTTACATTGCTAATAAGATGATTAGAGATTTCATTGTCCAATTTAAGTACGTTTGACCCCAAAAACAACGAGTTAAAGTCCACCAAACACTAGATTACCAGAATAGCCGTTTTACAATACTTAATCATGCGAGTATATATCTGAACATTGATATGATTGTATAAAGATAATGTTAATTCTAATATACAGTACGTATCGACCCAGGTGTTCTGTCACCTGTTATGATAAGGAAACTTAACATTCTATATTCTATTGACATCTCTTAACTTTTATAATCACTACATTATAGACATTTCCTTTTTACTTGATAGTATATCTCTTTATCCGCATACATATCATTAATTAACTCTCGTTACTGCATTGCTGAAACCATAGTTCAATCAGAGGATCAATGAGTAATTCACTGTAATTTTGTGAATATTATCAAGTTACAATGAAATATAAATCATCTCGTTCATTATCTTTTTATATTGTATTATTATCATCATCGTTTATATTTGTATTGTCTTAGTTTTGAATCTAGATAAAAATATCTTTCTTGATCTTATTAGTGAATAAAAAAACAATTTAACTTACGAAATTGGTCATATTTCTTTATTTTTTGGCTTTAGCTATGCATTCGTCAATTTAAATCACAAGGCTCGGCGTTTGTTTGTGTGGAGTATTGATTATTCAAAGGTAGTGCAGTGATCCAATATTGCAAGTTTCTTGTGGTCTGATCTACTTTGCCTTTGTTATTAACCTTTCATTGATTTCAGTTCTTGTTATGATATCTTCAGACGTAAGATTTGTTATTTTTGTTATGTAACAAATATTTGATTTAGTTATAGAAAGGAATTGGTTGATTTGATCTTGTAATACATACACATTAGCATTATAGTATCTACACACGATGATTTAAACTGCGAATTCAAATTTTATTTCAAGTAGCAGATGCTGTTGGATCCCAAGTTATTGTTGTAACAATGTATTCTTAATTAGTAATTTGAATGACTCCCCAGACTATCCGTATTGTCTCTGGATAAAAGTTCACTTTTTTTAACAGAAAATCGAGAAGATTAAATACTTTGGGGTTGCTATTCGATCTTAGTTGCTACGAGAGAGTTATCTGTGTCACAGTCTATATTATGAAATGAACGGGTATGGATGGAATATAGAGTCTTTTAAGCCTTTTTCCTTGTCAATACAACATTTAGCCTATGCCAATGTCCAGAGCGACATTTTGTTTTTTTAAAATTAGTATTGCGGGACACAAAGGTGGTGTGTAAAACAAAACTGTAACAATCGTTGGCCCTTTACGTTTTGTGTGCCAATACCGTGTTCACCCACACAATCGTGCCAAAATGTATTGCTTTGTCCTATTTGTGCATTAAAATCTCCGAGTATAAAGAGCTTACTCTTGTATTACCCTTACGTCCTTACAATTTTCTTCTTTATGTACTCTTTCGTCTTCTACAATTACTCTAAAGTCAGTGATAGAAAAGATAAAGACGTCAGCTTTGCCAGAAGGCGTATGCTACTATGGTTACCAAGCTGCAGTTGGTATTTAAACGCATTATTGTAATGTGCTCCGACTTTCTAGGAACTTCTATGGAGTTCAGAATTTCATTCCTAATTGCAAAGCCCACTACGTGCTCGCAAACATATGAAGATGAACTTCTATTCTTTTATGAAAATTTCACCTGCCAATTTACATTCTTGCATGGCTGCAATCGTAATATTGTGCTACTGTGAATCAAAATGGTTTTGCGAAGTTATTGGTCACAATTTAAACTTCCGTCGATTTTAAGGAAGGCCGTCCTCTTAGAACGGTCCAGTTATATTTGTACCAAATGTAACCGCCTGTCTAATTATTAATTAGTACTCTTTTCGGGAGACAACGTATCACCAGCCACTGCCACTTCCTGTGTTTTTGTTAACTTTGAGCAAGCTGCAGTGTGTGAAGTGTCTTCACTTGGACGCCATTTTGTCTGGAAAACAAATAAACGATGTAAGCACGCCCGAAACTTAGGCCAGACCCACAATAACGACAAGCGGGTTTGTGCGGTGCCGGTCGGTTGCAGGACCAGGGTTTACTAGCTTTAGTTTAGTCGCTTCTTACTGTCGTAAGACTGTCAAAGTCACTGAAGTGTCACCTTGGTAACTTTGAAGATGGCCCTACTTTAAAGTGCCGGAAATCACACAACATAAATAATTAAATAAATATGTATAATATATACATTAATATATAATATTTAGGTAAATATTTGTCCGTTAAAAACATACTTCGCTTAAGTATATGAGGAAAGTTCGCATAGCTTTCTCACTTTCATATTATTTTAATATGATTTATATTATGATAGACTATAGAATGGAAAAAAGTAGTCCATAACCATATAAACATAATGAGGTAGGGTTGAAAGGGTTGTAATGAGGCGATGTGGAAAATAGGATTAATGAATTCAAAATACATATGTACATATTATATGTAAATGTAAACTATATGTTCTATGTGAATGAACCCACGTATTAATGTAATTAAATTACCGATACCGAATTTTAAAGCCTCCGCTCATCGAGGAGGAATAAATATTAAAATGAAACCAAAAACAAATAAGTGTATAGGTATACAATTGTGTTTTTTTTAATAGAATTCTATGAATAATTTAGTAAAGAACAAAAAATGTAAAAGAATGCTAAATCTTTAACGCTTTTAATCTTTCATCTGGCGTTATTAAAATAAGGTCAACTGGCTCAGCCAATTCTAAAGTTGCAAAAAATATTTGCTCTTTTTCTGCTGATATGACTGAACGGCTTCTTAGCTGACTTAACTTTTTTAAAGCATTCATTGAATGATGAATTCTTTTCAAATGTTTTTGATAGCTCTCAATTAATTTAGTTAGTAATATTAATTTTTTATAAAAAGTGATAGACTACGCTATCTAAATTCAAACGTAAGATTTATTATTATTTTACCAATATGCAATAAACTATTTGCTTTTACTCAAATGCAACGATACTCAGCTTTTATATTATTCTATATAGTTTGTATGAATGTTATTACCTTTTTTGCATATTGCAGTTAGTTTACACATTCCTAGTTTGATTTGATATCGGTTTTTGTTTGATATAGATGAATAGTTTACTGAAAATGTATGTATTGTTTCACAGACTTGGGGGATATCATTATTTTCATCCGCTATCAATGCAATGCTTCAAGATGCATCATTAAACAATATTGTTGAGAAACAGCTATTTCTATTTACTGTTAGTTGCTCTGCACTATATGTCTGTTATTTCCAACTATTTCTTCTAGAATGATAGCTGTGTGAAAATTACACCACGATTATCACATAACCATGAAATGGTTTTGCATTGAATTGCCAACGGTAATAAACGTTGACATCGTGTCTTTCCCAGACTTCAATGTATACATTGTAAATGCATAATTTCGAAAGGAAAATCGTTTTTATTATAAGATCGAGCAACACAAGCGACAAGCGTTTTTTAACGATAAAATTGTCACTACATATCGCCTTTATTTAATACATCTCGAACTATGCGACCAACGGACATAATGTGTAGTCCAATGGGTCTAAATATATGAGTTGAAAAGTATGAATATTTGACATCACTCATAATTGTAAAAGTGATGATGATAGATTGGAACAATTTTTAACATATCGGCCGCATGACTTACAAATTTTACAGTTTAACTACCGTGTACATATGAAAACGAAAGTATAATTGGAGTTCCTTGACCCCGTGTCTTTGACACATGATAAAAATAACTATTCTATGTTTGTAATATCAGCTCCTACTTATTCGTTGGTTTGATAATATTAAATTAAGAAGAAGCTATTGCTGAATGAAATTTACATTATTATTAAAAAAAAGTTAATCTTATTTACCGATTACCGGAGCGTAGGAGAGTAACGTTTAAAGTAAATTTAATATAATAAGGGTAGCAGGAGCTCATCGTTGTTTACCGGTAACGGAAAGCTTGAAATCGTATTATTATATCTCAGCCTTCGTATGTTTCTTCTAAATCTTATATTCTTTAGGATACCTTTTAATTTGAATGAGAATTTATTAAAAAATAGTTATTGCTGTCAGGTTTAGATTTCAATTTTATGAGAATAATATCTGGGGTAAAAAAGAATTATTACTTACGATTTACTTTACAATTTATTAAATATTAAGCCACGACCTAGTCTTAATTGTTTTATAATGCAGCAACTAAACTAAATAGATTGGTT
The DNA here is from genome assembly GCA_918358695.1 of Melinaea menophilus ssp. n. AW-2005. Lineage (NCBI taxonomy): Eukaryota > Metazoa > Arthropoda > Insecta > Lepidoptera > Nymphalidae > Melinaea > Melinaea menophilus. The sequence goes on from OU911052.1 coordinate 445,221, forward strand.
TGAAAACTATACCGCAGGTGGATACGATAGAAGGTTGTATTAAGTTGGATTATGACGTAAGTAACTTGCTCTTTTCAGGACAGTGATATTTTTAAATTGTTCAAAGTATCAATATAGGAATAACTTAACTTTTGAATTAAATATTAAACTTTAAAACATAAACTTAATAACAGAGTATAGTTGTATATAAATAAACGTTAATCATTTGTTAATAATAATAAATTTTATAAAATACATATTGAAAATTTAAGAAAGAATAACAAAAAAATATGGAAGACGTTATTTTGAATATGTATATATTTGCAAATCAAATTATTATTATTAAGTACCTACTCTGTTAACAATTTATTTAAGTTTCAATGGAAGAGAAAATAATAAGCAAGATTAAAATCAAAATTGAATCTATGCAGTTGTAGCAAATAGTAAGAGGTTTGGTGTTATCTTGAGTTAATCTCCTGATCGTCCTAAAACTTTTTGTGGCAGTTTCTGTAAGTTCATAGTAATATTTACCCACTTTAAGAATGCCAAGTGTTCAAGCGATGTGTTGTTATGGTTTCAATCTTACATTACTTTAAAAGGAATGTAATGTAAGTCTGGCTAAGAATGCACCGCTTGGAAGTGCTGAATCCGATCATATGCGGTTTGGCGATTTTGTCGAATGAAATTCCTCACTTTTAGCACAAATTCTTCCGTAAGAGCACTAAAAAGCGACCACTTCTCTTTTCATCTTCAATGAAACTTATTATAACAGCGACACAGTTCTTTTAGAAGCCCCCTTGTCCATAAAAGCTTCTTGAAGATTCATCCGGTTAAATGTTTAAGACGTAGGCGTGAGAAATGTACTAACAAGATACTTAATAAAGATTAAAGTTAAAACGAACTCTACTAATAAAATATATATGTATAATATATATAATATAATATAAGATGCGATCTCTTCGCAGAATATGCGGAGTCAGTCTAGCTGATCGAATCCGCAATGAAGAGATCCACAGAATGGCAGGTACTAGCGAAGATGTCACGGTGAGAATAAAGAAGAACGTGCTCAGGTGGTTTGGGCACGTTGAACGAATGAGTGATGAAAGAATGGTAAAAAAGATTTATATGGGAAAAGTGAGCGGTAAGAGAGACAGGGGGAGGCCTCGAGTGACCTTCGAAAACACAGTAGCTACGATACTGGAGGAAGGTCACGTAAAAAGCATGAGGACCCCCCGGAGGGCATGTATGAAGAAGTTGATGTCTGTGGCCGAGGCGAAAGAGGTATGCAGAGACCGTAGCGTTTGGCGCTCCGTCGTCTCTGGCTACCCCGCAAGGGATATGGCGTGAAGGTAAATAATAAATAAATAATAATAATAATAATAATATACAATTAAAGCTTTTTACGTTTATAATAATATAAATGTTCCTACAACAGCATAATATTATTGTACCTAGAAAAATGTCCATTGCCAAATGTAAATCAGATATTATGTAATATATGTTTATCATGGCCATGTGTGAGAGAGAAGGCAGTAAAACCATCTAGTTGTTGCTATTGAGCAAAATATATATATGTGTATATATTACTCAATAGATTTCGAAACTTGAAACCTACACTCTACTGCGTTTATTACTGTTCCTCTCATTAATGTTTCCTTTTTCGGATGACACAGTAAGTGAACTCTAGAGCAATTTAGAACCAAATTTATTAAAGACAATTCGAGATCAATTTGGTACCAATTTTGTTTATTAAGATAGATAACAGTAGTTATGTTGCCTAGTTATTGTATGTGGTAATGAATGCCTTATCTGGGAATTAATATTTGATTTTTTATTTTATTTCATTTATGTATTGAATAATTACTAATAACATGACATTTAATCGTTTTTAATGTATATACTATTTTAATTACATTTTATTATTTGATGAAATTAAATAAAAAGAAATATTTTATAAGCTGGATTAAAATATTAATTTTATTAATTATTATTCTTTAATAAAAGACTTGATACCTACTTTTACGAAAACTATTCCAATGTAGAAATGTGAAATTTATTACAGTAAATGATTGTTGAGGTTAGGTTTATCTTTATTTAATTATTCACAAACATTCATATTTTGCATCACGTTACAGTTTATTAATTATTATTAATATTATTCATATGTTTAAAAGTTGACTGGCTTAATCTTTATAATATCAGCTATCCGCCATTGCAAATTCTCTTAATATCGATCCAGCCGTTTCACAGATTAGCCAGAACAAACAGACAGAGAAAAAAAAAGGATTTTTATTTAAATACCGTATATAGTTTCATATGCATTTAGCAAAAAGCTGTTAATATGAAATTGCAATACAGATATTTTTTTGTGATAATGTCTATGCCGTTAGCCTTCCTGGCAATGATAGCGTCCCCGCCCTGAAAAGGGGGTGGCCAGAAAGGCCGGACGTCTTGAAGGCGCCTCTTGTCAGGCTCGGACAACGGCTCAGGCCGCCGTTGGTTGGGAAGCGAAGATAGGAAATGGTTAGACTTGATACTAATGCCCTCTGACGGCAAAATGGCGACAAAGACGCTGCTATTGCTGTGTGTTTGTGCTAACCTATCGTAATCGTGTCCTCGGGTCAAAGAGTACTGACTTGGGTATTCTCTTTTGACTTTAAGAGTCTTACGGGACGCGTATCCTGTGGTCTCAACCACCCAAACGGTTGTCCCACAGCACTGTCAAAGTAGTTTTTGGAAAGCCCCTTGAAGTACCGTGCGATCGTAGGGAGGTCTTAGCCTTAGCCGCTATGCACATGAACCACGGTGCCCCGATGAAGAACCGCATTCATTTGATCTGAAGCACCTGAAGAGATTTCAGATTCGCGTGAGCGAAGGCAACGCTTACATAGGACCTGACGAAGCGTATGCAGGCTTTGTTAAGTGCGACCTTATTTCTAAAGGACAGTTTATTTCGCTTGCGTAACAGGGGCTAGAGACGATCTCGAATGAAGACCATTCTATTACGAACGGTCCTTGTGTGAAAAAAAAAGATTAACTGTTTTGCCATGTTCACTCCTAGGTATTCACATCGGTATCGCTTTGTAAGGTAGAGTTTGATTTCTGGAAAGGCCATTATGGATCATGAGCTTTCGAAAAGCACCTCAATCCTCCATTTCCAAAGCCAGTGCTCGAGGGAGTCGGCTGCGGTCTGGAGACGTTGGGAAGTCTCATAAAAATATCTTGACATTGTGTAAATTGCAGTTTCATATGCGAATACGCCTATTAACATTCTTAAGTATTGGTATGGAAACCAGGTCAACAATGTACGATGGGAGGAAGCGTTGTCTTGCCCGTATGGTCTGGAGTGTGGCGTGAGTAAAGGGTTTAACTTCGCCAACTCTTTTTAAAATTTATATAAATGAGTTGATAACTGAGCTCAGCAGTACCAGAGTTAGCTGTTACATAGATGGTGTATGTGTAAATAATGTAATATTAGCTAGGCTGACGACATGGTGCTCTGCTTAGTGCATCCGTCTGTGGTATAAGAAAATTATTGTTTGTATATGAATCTTATTCTAATTCGCATGACCTAATTTATAATGTAAAAAAGAGCCAAATAATGGTCTTAAATGTCCGAGGCATGTGTAAGAAAGAAGTACCACCGGTATTACTTAATAATTGTAAATCTCAGAAATCCTTTAATGCTCTCCGCGTTTAGTATAACAACGCGTTCAGGATGCTGTTGGGGCCACCCTGAAGCTGCAACGCCTCAGTGATGTTCGCTGAAGCCCGTGTTGATTGTTTTTATGCACTCATGAAAAAAAGATGCGGGTCTCTGGTGCGTCGGGTATGGGGTAATGCCAACAGAATCCTGAGCATGATATCTAATAGGCTGGGTAGCATATAACACTTCATTCAATAATGTGTGTGACTGACACATAGATGGCTCCACTAATACCAAATCAATATTTTTTTTCGAAAGCGTTAACCTTTTTAGGTTAACTGTCAAAATTATATGTCAATCCGACCATTAGTTTATAAGTTACAGTGCTTTAAGTGACGCTACTTTTGAGTTTTAAAAAAAATGAATTCAAAGCAATTTCGTGTGTTGATTTATCATTGCTTTTTAATGAAAAAAAATACTGTTCAATGCCAGGAATGGCTTGAAAAACATTATTCGGACTCTGCTTCATCAAAAAGAACCATTTGTTATTGGTATGCCGAATTCAAACGTGGTCGTACAGACACCGATGACATTCCATCTACTGGACGGCCAAATGACGCTGTTATTCTGGAAAACGTTGAAAAAACACTGAAAATTATTATGGGCGATCGTAAAGTGAAGTTGCTCGAGATAGCTGACATCCTAAAGATATCAGCAGGCAGTGTACACACCATAATACACGAACATTTGGGTATGAAAAAGGTGTTTCCAAATGGGTGCCGCGTTTGCTCACACCGGAGCAAAAACAACAACGAATCGATGATTCAAAGGCTTGTTTGGACATTTTTAAGCGTAATAAATCGGAGTTTTTGCGTCGGTACATCACAATGGATGAAACATGGATAAACCATTACACTCCGGAGTCCAATCGGCAATCTGCTGAGAAATCTGCTGATTTGGCAAAAAAATGTGTTTTAATTAGTTCGTCACACACATTATTGAACGATGTGTTACATGAATCATTGCTGCTCCCGTTGCAAGCAGGACAGTTCAGTGGTGATTCGTGTGTATTGTAATATTTATTTTAAAAAAGTAATAATAACTAACCAAAACTAGTCAATGGTCACTTCAATAAAAATATATTATTATTATTATAAGTGAATTTTAAATGTCGCTGGAGTAAATGGAATAGAGGAACAATAGACACTTTTTTTTTCATTATTCTCAAACCTCGACTCTTCTAACAACGTCCTTCATTAAACCATTATTCATATATGACATTCATTTCATTATAATAGTAATTGACAACAATGAGTTTCTTACTGTTTAAAATGTGACAACAACCGCATACAAGATCTATCAGCATATTATAAAAAAATATGCAAATAAGATATATTTTTGTGGGTAAACGTGATAGGCGAAGATATTTTTTAGCAACTCGAGTAAATGGAATCGTGTTATAGATATTTAAATTTAATATAACTTATTGTTTACCCATAAATATTACAATGGTACACTCAAATTGCAAGCATATTCCATATGTAGCGATCTGAACATAAAAAATATGACGTTCTCTCAACAAAATGTGATCTATTGTTTGAGTATAAAATTTCAGAGGCGATGCTAAATGGAGATATATGATAAATACCGACAATATAAATGTTATTTGATCAACAAAATGAAGTATTAAAACTCAAACAAATTGATTTAATGTTTGAATTAAATGGTTTTATTAAAACAACCCAAACGTTTTATTTTTTTTCGAAATATTATAATAAAGAGATAAGAGTATTTAGATTATTCGTAATACAATTTTGTATCCATACCACATTTGATAATTGTATCTCCCTGGAGCATTAGGCCCTTGGAATTCATCTTCAAAAGATATTTCCGCTTATTAATTTGTGTCTTGCAAGTGTGTTCTTAACTGATTTAAACATTTTTAGACAACAGTTTCTAAGTTTTATCTATTTAATAAAACCAGCACTAATTATTTAAGGAACAGGAGCACTTAAGGAATCCAAGAACGTTCCGTTATGTGTTCAGAAAATCCCATTCCTGCCGTAGTAGTAAATTTTATGTGAATTCTTTTGATCTGGTCTTTCAAACAAACAAGACGAAGTAGGGATTGCTCTATTGTTTACTATCTATATTTATTCTAAATGAAAAAGCTTGTTTCACCAGTAGTGCCACGTATTCATAAACGACTGAACTATACTTCAACATTTTAACTCACATACTTAAGTCGTCGGAAATAAAAGTGAAAGAACTAATCATTCTAAAGACTTCTGTTCTGAATGTGCATTCGTTAGATGTCTAGATGTTCACAGTATTAGGCGTGTTTCCAAAATTGCTTGCATATAGCTAGGAATTTTGTAACTGGCCAGATAATAATGTCTTGTTCCTGTAAATATTTCCTTAAAATACAACGTAATTAACAAGGTTAAAAAACCTATTGAGTTTATTTTGATAAAACACTTATTATTCACAATCGAATCGTATTGATCCATTAGAGGCATAGTTAAATACGTAATAAAATTTGCCGCATTGCCTTATTTTAGAGTAAATTTAATGAATAACAAATATTCTTATAAATCTGGCAAAGACAATCTCCCTTGGAAACGATCCAGAACGGCCTCGGTTCGCGTCATGTACCTGTCGTATATATGACGTGAATATTTGACCTATAAAAAATATTCAAATTTTACTGCATACGGTATCGTAAAATTTTTATTATATTGTATTTAGATTTTTTCTTACGTTATAATGTATAAACATGGATTTGGTCGACTTGTAGTATATGATATCTTTCACCATAAACAAATTTTTTCATTTTAAATTTTCATTATCGAAGCTTGTGTCCCAAACGTTGCCTTTGTATTATAATTATTATCGAATCCCAAATATCTCTGAGCCCTTTTATGCAATGCATTAATATTTGCAGGCAGTTTAAGCGTAGAATGAAATATGATTATTATTTTACTTATGACTATTATTACGACCACCTCTTCGATGTAGGTATTTTTAGAACCGTTTATATTTTATTGTTCCACAAATATTCTTGATATATAATCTTCAAATAATTGTAAACAACCACTTCTGTTCATGATTTAACTTTAATTCTTTCTCAGGTATATCTAGCGCTTTTCAAGCCGCTTAGAGTTTCTCGTCGCCAATTCCGGCGCGTGCTGATGTGTATGCGCAATGTGAGACAGCTCAAGTGCCACGAGCTTTACGCTCACGAGAAAGTCACCAAGGTGGATAGCCTCTCGCTGGTGCTATCTGGGAAGTAAGTGGTTTTTGATATTTCTAAACCTATAGTCAATACATCTTACTGGAGATATATATTTGGTTCGGTTAATAATATTTCTACTATCATATTGAATGTAAACTCAAAATGTATTAAAAGTTTTATGGTAATGGTTTTATAATAATAAATGAATTAGTCTATCTTTTTATAATTTATGAATAGGAAAATCGTATCGGTGATTCAAGATCAGTATCAGTGACGGCACTGACGAGCGATTACATTTAATAAATATACACTTTTTTTCTTTTTTTAATTTATTATAAAAAATTGAGTACATAACACAAATAACACATAATTTCTTGCCAAACTCGAGAGTTTGACGGCAAGAAGCGCTCTTTAAATACTTAAACTAACACTATAAACTACTACACCAACATTACAATTAAAACCTCATCTTACAGAAATATTCAAAAACAATATACATGTAACATTATCAGATGTTTTTTTCCCTTTGCGGTTTTTATTATCGTTATAATATCTTCATATGTCTTAAAAATAGCCTCTAACCACATTTGTTTCTTACGTTATATATAATTCCTTACGTTATAATATATATACTTCCTTATTTTGAAAAAATGGAATTGAAATACTAGTTTGTATTAGTTTTCTTACTCTTTAAATCGTTTTTTAGTTATCTAAAAAGGTATACTGTTATTTATTAATTATATACTATTAAATTAAATCTGCTTTATCTGATTATATGAGATAGTTAAATAAAGCTACCTCTCTGGTAAACTAACAAAGTCAAATAACCTTAATGGCAATTCAAACAGGAAGCGACTGTCATTAAACCGTAGATCTTTTTTGTTTACACAACATCACTTGCACAGTGTCTCTCGGCACGTTACCGACCTTTACACAAGTTGTTCTTTCTTTTCTCACTTACATGTAATAAATTTTTTCCTAACCCTAGTGGTATATTATCATGGAAAAGGAATTGTAAAGTTTATTATGTGGAAAAAAATTGCCTGTACAAAACTAATTTGAATATATAACATCATACCAGAGTAATTATTTGTTAGCCAACTAGTTATGTCGAGTGCATTTGGTGGAAAAATACAAATTTATTATTAAAATTAATTTATTAAAGTAATACTTTATTACTATATATTTTTGAGCGTCAGTGTAATGCCTACATTAAAAAGTGGTTCTAGAACCTATTCTAGGACCTCTTTTCACGTATTGACTCATGTTAAAATTTTCTAATCTTATTTTCTTATAAGGTCTGGTTTAATAGAAATCATCAATTCTCATTCATACATTTTGTGTATGAATGAGAATTGATGATGATTCGGAATATATCGCGATTCCTTATTCAGGGTATAATGTACAATTACTATTATTTGTACATATATTATTTATTTTAGTAGTTAATGAATATAATATAAGTAAATATTCTACAATTTGTTGATAATCTGACCTTTAAATTGTAGTTTATTTTTATAATGGCGACAATAAATTTAATTATTACTCAATTGTTTTTGGAAAAATAATGGAATTTGGTAGATGAGTAGGGCACCAAGTAACACAAGACTCGGAGCTTTTTTGCAACTTTTTCTAAAGATTTTTTATGTATTCTATTTTATACGAACATTTTCTTAGATACTTTGTCGATTGGTAGTGATTCACGGTATATACAGCCGAACTGAAAAAGGATCAGGTTTTAACATTATCTGAAATGATATTACCCCTTTCAATGTCATTTATCAAATACCAGTATCTTCGACATGAGAACATCAAAATATAAGAATGTAGAATCCTTGCCTTGTAAAAATAATTTCTAGAAGTATTTTAACTAACGAAGTGCAAAAAGTGCATTATTGAAAATAAACAACTTTTATAAAGTATAAAATATAAAGACGATAATTGGACTATTTATATTAACTAATCAAGATCTATTATTATTTATTATGGTGCCTTAGTTAAGAAAAACAATAATATAATAATGCTATATTGTAAATTATAAATAAAAATTATGAAGTTCATTATTTAATCTTTCGTATGAGCGTGCGGGGTCTCCGATAACTGACCAGCAAATGAACGTTTGCAACATCCTAAAAATTGCAAGAGCATTGCCATCCTTGGAGGTGTCAATGTAGGCCTAATATAAGAAAAAAAAAATCCTTGAAAACCGCACAGGAGAAGATCGCCACGGAATCAGGTGATACGGAGGGTATTGCAGGCGGGCGACATGCTGTGCGGTGATGAAGCTTCAGGTTATAATTATCATAGAAGTAAGAAGAGAAACTACGTCTCAGTGCCTGGAACGAATATCAGATACTGATTAGAGAGAGGACCCAAGGGAGGCCTAAACAGTGACTTGGTGCTTTCCGGGATGAATATTCTACAAAGAGCGCTTGGTATGGCTGTCATCGTCCAGTAGACGAATGTGCGTCTTAACTAACTGGGACAGACCATTAGCCAGAGCAGCGTTAAATACAGATATCTCCGCGTAGTCGGTGGCAAGTGACTCTAGCCAATCCGCATTGTGCACGTTAAAGTCCCCGAGGACTAACATTGGTGTTATTATTATAGCTGTGACGTTTTTCTTAAATCTTGTAATTCCGACACACATTCGACATATATAATGCACGAAGTCCTTCCTCTGGGCATCGATATTCGAAAGTGGGACCTTTACAAATTGGATATCTCTATATAACGTCGTCTATGATTCGCACATTTTTTAAAATATAAATCATTGATACTAAATTCTTAGTTAATAAATTTCATACACAAGAGTAAAAGAACAAATATAAAAAAATATATATGCTAGATTTGACATTGCTATAGCAAAAAACTTTTCCTCTAGCGCCATCCTCATCCTAAAATCATTCTTTGTGGTTTACACAAAAATATATATATGCCTTAATACTCTGAAAATTAAGGATAAAAAAAGGAAAAAAAAACAATAATCGACACACTTGAAAACTAAGAAATGAAAATGGTGAACAGATACGTCACTCAAAGAAAAAAACGTTCATACATACTGTTATGTAATTCAAGTGTCAACGAAGCTTTTTTTGAAAACGTTTTACGAGCATCGTGATCTTGAAAAAGTGAATAAACTGACAATTTTATGGGCAATGTATTATATATATATTACGTTTCTAACAATTTTTAAAAATTTGTTAAGGAATATTTGTTGAGTCTGCGAACGGATACTACAGTATTGTCGAATATCTAGAACATGATTCATCCTGGTTATGAAGCGCTCGATGCCAGGCTACTTGAAGATTATTATAAATGTAATTTAGGCTTAATTATGACTTACACTGTTTTGAATAAACCACACTTTTACTGAAGATTTTAATTTTTATTATAGTTTTTGGCAGAATGTCAAAGTTCACGTAAAAAGGTGCCGATTTGTATCGCTTCAATAAAATACCGGTTTATATAAGTCGTATGTCAAAAGATGATTTAACCTTAAATATTAAGATTGACTTCAATTGACCTCTATTCTTATGTGAAAGACAAGTGCTGAAACCGCAAAAAATTTTAATCTGTTTATCTTTTAAAAAGATTTGATTACGTAACGTAACAAAAAATATGGACAATATTTTTCATTATCTCTCATATGTTTTTATGTATACAATACATGTAGCAACATTGAATTGAAAATTTTTTATTCGTTATATTAAAAAAAAAAAACTTCCTTCAGAGTCGATAATGTACTACTTGTACAGCAATCTAAGCAATAGTACAAAAATTCGTTCAGATACAATTTTGAAGAAACATGTAAATTATTGTTATGGGATCCAATGAATCGTTGATAACTTGTATCAAGTTCAATGAATAATTGATCATCTGTTCGAATTTTATTCTCGATTATTTAATTCAAATCAAAGTTATGCATATTTATTGCAATTTATATTTAATTTTCAAAAGACCTTTTCATGATTTAATTTGGAGTAACTTAATCAGCTCCGACGAAAAAATCATTGGCAGTATAGCAACTAAGTCAGTACTGACATTCTATCACATTGGAAACTGACACTTGATTTGAACCGGAGTTGGACCACACCCTTTCCTTTTATTTGCTTGTAATGAATGCCCCTTTGATTAGATTTTGGACTAGCAAAGGTTTAAATTGGATTTCCAAATAGTCTTACATTATAAGATTTCGATATTTATGTCAAATATTAATGTATATGTAAAATTAAATGTAAATTAACATATAGCAATGAAGTTGCGCTTGACGAATTATAAGTCGATGTAGAAATTAATTAGACCAAGGCACGAATGCCGAATATATATAAGTTACAACACTGACATATTAGTTCGCAATAGTGCTGACCAATGAATCGTTTAAATAACACTATTTTTTTTCTGATAAAGACAAATTATAATATACTGTCTACATCCCTAGATTGGTGTAGGTTAGAGTGAAAGTTTAAACGTAACAGATTCAATATTTGCTATTTACATTTAGATTTTATGGTAAATATTATATTCCCAAGTAAGTGGTTCAAGGCTTGCCAACATCCACTTATAAGCTTTTATAATATATCTACAGCGAGATAGCGAACACCTCCTGGGTCGAGTTCCAAAATGTGACAAAGCTACTAACTGATTGTCAGATTATTATAATATGTATACAGAAGAATCTTTAGAAGATAAGCCGGTTTTAGACTTAAGTATTTTTATTTTATATATTATTATTATAAGTTATTAAATAATAATCGTTATATTAAATTTATATTTTATTGTAAAAGATGTATTTATATACTACGTACTACATCTAGTTTAGTTAAAACCTAAAAAATATGATTTTTTTCTAAAAAGGGGAACTAAAAAGTAATATCCGATAAAATTTTTAAAAGTACACAAATTTATAAACATATCTACAAAATATTGTTAACAGTTGTCTGTTTAATTTCAATTGGATATGTAATTAAAAATCAGATCATAACAAATTACTCTAATTAGTAATATCGTATTTCGATATTAATTGAATTTGAAATCTAATAAATCAGAATTGAACTTTGCACTATATATTGTTCACATTTTACTCCACATTGTATTTCGATTAATGGTATTACTAAGAATCCAAGGATAAATTCAATTAAGTTAGTATTTTGATGAAACCTTGGAAATGATGTAAACAAATGCTACTGAAGCCTAACATTTATTTGATGGGAGGAAGTGATACCGATCTGGATTCTCGTAATAAAACAGCTTTAAAAGTCTTTAATGGAGCAAAATAAAAATTTTGGATGACAATGGACTTTAGCATTAGTTGTATGATAACGACTTCTTGTCTGATTCAAGACATAATAATTTATATTGCTAAAAAATCTCAGTTTGCTTTCAATTTTGGTACAAATTTTAGGTAGTTTTTATTTGGTGCCGAATTACACATAGATATATGATAAGAATGTGTTGCGAGTATAATTTCTTACACATTTTACTTATGAGTATGCTTTAAAAAGTCAATGATGTAAAACAAAAGTATGTATTGAAAATGTTAAAAGAATAGAGGATTTCTAGATTCCTCTGCTCCATATATCTATTCTATTAGAACCTAGCGACTTTTAAATAAATCTTCATCATTAATCAATATAGTCATCTGACTATTGCTATTGCTGATTGCTTTTTTGTTCTTATGTGATAAGTTAAATTATCTGTTAATTTTTCTTTTGAATGTCATATTTACATTTGCTATTCATTCTATTCAATCGCAAAATACTGATTTGTACTTCTTTCACCAATCAGCAATATTACGTTTTGATGTTATTTTTTTTTATTACCTTTTAAATTATTTTGAGTCCTCTTTTCTAAGATAATCTTATCTTATGTCCGTACGAGTGCACTGCAGTGTAATCTACCATAAGATATTATGATGAAAAAAAGCCATCATATGAATTTTTAAAATCGCATCATCATTATTTTGTATTCAAGGGGCTTTCTTTTAAAAACTTTCAAGAAACACGTTTGAGGTAACAAACCTTGAGGTTAAAATTACCTTCGATGGGTAAAGGTTAATGAAGCACTAAATGTTATATGATACAATCCGCACATGGTCCCAGTGTTGGGTGTAATTTTACTACTATTGATATTATTAAACGGGCACACTTAGATGTCAGGTCTTGGCTAATTCGTGTATGTTAATAGTTATATAAAAGCTAAAAGAAATCCACCCGCTAGTTCCAGAGCACTTAAATATATAATTTTAAATCAATTAATGTTATATTTTATTATTATATTCATATAATCGAATAATAATTATACGTTAACATAAAATAAAACCTTGTATAGTGATTTTTGCCCTATTTTCTTTGGCCTTTGTTTGTCCCGTGATTCATGTAATTATTCGATTCTTACAAGCGAGCATTTCACCGAGTACTTGACTGTATTTGTTTTGTTTACTGTTTATTCCGCCTTGTATGTGAGTGCCGAGATTAGCTCTTAATGTTTTACTTAAAGATTTTTCTGTTTTATTTATGAAATTAAATTACTTTTTTACTTAATTTTTCTTTGTAATAAAGTTGTGACATAGAGAGAGTTCACATTAAGCTGTGAACTGTATTCACGTTCCAAAAGTAAGTGATCTACTAAATATTTTTCAGACTGGTGGTATCTCAAAACCAGCGCGCCCTTCACATCGTGTTCCCGCACCACTTCCTCGACTCTCCGGAGTGGTTTGGAGTGTCCACCGATGAGTTCTTCCAGGTAATAAATACTATATGAAGTTTACGTTATTATAACAATCGTCAAAATTACCAGTTTGTCCATTTCTTTAAATTGAAATTTAAAAAATACCAATCGATTAAACATCCTTTACTTGAATGACAACTTGGAAAGGAAAAACATTCGTTGTCAAATGATAAAATACATTCTAGGTATCAATAATGGCGATGGAAGAGTCCAGAGTGCTGGTCTGGCATCGAGATAAGCTCAAGCTATCAATAATGTCTGATGCTTTTCTCCAAGCCGTGTTCGATCACATACTTGGGAGGGATGTCGTTCATAAACTGATGCAGGTGAGATGAGGTTAATGAAAAAAAACAAAGAGTATTTTATCACTTTAAGAGTTACTACACTTTCTTCACTTTGCTTTCTATTTAAAAATCTTGTTATTTCTTTTTTAATTAAACGCCTCTTTTATATATAGTACTTTCAATTATTTAAAGTCGTTCGTTTTACACGCTAACTGGTATTAATTTAATATTCATACATTATAACGGCCTACATACTGACATACATCGCTGCGTTTTAATTATTATACCTTTGTTTGTATATCTTTGTTTTTTGTATGTCTTATCAATATAATATTTCAGTCATTAATTATGTAACCGAGTCAAAAGAGGCAAAAAGAAAATTTAAAGTACTTAATATCTTTTAGTCTGAATGGTTTCTGAAATATATCGAAAGTAAGAAATTAATACCTAATTCATGAAGTAGCGACACTATAGTTCAGTTTGCACAGCGACCAGACAGTACTCCGAGCGGTCGCAGGTTTGAGTTCTATTTATTCATATATTTTGAAAGTGTGTTATTTAATTGTATACGTATCAAATTCCAGGTGAGCGAAACAATGTCGGTAAGCAACGGTCATTTACCGAACAGCTACGAGGAGGGTGAAGACAAACCAATGCTGGTTGTCAAGAAGGCGGGAGACGGTCCCGGCATCACGGCGCTGTTGAACCGACAACTGCAAGGTAATGTAAACCGTATTTTTGTGGAGTAGAACCGTTTTTCGCTTGGTTTTTAGATGCTGGTTGGTTGTCTCTGTCTATTGTATAAGGTTGGAAAGAGATAGATATATATACATAGATATTTTAGCTAATACATGTGCATCTTCAGAGCGCTTTGTTTTAGTTTGTTAATTAAATCACTTGTAATACAAATATATAAAGCAACCGCGGAATCTCATCAGCTATTAATTCTGCATTAAAAGTATGTTAAATGTTTGTTTTAAATATAACAGTGCTATAGCCAATACTATGCATGTACAATTTCTTAATTGTCATACAAAAATATCGTATGATAAAAGTTTTTTTTTTAATAATTCAATAGTGTGTCACTTCACCTAAACCTACCCTTTATATTTCTGGTACAAAAGTATAGTTTGTTTTTTTGTATGCTCAAAGAGGACGAAAATAAAGATATTAATCACCTAATATTTTGAGAGGGCATGCATTTTGTGTAAACTTTATTGAAGCATATATTTATATAATATTAAAATAAATAAATGATTAAAATCCAGCTGCGAAGACGAGTCTAACTCAGTCTTGTCTCAATTCTGGATTTTATAAAAAAAAAAAAAGAAGATAAAAAGATTTGAAATGCAAGAGAGATAAAAATGGTTTACAAATAACTCTATAATAAATATAAAATGACAAAAAATGCAGTAAAGCTTATGTTTTATTTTCGATCATTTAATGGCTATAGCGTATCTTGTAACTCGGACATTTATATTAAATATTATAAAACTTTAATATAATAGTCCAAAACATTGTCTGTATGTGTGTTTGTACGCTCGTGCGACGGCAGGCGAGCACGCCCCGCTGCTGCGACCGACGCCCTCCCACGCCTGCTGAACGAGGAACCCCATTTTCCCCCATCCCACCTCCTAACACCTGACCCCTGACCCTATCAAGCCCCACCTCCTCTATATCATCCCTTCTACAACCCCCTCTAACATTATTGACACGGCTAATGACTTTACGAATCACTTCATAATTTATACAAAAAAAAATTCGCACTAATATTTTTTATAAAAAAATTACTATCAAATGCACTAGCCGTAAGACAATCTTGATAATTTAATCTATATAGTAATAAATTTGAATTCTCTCTTTGATAATTATTATTGGTTTAATTTAAATTATTAATTATTTTAAGATTGTCATATGTATATACTATTCCTTATAATCCGTCCCCTATCCAGAAGAAAAATATTTTGTGATATTATTATTATTTTATCCCAAAATTTTTGCTTCATATACATTATATGTTTTATAACAGATAACAAAACTGAAAATGCAAATAATTGTGTCATATATTAATAATATTTTATAATGATAGTACTGAGCACTATAACACGTGAGGTGTGGTGGGTATATTGTATGTATGTATTGTGTAAACGCACATATATCATTAATAGTATTATTAGATTATAAATAAATATAAGTACAATATATATAATGGAATTGCTTCATTCATTACACATATATTAATATTTAGGTAGTTTTTTTTTATTAAAAAACTATTTAAAACAATGTGCATGTATGTCATATATGTGCTGTATTATATTAATTTGGTCAAGATAAACTTGATAAGCTTGGCTTAGTCATAGCTGTGACGTCAGTAGCTGTTTAGTGTACAAAGGATTCACTAGTAGCTTGGCAATATATACATATTTCAACTTGCTTTCTGTTTAACAAATTAGCATATAATTAAAAAATTTTTGTCTGTAAAAATAAACAAAATGGCTGAACAAGTTTAGTATATCTTGACCTGACACTGATGCTTTAAAGATCTTGTTACCTTCGTTTTTTCAATTAAATTAAGATACAATTGAAGCTTTATATGAATATGATAAATTAATTAATTATAATCCTAATGTACCTATCCTTGAGATCCGTTGTCCCTAAGCATGTTGGAAGATCGACAATGTCCAGGTAATTTTGGTTTTCTTTTTTTTTTTTTTTCAAATTTCAATTCTTTGAATTGAACAAATAAACTTTATACTGACAAAAGCACTTATGTTTATTTTTTACTTTACTAACCAGTAAAAAAATTTAATTTTTAAACCTGAAGGTTCAAAAACAAAGAAATGATATGAATATTTAGATATCTTCCTACATTGATAATTTGTAAAACAAGATACAATTATCTATGTGATTATAGTTTATCTAACATCTTTAGATTGTCTTAATAAAATAATTTAAAAATAATAAAAAAAAAAGACAGTTTAATGTATCTTGCTTTGCTATCTGTGGACAAGCTCTTTCTATATCAAATTTCCGATTTAAAAATTCACATAAGATATTAAACTACTGATTACAATTTATTAGATGTTATAATTTTTTGAATGTCTACTACAACATGATAGATTGATTATATTTTAATACTCTAAAATTAAAATTGCTATCCTACCACAATCTGAGTTATGACAACGTCAACAATTTTTAAATAAATAATGTTTTACACAAAAAGCAAGTTGAAACTACTGAAACAATCCTATTTGTTTTTTGTTTAACCCCATTTTGTTTTTACAAATCCTCTAACCTAAGTGTCACATTTCGTTTGTTGCTTTCAGCCAGAATTACACTTAAAATAGGAAAATAACCATTTAATTCTTTATTCCAGCCACAGATCCCAACGCGTGGCGTTTGGGACGAATCGACGAAACCGACCACGAGACGCCCGTTTGAGGGCAAGCATTGCATCTAGCGATCCGTCTTTAATAACGTGACCGCTAGTGCATACACCCATGGAGATGAATCGATTTGAACGTTGTTACGTATATTGAACTTTGCGTTGACATTCAATTGCAATGGTATTTAAATTACGAGAGCACATTAGCGGAGCCATTATTGGTGTTTGACAAAAAAGGTGATAAGGAATACTGTAAATAATCACATCAACCTAGATTTAATTTTGAATATGTTAAAATCTGAGGTAAAAATAACTTGGTAATGGTAAGCTCGACAATGAAAGTGATGTGAAATATATAAGATAGAATAAATGACGATTATTGTCTATTTTGTTATAAACGAAAACTATTTTCAGATTTAAATAGAATATAATTTATGTATTTTAAAACGAAGATAAACTGAAAGTATTGGGCTAGTGAGGGGTCAAAATAATTTTACAATATATCATTATCATCTGATCAATATACCATTGTAAAGCTTTAATTATATTCACCAATAGAAATATAACTGTTAGGATTATCACTGTTAACTAAACATAAATAAATATTTTGCTCCCTTTACTAGCGACATTTGTTAATGAACCTTTAAATTACTCACCTCTCTATGCATTACTAAGCAATATAGGGATTAATAATAGTCACAAAAAACTAGTTACATTATTTTGGGTATACTGTTTATATAGATAGAAATAAATTACTGATACTCTTTTGTCGTGGTTTTCGACTAAGGGCGCGAACAAATTAAAGGAAGAAATGTCAAATGTCATTAAAATATTTATGGGTTTGTAGAAAAAAAAAAATGTTATAAACGAACAGCTATCGCGGCCGCGTCTCAGAGAAGATGTTACTATAAAATGAAAAATTATTCTAGTATAGGCGGCAAAAGCATTGCATTTATAAATACCGATCTAAACATTATACACTGTATCGAAATATTTTAATAACAATCTATTTAAAATTGAGTTGTATTTCCAAAACTAAAACCAATCACTATTATTATTATTTTGCAAGACGGTCAATTCTATGACAAACAACGACAGCGGTGTGTTAAATATATCTTAACGGTCATACAAACTAAAAACTCTTCAAATTGCGAGAATAAAAAATATCCTATTTTAATTTCCGCACATGGTTTATAAATTCTTATATAAATGCAATAGAAGATGACTAGTCTGCGTATAACTTTATAAAAAAAATACAAATTATTCAAATATGCAGTGTATAACGTGGACACCATTAAAGAAATAATGTATGAAGAGTTTAATAAATTAACTTGCCTGTATCAATAGAAATCGGAAATTATACCTCAGAATTACAATCCTGATATCGAATTATGTATCTGTAAAGTAACTGTCTGTACAAACAAAACGAAAGCATTCTATTGGGAGTAATCTAAAAGCATGGAATATTTAAGAATTGCCATAATATTAAGAGCAAATAATAATTTACTAGTAATTAATATTCACTAAGTCTGTTCAAAATAAAAGTGTAAGGTCTATAAGAAATCGTAACAATCATAATTTTAAATTCGGCGAAGATAATAATAAGTGACGAAGAAAATACTTGATGTTTCATGATTAATTATATTTATTTATTACATTTATTCAATATATATAGGAAAATAATTTTACATTACAAAATCTGTTAGTACCGTCTCCAATAAAAGACATTGCTCATTGTTTGAAATATATTTTTATGGTAATATCAGCATAATATGTGTACATAAAACATTATGGGTTTCAATTAAACACTAGATATATTTTATTATCAGATATTGTGTTGGCAGTGTTCATCATTCCAATATATATTTGATATTTTTTAATTATTATTTTTGATTGTGATGAAGTAATTGATAATGTGAATCTTATATGAATTTATTTAGTTTTTTTTACCAATAACTAAATGTATGTATATTGTATGCACTGCCATTGCTAATACATATATGATTGGATATGTATATGTGGGGGTAAATGAAAATCATAGAAAAGGATCTCGATGTATTTGTAATATTGGCTTTATTATGATATTCATATTATTTGTCGCCACTTGTGATCTATATACATATATATATATTTTTATGTGAATGTTTGTTACGAAGTAATTTTTATAAATGCAGAGTAATTTTTTAAATTGATTCTCAATGTGGAAGTGATATTGAAATACCAAGTATTCCTGTAAGTTGACAACTGAGGAATCCATATACTAATTTAGCTATTTCCATAATTATAACGAATCAAGTTGATTTTTTAACAAAAATGTATGCTCATTGATATATAATTAATAATTAATTTATTCTAGTCTCTCACAAATTAAGTGTATGGTTTACTCAGTAAACAATGGTTTATTTGAACAGCTGCTGTGTTGCCACACGGGCAAACTGGTTCACGGTTGACTGTGTGACTTTAGGATGCCTTACTGAATTACAGTGTTGAGATGAATGTGAAATTGTTGCGAGTGGTATATCATTGTAGTACATGTTGAAGGATAGATATAAAAAAATAAAATAATGAATTGTGTATAAAATGGGTTTTATTTGCATTATTCTATCAACTCGGATATGGTGGTGGGTTTTCCATTCTTTAAAGAGTTCAAAAATAATGCTTCAACACTGATTTAAGTTAAGATAAAATAAATAAAAACATTAACCATCATGAGTCATCAAAGGTCATTCGGCCGACTCCATGCTGCTTGATGTACCGTCTATATTGTTTATATTTATTGTTGTCTGCGAGGGCTTTTTTGGTTTCTTCATCCTTTCTCTCTTTCCACTGTTCAAAGTTTTCTTTTATCCACAACTCTTCATCCAAAAACTCCTGTCTCTCATCATCTTCTAAGGCATTAAATTGGTGCTGACCAAGTTTCATACATTTTCTAATTATGAACAATTTTTCTTCATCACCATACGGTTGTTTTAATACAGTGAATTTCCAGAACCATCTCAAATACCAGTAAATATACATAGCTATTGTGTAGGGCAGTATAATAATTTGAATCCAAAGTATGTCCATCACCTCGGGTTTTGCATATGCTCCTTTTATATCCATATTTTCTTCTATCACTTTTCTTATTATTCTATCTTGTTCTTCTTTTAACTCTGCTTTACTTTTCTTTGGACCTTTACTTTTTGACTGAAGTTCTTTAGTTTCAGTTTTGGCTTTTTCTAAAGCCTGATGTCTATACTTTGGTATGGTCATGAAATACTTAATGGCCGTGTCATATTTTGACCAAGCGCTATAGTATTGTATTAAAGATATAATCGTAATAGTTACCGCCAAAACAATTCTGACATCAACTTTAGGTGCCATGCGACGTCTGTAATACCTATAGTAATGGGCGTAGTACTCCTGTGGATTGTCCAACATGTAATTGTAATCAGACCTTTCTTCGTCATCTCTTAGAATTTCGTAAGCAGTCGCTATCTGTTTAAATTTCTCTTCAGCCTCTTTCTTTTCCTGCTCACCACGATGTTTATCAGGATGGTACTTTTTTGCCAGTTGTCTGTAATTCTTGGCGATTTCATTTTTAGCAGCTTCTCTTGAAACACCAAGAACATTATAACAATTTTCTTTACCGCAGTAAATACCTTCAAGTAGGTGATCGTGCCCGAAAACCACTGTTAGTTGACATACTAACAGGGTTAAAATAAAAACGGTAGTGTATGACGGCATTGCTAAATTAAATCATATTATAAGTTATTAAATGTAATAAATATGACTAGTTACTTTAAAATATATTATTAAATTTTATTAACCCACCACAGTAATAGAACAGCTGGTTGTCACTGTTGGACACCCGAGTGTCAAATGTCAACGTCATGTCGACGTCAGCTAATTTAAACCATCAACTTGTGTCCACACACCAGACTTGCGAAAGATTGCAGAAAGTCAATATAAACCATGACATTAAATTAAAAACAACCATAATAAACGACAATTACATATGATGTATTTAATACATTTTATTTTGTTTACATACAAATATGCTATTTCTTTTTTAGTAATAGTCATAATCTTGCAGCATTGACATGCTTAGGCACCAACATTGATTTCGTATTTTGCCTGAACGTAACGTCAAAGTTCCCGCAAAAATAGGAATACCACATAATCACTTATTGCATCATTTACCATAAATGCAATTTTAATATAAATAGTTTATACTTTAAGTTGTGTAAAAAAGATAAGTTTGTTATTTATTTTTCTTGTAATGGACAAATGAATAAATATAAAATCAAAGCTATCGGATGCAATCTTCTCTAATAACTAGGGGCGCCAACAAACCCTCAATTTCGACTCGCTGCGCTCGCGAAATCTCGGGTGCCGTTTGCATATTGAGCGAAGCGAGCCGAGTGTATTGACTCATCGTTTCCTATTGACTTCAATGAGATATCAGTTTTTTGACATGACATTTAAAAAAATTATTTTTTTAGGACATTTTTCTAAATTTTTTTTTGAAAAACCATCACCTAATGTGTGTCTTTTTGATTACAAAGTTTCATAATTTTCCGTCAAGTAGTTTTCGAGCCAATTCGTGACAAAGTATGTAAAAAGTCTCCAGTAAAACGCTCCGCTCACTTCGTTCGCTTCGCTCAAAAAAGTAAAAATTTAATCACTTGGTTAATGTAAAAATATTTATAATACACTCTAGTAAAAATTTGGCCATGATAAATAATTAGACCATTACTATAAAATACTTTGTCAATATAAAATTTTGCTCTTTTCTCACGTCGATTATATTACTTTCTAAATGTCAATATATTATAATAAAAATCATTACTAAATTATTATATGTAAAATTCCTGATACAAAATCTAATATTATCATATATATATATATATTATATTGCGGTGAAACTATTGTAAATTTATCCGTGCTTTATATCTTTGTATACAGCCGCAGTATAAACAGTCCATAGTTTTATCATTTTGCAACAATGTGATATCACAGACATCACGTATGTTGGTTTCAACTTATTTTAATTATGCCGTCTACAGTATATATGCTAGAAGGTCATAACTAATAATGACCCTATTTTATTATCCAATTTCAAACGCATTGTTTGATACAAATATTGGAGAGTTAAAAAGTGCCAACCATATTTACACATTAACTTAGCTTCTCTATTTTCAAGAAAGCTTAATCCCCACTACTCTCAGAACTCAGAAGAAAAGAGTTCTAATTTCATAATTAATAGGGTCTTTTTCGTTGCGATCTGTCGCATTAGTCAAAGTAATAGATAAGCAACCGTGATACGGTCCATAGCAACGAACTAGTTAGCAATGCTAATTTACTAACAGTCTTTCATTATGCGATCCTAATAGACTAGTTGACATAGTGCTTGATAGATTGGACAATGAAATAGATGCTTAAGTCATATATATTTGTAAAGAGTAACTTCCAGTGAACATATGATTTGAAAATAGAAAACATGTGGTTTGTTATTTCATAAATGAAATTTGTATAAAATGTTACAAGACGATTTACAACATGTTATTAATTGTATATATAGATATATTCTGTCCAATGAAAAATATGTAAGCCGACTTTTAATAAAGAAACACTCTGGAAATCTGCGAACCTTAGGCGATTTGAGTTTCCCAAACACGGTGGAATCATGGCAAGAATTATTGAGCGCTGCGGAATTACAAAACATTACAGACAAATCATTCTTGAAATGTATTAACAAAGACGTTACAGATATTGTTCAAGCGTCGCAAACTTGGGAAATACCGGTAGTGAAAGCTGCGGAGTTAAATAATAGAATTCATTTATTTTTAGATCGACCTAAGTCAATTCAAATCGGATTTCAGTCAACATTACAAAACAGTAACTTACTTTTGCAAAGATTAAATGAAGATTCGACCCAAATAAGTATAGACTCTAAATGTACAGATCATAATAGTGTCACATTCTTACGTTTAAAGTATTTAGCAAAAGCGGTGGAGAATTTATGTTTGATTAATGATATAGATAAAAACATTAATATATGTGTAACCTGGAAGATCAGCAATGGTGATAATAAATATGTGTTTTGTGGAAATGTTTTAAATGCAAAGACAGGACAAAAGGAAAATATTATCACAGCAGAAGAATATATTAAGTAAGTAGATATAATGCAGAAATATATAATTAATAAAAATTTACATAATTATTTCTTTAATTAACTTTATGAAGTTTATAGATAATAAGAGTAATTGTATGAAATACTCTTTTTTTAGTTACATTTATCTCATTTACAGAATAAGACAAGATGAGCTGACATTGATTGCACAACATAAGTACGGAGTGAGGGTGTCAACAGATATCAAGTGGAGGGAATTTATAGCACATTTAGGGGAGTCGGCTGTGACATTTGAACTATTACAGATAAAGGCTTCTAGCCCTGTAAAAATACAGTTTGATGCCGCCGGGGGATCTAGTAAAGGTATACAGAATTTGTAAATAAATCTTGTATTACCACAACTTATAAATCCAATTTTATATCATTGGGATTGTAAGGATAGTACATTGCCTTTACATTTCTATTTAACTAGATAGATTTTACTTGAGAATGAAAATATATATGAAAGAAATAATTGCTATTTTTAATTACTTAATTTAATTTAATTGACCTTCGAAAACACATTATCTATGATACTGGAGGGAGGTCACGTAAAAAGCATAAGGACCCCCCGGAGGGCATGTATGAAGAGGTGGATGTCTGTGGCCGAGGCGAAAGAGGTATGCAGGGACCGTAGTGTTTTCCGCTCCGTCGTCTCTGGCTACCCCGCAAGGGATATGGCGTGAAGCTAAATAAATAAAGAAATAATTTAATTGTATATTACTACATATTTTGGACTTGCAAGTCAAATTTAGTAAAAATATGTTAAATGTCTCTTACAGGTGCTGCATTTATTCTGTACAATTGTGCCCGGCTGGAGACTATGATTAGGACCTTTAATGAAAAAGTTGAAAACGGTAGCTATCCACCATTACCGGAATTTGAGAATACTGATCTATCTTTATTGAATGATGAGGTAATGTTGGGTTGTTTATGGCAATTCTCTTTCAATGCTCATGGTATGCAGTAATACATAATAAATATTTTTTATACCTATTTACCACTTTTTCTGCCTTAATTTTTGCCTTAGCTTAAAAAGCTTTGTAACATGGTATAAAAAGACATAGATTTAGAAGAGTAAAATAGAAAAGTGAATATGAACAAATGATTATTATTAATTCTTGTTGTCAACAGGATGAATGGAGTTTGATATTTACATACATAATGGGTCTGCCGTCCGTCTTAAACAACAGTGTACAACTTAATGACAAATATGAGTTCCGATCACACCTCATATGTAACTTCCTCAGTGGTTTAGTCAAAGTATTCAGTCAATACTATAGAAGGGTCAGGATATTAACGGTAAGTAACTTAATGATTCTAAAATCAACAATTTAAAATAATAATTTATATTATTAATATTGTAAAGTAATAAATTATAGTTAATATATCAAAATACGTTATCATGAGCAGAATAAAAATATGCATAGACCGCCATTTTGAGTGTAATATAGCATGTCTTATTAGCTTTTCATTATATACAAGTAAGATTACAATTAGAATAAGTACTTGTTGAATATTTTTTATTTTGTTCAAGGAACCAAGAAAACATCTACTGCCAGTCATGTTTGTGAGAATACATATGTTAATAATATTAAATAATACATTAAAAATGTGTTTAAGAATTTTAAACATTAAAAGTGTTTCACAAATGTATACAGTATTTGCTTTATCTAATAATTATTCCTATAGGTCTGAAGATACTATTCAACTACTAACGTGGCTTTGTTTCGCCCGGAATATGTTTTTTTTAAATTAAAAGTAGACTAAGTTCCTCTTTATAACATCAGAAATCCAAAAGTAAAGTACTGTTAAAATAGATTCAATCTTATCAGAACTTAGCCGCAACAAACAGACTCACAGACAAACGGATATATTTTTTAAATTGATCTTTATGTAAGGACCGTATATACTTTCATATGCATTTAGTGAAAAGTTGTTAATTTGGCATTACAAACAGACACTTCAATTTTATTTATATATATACATTTCTGATAAATAAACTATTTCCAAAGAGAATAGACAATGTAAAATAATCAAATTTACACTAGGCAACTTTAATCTGTAGACATAATGAGAAAATAAAAGTTGAAAATTGCGAACCCTACTTACAGAAAAAAAAAAATGTTTTGTTTGGAAACACAAAGTTCACGTGATTGACCCAGGTATTTTATTGTGCGTTCGCGGGCTCCGATTGGTCCGCCGAGAAGAGCCGAACTTTCCCGAGCGCCCCGACCGAGCATGGCCGCGTCTCGTCTCGCCTAGTGTGTTTTTGACATCGGTAAATGCCGTCGTGAACGTCGGAACGGGTAGAGATACTTTTATTTATAGTTTTTAATCGAATAAATTCGCGTGACGTTCGTGAACACCTGTGTGCCACCGGGATTTTATAAATATGAGTATTGCTGACCTGATCCAAGCCGCTGAATACATCGAAAGGCGAGATAGAGGTGAATTGAATTTTCTTTGTTTGAATTGTCAATCGAGTGCACTACTCGCACACGTCAACATGGCTCCCGTCTATTTTTGCCTCGGCGTAATCAGCTGATTTTGACGGAGTTGCAGTTTTTTTTGTTGCAGAATCGGAACACGGATACGCATCTAGTTTACCGCCGTACGACGAGTCCCGGTCGGGAGGACGCCGACCCAAGACGAAGAAATCTCAGGGCAGCAGGTGAGTGTCCAGTGAAGTGATAGTGTCAGTGATGTGATAGTGTACAGTGTAGTGATATGTGGTGAGCAGTTATCAATTGTATATTTTATGTTCCAGGAACACGCATAACGAATTGGAAAAGAACAGGTGAGTTGTTTATTTAAAGTTGTTGCTAATGTTAGGAGTGACCTTGGCTGCGGTTTAAGGCAATAGTAATACCTGATGTTTACCGAGTGCGCTCAGATGCACGAGATACGTCACGCCGTTATCAATTATCACCGTGGAAATATTATAGTGCGTTATTAAAAACAAACAAATATATTTTTTATCAAATCAGCTGTTAATATTATTAGTTTGGAAAGTATTTATTATTATGTAAGTTAGTTAGTGACCATCGACAGTTACCGAGTCGATCCTCCACAAATAGTCATGACATAGTTGTGTCCAATTAGAAGTATTTATTATCAATAAGGAAAACTTACGACCATTGGTTTTACACTGGAACGTGAAGAGCACGTGACAAATTTTTTCAAAAGAAATTTCTCATTATATCATATATATATCTATTGCGTCAGTAAAGTTTTACGTTCAAAATAGCATTATTAGTTTTTCTATCATAATGGAAAGAATCTGTTGATTAAACCGTTAATTTGAATTGACAAATCTCGGAAACGGTTATAATGTATTGGATTTTTTTATCCAAAAATACCCAATTACCTGTTTTTTGACACTATATAACCTAAAGGTTGAACAGACTGTTAATGTCACAATTAATCATCACTAATTATTTATAATTTACTCACATATTCCGAACCAATTAACGGCGCTTACAAATATATATTTAATTGATTTTAATTACTTTATGTATTTCTTAAATAATTGATTTAGTGACGATGGATTAATGGCGGCCAATATCCCCGATTCAATGTTAATTCGATTGGTTATTTCATTTGATACTCAATACTCAATTTACAGATAATCGTTCAAATAATAGTAATAATTTTTCATCAAATTGATGTCATTAAAGCTAAGATAATATTCAAATACCTTATGACGTCACTACAACTGTTATTCTACGTCAAAATGATTTTGTAGATAAAAAATATTTACAATAGTATATAAATATTATTGTTTATTTTTAAATAGTTTTGAACATTGATCTGACAATGTCGAGTCAAGGTTTTGGGTGTAACCTATCATATATATATATACGGGTGCTGCTTGCGGTGACTGTTCGTATCGCTGGCCACGGGTTTCCCTTTTCTTATTATTATTTATCATTAGGACGGCTTATCGAATTGATTGCGATGGTTCTAGTTGTTCGTACATTGCTCACAAAATATATTGTTTGTGAAACAGTGATCCCAATAAAAAAAACCCTGGCTGAGTTTGTTGTGTGGTTCTCAGACCAGGACGCTTTTGGAACCCTCGTAGCCTTATTTTAAGTTGGAGTGTCTTTACAGAAGGGCTTATTTCGATACGTACGATATCAAAATAGGCCCTCCTGTCACTTCCATTTGACGTATACAAGTGATCACTGGTATGGATTCAAAGTGGAAAATAAATAAATAAATATATATATATTGTAGTAACTCAATATGTATGTACGTAATATTATCTTTATAAAGTCTATAATAGAATTATTACATTTCCATTCTGTTACTCCATATCTTTAAGTTGCGATCAAATTTCGATAATTGTTATTTGAATTTTGATTGTTTTATGATAACTGTCGTAAACGAAATAACAATTCGGAGAACAATATGTCGGACCATCTCTGTGATAATTTTATATAATAATAATAATAATAATATAGCCCTTTATTCGGATCTTTGTATAAAACTATTTACATAAAAAGAACGGTTTACTCTAAACTTAAAAATCTTAATCTAGTTAATCTAATATTTCTTGTTTCTTTATTTTTTGTAGATCCGTTTGCCAGTCGGCAAAGGCCTCTTCCAATCTTTTCCATTCTACGCGTTCTTGAGCCACTCTATTCCACGTCACTCCCGCCACTTGCCTGATGTCATCATCCCATCTTTTTTGAGGTCTGCCTCTCGTTCGCTTGCCCTCTCTGGGATACCACACAGTTACTTTTTTGCTCCATTTGTCTTGACCTCTCAGCATGTGCCCTGCCCATCGCCATTTAAGTCTTCTTATTTTTACTGTAACGTCAATGGCTTTTGTCTTGTTTCTGATCATACGGATCATAATTTTATATACATTACAATAAAAAGTTCATCGTCATCCTGCCCTAATCCCATTTTGGGGTCGTCACAGTATGTTTTTTCCTTCCATACTCTCCTGTTACTCGTCATCTCTGTGCACACTCCCTTCTTCTCCATATCGTCTTTCACGCAATCCATCCATCTTTTCTTTGGCCGTCCTCTACCTGTCCATCCCTCCACTACCACACCTAGCACTCTTTTGGTCACGTGCCTTTCATCCCTCCTCATAACATGCCCATACCATTACAATAAAAATTTATTATCTATTATTTAGTTAAATTAATCGAGACGTCTCTTCGAGGTTAAAGCGTTTCTAACCTTCATGATATATATTACCTAACAGACTAGTCGATATGATTTAACTATGACGTAAATATGACGTAATACTGATCCAGTGATTTATATTTTGACATGACATAAATATTTTTTTTAATTTTTATTGTGAATTAAAGTAAGTTTTAGTCAATTTCATATTTATAATGGTTAGAATAATTTTAGTTGTAAATTGAATTGAATTCAGAGTTATATGACGTCCATTTGATATATGAAATAGATTTTGACATCCCTACTTCCCTACTAATATTATAAATTCGAATGTAAGTGTGTTTGTTACGCTTTCAAGCGAAAACTACTCAACCGATCATTATGAAACTTTGTAAACATACTTCTTGGAGGTATTAGAACTAACAGGATACTTTAAAATTATTTTTTTTAGCTGAAGGTTAAAAAAAAATTGAAAAATAAAAAATCTCAAAATCTAGCTACTTCAATGCTATCTAGTATAGCTAGTAGCTATAGTTTTAGCTGTTTAGATTTTTTCTGTATTTATTTGAATTTTGTCGTTAGATGCAACATCAGCTTTTTTCTATCACAATGATCAATGCTAGCGAAACCGCGGGTACATGCTAGTATATTATATATAATGGTTATATTAAAGTAACATTGTAACAACAACAAAAATAGCAAGGAAATATAATAATAATAAATACGATACACGAACTAAATACTGTCACGATCTCATATAACAATTCATCTTACAATGTTGTACCTTTGTATGTCTGTATGTTATATACAGACATACAAAGGTATATGGAAAATATTTCAATTATATATAATGTGATGATATTATACGACTTACTTCATATAAAAACTAGCAGGTTTCCCGTGCTTCGCGATGGACGGCGAAAGTGATCAAACATTTTATTTGAATTTCCACACCACCTATTAGGTATCAAACAGGCGCGTTATATTTCTTGCAGTTTTTAGCGGTAACTTTGGAACGGTTCGGACCTTTGCAAAATCCTTTTTTATTGCACCTATGCAATATGTCAAGAGTCTTGTGTCCAAATTTCAGCTTTCTTGGTATTACGGTTTGGGATGTAGAGCGATGAATGAGTCAGTGAGTGACTTTGTGTTTTATATATTAAGATATTATTTAATATATAAATGTATTATTTTAATATGAATTTATTTTTGAAAGCACGTCAGTTTTTAATTGCCTTAAATACTTATAGCAAACTGGGGTATAACATTCTTTATATGATTATCTCTTTACACTGATAACATACTTGAGTAGACTCCTCTGACTCACTCGATGTTACTATTATTGTTGGATTGGATTGGATTGGATTTATTACTTCATAGATTCGATCATAACTCAACTGGTTAAATTTATCATTGTCGTATAAATTTTATCAGTTTTTTTATTTTAAATTATGCATCTCGCTAGCGACATTCAAATATTTTAATCAAAATACTTTGAGAGCGTAGATTAATTACTTAGTTATCCATTTTGTTTTCTGTTTTTGTCTTCGCTACTAATTGCTGCATCTGCATTGTTGGTGGAACTTTTAATATTTTTACTAACATCTGTCATGAAACCCAAATAGTTGATCTTTAGTTTATTGGAATATTTTTTTTAATGTTAGCTTCTATATCAATGAAGGGTGAGTTGAAATGTGTTTAATTATAACTTCCTTTATTGTACGACTAAATCTGCCTTATTGATATGAAGGGAAAGTTGAAATGCATTGAATTATAACTTCCTTTATTGTCTTGTCTTTCACCTTGATTTATTTTGCGGGTAGTTGTTGATTTGCCGGTGTGAGTTTGACTTTTTCTACCATTTACCATATTTTGATAGTTATGATGGTGTACTGTGTGATGGTATACGATTCAGTTTGTTTGTCGACTGTCAAACTATTGGTTTGTAAAGTTCTGATAAAGTGACATTCAACATTGTCCATATATCGACTTATCTCTTACGTGTAATTGTATCAGATCAATCTCAGTATACTCCAAAATCTATTGACACTCTCATCTCTCATCTCCTCATATCTCTTGAAGGATCTGTATAAGTCGGAGTTTTAGAAGTAGTCTTTGGCAGTAAGTGTTATCATCGGATGTGATTCAGATTCTGGTGATTCTATTTTATTTGTAATTTTGTCATTATAACAAATTAATTTCATGAACTGTTGTGAATAATTTTAATCATAAATAATCACACTAGGTTGGTTTTCATCTATAAATCTACGTAGAAGGGGAGTGAGGGATAGCGAATGCTATATGTATGTATGTAACATCATATATATGTATGTATATAACATCGAATATATAACGGTAAAGTTTAATGAAATATTTACTATTCAGCCGATTTTGTTATGTATTCGTTATCCTGGGATTATCCTCTTCAAATATATAGTTGCTGCGTTCACTTCCCTATTTGTTATTTGCAACCCGAAATTAATATTTTATATATATCAAAATTTGCAGAATTCGCGAAAGGTGAAAGTCAATATAAATACTTATTATATAATGTTACGTACTAATAGTTCGTTGTCAGATTTCTCTAACATTTATGAAAAGAAACATTATCGATGTTCAAAATAGGCTTTTAGTGAATATCAAGAACCATCCACCTCATTACATATGCACGGTAATATACATCTTAATGCATTAATAATAGAATCTAAATCTGCGTACAGTCGCTCAGCCTTGGCCCCCGAGTCCTATTGAAACTTCGCAATTAATGGCTCTACAGATCTGTTATTAGCGAAATCCTCATCTAGACGGTCACTTGAAGTTTACTTTGTGTGAATAAATGCATGTGTTATATAATATAAGTATTATAATCACATATATAACAGAATATAACAAAATAACATCAATATAAAACACCGAAAAATACTATAAGGGACAAGCACAAAGTTATTTATTTGGTCCAAATCTGACCACAATTTATTATTGACCCAAAACCCTCGCTGGCTCCAACCCCGTTCTCAAACTCAGTGATTCGACAAAAATTTTGCCGCCGTCTATTAATAGTCCCCACAGGGTTACAGGTGTGGAAAGTGGTGCTGATAAGCAATTAAATGAAATACGCTAAAAATATAGTTTTGTGAATTCTATACCTTTCTCTGTCCCACATCACAGATTAGTACATTATATGTTTAAACCTCACATTCTTGAGACGTGCCGTCTCTCTCTGTGTCTATGACGCGGTCCCTCGGTGACAATGCCCAAGATAAGGTTTATTGATATTTAGCATTGGGGATGCTGCGGTCGGGATATTTCGGATGTTTAGTATCTCATTTTATTTTGTATTTTGTTTGTTTGCTGAAAAAGTTGTATTTGTTTTTCAATACTTGCTTAAAAGTTTCAAATAAAGTCTCGTAAAAATGTAAACGTTGAAGGATGTGAATTATTTATAAACTATACGGAACCAAGTGGGTCAAGTAATGAGCCCTATAGTAAATCCACAATAACGTATCAAATATATACGTTTAAGCGAATTACCTCCCCCCCCCCCAGCCTTTATTAAAACTACCTTTATGTACGTGGTTACTACAAAATCTTTATTGCATTTGGCAGATATAATATTCATATTACCCAGAAGGTATGCAGGTGAATTTGGCGACATTCCAAAATATACGATACGGGCAAGTCCACAATAATCCGGTGTGAGAGGTGCTCTTTAGTTATACAAAGCAATATTTAAAAAAATATGGTTAATTTTTTTAACAAATGTATCGGTTTTGATTTTATAAGTTAGATTTAGGAAGCATACATCGTGTATACAAAATTAATGACCGCCATTGCCTTTAAACGACTGACGGTCGGTCGGTGTTAATTCGCGTACTATTTCCAAACGTAAACATTACAGTTTTGGATAATAGTATAAACAACCGCACTACGCAAAGTTGCCAACATATTTGCTAATATAATTTTCATTTGTAATCGTAATTTTTATTTGTCTTGTATGGGGTCAGTTGGTGAAAAAAATGCCGTTCTAAAACGGCAGTATATATATTGTAATGAATGCAGCGTTATTTAAAATGTTTATTATAAAAAAAACTTATAAATTATCCTTGCGTGTTCGTGAGTAAAGCAATTTATCTAGTGGCCTTACGAGTTAAATCAAATCATTGGATATACTGTAGTCATAAAGTTGTGAAGTGAGTACGATATTTCGTACCTTCTATTAGTTTTTTTATATAAAAGTCATGGAATTAACACGCGAATAATCAAGAAAACTAATTAAAAGTACACAATTTAAAGAGTCCCAGTATTTTTTGATAAAACGTCCATTTAAGTGCTCATTAGTTTAAATTGTCGTCACATCACTACAACGACATTGTAACACTATCCTGTCATTACAAAGACGCTGTCTCGTCCTACTTGCCAGTAATTAGTGGAATGATAAAAATGCTAACAAGATAATATTCACTTAAGCGTATTGTGAACCTCGTTTACATGTTAGCATACATAGATTATGGTTTTTAATATCTTTAGACTTTGACTTTTTGTTGATGTTTTTGTACGAAGTTGGTCGAAAATATGATTTGGCTACTGAGAATTTATGTCTAAAATATAAAATTCTAATAGACCCGGACAGTTGCTGTGACTATGGTTTTTGTTACATTACATTGTAGTAAACTATTTAAAGGGTAACGGTAAGAGGACATCTGCCATTAGAATAATAAACAAATAATTTGCAATAAAATAATATTACGACTATGAATTGAGATGAAAACTATCCTATCTTTTAAGTCTGATGAAACTGCACGTGGTGTGAAAATTTTATTAAAATCGGTTAAGTAGCTTAGGAGTTCATCGCCGACAAACAACGTGACACGTAATTTATATATATTAAGATTTCATCTAATATACAGTTAAATTGGAAGCTTTTCTTGTTATTCTTAAGATCAAATAAGTAGCTTACCGCCCACAAACGAAGTAACGATGAAATAATAAAATAGTCAGATTGGAGAAGCAGAAACTTCAAGAAAGTGCATCCCACGTGCTCCACGGTGTGTCGAGTGTACTCAATACCTCAGGATGGCTCTTCGGTATCAAAAAATACGTCTAAAATAATATAAATAAGAAAATTCTTTAACATTTCAAGATATAACCGTTTGTGAGTTTGTGGAACGTTTTAAATTAATTTTTTTTATATATTGTTATTGTTATCAGAAGTGGTCAAAGTAAACAGTCTTGTTTACTGAGTTTTGTAAGTGAATATGTTTACAAGGGAATACTAGTAGATGAGATATTTATATTATAATCAATATTATACATGTAATTATGTTTATAATCGTGTCTTAGTAATTAAGTCTCAGGTGGAATTTGGACTTGGTTTCTTAACACTAAACCTATCGACAATTCTTGTATACCTGTTCCTACCGCACGGGGCCAAATTGACCGGTAATTAAAAGTTATTTAACGCAGTTAATAATGGAAATGACTAAAAGTAAAGAGTGAAGAAAATATATGCATAATCTAAGAATTGTCATGTAGTTTAATAACGATATTATAACGTTTAAAAATGTGTAAGTTTTACAAAAGTTTAAGAACGGTCAATTTGACCGGTACTTGGTAGGTTTAGTGTTATATAGTGTTTGATAGAATAAAATGTATCCATATATTAATATTTAAATGCTTCAGAGAAAACGACTGTGGCTAAAGTGTACATATAATTTGTTATGGGCGATTCCAAGTTTTTTTGTTTGATTGTGCCCTCGGTTCAAACTTTCACCGCCAAATTCGGAGCCGTTTCGCCAACTTTAGATTTTTTTCCATTTACAAGTTAACAAAGAACTCTAACGGAGGCCGTGTTATAACTTATTACAACTCTCAACTCTTGTATCATATTTTTGTCAACGACTTTTCTCTTTGTGCTTTATTATTTTAACATCTCTTTAGGTTAAACGTACATAAAAATATAGTTGAATTAGTTTTGTGAATTATTTAAACGAACATTACTAAGAATATGATGCAGTTATATTTCAATTTACATTGTTGGATTCCATTTATCTTGTGGACTTTAGTAAATTATAATTATTTACTTTTCTTATACGTCTTATATTATATTAATAATTATTATTATATAATATATTTATTTATCATAAGGATCGCTACGCTTATTGTATTTGCAGCATGTATATAGAAGTTAATACTTAACATGTTTAACCGCCATTTTTGTTCGATTTATCGTAGACTCAAACTTTATTGTGTACCGACCGAGCAGACAGCTGTCCGGTTGCCGGAGAAAATTCTATGACGTTTCTCCGACCTCGTTTGCGATCGTACAAGGAGAGACGAATATGACAGCACCATTGCGAACTACCACAAACTGATTGACGACGTGCAGTGACTGATATACCTTTTACGAAACTGATGCTACCACGACCGGTTCACCTTGACTTTTGGCGCGAAATAAACGGGTCCGATCCGCCATTGCTCGATGCTCGAAAACGCAAGTGAACGTACTGCATCCACTTGCGACCTTGTCGCCGCTTTTTTCTTTACAATATTTGACGAAATGACGTAATGATATAAGTGCTCGAGTAGATCGGTCGCATTACGACACCACGACCTCTGTTTATTATTTACCCGATTGTTTATGTTTTTTTTTCAAGATATTTTTGGACCTCTCATATTAGTGACAGCTGGCTGAAGGTTATTTAAAAATCGACCTCTAAGAAACGAAATCATAAAATATAGTTTTTCGTTTAGAAGCATCGTGAAATGTTTTTAAGAATTACAATATTAACTATCTTACCATATAAAATCGATTACGGTTTATCTTTCTTGCACTACTCCTCCTAAACCGCTTATCCGATTTTTATAAACAGGGTATCAAATGAAAGCTTATAATCTAACGATGCCAGGGTTATGTTTTGGCGACGCTGTAAGGTCAATAAGGTCACCAAATTAAAAAATAAAAAAAACGGCGAGCGAAGCGAGCCCTACGGCTAGTATACCTTAAGAGCAAAGATATCTGATCGTAATCTGGTATGCGCATTTTCCTGCTTCAAGTACTTATTTATTATAAATATATAATTTCCTTAACGTCCTTATTCTGAGTGAAGGGATGATGCGTGTCTCGATTAGAGCTGTTCCTCAGTTTTCGTATTTCGTCACTAGTCTATCGCTGCTAAGGGAGGGACTCTGATTGACTGACTGACTTACAAATTGTTGCTTAATTGGTTTGAAAAAATAATTATTCTCATTAAAATACTTAAAACCAATTTAATAAAGTAATTTATATATGCTATAAATGAGTTAAACGATCTTAAATTATAGATTTTCTCTTATCTGACTATGATATAACTATTGTTTGTATATTGCTTTGTCGCAAAAAAGCCGTAATAATATTTTTTAATGATCAAAACATCATTTGCCCTAAACCTTTAGATTTTAAATGTCCCTTTATAGCTATTTTCAAAATACCAACGTAAATAAAAAAATCAATTATTACTCCTGATATAACTTCTATTCTGTACTAATTTGTATATTTTTTAGGTTTATTTACCAAATTGTTGTTAAATATTTTAAGCTGCGTGTACATTTATTTTTCATCTGTTTTAATATTAAATTTGATTGATTTGTTCGATAGAAATGAATACACCTTTTTTACTTTATAATTTATATAAAAAAATATGTAATAATTATAAAGAATTTGTATTATTTTAAAATAAATACACGTTACTTTTTTTTGTATATAACCTCAAAATATTAGTTTGGTGTGTTTTTGGGGGTTTGCGCGGCTGGGGGTTGAAGCAATGCTAGCGGGGTCGATGATTGAGTACTCGGTGGGCACTGCATTATTTGAGGCTCACTGAGCTCGGCGTGCCTGCTTCATATGTATAAAAATGTATACTACATTTAATATCTACAAATCTGTCTGTTTGTGGTAAATTGTAATGAAACTTGCAAATTGTTTAATAATACAGTGTATATTAAGGTATAACCATCTTATACACATAATGTTTGCTTGTTACGAGGCCAGATATTAGTGTTAAGTTGTTTTTTGTTTTAACCTCACAACGCTCAGATGATAATCTGTTATATTGGAATCGTAGTCACGTCCAAAAATTGTCTGTAAAGTACAAACAGCATACGTAGCGTGGTATAAGGTCTGGATCCGGGAACCACGTGAGGCAATCGATACACCGCAGTTACACCCAAACCTGGAAGATTAAATTTAAGGGCGTTTCAGACTTCTACCGTCACTTGATAGATATTAATTAAGTCAGTTATTTTGTTTATTTATTCCTTAATGAGATATGAAATTAAAAAGTATATTTAGTTATGACTAATAAGTATTTAAAATCAAAAAATCCCAAAACACGAAAGTTAAGAAAAACTTCAAAGATATAGTACTTTGAAACACATTTTAATATAAACAGGAAAAGGATCACTCCAGAAGTGCCGTATTATGAGTTATGTATTTATTTTGTCGTGTGTTTGTGTGTGTGTGTGCGTGTGTGTGCGTGTGTGTGTGTGTGTGCGTGTGCGTGTGCGGGTAGTGTTGATATTGTGAGGTGTTGTTTTGTTTATTGCGAGCATCTATAACGTTATCGAATTACGGTGCTTTGCTGTGAACATGTCTTGTGACGTCACAGCGCGTACATTGACCCAGCGGATACATTTTACCAGATGTTGCTAGCTTTTCAAAATGGCAACCTTTTGACATTTACATTTTTATTAATTTTTTCTGTTGCTCTCGTTTACTTGGGTAAAGATGCGAATTATTTATGCACAATTTTGATCCCGTAATATATTACGTCCTACGTTTTTTAGTGAAATGTTTTTGGATGTTATTATAGACTGGACCTTATAGATAAAAATATAGTAAAATATTTAATGAAAATTAATTACAATTAATATATAAACATATTTCATAAATTTTATAAAATATCAGCAAGAAATAAGCGTTTTTCACCACAAATATAATTAGATTTATTTTTGATATTCTGATGTAACAACGTATTGACCTCAAAATTTCGTAATATTTAACCCTATATAGTCTGTGCCTGGCAACACCTGGCGCGTTACATAACACAAGACGCTGACTCAGCTGTTTGCCATCATTCAATACTTCTTGTTGGATGCCCACAGACAATAACAAATGTTTTCTGTTGCTATGTTCTCTAGTGTCAGCATCGTAATAAAAACACGCGATTGTTAATTATAGTTTTACAAGATTTACATTAACACTAAACCTACCAAGTACGAGTCAAATTGACCGTTCTTAAACTTTTGTAAAATTTACACGTTTTTAAACGTTATAATATCGTTATCAAACTACATGACAATTCTTAGAATGTGCATATAATATGTTCTTCACTCTTTACTTTTAGTTATTTCCATTATTACCTGCGTTATATAATAAAGTAACTTTTAATTACCGATCAATTTGACGGCGTGCGGTAGGAACAGGTATACAAGAATTGTCGATAGGTTTAGTGTTAATTATTATGTTTAAATGTAAATGTTATTTAGTTTTCAAGTGTTCTTGTATTTATTTTCAAGTGTTCTTGTTCTTATATGTTACAAGTACAAGTGGGACAAGTAAGTCGACAGATGGCGATACACTCATACATTATTAGTTCTTATAGTAAAAAGGTAACATTGAGTCGAGTTTCGTTCTCAATTTTTGTAAATTAATAACATTATATAACAT
This sequence comes from Melinaea menophilus ssp. n. AW-2005, assembly GCA_918358695.1. Lineage (NCBI taxonomy): Eukaryota > Metazoa > Arthropoda > Insecta > Lepidoptera > Nymphalidae > Melinaea > Melinaea menophilus. The sequence goes on from OU911052.1 coordinate 483,481, forward strand.
TTACATGTTGCTTCAATTATTAGTTTTAATGTACTCTAAAAATGTGTGTGTGTGTGTGTGTGTGTGTGTGTGTGTGTGTATGTAAATTGAGTCAGACGGTAAGGTTTGGTGTTATTTTGGTGAGATGTTCGTGATAGTTAGGTTATGAAGGGTGAGCCGCGTATAATTTATTGCTTCATAAAACGTTTAAGGCACCTGTGGTCTCATATCGACGTAACGTTCAACTTCACATATAAAAATAACATTATATCTCAGTTTTGTTTGATAGCTCTAAATAATAAATTACTTACCAACTAAATTGTACACTCTTAGTGTAAGTCATTCAAATAAAAGTCGTGTAATAAGCAGCTTCTAATATTTTCATCTCGCGACACCCCAAATGCACCCAACAAGTAAAAGGCGAGGGAAGCTCTTCAACGCCGGCACCGGAGTCGCTTTGAAACGCCTCGAGTGCACAGAAACTGCACTGAATTTGTAATTGTTACCTCTCCTCCGTCTTGCCTGTAATTAGACTTGTCCCCTCCCCGTAATTTATATTCTTTTAAGACTGTAATATAACCTACGTGTTATATGTAATAAAACATTGTATCACAGTGTCCGTGCGAGCGCTGTGCCAATCGCCAGATGATCATTCCTTAAATAATTTAGAGCCGAGTTGATAATGTATGCCAACTTTGTGTATATTACAGTTATATTGAGGGTCTGAAAAGTAATTAATTATTTAAATTATTTGAATTATTTAGTATAATAATATTAAGAGGTAAATATTGTTTTGACATTTTATTATTCAGAATCGTTGTACGTCTCAAGGTATCAGACCTACGTTTTCTATATAATTAACATTCCTCATAGCCTTCGCGCGTATTAATTGTTGCCAAATTTGAGTATGCAATTATATAATCAAATAATTATTGATTGCAACATTGTCTTCAATATTAGGTAACAGACACTAATAAAATACTAAATTTATATATATACAAAGAAAAAAATAATTTTTCTGAAGGTATATAAAAGTTAATATTTGATCATTAAAACAATATGTCGGTCAGATTAAAGTCACATTTGAAAATAATCCACCTCAACAATTATTTCTCAAAATAACATCAATATTATAATGGCGGAGGTGCACATTATTTGTCCATTACTACAGACAAGCGGTATTACGTGTACATTAGTCGCTAACCGTCCTCCATTTTGGATCTTACACCCCCTTTATAAGGTTCAAACAGTCGTTTGAAGGGATCGCCGATAAAATGTAGATTACGAGTTATACATGACAAATTGTCACCTACCGTATAACCTATAACCGTATAACCGTATAACCTATAACTTCGGTCGATTAATGATTACAGGTATTGTAAATCTCCAGCCAATCCAAACTTTATTTGTTTTTAATAATATTAAATTAATATAATATAAACAGTGTACCCCGACTTTGTCCCGGTCAATGCTGAACAAATTCAACATTGAATGTGTATTTTGTTCAGTCATTCGAGATGTTTTAATAAATCAACATACATATTAAGGTAAAAATAAATTATTATTATTATTGTATGAAATAAAATATAAAATATATTTATTTTTATAAATATTTATACTCAATAGTTAACGTTTCCAGCTAGTGGCGGGCGAAGCCTGTTGATTTTAACGGTATAGTGAGGATATGATAGTTTTAGTTTTTAGTTGTTTTTCAACTTTAATATTATATTATACTTAAATATATTTAACGTCTATGTTAACACTAAACCTATCGACAATTCTTGTATACGTGTTCCTACCGCACGCCGTCAAATTGAGCGGTAATTAAAAGTTATTTTATTATATAACGCAGGTAATAATGGAAATAACTAAAAGTAAAGAGTGTAGAAAGTATTATATGCATATTCTAAGAATTGTCATGTAGTTTGATAACGATATTATATCGTTTAAGAATGTGTAAGTTTTACAAAAGTTTAAGAACGGTCAATTTGACCGGTACTTGGTAGGTTTAGTGTTAATAAAGCTTTGTTATTGAATCTTAAGTTGCTTTCCACTACTTGCAACAATCAACTTAGGTAGGTTTAATGCATAAAGTTAATTAAAAAATCTGGAAAACATGTTTAAATAGTTATAATAAAAAGGTATATGGTTATAAAGTTAAATAAATAAAACAAATATCTAAAGAGTTAACACTTTTATAGAAAGTTTCACACCACGTGCGTCGCTCCTAATTACACTGTACCAACAAACGTTGCGAAAGCGGTAACAAAATCGTCAAAACGTACCTAAACCGTGGAGGCGTGGATAGTTAATTTTGGCAAATTCGCATAAAATGAAGTGGAGTTTTGACTTTTCGATTTTCGCTCAAATAACGCTCGGATCTGCAGAAAGAGTTGGATTTGTCGACCCCTGGAATAATTTCATCACAACGATTTTTTAATTTTTTTGACAATTAACTTAACATGATGATTTTTTTCTACTCAGGTAGTGGTATTGACACTCAAGGTATAATCAAATTTATTATTTTAATACTCATACTGGTTATTCGCGGTGGAGTCGGCCTGTTCAGACGCTACACATGACTGCGATGACCGGGTCGCTATTTGAATAATAACCCCGTCTGCCGCTCCGAGAGATTAAACTTGGGCGTATGACATCCCTGCAGCTCGTATAATTCAATAGCGGCAAACTGATTCCAAACTCCCCATTCGGAGCATCCCGCCGCCGTGATTGGATGCAGTGATTTACGTTACTATGCAAGGAGACGCGGCCTCCGGCTATTTGCCCGTAACAGATGGAGCCTTTGTCGCACCGTGCATACGAATGCGAATATTGAAGGAAATAATAACCCTATCTCCCTTATCTTGCTCATATTTAGCACGCATTCGCTTTACGGAGGCACGTACGTGGCTGCGTTTAAAAGGTCATTAAAATGTCACAGGCATGATGTGGGTAAACGAGCGACGCCCCCAGGTACTGCTAATTAATTATTTATAGTTCTAGTAAATGAAGCGTTCACGGTTACGGCGGCTCCGATTTCTCAGCGGTTACATCTCAGATATACAACGGTATATGCGATGTGACTATTAAGATGAAATGAAACTCGCATAGGAGACTCCAAATGTCCTTATTAATCCCGTTTTACGAGTCAGATCTCGAGGACTTGTATGAAAAAGTTTGTCGATTGATAGACCATCCCCGTTCTCTGTCTATTTAGCGTCTATTTGGGATGCGTCTCATCTCTTTCCCGCTATCGATATGTCGGTATCCGAGCGGATAAGGGTCAGATGTAAGGTCCGGCCCGAAATAAATACCGAAATATCCTCTCCAACGTTTCACTTTTCTCAATTCCGTTGACCCCATTAACGGAGACGCGCTTACAATTTGCAACCCTGTGTGGTTTACACTATCAAACTCATTGTCAATTAAATACTTGCTGCCACAACTCTGTTCATGGCCGGTGATATTGTATATCTGTAAGAGATGTATTTATGGCTTGATATATTAAATCGCTGTTCTGAGACCTTAAAAACGCTCGAGCAGCTCTCGACAACAGCGCCGCGTTTGAAGCGAGCCTCTCGAAACGCAATCCGATGCAGAACCCTAAATGACCGTGTCAACGTCTAGACAAGACGAGAGCGACACGCTTTTATCGATTATGCAGTTAGGAGGAATTATGTAAGCGGGGTGAGGCGAGGCCTCCGAGTCGTCCGGAGGGACCCGCACAAAGACCGGTTTGCTTCTTAATTACTTGCGGCGTTACGGATATCTTTCCTCGGCTGTTGTAAAGGGTGAGTGTCAGAGGTCGACGGGCTGCGCAATTTTGTTCCCTGTGTTTTAAATTTGTTCAGCGCAAGTGAATTGTTTCACTGTAATGTAAGGTCCCGCTATTATTTACGCAAACTGTTTCTATGATGTCATGTGTAATTTTCATGAGTTTTGAATTAATAACAAGAAATGTATTAAATAAATGACGAATCAATATTATTTGTTTATTTCTAACATATTTAGTGCACAAATAAATGAAATGCTGTAAGAAGAATTAATTTAACTAATTAGAAAACGATTAAAAACGAATGATAATTATATCTTTATTAATTAATTATGATGATGACTCACGTTGTGTTGTTTAAATTTTTTATATTATATAAATTGGTATGTACTAGTGTCAATGGACAGTGTTCAGATTATTATATACATTTTTCTTTATCCAAGTAACATTATTATATTAATTTATTTTATTTATATCATTATTTATAATATATTTCACCTTATTATGTAAAATAATTTGAAGTTTGTTATTTTATTCGTAATGTAAATGTAATGTACCGATCACTTACAAAATTAGATTATAAAATCAGCTACAGCATACAGAATGGTAATAAAGAATTGCTAATAATTGTCAAATTCTTCACTTAATATTAATAGGATTATAAAATATTAAAGTCAGTGTAAGAGATAGTATCACCGTGATCGTCTATCACGCGCTCCACCGTGATACGATAACATCACGTTTTTACGAACATCACATCACGTTCGTACAAATCGCCCCGGGACAGATAACTACATGGACAAGTAATGCTACCCATTACCTACTCGGGATGAAATACAGTATCATTTATATATTTTTTCACTTTTGGGGAATGTTAGGAGAGAATACTCTGATACTTACCGTTATGAACCCTTTTTAAAGACTTTCCTACTTAATATTAAGTCAAATGAATGAATGAATTTTGAAACAGTGATCACAATATTAAAAAAATATCCGATTGAGTCTGTTGTGTGGTTCTTCTCAGATCAGGACGCGTTTGGAACTCTCACAGCTTTAACATTAAGTTGGAAAGTGCTTTTACAGAAGGGCTTATTACGATAAATCTTTTATCAAAATAGGCCCTCCTGACATTTCCATTTTGACGTACACAAGTGATCACTGATAATGATTCAAAGTGGAAAAGATATAAATAAATAAATAAATAAATAAATAGTGTTCCCAACGCCTTTCAATATCCACACGTCATATTCTCGAGACTAAAGGCCATTATAATTGAGTTTCTTTTTCAGCATCTCTTATTATTTGATAGTGATTATACTCTTATTCTATATTGTTCTTAATTGAGTACAGAATACGGTTGACTATTGCGTAACGCGTGTCGTTGTGCTGTCTAGTGCTGGCTAGTGACGTGCGCGGTCGTATTGCGTAACAATAGTTTAATGTTTCGTTTAGACTGCGTTGGATTATGTTGTATGTTTTAGTTCTAGACTAGCTGCCCCCCCCCCCCTCCCCCCGTCTAGGCCATACAGTTTCAGAGATATCGTCATGAGTCCGTACATACTGTATAGATAGTATACATGTCAAGGTTTTTATTATTAAATATTACATTTTTCCTTCCCTTTGCTTCTTGACTATTATAATTAATTATATTTGTTGGTTTGTGGGTCTGTGTGTATGGGGTTTGAAACCCGAAATTATTATTACATACACATAAATATTAAAACTACTAACACTTGTAACACCATAATTTTAATTCACTCACGGACTGACTACACTGACATTTTTATTGTAATAATTGATTCAAAAGTGCGTTTAAATTCCCACTTGAATGAAGAAATTTTGAAATTGAAAAAAAAATGGATATGAATATTATGTACTTTCAGAAAATAAGTAATATTTTTTCTCAAAGTCATTCAACGTATCTCCAATTACCTCCCGATAAATGCAATATCTATTTTGATCTTAGTAATATAGTTTTCTTGGTAAAACTGGAATCAAAATAAGAATTTATAGGAAATCGAATGATAAATTTATTTTCTTTTCGATTATAAAACACATATATCGTGATATTTCAGGTAGTATATTTGTATATCTGGTATCTTAAAATTTGGGGCCATTCAGGATTCTTAATGTTGAAATATGAGGATATCGATTTGATTGAGACAACGAAGTCACGGGTAAAAGTTAGTGAACACACACACACACACATATACACATGTATATATATATATATATATATATATATATATATATATATATATATATATATATATATATATATATATATATAATCCTTTACACACTTAACATTCTATTGATTATTTTAATTGAAATATGGCTTTTATTTACGTATTATAGTTAAGCTTTTAAGCTGCACGTGAGTGTGGGTGTTTATTTATAGGAGTGTGTGTGTGTGAATCAGATAATGTATATACAAAATAATTAGTATAGAAGTGGTGTTTCTAGAACTAGAAATATAGTGAACCGTACAATGCTTTTATTTAATATATTTTTGCATCAAATGAAAGAATAATAAATTATGAACAAACAATTACTCCCTCTTATGGTATTAATATCGTATCTATGTCCGTATGATGATCAATCTTCAAATAAGAACAAATTAAATTCTAAGTAATCGGATTACGTTTGAAACCTGTGTATATGATCGAGAAACATCGAGCGTTTTTTTCTTAACTCGTGTCCCTTGAAACTATTGCGACAACCCTGACTTCATTCAAAATGTCTATGATCGGGAAACAGTAATACATAAACCAATTTCTCTTAACTTGTGTTCCTTGAAACTATTGTGACAACCCTGACTTAATTCAAAATGTTTATATGATCGGGAAACAGTAATACATAAACAATTTTCTCTTAACTTGTGTCCCTAAAAACTATTGTGACAACCCTGACTTCATTCAAAATGTTTGTATGATCGGGAAACAGTAATACATAAACCATTTTCTCTTAACTTGTGTCCTTATAAACTATTGTGACAACCCTGACTTCATTCAAAATGTTTGTATGATCGGGAAACAGTAATACATAAACCATTTTCTCTTAACTTGTGTCCTTATAAACTATTGTGACAACCCTGACTTCATTCAAAATGTCTATGATCGGGAAACAGTAATACATAAACCATTTTCTCTTAACTTGTCTCCCTTGAAACTGTTGTGACAACCCTGACTTCATTCAAAATGTTTATATGATCGGGATACAATTCGTAAACCATTTTTTCTTAACTTGTGTTCCTTGAAACTATTATGACAACACTGACTTCATTGCAAATTGTTATATGATCGGGAAACCATTCGTAAACCTTTTTTTCTTAACTTGTGTTCCTTGAAACTATAGCGACAACCCTGACTTCATTCAAAATGTTTATATGATTAGAAAACAGTAATGCATAAACCATTTTCTCTTAACTTGTGTTCCTTGAAACTATTGTGACAACCCGGACTTCATTGCAAATTGTTATATAATCGGGAAACAATTCGTTAACCTTTTTTTCTTAACTTGTGTTCCTTGAAACTACCCTGTGACAACCCTGACTTCATTCAATGAAATATAAAAAAAATATCCCACCAATTAATTTATTACTCTATCAATAAAGAACGTGTTCTTGATACGCCGTTATCGGACTTAATTCTTAATTTAGTTATAAACTTTTGCCAGGATAAATTTGGAGTTCACACAAACAATTCAATTAATGCTCTCAACTCATAAAGGTCATTGAACTGTTAATAATGTAGGTGTTTATCTTACACTTGAGTTGTGTGATTGTGTGTACGTCTTAATGTTTATAATTGTCGTAAGATGGTCTTTAATTGAATCCTATTTATTTAATATCAGTTATATTTCTATATGAACTTTTAAAGTCGTTTAATTCACAAAAATTATTAGATTTTTTTATTTTTTGTTTCATGTATAAAAAATATATGCATCAAATGGCAAAGATGTCAAATCCTAAACAATAATAAATAGTTGTTTTTATATGTCATATATTTAGTATATATACAATAATATACACCCACAAATAGGCGTTAAATTTTGTAACAAATGACTTTCATATTCACATCAGTTTAATTCTGTGAGTGGATCTTCCTTCGATTCCCCATTACGCTTCAATGACGAGACATGGGAAGAAAATTATTCGCACATAGGAATTGAGAAAAGTTGTTGTACTGGCGAAAAGATTTTGTGATATTTACTAAATATACTTATAATTTATCAAGTTTAGTTGGTTTTATCGAAATAAATGAAACAACAGAAGAAAAATAAAAGCAATTTTGATCTTTTTCTATTTATTTTTCATATAAAAGTTCTTTTGATTTAATTGTCAAATCTTATTGTGATCGTTTAACGAAAAAAGTGTGTGTTCTCGAGAAATAGGTATCGCTTCTCCACGCCATAAGTGGCTCCCCAATCATAGAAGTGCGATTTCTATTCATGACGCGCACGCACTGCGTACTTTCTAACGCCGACTTATCGACTTGCGTTCTAGACTACATTTTCAACGGATTCCGAGCCATCATCATGACCGGTATATATATCATTATTATATGTAATTTTTATATGGGGTTATTTATTAAAGTGGTTAAATTTTTAACGTACTTATGCTTGTTTTAATCCATAGTTGAAAATATGTATAAGCCATTGTAATCACGAAACGGATTTTAATATTTGAGAATTCTGTTGAACGTGCCGCTGAGTGTACCAGCAGTAAACCGTGATTTCACCTACATGATGAACCTCAGTATCAGTACATTATCTAGACAAAACATGACCTATAGCTTTATTTTGATTATTATTCTTATATTTAAAATATAGTAGAATCACGCTGCCGCCTCCTGAGACCAAAGACCAAGACTAAGGTTCATGACCGTGCCTCAAATACCAAGTATGTCTTCAAAACTGCTCTCCCTATCTCTGCTTCAAATCCGACTATATAAGACATTGGACTAACATTGCCTACCAGCCTAATATCGAAGCTCAATTCAGACAAAAACTCTTCTTTAAGTGGACAAAGAACTCCAGAAGGTCCCATAAAAATCTACGCATCCTCTTTTTGAGAAACTTCTCCTAAGTAAGTCAACCCTCTACAGTACAAGTCCTACCACCTGCAGTGTGGCGTTGTTAAACAGAAATACTCAAGGAACTTTTCCCACAAAAAGCGCGTTTACTCCTCAAAAGTCCTGAAGTTCCATGTTACATACTTGTTTGGCCTCCTTTCAATATATGTCATGTTCGTGAATATTTTTAACAGATATTTCTTCTTCCGAAGTTGATTCCATATTAGAAAATTGTTGTGAACACTTCTGGCTCCGCAGGATTCGATTGGATTAGTGGTAAAATGATGATAGCAACTAGCATTGCAGCATGCAGATAGCAAGCATTGGATGTAAATCTATGATTATATGATCGTTTATTAGCGGTAAGGTCACACTTTTTATGTTTTATGTTTCTGCTGTAAATTTTTATTACTTGTATGTGTTTTTCGTCAGAAATATTATTATGTTGGCTGTGATATTTACCACAAACAGACAGCAATTTACTAAACTATTGTTTTAGGGTATCATGTACCACCGTAAAAACATAATTTACTCTGCGAACGACATTTGCTATTTTATATTTAGAGAAAGATTTAAAAGTTCTTCGATTCATAATATTAGTATTACCTATACTAATTGTGTATTGGTTATAGTTTACTAGGGGCGCCAACAAACCGTCAATTTCGATTCGCAACGCTCGCGAAATCTCGGGTGCCGTTTGCATATTGAGCGAAGCGAGCCCAGTGTATTGAGTCATTGTTTCCCATTGACTTCAATGGGATGTCAGTCTTATGACAAGATATAAAAAAAAAAAAAAAATTCAGGACATTTTTCAATTTTTTTTTAAACCATCGTCTAATGTGTCTTTTTGATTGCAAAGTGACATAATTTTCCAAGTCAAGTAGTTTTCGAGCCAATTCGTGACAAAGAATGTAAAAAGTCTCCAGTAAAACGCTCAGCTCACTTCGTTCGCTTCGCTCAATACTCTTCTTCTACACTTGTCAGCTTGTGTCAGCTCCAAGTTAGTGAAAAGTCCAAATATTTGAAGACCGAGCCAATATTGGTCGGACGTATGTTTATCCTGTTTCTGCCCTGTGGTTATATTTTATTTTATTCCTTATTTAGCATCGGTTTACTTGAAAATGAGATACACAAATATTTACTTTAACTGATACATATCTTGACGTTGTACCGCATGGGAAAAGTGGCATTCGAACACGTCAGTAAAAGCAAATTTAGAATAGAATTAGATAATTTAGCATATTTTTATGTTAATGACGATTAAAAATAAGATTAATTATTAATTAATTATTATACCTAATCTAAATTCAAATCATGATTTGCAGAGCACTTCGATTCAGTATTGAGTTGGTAATACATATATATATTTGAACAACTTATTGTTTTAATGTCTTTGTTATCAAGTATGGATCGTCGGAGACGTCGTTGCGTAATCAGAAACCTTCGGAAGGTCGATGACCCCACCCGCGGATAACGAATCACTTGATAAATTTTGATAAATCATACGTTATATCAGTATAACCTAATCAGTTGTATTATTAACCTTATTATTATATGTTTAAAGTGTGTTTTTGTAACTTCGTTTATTGCTTGTCACGGAAAATTCAATGTCACGTTCGTTTATATAATTTTTGCCCTTGAAATATTGTTTTTCATTATATCTACACTATCAATATTGTATATCAAATGACGAAGATCTACAATAAAGTATTGGGAGTTTAAATATACAATGAAATAAACAATACATGTAGGAGTTATTAAGTTTTAAAAATGCAAATAATATCGCACGCGATTCGGTAATAGCAGCGGGCAATGACCTCACGAACAATGCTAGCAATTGTTTACTCTGACCCGTTACTTTGCGCTTGCGTCGAAACGGTTGTAAAGTAACTCGGGTTTGTATGAATTAGGTTCACCACTTATAACGTATCCTCAATCTGATGTTTCTCGAAGTATATAATAAATATCTAAAATTTGAAGTAAATAATGTAAAGTAATGCAGCGGAGTGTTGGTTGGAACGCGTTGATGTATGCGCGGGCGCAACAACGCAACGCATCGCCTGACTTTCGTAAAGTCATTGCGAAACCAACCACGCCTTGACGAACAATGTAATTAATTGTTGAGTAAATTTTGTATGTTTTGTTGTAGGTACTTGTGTTAACGATTATATATTTATGATTCATTTATATATATATATATATATATATATATATACATACATATATACATATATGTATGTATATGTAAATAAAGCGGTCGTAGGCCTTTTTGATTACGTGAACAATTATAATATATATATTTCTTGATCAGTGACATTGAAATATTCAAGGAATGGAAAATGTATATCTTAGATCATTGTATTGTAGTGAGAAAATATCGCCATTACACATTTACATATAATAACATAACTCTGTATTGTGTATTGTAAGTGCATAGTTTTTATGACTCGTAACTAACTGCAAATCATTAAAATATTGAATATTTATTAATAATTAATTATTTTTTATTCAATAATAAATTAGAAACAATAAATCATACGCCTATTATATTATCGTCAAATACGTTTCGCGAGTCTCTTATAAGTATATATAAAAATAGACGTGGTTATATATAATTGAAGTAATTTCTTTGTAAATACACGATAAAAACAATTAAAATGAAACTCATTACTATAATTGCCGGTGAGTTAACCAAGCAAGGAGGAATTTATATTTTGTATATCGCGGAATAACATTGCGATGTAAAAACGATACGATTTCTATTTAATGTCGTGTGAACACCGCTCCGTCTTATCTCCGCCTTTGAGACAATTGGGGTGCCTTTTATTATTATTATTATTATTTTTTAAAGTATTCAGTAGATAATACAAACAGTAAAATATCTAACTGGAAAGATGATAGGTCAAGGTTTCTCATGCAAGAGAAAATTAATCAGGATTTGTTATTTAGTAAAGGACATAAAGTGCGTCTACCCTTCGCTGTTTAGAATATAAATGTTTTTTTTTTGTAACAAAATAATAAAATCACTTAACTTTGGTACAACGGTAACTAAGTCAAAAACCTATTGGTAATATTACCTCACAAAGCGTCTTAAATTTGTGTTAACCGGCTTTAGTAGATTGCCATCGGCGGTGAAATGAAAATCTTATTAAAGTCGGCGGCTTAACCCATTGTTGGGCTGCGCTAGGCTGCTCTGGGCTGCGCTAGGCTGGTATGGGCTACGCTGCTATCCGAGCCATTCAATACACCGTGCGGCCTGCACGTGACAGATATTACTTATTGCTTCGTAATGGCACAAAGGCCTTTTGAAGTTTATTTTTACGGTACCGTGAAATTGTCGGATATTATGTTCATTGGTAAGACACGATCTCGTAGTTCGCATTGTGTTGTGGAAAAACTTAACATACATACAATTATTGGTTGTAAGATACTAACACTTACTTACTTATGTATATTACAATTAATATTAGCACAACTGTTGTCGCAAGAAATGTAAAATCGTTAATCGTATGATCTTATAAAGTTGTTTCAACAACGCCATCTTGATTTTTGCTCTTGCATGCTATACCTACTTATAGAGATCAAATCACATCAAAGCTTAGTGACTCCGTTATTATACTAAGTACTTAATAAAATTAATCTAAGGTCTATTTTATGTAGTCTTAGACTTGTTTGTCTGTCGTAAAATATGTTGTTTAAAATAAAAGTAACCAAGTTACTCATTATAACATCAGCTATTCGTAAAAGTCCTGTTAAAATTATTTCAGAGATTAACCGGAACTAACAGACACACAGATAGATTGAGAAGATTTTTATATGTATATGTTTTCTAAATAGAAATGTCACATAAGTTTACATTGCAAAAGTAGACTCAAAAGTAGTGTGAAATGTCTTAATAACCGATGTCTCTTATACTCGTAACACAGGATTATCGTAAACCGTTTGCTCGAGTGGCTCGAGTGGCTCGTATGAAAGAGAGCTCGTTATTGCATTGTTTACATTAAACCTTATTGTCCTGTTTGTTATCACAATACTTATAAAATGTTTCGAGCCACAAGTAAAAAGGTTTTTACTTGTGGCTCGAGACATTTTATCTACTAGAAAGTAGAATCGCCTGTTTACTTAATAGACTAGTTACATCCAGAATACGAACTGAACTATTTAAAGTGAATTGAATCGCTTGTATTTCATGTTTTTTTATTTTTTGTAAGCGTTTGTGTTCCATTTGTTAAAAAAAAAATTATCATATTTATTACAGAATCAATTGGAAAATGAGTAAATTATAAAAAGTAATATGTCCTAGCAGTCAAATGTGTGAAGTTTTATGAAGATTTTAATTCGAAATTTGGAATAATTGTATAATAACTGTTTAAATTTATTTGTTATAAGTGCATCTTGAAAAAAAATTTAACAATACATATATTTATTTTCTTATTGACTATTACCCTTCAATTATATCGACCTTTGCTCAAGTAATTGCTAACCCTTTCAGTTTTTAATTAGATGCCTAAGGTCTCGGTTTAGTCCTGGTTGCTCATTGTACACCTTGAACTAACTTTAAAATTACCAACTTCAATACTAGGAAATATATATTACTGGCTTTCAAGCCAACAATTGCATCCAACTTATGTCTATTTCAAGTCAGTAGAAGATGATTTTAATAGCTTCACATACTTCGGTATTAATACTTATCTTTTAGTAAATTTTTTGTCTAATTTAATTGATCCCCAAATTAAGGTTTCAGTGATAACCACTAGGCATCTTGTACACAAAAGCGACCCAGATAGGAATTAAGTTGACCGTAACTTGCAGTGACGAAAGACATTCTTAGTGCTACTAAGCATCCCCCCCTCCAGCCATCCCTTTGACATGGTAGGTAAATAGGTCGCAGCCGTCTCATTCAAGGCCTCGACACTCGTATCCGTTGATTTTTAATATCTCGCTAACGTGTTTTGTATCTATTTATATTTATAATGAACGTTGTAATTACTTTGAATACCTTAAAATTGATATTAACAAATCGAGTATACGAATTCGATTTCTAATTCAACAAACGATGAAATATTTACACGCGACGACACGTGATACGTAACGTGGCCTTAACGAGACTTACACAGACCAACATACCTGTGTTATTGTATATATTAAATTTAGTAACAATGTTTCAATCAAATTGTATGGTTCATTTGATAAAGGTTATACTATTATTCAGATAAGATCATGTTTACGAATGTGCACGTGTCAACACTCAATACAGCCTACAGATGTTCCGGGAGACGACCTGTGACGTCACAGCCACACCTCCCCCTCTCACCCACTCCTCCCTCACCTAGGACAATTATTTGCAGGACGCCATTCTGCTCTGAAATGTCCCAATGTTTGCATCTCTTCGTTTTTTGTTTGGTTGTAGATATATTTTTATTTACCAGTGCGTGACAGTTATAAGTACAAAAATAATATTTTTTTATTTTTTTTTTTGTACTCTCTTTTAATATAATATAATTATATAGAGGACATCTTTTGTAACGCTTTGTGACATCTGTATACTTATGTAAAGAGTTTATTTTGATATATATCAAATTAATTTAATTGTATTTTCTACCATGTTATTGATATTCGCTCGTATTCGCTGCTATTCCATGATACAATCAAACAAATTGTAATTCAAGTAAACTCAAAGTTTCTTGTTTCAACATTGCATTTATAAAAAGCGACTCTTGTTGATGCAAAGGGAACGTTCAATGAGAAGATACGACCAGAAACACTTATAAATACTAATTTACATATCTTTTATACTTTTTTAATTAAGATAATAAGTATTCAAGTAAAGTAACTTAACAAAAACAAGAATAATTAAGTACTCCAGCTCTAAGATGCTCACAATAACAAGGGGATAAAGGATTCTGACATCGATCATTAAAAATAATACTACTGTAATAATGCCTTTGACTATATTACTTAAAAGTGGCGGTTTTTGATCTAAAATATTGTTACATTGTTATTACATAAAGGTTTTTTATTCAATTATATAACAATACAACATTTACTGAATTATACAGATTAATAAATATTCGTGCCATGTAATTGTTGCTTTATAATTTGTATGTTTCTCACTCAAATAATTTGTATGTAAGCGTTACAATTATAGTAGGTACTGTACAAATTATTGAAGATATAAGGTTTTATTCTGACATGTGTTCCAGATTTATTAAGCATATAAAAAGTGGAATGTATCATAATAACATTTTGCTGCGGGAACGGTATGCCCATTACAACAAACGTTTTTGTGTATACAATAGCCGCATTAAGATAGATTTAGCGGCGACATTGTTGCTCATTCCTCAACAAACTTAACTAACATTTTTCTACACTATTATGAAAGTATTTACTTCTATACAACAAAACATTTTATATAACATAGACGCAAAGCAATCGTAAAAAAAATCGCAAAGCGTTCAGCGAACTATAGTGCGTGTAACCTTGTACGATAAACAAGTGACGTCACAGCTATATTTAGAGTTTGCGCTGCGCCTGCGCCGGTTCAACGAACGCGCCTATCTCAATGTACCATTTGGACGCGTTTAATGAAAACTCCCGATATTCAAGGATCACTGAATAGGTCCCGATTCGGCGTTTTGTCGACGATCCCTTGTTTCTTATCTCCAAGCACAGCGATGCCAACAAAAGGTTGACTAGCTAGCAGTTTTCACGGATCTCTGCCTGCTCTATTGTAACATACTCCCTTGAACGCGCGTTTCTTTTTTAAATGTTTTGAATAGTGTCCTACACGATAATGTATTTAGGTGCGTGTAACGTTATCTTTTGTTTGTTTGCGTAAAATTACTGATAACAAGATCACTATCGGTACATGTGACTCGTGGTAATGTTTACTGCAATTAAGTTTGCTTCGCCATTTGTATTTGTAGAATCGAAGGGATATAAGTAATTTTATTACATACAAATATCAACAATTACTTATTTGTCTTGTTGCTGAATTTATATTGTTATTACATTAGAAATATTTTATTGTGTTATCAGTCTTTTTGCATCATTAAGAGTATATTTTAAATAGAAATGTTTCTGGTATTAAGTAAGTCGTTTGTTTCATCATGATCTTTGCGTAAAGCGGTCGTTCACCTCAGGTTACTTTTATCCGAGGTTTATAACTACAAATGTTACCTACTTAGATTATCATGTAATATACCAGGGTTTCTATTTACAAATACTCTCTTATACGATATTTTACGTCCTCTTTGATTTGAAGACTGGTATTATTAACTATTAAATGGAGTCTGAATCTTGATTGTTGACAAAATATAAAAAAGAACTTCCATCAAAGAAGCAGAATTATAAAAAAAAAATAGTTTTCACACGACCGAAGACGTTTCAGCGGTCGTTGACCCCGGTCCGTATATGTTAGGTATGACAGGTAACGGTAGACTTTATTAGGTCTCGTTAAACCTCCGAAACGCATTTCGCATAAACAGCTGCGTATTATCCTTTGGACGTGCTTTAAAAATATATTTAAAATCAATCGTTTTAAAAAAAATTATAATATTGTAAAAATATTTTTTTGTAATCGTACAGATAATTGTTTAAGTGATCAATTTCGGAGTTTCTCGACCTTATGGTGAGCGGTAAGGTCGACCACGGAGTTGGTTGGTGGTTTTAGTTTGTACGAACCCAAACTTTTATGCTTTTCTCCAATTTTGTATCTTGGGATTGTACTAGTATCTCTAAGAGCTGCAATCAAATGACAAAGCTTAGCTCAAACATCTACAAATATATAAGTACTCTGTGGCTGCAACATCAGCAGTGTTTTATTTTGGTCAAAAATTCCCGCACAGTCATCGATTTATGAGCAATTTTTGATCTGAATTTTGCGGCGACTGTCTCATCCTAAAACGTTGCTAAAAATCGCATTGTTCGAGCGAATCAATATGATTAAGTCATTAAAGTTTTTATTAACGACCATTACTGTTTTCTTCACTTATTTTTGTACGTTGTTGATACGCTCGAGCATTCGATCCTCGTCACATTGCATTGTCCCTCTGAGAACATTTAGTACCACCGACATATGTAGTCTTCGTTCAAGATAGTTTTACTATATGCCACAATCAATGTTCATAATACAAAATTTGTTTTACTGAACATTTAAAAGTGATGGACCGTGAATGTAACTCACATAAATTCAAAATTCGTGTTACTTTTTGAACAGACCTCTTATCAATCGTAAAATTTTTATACGTGCGCTACTTTGGATACCTCGTTTAAAAGTAATATTGTGTACATGCCCTTAGTGACATATTTTCATTGAAGGTCTTTGACCTATTGGTAACCTATGGTACCTAGTAATATACCATTTAATCCATATGTGATTAATTTTGCCAATGGAATAACATTTTTTGTAGGTACTGGATCAATTTGTTTGATTTTTTTATATATCTTGTTCTGTCATATTTCTCTTGTAGATATCAAAGGAATTGTCAAATAAATGTAAATAAATATAATAAGAATTAACTTGTCTATTCATAGGCAAAAATAATATAAAATTTGTCCTAAAAAAATACTTCTAAAAGTATTACTTTTTCTTGCGTTGTCTTGGGACTGAGAAATAAATTTGTTTCTAAGTCTGACACGTATACCAGTTTGTTTTTTAGGGTTCCACGCCTTAAAAGAAAGAAAACTGGACCCTTATAGTATAACTTTGTTTTTTCGTCCGTTTGTCCGTTTGTTCGTCTGTCTGTCTGTCAAGACTTAATTTCGGGAACAAGTGAAAGTATCGTCATGAAGCTCTAGAGCTTCAAGCGGCTAGCGCATGAGGCTGTCAAAAAATAAAAAATCTTTATGCTACAAAAAATGGATATTAGGACTGTGTCAAGGAAATAAAAATTAATAGGATATTTCCTGTTGACCTATAAGTATGAAAATTGGCGAGTAACATCGTTTTATACAATGAGTTCGAGAAAATAATCTGATAACTATAAGTTTATAAGTATACAAGCTTAAGTGAGTGTCCATATGAAGAGGCTTAAAATATATTATATTTATTTTTCATTTGTTATTTATTATATCATAAATACCCTTCAACTAAACATTTGTACGGAATCCCCGGTGGGTAAATCCGACTCACACTTGACTTGTTTTTTTTATTAATTGAGAGTAGGTCAACGTCAAACGATTTTGACAAGCCTGTATACCACAGAACTTGTGTACTTCATGTCAGAGTAAGACATGAAGTACGCAAGTAAAGGACAGACGCACAACAAATAAGATTCACAATACTTTTGAACAGTATATTTTATATACTGGGGGCGCCAACAGACCCTCAATTTTGACTCGCTGCGCTCGCGAAATCTCGGGTGCCGTTTGCATATTGAGCGATGCGAACCCACTATAATGACTCATCGTTTTCCATTGACTTCAATGGGATATCAGTTTTTTTGCGATTATTCCTCAACGACATGACATTTTAATTTTTTTTAAAAACCATCACCTAATGTGTGTCTTTTCGATTACAAAATTTCATAATTTTCCGTCAAGTAGTTTTCGACTCTATTCGTGATAAAGAATGTGAAAGAGTCTCCAGTAGAACGTTCCGCTCGCTTCACTCGCTTCGCTCAATTATTTTCGCGCACACAGGTTGTTAACAACCCTAAACCTATCTCCATGACCTTAGGTGTAACAAACAACTAAATATAAAAGTTTATGTGAAATTCGTACACTGCTTGCGTATTTAACGTGCTTACGAAAATAATCGGCGACCTTGGAGTCGACTTAGGGCGATTGCAAACTGAAGAAAACAAATAATATAAATTATCTTCACTAATTTTGTGATATATTTTACGTTCTATACAATATGGATTATGTATTTGTACGTAACTTACGTAACGTAAACTAATCTAACATGGAATCTTTTTACGTTTCGTAAGAGCGTTCCGCTATATTTAATGTTTGTTGCCTTTCATATTCAAATTTTCGAAACGTGTTTAAATTATTATTATATTTCTAACACATAGATATCTGTACCTTATCTCGCTACAAACCTGTACCTAGATTTAATCTTTTTATGTTAACGATTATTTTCCATACATGTGAATTAATGTTGGCAATTATTTTCATTTATTACTAGGATCCGAAACCGCGCGCGATGGGTGTTGAGCTGAGCCCCTCTCCTTTCTTCTTTTCTTGATAACTTTTGAATGGCTAAACATTTTTTCAATCTGTTTTCGCTATAACATCCGCGTTCGGCTCAAACATACATGAGAAAATTTTTGCTAATTATCTCCTCGCGTTCTGGAGACAACTAAACACATAAAAAGATCTCCCAGACGGTTAAGAACTTCGCTTACGCTCAGCTCAATTATATTAAATATATAAGAATAATTGTGTGTAATCGACCTTATTTACTTGGCGTTACTTCTATATATTTCATAGTACGAGTATAAACTGAAAGACGTAGTTTTGGTTAGACAACATTCTTTTATAAATCTAAAAAAATTTATATATAACACTATTTTAAGGAAGATTTATAATTATTATTAATAATAATATTATTTGTTAGTTTGTTATTAGTGTACAATGTGATACGTTGAGGAATTTTATATCTACGTAGTCTTTTCATGAGTGGAGTGAGGAAATGCCAATTCCACACTTGATAAATATTTTGGCTGAAAAGAAACGATTTAGCTTCACGATATCAAAATTATCAAATATTAGTTGTTTGTTGAGAATTCACGTATTTATTGTTATCATATTTTCATATATTTTGTATGTATTAAGGCTTTTATTCTTACACACGACGCCTCTAAGCTTACAGCTATTCGTCACAAAGTTCAGAGTGAGGGTACCCGCCCAACTTTTATACAGTTCTTTACAAGTCACAATGTGCGGCCCCACGACCAAATAAACTTAACTTTCCAACAATAAAGTTTATTTTACTATGTCACTAAAGTTACATTGTTAACATCTTGTATATTTTATGTTACAGGTTTATTTTTTATAATATTATAAACAATAATCTATTTAAAAGTTAAGTGTATTGTATCCCAAAATAAGGTCCAATAATCTGTTATTAAGGGTCAACAAAAACAATAATAAGTACGTACCCCGGTGTAAGCAGCCCGGCTCGTAATGACCAGCTAACGACTTAAGTTTCGCAGACGGCATGTTATTAATGACCTCCATAAATACCTACTAGTTTAATTGTCTTTTTCATTAACACTTCCGGTGTAGGCATGATTGAGAATCAAACTTTGATTAAACAATACCGTGATTAATTGATAAAAATGTTATTTAAAGAACGAAAATTAAACCAAATATATATATAAATAAGAAAGTCGCAAACACTAGCTGTGTATAATAAAAAGGTTCTATAAAGGTCAATGAACTCAACCATATAACAATATATACAACGAATTTGACGCCCACAATACAAAAGTGGTGTCTATTTTTGGTGTTTATTGGACTCCAAGCGACATTTTTATTTCATTAATATTATTTTTAATCGACTCCATATATAATATAGAATGTTTTGTTCCTCAAATATCAGTAAATGTAAATGGAAGTAAATTTAAGCGTGTAAACTATTTTAAATGAGTTTCTGATATCGCACAGATAAATCGTGTGTAAACTGCACTAATGACCGACTAACGACCGCAGTTCATAGTGTTTGTGAATAATTGATGACGTTAAGTGCGGGCTTGGATTACAGCGGGCTCCGTATCGAGTGGCTCTTACGTCTTAAAATGTATGTGCTCATTAATACTTGCGTTTTCTATGATTTTTACGTGTCAGTGATTGATTTATTAAAACATCCGCGACCGTTGACGTGAATTCACGTCATTTCAAATTATGTTCCCGGTTGCCGCTGACGTGAATTCACGTCATTTCAATTTCTATACCTGGTTTCAGAAAAAAAAAAAATACTTTCTTATTCTCCCCTTGACGATACGTTTGCGGCAACCAGCTTCAGAATTTGGTTATATTAGCTGGTATTCAGTAGAACATTGTATTAAGTTATTACATCCCTTTAAAATTACAAATAAAAACATACTCGTTAATTATTTTTTGTATTTTTAGATTACTTTTATAGAATATAAAGTCAATGCCAATAAGCACGCCCTTGCCCGATCCCTAACCGGACCCTCTTTACATATCAGCACTCAAAATTGCCGCCATCGCTGTAATACTACTAACTATAGAAGTTTTGGAGATGTCAGTTGTCCAACACCGATTCAAGTCTTTCACAAGTGTAGCTAATATTTGACTTGGATAAACTATTTATTATTTCTATAAACATGTGATTTTTATTTTACTTATTTAGAGCATCAGCGCAATACCTATATTAAATTCTTTCACGCTTTTTTTTATAATCACAAAATGATAAGCCGGTCTCAAACTTGAGACTTAAAAGATAATATATATATATATATATATATATATATATTTTTATAAGGACAATATCTCAACCATTAATATTTAAAGGTGTGGGTGTTGTCTAACACCAATACAATGTAAATGGCCAGAAGACACGACGACCCATAGAAGGCAATTATCAAAATGATGTCAGTTTTAGCGAATAATTAGGAGCCGCAGTTAAAAGTTCATTGGCGTGTTAACTACATACAGCCTTAATGTTAATTGTATATAGTTTAATGACCTCCCCGTCTTGAAGGCTTCATGTATTTCTATGACTTTCTTTTCCAAATCAGGTTTAACAACTTTTTTCTATATAATTTGCGTTATTTTTGTTAACACATTGTGTAGAAAAGGTTGTTGATGTTATAATAATAATAAAATATTTGATATTTGTTTTTTTTAATAATATATTCTCTTCGGTTATTAATAATGGATGTAAACAGGTTATGAAATGAGTTATTTCCAGTCCTCCGTCCGCCGCACATCCGGCACTCCAGCCAAGATTAGAATTAATTTTCTCGGCATATATCTTATTTTACGTTATAACAGAATAGTTTTTAATAAAATATATTATATATTATTTTATAACTGTATTTTATTATTAAAAAATTATTTATTTTCTAGTTATGGTATGTTAGAAAAAAAACAGGTTTAAAAGTCAAAAGATGCGAATAACATTCTGTTAGAGATGATACGGCGTTAGAGATGAAATATTAAACATTTGCACGGGTCAACGACCTTAACGTTAACTTAGTTTACTTAAGACTAGCTTTCCTCTTAATTATCTTTACCTTTAAGTGTTTTTAATCTGTGTTCTATTTATATCAAGTTTTCTTACCTATAATTTTATTAAACGTCTCATAATGTATAAACCGTAATCAATATATATATATATATATATATATGTGTGTAAAATTATCTTTGTATGTCTTTATTAAAGCTACAACAATTAAAGAATGGAATTATGAATTAAACCTCTTGGATTGGATTGGATTGGACACATTAGATCTCGTGTTAAAACTAAAGATATTCAAACTAAGTCAACTATCTTATCTGGAAGCAATTACAACCGCACGGAACGTGTTCGCGTGTTTCTTTAAAATCGGCCTATATATACCTACTTAGATTTGATATTAGATTGTTAATAAAAAATAAAAAAATCAACACATTAAAGTTTTTTTTTAAATTCAAGTCTCGGTAATAATAGATACAAACAAAGCTCGAAGCAGACAGGACGAATGGTGCCTCAATGGCCCTTTAATATTTAATACGACGGAGGGTTGTTTAAGAGTTGCAATATGACAATACATGCACACTTGTTCTTTGGTAAGAATATCAGTCTTTTAATGTACAATCGCTTTCCTTAAGCGTACATTAGAAAATATATGTGACATTTCTAATAATTTTGTCTCCATTGAATTGATAGGATTGGTAGTAGAGCGTTGTTAATAGTGAATTTATGTTGAAGTAAACTTTTACAAACAAAATTGAGTACATTTTTTAATTTAAATACATATAAAATATTCCCGTTTTGTTTAAATGAATCAAGTTGGTAGCAAACAGTTCAGTGAGTGGCTGTCTGTTAATAGACAGTGCCTTGTTAAGTATTAACTTGACCTTTTATCCTAATGCGTAAAAAATTGATTTACAGACATATAAGACATTTTTTTATAATAATATTTGATTGTTTTGTACCTTGTATAGATTAACGGCTCTTTTTCCAGACTTATTTTCAGATATAGTAAAACGAGGTGATAACTTATATACAAGTATTATTTCTTATTGAATCTCACTCATAATTAAAGTGCATGTTTAAATCTGTCCGTGTATTGTACGTACGCCCCTACAATAGGTAGGTTAGATCGATAGTAAATGAAGCTCTATGTTCCAAGTTTTTTTACCTAACAAATGTGTGAAGGTATGCTTTGACTACACGATACATGATCTTAACACACCATTCAGATTTTTTTTTAATTTTCATTTATTTATTCATTACAAAAATGTACAAAATTAATACAATTGGACTTATGTATTCACCAGTCAACCTGCAATGTTAAGAGAAAAAGACAAAGGAACCAACCAAATCGCTAATCAATTAAAGGTTATACTAAAATAATATTAGAATAATAAATATATTAAATATAAATTAATACAAATATAAATATTATATAATAATATATTATATTTCAAAAGCTTTACTAATACTTATTTGTATTTGTTATAACTTGTAACTTAACTCTAAAAGACTCTCGGTTGAGACATTTCAACAAATCCTTTCAAGCCATATTGTTTCTTATTCTTAAGTCATAATAACTATTATCGAATATCAAGTACGATAATTTTTAGGAACACTTAAAATTCCTTCTTATCTTAGAATTAGGTGAATGTGAATGTAGTCATTGTTTAGAAATGTGTAAGAATTTTGTTCAAGTCAAGTTTTGTTCTAAATTATCAATATTATTTATATGTTTTTTGTTTCAGGTAAGATGAACCCCATCATGGCAATTTGTAATATATATGTATGTATAATATAAAGTTATTGAGCGAAGCGAACGAAGTGAGCGGAGCGTTTTACTGGAGACTTTTTACATTCTTTGTCACGAATTGGCTCGAAAACCACTTGACGGAAAATTCTGAAACTTTGCAATCAAAAAGACATACATTAGGTGATGGTTTTAAAAAATTTTTTTTCGAAAAATTTACTCAAAAAATATATATATTTTTTAATGTCGTGTCAAAAAAATGATATCCCATTCAAGTCAATGGGAAACGATGAGTCAATATACTGGGCTCGCTTCGCTCAATATGCAAACGGCACCCGAGATTTCGCGAGCGCAGCGAGTAGAAATTGAGGGTTTGTTGGCGCTCCTAGTATATATTATATTCTTAGTATTCACGAGTACATATATCTGTAACTCAGATACTTAATACGTTATTAAAAAGCTAAGCCGAGAGAGATTAAACTCTGTTCGAACCTTCTATTTCATCACTCCATTAATAACCCAAGAACAGATTTAAGGCTTCAAAAAAGGCTTACTTGTAAAGCACTCATAATCGATATATTTTTGTTTAATATTACTAATATAATACTATATTGTAAATAATTTTATATTTCAATTAATAAAGAATAAATAATTTTATTAAAAAATATATTAATAAAGTTTATTATTAATTTTAAAATTAAATTAAACACAGTTTAAACGGTTAATAGTTATTTAAATTTTAATAGTTAATAGTTAATTTGAAATGTGGTTATCTCCTGGTACAGGTAACAGCGGTCGCCACTTTTCTAAACTCATTCTGAGACGTGAGTAGGCTCACCCCAAGCTGGAGGTCCCATATCACTGTTAGGGCTTTGTTTGGTTAGGTTTAGGTTTGGTTTAGGGTTTGATTTAGGTTTGATGTTGTAACTATGTTCAGAGTTTATTTTAAAGGTCCCGAAAATCATAGATTTGTTTTAAAATATCTTGAAACAAGCCAAATGTATTAAAATGTTTAATTTTGATACACGATTCACAGGAACAAATATATTACATCAATTTAGTAATCTGTTATATACGTCGCCAATTTTTCACTAAAATAAGTTAACTGCGTTTCCTGGAGTTGTTTGTATCTGTTCGATCATGCTCCATCACTTGATGTGAACAATAATTCTCTTATTTTTCTTGTTGCATCCTCCATTAAATATTAAC
Organism: Melinaea menophilus ssp. n. AW-2005; assembly: GCA_918358695.1. NCBI lineage: Eukaryota > Metazoa > Arthropoda > Insecta > Lepidoptera > Nymphalidae > Melinaea > Melinaea menophilus. The sequence continues at coordinate 508,419 of OU911052.1, forward strand.
TTTAAAACGAAATGGCGAAACGTTGTCTTTCGTGTTTTTCGCGATTCTTTGTAAAGTTGTAACTTATTACGAATTGTATCAAATATTTCCTTTTGAATAATTAAACACAGTTCAATGATTTCAGTCCACTTCGATGTTTTATCGAAGCTTCATATTAAATATTTACGTTGAAACACTTGAGATTGATGTCGGCTTATCAATATATTATGTTCAATGATAGCAGAAAAGACAAGAAAGGATCTGAGACAGGCACTGATGTACATATATATATATACACACACACACACACATATATATATATATATAAATATGTGTGTGTATATTTCTAATACCTGGATGATTCGGACGATTGAGGTCATATTCAAATTTCTACATTGAAATATCTGACTACGTGGTAGGTATCGTTGTACAATTGTCGCTAAGTTATAAGGTTGTATATATACAAAGTATGGAGTCGCTCCAACTTATCCACTTAGTGTCACGCCAGTGGCCCGTCTATACCAATTTGACGTGAGGCCGCTGTCACGTCCACCGACTAGCCAATTACTCACCTACCTTCGATTTTCACACCCATCTTAAAACTTATTTATACGGTACGGTCTGCTGGATTGACGCGATTTGAGCGCCGGGTCGCTTTAATATCGTTAACGGACCCCCGGACCCCGTACGAGGAAAAATATATTTAAAATTTACTTTCTATTTTGGTTGGTATTTTTTTATTTTTTATATACCGTTAAAAAATTTACTCATCTCACTTTTTTTTTCAGAAATGAAATATGATATCCCATTTAGTTATATATTTACAAAACTACACCTAGTGTGTATGTAACAGTGGGACGAACCCTGAAAATCGTTTACCGATATCATATCTAGGGTTGTCGCATACACAACATAATATTTCTCTATTACTTAATTACTAATTTTTTTATGAAATATACATAAAGAAAAATCTGATTCCAAAGTAAATAAACTTTTCATTAGTTATTTTGAATTTTAAATAATTTTTTTTATTAATAATAACTAGATTTTTTTAACAACTACAACAGTATGAATTGATGTCAGAAATATTAATTGATTAATCATTATATAAAAATCTAATCGACAACCCTATATTTAAGGTGCAAGGAAACATGTTGAGGCGCGATAGATAGCTATCTAAGGTTAGTTTACTGATAGAGCGAGATAGATTGCGAGTGTGTGTGTGCTATAGTCATGATAAATACATTAACACACACATTGAAAGAAAATTTATATAACGTTAAATATGAACGGAGATTAAAATTAATATTACAATTCATATGTATTATGCCTGCGGTTTATTTAAATATATTTCACAGAGTTAATTAAAACCATAACAGCATCACGTTACACACAATCTAAAGCCGCAGCCGATAGCTTAATCAGCATTAAAATATTTGGGGTCATCGCCCTCATTAGGGAAGGGTCTCTTGGAGGATAATAACACTCAGCTCGCCAACTAACCGAAGTTTGGCGAAGCGGAGGAGAGAATTACTGCAGACTATCCACCGCTCCTGGGTTTGGTTCACATTCGATTTTAGCTATTATTTTCAATATATCTACATTATACATATACATTATACACATACAAATACAAACTAAAAGTATATAGTAATTTGATAATGTCGTACCTGGAATATATTGTATAAATACGCGCTCGTTTGTTTGTTTGATCATAAAGCAAAAAGAATTAAATAAATTTTATGAAAGCTTTATTTTCTTATTTAGTTACCTTATTTACCAGAAAAAGTCGTGGGGATAAGCTAGTATCATATAAAATATATTGTAGTTATGCTATTTGACAACTAGGCTAACTAAATTAAATGGAATGACAAATATATATATATATATATATATATATATATATATATATATATAAATAAGATTGGATGTGCATGTCTTTCCTGCAAGCAACTGCGCCATTGTCTCATATATTTTTCCATTTAATCAATAATTAATCGCAAAAAAAATTAAAGGAAACCGGTAAAAAATTTCTTTGCAATCTCATCATAATGCATTTTCATATTCGAATTAAATATTACCAAACATTATTTGATTGTTAAATGAAGTTATAAAATCTATTACCCACATTGAAGGCTGTTCAAGGAATATTTGCAGATATTATGATAAATCAATAAACGGTTTGAAGAACGTCAAAATGTCAGAGCGGTTAGGTGAAGTTGCATTTTATAATCCATAACAAATAAGGCAATTGTCTTCATTTAATAATCTATCATCTAATGTTTGAATGACGGATTATTTTACAACAGTAGTTTATTTGTTTACTATTTTATAGTTAAAAATAGGCTTTATTTATAATTTAGTGTCTTCAAGAACCAAGGGATATTATTTAATATTTATAAAGTTATCAGTCGTTATATTTATAATATTACTTTATTAGTGTCTGATTTAATTTATTAGAATTATTAACAGTAAATATGAAAGAAATTGACGAGGATTGACTTATACTCATTAATAATAGCAAATCAAAATTATATACTGATGATAAGTAGATACTCAACTATATATGTGTATATATATATATATATATATATATATATATATATATATATATATATATATGTATGTATATGTGTATGTGTATGCGTATGTGTATATGTATAAGTATATATATTAAACATAAAAATAATTACAATACTGAACCATCTCTCATAAAGTGCTAAGAGCAATGTTTCCTTTTTTAATATTGAATTAGGTTTTATATTAAATTTTGTTGTTTATATTATGTGTATAAAATAAATAACTAATGTTTATTTATTTTATTTATTTAAATTTATATATAATGTCTTTATATATATAAAACATTTAAACAATGTACTAGTTCGTGATTAATGACAATTGTCTATATGTTTATAATTACTATCTGTGATCTACCTAGCTTTAATTTACTGTAAATTTATTAAAAAAAACAACATAACTGAATAACGATAGACGATAAAACTAGTTACAAGCACCCTGTATGTGCATATAGTTTCACAAATTGCTAAGGAAATAAGACTTTATCACATTGCAATTCAATTTGCGGCATCCAACTGGAGTCGCGCCGAGGGTGAGCTGTTGCTATATATATACACACATACATATACACATGTTTTTAATAAGTAAAAGCAAACAAAATTAAAAACTTCATAGATAAAAATAAAATAGCAAAAACTTTGGTTTTGACTTTAAAAATTCTAAAGAACGTAAGTAAGATCATTTTGGCAGTCGCCATTGTTATGTAGACGCTGATGGGCGTGTGCACTCATCCTTATCAGCTTATCACAATCCACCCTCGCTTAAATTGGTTCTGATAAAAAGTTACGTATTTTGATATTTTTAACAAAAAAATCTATATTTAGATATATACATCCAAAGGAGTGTTAAGAGAATATAAAAATATTAGGGTTACTTTTTGTATATTCAGTATATTTTAAGTAAATTGCTTTCTCCATTCATTTAAATAACAATTAAGCGTAAATTGTAAAGTTTTTGATCATTGAATACGTACAAGTGTTACCGTGAACTTTGGCATTAGTAATATACAAAGTTCAAAGTCCGATTTCGATAACATTAATTACAAAGCTTCCATCAAAGCCTCATTAGGATTATAGGAATTATTTATAGAATACATTTATTTTAGACTTATTAAAATTTAATAACATTAAAAGAATAATACGTGATTTTTCTTTTTATTTCTTTTTTAATTCGTAATTATTTTACATTATTATTAGTTTGTAATAGCATAGAGTTTGCCAAACGTGTCGCTCGGCGGTCAGGAGTAGAGTAGTCCTGAAGATTTCACTATACCCTCCTGTCTCCTGTCCCTCGGTAATCATATTATTGTCACTATTTTCGGCTTCATTCGATAAATTCCTTACAAATTCTAAAACAGATATTATCTTAAGTTTTTATTTATCACTGCTTGTTCGTCTCTATTCTGTTTCTATTTTCTAATAAAGTATGAAACGGCTTTCAAAATATTTATTGTATTTTATGATTTGACCTAATTATTTGATATCGTGTGAGAAGGAGTCGCGTGCAATAACAACATGCAAAATACACAGACAGAAAATAGATAAAATAGTTTATGACAAAAGTATGAAATAGATTTTGAGATTGTCCTCTGATTCAAAGTTCGTCTAGTTTATCCTATGTCTTGGCTCATCGTTATCGATCCAGCATCCTTGTAAAACAATTATTAATTGTATATAGAATGTATTATTTTTTAGCTACTTCGTAACCATTTAGCTTTTAGCCACACTGTTGTACACCTAAGTCTGTTTTTACACGGTTTTGAAATAACACGGTTGGAAAATAAAATATTTTTAATTTTTTTACCCGATTTTATTCCATTTAGGACGATTAAAAATTTTTTGGGCTTAATTTTTTTTGTCAAATTTAATTTCTGCGAAATATGTTCATATCACAATTTTAGGGCAATTCCCTTTTTGTGCATACAAGCAAATTTACTGGTGAGAGCAATTGAAATGTGTTAATATTTTGTGAATAATCTTCAATAAAAATTGCTGCTTGTAAAAATAAACATGTGATTTAATTAAATAAACATGAATATGTACTTGTTCTTAAAAAATCCTTGTTTTTCACTAATTTTAATAGGTTTTAGAGATTAGGAACCAATCACCTATTTTTGCATACGATCAATGTCTTTTTTTACACGGTTTTTTCTTTAACCAATTTCCGTGTAAAAACAGACGTAGGTGTATATCACTTATTAAATCATTTAAAATCTAGCTTACTTGTAATATAATTTTGATATAATATAACTGTTACTGTGTGTAGTATTGCTACTGCGCCAGTTGTATTCATACTGAACGCTGGTAACAATCGAGTCTATAAATAGTCCTCGTACTCAGTCATATTACTAGTTTATCAAGTAAAGAGGGTGCTGATGACGTCACTACTGCTAAAACTACTGTGTACCATCTGTCACATTTATAAATAGGTTTTACGTTAATAAAATATTATAAATAATATCTCTATTACGTGCTTGTCATAAATAATGACTTGTGTATGTCACTGTACATCGCTACCAAGTAGTGTCATGCGAAATCATTGTTTGATAAAACAACGATTAATTTGTTATTTTATGTCTATATTATTAATTTTTCTACTGCATTACTATTATTATGATTTTTTGTTCCAATTAAAACTTAATTTACATATATATTTTTTGTACGCTAAAATAGTAACGAGTGCTGTTTGTGAATTGTGAATAAAAATACAAACTGAGTTATCACCGCACCGTTGATTCGTTTGGATAAAATATTTTCATCTCGAGTACAGTATAAGGTACCTTTTATTAGAGTACGTGCCCATCCGCCCAAAGCAATTCCCGTTAGTATTCTTGTCTATTCAACTGTGCAGAACCTACTCAGACAGCTTTCTTTGCATTGCTGTTTATTTTGCGAGAGAAAATTGTAGAAACTAGGTTATTTGAGTTATAAACATCGACTCATATAGTGAATGGAAACTCAAAATTGTGAACAAACATAAATAAATGAGATAATTTGTATAGACAATAATCGCTCGGTAGAAATGAATATTACAATCGATAGACAGGAAATGTATATATTCGGGAGAGAAGAGAACAGAGAAACGGCATTCAAAGGGGTAGCTTCAAAGAAATTACCATAACTCACGCCTTCGAATATCCATTATCAAATTACAATCTTCCACCTTCTCGCCTCATTTAACTCCTCACAATATGTCTACAACAAACTATGGCTGTATTTCACCGGAATCACTTTTCTAAATTATGAAAATGGCCTTCGAGGCTCGTGAATGCTTGCTTGTAAATCTTTTGTAAGAACGCAACTTTGCGACCTGTTAGCTTTAAGAGCCCTACATCTTTATTAGGGAGACACCTCAAATATATGTATCTGGATGTTGCAATACACTCGGATCTATTGGACTAGAATTTCATGATGATATGTACCGATTAGAATTAGTTTTATTTATTTTTTATATAAAAATATATATGAGAGACGAGAATTTGAAGGAAAAAAAAAACATAAATCTATAAAATTTTATTATAGCTAGCTTTTATTAAATCATGTTAAAAATATTTAGTAATTTTTAATGATACATTTATGGACTCATTGCGTCACTTCAACAACTTCCAATGCGTTGGTTATTGGCATTCTTAATTCTAAAATGAGAAATTATAAAGTAACAGTTATTTTTAATGTTATTAATAAGAATACTTTAATAAAATATAAATGGGAGGAGTACATACAACTAGTATTTAATATAGCCTTCTTTTAGTACTTTATTTGAATTCAATTTGTTACAAGTCTATTATAAAAAAGATAATTAATATTAAATTAAATGTGTAGTTTTTATCCGGTTCTACCTTTATCCGTATACCATTTTCCTACCTTTTGGAACTGTGCAACTAGAGTCTGATGTTTTATAAGTGCAATGTAATCGTCTTTCTAATCGTCTGTCTAAATAAATTAACTTAATTAACTTATTGAAATGTATTTTATTTTACAAATCAGATTCTGCTAATTCTGATATTTTATAGCGTTTAAAGGAAATTACTCGATACTATTGTTTGGAGGTCATTCACCCCGGAGAGGAGACAATGAGTACCTAAAGTGCTTCCTGTAAGTGGATTTTTTAATTAATATAATACGAAATATAATTATTTCTTGACTAATTAATGTTACTTAGCGATTGTCATAGATTTTAATAATTTAAATCATATTTTATTAGTTTTTTTCTGTAATAAAAATTAACTTTAAAGAATTTTATTATTATTTAGCAAAATTTGAAGTGTAGGTTAAGTTATGGCATCGGATCTTAATAAGACGTCGTGAATAATGGTCGTTTTTAAGAACTTAATCGCTTTATCCGCGGTGTTCCCGGAACGGTTGTAATGTTTTCCGCGAACTGACACCAGCTGCCGTAAATAATTTACTTTTTATACATTATTTTACTCTAAAATGTTACTTTTAGGAAACACTCTTGGTGACACTTGATACATTATATAAAAAAAAAACACAGATACATTCTAGACTGAGTTAAATAACTCATATTTGAGCAAAAATAATTTCAAACGTAACCCCAACTAATAAATAAACTGTACCCATGTAACCATTGTGAGCTAGTGATTATAATATTAACCGACCAACCAGTATTGTACCCTAATGACCTCTAATGACACATACTATGTACGTTAGATTAGATCTATCGCAGATGTTTCATTTTAATTAGGTGGTACGCGCTGGTAGCAAATGGCATAACATGGAGTTACAAAGTTTTGTGATGAGTCTTGAGTCGTAAATGTTATAGAAGCGCGGATTTATGATGAGGAGAGGGGTAAAGGGGGGGACATGTACCCAAGTTCCATATATAAATATATATGAGACTATTTTGTTTGTAGCAGCTCGAGAGTAATGTGTTATCAAAGTATGCAAATTGTACAACAATTTTACTTTCCTTCTCTTATATGAAGATGTATGACGTAGCTATTCAATCAAATCTGTCTCCAATCTTAATTGATCAGAACGACCCCAGCAGGTCGTCAATAGCACAGTTAATACAACCACCTAACAAGTTAATGCGTCACCCAACACTATGTTAAATCCAAATCGCCTATTTATAGCTACGAGTATTATGTCGTTTATTGAGCAGTTGGTCACGACACGTCACGAAATTACAAATCAAGCTCCGATCAATACAGATATAAAATGTTTACGAGCTAATAAATTCCTCATTATGAGCGAGTAAATACATATTAACCTGCAGCTGCCACCGGGTGTGAGCTGTATGTATTTGTAGAATTGAATTTTTATTTTTATATAACTTTAATGTATTATTAAATTAATTTGGAAGTCAATTGTTAGGCGTGCTCAGTTTTAGAAGTACAATTTTGTACTGGCAATTTGTTTCTCAAGACAAAGCTTAACAACGTTTCGTCGTAATTAAAGTTACAATAACTTGCAAGGTTCTCGCAAAAGTTACAGACGGATTTCACTCATCCGCTGGCTACAGGCGATAAGCAACTTTAATTGGTTGCTTACGTTATGATGTGTTTTCCTCATTTTATTGTTGAGTGGGCCACGCCGGGACCGGTAGTCGAGCTTCGAGTAAAGTCATCACCTCTTGGATACACACATCCGCTTCCCCTCCAACAATTCCTTTGAACCCTTCTTTTATTTTCCATTTTCCATATAACTGGTTAAAATAATGTCGTTGGATATCAAAGATAATTTCAACGTCACAATCTCGGTACTTGGCTGAAAGGAAAATGTATTGTAACGTCAAAGGATATTGTAATCAGAAGGAGAGAAGGAATATACTTAGTAAAACGGTAACATTTTAACAAAATATGACTTAAAAGGAATCTTTTTGTTATACCCGGCCTTTCTTTACGTTTGACGTCGAGAAAAGTGGTTTCCGCGTAAAGTTTGAAATTACTAGTGACATAAAACAAGCGTCTACCAATCTAAAGAAGTAGGGTCTGAATGAAAGACTTTACTTTCAAACAATCCTTTTACCTCGACTCCGAAGGCATTGAGGGGTTAACAAATTATAAGTTAAATATCAGGGTCTTATTTTATTTTAACATCAAGTACATTAATTTGTTAGAGTCTTCCATGATTTTATTTATAATAAATCTTTATTTTCTCGAGGAATATCAAAATCCACATCCCGAAGTCAGCGAACAAGATTAGAAAACGAGCCAGAACGTAATACTTGTAATAGCAGATGTTATCTCTCAAAGCGATGACGGAGGTGGCGGCGGTCGTAAAGTGCACCCTCGCCGGTTTACAGCTCCACTCAATAGATCTCATTTACTTATCTTAAATGAAGCGGAATATTAATATCTTCATAATTTACTTTAGTACACCGAACTTAAGTGTTTTAGTATTCTAACCTAGATGAAGACTAAACTTACAACACTTCGCTCAAAATATTATTAATCCAAAAAGAATTGTATAAAAACAGAATATAACACAAAATGCGAGAGACAATCGATAGGATAAAAATTTAGCACCCAATTTAGTTGACCCGTAATGCCTATTTCGTTGTTATAGACAATAAAATAGGGATATCTCTATTAATAAGTATTGGTTTGGGAAAAATTATGATAACGTTAGGCAATATAGTTTTACGAGATTCTAGTTTCCGGGGCAGATATCGATCAAGCTTAAACAGCCAATAGTAATGGCGACTACTTGATGTCATTGCGTATTTTACGGGCGACTTTGAAGAGTACGTTTTTACGATGTGTCAGCCGAGGGGCCGGATTGTCTCGAATCTGATTCGAATCTGCGCCTGCTTACTAAGCTTTACATTTTATTGTTTTACTATTTCGATTTTTTTTTGCTTCGTTCCCTCAGAGCTAGGTAGATAAATTTAATAGTATATTAAATTTCGCTTACAGACAGGTTGGTTCTTTTTTTCGTAATTAGGTTTAGGATTTCAAATTATTAGTCATCCCATTGACTGAGTAAGTAAGTGACTTCAAGCTATAATCACTTGAGATTACCACGAGCAGTTGTCGTACCAAATATTAATTCACTGGTCCAAACAATTAACAAAGATGACCAAAACCGGTTCGACACGGCCCATTAGATATCATGTTTACGTGTAGGTGCATAAAAATACCAATGCGGAACTGTGACAACTGAACATGACGCTTATTTGACACTCCCTCGGGAAATCTAACACCAACCTTGAGGCCAATGAATATTAATAGGACCGTACCCGTTAAAGCAAAATGTGTAATTTAATATTTTCAAATTATATCCCGGCAGATAAAGAATTTTATAATATCACGCCTCACTTCACTTTTTTTGTTTGTAATACTTTCAGCTGAAATTGTTGTATAATTCACCTAGACCTAACAAACATTTTCTTTAAACTTTAAAAAATCCACGCACTGCGCAAGGGGCTAGATATAGCCGACTATTTCTGATGTGCTATTTTTGTTTCGACCTTGACATTGGCAATGAGACGTCACGCTCCGGTGAGCAACTCCTGCGCACAACACAGAGCAGTTATCTCTAGAGGATTTATATAATATTTTTAGTACCTTTATAAATATCATAAAAATATGTTTACTAAGATTTTTTATTGTTTTTTTTTATTTTATTTTAATCATACATTGCACTATTGAAATGTCAAACTTTAGTTGCTGTTAATTAGAATTCTATCTAAGATACAATCTTATTCTATTAATGAACACCGGCATGTTGTTTCTCGATAATCGATCCATAAGACTGACTACATTGGTAATGTAACAATCAATCACGACTTTGACAGTGGTACCTAGTGGCTAATCGATTTAAAGGTAGTTTTCGTGATCCTGAGTCCTCAGCCAATGGTCTTGGATACGATACTCTCGCTCTTGTTATCAGATGGCTGTTATCAGTCTAAGTGTACCCTTTACTTGTAGGAAGTGGTTCCTTTTATTTAATAAAATATAAAGACAGAAGAATCTCCTTAGCTTTACTACTATATAATATAGTTTTTATTTTCTTTGTTTTCTTTTTCTAACTCGGCTTACAATGGAAGTGGACTATGGACTACCATTTAAAGGGCGTTTATTATTTTGTTTAACTGAAATGAAAACGGATTATACACTCCGAATTCATTTCTTCTATTATGATCCTCAACTGAGTCGGTCATGAACTACAAATTCTAGGAGATAAGAAGAAACCTTAAAGTAGGAAGATTTAAATATATTTTATTATATGAAATGAATATTATGAACATTTTACATATTCTATATCTTTATATAACATCTTAAAGGTGGAAAACTTTGGCTTTCGAAATCTCAGAAAATTGCAAAGGTGAATTTACGTTGCAAAAGTAAGAACTGCAGGAAACTTTAGAATTTTCTTGAAGTGGTAAAGAAACTGATGTTGTCTGAGAAGGTATCATTGGAAAACAGAAATTTATTACTTAAAGAGAAAAAAATATAAGATAGTGGAAGATAATCCCGCTTTCTTTGGAATTTAAAAATATTCTTGTAAATTTTGCAGAGACAAAGAAAGGCGTAATGAAACTTTGAAGCTAGAAATTCGATAAGTTCTTGCATTCACACTAGTTAATTAATTATTTATGTATAAGAAAGAGGTTTTTAGAACTAATTCTAAAATTATCAACAAAATTGTCTTTGTTAAGTTCAATTCATTAAAATGTTCAAAAATGTTTTGTCGCATTTAACAAAAACAAAAAAGAAAATAAAAAATTTAGATATACATTTCGGATAACAACGTTTGCTGATGCTCGAGAATTTGTTCTTACATACAAATACAAACTGGATTAGTTACAGTAATATTTATCTCAAACGAGATGATGGCACTCAACAGATCCATATAAGTTCTTACGCAGAATTAAAATATGCCTAACATGTCAATCTTACACAACTTGTTCATGTAAGTTTTTTATTATTATTTTAGTTTCACGTATGGAAAATTCTAAAAAACCGTTAAAAATGCTGAATCGATACCTTTAACTTAAACCATAATTAAATCGCATTTTAATTTAAGCATTACTACCCTCTTATTTAGTATTATTAAAAGCTACGAAATAATTACGCAAATTTAAAGAAATTGTGCTATTAAACTTTTAATAGCACAATTTCTTTTAATTGGTGGTATATGCTCAGGCTTTTACTTGCTTACAGAAAATATTTCCTTTAACCTAGTACACATTTGTAATTAACTCTACTGGGTAATTTCCGTCATAAAAGTCTGTTATAATACCTATTTATTTATTCGGTGATTGATCAAATATAAATAATTATAGACCACTCTCAATTTTATAAGCTCTTTTTAAAATTATTTAGCTTCTGATGGATTCTACACTAACTATTTAGAAAGTAATAATCTTTTATCCTCAAACTAATTTCGTTTTAGGACTAGTAACTGTGCGGACAAAGGTGTTCACAAACTATGGATGGATTGGATTAAAGGGTTGCAGATTTGTATGCAAAAAATAAATCTATTGCAATATTTTTGGATCTAGCAAAATCTATATACTTTGATACTGTCTATTGTGATCTTATTTAAAGAAAATGAGACTTTAGGAAAACATCAAAAACTATTCAAAAATTATTTCTCACATATAACACAATGTATAAATATGTATAAAGATGAACAAGTTACAAGGTGAGGCTCTTGTTGCTTTCAGTCTTCTACAGAGCAGTATCTTGGGACCGACACTTTTTCTGGCCTATATAAACGAACTCTGCAATTTTAAACTTCAAAATAGGACTGTTATCAATTTTGCGTATGATACGGTTCTAATGTTTAGAGCTGACTGGCCTGGCCTGAAATCCTAATTTGTACAAGCAGTTCTGAATATTGCCAATCAATGGTTAAATATTAATATACTAACTCTAAGTACTGATAAATTTAAATACAGTACATTTAATTGTAGAACAAAAGATGAGCACTATGGTTTACCTGCTCTAGCTTGTTCTAATGGAATGTCGCTGCGCTAAATAAACAAAGAAAAGGTATAAATGTCGTAGTAAAAAAAATGTACTCCTCCCTCTCTTACAATTTTTGTTGCTACCTTACCCTCTACCTTCCAATAAAATAAATAAATTTACTAAACTATGGAAGGTATCTGTTATCAATATAAGGTAACAAGATAATTCACATTACACATTATTATTGTTCTTTTTCGACTATTATTTTAATGTAATGTATAATTCGTTTGTTTTAATTATCACCTTTATATTTTTTGTTATATAAAATTTATAACCTTAGAGCATTGTAAGGGCAAATAAATTTATTATTAAAGTTATTTTTGCGCTTATCTATGGTACGTGAAGGTCGCGGCTTGTCCCACTGGGGCGTGACAGCGGAGCGATGTGATCGGATTAATTGTGTAGTTAAAGTGACCTCTAACTGTAGGTTATGGGGAATTGATTACGAGTTATTTATATATGTACATATACATTATGTTACTCTAAGTTAATTATACAATGTATTTGGTATATAACAACATAATCCGTTGTAACTTCAAGATTAATAGCTATTATCCTTAAACTCTTATACGTATTAGTAATAGAATACGCTTCTTATAGTAAACATGTTTGATAGAGTAATCCTTAAGGTGTATTTGGTTGGTGTTTTGTTATATTGTCTATAATAATCATTTCAATTATTCTGTATATATGCAGTAAATCAAAGGACGTACGGACATCAGGCATACTTTAATAATGTGAGAAATCGTTTTAAAAAATCAAATCAAATATTGATTTTATGTTATATAATTATTTTATTATAATATCGTTAATAAAATCACAGAGAACAATAATTTAATCACATCACAAAATCATGCACAAAAATTTCTGTGAGCGTATTCCCAATTGCAATTTTGCATCGTGAGATTTGGTGCAGTCATGCGTAAGTTCATTCTGATGGTACTTCAGTTTTCGACTGCACTTTGAAGGACTTACTTATCTATTGTTGCGTCCCCCTTCTATGATTGACGTATATCACACAATACATATATACTCGAAATTATGATTTTAAGTGTTCTTTTTAACCTTGAGTAAGAAATAAAATTCATATCAAATTATAATGCATATATAATATCTATAGTAATAATGAATAGAAAATTGTCAATTGTAATTGACAATCAGAATCAGACAATAACGAATTGGAGTGACCAATTGATTGTGAGCTAATGGGAACTCAGAGGCTTTAGTGGATATATAAATAGAACTTCTCATTTCCTGTCTCACTCAGATCGCGTTAGGAGCTGAATTGAAAAGTAACTAAATATTGTGTTTTTTAATGGTTATGGCAAGTTATCGATTTTATTTCGGAATATCAAGAAAATATTTTGAAATATTAAAAAATAATACATTTGAAGTGAGGTTTTTTAATATATATTAGTGAGTATAAAAATCACTATGTAGGTAATACAAAAAAAATAATAAAAAGTTCTTTTCAACTACCAACTACTTCAACTACTTCCAATGAGTCAAATAATATGTAGTATGTTTCAAATTACTTTTATTATTTATTGTAATCTCATTTACTTTTTAATCCGAATTTTTATTTATTTACAAACTATTATAAATGTTACGTAGTAACTTTTTCAACTAGTGAAATTTAAAGAAAGATTAAGATATTCATTGCTCCTCCCGTCGCATACAAATGCATTTATGTTATGCTAAATGAATAAATATAGACTCATATTACATTGGTGTTTAACTTGGTCATTTTGTGTTCAAGAAGTGATATATATATATATATATATATATATATATATATATATATATGCACGGAATGTTGTTTGTAAAGTTTTAATGTAATTAAATTGTTCTATTTTGGCCGTTTTTCGTAGTACAAAATTTTATTTCCACTTTAATGATATTATATATCATCAGAGTTGACAGACAGACACAGACAGTTTTTTAAGTTTAAAGCGAAAATTATTGTTTTTAACAATGTAGATGGATGTGCTGTTAGTTATTCTTAGACATAAGCAACATGACTGTATGATGGAATCAAAATTATTGACTTAAGAGAAAAATATATCTTGAGGAAATTTTTAAGTGTAACAAAATTCATTGCAATAATATTTTTTGGGTAACAGAACACGTGTGAGCTATAACATAACATTTAAAATATTCTCATCACTGCTTATAACGTATAACGTACGTAAATGTTTGTTGTAAATTCCTTGCTTAGTCACAGTGTAAGTGTTTATATGAAAATTAGAATTTATAAGGTGGCGTGTAAAAATCGCTCGCGCGTGTAGCGAAGCTGTCAATCAGTTGTAGCTGGTGGCTACGACTGCTACGCATCGCATGCTACGTGCTACGACGCGGATATATATACATATATATATATATATATATATTTTATAAAGTCTTAAAACTGTCCGTCTGTCTGTACAAAGTTTCATGATAGTGAACTTATCAGGACTGGACTTGTAGCGATGATACCTAAAAGTGTATTTCACAAAACAATTTATATCAAATTATAATTATTTTTAATGTGTGTGATGATTGTTAATATTTTTTTTGGTTTTATGATGATCTAAAAATGTTTTAATGCAACATTCCGATAATGTTCTGCATGTATCACAATCACTGACTAAAGTACAAAACACTATAAATAGATATATACGAGTATGAGTATATACTGTTAATGGCACCCCTAATAATAGTGCAAACTGATGAGAATCCCGTATACACGCACAGCCATGGCTTTTTTATGACAGTCAATTACAATTTAGCTTTTGTATAAACGCGCCTAAGAGCTCATTGTTTACACCACGTTCAGGCTATATTGTCCTTTACGTGTATAGAAATAAGCGTTAAAATGTCCAATTTAAAATTTCCAGTTCACGTGTCAAAGACAATAGTTTTAATGCATTTGCATAATTGTCCTGGCGTTTTACGTTTTAGTTTCTACTTATTAGGGTTGTCGCTGCGTTACTTTTTTTTATTTTTTTAAATTAGATTGATGTTTGAATTTTAATTACGAAATAATTAGGTTTGATTTGTGACGTCATGCAATAGAGTTAATCTGAGTTTATTAGTTTATAACATTGTTTAATATCCATGAGATTGGACAAACATACAACTAATGTTACGAAGCATACACACATAGGTATATATGTGGTTTGGTTTGGTTTCCATTTGTGGTGTGGTTTGGTTTCTATTGACAGCATTCAGCTTATCTACGTAAAATTATTCTTCACCTTAAATTATCGAACTTCAAAAAGGTTCCATCATCATCTACTGTTCCAACTTGGAGTATGTGCAGTCTTCGTCATGAAGCATCACTCCTTATCACACCATTCATATATATATCATCACACCATCCATTCAACGCAATGTTCTGTATAAAGGTTACTTTGTACTAATTATTTGATATCCCAAGTAGTCAATACTGTATTGACTACTTGGGATATCAAATAATTAGTACAAAGTAACCTTTATACAATATACCAATATATACCAATATATACCAATTCATAAATCCCATACATTCCTTTAATTTCTTTATTCACCATCCTTAAAATTCTCGGGAATCTCTTAACAGAATCAACACCTTTTCCTAACTCGTCTCTTTACTTGTAGATCTAAGTGTTATTTATTATTGTAAATTTTTTGTTATCACAAAATAAAACTTTAAACAACGCCGATTCAAGATCTAATAAACGGTTTCGCACGAACGAGATTCGAATTAACGAAAAACATCAATGTAACGGCGGAAAAAATTGAAAATATCGTATTATTACAGTCGGGTGGACAGAAATAATTGAGTGTACTGTAGTAGGGGTGCGAGGGGTGGAGGGTGCGGCCGGAGGGGGTAGGGGGGGGGCATGCGTGAGCGAATGGCACGGCGACATGAAATTTAAGAATGTCTACAATATTTAATTGGCGATGGCATTTTTCTATTGCGGAATTGTCTCATGATACGTTTAATTGCTTCTATACTCAATATATCGCATACCACACTATTATTGCAAATAATATTAGTATTCTGTTTAGTATTATATATAATTATATTATACTACAAAATAAACGCTGAAAGAAAAAGAAACAAAGCGTGGTCTATGAATAAAGTTTCTATATCCGCCCACCAATTACGGCTTGGTCAATTTATTGCGTTTTCCGTTTTTGCTCTTACCTAAGAGTAACTATTTATGGTGATATGGACTGTGGGTTCTATTAATTGAGAGAGATAAAGTTTCCCTTTGTTTAGTGCTCTTTGTTGCAAGGTCTATTATGTACAGACATACAGGTATCTATGATGTCGGTTATTACATAATTATATCTACTTATATGCTTGTGTTGTTTGTAATAGTTCAAAGCAACGAATACACGGATTAATTTACTATATCTCGATAGGTATATGGTTAAATAACACAAACATATCCGGGTAATAAACTATAGTGATAGGTGATCACGTGGTAAATACAAATATAAATCTTTTAAGTAAATATGATGTATCTTAACTCATTTACCAACAATAAAGTAAATAGTACAATGAATTGTAAATAGATCTTAATGACAGTTTGAAAATTAACAAAAAAACTAGGCAAAAATACTTCAATACGGTTATCAAATATTGTAGGATACATGTTTAAAACTAAATTAACAGTCTTCTATTGAAGGTTTATTCACAAATAGTCGTTAACAAATAAAGACAATAGTCTTCTATAGCCTATAAATATATGGACACATGCAGTTTATTGGAATTAAACTAATGCATCATCCGTCTTATTTTATAGAAATTTACCTTAAAACCTTATATATTAAAAAAATATTAATAGTATCTACAAGTAAGAAAATAGCCTTTTCATGACTTGACTTTTTTATTCTAAAATTGTCTTTCATTCAAGTAATATGTACGTAACATAACATGGAGATTGCTGCAATCAAATAATATTTTATCAGTGAGATCGATACAGTGCTGGCAATTTCATAAGGCCTAGGAATAAGAAACAAAAGTAAAATGCCGTTATTTGAAATGATAAAGTAGTAAATTTTATTTTATTTTGTTTGTTTGTGTGTGTGTGTGTGTGTGTGTGTGTGTGTGCGTGCGTGCGTGCGTGTGTGCGTGTGTGTGTGTGTGTATATATATATATATACACTTTAGTTCGATTACTTTACTGCAATATTGCAGGTAGTGACATGATTCCGTTGCTGAAATTCTGGGACCTCTTATTAAAACATCGTGGAGTTGTTTAGATGTTATGATCTTGATAATCTAAATAATATTGAAGAAACCAAAACAGTGGATATATTAGTGTGGAAGATCAGAACTATATGATGGATGCGTTATTTGTTTTATTAATAATTTATATCTTTTCCACTTTGCATCAATACCAGTGATCACTTGTGAATTGCAGTGATAGGAGGAGAATATATTTTAATACGAAACTTATCAAACCCTTCTGTAAAGACAATATCTAACTTAAAATTAAGACTACGACATTTTCAAACGCGCCCGCCCTGCTCTGAGTAGAACCACTCAACAAAGACAGCCGAGTATTTCTTTATTTATTTTTATTGTGATCACTGTTTTACAAACTTTTTAGTGACCTATTTACAAACATAACCATCGCAATCAATTCAATAAGATGGTCTAATGATTAGTTAATATAAAAAAATTGAGGCAGCAAGACGAACAGTCACCGCAAGCAGCACCCGTTTACGACCATAACGCAAGAGTCACCCCCTTCTCCGTGTTTGAGGGAGGGGGGCAACTCAACCGCTACCGCAAGTAATGACTTCTAAGGGAGCGGTGTGATGCAGCCTGTAGATCTAACAAGAGTAATAAATAGCGTGTGAAAAAGAAGCGTAGGTTGCTAGTTAATCGCTAAAATACAATTTATTCCCAGGCCACACATTCTTTTTTTTATCAAGTTTTTTCTAAAGTAGTTTTTAAATTTATTTAATGACAAATTTACGACTTTACTGTTGAATTTATTATAAAAACGTATATAATTAACCCCAGAGGAATTACTTATTTTATCATCACCAGGGGGAACAGCAAGTTTATTTTTATTTGTAGTATTAGTTTTGTGTAAATTATAATTATTGTGTAATGTAATTATTTTGTGTAAACCCTTATGTAGAGATATTAAAGTAAAGTTAAATATACCGAATGTCTTCGTTGGTTTTACTCATTTTATCGGATAGAAAACCGAATGAAAAGTGGAAGAAAACTGTTTTTTACTGGTGTTCTTTTAATGGTGTATAAACAATAAAAACAAAAAGATTTTATAACAACTTTTACTTGAAAATACGAAATGACTACATCAAAATTAGATTTGCTAAACATCAAGGTCAGCAAGCACTATTCATATTCAACAAAGAAAAGTATAAAAGAATTAAATGCAAAATTATTCACTGAACTATAGTTTTACTAATCTTATTTATATCTGATAAATAAAACAAGTCTGTAACCTTGATATAATGACTGCAGCTCAGAGAATATTCTAGACTATAATGCACCAATTAACTGTTGTGTATCATGACATTGAGTTATACAGTCACATCATTTGATAAAGGTTTCTTTATACGTAACTTTTATTCAGTGTTTTTAGTTTTTAAAACGGTTAAATATTATCAAAGAAAAATCTTTATGAAAGTCATTTGTAGTTAAGGTCGTATGACGTCAGAGTGCAGTCCGTAGTGACTGCGACACGTTTTTATACATTATCATGATATATGGGATACTCGCAAGGTTAGTTGATATATAATTGAAGTATGTAAATGTTAATCTAATTAATCGTATTGCAGTTTGTTAGTCAATACATAAAATTTTCTGCTGTCGTGAGCATTTTTCCAAACATTCATTGTTTTATTGAACAATGCTTGAGATGTGTTAAGAAGTGCAGTAGTCAAGATTTATACTCTATAGTTCTATATTCTGTAATGCTGTAGTGATATGATACAGAGTAGGCAAATAATTATTGCTAATTGTATGACAGATGGAATTGCGACCAAAAGGTAGTCGTATTACATATTCGCTGCTATCTGAAATCCATAACCTTCCTCATTAATCAGTTAGTTGCCACGGCCTGATATTCGATCTCCACGATAATTATTGTTTGTAAATATTATCCATATCCATCCATCCATCCATCCATTATCCATCCATATTATCAATAATTCCATAAAACTTAAGTAGTGCTAAAGTGACTAGAAGTAATTTCTTTTCATCATTTATTTTTTCGAACTAATGTAATGTTTTATTTACTAAATATAAAAACAGGCAAAGTCGCAAAATAACTTACGATATCATTTGCTTAATAAAATCATATGTAATGTTTATTAAAGATAAGCCAAGCAAAATGAATTATTGTGTCCTAGATTCATAGAACCATAGCATGGAGCTGAATGTATTATGTCCTACTTGTGGCTGCGGCTGTGGCTAATTTGTCCAAGTGTATTATTTATTAGCAACAATATATTAAAAATAAACTCATATTTTTAAATCTTAAATAATATTTACAATAATTATTCGACGATCGTTCAAATAATATTCATTACATATACATCTACTACCAGGTGTCGTTTTTGAGGAAAACATTCTCATAACAAAAAACCAGTTATTAAATAAATTATATAGCTATATTAATTAATAAAAATAATATGTTAAAAATTGTAAAATATAATAAATACCTATTGTATTCCTCAGACAAAGGGACAGAAATATATGTTCGCAAAATGATTTTATATTTGACTTAATAACGAGCAAACATGGAAATGTAACTTTAAGAGAAATAAAAATTGTATTTGCACCGTCAAATACGAAAATATGTGAAAAATATGTATGTATGTATGGTTTTATTTATTTTTGCTTTGTGACTTTTAACATTGCTCAGCTCAAAGCCAACTAACTAGTTTATAAAGAAAAAAAAGATTCCCGGATGCATGTGGAAAAGGCTATGATTTCATTATAATATTTATTTTATATATAAAATAAAACGAAACGAATATAATGTTTCTCAAAGGTTTATTGTAAGGTGAGTTGATATTTATATTTTTGTTTACAGACTCTCAAAGTGAGAAACGTCGACTCCAATTATTAATAGTGTAAAATGATATTATATCTTAGATAGAAGTTATTTTTACTACAGCCTATGAAATATTTTGTCAATATACAATATAAAAATTAAAACCCAAAAAATAGTTTAAAATCATGGATTAATAAAATAGATTTAAGAGCTAGAATTGTTATTCGCCTTATCAGTCGGTGGTCTGATAAGGTTGCTGCTATTTTTGGTTCCCTGTATTGATACAGCTGTTCCTTATCAATTCACAACATGGTTGACGATAACGCTGCACTCGATGCACCGCGCAACCAGTTAGTAACCAATATAATGCAATAATGAATCCTGTTTTAAGTATAATCGATATTTATTTGTTATTTTATTACTAGTGTAACACTATTTGGTGTTATATCAAATATTGATATATATTTTTATATTTTTGTGTTCATATTACGCTATCGCAGTAACCTTGGCATTGACTTTGAGTTAACATTTTGCGACAATCTCATAGATAAGTGTCAAAAATTAAGATTTATGTTTATTTTATCCTATCGTTTATTATCAGACGAAATAATGTGACGCTCAGTTTCTATATATCTTTTTTTGTGTAACTTAATAACTCTGGTTATATTTTAATCTTAAATTATGTATTTTAAAATGTAAGTTGTTAATTACGTACGTCAGGCCGCATTGTAATAATGGTTCCGTGAAACAAAGGCAATCAATACTGTCGGGTTTCACAACTTATAATGATCCCACAGACATTATATATTTATTTGTCTAATGTGATATAGCAGAGCGTCGTACGGTGGTTACGTGCCGGCCGACATGCGTCGAGAGAGCGGTTGTGTTTATGACCTTGCTACTGACTCATTTTGCACTTACACTAAGAACATAAATATGGCTGCGTTTTTGTTATACATTGTAGATATATATATATAAAAAATCTCTTAGAATATATGTTAAACGAAAATAAGTGTTTTAAAATTATAAAAGTACTTACCTAGTTTAAGATGAATAATAAAGTCTATATTATGGGGTAAAGTTATTGTCAAAAGACTACGTCTGTATGTATCTAGCATAATCTTATATTATAGTCCCTAATGTCTTCACCTAAAAAAAATATCGAATTTTATGTGATAGGTCGAGAGAAAAGTTTATATTTACTATATATATCTGAACCATTTTGTTTGATAGATTGCTGCCATTTTGTAGCTAGCCATTAGGTTGCTTTCAGTGAGTTCAGTGGTACCCCTTTTTTGTATTACCAGCATTTTCAAATGGGTGAAAAGTCAGATCTTCAGCTGTATCGTAACTACTATATGTTAATCTTGATCCACTTTTTTAAAAATGTCGTCACGTTTATTCGTAGCTGGGCGACCAGAGCGAAGTGCATCTTTGACATCGAAATTTCCTGACTGAAAACGCTTTAACCAATTTTGTGCTACTCTTTCTGACACTGTATTAAGTGCATAAGCTTAACTCTCTCTCTCTCTCTTCGCAACTAGAGTCGTATTTTTTTCTTTTTTAAATTAAAACTTTAAATGTCTTCGTCGATTTACTCATTTTGTGCTCACAGAAAACCAAATGAATAGTGGCGGGAAACTGTTTTTTTACTTTATATATTTTTTTAATGTTATTTAATAATATCTAAAAACCAGCCAGTTACAAAACAATACAACCAAAAAGATTTTATTATAACTTTTTACTATAAAATAAAAAAAGACTTGATAACTTTGAACATTATGAAGAAACATCTTTTACAACAGTAAAAATGCAAAAGTACAAACGAACAAAGGTATTTCTATTATTATTGTAATTCGGAAAATTGATGGTTAATAAAAAGAGGAGAGGGCGTCCGAAGAAGAGATGGAGGAACAAGTTTCCAATGCAATAACGTATGAGAGTAAAGCAAAGATTCCAAATTTGGGATAAGAAAATAACTTGATAACGGATGATAATTATTATTTTATTTCAAATAGATTATTAATCACTTGTGCTACGTTATTGATAAGGTGACGCATTGCGACCTTATATGACACGTGAATATTGAACTAATAAATCTCATAAGCTTTAAATTAACAAGTAATAAGCAATATGGTTAATCAATATAAATATAATTTTCCCAATGTAAAAATGAATTCCAGTTTTTTATATGTGACTTAATTTTAATAGTGTATGAAAGATTCAACCAATGAGCGCTGATGAATGTTGTGATGCAATATCGAGAAGTGAATCGCAATTGTATTATGAGATCTATCCATAAAATATCCAATACTTCAAATAATATATCAAAATCTTAATAACTATCGTTAGTTTTATACTTTTAATGTTTACTTTTAATTGTCAGAAACTATTAAAACCCTTAAAATCGTAACTCATTTGACACTCTCCCGAGCTTACCTTCGTAATTTATACCACTTATATAATGCCCCAATTTATTACCGGTAAATTAATTTAGAGGCACCGGTTATCCAGAGCAGATGCTGCACCGTCTATCCGATATCTAATATTAGTAACGTTTAATTGCTGTTTATTGAGAAGATACTCAGTAGTAGATACTACTCTGTAATCTCTCGTGTCGTTAATATATGTATACTTACATTACGGATAAACATATTTTATTAGTTTTTTTTACAAAAATAATCCGTCTTTTTATATCTTACTTCCAAGATCGATACTACAATAACATATGGATATCAATAAAAAACCTACAAAACTAAAGATATGACATTGTACGGACAGACGGTCCCTACGTAAGTATTCATTACATTAGATGGATGAAGTCGTAAAAGACTTATGCTTTCAACTACAATTGTTGTAGAAGTTTCCTCATTCGTCTCTGCGTCGTTGGAATAATTTATATATGTGCTGGTATTAATAAAATGAATTTCTAAGGAATGTCTGTGTTACGTATCATTTCACAGTTGCTTAAACTTTTGGTTTAATATTTTTATGATACGAATTATAATTTAAATAGTAAATAATATCAAAATAATTAGTATACCCTCAAATAAAGTGGTTGATACATTCGCCCTCGCCATGTATATGTAACTCGGTAGATTTAATATCCGAAGACACTTTTTTCTTTAATCTCTTGCATGTTTTTCTCAAGCTCTTGTTATTATACAAATCTGAATAACATGTATCCCACCAAAAACATTTTCATCTTAAATATTGACAAGAGATGACCATATGACTCGCACTGTCAAAAACTTATCACATACCACCTATAGCTTTTCTTACTCTATAAGGCCTAACTTTATATACCAGTATATCTTAGTCAGATTATTTTTTCGTTGTAACAAAAATATTCACCTTACGCCCATGTCATTTACGACTTGAGGAATTACTTTAAGAATTTTGTTGATCATCACTGAGTGCGACAGTGACGAAATCAGAATTTTTTTAAATATTATAAATATTGAAAATTTAGGACCTATACCAATGAAACTTTATATGTTTAATAAGATATTGCACCCAAGTTATGAGGCTTCGAGGACTGGTAGGTAGTCCTTTGCACTTCGCTACTACTTCTACTACTACTAATACTACTAGTACGACTTCTAGTACTACTACCGTGCCTCCAGATTTACTCTGAGAATTTATTAACTATGCTATTTCAATCTAGAAAATGTTTCTTCCTTAACTGACAGTTTGATATTTTGACGGTTTATTAAGATTTCTAATCATTATCATCCTGTACAATATTTTGTTGTACTTTAAAGATATAATTTGAAATCTGAGACGGTATATCAAAATCTCAAAATTAAAATGTAGTTGGTAGTCGCTGTAGAGGATACATACTACACTTGTGAGTGACGTTGTCTCTTATGAAAGTCTTTGAAGTTCATCTTTCTTAAATAAGATACTCTCTTCTTTATCACACGGTACTAGTACGCGTCTTTCATATAATATTTTATCAGAATCAAAATTAAATATTGTATAAAAGTTACATGAAATAACGAAAATATATTTTGTTTTTTTTTTTATTCGTGTTCTATGATTATATAATGATTTGTTATATTTGATGAATGATATAAACACCATATAGTGTGATATTATACTAAGTGCTAGTATATTTTGTATGTTAAAAATTTACTTATATGTTGCTGAGAAGTACATCCTTAATTATGTATTGTTGATTACCGATAATCTATATTCAGTCACTAACATCTGTTCTTTCTCTTTAATTTCAATTTATTCAAGAGCTAGTATCTTCTTTCATCTTTCATAATCATCATATGAGCAACACGGAGACCCCTAAATTATAAACATTTATAAAACACTTGAAATAACTTCTAAGTTGTCGGAAGCTTTTTTTTTACCCATCATTATTTCCTTTAATCCATTTGAATTACTGGAGCAACCCCTCCTTCCAGCCCCCTTTTTTACGTCAAATTGTTATTCCATTTCTTTGAGTACAGCCAAATCGCGACGCGTTCCGGATTGTGATTGATCATTCACTCAGATCGTCTAAGTGATCGTTCGTTCATTTCATTCATCCAGACGCTTAGGTTTATTTTAGCTTCTTATTGATGCGATCGGTTTTTGCTATCTTGTATATATTAAATTGATTTATGGAAGATAAAGGTATATCGAGCCTTTGTTCTCTGTTTCTTTTTTTTTGTTGTTTTCTCTCTCTCTCTCTCTCTCTCTCTGTAATTTAAAAATTTTGGAATTGATAGAAATCTTAAGTGATGATTTATGTTTGTTTTTAATATAGTTTACTATAAAAATGAATTCTATGTCCCAACATTTTTTTTCATTTGTAAAACAAAAAATATATTTGTGAGCAAAAAAATGTACTAAAAGTGAGTTAAAATTTAGTAAATTTTATTTATTCGGTTTTTAAATCAAATGTTTGCAATTTATTCCGACGTATATTTATTTTTAAAGTATGTTCGAAAATAGTTTTAACGGACGTTTCAGGATCCATATTGTAAAACGCTTTACGAGTGTCCTCTTTGACACTCAGAGCGGAATAATGTAAATAAATAAAAGAATAAAGTATTTTATGGTACGATTATCTCAAGAAATTGTTAACCAACCATTGTTACCATAATTAACAAGAGTTTATAAAATTGTCTCATCAATTTATCTCCGCTAATACTAATAGAGAGAGATTAAGGTCTTAAAGAGTTCATTGCTGTTTACGATACCGTAATTTTTTATTTGAAGCGTTATATAATAAAATTAAATTTTATTTACATCACAAAAAATATAAAATTATATTTAAATAAAAGAAAACACTCAACAGTATAAATATTGAATCGATACTCAAAACCTATATCGTACCATTAACGTCTAATCTGCTATGAAGGCTTGGGGTGTGAAATGTGAATGTTACAAAAAAAATCTTTTCCGTACGTACGTATGTTGACTGAAGCATTACTTGAACAAACGTGTCGTAGGTTTTTTATCCGTCTGTAACGCGAGCACTCGTCAGGGTGTAAAGTAAACAAGGAAGGAAGGGAGGTTTGTCTTGTTTTGTGTTTAGTTTGAATTGTTTTAGGATGTGCCAATCTATTAATGAGGGTGATGTTTTTGTTTATATTTAACGCAATTTAATATATTATTTAAAACTTTATATATACAATAAATATTAAATTCACTCTCAACAGTGGAGTGTTCTCAAACGTTAAATCCATCTCAAATAATCCTCACCAACAACTTCCTCTTACTTACCTCAACTTAGACCAACTTATACAGACGGAACTCAGATGCTTAAATCACAACTTCTGCGTACAGAATAAGCGATCTTTCAGAATTAGGTCTCTCTTAGAACATCTCTTGGATTTATTGAGAATTATATCACTTAGAATAACTAATTTGATAACTTAATAGCATTAGAAGACTTGATATTTTTAATTAGTTACAATTATTACGGTATTTCCAATATTATATGATGATCGTTGTTTTTGAGATATAAATATAAGATATTTGTAAAATAAACAGATCAACACACACACGCACGGACGGTTATTTGCGGTGTTTATGTTTATAATTTGGCAGATCCGCTCACTCCCGTTTAAGTTTATGTCCAGAGTTATACGTCACATCACACCGATGTGGTTATGTTAGAATTAAATTCATTTAAAATATTCACGTTACATTTTTTGTTACATTAACCCTTCTTGTAGTATTATATATATTAAAAACTGAAGTATTATGTTGTAAATAAAATAATGTTCCATTCCTAACAGTGTTATACACAAAAATAAATACTGATATAATATACTCTACAGCGCACTCCATAGGATCCAAGTTGTATCCAAAGAGAGTCGCGTCAGAATGACTCGTACCGTTATCCCCTGTATCAATATTTATCTTCATCAAACACGACCATATTATGTGATGCTTAGCAACTGATGTTTATAGATTGATTTTTATAAGCGTCTATTTATTTTAACCGAAATCGTTTATAAGAAGGTGTTGTGTTTATCGTAAAGGTGATTGAAATTTGTACTTGGGGCGCCAACAGACCCTCAATTTCGACTCGCTGCGCTCGCGAAATCTCGGTTGCCGTTTGATATTGAGCGAAGCGAGCCTAGTGCAATGACTCATCGTTTTTTATTGACTTCAATGGGATATCAGTTTTTTGACGATTATTCCTCAATTATATTATATTTTTTATTATTTTTTTAAAACCATCACCTAATAATGCGTGTCTTTTTGGTTTCAAAATTTCATAATTTTTCGTCGAGTAAGTTTTCGAGTCTATTCGTGAGAAAGAATGTGAAAAAGTCTCCAGTAAACGCTCCGCTCGCTACGCTCGCTTCGCTCAATAAAAAGTTACATTAATATCTTAGAAGCAATATAAAGTTGGAGTAATTCAGCCCTAATCAGCCTGAGCCCTAATCACCTAGCTAATGATTTTTTGCTCAACTAATGCTCTGAAGGTTTTTAAGACTTGATGTGTGACGAAAGTTATTATGGAGATTATTAATTGTGGAAACATTATTTATACTGACACGTCTTCTTTAACAAAATTTTATTTAAATGCAACTGTGTAGTATGATGGTAGAATTAAGATAGTTCCTACTAGTATATTTAAATAAAGTTGAAAATTGTGGAAGCAGCTCTTTGCGATCGCGACGTTAGTATATTTCATTAGTACTATGGGTTTTATGATGTGTCAAGTTATATTTTATTGTATGGGAAAAGCTGTCATAGTAAAGAAAATTATATTTTATGAATAATTGTTTGTCACGATGTATTTCTCACTGTCAGTATATTCATTGGTACGATATTTACCACGGTTAGTTTGAGTTCCGTCGCATGGTCGCTTGCTTTATTGTTTTTAAATTGTATTTCTAACTAAATTTTTAACAACTGATATGATAAAAACGATCTCCTCTGTTACATTGACATATTGGTACAGAAACGCAGGTGTGACGAGGGACTATTTACATTTTTATGACGAATTATGCGTCGGTGTGAGAGGCGACGCGTCACCTCAGACTGTTATTTTTATTGCACAATTCCCTCCTTGGCGCACGATTGTAATACAGATTGCGAATCGGATCGATGAACTCACACGTGTAGTCTAACTGGGTTACCTCCTGGTACTCCGTGCTCCTCTCCCTCTTATGACGCGGATAAGAAATGTGTTACCTGATTATAAGGCGACAAACTTTTCTTTTACACGTTAAATGTTTTCCATATGGTAATTTATGGTAATACTTATTTGGTGGTTAATGTTCCTTTACTTTGTTACAGGTAAATATCCCGTACGGAGTCAGGGGTGCCGTACTATATAATGGAGAACATAATAATCAACAGAATGCATTCCAAATCAAATATATTAATTTAAAGCAATGTAAATTACAGCGAAATTTATTTCCTCTGATCGCTTTGTGCTTTACGGAAAATTTAAAAGCGCACTCGGACAGGCAGACAGTTAATTTCCACAGGGTTTTTTTTTTCCACCCTTAAAATTACTTGGCATCCGAAGGCTAGAGGCTAGAGGGGTGCTGCCAACTTACTGACCGGAATTAAATACCAAAAACTTCCACTTTAACTTAATATTAAATCAACATTTTTAAGATTTTATTTAGACTAATGTTATTTAATATAAATGTTTTACTTGTTCTAAATAAATTAGAGATATTCACTTTTTTTAACTGACAATTAAATCTATTTGTTATATAGTCAAATATAATTCTTAATTATACTCACAAAAAATATTCTCAGTAACATTAATAATGTTTTTATACGCTATTATTTATAAACTAATCTTCATAAAAACTAACTAACCTGGAACACCAGATCGGTGGAACTAATTGAGGGGATATTCTATTAGTTCTGTGCAAGGAGATTACATTATCATCATGAGACCATCTAAGTTTATCGTGAAATTTAAAAGTGTAATATAATTTAACTAATAGGATTTTTTTCCTATATATTACATACTTAAACTAACTAATCATATATAAACAAAATTATAATATTACTAACTTTTGGAATTAAGCAAATAAACGCATAGTCTATTTCCTTCGGCGTATTTCTAATTCCCTCGTAGAAAACATTATAAATAACCATATAATTGAGTTGATATATTAATTTCATTTAATGAAATATTATCTCAATGTTTCCGCCGAGTTGCAGCCGAGTTTCCGCCGATCAAACATGCAGTAATATTAAATGTACTTGTCTTATTCATATATCTATTTCATTATACGTTATCGTATCCTATTACCCGTGTCTAGTACATATGAAATATCCGCTGCATATCGATAAGCGGGGTTCAGTGACATTCGTCAATCTAAATTATACTCGCGAACTGAGCACTGAGCAAAATTGACAATTTAGTTCATCGATCAACGAGCTATCGGACTGCGAAAAATACGAAATAAATCTGAAAGCGGAACGAACATGATATAGAGTGAATCCCGCCAGAAGCTTTTTATTTATATTTGTATAGGTATATTTTGTTAAGTAATATCCATTTACTTTACGTATTCGCGTTATCCTGTTGAGAGTGCAAAGCAATAAGAATAAAGATAAAGGCATCCTTGCCAAACGAGGACCGTGATCTGCCAAAGGCCGGCAAGTTATATAGACTATTCTGTACATACACTATTTTTATTTGAGTTAAATTATAAATTATCTATAGTTATATCTTTTAGATTATAAATATAAGTATTGTCGGTATTACAAAAGCTAAAAAGATCCTGCGGTCGTCCGACACGTTCCATAATCGCGTTGAAGAGACGGCGAGATACCAAAAGCGCTGTTTGGAAAAATGTTTAATGCTTCATAATTGTATAGTGAACTATGTGTTTCCGGGATTTCTTAAATGCCGCAAAGAATGTAATATACAAATGACTTTTTTCATATAGACATTAAGAGGATCATTTTTAATATTTAACCTTTTTGGTTATAATTAAAATTTCTGTCAGTTAGGTAAGGCTGTGCGTTGTCTGTCGGTCGATTGGTAATATTTAATAAATCTGCTAGTAATTAAACGTTAAACTTAGTGCTCTAACCTAGATGAAAGAGATACAAAGTATTCTTATAAAAAATATATAAATAAAAATATGTACAATACCTATCATATAGTACCTGTGTTGTATAAAAATATAACTTACATTATTAGCGGTGTGAGAAAATAATCGAAATTTAATGTCACATTTTTTACAATAAAAGGCTTTTTCTGCGGATATACGAGTATATGACGGTACGGAAACGAGACATCGCCAAATGGTCCGAAAGAGATGTATGGAGTGCAGACGTACTAGATATAGATACGTGGAGTTATTTATTACAAAGGTTAATACATTTTGGGTTTTAATTTGTAATATAAACTTTAATAACATGGAAATACAAATTGAAAGCATAGTTCTTGCGTACAGTAATGTGGGATTCACATTCGGTATTAGTGTTAGTGCCTCAAGTATAGTGCCTCAGTGGGTCTTGAACAGGGGTCACTTAGATCCTAACCTCTTTCTGTTTGTGATGATGAGTCAATATCCGATACACCAGAGGAGACACCCTAGTGTGTGTTGTTTGTTGAAGATATTATTGTCATTGTGCATTATTCTGAGGTTCAAAATAATTTAAAAAAAGTATCAATTAAATTTGGAGACTGTTGGTCTCAAAATCAGAAGAAGGAAAACTGAAATCTCCTCCGGTATCGCAGGTCTCCCTAGTTTTCAGTCATTAGCGTTTGCTCTCTCCGTCGTTCAAGATAATTGCGAAATAGATAGAACTGTCAAACTACGGTGATTAGAAGAACAATATGTTGTGAAGGATGTCTGGTGTAGCAAGAATAGAGTAAGAAAAGAGAAAAAATGAGTATTAATAGTTTGTTATGGTGTAGTCACGTTATGTGGAGTGTTGAAAGGTTTGTGACGTGGGCAGTTTTAATAATAGACGTGGATTTGGTTTTAATAAAAGAGCGACCGAAGAGGACTTGGAATCCCTCAAAATTATATGGAGAAGCATGTCTCCACTGAGATGACGTATCTTAGAAAAGCATGGAATTAGCTGACAATGCGATATACACATTAAATGTACACAGACAGCTCTATTTATAGATATATATCATATATATACATCGGTTAGTTAGTTGGTATATCTAGATCCAGTATGCGGAGCGTCGGTCGGAGGTTATAATAATATTTGCCCTCACGGGCTGAGTATTAACTGGGACGGGCAATGTTAAGTATATACCAAGAATGTTAATTATGTTATTGTAGTAATGTTATTGATAAACTCATTATCAATTTATAGGCTGTTTATAGTTACTCCAACACATACGAGTAACATGCGATACTGATCTCTATACAGAATCATTATATTAAATTGTTATTAAAGATAAAACAAAAAAAATGTTATATAATCCGCATTTAAAATGTATGCTTAAGCTTAAATATAAAAATACAGTATTTATCGCGTCGCATTAATCGTCTGCATAATGGCGGTATGCAAATACGAGATTTATTTGATTCAACCGGCACCGTTACTCGATAAGTAATATTTATTGAAATGCATTTCTGTTACTTTTGAGTGTTTTAAGTGTATATTGTTACTTTTAAGTGTAAGTGTATAGGTATCACTATTAATACCTAGAGTGAAGCCGCTTCAAAATGTTATATATATACCATTATAATTAGTTGTTGACTCCGCCATTTATGTCTGTCAATATTTATCATTATCAAAATGTAACCGAGGTTGAAGTTTTTTTATTTAATTCGCAGCATTTTTAATATCGCATCTCGAGATGTTATTGACCCACAAAAGAATACCTTCGCAGCTGTTGCTTCATCGCTCTTGTCAATGCATTTTATTGTATCTTTTAAAAATGACTTTTTTTTAAAATGTAAATAATGTGATTCTGTCAGCCATATTTAATGACATCCTTTTGGCAACGCGATTATCCAGATATTATGATACTTGTTTGACTCGTATCGCTGTTATTACCAGAATGTTATAAACACTCAGAAATAATCCTTAGAATTTTTTTTTTTGTTCTCTTAAAACTTGTTTTCAATATACAACAACCACAGATAAAAAAGGCTATATTATTACGTAATTAGTGGGTCGTGTTAGCGCATTCGGGCCAGAGTTAATATCCCATTTCACTTTCAAACAAATGATCTGCTACTCGCAAGTCATCCGACAAAAATTACTCAACGGGGCTGCGATATGGCGTTAAATCGAACGAGTGATGTTTGATATATGGTGTTACGATTCAGATAAAGTAATTTAAAGATATAGGAAGTGTTTTATTGGAAAAATATTTATACAAATTTAATAAGAACCAAAAGTTCATTCATACACGATTATTTAATTTGTCACTGAAATGCTCTGCCCCCCCACCACGTAACTTCGCCATGACTTGCGGAACTATAAAAAATAGCTGTACCAAATTTGGGCCAATCACCGATCAGTCAAATGAAGTAAGCTACAGGTTTCAATTTAATTATACTAAATAATACCTTCAAATATATTTAAGTATATGATTTTTGTGCTATATATAAAAATAAGTTACGTATTTTAATATTATTTGAATTAAATAGTAAGTTAATACCATCGCCATCTTTATTATCGTTTTATATATAATACAAAATAAAAACTCAATATAATTATTTGAACCGTAAAAAAAGCACAGCTGTCTCCTCCATCTTGCGAATTTCGTTCCACCTTTATTAATAACTTGGTTCATTATAATTTTATGCAAAATATAAAGGGTTGTAATTAAAAAAGTTTTGTTAATCGTGTCGATGATACAACAGATACAGATATAAAAAATATAATGATTTAAAGAGAGACAATGCCTCGAATACCTCCATTGGATGATTTTGGGTTATATCTTGTGAATTGTGCGGATGTGAAAATTCCGCAAATTGTGTAAAGAAGAAACGTATCGCACGCTAGGGCTGTCACCCGTCAGTTTTTTGTGTCTGGCTTGTGTATTTTTTTTTTTTTCATGCGGGCGTTGTACAAATTGCTTTGTCTGCGCTATGTTTTTTTTTATTATTCGTATTAAATTACAGAGAAACAAGGTATGTTAGGTTTGTGTAAAAATAATTGAAGAATTTATGAATAATTCCTCAAGCGGTTATAAATATTTTAAAAGCGATGGTTATTTATTTAGTGTGTTTGAATATTTTTTAATTTTTAGCATTACCTATTTAAATAAAAACACTAATGATTTTAGCTTAAAATATATATTTGAATATGCTATTATTTAATTAACAAAGACTTTGAAATGTTGATTATCCTCTTAGCTGTCCTTCACTTGTTTTGCAACTTATATTTTATTTCTTTTAACTCTTACACTAATATCTAGTGATGTAACACAGAATGAAGGACAAAAACTATACTTAGGTATATAATCTAATCTAGTAATCAAGAAATTCTTGGCGCTTAAATCTTTGGAAACTACTTATGTAGTATCAAGCGGAGCCGGAGCCAACTCCTCGCGAAGACAAATGGCGCAGAGTTGTTTTAGAGATTTGGTCACGCAACGGTACACGAATTTACGAATTATGTCCTTAGTTTTGTGCCAAAATTCACGACCCCGTTAAGCTCATGTTAGAACATATTATTATTTATTTATTTTATTTAAAAAATATCAAATCGACAACCCTACGTCCGCTACGAATTCCAACCCCTTGTACGGTTGAGCACACTCTAAAGCTTACATATTTGAAAATAACTCAAACTATTTCGATACCACCCAGAATGCAATAGGTGCTATTATTGCTTGCATAATTTTGATTCGAGGCACGTTTACAATTTCAACCTTTGTTACTTTGACTTTAGAATACTAAAGGGTACTTCGGTTAAATGTCTAAATCGGAAGTGTCACATTGACTTTGTGTGCGAGTGATTGTTCTATTTTATTTTAAAGTTATATTTACATATATTAAAATAAATCTTTTGCTGAGTCGTTTATCGTTTGCTTCGGTTACTATAAAATAGTAACTCCTTAATTGGGTCAGGAGTTTTAATAGTTTTAGTTCTTTATTGCAGTTTTTTTTATACTAAACTAGCTTTTAACGCGGCTCCGCTCGCGTTGTTTCTTTCTTTTTGTCCGGGTATTTGATTCTTAGATTTTAAACCCGGCATGTCATCGATAGAGTGCTGACTCGTTATATTTTTATAGTTATAAATTTTTTGGTGGCGTATAATTTTAGATAATATCTTATAAAGTATTAATTTGATTCATATACTGCAAAGGTCAATTTTGATCTATATTAAAGGGCAAAGCAAATCATTTAGATAAACATTAATATTAAACAGAAGAAAAAAAAGCAAGTAACGTAGTATTTTCAATTGAAATTTGAATATAAAATTAGTACATTACTATAGTGTATCTCTGCTGGTGTTTGCGCACGCGGGTAAAGCTCCCAGCAGGCGAGAACTTTTACGACCGCGCGACCGCTTTGACAGTAATCGTTATATTTCAGACAATTTACATAATACTATAATGTTCTATTTATCGAAACCTTCCTCAATACTTGTACTATCTTTTAATAAAAACCGTATAAAAATCAATTCAGTAGTTTTTGAGAAAATCAATTAAATTCACACAGATATTAAAATTCATAAACACGATTCATATAAAGTAATCCTAACATTTTGTTAAAATTTAAAATATAGGTCACTTTAATCCGTTCCAAACAGTTTTATTCAAATATGTATATATTTGGTAGCTTCGTTTTCTTTGTGTCAGATAGTGAGAAAAGTTTTTCTATTATCTCGGTTTCTAACATTGTGTATACTATACGATTATCCCCAACACAAAAGTATTATAAATCTCACTTTTAATAAGTTAACATACCAAATTAAAATTATAAATCACGCGGTTAAAGAGAAGGTACCTCGGGGACTCACCTCTCCCATGCAGTCAAAGAAATATGCGCTTAATGCGCAATAAAACATAATATATGCCCATCCCTCCAATCCCGTCCCTAATCCCGGGTCCGGGATTGACCCATTGTACTGACCTATCATTGTTGCACGTATCATTACGCAACGCACAAAGAATAGTGTGAAATACCGAACAAAGTGTCCCTTGCGCGACATTTTTGGACGCATTAGAGCGTCGACTATAAAACTTTATTTATGGCCGTGGTATGAATGTCCTCTTTTTATTATGTTAATTCCGTGAGCGGACTAATTTATGAGGCGGCGGTGACAGACGCCAGCGGAGGCTTCAATGAATTTATCGGTACAGGGCTTTTGGATTTTTAAGTGTAATGAAACTATTCGGAAGCGGTGTGGTAAATTCATTAAAATTTGTATTAAAAAGTTGCTGTTTCTTAAACTATATATATTAACTAAATCTATAGCAGCTGCTCCAATTATTTTCCAATAAAAAACTTTCTTATAACATATAGGAAACAAATACACGGACGCACAACAATTGTAAGCTCAGAAGGTTCAGCCGATCAAATCAATTCGGGGAAGTGTTCTCGAATCCCGATCCCGGGATTAACGCGTTATCCCGGCACATCTAATTGTGAAGCGTTGGCACTGCGTCTCCAATGACTTCGTAGTTTATACATAACTTTGAGGAGGTAGGGTTAATTTAGAACATCATTATATAATATTAATATTTATAATATATAACGGATATTATATATAATCTATATATTTACTCCATTGACGTATTACTACAAACCTTCATAACAATGAATCCTAATTACATTATTTACATATCTATTTTCAAATTCTAACTTCATCAAAACGTTCGACACAAAGCAAATGACAGTTGCAATTTTATTACCGTCGTTACATCTCTCCCTCCCCTCCAACCACACCCCTCCCCCCGCAACCCGCGCCACACAAATCCGCAACGCAAACACGGAATTTAATAAAATCCGCCATCGCCATCGAGATCCGAAGCTTTTTCAACGGTTATTATGTGACGGATTTGCGACAATTGATATTGGATGGATTTATTGTTGGATGCGGGGAAATTATTTTGGTGATACTCATTCCGTTTGCACTGAAACAACTATAACTTTTTTTAATTCATCTCTTTGATATACATCACTTTGAAACAATCAATGCGTGTCAATTTTAGTATTAAATGCGTTTTATGTATGCCTAATTGTATGTAATTTGTTACTTTGAGTACGTCTCGTACGACATTTATTATTAAGAAATGAATTATATGTACGTTTAATAAAAAAAATATAACTGGAAACCGAACCGAAAGCTATTACATAACATTTAAAAAATCAAAACCAATACAACCGTAATAGGAGCCATTAATAAGATTTACGATCGGTCCCTGTAATTCAATTCACATATCAATAAACCGTTGTGGTTTATGCTTATAAGGGTTGGACAACAAAATTTAAATAAGGACAAATATGCATACTTAATAACGTCCTGTGATAAACGTATTTATGTTACGGGAAGATCATCTCTGTCATTGTAATCGAAACAAAAATTACTCCATATTTATGTTCAAAAGCCATCTTATAGGTCGTTAGCGGCGACTTTGCGGTATCCACCCACGTTGGGGATGTTTAGCGTCCATTATCCAACTCGAGGCACTTAAGATCTCGTCCTGAATCCCGGTACTTTTATAGATTAAAATTTTGGGAATGAAAGCCCATTAGGCCGTAAATAAGTGCTCCAGTAAATTGTATGATGGTCAATGTTTAGATGTTTTGATGCACGAAGTTCTTTGTGTGCGATATCAAGGGATAATACATGTTTCAGAACACACTCGAAGCCCTCAAAGCGAACTAGCGTACATTCACGGATAAAAAACACATTTCCAGTGACATGTCGAGGTGTACTCACAGCCCCGCGCAAATACGGGTCGTTTGACGTTTTTTTTATATCTGCCTCGGATTCCGTCGTCTGATATCAGTGTTGTAATTGATATTTGTTGTTGTTTAGTCGAAATGTTATACTTAATTTTAATGATAAAAATAGTTTCTTATAGTAATATTGTGTTCATTTGGGTTTTGCGGAATCGGCAAGTTACTTAACTCGCGAATGCCAAACGAACAACTAACAACATTAAATCTTTACCCAAAAATACCACCAAAACTTAACCTATCGACACGGCTTTACTAATTACGTGTGCCGTCTCCCTCTTACATATTCATATAATCTGAGAGGGGGAGAGAGTCGGGTCGATGGTATCTGTTTTCCGCTCCATTACCGTTCGACGATTATACAAGTGGGGTAAATGACGCGAACACTACATTGCTGGCTCGTCATTAATGGTGGTACGTGAGCTGTTCGCGGCGGGTAATGGATATGCACCATAAAGTTATTTGGATATGGTGGTAAGGGTTAATTCATGAATTTCCAGCTATGTTTGCCTTTAGATTTGTTTTGAAGTGTTTTTTATATTAAAACAAAGGCTCAGCATGCCTGCATGTGAATAGACAGATGTTTACCTTTATATTAACGATAATAACTTACTTCATTAGTGGCATTTATTTAAAACTAACATAGTTTTTTTTTGTTTGCCTAATTAGTTTTAAACTAGGAAACTGATTTTTTACTATTGTTGAAAACATGTCCTCCGAAAAATGTATACGTTTATTGTATTTTAAATGAATTTTTGATTAAAAACGTAGATGTTTTGATTAATTAATAAATATAACACGGTATCCAAATTTTAGACTATTGGTTACTGAAGTAATCGTACCTGAGTCTCAAATAATCTCAAATTTGTATAATATACGATGTCTGGTCAAAAATATCTTGAATTTGTTATTTTTGTAGCTTTATGTTGCCTGAACGTCCTTTGGCTCATCGATTCTTTGCCTATTCCAAAATAACGAACAAAGAATTTGTATAAAGTTTTGTATGACAAACAAAAAACACATTCCGAATATTGACTGGATTGGAAATGTACCTTGGACCAAACTAATATTTATCTGTAGTACAAAATGTCGTAGTGTAAATGTAGTAGATGTGGAATACTAAGATTCAACCGGACTTCCAACCATGTCGACATACAATAATATTGATGATGCGAAAAAAATTGTATTGGTCAATCATCGAATCATATCGATTGGCTCGTGCCATTTTTACCAATGATTTCGGCATGAAACTGGTCACTGCCTAGCTCGTCTACAAAAATCAATTTCGACCATAAACATTGCTAAAGAGCTGTTGGAGTCTGTTTCGCGCCGACCCAAATTTGTTCCAAAACAGAAAAATCGAAGAGTCACAACACGTCAAAGCAAAACAAGGCCGAACTTGTTGGAGCTTTGAAGGATATGAGTTCCAACATAAAATCACAAAAAAAATCCTAAACCACGGAAGTTCAAAATTAACGATCCTTTGAAACAGACCTCGTACACAGCGAGGCTGTGTATCGAACGCATGGTATAGACACAATAAAATTTAAGTGTCCTCGTTATTTATGCTACTAAATAGAAATCTTTGTTCCTCAAAGTTTTTATAATGAAACTTAAGCAATTACTTGTGAAGTTAACACAAGAGAAAGTAATTACTATTTAGCTTGTCATTGTGTTGGAATAGACCGAGTCCTAAACATTTAGTACAGTCAGCGTTTTTTGTGATTATTTTTTTCATATACCATGACATTTACTGTTTATAACTTGGATAGTTTACTCTTATCTTCACTGTCAGTTCACAAGTTGTTTGTCTGTTTCTATTATCTTTTCTTTGTATATTCATTTTCAGTTTACAATCAATTTCTTGGAATCTATAATAATAATTAACAAACTAGTGAAATAATTTTAATAACTATATTTTAACTTTTTCTGTCAATGGTGTTAGTTATCAATCTTGAACGTTAACACAACAGGAAACGTGACTGCAAGATAGTAATTAATATTAAAGTCAATCCATTCACAATGTTTAAATCTATTCAAACGAGTACAGCTTATTTTAATCTCGTCTTTCAATTGATTTTTAAAACAAACATATAAGGTTCAATGTATTTGACACAAAAGACTTGACTCGACTTGTGTCTTTGAAATATATGGTTTGAGTGCTAGGAATTATATTCTTATATCTTGAACCCTTCATATACCTCTTCTGATACTCTAATGAAAATCTTTTCTATTTAGAGGTTTTAAAGCATATATATAATATATAAGTTTAAAAATTACTTTAAAAAGAAAAGAATTATTATACTTACTCTTCAGTATCATTACATATGGTATAGAAGTCCATTGATGCGGGTGTCTATATATATATGAAATTTAATGGGAATTGTACAACCAGTATAATTGTTAAGTTGATGTCAGACAAAGCTGAGTGGTTTGCTAGTCTAGATATAATTTACATAATTAGAAAGGATTACGGACGGTTGGAAATATTCTGTGACGTTCGGAACGTAAATAATAAACTTATGAAGGGCTTACTTAGGTAAAGTTTGGACGGAAGCGTAATAAGCGTAATGAGGAATTTTGGAAATCGACCCCGGGCTTCGGAGTCGAGTAAATGTTTTGAAACCCCGGAAAGTTGTTAATACTTTGAATTATTTATTAATATATTGAAGGTTACCCTAGGTTTAGCGACAAAAGTTATATAATATATTTATTAAGTTTTGATATGAAATCTTGAAAACTTTAGCTTTCTACCATTGCACTTTGTTTCTCGTTGTCTTCATTTTAGATATATTAAAGTGCAATATGTATCCCCCGGTACAGAGGCAACATATATAAATCAAAAGGTACAAGGAATCAGGGCGTGCATTTCTTAATTCAAAGGAAGTAAATAAATCTTTTGAAATTTCAGTGAAAAATATAAAGGAGAAAACTAAAATACTAAGCAAATCCAATCCCACCGTGAGAGAGGAAATAAATTTATCTTGTTATTCCTCTGAGGCTGCTTCTCGAGTGTTGGCTAACACTCAAACTTTCGATACGGAACCAAACCGAAAAATAACCGAACGGTATTCCAGCCTTTGTTTAAGTTGTTCCGGGGAAGTTTATATTGCTTTTACTCGCTTTTAATTTTATTTAACATGAACTGCCTGAGGTATATCAATTAATACTATTATTTATAAAACCTCTTTGGATTATTTCGGTGATTATCTGTTTGCAGTGTAATGTTTGATGAGAATTACCTATAAAGAGTTTTCGTACAAAATAAGTGACCTACAGTGTATTCTTAGCGTGTTCTTGATTCAAAGTAATATATATGAGTAAAGAAACGACGAAAAGTATTATTCTAAATAAAATGTGAATCCAAAAATATCGCTATAAAGTTACTTGCAACATTGTTGCAATTGAAATCTGTGTGGGGTGTCAGTGTTGGCGAGTGACATTTTTAAAACAGAGACGCCATTATAAGGTAAAAAATATGTGACATTCAGGCAAGGTCAGGGCTTACATCGGTATAATTAAAATGATACAGCAAAAAGCTGTCACTGAGGCCACGACGTCCCACATTGCTAAGGTTTCGTAGTGCGAAATTAAACCGATATAGTAATCGGAAACGCAAGGCTTCAGAGGCGTTCTGCTCACCCGATTTACACCTCGTGGTTAAATCACTGGAGGTTTGTGAATCTTTGTGGTCATAGCGTTGTACAGTCATACTAGCTGTAGCCCGCGAATCCTCATAAGGTTTTACATATTTATTTCAACAAATAACTTTTTTAATGAATGTCCTGTTTATTTCCTACATTTTAGGTAATTTTACCTTCTTGTACGAAAGCTAGCATACATATTAAATAATGTGTTGGCAATATCAATAATTTAGATTTTTGTAAATAAATTAAAAGATTGATAATAGTTAGTGTTTATTCACAGTATAATTAATTCTGGACCTAAGTATGCTCTGTACATGACTTGCAAGTAAATAATTCTCTGTTACGTACATACATTGTGCAGATCGTAATAGACATATTATTTCAGACATACTGGTGTACATATTGTTGAACAACGACCGTCTTGTCAAATGTGATAATTGTAAATAGAATTTCTTGTTAGGCGTTCAAGCATGTTTCATGGTAAAAGTTTTTGGGACTCGTTTATAGAATTATTATTATATATTTTAAAAACAAGTCGATTGTAATATTTGTACATTGTAATTCTATATCGCAATATTAAGATATCGTACAATACCTAATACGTCTCGAAATGGATTATTAAAATATAACATAATTGAGCGAAGTGAGCGTAGCAAGCGGAGCGTTCTACTGGAGACTTTTTCACATTCTTTGTGACGAATTGGCCCGAAAACAACTTGACGGAAAAATATGAAATTTTGAAATGAAAAAGATACATATTAGGTGATGATTTTGAAGAAATATTTTTTAAAAAAATGGAATTTTTTTTATTTTTTTAAATGTCATGACAAAAAACTGATATCCCATTGAAGTCAATGGAAAACGATGAGTCAGTATACTGGGCTCGCTTCGCTCAATATGCAAACGGCACCCGAGATTTTGCGAGCGCAGCGAGTCGAAATTGAGGGTCTATTGGCGCCCCTAATATCAAATTTATGAACAGAACGACAGGATACTATTTCAAAACACGCAGTTCCAAATTGTGCTAAACGTTACTCATTCTATATTTATTTAAAACAATATATATAATTTTATATTAATCTTCCTATAGATGATGTAATAAAAAGTAAAATAGTATGAAATCTTTTACATCAATATAGATTCCATAGTGGACAAGTCGCAGTCTCAGAGCGTATTTGTGTACGTGCTCGGACTGTGTTCCATTTGTATATATTAATATAGTAGTTGTTTGTTCAGGATGGGATTATTAGTGTAAAAAATACATTCAAAATATAGTTTAAAAAATACAGTGAATAACAATTAACCATTAGACGATTTATATCTAGCAAATGTCAATTTCCCTTTTAATTTAGATTGATTAAACAGATCGTATAGTGTCCAATAAATAGGCTTAACTTACGCGTAATTGCTTGAAGCCCGCTGCACTGACGCGATTAAAGGCACACGCTATGCGTTCTGAAAGGTTGCTGTTTAAACTACGAAGGTATATTACACTATTTACATACTAAAAATACATAACATGAATAGCTATAGCTAAATCGTATCGGATCCTGCAGGTTCCTTTATAACTTAAGAATATTTATATATACCATAATCTCTTAACAGTAGTAGAGCCTAGCTCTAGTCATTTGATGCTCGTATCGGGCAAAAGCCTGCGATCGTGTATGGCATAAAGTTATCTTTTGAAACTTCCTTCCTGTGGGTTTCCCGAGTGTTTATGCAAACGTACCCCAATTTTTCTCGTTGGCTGTATCATACAGGTCGTTCTCGACTGTTCTTACTCGGACCCCAAGCCCTGAATGCTAGTGTACCCCAAGGGTACGTGCTATCTCCAACTCCGTTCCTCTTGCACATCAATGACATGCTGGATATTCCCAAAATACATTGTTAAGCGCATCCCCAATATATTCCGGCCGTGCAAAGCTCTCTCGGAAAAACCTCGACGAATGCCGAAAGAAACTTGTATCTTCTATAGAGACCTACTTGGGGATGGTTTCAGAATAGGTTGAACTGAACTTTATTCAGTTTCATCTCCAAAAGACATAAGTTTGCGCGTTCACCACTGAAAAAACCCCATTTGTCGTATAGCCGAGAGCACTCCCCTCGATGCATTTGCCCTTCTCTCCTATATAAAAATTAAAGATAATTAAAGATAGCTGTTGCTTTAACGAGCTCTAATAAAAGGTACCTTCATATTGAGAGCTAAAAAGGAGTAAGTATAAGTTTAGACCATATTTATATTTTTATATTTTATATATTAAGTCTATGTTAATGTATTGAACTCTTGATATTTTTTTACGAAATAAGGTTACTTAGTAAAATCTGATCTTGCCACTGCATCTTTGTACCTTTGTTATTTTTCCTCTGCAAGTTATACACATGTGTATGTGTTATAGGTTTCGAGTAATACAACCTGGTAGCAGATAGCTGTGTGATAGCTTGAAGTGGCTGTAATCCTTTTTTACGTTGAATTATGCTGAGTGAGGTCCTTGTTTAATTTCCACAAGAAACAACGCATTTAAGCTGTCACTAAACATTAAGAGAATCGTCTGTCTGCTTAGCTTTCGCTGCGTTTTTATTATATATTTATCGCGACGATTATTCGAGATATAACAGTATGAAGAGCCACTGTCATAGAGCAATTCATATTATGTTATTGATAATTTATTTGCTATAGAAACATCACTAACAAATGTTATTAATAGAACTGGAAACTAATTGATACTTGAACTTTTCTATTACGGTTCTTGAATAACAAAAAGCATAGCAGGCTTATAACTTTTTTTTCATTAAAGATATGTACCACGTGTAGATGTTTGAGAATTTTATCACACAATAACAATATGATTATATAATGTAAATTAAAATACTATGATCTAGTTCATATTATTGTCATATTTAAAAGCGCCATTAGTCCAATAAAATACATGTATTGAATCTGTGTGTTTTCTGTTTACTTGTAACATAAATTATAGCTTATGTATACGATGAAGTTGTTGGAATAACCTATTTCATTATATAGCTATATTTGCCAGTTTGTATGTAGTCGGATATAATGGCGTCTGTGCTCAAGTCGCTTATTAAATGTTTCATACCACACAATTAGTGTTAAGCCGCTTAATTGTGGCCCTCCTGGGTAGGGTTCCGATGTGAACGGTAAAAACTATAAAAAGTAAGCTACAATTTCACGATGTAATTATATTTCCACCCTTATTACACATTTTCTAAATTTATTTCCTTATTATAAGATCTATTGATAAAAATGTTTTCTATTGATTGTTCCGTGATTCCGTCCCATGATTGATATAAAAATATATAGAAGAATTATATAAAATGATACAATTACTGCAGTTTGAATTTGAAATACGTTAAATCTGATTTTAGTATTATTTAGTCGATAGTTATTATTACGTCAAGGAAAAGTATTTTCGTATTTTCTATTAAAAAAATAATGGCTTGTTTTAAAAAATAAATTTAAAAAAAACAGTTGCCCGACACTTTTTATTTGGTTTTCTTTCCGCCAAAATGAGTAAAACCAAAAAGAAAATTTAGGTTTATGGACATATTAATGCAGTGTCAGTAAGAATAGTACAAAATTGCTTTAAGCGTTTTCAGTCAGGAAATTTCGATGTCAAAGATGCACTTCGCTCTGGTCGCCCAGCTACGAATAAACGTGACGACATTTTTAAAAAAGTGGAGCACGATTAACATATAGTAGTTACAATATAACTGAAGATCTGAGTTTTCACCCAAAAACGTTGGCAATAAAAAAGCTCGATACATGGATTCCACATGAACTTTGAAAGAAACCTAGGACTGTGTACTCATTTTGGATTCTCTCTTAAATCGAATCATATTTAATGAAATTGATCAATAGTAATGAAAAGTAGATCACAAACATGCTATAAGAATTTAGGAAAAAGATCGTAATCAAAGGTTTACACGCAATTAGGTGATTTGCAATGTATGGTGGGATTGGACTGTCACCATTCATTATGAGCTGCTGCTCAAAAGCATTTGATTCGCAACTGCATGACAAATGCATTTGATTCGGATTTCTGCTGTCAATAGCAGACGAAACTTAGTAAAAAATTGAGAAAAAGTTAGAATTGATCAATAGAAAACGTATAGTCTTTCATCACGATAATGTCCGACCAAAATTGTGAGACTGGGAAGTCTTAATAATTTTCATCATATAGATTATGAGATCATATAGATCTTGCACCCTTAAATTTCCACCTGTTTCGGTTTCTATAT
Source organism: Melinaea menophilus ssp. n. AW-2005 (assembly GCA_918358695.1). Classification (NCBI taxonomy): domain Eukaryota; kingdom Metazoa; phylum Arthropoda; class Insecta; order Lepidoptera; family Nymphalidae; genus Melinaea; species Melinaea menophilus. Next base: position 553,162 of record OU911052.1, read on the forward strand.
AATTATTTTGGTAGTATAAAGTTAACATCAAAAGAGGATTAACAAAACTACTGTCGCGGTTTTTAATGAGAAGTCCCAAACTTTCTACAGCAACGAAATTCTACGTCACTACCTACAAGATGGCAGAAAGTAATCGACAGAAAAATATATATACTCATACATACGAGTATTATGTATATATATATAATGAAATGTAAACAAATTAGGTAAAATATTAACTCGAATTTCTATATAAAATACGAAGACTTTTTTCCCCATCCATTATTTACACAAAATCATAAAATGTATTTGATGATGATTCTTATATAGAAAATACGTATAGGATTTTAGGAAACACAATTATTTTATTATTAATTATTTTATTTTTGTTTACTTAGATTTTAATCTTTTCTGACTCGGCAAAATTCAATATCGCATGTTCGTTATCGTCAGTTTTTTACCATCACCATACACAATATGTAATATATTTAGATATGCAAAAAGAAGTTAAGCAATCAAGCAAACACTTACATACACATATTTACACACCCACTTACACACACTCACAAACCCGTCTCGTATCATAAATATCAACACCCTTCTTAGTTCCGAAGTTGAATAACCAATCAAGAGCTCATTGTTTAGAGAAGCTGTTAATTGGATTCCACGGAAGGGATACAAATTATTAAATATATGTCATTTGTAAGGTTTCTTAGTTTGTACATCCTTTTTGTGAAAAATTCTATGTTTGGTTATGAATTTCAGTATTATGTTTGTTCAGAAAAAAAACGAAGGGGCTATTTTAAAACTCAACCACAAAAGAAAGTACAAATCAACATTGCAACAACATGTAAAACAATGTATTGAAATGAAATTGCGGAGATAACAAGTATCGAGACATAACAAAATAAAATTTTTTGAAAGATATCACAGAAACAGTTGTCAAAGGCCACTCCCGTCACTTTCTGAGCTCAAAAGGTGCATATAAAGACCTCATTACGCTCCGTGCACATCCGACGCGCTTAAATCTGATCTCCAGAATACTTTGAAATATTTCATAAAGGTGATCTCTATAAAATATTTGAAACCTCTATGAAAAGGACACTTTTCTGTATGCAATGAACATAGGAGTATAAAAAATAACTTCATCAAAACAATCATAACATAACAAGAACATCAAGTTTTTAATTTATATAATAGCGATCTACACTATAGACTATATATAACTATAGTGGCATGTCTAACACAGAGTGCAATTTTAATGGCATCTCCTAAATCAAAATCATAAAAATTTTCAAAGATGTCTCGCAGACACGACCTAACGAGACTCCTTTCACCAACTTCCATTTAAATTCATCTGAACATTTCATGCTCTTTGTTTCGACGCACGACTGTAATCACTTAGCGTCCTTCGCATCCTTCATCGACCTGTATTAAAGATTCTATTCAATCTTTCTTGGCTTTATATTTAAATTAGAGAGTTTTAATTAAATATCTCTTTTTATTATGTTTTCAATTAATTAATCTTTCACTTTCTTCTACAAGACTTCTTTGTTACGGATGCTTCAAATTGAATCAACTACAACATTTATTTATTCTCATATATTTTTTCTTTTCTCGTTTTATATACTACGTTATATACCGGAGCTGTACCTGAATTTTATTTTATGAATTTTATTTTAGTATCCCGGTTTGACAACCGTAAACGAGTCGTGTCAGTAAACAGGTATCTAAGACTTTTTTCTCTCCCGACATTTTATTATTTGTTTATTGCTCAAGAATTTATTTCATTTGATGTTTTTTTCGCCTGTTTAGTTATACACGATGTCTGAATTTCGTAATCGCTACTCGTCTGTCCAAAGGAAGTTAGTATTTCTAAATAATATAGTTAGATATGTTTGTTTTTATTGGTTGTCATTTCGTTGTTCGGAATAACTTTGAAATTGAACTATTTAGTTCCAGGTATATATTTTTTTTAAAACCCTAAAAAAATATTTTAGGGTTTTTAAAAATAATAAGCTGCCCAAAATACTAAATTTTAATTAATTATTACCTGCCAGAAGAGTAATCTCTTTTTGATGAAAAATTTAAAAAAACTAGGAAGGAGTTCTGCCTAAGACTTTTACCGATTTTGATTTTAAGGTCTAATGAAAATACAATAGTCCATTTTAATACGAGATTTTGATTATTTATTATCTAGGAAGAATGTGATACACATGATACTAATATTGCTTTGTTAAATATATATAATACTTTGTTGTTAATTATATTTATGTTACAGAGAAGAGTATCTTCTCTTTAAACAAGTTTGACATTGTTGATTTGAGTTATTTGAATAAACTAAATTGTTTTGCGATGACTAAGTAGGTAACTAAAGCAGGAAATTTAGAATAAAATAAAAGATCCCCTTATTTCATTTGGTTAAAATATTATTGTTACATTCTACTACTTTCCATATAATGTTACTATTGAGTTATAACGAACCTTATTTTATAAAAAGACTAACTGTAATGGTATTTTATATTTATGCAAATTTTGATAAATTAAAAGCTATTATACTGTTTATATCATAGCATTTTAATAAATTATAATAAACATTTTATTCTGACTAAATTAAATGACTCAAAGCTCCTCGTTTCATTCAGTCGTGGGTCGTCTCATGGAGAATGAATTAGCTTTAAGCTCGTACGTGTTTATTTATTATAAAGCAAATAGACTTTCCATTTATAGTTCTATTGAACCAATCCATTGAAGTATTGGCCGCGTTATAAATATACTTCGTGATCATTGACGAGGTCTTAAAATATTATGTATATATTGAGTGTAGAAATTAGTTAATCGTAGTATCGTAATGTTATCGCAGTTAAAGTTTTTTAAACTGTATACATTTATTCATTTAAACATATATAATAAAGTTTCACAAGATATCTTAGACCTTCCGTATCTTAGTTTTAAATCTAAAATCAAAAGTAAATTATTATAATATAATAATAATAAATCTTATTATAACGTTCAAGAGTTTTTAGTGGATCGAAATGTGTGGAACTTATTGTTGACTCATTTGCAGGATTTATATTATAATGTACATCATCTAAGATTGTTATATATCTTTTAAAAATAGCAACTGTTGAGTTTCTGGCCGGCTCTTCTCAACAGAGCAGCATTCCGAATGGTAGCTTACTGCCGGTCTGACTACACTGACTGACTACTTTTTTATTGTAATAAATGATTTAAAAGTGCCTGTAAATGCCTACTTGATTAAAAATATTTTTAATTTGCATTTGATTTTTATATGAAAATATATACATGTATTTTAATATCAAACCTTTACTCTTATTAATTTGATGTTATTTCTGTGATTTTTTCAAACACTTTTTTATAATTTTAAACAGTGTTTCGAATACAATTACAGTGAAATTCGCTTTCAAAGTATTCACAATGATAAGTTTAATAGGAGGGTATTTTTTATTATCTGTAAAAGAAGCTTTTATTTATCAGGTATTTTAATTTTACGAAATACATTAAATAAAGATAGGACTTGTTACGTTCAGGAATTTAATTTCGATGAAACATTTCTATACTACCTTTTAAACTTTTTGTAGTATCCGAGAAACTAGAGTCTACCCAGATACAAATATTTCTTTGTTATTTATCGTCAAGAAATATAATAGGTACATGAAAGTTAAAGTTAAATTATATAAAGATATTTGTAATAGATCAAACGCTGTGCGTAAATAAAGAAATCATTTAAGTTAGACACTCAATTTTATCAATATTTAAAATGTTTACTAATAAACAAAGGCAATGGTGTGATAACAGTGAAACGTGGGTCTCCCGTTTTGATTAACCCCGAAAAAAAAACAGGAAATGCATGCAGCGTTATTCACATTAATGTATTTATTAAGTGTTAGCACGCGAGGTGAGGTGTGGGCCCGGTCACAGCGGGTTCACTTGCTTAAAGTTACTTATTCAGTAAATGATTTTCATAAATAACTAAAACTTAGAACTGAGTGAAAATAATGTAACTAAAACTTTACCGACTGGAACATTTACATTTACATAAACAATTTAAGGTTATCTGTCAAATCAGAGACGGCAACGTTAGCTATTAGATAATTATAGTGCAGTGTTGCAACATTAGAAAATATTATTACCCACCTAAAACGCAGAAACAGCGTTCACGCAACAACGTTCTGTTCCACGCACATATGACAGCATGAAGATGGAAAACTTGCAACATCTATCAAATCAAGTGAAAAATTTATTGTCAAATTGTAACCAAAAAATAAATTTTAAAGATAATTATGAAATGAAGATGAAAGAAATGGGAGGAAGCCTTTACCTAAAAACGATGATTGACAAACTAACAATATTATTTTTTAACAAACTACTAACTACAAATAAAATGTGAACAGGAAATAAACGGCTTTTTATTATTATATTAAAAAAATATTATTAAAAATATGTATATGATGCATGTGAATGAAAATTTTGTTCGCATTTGAAACAAGAAATTGTGTTATTTATTAAAATTTTACAATGTTTAATTCCTCATCGCTCGCACTGAGGCCACAGAATCACTCGTTTCCTACTTATTTCGTAGGTGTAGTTCCGATAGCGATTTTGTATGTACCGCCTAACTACTGCCTTGTATAATTTAATTTTCCCCTGATTTATGTCTTTTTCCAACACAATTCCAGGCTTATACTATTACCAATCTTATATAAAGCTAATAGAGTTCAATGTCCAATAATCTTTAATATTGAATGACTTTTATAATGTTTGTGAATTAAATGCTTCAGTTATAATGTTCCCGTTGATAATTATTACTGTGTTAATTACGAAGTTCATTCACCCGGTCTGTTTATGAATGATTACGCAACTTATCAATTTGGCTGAGTTGCTTATCATCAAAGCTATAATAATATGTAATAATGTTATTTGTAATTAAATGTTATATAGCTATTTTTTCAGCTCAATATCGAAACCTATTTCTGATATTAATTTGATTTCAAGACATTAAATGATTTTATTTTTAAATCCGATTCTGGGAGGTGTAAAAGTTAACGTTCAAACCGCCCCCCGTCGCACCGTTTGCGTAATGTACTAAATTAAATATTTGGGTCACGTTTTTTAATATATTTATTTTAACCCTGTCACAGATTTTGTGAGCGTTAACGAAAATTAATGTTTTGATATTTTAATTCTTGGCACAGTACTAATTCACGTTTTTAATGAAAAAAATTTATTAAATCAGCATGAGATGAAAATATTTTTTACGTTCAGAAGAAAGTGTTTTCGGACTGCGGTTAATGCTTATACACTATTTGATATTTTTTCTTTATATCCGTTTCATATGACACCTATTAAGTGACTGATTTGATCAATATTGCTACAAAATGCATAATAAACAGTATTGGGCGAGTCAGCTTCATATAAGCTACGCTATAGGCTAAGCTTTGTCTTCTTTAACAACGAACCCAATGTTAAATACTCATATAAAATTACCCATAACTTGTAAACTTGCTAGAATATTACGTTTAAAAGATAATAATTTAATGGTGTAACGTTAATCGATCGTAAAACCAAAATCTCTGGAACATTTTCTCATGATTTGAGATAATCCGATATATCGAACTATCGTTTATTGAAAATAAAAATGTCACTTAAGTTATTGTCATCGGTAGTTTAGTTGGATTTTGTTTATCCCATGACCGGAACGAATCATTATTAATTATTTATTTATATATAATCAATAGTTCCTCCGACATGACATGTCCATCCTGTAGCTTTGATCATTTCGGTCTATATTAAACTGACCTTTCCACCCCTTGTTCAATTTGACGCCGGTCGCCCCGCTCCAGGTCTAGTCATTGTTTAAGCCGATTACTCGTACTACGGACGACGCCTTTGTACCTAAATATTGTGTAAATTACGTATCTCACGGATTTTGATGTAAACATTTTATTAAAGATTTTTTCCTAATTCGAAAAAAAAAATGTATTCATAATACATATTATAAAACTGATATAAGAGAGAAAATGAGCTTAGAAATTTAAAATTAAATAAGATAAATGTAATATTCACCTCTGATAAGAATGACTTCTTATTAATAATAAATATACGCTCCAAACTATAAACGTTAAATTTTAGTAATCGGATTATAACATTTTTATATAATCTGCAGTGACACATCCATTGTGCTCATTCTTCGTATTTCAGAGTAACTATGTGTATAATTTCATTCTTTAACACTAAACCTACCGACAATTATTGTATACCTGTTCCTACCGCACGCAGTCAAATTGACCGGTAATTAAAAGTTATTTTATTATATAACGCAGGTAATAATGGAAATAACTGAAAGTAAAGAGTGAAGAAAATATTATATGCATATTCTAAGAATTGTCATGTAGTTTGATAACGATATTATAACGTTTGAAAATGTGTAAGTTTACAAAAGTTTAAGAACGGTCAATTTGATCGGTACTTGGTAGGTTTAGTGTTAATTTAGCTTCATTTGATTTAACATCGAGGCTTTTATTATCGATAATGGATTCAAATAATTTAATTAATATTGAAATTGATATAATCATTGTAGTTTCAGTGTAAATTCAGCTTCCGGTAACCTAAGTCCAATCAGTCCTTAATTATTGTAATCAGAAACCGCATGTATCCGATGTTATATTTATTATAATTATACAAAAATAAGACAATTATTAAGTACTTTCCATTTATGTAACAGTAGTATAGAAAAGCAATTTAGATGCTAATATAAGATTGTCGGAGTCGTTACGCAGTCCGTACGTGACTACCGGCTTCGATTCCCGGGTGAAGCACTTTCGACTCGAGTGCCCCCGAGTGCCATTAAAGTGTTGTTTGCAGAACTTTGTTATTGAACTATTTCTTTACAAGAATTAGATTTTATGTTTAACAATATTCATGATTTTTTTGGTTATTTTGTGAATAAATTGTCTTTTGGTAGTCAATAGTGAAATATATTAGGTCTGTTGAAGCCTCCCCCCCCCCCCTCTTTATGGTTATCCTCAATAAACAATATAGGTTTAAAATGTAATATTGTTACTCAATGCGTAATGATATTAAAATAGGCCCTATACACATTGTATACGTCAACGTAACTCTAACATTAGGTAGAGTTAGGATGCCTCTACCTTGACCTCTATAAATTCCCGCGTCCTCCTGCGCCTCTATAAATACTTACCTCTGCCTCTACGACTATAAATTGTCCGATTGCCAATACTTTGTAGAGCGCTCTCAAAATTCGGTATAAAATTCTTTTGTTACATAAAATATGTTGGTTTTTTAAATTAATTGTAAATAACTGAGTTTTTAACGAGCTTATACAGTTAATAAGATAAAAGTTGACATTAGAATTTTACACTAATAATATTAATATTAATAATATTAATATTAAATAAAATTAGACAAGAAAATGACAAAAATAAATCGTACCATACAAAAATAACGATTCTCGAAATTGAAAAGTATCGCATTTCAAAATGAGTAACGTTTATAGGAAAGTGCATTAAAATTTTGGAAGCACTAAATACTGAATGTATGAAGGTTGTATGAGTGTATGGGGGCTCCAGTCACAAATCGTTCCAAACGAACGGTTCGCACATAAATCGTAGGACGTCTGCGGACGCTCAAATTAGTGCTGCGGTGCTTACCAGCACGGTGCTGCTCCAATTATAATTGAAATTACATTACATTATATCTTTATAATTATACAATGTTAACATTGTTATAAGTATATAAGTAGTATATAACATATATAATTTAACGATAATTTTCGTCCCTTTAATTTAAGCAGGTCTTACCTCATATCAGTTATTTAGCGATTAAATTATAGACCTTTATTAATATACATTGTAAATATTACTTCAGTTGACATAATCCATTAAATCAAATGTGATCAAAATAATTATAAGTGACTGAGTTATTTGAGTGCTCAATATAATATATAACTCAGCACTCAAACTCAAAAGCTAAAGTTAAAAGCATTATTGTATGTTTGTGTATAATTCACTGTAATGATGCCTTAATGTACGGACGGTTCAACTCTTTTGTATCATAATGAAATAAAGGTGTCTTTTGAAATAAAAAGATTTCATCTCACAAGTAAAGGGGGATGTTGAGTACCTGTCTGGGAAGTATTGAAGTTACATTCAAACCTGTTTATACGAATAACTTGAATACATTATACATGTACTGGGTGTTTGTTATTTATTATTGATATCATAAAGCGAAAATAGATTTTGGAGTAATAATAAGGTAGCATTGATCGAGTGAGCCTCAAAAGGGGAGGGATTTTGAAAAAATCTTGAAATGTTACCTATTAATGGGAAGGGAGGAGGGGTCTGTAGTGATAGAGCAAGAGTTTTTATTTCTTGAACTCAGGACTTCAATTATTGTTTTTGTCATAAAAATCTTGTATTCAAAAACACTTTGAGAGGAGGGGGGGAGGTTAAAAAGTTGCAAAAGAAAACATAACGCGTTTAACTGAGGTATCCCATTATATAACCTTACATCTTTAAAGCAAAACTCCCTAACGCGATTTGTTTTAAAGTAAATCATTGTAAAATTCTTGGACTTTGTTTGCTGGTAGCGGATTGTACTAAGATCATACTGAAAGTCTGGACTCACATTCGTTTCAATAAAAGGCATAAAGCACGGTACATTCGGTCGCTGGGGATATTACTCTCATGATAAAGGTTCTTGAGATAATATAATGGGATTTTGGTATAAAATTCAAACATACTTTCATACGCTTTCCGTGCTGGAATACAAAAGATTTTATTGTTTTTGGGTTAAATTATAAGTTGAATTCAAAATACATGTATTAATATTACAAAAACAGACCTAATTTACATATAATATAATTCATATATATATATATATATATATGAATTATATTATACATAAATTAGGTATGAATACTAACACGAAATCTCTGACTTCTGTACCAACAGACTTTTAAAGGCAACCCTCAGAAGCAACTGATTGAAAATCTGATAAATCTGATAAAAATAAATATTTCTATATAAATTCGTCTCATTACCAGAATAAAAATATTAGCTACAACGAATAATAAACTCACACACACACACGCCCACACACACACACACACATGCAGGTCGTAATATACAAGTGCTATCACTCTCTAGAGGCGTCGTCGTCGCCTCGTTAAAACTCGCGCCAATTTATTAAAGAGATACACTCAATGTACCCCCGAGCTATTCACTCTATACGATACGACGACACGATAAAGATATCGTGTATACTAAATATTGTAGTCAGTTTTCTTAGTACTTATTAGCAGGTTACGTATTGATTACAGATTATATGTCGTTTGTAAATTAATTCTTCTTTAAAATGGATTCTTGATAGTTGTTTTGGAATGTAATATTGTTATGAGTTGTAGGAAACAATTAAAAAATATATATTTCAGTATCCAAATCCGTCTTAATATTATATACTATTATTAACGAGATATAGACGTAAGAAAAGCCTCACAGGTTTAAGATTTAATAGTTCAGAGAGAAAGCGCGTTCTTCATAAGTATCGGAAAAAGAAGGTCTTAGTTTAAGACATAATTAATATAAGAATTGCTATATTATAATATATCTTTTAAAAATCTACAAATTAGGTCAAATTCATTTCACAAAACCACCAAAAATAAAATGCAACATATTTCAGCTAAAAAAAATATTTTTTATACATTGACATGCGTTCAGTCAGTTACTTCAAAAATACACACGCCGATATGATCTTTATTATGTAGGAAATAGTGTTTATTTTTGAATGTTTAAGTTTCGATAACAATTCATATTGGGGTGACTTTACAAAAGTACCAAGTGTAATGTCTCGAATCACTGAAATTATTTATTAATTAAGATTTAATCCGTTGTATATAATTAATTAGTTACATAATCAAATCCTCCGTTTTTTATAATCTACGTTAAGTTTCAACTAAAAGCGTAAAAAGTTGATAATAAAACATCAAAGATGGCTGATTACAGGAAAGTTATATTTTATTTTACTTAACCATAATATTTGTCGTTATTAAAATATCATACATACATTTCATACTTGAAGCTTATATTAATAAGTCATATTTTGTTCTTTCTATCGATTTACGTTCACTAGTTTTAAAAAAACTGATTTGACTAAATGGGTTAAGAAAATACGCGGCAATGACAACTCCATTATATATACCAGCGCCATCTTTTAATCTGTAAGACAACTACATCCGCGGAGGCCGCCTATTGTGACGACGCGTTTCTTCTGAAACGAGAAATGTTTTTTTTATAATTACTCATCTTTACTATTAAGATTGAGCAACAGTATACATTTAATATATAATTATAATTTTATTACGTTTTACGGGATACACGAACAAAATAAATTAAAAAAATATATAAAAATAAGAATTTAAATATATCAATTTAGGGTACGCCATTTTTTAAGATGGCCGGTATTGCAATATTTATACAATTTTTTTATTTGTCCGCCATTTAGTTTTCTAAAGTAGCTACTACAGTGACGTCAAATGTCACTTAAATAATAATATAATGACAAAGAAGACAATTTAACTATTAAATAATATAATATTTTAATTGAAATATGAAAAGCGATTTATATTTATTTTATTTGTATCGGAGATCGGTTTGAATGAAGTATTTTTTATTATGTCATCGCCTTTACGACCTCACTTTGAGATCGGATTTCAGACATCTTGCTTTTTAAGTTGATTTTCGTTTTATAACCGATATAAACTAAATTCAAGTAATAGAAGTTTGAAATACAAGAATATTGTAATAAGTTTATGGAAAAATGTTAAGAAAACTTTTTATTATACTTATTTATATATTTTTTATTATTATTAACACTTTTGGAATATTACATTTATTTTTCCCCTAAATTTCGTCTGAGAACTGATCTTTAGATCTATCTCCACTTAAATTTACTATAAACTAATAAAGTAACTAAAAATAAGTTAATTATTTAGTACTACATATTTTAATCCAAATATAAGTTAGATATGGAAGTGTACCTACGCAGTGATGTAATGAAAATAATTCAATAGTCAAATCTTTCTTTGAGAATCAAAATCTCTAAAACAGAGGCTTTCTTTAGGATGCTGCGAATTACAGATCAGTGTATGAGATAATTATTGTCAATGTCAATTACATATTTCTATAAATTGTTCATATTGCTAAGTCTTATTATATGTATATTTTTTTTATTTTATTCTATCCCTCGTTTTTTTTTCAAAACGCCTTTCCCGTTTCGGTTGAAATTTTCCGCCATCTAACGAATTACCGCAGCTCGGGGAAACTTCGCAAAGGTCAATACAGAGTCGCCTTCGTTAATTTAACTTCATAGGAAATTGGATTCAGTGCCAACGAGTCAAACAAATTGAAATATTACTACCCGGAAAGAAAAAGTTAAAACTCACTGTTTTAATTAACTGACATGAAGTAAAAAATAATAATAATTTTAAGTACATATAGCAAATCTAACAAATAAACCCATCCAATAATTTTTCTTTTTATATTCAGATCAAAAACATGTTTCTTAATATTGTGTTAATATAAACTAATATATTTTCTTGCACTAGTTGTTGCCCGTTACTCCGCATGGTCTATAAAAGGCAGCGTTCGTGAGACACGAATCGGCTTAAACTTTTTTTCATCAACTTAGGATAGCACATTAATTTCCATTAAAGGCGTTTCCATTAACGCAAATGTACCTTTCATATCTTGAAAATACTGTTAAAATAATTATTAAATGAAATATATTATATGTGTATAAAAAACATATATGTGTGTTTACAAGGCTTCGGTGAAGAGGCTCGCGTTTTGCCCACGATTCGTTTAAGGGCGAAATTTGTGTTGTGAGAGTTTTATAATTAATTTACTTTAATACTTATTCACTAAGTTATTATTATTACTTAGTATATTTTTTGTTTAAGTTTTTTATTTTGTTTAGTGTTAGAATTTTCTCTAACGTAAAGATCACTGAAGTAGAATGTGGTTCGTGGACGTGGCTTTGTTGCAAGTTTCTTGAAATTGAATTAATTATTTTTTATATTATAAATATTAATTTATCCTGAAATGATGATATTATATATGTTTTTATCTACACTTTGATAGTTATACTATTCTTATTATATTTGATAAACAAAAAACTATTTTTTTTAAACAAGATAAAGCTTAAATGAAAGCTATCCAACTACCAAAACAGCACGTTCATAAAAGTAATATACTTCACAGCGAACTACGTACAGTATGACGGATAGTCCGTGGGGGGGTCGAAGGGGAGGGGGGGGTCCCGTGGGTCGTTTTGCATACAGATTAAGGTGACCACGCATCTGGTAACAGAGATGTGTTCTGAGCGTGTTATATATTCATGGCTGCGTCGGTTTTCGGTTTGTTTGTTGGTATAAGATTCTCACGAAAACTAAGGCTTCCGTTTTGTTTAGTTCATTTGTTTATATATGTTATTAAAATGTCACTAAGCCTTTTTGAAATGGACATTTTAATCACATCGCTACAATTAAAACGCCTGATGCCTCTCACATTATTTATTCATCGAATCTGCATACTGTGTATAATAGTTTTAACCTGAATAAAGGATGGGACGCGTGTATAATTTGTAATGGATGTTGTTTATAAAAAGTAAAATTGTATAATATAAAACTTTCCAAACAAATTTCAATATAATAAATGTACTTAACACGTATTTATATCCCGAAACCATTACGTTCTCGCGATGCACTAAAGCTCTAGATTTATGAGTCGCTTTAAGAAATTCGCTATATTACCCCACTCGGCCAGAGAGGAACAAAATGTTGGTAATACATTGTCACCGTCTTCGTTTATTTGTTGGAACGATCCTTGTGGAAATTTTCGTTTCGTTTATATATCAAGTTTTATAAGCAACTTGTAAATAACGGTCTTAATAAATAATACAAACGGTCGTGATACGCGCAGTATAATTACCGTTATACCTAACGATACATCGTAAATACCATTTATCGTATCCGTACCGTAGTAACGTAAAAGCTGTTATCGCGATCGTCGAGTTTTGTCCGAATTTTTTACGACCTACGATTACCGACTCGTGACAATAACAAATAAAATACATACCCGTTGAATTAATGAGTTTTCTTTGTTTGTTAACAATACATACAGTACACGGATTGTAACAAAGATTCTATATGTTCGTATTGTTCTCTTTATACTGTTATAAAACAGTAAAAGTTCCTGTATACACTAAACAGGTCGGTCGGCTGCAAATATTTTAACATTCGAACAACTGTGAACTGTAGCGTATATAAATGTTTATCGTTTGAATATAAAGGTATCTCCTTAAAATTATAATTTTTAAACGCGAAGCTTTACTGTTTGTTTTCTTAAATAAAATAAAACCCTTGACAATTTTGAAAAGGGCTTTTAAAAAGCTTATTAGCGGGGCTTCGCCCGGTGGTCGTAATTACCCCGATTGTCCGTATTATCGTAGTGGAGAGCGCCCAATTTTCCGTTGATGAGTTTTTTACGAGTTTTCCAGTCGTACGTAATTTACGACGTCGTAAACATTTGCGGTTCTCTTTGATACCAATGTACTGGAAGATATGGTAACCCTCAGCACCATTCATGTCTTCCGCCATAATAAAGAAACCACTCGCGGGTTTCATTAACTTCAAAATGCACTGTTTTATCATAATAAAAGTAAACGCGTATAGCACATGTACACACACACATACTTATACATATTTACACACACGTACATGTACATGTTAATAATCAAATCACCTCAATAATTTTATTACAAATAAAGTGCAAGTATCATTGCAATGTATATTTGTTCAAAGAAGGTAAACTATAGTGTACAAGTAACAGAGTGGGCCGCTGTTACCCCCCTCCCCCCCATACGGAAACTTTAAACTGTAACACTTGTTTTGAATATTAAACCATACATTAGGGAAGACATTTATTGTGCTCGCTTAGAGACAAGGAGCTTTGTGAACTGTAACTTCTGTATCTCTATTGTTATACGCGTGTAACAAACAAAAACTAAAAACTTATACAAACTATTTTAATGCCATCATTTGTTATAAAAAACAAGATCTCTCTCTATCTCTTTCACACGCACTCTTCTCTTTCTTCTGCCAGAAATACGGCATTATTAAGATTAACTTAATACCCCGAAATTTCCTGACGTAGTTGATTATCCCTTGCAAATATAAACGCAAACAAGGAATCTACTAAATCTAATTACAGTAGTATTTCGGTTGTTAAATCTTTAAAGTGATTCTGAAGTGATCTAATTAAATTCCACATTTCCCGAGATCTCGGATGTCACGATACTTGTGATGTTATTAATTGAACTGAACTGAACTGAACTGTGTATTGCAAAATATAGATACTGTGTATTGCAATATATTGCAAAATATTTATCTAAATAAATTCCAAAATACATACCTACACACATGTTAACACAAAATATTTCTTGACTCCATAATAATAGTGAAACTTAAGATTTTTGTTTCTTTGTTTAAATAGGCTAATTTTTGTAACTACTAATCCAATTCAAATCCAATAAAAATTATCGGAAGTACCTACCTACCTTTTTTCAAAATAACGCATATAAATAATGATATTTCTTTCCCGGGTTCGATTAGTAGTTCTGAGGTTATGTTCCGAAAGTAAAATGCCATTACTGCATATAGACGAAGTCTCTAAGGGACTAGCTAGAAAACTTTCTAAAGGACATACATTGCGTTCAATTCGGTATAATCGCAAGACCAAACGTTTTGTCCATATTGAAGAGTCGCCAAGAGAATACGTGGATTGTCTTCAAAATATAATTAATGGGTAACACAATTTATTTAGTTAAATAATTTGAAATTAAACCAGTGTTCATTATCTTTACTAACTACTTTGAATTAACTGTGACATCTCTCGGGTTATCCGCTAATAAATATGTCTTGTTCCAGACTTCCTTGTTCTATGTTCAGTTACTACTACAGTCTAATAAGTGATTTTTCACACTCATTATATAATGTTTAATCTCAGTCAAGTACCAACCAAGAAACAATATCAAGAGGACCGCTCAGTAAATTTCAATTTCATATCAGCGTTAACAAACTCCGCTAGCAATTTTTAATCCCCGGATAGGTCGAAAGTTATGTCATTATTTTGTTCCTTTGTTTATTAAGGGTAAGGAATGCTTTGAGAATTTCTCCGGAATTCTGCGAAATTTTAGATATGAGGCGGTGTTTCGAGTTTTGTTTCTTATTGGTGCATTAAGGTACGTTTCAACGTAATAAACATATTTTACGACAGTTTCCAAAATATATTATTTCATAATGAGTTTACATTAATGTTTTAGTTTTTTAATAATTGTACAATCGCTTTTAATTTCTACAAGAAACGACAGCAGACAACGTATGTATGTTAAAGTTACGCTACGCTAATGTACACTTAATTTTACATAATATACATAAAAAAAAATTAATTTGGATTCAATGCAGTTATTTTATTTATTACAGCCTAACAAGAAATAATATATGTATACATACAAATACTCTCTTTTGAATTCTAGTAAAATATTCATTTCAAAAGTTAAAAATAAATTATCTGATCTCTTTTGATTTCCTTTTTTCGCTTTCTCTTCAATATTATAAAAAACATTTAGATCCATTCTATTAAGCATTATTTTTCTAATACTTAGTAAAACTATATATCCAGCTAAAAAGGTATAGAAGTATAGTAAAGATATACTGTGTGTGTCTGTTTAGTTTTGACGATTACATTATATAACATTTTTCTACAATGAAAACTAATAAATTATTCATAATATTTTGGATGGTAATCAAAAAATGGTAAAAATATATCCAAAGTTTAATGTGTTTTAATTAAAAGCCACATTTCAAACATGGCGTCGTTACACGTCTGCAATAACCCACAAACAATTGAAAATATCTCCGACCGTCGGCGGGATGTCATTTTATTTAAATTATTATATTACGAGTAATACATATTGTCAGGTGACGTCATATAAATACGCGGTCCATTACTCGTTCGCTGAAAATGTAATTTGTTTTGAACAAGTCATCCCGCAGTGAATTGCGATAATGAAGTGTGCTCACATTTTATTTAAAGTTTTATATTATTAAAATATTTTACGTACATACATGAACATACATTTGTGTAGGTTTAGCTTATATATGTTGCATTCAGAATATCATTTTAAATATATCGTGATTTATTTCTCTTGTTTCCCGGCGGGTGATTATTTTTCTCGTCACTTTGTCTCTGCATCCCAACGGAATAACATTGCTGAAGATTAAACATTTACAAGATATATATAGCTTTTGTATTAAGTAAATTTGAAATTAATTAACTCATTATTAACGAACAAATTTCTCAAATTAGATATTTCTTCAATCTATCAATGACAATTAATAGAGCTTATCACAACAGAACTCCTGAGACCCTGACATCAATCAGGTAGTTCTTTGTTATCATACAAAACACATACATTTGTTCCCCCTTATATCGGAAACTACCAAAATATGGTGATAGTAATTTAGATCCCGTCCATAGCTAAATGCTCGTTATTGGAAAAGCCTGAATTGTTTAGCACAATTTACTTTTTATAACGTGGAAATGGAGAGAAAATAAAGTTGAATAGCAATTCATAAAAGTACTTTAACATTGAGTCGCTCAAAAGAGACTGTATTAGTTATATGATTGAAATTAGTATTGAGCTAGCGAGCCCTCCGCTCAGCGTACAGCCTTACTGCTAACTAAGCTTATTTAGCCCCTACCTTGGAACTGATCAATTTTACACTTATATTCAGACAAATGCGAAAGAATAAAAAGATGAATCATAATATTACCATTAATGTTGGTAATCCTTGTAAGAAAATAACATTTTCAACATCCAAAAGCATACTTTATTTATTGACTGTCATTTATATACTGATTCTAATAAGTTAAGTCTTAACATACGAGTATGTTACCGTTAAGAACATAAGTTATTTTCTTAATAACTTACTTCGTACGTGTAACAAATGGTAGGGGCTCCGGTCGCAAATTGTGGAGAAGCATTGGTTTCGGTTTAGCTGAAACGAGAAAGCTCGCCCAGGTAAAATAATAACGTTCAGGTGCTGATTAATGTACAAATATATAATTGTAATATAATAAAGTTACTAGCGCTTTGTACGATAATTGATTTCATTAAAAACGTACACCAATATGGGTTTGATTATATTTTAATAAATAAATATATTCTCTTTGTTGCAGAAGAGCACACCTCAGAAGTTGTTTGGAAAAACTCAAGGACATGGTACCTCTAGGCCCCGAAGCGTCGAGACACACAACTTTAGGATTATTAACAAAAGCCAAAAGGTTTATAAAGGTAGGTATTTCAAAGGTAGCTTCAGGTAGACAAATATAAAACAATAAATACCTCATAAATTAAATAGACATTGGTAAATTATAATTAACATTGGCTGAAATGTTTTATTTAAAAAATACTATTGAAATAATCGATTAAAATATCGTATATTATCTTTACAATTAACTGTATATATATATAAATAATTGAAACAAACCAAATCACATATTAACAATCAATATTATACCTCGTTTAATTCGTTAAAAAAAACAATACGGTGAATCGGTTCACAATGGACCGGCAATACTGAAACCTTCGCCAAACAAACCCCTCCAAAGGGTTCCTGATTCCGCCGCCGTTTCCGACCTCCCTCTCGACACCCTTCCACCCCAGTAGAATACATCTAAAGATTTTTATATATCGCTTTAAGGGACTGTAGATCGATCGTTGCTTGTAATTTTAACGGCTTATAACGGGTACACAAATTGTATTTTTTTATACGGAATTATTATTGTGTGTGTTTTTTTTATGTTGATAATGTAAGGTTGAACGCAGTTGAAGTCATCCGTACATTTTCTTTTTAGTAAACACATTTCCTTTGTCTCCGCACTCGCCGCTGACGGGTAAGCTTTAAGCTCCTTTATCTACACTTCATGACTTCATGGCGACGTTGACATGGTCTTCTTTAATTAAAATTGAATTTTCTTTTGTTTTCTTTTTCGTATTGTTACATCAACAATACTCGTAGTTGGTTAAAGGCGCGTGACATTTCCATTTCCAACCCACAAAGGTTAAAGATAGATACATATTTTATTTTTAATTTGATTCTGGTATTGAAAACTTTGATAAAAAAATTATAGAGATAATGTATCATTATTTTTATACAAACTTATTTAATTGATAAAGTTAGACACAATCTACAAAATATTCTAAGTAGAATCTCAGTCGTTCGGAAAATTTAGTTGAAATAACAGAAACATTACTATAAGATTTTGGAGTACCAAAATATTATTATCCATAATTTCTGTCATAAAGTCTGCCGAATGACAAAATAAACCAGCATCCACGGCATGAATGATGACCGGACACCGGATGAGACGGCATTCGTCACAGCTTTGTGTACAGAGCGAACCGGTATCACGGCCGTGGGTAGATCCATATACTAAAACCGTCACCCCAAATCCTCTCCTATTCCATAGACCGCAAGATCGAAAATTCCGCACTACCTTATAGCTATAACGCAAACCATTGGGGTGTACGGGAAACTTCGTATTTACCTTCCGTCGTTATATGCTTTATGCTCAAAGCGTCCTGGACTATATTTGCAAGGTCTTCTGTAACGCAAATGAAAAAATCTTTATATTTTGAATGTTAAATTTGAGATATTTTTCAACAAAGTTTCAGAATAAATTCAAACCATAAGTATTTTGACTATAAAAATATATACTTTAATATCAGATGAACCACTTTGCTACATAAGACAAAGTTCAGACGGCCTGTAGATTAAGGTTTCGTTCAAACTAAAGGAATAGTACCGTGGTTCTTGGTTAAGTTCGTTCTCTGTTAGCTTCGATGCATTCAACTTCTGAATGGACGAGACTTTGAAGCGTTAAAGACACCGGGTTTGTAGACAAAAGATTTATCTCAGAATATATTTATAGTAAGAAAATTCTTGTAAAGTTTTCTTTGAGATATACTGCTTTACAAAATTTCAGTTTATATATTTAATAGTAAAATTTATGAAGATTTACAAACTAATAAAATATGCCATATTTTTATGTTACACTGCATGTTAATTCTCTACTCCCTTTTTAGGACTTATCGGAGTTGTATGCTTAATAAATAAGTTTTATTACCTTTAAACAGGATAATTTACATATTAATTTGAACAAAAAGGGCCACCCGATCACATTACATTTAAATTCAGTTGTCCTTCGTCCACTCCCTTGGGGCGATTAATTCAAAAAATAGTTGTTAAAAAACTAAAATAAGGTCAGTGAATTTGTTTAATAGGGCATTGTTTGTGGTCGCGTGGTGCAATCGCGTGTCAAGGACTTGAGCCCGGGTTTAGGATTTGATGGATCGTCCGACTTATCTAATGAACATTGCATCGTTTTATTATTTAAAATTTTATATGTAATAGTTTGTAACAATTATAAAAAACATTCCTAAATTATTATATATTATTAGATTTGACTTCTTCCTAAGGAGTCGAAGGGCGGGGCTAGCGATGATGTAGACCACCTCAGCTCACTTTCCTTCGGACACGCGAAGCGTTCACTTGCTTAGCTTAACATTGACATTATTTTGTCTATTATTTATAACTACCCGCTGTCATAATAATTAATTATTTGTGAAGTAATTACATTTTCTTTTATATAAATTAAAATGCCGTTACTAAAAATATTGTATTTTTTAAATCTAAATTATTAAGTAAGTAAATATTACTAAATATTATGTGATAATGATATTACCATGATATAACACAATGCCAGCCGTCGCAATGTTTGCTGAATAACAAAGTTAATTACATATAGCATTATCTTATTTGGTAATGCGATTACATTTTGTTTTGTGTACTTTCACTTATAATATATAATTAATATATATAACATTATTGTTAACAATTATTTGTAATTCAACAATCAATTGGAATAAACTATTATAATTAGAAGCGGATGTTTTTATAATAAAATTGTTTAAACCTTACAGATAATGTTTACAAGAACTGAAGATAATACATATTAATTGCATTTTGTAAAGAATTTCATGTAGTTGGATATAAGATGCCATTTTAGCAAAATTATCTTAATTTTAAGACTTCAAACTGTTAAATTATTTGGTCATACGTTTATTTTAATCAAATACATTCTTGAATATCGACTAAAGACATACTAATTAAAAACGCCACGTTGTGAACTTCTCTGATGCGGCTTTAGCCGATTAAGTCTCTATTAAAGTGTATACTTCCACCCCCCCCCCTCTCTCTCTCTCTCTCTCTCTCTCTCTCTTTCTCTATCTATTTACATGCACGTAAATTACACTTTCAGTATTAAGTAATTGCTAACAAGTCATGATATACATAAGAATTAGGTAAAAATGACATAATAACTTACAATAAACATACTCATTAAGGTTACTGCTACGACTATCAGATTTGGAAATTATAAATCTTGCCTCCACTGAAATTTATTAACCATTAACGTTGAGGGATAATATATTATAAATTATTTTGATTTTAACCCCCGCAGATATTTTTATATATATTTATAATATATATTACGAGAGGTTCGTGTTAAAATTGTTTAACTTATAGGTGCTATAATACATATTTTCGTCCTCTCCTATCTTATCCTATCCTATCCTATCCAGACGTACAGGCTTATTATTAGTTTTATACTAACTTTAATTCGTGTCTTTCCTTACATTAATCTTAGTTATCTTGCATTTATAAGTATAAGCATACTAAAGTTGCATTTTACTAATCGATATATCCTTCCCTCGGTAACTTAAAATTTCTATTAAACTATTGTAATTATTCCGTCGTAGATTATTATGTATTATCCATCTCGGAGTAGAAGACTCGCAACTACTAATGAGAAATCGCCGGCCTCTAATTACAGCTGATATTTATTACGGACAGAGGTCGGCTGCTCCCGAGAGGTTTGCGGTTAATTATCGTGATTAATAAGACCTCACCTCTTATGACCTCGAGAAATACTGAAGATTTTTTTCAAGTTTCAATCGGTTCAACACTTTTATAGAATTTGGAGTTTCTTTTACATTGACTAGACGCAAGGATGATCTAAATTCCTCAAATTGTTTTTAAGCTTGGAAATAAAATCAGTTTCGAACCGAATCGACTACGTTACTAGTAATTTAGTAACTGAATATTAAATGTCCAAACAAGTTGTCAATATACAACGCAGAAATATTTGTTTTATGTCAAATACTATAGATTTTTGTTAGTAATTTTGCTAGATTTTACTTCTAATTGTTTACACGAAAAGAAATTAAGCATATAGGTTTTCTTCGTACGAATTATCAACAACATTATTTTGCAAAACGTTAATTGTACATACAGTTCATAAAAATAAAGTCATTCAATTATAAGCGGTAGATTGTATTTGCCTTCTTGCCTAGTTATCGAAATTTCCTGATTCTGTATGAATTATCTCAGGTTATATTTTTGTAGCACTTGAGCTTGTTTGTAAGCCATGGGATGTTGTAATATATAATATAATTAATTAGGCTCTCCGTGTTATTCATATCTATGATGAATGCGTTTATTTGTCTGGTAGAGGGTAGGTGATAAATACGAATAGCTACCTATGATGAAATGTGACCAATCAACAGTAGTCACATTTAGCTCACATATACATGTTATATAATATCAAGAAATATATAATCAGGTCCTTCTATACGAAATTAACATTTTAATGAACTGACCACTTTGATTTTATGATGTGATGTTTAGTTTTTAATACCAAATTCATATTTATTTATATATCTGTTTTGAATTTCGTGAAGTTTTAGAAACATTTGTATTTTGTTTGACACAATTTTTTCCCAAAATATACAACTTAATATATAGCGTTACTTACGCGAGATCAAAAAGTTAATGATGTGTATGTGAGACAACGCTTCTGTTTTGGAAATGTTATGTGTGTTGACCCACAAAAACAGTCCCATGGACTACTGGAAAATGTATTTGATAATGAAAAGTTCAAGGTAATCCTAGAAGCAAATTTATCATTAACTTAACCACAAAACAATGGTGATAAAACAATTATAATGAATTAAATTGATAAAGTAAACAAACTCGAGATATGGGCATAAATTGAGTGAAGCACTTGAACAGACACATATGGAGTATATTACATTGCTTGTAACGAAAAAAGTGATCTTACATCATATTCGTAAATTAAAGTTGCACCCATAACAGGTTTAGTCATGTTCCAACCCAAAATTGTCTCTTCAAAAAGGTATAAGAATATCAAATCTTACTTCTTGGTGTTGGTGACATTCACTAAGTTTCCGTGGATCTGGTCAAGTGATTACGGAACAGCAGTATTGTCAGTGGCAGACCATGACGAAAAAGTTAGCTGTTGAACAACTAAATCTGGTCAATTGTTCTTGGCCACTACTAATCCAGGGCAACGTTAGACCCCACACTTCGTTACAGAATTTCTCCCACACCCAAAATATACCCCAGTCCGTTTTTCAATAAATTTAAACATTGTTTCATAACTCCGTCAAGGAAAAACTTCCCTTAAAAGTAAAAATAATCCCTTCAGCTATGGAATCTATCAACCTATAAAATATCGAAAATTAATATATACATACTTCGATTGAATAAATATATAATTAAATCTATATCTACATAATATGTTATTTCATATGCACTTTGTATGAACTCCTTAGTCGATAAGAGAGATGTTGTTGTATCGCCACATTTTACCTTTTAGCAAATCTTACTACATGTAAGAAGAATACTTACTACAGTAGAGTCACAATATACTGTAGAATAACTTTTAAATACAGAATACCTTTTAGACCTAAATGCACATAAACATAAAATTGTAAAATATCAATAAAATGATACGGATAAAATTCAATTTATATTGAAATGTTATTTTTAATGTAAGTATAAAATTTATTTTAATATATGTTCAGTAAACATAAAAGAGCACTCTATATTCCTTGTAACATTCGAAGCCAGTGGAACTCAATGTTAAAATATAAATAAATTTATTATTATGTATATTATTTGGTCGATTTAAAAGTTAGAATCGTAAATCCGTTTAACTATGATTCAAGCAATAACCGTTTACACTCGAACGCTTACAGTTAAGTTAAATATATATATAGCTATATATACCTACTGGAAACTAAATAATGCATTAAATTATTGATTTGTTTATTTGTTTTTTATTAGATTAAGTTTAATTATAATATAAAATGTATAATATCTTCTAAATTATTATACGTAAATGCGTGAAAATTTACTTTTTATTCTGTTAAACGTTGTTCTTCTGTTATTTTGGTGTAATTTACAACCTCTACTCTTAACACAACAGATAGGCAAAGACAGAAGGACCGTCAGTTCAGATTCAATCGGATAAGTTGGTATTTATTGGCAATCCGTTCTGGATGCATTGTTTGTCTCCGAAATGCGCACACAAATCCCGTATCCCTGTATGTTGCAATGATTTCACAGTACGATGCAATCATTGTGATGTCGTCTATTTTACTTTGTTCTTTTCCGAAAGACCCTGGTCTTTTAATCCGAAAGAACGAAATGTTAAATACTAATCTAATCGATATTTAGATCCCGGTGATATTAATGGATGACATTACGTTCGTATTTGTGTGTTTTTTTATTGTTCATATAAAAAAGTTTTTATCACCAATAATAGAATTTGAAGTGGCGATCAAAAATCATAAAAGAAATGTTGTTTTTTAGATTAGTTGCCAAATTTTTTTTTGACGCGAAAACTTTTTTATTACAGACACTAGGAATGAAACGCCCCGAGGCCTTTAAATGGACGCTGACGAACGTCGCTTGTTAAGAGTAAATTTATGTTTGGGGCTAAAAATTTGATTTACGCTCCAATAATGCAATGTACAAAGAGTGTGTTTTTTTCTACGGCATTGATTATCGGTTGAGAAAATATAAAAAAAGACATCTCATTTTCTTTAAAATTTCTTTTATAGTTGTACAAATTTTGTTTATTTATATTGGTTTATTTTGGAATTTACTTGAAAAAATCTTACTTTGTAAGATTAGATTTCATCCAGTCAAGAATTAAGGTGTATTTTTGTGGAAATGTAACCTTTTTTTATTGTAAAACTTTTCGATTTTTACACATTAAAAGAAAAAAACAGCAACATAAACTGTAATAAGGCCGACTTACGAGCCACTGTTAAATGTCGAGATCGGTCTATAGATACGGGTTATCTTTATTTTTATATACGGTACACTATTCGTTCTATGCGAGCTGCGCGCTGTATCTTTTGAAAACAATTTATACAATAAAGACTGACTATAACTTCTTATTTTATTAGATGTTTTTTTACAATTTCTTAATTTCCATCTTACCTGGACATAAATTTTAATAACAAATGCTGAATATTGTCTATATTTCAGTTTTAATTTCCATAACCTAATCAACTAACTCACTACAATATTATTTCGTTATAGACAAAGTTTAAAGGTAAATTAAAAATTGTTCGTTGATTTAAGGAAGCATAAATAAGATGAAAGAGCTAAGAGACAGCGGGAGGCGGATTATAAATATTTTGATAGCATATTTTTTTTACCTTTATTATTTTTAACACTAAACCTACCGACAATTCTTGTATACCTGTTCCTACCCCACGCGGTCAAATTGACCGGTAATTAAAAGTTATTTTATTATATAACGCAGGTAATAATGGAAATAACTAAAAGTAAAGAGTGTAGAAAATATTATATGCATATTCTAAGAAAAATGTGTAAGTTTAACAAAAGTTTAAAAACGGTCTATTTGACCGCTACTTGGTAGGTTTAGTGTTAAATGATACTGTGTACATTGAATATATAATTTAATATTGTCATATGCATTTGAGTCTTGGATCTTTTAAGTTAGGTAATATGATACTAATTGATTCTCAAAATTACTAAAGGATTTTCTGAAAATTGTACGATTAACAGAATTTCGAAATCCTAGCCTCCCATTTCCCATAACTAAGACGGAAAGACAATTGTTGTGTTTATTTATGAAGGTAATTAGTTTTATCATTATTAGATGCTTTATCTATAGTCGTTTAGCTCTATACAGATAAACTTAGTAACGTAGCAATGATGTAATAGAATAGATTATTGTTTTAAGTGACATTAGCTATGTAGATTGAAAAACTTGAAACAACCAATTAAATATCCGATGTCCTCCAAAGAGTAGTAATTAAAATTCAAAAGATTTGCATGTTTCGATGTAGCTTCTGAGTTTGAGAACCTCTGGTCCGTTTTACTTGTAAATTCAGCGGTTTTTTACTTGCAAATTTTACGGTTAGTTTAACTGAAGACGGGAACGTTTATAGATTATATTAAGAATTGGTGGTTAGATTTTTATTGTATATATATATATATATATATATATATATATATATATATATACAATATGTAATACATAAATCTGATAGACCTCTATTACATTATATATAATTTAATTAATGAATTATTTTTTTTCAATCGATATTTATTAAAACATTATAACGTGAAGGATGGTACATTATTTTTTCATTTCCCCAAAATAATTCTCCGTGAGGACAAAATAGAGGCAGGATGGAAGTGCGCGGTGGCAGATTTATGTGGGGATATTTCATCTCGCCCCCTCTCCCTTCAGCCTCCAATTCGCCCGACTCTCCCCCTACGTAGGGCGGTTGCACACTTGCAATATCCATATTAAAATTGTGCTCAAGTAACGTGTATGACACATGTTTTTCTAGCCATATATATTATAGTGTCAAATTGCCTACTATTATATAACATTTCTTTAAGGTGTTTAGTGAATGAAAAGTAAATTAAAAAATACAAAATATTAATAAAAACACAACTTTAGTTTGAAAAATATTAAATCTGTCCGTCGAAAAGTATATTTTATTTTCCACATTGAAAAATAACCTTTAAAAGGAATTCACTTTTTAATCCCAAGCACAATTTCAAATATGAAATTAAATTTTTCAACTAAAAACATTTTATATTTACAGATCCGACGGATTATGTACAATAATATATATAATAAATATTAGTTTATATATATATAATATATTAATACATAACAAAGTAAATACTTTGTTATATTTGTATCAAAAATAAATAAAAACACAAACAAAAACAGCTATTAGCTATTCTATCAAAACTACTATCGCATTAACGATTTGTCACGTGATTTCACGACGTTCAGGAAAATGACGATCCGTTCTGTTTTTATCGTTTGCGAAAAAAAACATTATGTGAATAAAGACAATCTTCGGAACCTCATTTATAATATATACATTGAGCTAGTGTAAATAATGAACTATATTATGTACGCAATATATTGATTTTATTGTGAACACATTCCACATCGGCGGACTGTCAAAAAAAATGTATTTAAACTCCTTCGTCCGCGTCATGTCCGCCATCGCATCGTTTTTTATATTTTTGCATATAAATGCATTGTCTGCTATCGACTTTTTCGAAGCGGCATGATAACCGTAACTATTAAAATTGATGCACATATTTCATTATTATATTTACAGTAACTAAAAATAAACGTACATTTAATATAACCTTACAACATTGACGTAAATGAATTAGTGCCGGTACAAGTAATTTAAAGCTTGTAATTAACATGAAAATTGAATTTCGTTCATTAATCAATCCCGCCTTCATATTAAATAAACGTTTATTAAAATCACACGGTCTGGAGTAATCTAGAAAATTTGCTTTAATCACGAAACTTTACAAAAACATCAGATATTATAATAAGATGCATATCAGGTTAAGTGGAAAATGTCCGATTTTTTTTTATCACTAAATACTGATTCATTTTAACAATTTCATATTCCAAAAATACGACATAATATTCCAGAGTCTAGAAGAACGGGAGAAAAGACACTCCGGTCACAAAGAGCAGCTCGCGAGAGAACAGCGCTACCTCCGGCGGAGGCTGGGCCAGCTGAGGGCGAGCAGAGATGTCACGCGATGTCTCAGCGAGAGCACGCTGGCGCACGCACACGCGACCAGGGCGGACTCGCTGTCGTCTCTGGAGTCCTCGTCCGGAGTCTCCACGGCGGAGAGGTCGCCGTCATCTGTATCAGAGAGTGGTGAGTTTTTCTTCCAAATGTATATCGACCACAGACAACAATACGACCGGTAAGTCTGTAAGCGGGATATAATCTTGTTATTGAAACATTATTCGCATTTAAACGATCTAATCAAGATTCTAAAGCAATGGACTAATTCAAAATTACACGCATTCCACACCGAAACTATTACTCGAAATGCCAGCAAGTGTCCGTCCCAAAAGACAAACAATTGGCGCTCATTCCTACAGGATACTGCCGCAAACAATACAGAACAATACCCATCCTCATCTGTATCGTGTATTACTTACTATTGTCTTAGTCAGGAATGAACCGGGATTGACTTTGACAATGCCCTTTGACGAACACGGTTTTAGCTTTTAACGTAAGTTAAAATTGAAATATCCTGAGCATTATTAGCTTTGTGGTCACTGATAAAAATGCATGCATGCATGCATGCACTGAATGGAGTTCTTATGATATACAAAAACATATTCTTTAAATAATTCAAAATATAATAATATACTATTTTGTAAAATATTAATAATAAAATCAAATTACGTTCATGGAGACGGTGAGCGAGTTTAATATCACCTTTGTCAGCTTCTACAGTTCTTTAGCAAATATTGCAATATTTCAGAGCAATAAACGTTCTTTGTGGCTGCGTTTCGCTCCAATGATATTATTTGATACACTATTATAAACATGATACGTATTTATATATACAAGTCACAATAATTTTAAGTTTAAATCTTAATACATCGCAGTGAATTACGAAGACCATATTGAAAGCGGAGGATTCGTAATCAGAGGGCTTTGTGCTGACCCCATCTTATTGTTGCGTTTTATTTATGCATTAAGTTTACCAATTTAACTGTCATCTGCGGACTGCTAACGAAAAACTTCAGCCATTATTTTACGTGGCCGAAAATAGGTGGGTGGGATGGTAACTTTTATCTCATAAATATATATAGAAATTATGTAACATATATATATATATTGTTTCTGAATATTTAACTTTAGTATGTATAAATAATGAAAAAACTTGTGATGTAATATCTTTTCGTCCGATATAAAAACGGATAAACAATATAAGATGCATAAAGAGAGGCGACGTTGATGTACCAACGGATTTCTTGCGCAGTTTGTATGGTGATGTCGTCGTAAAAATAAATATTTGCATGTCTATTGAATGGGAAAGCTCGGTGTCGCACGGCTTGTATATTTAATAGGCCTTTTAGTAACGCTCTTTGACTATATTGTTTTCGTTTTATATAAAATATTTTCTATAAAAAATAAAATTGTATCTATTAAAAACATAATTGTATGAATCATGTCTTTTTAAATGCCTACAACATTACACAGTTCAATGAATGGTGGTAGCGGAGTTATGCCATGCATAAATATGTTAATTCGAGTTAAACCTGAACAAAATTCAATTCTGATAATCAATCCGCAAACAGATAATAACCGAAGTGCATTTTCAAAACCGAGTTATGTGAATTGAATCAGTCTGTTAAAAACATGAATCAATAGATTAATTATCTAGATAAGAGTCGATTCAACAACGGTTCGTGATTTATGAAGTTAGGGTGTAAGGAGTATGTGAGTTTAATTTTTATTATCACTTGCATATTTTGGGTCTGATATTTTACGAATGGATTTTAAGTTTTCTTATTGATTCTTAACGAATATAATATATTTAAAGGAATAATTTAATATATACAGGTATCGGTTAATGTAATTAAGGGCAAGACATGATCCAGTTATGATTATTCAGGTGTGACGATTCTGCGGCAGGTGATTCACTTACAAATATTTAATATATCAAAAACTATACAATACACACATATTTCTTCAAAAATAATTTACTAATTTTATTATAGGTAGTATTAACGAAAAATGTGTATTTTTTAATGTTATTTTATTATAGACAATTATCATTTACCCATTTGTGTAAAATAATTGTAATAAGAACTAATTTACTCATATTATATTTTTATTTTATCTAAAATACTGTCAATATTCAATGGCCTAGTTCTAAACATAATTCTAAAATAGGTTTCCTTATTCGATGTCTTACACGAAAAGCGTAAACATCGCTTATAGATTACACAGGGCGGTGATAAGCCTTCCGTGTTCAGCTGTTATCAGCGTTGGGGTGGGCAGGGGTGGGGCGGAGGGGGAGGAGGGGGTGCTAATTACTGCAACTATCCAACTTTAATTATAGCTAGCGGTAGGTTACTGGCTGTAGCCGTTCCACGTTTTAAATTGTTCTAGTCTAAGTTTTATGTAACATTTTGGGGATTGTATTTTAAATAGAATGTCTAAAATTTACATAGCTCTTTAATGTGTAAAATTATGTTTAAAAAAAAGTTTAATTTGACTGACCGTTAGATAGTCTGATATTTGATTATTTTATGAAAAACCGTGACAAAGTGATTTGTTATTTTGCATACTAACCATTTTAGGGGTAAAATTCTGCTGACGGAACTCTTTAATCATGCATACTCTCCTTCACCGGTAGAAAAAACATTTATTTATCGGTCGGTTCATTAAAAAAACATCTAATGTAAGCCGCGCTTCTATTCAGTCTAAGAAATGTATGTGTCCTTTACGTATATTTACATGATATATAAATATCTTGATAATGCAACTTTTGCAAATTAAAATCTACTGTCGAAATAATTGCAATATAATTGATAAGATACTCACAAAGAAACTGTGTACACAAACTGTGCGAGTGTGTGGGTGATTTTTTTTTCTACATATATTTAAATGTTTATAGTTTCTAGTCTCTCAGTCTTACATTCTTTAATTTTATATAATTATTCGAGACTATTACAAAAACTACCAAAACTAGTTACGGATGTATTCTACACTACCTATTTTTGACTATCCCTCGTTACCTTCTAAGGGTTACATGTAGAATTTTATTTGCCTTCCAATTTGAGTGAAATCGAATTTCACCGCGCGTCAAATGCCTTATGAGATTCAAATTTTTTGCGAAATTACATTTTGCCTCTATTGATTTCCCGTCTAAGATTTCACGATCACTTGATATGATTGTCCTATTAGGCTTGATTGAATCAATTTCATTTAGCTCATTATAAAGTTTATTGTATTCACTAATTTAAATTACAATATTTATACAATTGGGATTAACTTTTACCTACTTATATAAATAAATTGCTTGAACTTTAACATTAATAGCACATTTTCCTTGTCTATTGGACCACAATAAAAGCTAAAAAGCTCTTTCATCGGCGACTTGTTTACAATTAATATCGTTTCACTCAGACAAGCTATTGTTTTGCCAGACTAATAAATTTTAGTATTTCGCATTTGCCACAATCTAAGGTCATAATATTACTCCATATAATCAATGAAGCTTCTATAATCGGGCTAGGCCACTCTTTCTACCAATAAATTATGATTGCAAAATTGTTTCAGCTATAAATTATAATGTATTTCTTTCTTTAAAAACTAAAGTCAGTAAGTACACTTAATACAATTGCCCACTGATATATTTATTAATATTATATAAGACGTTTATTGTAAAAAGATCGTAAACAACCTAATGGAAAATAATCCGAACAGCCAATAACAGTTTCCCTTTCGCTGTAAATCATTGCTCGAACCTAAAAAATAAAGTTCTCCGAAGAAAATTCTTTCATCTGTGAATAGATAATGGCGTAATTTATTGCCATCGACATTAATTATTGACAACCCTAATGGTAGATAACAATTTGACTCAGACTAAGAAAGTATAAATAAAGAAGTTTTATGTGTAAATTTAGGATTTAGAAGTAATACAGAAACACATGATATCTAAGGACCTCTTTTGTCCAATGAAATATGTTTCAATTTTGTAACTATTTTAGAAAAGTGAATTGGACTATGAACATCATATATAACTATAGATTAAATAAATCAAGTTAGCACAAGAAAATAGAGGCATTTGTTGTAGATTTTTTTTAATGCTTAGTTACACTGAGGGTAGTTATGCTATAAAAGCTTCAGACGCCATTATTGGTCGCATAAGAGCCCTAAATTATCGGGTAGAGATTTATTCGTCCTTTCCGAGGCAGGTGACGTCGATTTTCCGTCGTTTGCTGGCAGAAGTGTGTCATAAATAATTCACATTCAGTCGTAAATATTGTACATCTTCTCGGAAAAAAGGACCCCACTTGATAATTAATTTACGGAAAATAATTGGACGAGAAATAACTTATTTTCATTTAGGAAGCATCGTTTTAATCTGTATTTATCTATAATACCGTTAAGCTTTTTAATGTACAATGAAATAGTTTATGAATATTGATAGATAATTTATTAATTGCCGTCCATTAATGTGGATTAGTGTAAGATCCCATTTAGATCACCTACGTTTGCTTCCTCTTTCTTTTTAATACATTTCTGTTGTGTTCTCTTAAGACTATTTTTCGGTTGCACAGACAAATATTACAAATTTCAGATTTATAAATACCGCTTGTTTATCAATATTAACGACGGTTCAAACTGGATTCATTCAAATTAATCCTTCGCTCTCCCGATTCGTACTCGACTTACGGTTTATCCGAAACTTAACAAGAACTTTGAATTTATTTATGATGCTATCAAATTTCACTTGTACTTCGTTAACCGAGTTCTCTTCGGCCATAAATTCTAAATGAGCCACGTCTGGTTGATTAAAAATGGCTACAATGTTTGTGAAAACTTTAGTTATAGCATTTATTAATATTGTTATTTTCTTTAGTAAATTAATATTTCAAAGCATCGTTTAAAACAAACCAAAAACGGATTTTGTTTCCACTGGGTTTTGTTAAATTTTCTTCTATATATTGATATAACAATTTGAATAATTACAAACAGGAATGAACAAAAGATAACAGGAATTAGTATTTTCTTTGACCTATCAGAGCTTGGTAGGTATAATAAAGAATACGTATATTGATTATTAATTTTGTGTGAAACTTTAAGCATGTTATATGATTTTATTAAGTCAAATGTAAAATAACAATAATTTAATCTCCATGACGGGGATCGATTATAATCCTGTCACGCTGAGGTTCCCTGTCAAAGACACGTTATTATTTCGAAAGCGAGTTTAGTTTTCACATGAACCCCGACTAATTATTACACAAACTGCACCCATCGTCGGATTGCAATGGAGTCGTTCGTACCAATTTCCTGAAATACATGTTGAATGGCCGCCAATCGACCCCCTTCCCCCATCCAGCTACTGTGGCTGCGATTCAACTGTCTATGTCTATTTTGTATTCAAATTCAAATTGTAATAAATTGTGAAATATTCTTTTACTGGCTAAGGTTTGAATCATATAAAAAAAGATTACGATAAGACTTGCATCTCTGCATCCGCTAGGGATTTAAAGTAAGCTCTAAAATGAGATAATAGAATGTGTTTAGATCGAACAAATATTATTTTGGTGAGTTTTTTACAAAAACAAGGTATGAGTTTATTAATTTTTTTCTACATTTTGGGTAGAATGATAACTCGTTGTTTCTCTTCAAACACCTACTGCTAGATCCATTTGGCGTATACACTCAATTAGTAATTACTATATTTCCACTTTAAACAAATTGCCTTGAAATTAATTAGGATAATAAGCATCTAGGAATAATGTATATAATCGTATGATAAGTACACTAAAACACATCTACACAAACGGCAAAGCAGGCCCCGAATTCAACCAGATTTTTGGATTACGATTCAAGATTTCACACACGTACTGCATTCAATTTGGACGCACGTAATTAGTGAACTAATTTCGTAGCAAGGACTAAACGAATCTGCCAACGATATTTCAGATGAAAATCATTAATTTGATGTACTACCGCACTTTTATTGACTATTGCAGCTTTCGCAGAATTAAAATAGTGGCTCAATATTTAATCGCTTTCATCGCGCGCTGACCACATATAGATATCCGGTTCAATAAAGCACTCGCTGAAAACTTTTGCCACTTTACAGTTTTCCCAACACTATTTCAGCAGATAATTTATTTCCGCCAGAAATTGAATGGAAGAGCGCTCGCTTCTAGTGTATTAAAGTATTAAATTTGGATTGCGTATATTTGATACCAAATATACAGAATTCGCAGCAATTACATCTGGCAGCTCATGAAGGATTTCACATCATCCTAAATCTATACTTTGAATTTAAACATTACCTTAACGGTTAACTCTACATTGTTAACTCAACGTCCAACTCCACGGGAACAACTTAGTTTAATTACAAAACCTTTTTAGAACGGAACAAACATTTCATTTTCAAACATTATGCGAATATGAAACACGTATTCACATTTAAAATTGATTTTGAACATTGTAATATACTTCAGCACATTTTCATCGCCTTTGTATTTGTCGTGAGTAAACTAAAGGAATATTTGAATGTACATTTCAAATATTATACCGCATATAAATTCGCTTTCAGAATAAAAAAAAAGTAAAAGAAATTGCATGTCGCGACACGAGTAACTTCACTTGCAGCTATTGGTGTATACTTCGCTGGAAGTCGAAACTAAACATGTACTGGTCTGAAGTTTTCGGATCAACGAGAAAGTTTTGTAGGCCGTGGGAAGGAACACGCATTATTTCTAGTAAATAGCATACACTGTGAGGCAGTTCCAATAACGGAAACTTTTGCCGAACTCAATCAAAAACTCCTCCTACGAATTTGCCTTGCACAAATAGAATTGTATACGGATGTCCGATGTTTTTGTTGTTTTTTATCCAGTATTTATTGTATTGAATTTATACTGTTTAAAATATATGAATTCGAGGGTTATAAATTGAATGAAATGATTCAAAGCATTTTCATAAACCAATCGAATATTTCGAAATACTTTTATAAAAAAAAATGTTTTTGTCAAATAAATTTTATATCTAGTGAACCGCGCTCTCGAGAACACAACTAAATTTCGTAAGGTGTAAATATTAAAGATTGTAATGGAAAGGTCGATTGCGAAACGCCCTCACGAGAAAACTAAATATCACTAACGGAACGTCGGATGTGATCATGATCATGACATATAACATAATGGATGTGATGTGTTATTTTGAAATTTGAACTAAATGGGAAGACTAGCAGTAAGCGTTAATATGTGTATAGTAGAAATAAATTTATCTATTAGAGTATAAATAAATTTGACGTTCGACTAACTGGTATTAGGCTAGTATAAACTTACTTGATCTAGTCTGATGACATATCTGAAAATTTTAAACGCATCAAACATCGTAATTTTCATAGACGACTGACTCGCAAGTCATGCATGGTGCAGTAGATATTTCTGCATCTTGGACAAGACACGATGTCTCACGGGCCACTGAGCAAATGGGTCAACGCTATTTCGCAGTTTGACTATCGACTGAGGTCGGTCTGTTTCCACTTAAACTCTCTTTTATAGACATTATGAATCATGAGTTGCACATTAAACATTTAAGAGGATAAAATTATTAAATTATATTTATAATAGACATATTAATACTATAAAAAACTTATGTCAGAAAGACTGATGAAATTTATATTCCGACTTTAAGGCAGATCTAAGAATCTATATGATATTACCAAATCCGTATTTGATCTGCTGAATCGAATCTCAAAGATTACCCACACAACAGCAATATAGCTATATTCTCTAGGGATTAAGTTATCGATTCTATCATGTCGAGAAGTACGAGTGTATGGGCGGGGACGCTAACGTTGTAGCCTAGATTTATGTAGATAAGTTAGAGCCCAACATTTACTAGAAATCCGATAAATCTTTGATGGTATTTATACTATGTGTGGAGCTAGAATGGATTAAGATGGATTTAAATCCTTTTGTCGGACGTTAATGGTCTTTGTTGAATCTTGTTTTCATTGTACATCTCGAGAGATTAAACGTTATCTTCTTAACAGCTGAGTAGCATTTTAATTAATGGAATATATATTGATTACCTCCTGAATCTACGTTTGTAGAATTGTTATAAAATTTACAGTTACATACACCAAATAATTGTACGATGTAATTATGTCCTTTTTTAGAGAATTATAACTCGATGGCCACTGTTATTAGAGGCCTTGCCCTTTAGCTGAACCAATATAAATTTCTTTGTTTTTTATTTTCAGATGAAGTGGATGTGATAGGGTACACGTCTAACCAGAGTGACAGTGAGTCGCTGGTGTCTGGGCACAGCGGGGACAGCGGGGTGAGGGTTGGTGCGGGGAGGCGGCGACGCAAGCACCGCGCCCAACGGTACACTAGGGTTTAGGTTAGTTGAACTCTTTGGTTATTTTACTGAACTGTGCGAGACATAGATTTAGAGAAAGTATGGTTCCTCATTGATATTGTACTGATATACTTGTATTGTTTCAGGCGAACGGTGAGCGGCGCGCGCCTCTGCGCCATTTTCAACAAACAAACCGTAGGAAATTTTGTTGATACTGTATTGAGGCAAACAATCGTGACTAAGTGGGGGACGCCGTCCCGAAAGTGCAAAAGAAACTGCGCCCGCGCCGCACACACTCACCTTACTTACCGAGTACAAAATTGCCAAAAAAATATATTTCCTCCTTCTACGCTTTAGACTTCGGTGTTCTTGGAGTCTCTAAATGGCTTCCCATCTTTCGCCATCACAAGGGGGTGTTGTTCGTGAGCCCCGAAACAAAATCACTTTTTTTTTTCATTACACCTTTGTATTTATAAATTACATCGTTCATTGGATTCATTTTAATTCCTTAGGTACTTATTGTTATATTTCCACAAAAAAACGCCGAGGGCGAATGTTGTATAGATATCAATTTTATATTTTGTATATATATTTTTTCTTGTATAAATTAATCAAATAGATTTAGATCTGTGCGTGTTGGGCGCTGCATCCGACCGCTGTGAAATTATATTATCTAAAATGTTTAAGTTCTAACAAATGTTAACAAAATGGTACTAAACGCGGGCTCGAGACATAATATGTCCCCAACCGTACCTCCTGAAAAAATATCACGAGCTCTCTCGATGTTTACGCTCCCGAGGGAATTACTGGCATTATTTTTATTTTAGTACAAATCCATTTCGACGGAGTACTGTTCGATTGAAAATTTGTTGGCACTTTTTTTTCAATAACAATTCTAAATTATAATTTAGTATCAATTCAATTCTAAGACCGACGTGATAATTTATTGTCTAATTAGCTTATAATGGTGTCAATAACAGTGAAGAAGTTTTTTGAAACAATAATTATTTTTATCTACAGCCGTAAACATCGACAGAGTCGCGTGTCCCAACAACGCTGACTAACATCGTATTGTTAAGTATTAATATTGAATGTTTATGATCTCACTTCACTGTCACAGACCCGTGCGAGTAATGTGGCATTATAAACATATATTTTAATACCGGCCACTCCATCCACCATTATTATCTGCCACAGACAATTAACACGATCAGTCTTAGTGTTATTTATCTGTGCCAGAATTCCATTTCTATATGTCACAATTACTCGCACGGTTTATTATTTATGCGGACGATCACATACCAAAAATAATATTATAAAATGATAATCTGGACAATACACGTGTTGATAACATCGCTAGGAGACATCTAGAAGATTACACAATATATTTTTGTTATGACTATTGTATCTTGTAATGATAAATTGTTAATTCATTTTACGACGTGTGACTGGTTTCAAGGTATTGTTTAGTCGCAGCCCTACTGAGTGTACTTTATTTGAATTCATATTGTAAATTGTTTTAGGTATGGATGTTATTATAAGTATAGTTATAAATGTATGATTATTGAAATGACAGTCTGATCTCTTAAGATAGTGCGTAACTCGATGCGGTATCTCGATGTCCGTCTGAGCGCTGTCGCGTTTGAAACTCGCGCCGTTGACCGTTTATTTGACACTGACATTTATTTGTATTGCCCTGTTTAATATTTTTTTTTTCAGAGATTTATTATACAATTCCCTTGTTATTATTATTTATTACTGAAAATTTTGTAAATTATTTTTTTTAAGTCAGTACCTACTCGGTTTTATTTATTTATCGATTTCGAGTATTTCTAGTCGAAAAGATATATATATATATATTGATTAAAAATTTCGTAACAACGGTTACTTCTCAGCGCGGTGTTTAAACACGGCGCAGTGGTGCCCGATGCTCGTTTTTAATAAGTAGCTGTTGCTTGTCGGTCTAACTCTTTTGCAGTGTAAATGATGAATATTTTTTCTTTAGGGCCAGTATCAAATACCGCGAAGATCGTGCAATCACCTCTAGGGTTCAATACTCGATAGCCTTAGCTGCGTCTGTCTTATCCTGCCTCAACATAATATAATTAATCTTCGG
Source organism: Melinaea menophilus ssp. n. AW-2005 (assembly GCA_918358695.1). Classification (NCBI taxonomy): domain Eukaryota; kingdom Metazoa; phylum Arthropoda; class Insecta; order Lepidoptera; family Nymphalidae; genus Melinaea; species Melinaea menophilus. The sequence goes on from OU911052.1 coordinate 590,759, forward strand.
ATATTATTTAATGAATCACAAATTATATTTTATTTATTTTAGTACAGTGCTTTGTCGATTTTTGTTTTATTGTACCTACCGATGTTTCGCCTCCTGCCTGTCTGTAATACTTCGGACCACCCACCATAGATTCTTTGCGATATCTCGCTCATGTTTTGTTTGCGACCGAGTGTAAATGGGTAGAAGCGGCGACGGGACGCTTTAAGAGTACAAATTCTGTATAAGCCCCTACTTGAGTGTTAATTCTATACGTTAATTTTAATCACGAAACAGGGAGAAGGTATCGTCAGAGTACGAATCTAGTGTTTAAGCGCGCGGGCGACAGTCGTCTAGAGAGCAGCTCTGCCTTTGGTGTTGTCTCTTCCTTAACTAAATTATCTGTATCCTATTGCTACAGTGACTTTGATTTGCGATATCTTCCGACTCGTCTCCTCTTCTCGTAGATATACCCATACATACACACAGGTGTATCACTGTAACGATAGGGTATTAGAGTCGATAACCCGGGTGCGTCGCACTGTACGCGCGCGCATCTCATTAGATAAGAAAAGTGTTATTAGAAACAAATTCCAATAAACAATCGCCGTCCGCCCTCTGCCGCCGCTCCGCGCCTAACCCAACTTAGTCGCTGTAAATTTTAGTCCGGCGTTGTAAAAATATCACTGATTGTAAATATTTGGAGCAAATTTTTATACAAAATTCATAGATATATTCTTGGACCAAGTTGACGGCGGAGCGGCGGGAGTGATCGGGGTACGTGCGTGGAGGCCACTCGATATTTACGAACGTATCGTGCTTTTGACGGTAAATTGACATACGTCAAATGAAATGCGATGCTTTCATAATACGCGAGGTGGCGCCACGCATTGTTCGTTGTCTGGTCGTAGAGGCAAACGTTAGGTACTACTGTGTCTACTGCTAATGTTAATTGGCAGCATTATTCTATGTAATTGACAAAAAGCACATATAATTTACTATATGTAAAAAAGTTATAGAATTAATTTAATAAAATTATAAAATAAAATTGAAGTGGTATCATTTATATTCCCTAAATAAAGAACGAGTTGTTGTGAGCGTATCAATGGATATTATTTCCCTGCAAAATTGAGATAATTAACTGCTGTAACAAGTGTCATATACTTTGACCGGAGATTATAACCTATAATCTCAACAAATTAGATCAAAATCGTCTAATCTAATCTAATCAAAATTTTGGGTGATGTACGCACAGACAATCAGATATATAAATAAGAAGTTGATGTATTTTGTTTTAAGGTCCGTCTTATTTTTTTGAACATAAAGTAATTGTTTTTTTCACACGAAAGTTTTATATGAAATCCTTACAGTGTTTCATATGGAACAGTAAATAAAATAAATGTATATATTATACATTTAATCAATATCGTAGTATGTACTATTATTGACACTGCATTCGATATTTTACAGGTAGATCATTATTTCAATTACTGACAAAATTGTGAGAGCGAGAATCAATAAAAGTAGGGGACTTGCGTTGTCCTGAAGTAACAGTAGACCAGAACAATTGACCAATTTCGTGTTTAACTACTAGCATTTTCGATTAACGATTCAAATTCTAAATTATTTCGTTATTGAGACATTCTTGGGAACGAATACAATGGAATCAAAATCGTACCATGTTTTTTTTATAGTAGCATATGAATATACATCACGCACAATAAGATGTCCAAGAAAAATCGAGTGATTCAAAAACGCATGAATTACTAAATTTGTAACGGATATACAAGGGATATGAAACTTGATATGACCCAAAAAGATCTGCATCAGATGGAAGATGATCACCCCGTGCTTGTGATTGACCCGATTCCTGAGAATAAGACAAACACCATGATAATCAAGATGCCGAAGCTTGGCGCTCTAAGCGCCTCTCCCTACCTTTCGAGGAACACATTCTATGACGTCAACTCAACTGCCTGCCGTCCCCTGACAGAGGATTTTCTCCCGGATACGAATACGAATGAGAAATTATCAAATAAATTCGCGTGTTTTAAAAAAAAAATCCTCAAAATCAAATTAATGTCCAAAGAGTTTCTTCTTATTTTAAGAAAATATATTATTTTTTTAATATCCCAGATTTACATGGTGTTCTAATCTCAGAGGCCTGGCTGATACCATCAATAAAATCTTCTTAATTTTCTCGGGTACACTACTACAGTAATAAGAAATGATCGCACGGGAAAGACTGGGGGTGGAGCGGCATTTACCTCAAAAACACATTTTTCTTATAAAATTATAATCCCCTACCATCTACTCTTGCACATCTAAACATTCATATTCCTTGAGGTAGATACTGACATTAAAAATGTCCTTGGTGTGATCTCCGTACCCTCCTTCTCCTCCTAATATTTAGTTTTCAACCTTGAACCTTGAAGAAATTTTAGAAAACATACCTCTTTACTGTCATATCATTATGATGGACAATTTTAACAATTGTATGTTGAAAAATGACTCCCGCTAGCACAAATTATGGTCGCTGTTGTTAACTTAACAATAATATCTTCTGAACCAACTCACCACGTAAATACTACTAGCAGTCTTTTAGATTTAGTTATTGTCTCCAATAGTCAATAGCCAACTCCCAGCCCCTTGTTTTTCACTTTATGACCCCATCTCTGCTTCTTATTTAGTAATGTTCCCAAATCCAAACCTAAGAACTTCGTACTCATAAAAATTTACTACATTTACCGGTTTTAAGGACAATATGATAAGATCAAAAACTTTCGTAAAGAAATCCTCACTTTATTTGATAAACATGGGCCTTTACGTAACGTCAAGTTAAAACACCACAGCACTAGCGGTTTAATAATGGCATTCGTAAAGTTAGATTAAAAAGGGAAAAACCTTTCGCAAGTACGAAAACGATCGCAATGAAGTTAATAGGTCCATTTACAATGCTTCAATAAATTGAAGTAATAGGTTATGTAGCGAATAAATCATTGACCATCTGAGTTCACTTCTTAGTGACATTCCTTTGACATCAATTCTTTAAAAAAAAAACTCTTCCTCTTCTAATATCGACTTTTTTAATTAAACCCCAAGCCATGTCCGATATATGTTTGCAATTTGGCGATTTTTACTTTAGAAACGCTTTCCCTTTCACTTATCAACAGAACTGAGCTGTAATAAAAAGATTACTTTCTATTTCCTCCAACGCCATTGGAAGTGACGCAATCAGTCGTCCTATGATTTTTTTGGTTTCAAATTCTTTCGTAGATAAAATAGTAATTCATCAGATATGGATACTATCTTTGTACTGCTGAAGAGGACTGTTCGAACAACCTATAACATGAGAGTCCTTAAAAAATAAGCTCAAAGAATTTAAAATTATGCCTGAGTATATTTATAAATATACAAAATATATATAAAAATTTATAAATTCAATAAAAATTGTGATGTACACAAAAACTAATGCTAGAAATAAAAAATAGATATGCAGGTTCAATGTTAGGACCATTTCTGCTTCTTATTTCTATAAATGATCTGCCTACCTTTGTAGACATATTGAAATAGTATTGTTTACTGATACTTCTTTGATATTTAAAGTTTAACGGCATCAGGTAACGTATGACATGTAAACAAGGCTCTCTAAAATAGTTCATTCGTTTAATATGGATTTAAAAAATGGTATAAGACGAGCGCGCTCAGTTTCTGTATCAAGCTCTTCTCAGGTCAGTGGCAGAATCTTTCCGACCTGGTGGTAGTTTTGACAATGAAAAATGGTTTGTATAAAACTGTCTTAAAGATTTGATTTTGATTTTCAATCTCCGCAAATTCGACAACGTTGGCGCAACGGAAGAAGAGCGTCGTCCTCCTCCCAAAGCCTCTTCCTGGAGGATATGATGTCGCAATACGATACCATACTCCGTAGAAGAAGCACACTTAAAATCTCTACGGTCCTGGCCATAAGCTTGATCACGTTAGGGAGCGAGAGGTCCGTCCGGCTCCCTCACCTCACATAGGTACCTCCCGAGACAACTCTACCCCGAGAGGATTTCCGTCACAGGAAAGGTCATCTCTTGAGGTCACTTCGTGCTTACAACAAACCCAATCTCAAAAAACGGGTCAACCGCCATGCAAGAGATTCTGGACGCCTTAAACCTTCGTTACTTTGCAAGGAGCTTCCTTCGAACTGCGACTCCGTTAAACTCCCACTCTCCCGACAGAGTTTGTAGCAATATATTTTATAATTCTGGATTATAGACCTAGTCTTTTTTAAAACAAAGTATACATTTACCATGTAACTCTAAATCTTTTACTAGGATCCGCCAAAACTGAACGGCGGGTGTTGAGCTGAACCCTTCTCCTTCCTTCTTTTCTTGATAACTTTTGAATGGCTAAACATTTTTTCAATCTGTTTTCGCTATAACATCCGCGTTCGGCTCAAACGGCGCATTCTGGAGACAACTAAACACAAAAAAAGGTATCCCAAACGGTTAACAGCTTCGCTTACGCTCAGCTCAATAATAACTTTTTATAATAAACCAATATATTATAGGGCACAAAGGATTTAAATGTAAATAAAAAAAAACATCAGTTTAATGAATTTATTTCCATACAACAATTCAATAAAACATCGACCAGCGACGAACAAACCAACAGTATAAAGGAATTAGTTTAGAACAAAATAATTACTGACAGTTAACATTTAAAATGTTAACTAAAACGAAGGAATAATTATTAATACTTCGGTAATACAAGTATTATCTTCATACATACATACATACATTAATTATATACATTGTGCTTTTTATAACCTATTTAATACATTTGTAATAATGTAATATTTTTCCTTCATAATGTTTAAGTATTTACCTTTAAAGGTAATGGTAATAAACGAGAAGAAGGTAATACTGATGAAAATTGTTTTTAAACAATTTAATGTAAATAAAAAATTTAATAAATTAATTAAAATAAAATAATAAAATATTATTTTATATATAGTGCATTCATTACTTAATAATAGATAAAGTTTTGGTATTTTTTATATACTTTTTTGTCATTTCTCAACAAAAAAAATGATATTATAAACTTTTTTGTTATATTGAAAAAAAACATACACTGAACAATATTTTGTAAATAAAATGAAGTAGTCGCGTTTAAAAAAAAGTATATATTTTTTTATTCAATATTTTATACTATTTTTTTTTTTTAATTTGAATTTTTAATTGAAATGAATTTAATTCCACTTTTAATTGAAAACAAACGAAGTAGAAACAGTTTAATTATTTTAATTACTATTAATAATAATACGAGCGTGTGTATGTTTTTTAATTTTTTTTTTACATTTTACCTTATTTTTACTATAATTTCATTTAAATTTAACATAAGTGCCTAAATTTCTTATCATCTATACGTTATAACATCTACATTCAATTCCTTGAAGACACTAATTTTATTTTATTTTATTTATTTCAACAAGTAATTCTCGAGAGTGCGCTCATTTTGAAATAATCTTCTCCACTCATCTTCTCCACAATCCAAATCATTATCCACAGACAACAATATTATTATTATTGTTAGTTTTCGCATCAGTTAAAGTAATTTATTTTTTTTATTTAATTATTTTGTTCGCGTTATAGGAGAACGCGTTGTAGGAATATTTCTGAATAACTCGTTCGTATGACCGTATAACGTGTTAAAAATTATTAACGTTAAACTTTTCTCGTTTTAAAAAAAAACTTAATTTAATTTATTTATTTTAATTATTTTTTTACTAAATTTATATTTATAATAAAAAAATTGACGCATGTTCAAAGATAAGCGAAATTAATTAATAAACTGTATAAATCGTTATAAATTTCACGGTACGGAAATCCCCTCTTTATATGATGGAAAACACGTTATACGAGGTATTGAAAACGTTATATGAGAACGCGTTATAAGAATACCGTGTTATAGGATTACTGTATTTTTTTAAACATTTCTCTTATCTATTTTAAATTGTAATTATAATATCAAGATGGTGTTATTTTTTTATATTCAATTATATGTAAAGCTTTCAAAGCACTAATTGTCTAAAAGCGAATTTTATAGCTTAATAGCTCATAATTGAAACAAACATACACACAAATTATCAGTAGTTAAAGACATGTCACTTCAAAATTATGTAATAAATAAATTATATATTAATATTCGAATTTAAATTAAAATTAAAATACTATACGCACCATATATATAACATATATACACAAACAACAATCATGACATTTACAAATTATTATATATATATAATTATATCTTTAACACTAAACCTACCGGCAACTCTTGTATACCTGTTTCTACCGCACGCCGTCAAATTGACGGTTATTAAAAGTTACTTTATTATATAACGCAGGTAATAATGGAAATAACTAAAAGTAAAGAGTGTAAAAAAATATTATATGCATATTCTAAGAATTGTCACGTAGTTTGATAACGATATTATAACGTTTAAAAATGTGTAAGTTTTACAAAAGTTTAAGAACGGTCATTTTGACCGGTACTTGGTAGGTTTAGTGTTAATTGCATTATAATTTGCTATCAAATCCATCCATTGCAATGACGATCACTCTTGCTCTTTATCGCAAGAATCATTCTTGCAATCTTGACAAGATTCTTGCTAGTTGCAAGACTAACGACATTTTAGTGTTCCATTAAATTATATATATATAATGTTACTTATCGCTTTGCATCAGCTGGATGCTGTCGTCCGCTCGTCTGTTCGTCCGTCTCAGTGGTTTCGGATGTTGCAGTATTGTGAAACGATCCATCTGTTGTGTTGTCTTTTTAGTTAGAGCGATCCTAAGGTGGCTTTCTCCTGGAATCATATATATATATATAAATGTCTGAATTAAAAAAAATACTAATTATAGAAATTGATTAATTATATTATATTATTAACCGGGTAAGGACAGGGGTCTCCCGCACATTGCGACCTCATGTGACCTCGGCGAGACCGAGCGTGACGACCTCGGCCTGCTGGGGGTCTGCCTCACCTCCTCCATCTTGTTGCGACGGGGGGAGCGGTCCTATGTTTATTATTGTTTATATTTATCATGAGAAAGGAGGAAAATTAAAAATAAGAAAACCACTACAATAGGCTATTTGACAATATACAAATTGCGGACATCCTGTGTAATAAACACTTATTTATTAATTTGTAATCAATGTATATTTTCTAAATCATAATACAATGAATTTTTATTGTTTATATTCCACGCCAAACACGCTTTGATAGGTTACTTCGGTGACGTCACATGCCAGTAAACAACCTCCGTATTTTGTGTTGTCTATTACTCTCTTCCTAATTCTTTAGCCGTTAAATTTTTCAACATTTTAGCAATAATTACAGGTTATACATAATACAGTAGATTTAATTACAAATTGGATAAAACTATCATGATAGCTCGCACTTGCATATACAATAGAAACCTACCAAAGATATATGAATGCCAGATTCTTTAATAGCACAAATCACTGTAGAAACGAACTTAAAAATGTAAGTGTCGCCATTATTATAGTTATTTAGAAATTTATAACCTTCCATATAAAAAAGTTACAAATGTTATTTTAGGTTACGTAAACAATTTTTTTTTTAAATTTTTCATTATTTATTTATTTTGTTTATTAAGAGATGGCAGCCCTTTCCTATCTTATTATAAATTTTATAAATAAATTAAGATATTAACACTAAACCTACCGACAATTCTTGTATACCTGTTCCTACCGCACGCGGTCAAATTGACCGGTAATTAAAAGTTATTTTATTATATAACGCAGATAATAATGGAAATAACTAAAAGTAAAGAGTGAAGAAAATATTATATGCATATTTTAAGAATTGTCATGTAGTTTGATAGCGATATTATAACGTTTAAAAATGTGCAAGTTTTACAAAAGTTGAAGGATCAATTTGACCGGTACGTACTTGGTAGGTTTAGTGTTAAACAAATTTATAAATGCCTCCTCAGAATGACAGAATGTCATTAAAAATGAAGACGTCAAAACAAATGAATCCAAGATCATTAACTATTTTTTACTAATGTCGCATTGCGATAACATTCAATTAATAAATTTCACAGTTAAGGGAAATTTCTCATAAAGAATTTTTTAAAAATGCTAATTAGATTGAGCAAGAGACGCGTTTTTAAAATTGTAAGTAAAAAATTAACTATAACCTCACATATAATCAGCATACTCACATTACAGTGATATTCGCACACAAAAACATTTTAATGTCACAAAATACTATTTGGGTCTCCTCAGAGCTAACTCTAAGAAAGTTTGTCGTTTTTAGAATTTATTGGAACAGACACAAATACTTTTTGTCTATTATTATCGAAGCATTTGACTATTGCGATAATACACACTATATATACACCATTTTGTCCAAAAAATTTAGGATGAAATAACAGAAATAGTTGTAACGTGATATTTATTACCTTTTGGTTTACTGGACTGTGACGTCACAAATCATATGGCGTCCGCAGTTAGACAACTATTTAGGCGCGAATTTCATAGTTAAGACATTATTAAAAAAAAAACTTATATATCAATGAATTGGAGTCATTATGCCACAAAGAATGATTATTAATAAGCACAAATAGTCAAATAGCCTATTGTAATAGTAAAAATCTATTTACTACACTACAACAGAAATATATAACATTTAAATGATTTTTGAATCTTCAATGTAAAATTAAAATAAAATATGAACTAAACTTTAAATATTTAAGTAAAAAAAACATAAAAGAAATAAAAAAATATGAGTATTCAATAATTATAAATGAACTAATAATTGTATTATGGACTAAACATTATTTTTAAATGTTTTATAGACATACAAACTTTAGTTCCTTCCAAAAAAATATATATATTTAACCCAGAGTAATATATCTATATAAGCAAATAAAACAAAGAAAAACAAAGCACGCAAGACATGAAATGCAAGATGGAAGACAAACACCCGTGCAGAACAAAATCATTAAGTTAGTAACCTGTGACACGCTATACGCGACCGGGGCCTCTGCGAAGTCAAATGCACTTGACGCTCGATATGAGAGGGAATCTTTTGAAGATTTGTTAGTTATTATATTAATGTAATCAATATTATTCTCTGACTGCATGTATTTCAATCAATAGTTAATATTTATTGTTAGTAAGTATATTATTGAATGCATAAGCATAGCTTTCTTAATGGAAAGTTAATTTCTGATAAGCAAAGAGTTTATATATTATTATTATGCAATTATTTATATATTATTTATATATATATATATGCATATATATACATAATTTACCATGTGGCCAGCAACTGGTAGGAGGTGGAGATCTGATCAAGTGTTCATGAACTTCTTTGAGTGTCATTGGATCATCTTCAACGAAGTCTAGAGATGTGCTACCAAACTCCTATAAATTTATATCATGGATTTAAATCTGTGTTGCTCTTCTTTGCATATTCAATTTATTTATTAATATCTTTTAAATTGATCACTACAATAATTACCTGTGACATTAATATAGTATCATCTGATTCACATTCCTCAGCGTGACTTTCTATCAGACTCTCTCTACTGGCCATCACCTGCTGTAATCATTACATAAACATTGATTACTTAACATTATTACACTTCTCTTTGAACATACTTATGTTGCGTCACAGATAGCCCCTTACCTGCAAGTAAGGGTTATCCTGACGAGATAACCTTAGGGCTTCCATGTCTTGAGCGATGTTTCTAGTTCGACCAGGAGTCAGGAGTACAGCAGAGGAACCACTCAGTGTGTGAGCCATGACTAGAAGCAACGAATCTTCGTACTTGGCAAATCTACAAATCTCTGTTATTATTGCTCCCTTTTACGTAAATCATATGTTACTTACCAGAAAGGGAATCGTTACTGGCTTGCATGATACGAAATTCAGTTTTTTTATTATGTACAATAAAATCATAAAGTTATTAATAACATCAAATCTCCATAGGATACGTTTTCTATTTACTTCATTCTTTGCACTAATTTATATTTAAAATTAAATAATTTTGAATATTGTTAGTTTTTATAGGCGACAAATGCTACTACTTCTAGCTGACATTTGACGTCTGACAAGAGAAATGACAAATGATAAGAAAACCTAGCTTACAATTATGTATTTTAATAGCAGATAATTATAAAAAAACGATATATTTTTCTTTAAACAGCAATCAACGATAGCAGTACCAAATATGAGGTGACTGATTTTAAATTTTTTATAACAATAATATATAGTTTGATAAAAAATATATTTGATCTTTTAAAAGTACTCAATTACCGTGTTTGTCACAAGGTTACGGTAATGGGTTCCATAATATAACTGATTGTATACTTATTGAATATTTAAAGAAGAATGTCGAGTGAAAAATCAAACTTAGAGTACGGTTAACAGAGAGCCTAAGTGTTGACTTTTAAATAAAGTGGAGAAGATAAGATAAATAAAATAACAAACAATACGGAAACGAAAGAATATGTAGATTCCGGAAATATTGAGATTAAGTTGGCCCTTTGTTAGATTAAGATAACTATGAATAGAATTATGTATTACCTTGTAAAATACAAAACTTATTCAGTATTATAATAACTTATTAAATAATATCTTATCAATACCCTAATTAAATATTTGATCGACAAGAATCGTGGAAAGGTCTTTATTAAGTTTATGAACAGTACAAGGTAAGATTTTGAGAGCTAATTGTAAGTATATTTAAATATCTTTTGTATACATATGATAAGGATAAGAAATATTGTGGGAAACCGTATTAATGGACATTGAAAAGTATGACAACATGCCTCCCTACGGTACCCCGACCTTTAGACGGCACTACGAAGAGAAGTCCAATAGTCGATGTATATATATACATATTAAGGGAAGCTAATTAAGTAAGTAAGATCAACATCTACTTTATTAAATGCGTTGCTAGAATCAAGCAAGATTAAGACTATCAGTGGTTACTCTTTCCCATACAAGCTTGTTGCTTCAGAATTAAAAGACCGAATATAATGAACACAGAACTAATGGATCATTTTATTTGCAGTTCTTACTATCATTATGAATAGTATTGCTTTTTTACTTACATTTCAACTATATATTGTATCTGTTGTCTGTTTGTCGTAGCATGTACTTTTCTTTTCCAATTTTCCTACAAATGTATAGACAAATGTATTTCGTTTTACATAGTTTCGTTTTTCGTCACCATTCTCTGCTAACAAATGCCATACCCAATAAAAGTTATAGCTTAGGTGATATTTTTTAAATTAAGTGGTAAGACATAGATTTAAATAAGTTAATTGGAAAATACGCAATCTGTTAGAAAATTATTTTGACGTGAAAGTAAAAATTATTATTAACATTTCTATTGTGGTATGAAATATCTAAAATTCGGAAAATATTTTCTGATAACCGCCCTAACTTACTTCTATATCACTCTTTACTTTATGAACATGAAGCAATAACATACCATATTATTGTCTAAGATAGAATTAAAGTAAATAACTATTCTATTTTATCATTAAAATATTCGAATGATTTTCATGTTAAATGTACTTTGGTTACTATACTACAAAACTATGTAATTCTCGACGAATAAGACAAAACAGAATTTAAATGTAACGCCTAGTACTTAGTGTAAAAACAATGAGCAATTCAGCAACCAACAACACCTGATGACAGAACAGTTATTATCAACACTTGTTATAAGTGCTCTTATTTTAGTTCAAAATTACATTTTTGTTGGAACAATATTTTGCTTATTATGATAGAGGTAATGTTCTTGATGAACGAAAAAATAAGTGTTTGTATATAGCTATACTAATTTAACGGCAGCGTTGTTTATATTTTTCCAGTCGATTTATTATAACAGTAGTCATCAATTACAAACTTGGTTAAAAATGAGATTATTTATCTAGCAAATATATATAGCTCTTGACTAGAATAAAAGTTGATAGAAAGTGTTAACTCGGAAACATTCAAAGAAATGCCTTCCTCAAGGGTTAATTCTTGGGTCTTTTTTGTTATTAACTTATATTAATTACTTTTTCTATTTGATGACGAAAAAGTTTAATAATATTGTTTCTATAAACTTATTCACATTATACATGTTGTTCATTAATAGATAAGTGCTTGTGTAGTGACACCGTTCACCTAAAGTCCAAACCACACCAATAAAAAATTTGATTCTTTTATTATTAATTTCATATTTAACACTAAACCTACCGACAATTCTTGTATACCTGTTCCTACCGCACGCCGTCAAATTGACCGGTAATTAAGTTATCTTATGATATAACGCGGGTAATAATGGAAATAACTAAAAGTAAAGAGTGAAGAAAATATTATATGCATATTCTAAGAATTGTCGTGTAGTTTGATAACGATATTATAAAGTCTAAAAATGTGTAAGTTTTACAAAAGTTTAAGAACGGTCAATTTGACTGGTACTTGGTAGGTTTAGTGTCAAGGCCAAATAAAATATATAATTTCGAATAGTAATATTTAACGAAATAAAACACATATTTACAGTATAATATATGAATTTATTTAATGTGGGAGAAGGCACTACCTTACCTACGAAGGCACCTCGCAGCAGAGTTAATGCGACAACAATCTTGTAAATAATATTAACGTCTACAAATTTATCGAAGCGAATATCTCTATTTACATTCACGCTCGTGGGGGTAATTTTATAACAATCGCAAATAGTGCTAAAAGTTAAGTCATTCATGTTTAAAATTTAAAAAAACAGCATTCAACAATCGATCATAATAGTTTAGGGGTCGTCGTGGTCCAGCACGTAGTCGGTCGCGCTGGCGCACTCCAGGACGCGGTTCTTTATCTCCTTCAGCTTCGATATGTAGTGCTTGTGGACCTTTGTATTCGTTCTGGTGTATCGGAGGGCCGTTATCATCTTATCAACGGTGTAATGGAGCCAGAGGACGTTCGTGTAGGGCTCGAAATTCTTCCAATCGTTACTGTTAAAGAAAATAACTTTAGCCATCTACACACACAAACAGAATACATGCACAATGTATATGATATATACCCCAGCTTGTCTCTCATGAGGCGGTAGAGCTGAAACTGGTAGTCCCCGACGGCGTCGAATAGCGCGTCGTCGTCCGCTAGGTCGTTGTACAGAGCGCAGCGCCCCAGCGTGGCGCGGGACAGCGAGTAGTCGATGACGGCGCCGCGCACGCCGCACAGCGACACGCGGTGCAGCGTACCGCGCAGCACGAACCACGCGAACTGAAGGGAGAGGGGGGGAAATTGACCTTTAACACTCGCTATAGCTTTCGACCTACCCGATCGTATCTTATTTTTGAACGCATGCCAAACCTATTTGTCTATGCTCGAGAAAAAATTGATTACCACTTAACTATCAATGTCAATCACATTATAGAAAACCTAATATTTTTGGGAATCACCACAAAAACTGAATGACCTCTTTTCACCAATTCCTTTACAAACATTTATTATCATATCAATATAGAATGACAATATTTTTTACAATTTTTATTTATTTCATTTTAAATTGTATAAAGATAAACGATCGATGCGAGTATCGATACTTTACGGGCGATACTGCATCGATTAAGTATCGATACTTCAGTGTTATCGTTCCCTCCCTATTCCTTATACGCAAATCTCCATTACGTCATAATACTTTATTTACACTAATCACAGATGAAGTGTTACGAAGTATTAGCGATGACGTAATATTTTTACCAATAAATAGTTATTTTTTTTCTTATTTTTCACAGAGACGTTTGTGAAACAATGATGACAATATAAGAAAAGAAAAGTTTGTTGCGTGGTTCTTCTCAGAGGGGCGCGTTTGGAGCACTTAAGCCTTATTTTAAGTTAACTGTCTTCACAGACGGTTCAAATAATCCAGACTCATATTTGATACCAGTGTCTTTACAGGAGGGCTTATTTCTATAAATACGGTATCATAGACCCTCCTTCCACTCCCATTTGATACACGAGTGATCACTGGTATAGAATCAAAGTGAAAAAGACGTATATAAATAAATATATAAAACCTTATCGTCGGTGGGCGATATCAGCACGTTGCCCCAGTGAAGGTCGCGATGCTCGAACTGGTACGCCTCCTCCGCAACCGCTAGACCGAATGCGATCTGAATAAACAAAACTTTCATTAGGGTAAAATTAAAAAAAAAAAGTAAAACATAAGCTATCGTCACAAATACTATTGATAAAGGAATTAAAAATTTTAAAAAAACAACAAAAACCATGCAAAATTATACAAGTGTCAAAAAAGCCGACTACGACCGCCGCGAAGGATAAGTGAAAATCTAGTCAAGATGTAGACTTGACACTAGATATACACTCATCGTACGAGGCGACCTCTCGTGACACCGCTGGAAACAAACACACAATCATATTAATCACAACTCATCGTACATAAAATCATAAAGGAAACACAAAAAAAAATCACAACAAATGCGTCCAAAATCACTAAACAAAGATTTAAAAAAATATATAACTAAAAAATTTAATATAGTATAGTTAAAAAATCACACACACACAAAGGGATAACACTTTTTTATAAAAAAAATTATACTTATAAAGATTTTAAATATATATATATATCTGATCAAATATATAATAAAAATTTTACTAAATTAAATAAAAAAAAAAATAGTCTTCATTTACTTAAATCTTTTATCTATGTTATAGAAAAAAAAATCATCAACACAAACGGGCTGGAATTTTCCATAAGGTTAAATAAAACTTGTGGAAATAAAAAAAAATAACACAACACCTATTGGACCTCGTGACCTGCGACACTGTTTTATCAGTACAGGCATCAGCCTCCCACAAATGAGAGGAATAAAATATATATATATACATATATTTATAGATATAAGTAATTGTAATAGTAGTGAACCTGTCTGAAGAGGGCGTGCGCCTGTCGAGCGTCACGGAAGCAGTAGCTCTCGAGATCCTGCCCGGCGCTCGCCAGCTCCAGCACAACGTAGTGCTGGTGGGGCGGCAGGGTGGCGGGGCTGTCGTTCTCCGAGCCCTTGCACTCGTCGTACAGCTCCCACAGCTCAAGCAGGCGACCGGGGTAGGGACCGCGCGCGCAGCGTACTTTCACCACCTGGATACACAAACAGACGCTTATATACTTCGCTCACATATATTAACATTATATTATATCTTAAGTTTATTATTGCATTTATTAAAAAAATAAAAAAAAAGTAACACTTTTTTTTCGACTCTTTGCCTGTAGATAACGTAACTGACAGTTCTGAATATACAATATGGCGGGGGATTTTCCAATAATATATTTGTATAACAAATCACACGTCAAAGCGATGCGTCACTCACTGTACATATATAGATATGTAATATTTACGTCACACGACATGTTGTTGTTTTACAAGTTCATTAATATAATATATATAACCCGGACCCGTTTATAAAACGGGAAATTTTACAGTAAAACGTACAAAAACTAATTCAATATCTCGTCTTTATAACCTCAAATGTATCTTCATATTCCATTATATTATATATATATATATATATATATATATAATAATTCCATAACCTTAAAATAATTCGTTATTATTTTGTCATTACCAAAATTTTTAAGGAATATTTTTTTTTATCTATCCATTGTTATTGTTTTGATATATAATCTATGATAAAAAAAACTTTTTTCTTATATTATAAAGAAAAAGTAAAAATATTTTATCAAAAGATAATTCTCTTTATCTTTATTTGTAATATGACTAAAACATTATAACTACTGGATACTACTACTGCTACTGATTGACTTACCAACGACCAGAGAAGAAAATGGCATTTTATTAGAAATATATTTCATTAAAATGCATATCAAGATATAATGAATCATTATATATCCAAATCTCATTAAAAGGAAGTTTTATATTATATGAATAAATAATATATGAATAAATAATCTTGATACGTTCAGTAAATTTTAATAAAGATAAGAAGTGACCCACATCGCTATCAATCACCAGACGACGCTCGCTCAATGAAAATGATTCATGTACTCAAAGAATATTAACAGACAACGTGGAGGTTTATTTAAAATATTTACCTAAGTATTTAAAATATTATCAAGAGATATCACAAAAGGTCATAGGAAACAAACTTACTTCATATAGATTTGAATTCAAATTTAGTTAAAGAGGAAATTGAAATAAAAAAAATTAAAGTCCTTGTGGAACACGTTTGTGTATAATGCTTCATTGAGCGAAGTGAGAGTAGCGAGCGGAGCGTTCTACTGGAGACTTTTTCACATTCTTTGTCACGAATTGGCTCAAAAACGACTCGACGGAAAGTTATGAAATTTTGGAATCAGAAAGACTCACATTAGGTGATGGTTTAAAAAAAAATATTTTTCGAATGTCGCCAAAAAAAAAAAAGGTTGAAAAATCAAAAAACTGATATGCCAATGAAGTCAATGGGAAACGATGAGTCGTTACACTGGGGTCGCTTCGCTCAATATGCAAACGGCACCCGAGATTTCGCGAGCGCAGTGAGTCGAAATTGAGGGTCTGTTGGCGGCCCTAGTATATATCCTTATATATTTGATACGGAAACAACAAACAGACAAGGAAATAAACAGATATCGGATGCCATTTAAGATCATATTACTTGTGGCTGTATTATTATAGTTAATAATAGATACTTTGATATAAACATATTGTATAGTTGTTACCTCGTTAAAAGCATCGGTAGCATTCTCTACAGAATGTAAATCCAGACTCTCCAGACTCTTGCCCTCATTAAAGTGTCTCTCTATGTCTGGTATTGGAGCGCGGAGAGCGCTCAATTCCCTGAAACACATTAAAATTAAAATAGGACTCCTCTTATACTTGAAATATATATGGCTTTCATTAATTCATTAATATTCAGTTTCTATATAATTTTAAGTAAAAGTAAAGCTAGAATAAACAATGAATTTTAAGTTTGGAAAACCTATTTGTTGCTTTTTGAAAAGATAAAAAAAATATAAAATAAAAAAAAATACAAGTTAAATGCAGAATGGACATGAACTAATGTTCTTATATAAAATATGAATACATAAAAATATTACATATTATAATACAAAATTTTTGTCTTTACATATAATAATATATACATAACTATAAAATAATTTTAAGTATTTAAGTAGATTAAGATATTTCTTTTACTTTTAAATGCCGCTTGAGACTAAGCACATAGACGGGCAACTTTAATTTAAAAGTAATTTGTGTAAAGAGGGTAATAAAGAATTTTAAAAGTTAACTTAAACCATGGGGACATTAGTTTAAATTACATTAGTCAAATGTGACACACAGACTTACAATGGATTTATTTTAAGACATATTTAATTTGTAATTAAATTTGCTTTTATTAACCTTGTGCTATATAAGTGATATACTAATGAGAAGACAAAAGCCAGTCGTTTTGCAATGTAAATATATAATTAATATTATTTAAATAGGTATTAAGTAACACAAAAGAAAACCATCATAACGACGCTGTTATTATTTTCATTGGATTATAAATATGTAGTTGTAATGAAAACAAGTACAATGTCCGTAAAAACCATGTCAAATAAACTTTTTATTTGTATGTATAAAGATGGCAAAATATTTTTGTCTTGCAAAAATTATTATATTGTGTGCTATTGATGCTTCTAGTTGTTCGTACATTGCTCACTAAATATATTGACGTTTGTAAAACAGTGATCACAATAAAAAAAAACCCGGCTGAGTTTGTTGTGTGGTTCTTCTCAGACCAAGGCGCGTTTGGAACCCTCGTAGCCTTATTTTAAGTTGGAAATTGTCATTACAGAAGGGCTTATTTTAATACATATGATATCAAAATAGGCCCTCTTGTCACTTCCATTTGACATACACAAGTGATCACTGGTATAGATTCAAAGTGGAAAATATATAAATAAATTGTAATAATAATTGATTAATATTATTATAAATGAGATATAGTCTTAATATAGTCGAGTTTCAAAGCAGTCTACTTTCACAGTCACATAACCGCATTAAACAATGATCTGAGACCAGCTTTATGTAAGCTACTTACTAACAATGTGTTCATTATGTAAGAACAAGTTACTGTAACTTATAATTAGTATTAACAAGAGAATTATGTATTGATATACATATATCTAGATCTCAAGACAAGGAACGTGACATACATATCTACGTGCTACATGTAAACAAATATATAACTCACATAGCAATCACAATCTCCGATATAATCTCATGGAAATCCTTCTGTTGTTCGCCATTGATCTTGATATCTCCAGCAATAGGTATGACTTTCAGTACCCTAGCACGGCCGTCTCCTGCTCGCCACAGAAATACTTCTCCATAAACACCCTCGCCTATTTTACGGCAGTTCTTCAAGACACTATTAAAATAGCAAAAGTTAAGTTATTGTTAGCTAGTTTATTATTATTAATGATTTTATAGATTAAGTTATAAATTTATAATATATAAATCCAAGAATGTAGTTTCTGTATATATTACAAGAAGGAACTACTGAGTTATTTACAATTTAATAGTGGACACATTTTGCAAATAAAACTAGCTGCTTGGATATTGTTATATGGCATTAATTATTAAGTTTTTGTAGTCAAAGGAACACTATAACAAATCAACAATTAGCCTTGACTCAACTATAAACTTGGATGTAAATTAAACATAAATATAACTAACCCTAATGGCAATATCCCTTAATATTCCTTACTTCTTATTACTAAACTTAAAACTGAAATTCATTCAGTATATTCAAAATACACAAACAAAAGAATAGAACGACAAGCAAAAATTTGCATCTGTTTACAAATCCACCATCTTTGTTTCACTTGACCCACAAAAACACACTTTAATGTACATTAAAATGGTGATTAAATACACTCACGGATCGGGATAGCATTCATCGAAGGGTAAAACATCCGCTTGATTGCACCGTCGCAGGACGTAATCGCGAGCGGTAGTTCTGCGGTTGGAGCTATCATGAAATTTCTCTATAACCGTGACCTCGTGCTCCGAATCGGCAATCGAGAGTTTTGATAACTCAACAATAGTATCATCACAGTCTTCGCCTATAAATCCTGAAAAAAATAATCACCACACTGCTGAATGCGTCAAGAGTTCACGGCTCGACATATACTAGGAAGTGTATGACGAACTTTCCCCAATGAGTAATTGTTACGTAGGACCGTGAAACCACGCCACAAATTATACCCAAACTTTCTAGATATTTTTTAATGTCTTTACCTGTGTATTGCAGGGAAAGATGCATGCACTCTGCTTTAGACACTTTTGTTGAACAAAGGCCGAGATACTCAGCTATTATCCCGTTAGGGATAACAAATGGCAGTTAAAATGTCCGAATCAATCTCAAGAATCGACACGATATAAAATGTCCCGCTATTTCTTATCAATAGCAGTAGTTAAAATCACTACGAAACGTAAATGTTACACTAACAATTTGTTAATAACAAAAAAATAAAAAATTAAGTTTATGAACAGTAGCAACGACACCACAGCGTCTGCTTCCGCGAACTAATGTCGCATGTTGCAACTTATTACTTGCACAGATGATAAAACGAAATCGTCAAACTCCGTTACGTATTATCAATGTTGCCAGATATTACGAAAAATATTACTTTCTAAAGATTTGAAAAAGCTTATTATTAATTTTAAAAAAAATACCTTCTAGATCTTCACATGCTATAGATGAACATAAACTAGCCCGGGATGTACTCGATTCCTAAAACAAAGATTTAATATTGCAATATCTAAGACTTAAGATCGGAAAACTTAATCCAGGGATATATAATTTAAATTTCCTTTTAATATCTTTGTTTTATTTTAATTTTACTATTACTATGATTAGAATGTAATGAAGAGAGCGTCTGAAATATGACGCTACAACAAAAAGTTACTTAAAATATAGTACATTCAGTATTTTATTTACAAGATTATTTATAGTTTATAAATGCGAAAAAAGATGAAATGCAAAATTCATCATTAGTTCGTAAATTTTACGTTATCAATATCTCTTATCATAAATATTGCTTTTCTAGTTAAAGGAATAGTTTGAATAAGTGTAAAATAGGCCTTTATGAGTACACTATTTATTACCTATGGCGTCAAATCCATTAAACACTAAAAAGACTACATTTAAAAAGTTTTTAATACTAATTAAAATTATTATCTTTGTAAAATCATAAAAAAGTTACATAAAAGATGAATAGGAGTCACAGCATTCTCCTTAAGCCCTCAAGAATCAAGAAACTTTTTTAAGTCTTAAAACAAACAAAAACTACGGTTTTATTTGAAAATTACATTCTTTTTTACGAAAATTATTAAAAATAACATAAAATGCCCAACTTGACCAAATTTTTTATGTATATAATTCTGATAATAATATTTTGTTTCAACTCTTGCTATTCCATAGCTATTGGTAACTGGGAGTTGCGGTCCCGCCAACTGGTGGCTATATCTTGAACTAGCGAAAACGGGTCGGCTGATTAATGACATATTATGTAAATTGTATGTAAACAAATCCGTTTTTAAAGTCTTATTAATTATTAACTTAATGAAAGGACATTAAGTTAAGTTAAATATAAAATTTGAGTTAAAAATAAATTAAAAAAAAATGTTCTTATCAATGTGTGAAGTGTTAGATCATTTGGACTCTACAACGAAAAGCCGAAACTTTATTGAAGGCGAGCAAGTCGTTAATTCTAATCATTTAATCTACACGGGAATTTTGAATGAAAATGATGAGCAATACGAATTATTATCTTATTGTATTCAATCATCTAATACTCGAGGAGATCCTCATGAAATAACTACAGTTATTAGTAAAACTGGTAAGGTTATTTCCTCAGTATGCAGCTGTACAGCTGGGTTAAGTGAAAGATGTAAACATAGTGCTGGTGTTTTGATATTTTGTTCACGGTACGTTTAAATTATTGAAAATGTTTCTTTATGTTTAATTTTTACTGCTAAGCTCAATAAATTATATTTTCTTTATTTTAGTAACGATTTGACTGGCTTCAAAATCGTTTCATCAACAGATAGAAAATGTCTTTGGAGTGCACCTCGCAACGCTTGTTTGGAACAATATCATCCGAAGCCTTTGAGTGAACACAGCTGTTTTGATATAAAAAAAAATCATGAGGAACTAAGTGATGATGTCAAGAAGTCGATCAGAGAAAAACTTTTTTCGAAGAATTTGAAATCAGCTTTATCAGTGCATGTGTACGAGCGTGAATGATTTATTTATGATTGATTCTTTTTTTTTAATGAAAGTTTTGATGAAGTAAATTTTCACATAAACAATTTTTACAATTCACTGTTTATATGAATAATTTTTGTTTTTAATTTAATTAATTTTGTACATATTCACCAATTAATTTCAATTTTTTTTCTATTTTTATGGAATAATTTAATCAATTTTAATCATGATTTATACGTAACATTTACTTCATCTAAATTTCCGATTCTTTAATCATGTTGTTATGTTTACTTTCTATTCTACACAATATTTTGAATGTATTTTTCATAGAACTGGAAGACATGCTCCACTGCAACCTCCTGTTGAAACTGTCTCTCCTGAGAACTTACGACTTATCCAAAGTTTGATTTCACACTCATCCTCGTCATCAATCCTACATAATCTTTCTGAACAACCCTTTCGACCATTAAGAGAATGTTGTGAGAAACTTTTCGAGCAATTAATCGGGAATCCTTGCAATATTTGTTTTACTTTACTCTTACACCCATAAACACAACAATAAGCTTTTCTTTTATTTTCTTTCGGGGAAAAACGTACACCCGAATTATCAACAGTATCTTCCATTTTAATTTTACTTTGATTTTCAACCAACAATTTGAAAAAATTAAAAAAATTGCTAATTAGAGTTCACAATACCATCCAAATTAACAATACACTTATGACAGCTGACCCGCTTTCGCTAGTTTAAATTATGAACACCACGCGGCAGCACTTGTACTTACCATTTACCAATGATACTAAATTAGTATTAATATTTCCAGGAATATAGTTAAGTAAGGGTAACAAACAAAGTGAAATGGGAATGCTTTTACTGCATAACAATTTACAGTACAGACAATGTAAAGGAAACTTTAAAATATTTTACACATCTCATGAATCAAAATAATATTAAAGCAAAATGAGCAACTTCCATACTTACTCTCACAATTTTAATGGTAGACCTGCTGGGTTTCGAAACAAATGTACTTCTGCGACTGTTAATTGAATCATTGTGAAATGAACCTAAAATTATAATAAAACTTTATAATAACACAATATAAAATAAATAATAAATTAAATTTACAAAATAAAAATTATAAACCTGACATTACACTGAAACTTTAATTGTTGGTGACATGCCAAATTACTTTTTTCTTTTTAAGTTATTGTTACCAAAGAGGATTTAATCAATATTGTAAAAAGTTTTATTACCTTTTAAATCTTGCATTTCCATTGTTGTTAAAACACTCTGCCTGTATTTTCTACCTTTTCCTTGTGCTTCCTCCAGAATTGAATGGTCAAAGTGATCGGCCATTGTCGTCAATCTACGATAAATGCTTAGTGATCTCTCCCATCTTTTCCCTGGTTGTAGTATTATTCCGGTCTTTTCGCATAATGTGGGTTCATTTTGCATATTGCCTTCATTGTCTAAGGAGTTTTGGCATTCTCCTGCATTGCTATCTCTATATATTCTTGAGCTCTTTCTAGTAGATACGTTTGAAGGTTCATTTTGATTGTATGATGCTGTTTCTTCTATTTTAGATACTCTATTATTAATTGATGCCCTTGATTTCTTAAATGACTGTCTAGAAGTTTTTCTGGTTGATATTCTGTTTACTTTTGGAGAAAGTTCATTTTCACTTATTTCATTACATTTATTAATATATTCTGCTCCATTTTGGTTCAGCTCCTCCACATCTATTTTTAAAGCGTTTTCCACATTTTCTGTTAATGTTACATAGTTAGTATTATCTAGGCTACTTTTATTAGAGAGAACATGTTCAAATCCATGGCTACTGGCGCCGATTATAGAATTATCTAAACCTATAAATGAATCATTACGATATCCATTTCTCCTTCTCGTAGTAACAAAGCTAATACATTCATCATCAGGTGTAGCTTCAATGCTATTGTTATTAGATATTATTTCAGTGGAAACAAAACTGCCATTATTTTCACAATCACCGTAAGATACATTAAAATCATCACCTAAGCTGTTTTCAGATATATATGAATTATTACTAGATTTATTAGACACACTATCAGATTCTTTAACACTAGTATAATCAGTGCTATTAGAGCCAGTGCTGTAATTATCAGTTTCAACAGAATGATTAGCTGCTTGTGAAAAATACTTGTAAAATACAGAATCATTAAGTCTTTCAACTACAACTATGGGCTGAATATTTTGTAGTTGTTGCTCAATGTTGTCATCACTATTACATGTGTCATACATTGAATCACTTTCAGAACTTTCAGCATCTGAACTCATGTTACTTTCAGAACTTTGTACATTTTTATCCTTAACAGTGTTTAGATTTACATTCGATGATAAGTCTTTAGATAATATTGTATGGTTAGGTGATTCCGTACATTCATTAACAGAATCCAATTTAATATTTTCAGCTGAATAACTATTTTTAAATCCATAAAATGGTTCCATTTCACTAGTTTGCATACAAGATAAATCTGTTGGTAGTTTCCACATTTCTCTCTTATTAGTTTTCATAGTTCGATTCGGTAGAATTGGTGACTGAAATTCAGTTACATTGTTAGTGTTTTCTATTGACTTATAACTTATAGATGCAGCGGTTGTTTTTTCATTAACTGTTTCAATTGTTTTACAGTTTTCTTCAGGAACTTTGTATTCAATATTTTCTTTTATTGTAGTATCAGTGGAATTTTGTTTATCAATTTTGTAATTATTTTCCCTATGTGTTATGTATTGGCCATCTGTCGCATAACTATTATCTTCAACTACAGTATCACAGTTAAGACTATCACTTAGATTTATAGGTATAGGGGAGAATCTATATATAGATGCACCCCTATATTTTTGCAGAAATGGTGTACTGCATAAGGGTGAAGTTTGTAATGGTTGTGCGTATTTAGTAAAATTTTTATAAACATTTCTAGGGGATGATACTCTTTGGGCTCTTTTTTTTGTGAATATGGATATATTATTTACTATGTTATCTATAGACTCATCAATATAATTTAGATCAGATTTAGTTTCTTTTTCAATTAACAATTGGTGACTTTTTATATCTGACGTGTTAGTCGTTTTATTAGCTTCTTCACTGCTATTAAAATTTTCTTTATCAGAATCTGTAAAGTATATTATGTTAGATAATGATTTATGTATTTGTATGCATTGTCTGTAAATAAATGAGCCAAGCTACCTGAGCTATCACTACTAAAATATTTGATTTTTTTCTTTTTAGATTTTTTCTTTGCATATGTCTTTCGATGACTGAAACAATAAAAAAATATAAAGCAGCCATTCCGAATTTTCTTTAAATTAAAACTGCATTGAAATACTTACATTGCAGGCAGTTTTTTAAACACATTTACTGGTTCTGGCGTTTGTACTTTATTGGAAGAAGAGTTAAGAAGTTGATCAAACAAATCTGGAACTTTATTGACACGAAAAGATTTATCCGGAGTCAAGAAGGCAGTCATAGAATTCGATTCTCTTGCTTGCAATAACTCCTCTTGTTTCTTTAGTTTTTTCACAAATTTTTGTTTACGAACTTTAGATGAAGCGGTAAACTGCGTTGTAAATCCAACAGAAATGTCTTTTTTAGTTTGTTTAATATTTTTTATATAAAATGCATCGAAAAGCGAACTCTTCTCGTCTAGAGTAAGCATAACATCTCTAGGGTCGATGGCACCAGCAGTTTCCTTTTTAGATTTATATGTTCGTCGCATTTTTAAATATTAGTATGAATTGCTAAATATTAAATACTTATAGGACAATAAATAAGATGGGTTCGTAACTTTTTAAAACAAACGATTTCAAATTCAACATAAAGTCATAAATCATAGACTAAAATAAAGCTCATAGACTAATAATTAATAAGTAATAAATAAAGTGTCTGTTTTATAACAATGTGATTGAAAAAGTGGACATTTTATGACAATAAATAACTATACAAACTAAACAAAGTATAACAAAAGTAAGTTGAAACCAACATACATTACGTTAGTGCCCTGACTTTGATGTACTACAATAATTTGAAAATTTATAACAAGGATTTTTTTGTTTAATAATTAAATAATGATATTAGTTATTATCCTGCACTATATCGGATACATAAAAAACTATATTTGATTTTCTAAATCACTTAAAAAAAACTATCACATAGCAAACATCAAATTTTAAAATTAGTACAGAAAAACAATAGTTGAGTATTTCATTTTATCTTCCCATTTTACATAATGCATGCATAATGTAACTTTTTCATTATTTATTTTCTCTAAATTGCCTCTTCTATTAGAAGTAAATATTGTAGGAAAAATAGAATTAAAGACAAAGCCGCTATGTATTTTAAGATTCTAAAGGATTTATCGTCAATTGTTCTACTTGCTAATTTCATATGAGTCATCCAGAAAACCGAGCAACTTAGGATTGTGAGTCAAAAACAACTTCAGTCCAAGAGAAAAATGAAAACTTTAAAAGTGAAACTTCTCTTGTTTCATATTCCGTAAAATGGGGTGAATAGAAATCGCGGGGTTATTAGAAACAAAACTGAAAATTATATATTATTCTCTCTATTTTGTCTATTACCTGTTAACGTATATTTATTTTTACTTCTAATAATACGGCAATATTTTTTCTTCATTCTGGCAACTTCTAAACTTTCGGTAAGTTTAAGGACATAAAGAAAAAAGCGGTTAAAGTGGACGTCTGTGTACGAGTGATTTTTGACTGTGCAAAACTTTAAAAAAAACTCAAAGTTCTTCAGTGTTATCTCCTCGTCATTTTATATAATTGGATTGTTAATTTTCTCATCTTTTAGGAAAAAAAAGGTTAGCATTAATAATTAATCATTTTGTTTGTATTTTTTAGTAAAATCAGAACATCGACACTTTTTTCTGAATTTGAGGTAAATGGATACGCGTAGGGGGTGATTAGAAACGCCTTTAGGGTCAATAGACACGAAGAGAGAGGTTAATAGATACCAGTGAGGGGTTAATAGTAATGAGAGAGGGGTTTATAGACACATAATTTTTAGGGTTGTCAATATAACTATTATTTTTGGTTTTATCAATTTGATTTTTTTTAATTTAAATTAAAAAATTCTGACACAATATTAATAAATTAAAATATTATGCAGACCTATTTCACAAAAATATAATGTATGATATACTAAATTTTACTTTTTATTTACATGGTTATTTAAATTCCCCACTATTGACTGTAACGTAAATTTTATAATTAAATCATGTAAGTTGAATTATAATGTTAATTATTCTGGGTTAGTTAATAATTGGTATTATTACACAATTTAAACAGGTACCCCACATTGCACTACATGCGCCATGCCGAGGATATACAAGCCGGATCCTCATGGTAAGAGGTATAAAAAATATTCCAAAGAAATCATTGAGCAGGCTGTTCGTGAATATAATGAAAGTAGCGGTTCATTGAAGAGCATTGCTAAAAAGTTTGAAATCAACAAATCTGTCCTTTATAGACATACTATAAAAAATATGAAGACCCAGGGAGGGCAAACAGTGCTATCAAAAGAGACGGAACTGGCATTTATAAAGTATATTAATATATGTGCTGAATGGGGATACCCCCTGGAACTATATGACTTAAGGTTATTAGTTAAAAATTATTTGGACAAATTAGGCATTACCGAAAAAAGGTTTAAAGATAACATGCCTGGGCCAGACTTTGCCCGAAGTTTCTTGAAAAGGCACAGTGATAAGATATCACAGAGGGTATCACAAAATGAAAAAAAAATAGAGCTGCGATCTCTTCAGAAACTATTAATGAGTATTTTGAACAATTAAGAAATTCAATTAGTGATGTTCCGATTGAAAATATCGTCAATTTAAACCAAGTCAAACCCAAACCATTTATTGTATTAAAACATCTCTATAATCTGAATTAACATTAGATTTAAATAAATTATATTGTTAACATAATTTCATTATGATTGAAAAATATAATTACTCATAGGTATCTACTATGAGTAATTACATTTGTAATAAATGTTGCCTGTGCCAGCCCTTGCGTTATTTCTCTAATTACCCCATTCTCGTATCTCTTGACCCCAGATTTCAGGGAAATAGAAATCACCTATATTTTCCTATTTTACAAATATTTCTCAACATTTCGGATATTTCAAGCACTGTTATTTGATAAATTACAACGGGACTCACAACACAACACAATCTTTATTAACGGTATGCCTACAAAATATGAAAGAAAATCAGTGTTGAAGTTGAAATTTGTACCTATCCACCCCATTTTACGGTTATAACTTAATTTGATATTTCCGTGATAAATTTTCAATTAATTAATGTATTTATTTACTGAACCTGAATAGAATAAACTGTAATTATTTAATTAACTATTATTATTATATATTACAATTGCAATTTCAGTTTCTTTGACTACAGAGTAGACCATTTCGCTGTATTTTTATCCCTAAACGTGAAGACACAATACAAAAGCAATGTTGGTTTCAAAAGTGACGTCGAATGCATACGATGCCGCTTATCGTTGACAACGATAAAAAAAGAGTGGATAGAAAGAATGCGATAGCGATAGTATTTGTGATGATTATTAAATGTTTTCAACATTTAGTAATAATACTAAAAATAAATCAAATATACATATTAATGCATATTTTAGAGAATTTTATGTAAAATTAGATATAAGATGCTATTTCAGTGAAATGATCTTAATTTTAATACTTCGAACTATAAAATATTATGATAATCTGTTAATTTTTAAACAAATGCAATCTTCAATATTAAGCTTTAAAGAGCAAATTTTTGATAAATTTATAAGTGTGCCTTGTGTGTGTAACCAGCGAAATGGTTAATTTTGAAGGTGTAAAAAATTCACTATAGTGCTACATATAACGAATTTAAAAGGAAGAATACTGAGTAGGTATACAAGTTTACGAGTAACAGTCGGTTAACTTAAAATATATATTTGTGCGGTTATATTGCAAACGCTGAGTAAATTTCAGAATGGTAGGTATATTTTAAAAAGATATATAAGAAATTCGCGAGTGTTTATGTCTATTTCATAAGAAAAACCCACATTAACCATTTTTATCCTTTACATTAGTGTTATAAAAAGTTAAATGTAACCCATTTTTATAAAATATTTTATTATTCCTTTATTATTGTCTAATTTACTTAATTAGAAATGCTGTAAATTTAATTTAGATTCAAATTGCCTTTTACATCATATTTTTAAAATGATTACATATATATTGTATTATTTGATACGTAAGAATGATAACTACAAGTTTCCGATTTTTTTTGTTCATTTGTACTTATTATCGTCATAAAATCTTAATGTTCCTCATACTGCCCCTTGTCTTTTTTAATTTAATTATTTGATAAGAGTTTAAATTTGCAAGCAATTTTAGTTTGATGGGGTTAGTTAGTTATTCTGATCTTTTTACACTTTTTTGATCTAATCATTTGAGCGATTGATTATATTTGTACAAAACTAAATATCACAATTATATAAGTAGTTAAACGGCTTCAGCTCCATCGTCTTGTCGGCCCATTTTTAGGGGTTATAAACCGTCTGCAGAAACCGTTAACATTAAACTTTTTGAAGTCAAGTCAAAAATAAGTAAATAGAAGTGATGGGCAAATACAGAACATAACATAATTACAGAACATTTAAGAAATATTTGGACTGGGTTCGTAGCGAATCTTTCAAGAAAGTAGCAAAAAACTATGATATATGATTCATAGAGGTGTACCGCAGAGCTCCGTCATCAGTCCCGTTAAGTTTTTAATATACACCCTTGATTGTTTTCACGTCACACTTCAAGTTTTTAATACACACTTAATATCAGTTTAGAAAGCAAAGCAAAGAAATCTATAGTTTTCAAGCAAACATAGACAAAATGGCGCACTACCAAAGTCAATGCCTTCTGAATTGAAGAATCCAAATATATTGCACAGGTAATTCTAATCCGCACTACGGCTATGAAAAAAGGGAATCTGAAAAAAAACCACAGTACAAACAGATGTAGAATAATGTCGGTCACAAAAATTACGATAGGATGTTTTTATGGGTGGTATCCCCTTCATAGACATGAAGACATCGAGATCGGGGTGAAGACATCGAGATCGGGGTGAAGACATCGAGATCGGGGTGATCGAAGTTTATTAAGCAGCATTAGCAATTAGAGCATTTTAGTGTGTATGACAAAAATATAAATATAAATATTTTAACACGGCAGCTCCTCATCTTCAAAAAAATATATAATAATTATAAAAATTATTTTATTAATATTAAATTATTATATTAACTACACTCATATTATGTATCTAAATCAAGAAGGTCATGGTAACCTAATACATTTACAAAACAAATTAGAAGGCATTCGTCTACTTTTTACACATTAACACATACTTTATCTAATAAATATAATAAAATTTATATTTGTTGTAGGTAGTGTATTTCATTCTGCAGATATCAGACACCAATAAATATCTGGTTCATCAATTGTTTAAATAATACTGCCTTAGTTTTCTAAATCGTTAGCATTTATTGTGTCATGATAAAGAAAAAGCTAGGAAAGTTCCTCTTGGAAGTATCTGCAAGTTTGCACAAAAATGCTGTGTCAGTGCCAGCCACCGTAGTGGTCGGCGTTGTGGTAAAGGCTAGGGTAAAATGCTATTAACATAATACTTATCTTTATAAAAGTTTCGCTATTTTTTTATGTAACAATTGAAATTGCAGGTATAACCGAAAAATGCAGTATTGAAACTTCGTATTGGTATTATTGGTGGTATTTTAAAATTTTCGGTAAGTCCTTGAAAATGGAGGTAAAAGTATCAAATTTTGTGCCAATATAATATCATGTAGTTTTTTCATCATCTAATGATTCAATGTAATGTATGTATATATATATTTATACACAGGGGCGTAGGAACGAAATTTTTACTGGGTGGGCAGGTTTGAAATCGTACCCTCCCCCCTAGTTTTTAATAATGTCAAAGAAAAAAAAGTTCTACAGAAAAAAAATATATATATTTTTTTTTAAGTTTAGCGAAAATAGAAAATAGAAAAGGTCCATTTTGTCGTGAAAAGCGACCTTTTTGCTTCTAAAATGGTCTTGAACAAATTTCCATTGAAACAATAAATGTTCAATTTCAAAATTTTAATCCTTTGAACAAAAAGCATGGGTGGGCAATGCCCACCCTGGGAAATTTCTGGGTGGGCAGCTGCCCACCCTGCCCACACGGTTCCTACGCCCCTGTTTATACATATACCAAATAATATATAGATATCTAGACAGTAGGAAGTTAAATTTATGTTTAGTTTACAAAACAGCGCATTATCTTAAGTTAATACGACAGAGTAGATTTTCTACAATTTTTAAATTATCAACTGACGTACGTTTATTTTCCATGAATAATATATCACACCACCGCTGTTAGTGTCACCTCTGCTAGTGTTATAAGTTAATGCATCATAAATGAAACGATTTTTATAAATTTTACAACTATCAGTTAAGTGACACTTCACTTTTAGAAACCGAACAATTATTCTTGTATTTTATTTTTATAGTAGGTACTTAAGTGTGTATCTTTAAATTAAATATTCTTTTAATTTCTAAACTTAGCCAAACAACTTTGTATGCACTGAGTGCATGTTTAACACTAAACCTACCAAGTACCGGTCAAATTGACCGTTCTTAAACTTTTGTAAAACTTACACATTTTTAAACGTTATAATATCGTTATCAAACTACATGACAATTCTTAGAATTTGCATATAATATTTTCTACACTCTTTACTTTTAGTTATTTACATTATTACCTGCCTTATATAATAACTTTTAATTACCGGTCTATTTGACGGCGTGCGGTAGGAACAGGTATACAAGAATTGTCGGTAGGTTTAGTTTTAATGAACCATCTAGAACAGAAGTTACAATACTGGTAGTAGAATAGCATTCAGTTGTATGACAAGTAAATGCATAAATATTGATAAAAATGTTTGTGTTGATTCCCGGTTTCGATCACGATCTTTGAACCTGCAGCGTCCTTGTGTAATTTTCGGATAAAGTCGTGAAATACTAACATAACACTTTTCTACAAATGGACATAAAACCCATACTTTACCGTATTTATGAGATAATCATTTTTTTATCGGTAAAAGACAATAACTTTAATTCCCGGGGCGGGTTTCTGCACCCGTCCACTCCACTGGTGAAGCTGTCATGGCCAGTAGGGCTAACGGCAGAGACATACGCAAAAAAAAAATAGGTAGATTCATCTATGGAATC
Source organism: Melinaea menophilus ssp. n. AW-2005 (assembly GCA_918358695.1). Taxonomy (NCBI): domain Eukaryota; kingdom Metazoa; phylum Arthropoda; class Insecta; order Lepidoptera; family Nymphalidae; genus Melinaea; species Melinaea menophilus. Next base: position 622,388 of record OU911052.1, read on the forward strand.
TACCTAAAAAAACTTCAATTCCCAATAATGTCCTGAAAGTTGTTGTTTAGCCTTATAAAAAAAACAAGTAATTTAAAAAAAGCAATAACTCAAAAAGAAACATTTCTTTAAATTATTATTATTCAGTATATAAATGAAATAAATAATAGCATAATGAAACACTCATAAAAAAAAAAATTATATAACCTAACAAAATCTACATCTGTCAAAATTGATTTGTAAATTTCTGGTAGTTAAAATAAAACACAACACATACATGTACACTTATAATCAAAATACAATGTCTGTACTGATTACACAGAATGTAGCTTACACTAGAATAACCACATAGATAAAATATTATGTTTTGTAATTGTGAAAGACAAAGATCGTTCATCTTTGGCCGAATACATTAAAATCTAATTCAAAACGGTATAATAACAAATTAAAAAAAAAAAAATGCTGCAAATTGATTTTTTAACTTTAAATTTTTATAATAATAGTAATGTACCCTTTGCACTCGAGAGGTGAGACTCACTCACCACACATGGTGAGTGAGACTCACACTCACTCCCATTCACTCAGTAAGAACATTACATGACAAAGGAGTGAGGCAACCGCAATGTACTTTATTACTAAGAAAATAAATATAAACATTGTTTGTCTTACATGTTGGCACTTTTACCAACATAGGTTAAAAGTTTATTTATAAAAACTGATTGCTCATTTAATTTTCACATAAAATGTAGTACATATTTTTTGTAAGATACACAAATTTAATTAAAATTTCTAACTAAGTACAATAATGATTTGTAACTGATCAAAAAAATGTAACAGTAACAAAAAGCAAATTAATTGCTAACAAATTATATGTAGTTTTTAATCACGTTTCATAAAATCATTGTTGCTTAAAAATAAATAACAATTAACTAATATGGTAATAAAAGAAAGTATGTAACTCAAAATTAGGAATGGCAACAATTAACTTTAATATAAATAGAATCTGTAATATACATCTTTAGCAGTTCCTTTCTTTTAGAGGGCTTTACTATTTTTGTTTATTAATTTGAGAGTGGCCTATACATAAATTGAAACCTAAATCTTGTCTTATTTATCAATAAAAACACTTGATTGCACATTAAAATGAACTACATACAAAACAATGTCTTGGAATATCATGGTGTATGAATCATATATATGACATTAAATAAACTAACACTACCGGCAAATAACTTTTTTAACGCCATCAATTAAAAGCAACAGGTACATATAACTTATCTTAGGCCAGTGTTATAAAGCCGCACATACACCGAGATATTGATACTAGATTTTTCTTATGCTAACATATATTATTTTTATACAATTTAATATTTCTAAACATTTTATTATAACTAATGGTCAGTAAGTTTGTGCAACCTTTAATATCACATCAATTTTAATTCGGTAGATTACCTTAATCACAATTAGGAGAACACATCAATAGGATGGGGCGAGACATTGGCCAAATGAGTCGGACTCCCCAGTGGGTCGTGAGGTTGAATTCTTCTTGCTTCTATTGTAGCTTGTTTAACTGCATCTTTATAGGGACCCCTTTTCTTTTTGTTGAAACGTATCTATATTAAACAAAAATGTATTAATATGTAACATATTAACTCAATTATGTTCACTTTTTATTATGACTAACCTTATAATCCTCTAAGAAGGGGCTTAAGCTCTCACATGGCATGAGTGATGATGTTGTTGATGCAAACCATGAAACATGAGCCCTAGATGTAGGAGTCACACTCACTACCCTGCCTGGCCACCATGGAAATCCCACTACTTTTCCCCACACTATGTCACCTGGAGACACCCTAAGTAGTTTACCACCAACACTTTCTATATTAGAAGGAAAGTCTGGTACCGTTTCACTTTCGCAATCATCTGATACATCATTATCTTCACCCTGATGGTCCAAAGAATTACTACTTAACCTATGCAATCTGATGGACACTTTCTGTTTCAAACTGTCATCCTTTGCATTGCTATAACAATCCATAGAGTCTACATCACTTTTGCTTGTGTTTTCATCCCTCTTCTTCTGTATTTTATGCTTTTTTTTATGTTTGGCTTTATGCCTATGTGTTTTTGCTAATGGATCTGTAGATGGCGGACTGTTAGGTACATTGTTTCTTGGAGATAATGTCCCTATATGTTTAGGAGATTTTTCTATCCATAAATTAACAGTTTTTTCTAATGTGTTGCTCTTCTTTGCTTGTTTCTTTGCTTTTTTCAGAGCTTTCTTCACAGCTTTTGAATCTGGTTTTGTCATATCACAGGATACACCGGAATCTTCATTGAATTCACTATTTAATGGAGGTATTTTTACAACAGTACCCTCACCTTCACCAAAACATATTTTAAGTGTCCTTGCATTTGAAAACAAATTACTAAATGCATTATTACTCTCCTTGGCCCCTTCTTTATCACTGTTATCACTGTTATTTGATACACTCACGAAAGCAAGTTCTCTTGTTACTTTGTCATTATCATTATTTGCTTTTTTTAAGTTCCTAACTTTTACACCCGATTTCGAAACATTTTTCGATTTAGTAGCATTTGTTATTTCATTCGGTTGTAATCTAGACAATTTGGGTATTAACATGCCACCTATAAGATACTTCTTTTCTAGATTCGATGACTCAGAAGTATCTTTGATCACATCGTCATCAGAGGCCAATTTTCGCTTCTTGGACACGTCAACATTTTCACTATTTTCATTGCAAATACCCTGGCAATTTGAACACAAAACTTTTCTAGGGCGCAGTCGCACTGTCATTTTTTGACGAGCTTGAGGTTTTGCCTTAGGACTCTGCTTTTTTGACTTTTGCACATCCTCGTACTGTGGTTCTTGATAAGTAAATCTTTGACTAACGGAATGTAATTTCTCATCTTTACTGTCCGCTTTTTTACCGTGTGTAGTGAAAGATGGATGAAGACTATATACTCCAAATGGTAAATTACTGTAAAGAATACAAAAAATAATGAATAAATAAGACATTACAAATAATCAATAGTATTTTTCTTTTATATTTAATTAAGACATACCCTTTATTAGAGTCTAAAAGTACACCTTGGAACTTTTTGTTTACATCTGAATATGATACAACAATTAAATCTTCAAGTGCCTCTTCCACATTCACTAAAATTTGGGAATTCTTTTGAATGGTCATATCGGCTGTGGCAACGACAGCCGCCATATTTTTTACTAAGTACCAATATGAAATCAAAAACAAGACTTGTGTTGCACCTACCAAAATATTCGGAAATGTTTATGAAATTATGCAGCTATTTTTTTATTTAATCTTTCAAGCAGTCTTTCAAATAGGTCAACTACCGTACTAAGATTGCATCGTGAAAAGGCTGTTATGGGCCTATTTTGCTATCCAAGTTAAAAAGCATAAATTAAGCTAAATAGCGTCCAATGTATTTACGACATTTATTAACGAGACTGATTTTCATCGAGGAGTAAAAATAATTAATTAATTATCTCTAAAATTTCTATTTCTTTTCTATTACTAATAAAAACGTCGTCATAGGTTATGTGAGATGTCTGTCTTTTAGGGCTATTATGTCGTCCATGTGACATTAAACAGCTGACTTTGTCAAAGATATTTTGACTTTGAAAGGTAAGTTATAAAACCAGAATGTGACAGATGAGTGACGACAGTTGCTTAAACTGCATGCGGCTGTTCCATGTAACGCCTATTGGCATTTAGTATTTGGTGGTATTATCAGTGCGTTCGGTTAAAAAAAAAGGAATCGTACTTTTATTTGTTTTTCGCACAAGCAAAAAAGCTGTAAGTAGATTTTAATACTTATTTGAAATTAGACATTCCTATAATATTTCATACAAGTACAGCTTATATAATCTATTACGTATAATTACCGCTTTTTGGTATATTTAAATACCATAAGATAGAAGGATAAATTAATGAAACAAAATTGATATATATCTTGGACATAATATACAAGTTTTTCTAGACGTATTAAAATTTACAGAAAAATTGAATTGAACATCCCAGCTACAATGAAATAAACAAACTGGTTGTTACAAGTTTATTCAAAGTCAAAGTAATAAGCAAAAAATGCCTTTAATACACATTAAATAAAATCTTATTATCATCAAAATTAGATTTTTTTAAATAATTTAATTTAGTTTTATTTTAATATATTAGTTGTGATGCCTACATATCCTTCCTATATCCACAAAAATTTAATCATCTGCAAATAATTAATATGAACAGTCCTAAGATTTAAAAAGTTATCATTTTAACTAAATTTAAGTTAAATAACCATTCTGTTTTTGGATTGAACGAAAATAACTTGTATGCCTTTGTTGCAATAAAAGATATATTAAAATATTTAACTGTTTAATTTGTAAATGTAAATATAATTATAACAACTTTTTCAGATCATGACTGAAAAGAGGATAGATATAACACAACCACTATGGGATCAAAGTACTTTTGTGGGCAGGTTCCGGCACTTTGCCTTCATTTCCAATCCTCTTCTATCTATGGTGCCGGAGAAAGAGTTATATGAAGCTAAAGAACTATATCAGAAATATAAGTAAGGTTTCTTTTTTTGTCTAGTGAGTCTTAGATTAAAAATTTAGTCAGCATTATTTACTTAATATTTATTGTTGTAGAGAAGGCAAGGAGCCATCAGGAACACAATTATCTGAAGTAGTGAGAGCAAAACAACTGTATGAGTCTGCTTTTCACCCAGACAGCGGGGAGCTGCAAAATGTCTTCGGCAGAATGTCCTTCCAAATGCCGGGCGGCTGTTTGATTACCGGTGCCATGTTGCAATGGTATAGGTAAGGATTTTATTTATATTATGTATTTAGAGTTTTAAATGAACTTTTTTGTATACAAAATTTTTTCTTAATAACTACAAATATTTGTCTTAAAAATCTGTTACTTTTACAAGTTAGTTAGTTGCAAGATAATTTCTATTGTCTGTAAATGTAATGCATATGTAAATGGTTTTTAACGACTCTGTTGTCTTAAAGTTTGAGTTATGTAAATATTATAATAACAATACTGACAATACAAACAAAATGAATATTTATTACCTGTTTTAAAAGACAAGAAATATGAATGTCACATATAAATGTCCTAATAAAATAAATTGTTTTATATATCTCGAATTTAACAATTATTAAAAAAAAATTCTAACAAGATCAGTAGAGATTTTCTATTTTATTTTAACATAGGTAAAGTTTAAAAAATAACAATCTTATGTATATAAAACGAATTAATAAATTACAGTTACTGTTAATAGACAACCTTGTGGAACTTCTGTTATCACAACAAATAATGTAATCACAATAAAAAATATTTTAAAATGGGGTAATAAAACAAAAACAATATCCTAGAACAACAACAGCGGTAGTATTCTGGCAATGGGTGAATCAATCATTCAACGCGCTAGTCAACTACACGAACAGAAACGCCAACTCACCGCTGTCAACAACACAAATGGGCGTGGCCTATCTGTCAGCGACGACCGCAGCAATGGCGACCGCCTTTACATTCAAATTTGGAATACAGAAGCGCGCTAAGAACCCTATTCTGGCAGTAAGATTGTATTTGTTTTAACACGCTTACGTTCCGTTTTAAAAATTCATATGCAAATGAGTTTGTTTTTCAGTTGCTTTATGGCTATAATTTGTTATACTATTAGTACCGATTATTCTTACAGCCGCTCCCTGGACATACATTATTCTTATAGCCGCTCCCTAGAAATATATTTTTCTTAGTCACTCCCTAGACATATATTATTCATACAGATATTCTCTAGACATTTATTATTCTTACAGCCATTCTCTAGGAATACATAATTTTTACAGCCACTCTTTAGGTATATATTGTTTTTACAACCACTCTCTTGGCTTACATTATTCGTACAGGTACTCTCTAGACTCCCTCTAAGTATACGTTATTTTTACAGGTACTCTCTAGACATTTATTATTCTTACACACACTCTCTAGGAATACTTTATTTTTACAGCCACTCTTTAAGTATATATTATTTTTACAACCACTCTCTTGGCTTACATTATTCGTACAGGTACTCTCTAGACATTTATTATTCTTACAGATTCTAGATATATACTGTTCTCATAACTCTCTAGACATAAATCATATTATTAATACATGAATCAGTTTACTAGGTACATAATAAATATCTTTTACAGAGATTCGTTCCATTTGCGGCAGTGGCTGCCGCCAATTGGGTTAATATTCCTCTCATGCGACAGAACGAAATACTTCTAGGTATTTTTTGAGTGGTTGTGTTCATTTATATTTATTTATTTAATATTTATTAATAATAATATGTTTTAGGTTTGGATGTTACTGACGAAAATGGTAAAATCATTGGAAAGTCGCAGCTGGCTCCAGTTAAGGGGATATCTCAAGTGGTGACTTCCAGGTACTTTTGTACATCAATTTGATGATTATTTGTTATGTTTATTTATCCGGTTTTACTCATGTTTATTAAATCAAAAGTTGTCGGGTAAATTTATTAATTTGCATTAGGACATCTGGACATCCATATTAAACATGCGAGTGGGTTTTCAAGTTCATTAATGGAAGGGATGGAGGGTGGAAGGGCATTAGTTAAGTCCTAAGAGTCCTATCGTATTTATTACTCCACTTAAGTCCATTAGGAAGAAACTGTAAATAAAGGGAAAATTGTTCAAACCACATGGGAAGGGACATCATCTGTGTACGAGGTTCTTGTCCAGGAAAAGACAAACCATGAAAGGAAAAACCATGGTATACAAGTGGTACAACCGTTTAAGCAAGACAGGAAATCAGTCAAAGACGATTCCTGATTTGGGCGATCTTTTGAGGTCACTACTCCAGATTTTATCGAAAAAATCGAAAAATTAATAAGAGATGTAAGGTCACTACTCCAGATTTTATCCTAAAAATGGAAAAATGTATATTGGATGCACGTTTGAAAAAAACAACTCGCAGAAATGGTTGGAGTATCTGAAACAAACAGTTTTAAGGTCCTCCAAAATAATTTATAATAAAAAGTCAGTGCAAGATGGGTGCCATAATAATAGTAGCGCGTGGTGTGTTCGCGTGCGTTCTTAACACTAAACCTACCAAGTACCGGTCAAATTGACCGTTCTTAAACTTTTGTAAAACTTACACTTTTTTAAACGTTATAATATCGTTATCAAACTACATGACAATTCTTAGAATATGCATATAATACTTTCTACACTCTTTACTTTTAGTTATTTCCATTATTACCTGCGTTACATAATAAAATAACTTTTAATTACCGGTCAATTTGACGGCACGCGGTAGGAACAGGTATACAAGAATTGTCGGTAGGTTTAGTGTTAATCACTGTAACGATGGTGATAGGTGTATTAGAGCGAACTGGTTCTAAGGACGAAACTTGGGTTCATCGTTCAGCCCAAGTTACTTCAGGTTTCTGTGGCAGAGAAGGAACTTTGTTAATTGACTATAAGAAAAGGATATTTTTATAAAAGACTACGCTTCCATTTTAGTGCAGTAGAGAGGCTATCAGAGTAGAAGAGGATAATTAACCAACTCCTACTCTAGCACGACAACTCTCTTGTTAAGAGTCATCATATTAAGAGTTGTCATTACTCACTTACGTTGTAGTCCAGACTTGCCTCCCAGCGATTTTCATGTCAAATCTGTTGTCAAAAAGAAGTTTGAAGAAATATAATTTCTACTAATGAAACACTTAAAAATTTTTTTCGAAATTTTTACAAGCTAATACAAAAATCTGAGATTTGATTTAGGTTTTTACTTGAATATATTGTAAAATAATATTTTTTAAATATTATTTTATCTATTATTCTATTATGCGAACTTAAAAACCCTTGTACCTAAAAATAAACAATTATAAATGAGAAAGGGCAATGCCCCCTCTTATCACTTCCACTCCCAACACTCCCTACATTTAAAATATATTAGACTCATTCTTTCTCTTTTCCACATTAAGAAAATACAGCCTAATTAACATTATTTTGTAGGATAATAATGTGTGCTCCCGGAATGCTACTGCTGCCGGTGGTGATGGAGAGGATCGAGCCCAAGGCCTGGATGCAGAGGATAAAGTGGGCTCACATCGGGATACAGACCGGGATTGTGGGGTTGTTGTGAGTATTGTTAACTTGTAAACTAAACGGTGACTTGGTCACCTCTTAGCGGATGGAGTCGTCACCTCTTAGCGGATGAAGTCGCCACCTCTTAGCGGATGAAGTCGCCACCTCTTAGCGGATGAAGTCAGCACCTCTTAGCGGATGAAGTCAGCACCTCTTAGCGGATGCAGTCCAATATCGAGTACTACATCATTATGTTTTTTCACTATTTGTGTCCGTTTGGACTATTTGTAATTATTTGTTTTTAAATTTAATTTATCAATATAAGTTTAATAAGGTAACACCGAGGGTTATATGTAGATTCATATAAAAAACATTTGATCCTAATGTGGTGTTTTACACTTGGATACAGTCAGTAACGGTAGACTGTCTAACTTTAATAATATTTTTTTCATTTCAGCCTAACATTCATGGTTCCGACCGCGTGTGCTATATTCCCACAAAAATGGTAAGAATTTATTGTTATTTTCCTTTTTTACACGAAATAAACTAATCTATTTATTATTATTTTTCAGTAAACTCTCAATTGAGACAATAAAACGTTTCGAAAAGGATAGATATGAAGATATATTGAAGAACACGGACGGTAAGCCGCCGGAGTACGTCTACTTCAATAAAGGACTTTAAATTGACAGCGGTTTATAAGTATTATTAATATTAAGTTAAAACGCAGTTTAGTTAGTTTTTTAACACTAAACCTACCGACAATTCTTGTATACCTGTTCCTACCGCACGCCGTCAAATTGACTGGTGATTAAAAGTTATTTTATTATAGGTATAACGCAGGTAATAATGGAAATAACTAAAAGTAAAGAGTGAAGAAAATATTATATGCATATTCTAAGAATTGTCATGTAGTTTGATAACGATTTTATAACGTTTGAAAATGTGTAAGTTTTACAAAAGTTTAAGAACGGTCAATTTGACCGGTACTTGGTAGGTTTAGTGTTAAATATTAAGTATGAATTAACTACTCCCTGTTAGCGCGGTTCAACTTATGTAGGGATGTACTTAACATAGAGGAGGAGAGATAGACGGAGAAGAGAGATAGAAGTCGCTAATTTTTTTATTAGGTCTTGTTTTCGGTAAATATAAAATATTGGAGTGATCTGTAAAAGATCTGATTTTTGGGGGGTTTTCCCCCTTCCCCCTACGGACCGCGCTATACGATACTAGCTTTTATGTGATTATCTTATTAGGACTTTTGTTGAAAAAAATTCTGAGATTAAATATTGGAGTGATCTTAATAAAAAAAAGATCAGATTTTTGGGGGGATTTTCCCCTTCCTTCCTAACCCCCTTCGGACCGCGCTATACGATACTAGCTTTTATGTGATTATCTTATTAGATCTTTTGTTGAAAACAAATCTGAGATTAAATATTGGAGTGTTCTGGGTAAAAGATCTGATTTTTGGGGGGTTTTCCCCTTCCCCCCTTCGGACCGCGCTATACGATACTAGATTTTATGTGAAGTATCTGTTATAGGATGGTTATAGTTGTTGGGAAGCAAGAAATTATTATACTGCCATTGAATTGCCGTTGTATAAAAATAGGGTTCTTAAAATAGAAAAGTGTAATAAATATTCTAATTTTGTACCAAAACAGGAAAATTTCAAACTCGAATTACTCTTTTATGTAGTGTGCTGTTAATTTTCAGTAATAATATAATTTATAAAATGTAATGATGACATGAAAACGATAACTGTTTTGACGTATATACAGTGAATTCCCGTACAACGCGAATTCGTATAACGCGAACAGAAAATGGAGACTCGTATAGCGCGATCAAGTGGTCCCGCATTACGCGTATGGTAAATTTGACATTTTGTATTTGTTTGTAAATGCAGATGTTTATGCTTATATGTTTACATATTATGAACAGTAAATATGACAGTTAAAATACCTAATTAAAAATACAATGCATATGCACATTTGAAGATATAATAATATAATTTAGAGGTGTTTTTAAAGTTGCACAAATAATTTATGTCCCGTATAACGTGAATTCGTATAATGTGGATTCGTATAACGCGGACTCGTAAAACGCGGATAGTACACCGCGTTGTGCGGGAGTTTACTGTATTTCCTTTATGTAAAATATATTTATTTTTGTGTATGTGTTGATTTTCTTATATTGAAATATTTTTATCACATCATCATCGCTTTGGACATTATTATTGTTAGAATTAATTAACTGATTTAGCTTTAAGTGAAATTGTGTTTTTTTTTGTCTGTTTTTACGCCTTTTTTAATGTCACATTTTTATTGCATTTTTTAACTATTCTCAATAGCATTTCTGAATTTTTTAATAAATTTATACTTATATTTACATTCCGGTTTTACTTACTTGCATGTTTATTTTGTTAAAAATATTGATCTGAATTTTATTGTTTTAAATGATTTTTTCTAAACGGAAAATAATTAAATTTTATTAAACATTGTTTTTAGAAGAAGGAGTAATTTTAAAATATTAAAAATGATGTTTTTTTTTATATATATTTTTTATGATTGCGTTTTCTTTTATATAAAATTCTGTGATTCTGATAATGGTCTGATTGTGAAATCAAGCTGCTGTAACATTGTTAATGAGATGACATTGTTATATTTGAATATGTATTTGCTTTAAAAGACAATAAACTGTGGTCTGAATTTATTGTTTTTATTTAATATCTTCTAAATATTAGTAGCATTATTTTCTGATGTTTAGTAAATATAACTGTTCCCAAAATTTTAGATTTTTTAAAAATATCAATGACTAATAAAAAATAAAAAGTTAACGCGGAAAAACATAATATTTTTTAGACAAAACGTGAGAAGTAAAAATGAATATTATTTATTAATGATGTAAGGGAATTTGCAGATGCCGACACTATCCGATCATGACAATAATAATCGTTCTGAACGACCGCTGTCTGAGGTAGTGTCGCGTCCGAGAGCGACTCTAAGCTTGGTATTTCAATTATAAAATATAATATCGCTTATGTGGCAAGTCACTACACCACCGTTCATAGGAGAAGCTGAGCTGGCCTGATTCAAAAAGCGCTCTGGGCATTGGAGGGACGATCTGGTGCCTCCGTTGTTGAGGTGAGGCGTAAGTCCGGTCACCTCCAAAGAGGATAGTTAAAATCCTTAAGATGAAGAGCAGTTTGCCTATCTAGGTGCGCAGTCTGCATCTGTCCTGAAGGTGGCGAAGCAGTCTGCGGTTCATAATCTGTGGTTCCCGGTGGGTGACGAGCTGGAAAGCCGCGGCTGTGAGAACCCCCATTGCAAATATAAGACAGTTGGATCTGCCCCAGTGTCCTCAAAAGGGAGTGCGACCGCTGGTGTCGGTGGAAGCTTTGTCGTAATAGGTCGTATGTCGTTGTATTGTGTGTGTCATATGTTGTATTTCGCTGGGTCCGTGCCCAAGATCTCTTTATAGGAAAATAAGTATTGTAGTGTCTTGTAAGCCGTCCTACGTTTTCCATTATCTCAAATGGACGTCCTACGTCTTCGCTTATCCCTTATCGCAACCATGGTAGCAGAATCTTAGTTTAAGACTGGCTTGGACTTTGTAATGGCACAGAAGGGGAAAATATGATATAATTGCTATTTATTCCTCAATCGCTGCCTGGCAAAATTGGAGATCTTTCTGGACTCCGTCAGAGCGGCAGTTTGCAGACAGGTGGCCAACAGACAGAGATAGGACTATCCAGGTTTGTTATCTCTTCTCCAGAATGTCCCTCCATAAAAAGGGGATCTAACTGACCTGCGTGAATAAACTGCGCGCCGCTAGTGCACCGGTCATCGAGTACTTTCAGTCAAATTTTCTCAGAAAGCTGGTAGTATCGTAAAGTATTATCTGATGGCGAATTAATCATCTTACAGATATAAAATTGTATTCAGATTAGAATAATTTTTGGATCGCGAAGTTCTAGCTCAATACTAAACAATATTAACGATATATATTTTTTTCTTTATGTTATAGGAGGGCGAAAGAGCTTGCGGGTCACTGTTGATATGTGATCACCGCCGTCCATGAACTCTTGCAACATCCGAGGATTCACAAGAGCGTTGGCGGCCTTGAAAATAGGAATGAATATATGCCTTTTTTGAAGGTACCCATGTCGTATCGATCTGGAAATACCGCCGAAGGAAGTTCGTTCCACATTCGAGTGGAACGTGGGAAAAAAGTCCTTGAAAAGCGCACAGTGCAGGTATGGATGGTAAAGGAGGCGATGGCGAACTGGGCGGTGGTGAAATTCGGCGGTAGGCATCAGATCGAATAGTTCTTCGGAACACTCCCCGTTGTAAATGCGGTAGAAGACGCACAGAGAAGCAACGTCTCTACGCAATGCCAAAGAGTCCAGCCGTTCGCAGAGCACTGGGTCCCCGACAATCCGAACTCCTCTCCGTTGTACGCGGTTAAATGGTAGAAGCTGATATTGGGGTGATCCGGACCAGAGATGATAACAGTACTCCATGTGTGGCTGGACCTGCGCCTTATAGAGCGCAAGTTTTTGGCCAGGTTTGAAATACTGTCTCGCTCTATTGATCACTCCCAATTTCATCGAGGCCAACTTGGCCTTGCTCTCCAGATGACCACGAAACTGACAGTCACTCGAAATGTTGAGACCCAGTATTCTGATACTTGGCGAGGCAACAAGAGGAGTGCTCTCGAAGAGCAGTGATACGACAAATGGGGTTTTCTTAATGGTAAACGTGCAAACCTGTGTCTTTAGGGGATTGAACTGAACGTGGTTCAGTTCACCCCACTCAGAGACCATCCCCAGGGAGATCTCTATTGAAGACACAAGTTTCTTTCGACACTCATCGACGTCTTCCCGAGAGAGACCTGCACGACCGGAATATACCGCATCCCCATTGCTGTCATCCGCATAACAATGTATTTTGGGAATATCCAACATATCATTGATGTGCAGGAGGAACAAAGTTGGGATAGCACGCAGCCTTAGGGTACACCAGCGTTCACGGGCTTGGGGTCCGAGAAAAAACCGTCGAGAACGACGTGTATGCTCCGCCCAGTGAGGAAGCTGGTGATCCACTTGCATAAACTCTCGGGAAACCCATAAGAAGGTAGCTTCGAAAGAAGCCCCTTGTGCCATACACGATCGAAGGCTTTCTCCATATCCAGACTAACTGCCAGACCCTCTCTCTTGCTTTCAATAGCAGCTGCCCAACGGTGCGTAAAATATAACAGAAGATCATCAGCCGATCGATCGATCGATCGATCTCCATTACTTTGGAGAGAAGAGAGGTAACGGCGATAGGTCTGTAGTTAGCTGGGTAAGAGCTATGACCTTTTTTAGGGATCGGATGGACAAGGGCACGCTTCCACGAGACCGGGACTACGCCTTTAAGGTAGGAGTGCCGAAACAGACGCGTTACCACCGGAGACAATTCAGGGGCACACGTTCGTAGCACCAATGGGGAAATGCCGTGCGGCCCACTCGACTTATTAACGTCCAAGGAAAATAGAGACGGCCTGATAGTTTTCTGCCGAAAAACTATTTCCGGCATTGAGCTCTGACACCGAGGGGTGATAGGCGGTGTCTCCCCCTGGTCGTCCAAAGTCGAGTTGGAGGCAAAAAGAGTGCCCAGGAGATCGGCTTTCTCTTTTGCCGTGTGGGCCAGAGAGTTAATCCCTATGTGCAACGGCGGTAACTATTCTGTTTGATAAATTACCTTTTATTCTATTCTATTGACATTTATTTACCATGTCATAAAATTTTTGATTATTTATGAGCATTTTAGTATCATATTTTGTACCTAACAGAACTAAGACTGAAAAAAGGCTCGTGTATTTTATTTTTAATATATTAGGTATATACCAGACAAAACTTTGCCAGACTAATCTCTTTATGATGATAACATTAACACACATGTCATGTCATTGTCTCTATGTTCAGTCTCTTCCTTCCTATATCGTTTTGCTGCTCTTAGAATTGGAGATTTAATTGATTGGTGGACCCGTAACTTTTGTTTATTTCTCAAATTCGTTGGTTCACTCATTTCACTTTTTTATAATGATGGTAATTGAAGACATACTAACAAATACATTTTTCATTTTGCCATCCTATTGTTACACCACTGCCTACACTCTTGCCAAGAGTAAATATAATATAAATATATGGTTACTTTTCTTATAAGGTTATATATATTTGTATAAAATTCCTTGTGTTTAAAATATTTTCTTTCTAATACTACTAATTTTGTCGTGAGATCGGTTGGTGAAGGTTGTTTAGTTCAAGGTAACTTAATTTTCTCTATATTATTTTTGCATTATAATCATATAATACAATTTCACAATTATATATAATAAGAGTTTCATACATAATTGATGTTTTAAATAATCAGAAGTATATTTCAATATGTAGATAATGTAAAAAAACATAAAACATTAATAGTCGGATGTTATTGAGCTGAGCGTAAGCGAAGCTCTTAACCGTTTGAGAGACCTTTTTTGTGTTTAGTTGTCTCCAGAATGCGACGAGATAATTAGCTAAAAATTTTTTCATGTAAGTTTGAGCCGAACGCAGATGTTATAGCGAAAACAGATTGAAAAAATGTTTAGCCATTCAAAAGTCATTAAGAAAAGAAGAAAGGAGAGGGGCTCAGCTCAACACACGCCGCACGGTTGGCGGATCCTAGTATTACACTCACCGGCACATTTAACCGCCCACCTCTATCATTCGTCGCCCTGTTTGTTTACGTTTATTATGGTTTATCAACTGTTTTGTTTTTTCACAAGTGGCTACTCTAGCAATAAATTAAACAGTTACACTCATAATTCGTCTCCTAAATTTGTGTCACCGACAGGTTTTTGGAATTTAGTCGTTATTTGACATTGTTGCCGTTGTGTTCCCGTGTTAACATTTCCAGTTATTTTCTACTATAGTTGTAAATATTGTTTAATTTAAGTTTCCAGTGTTTGCTTATTATTTTTAACTGTAAAAAATGCCACTCGATGCAACTGGTGCAGGTAGGGCAATGGCTTTATCGGACGCCGAGTAGAGCCAACGTTGCATCGTCCGTACACTCGGTGTACGTCGAACTACGGTACGGCATGCCATCAGACGATTTCGGGAGCCAGGCTCAAACAAGCTCAGGCCAGGTCAAGGCGGATATCGATGCACTTCAGCTCTAGATGACCGCTTCGTTATCAGCAACGTGTTGAGAAATCGCTTTTATACGGCTACTGAGGTTCGTACGCGTCTTTTTGAGGTGAGAAATGTCAGTGTGAGTGAACGAACAATTAGGAGAAGACTGGCAGAAAGGAATCTGAGTGCTTTTCGTTCAGCTCCTGCCCCACAACTGCTCCCACAATACTGTAGAGCTAGACTTGATTTTGCTCGAGAATATGCTAACTGGTCTGTTTAGTAATGGAAGGGCGTAATGTTCTCAGATGAGAGCAGAATAGTCCTAAGAGGTCCAGATGGACGTCAGTGTGTCTACAGGTGCCAAAATGAAAGGTTTGCTCCATGCGCTATAACCGAAACAGTGGGTTACCAGGAAGGATCCGTAATGGTTTGAGGAGGTATCTCTTATGAGGCTCCTATTGACCTTGTTGTGTTCGATAAAGGCAGTGTAAATGCTCAGATACGTGGAAAAAGTCCTACAAGACCCATGTTATACCTTTTGCACCATTCATTGGTGACAACTTTACATTATTGCATGATAGTGCACATTGCCATACCTCAAGGTCCGTTATAGAGTACCTTAATGAGGTCGGTATTCAAGTTTTATCATGACCGGCACGCATTCCCGATCTTAACCCAATTGAGCACATTTGGGACAACCTCAAAAAACGTGTCCTAGCAAGAGTACCAGCACCTATGACACTAGGAGAGCTCAAGAGAGCTGTGGTAGAGGATTGGCACAATGTCCCCCAATCGGATATCCAAGATATCATGGGTGGAATGTCAAACCGGCTCCAAGAAGTCATTAGAGTCCGAAGAGGCAACACCCATTATTAATTTTAAATTTTCTTTTTAATTAGACCACTTTTTTCAAAATTGAAATTGTAAAATTTTTATCGAAAATTTTCCTAAAATCAAGTTTTGCAATTTACCGTTTAATAAAACCCCTTTTTTTGAAAAATATTGTTTTTTTTCAAGACCTTAAGGGTAGCTTTCAATGTACCTCTCATAAAATGTGGTCTAAATTTGTCGATTTCTGTAAATTGAAGGAAATACAAGGTGGGCGGTTAATTGTGCCTGTGAGTGTAGTTACGAGTTGCCATTTGTAAATAAAAGGACATTGAATGGCACATGTCATCTGAAGTGAAAGTTATAATCCGGTCGTTAAGTTCGTGGAAGACATTTGTCAATAACACATTTGTGTCATAAACTTTTACTTTTTCATTGTGGGATTTATTTTGACATTGTTTTTATTATGTCAGTACCATTATAAGATACATAACACCAATTGATTGAGCGAAGCAAGCGGAGCGCTCTATGTGAGACTTTTTGTATTCTATATCCGGAGTTGACATGAAAACGGCTTTATCGATCTTCAAGAAATTTTGCACATTTATAGCGATGTTTCGTGTTAATTGATTATTCTATATTTTTTCCTGTCGGATTTAGCTTTGAGCGCTGAATTGAATATGAGTTACGCTTTGCTCAAGTCGCCGAACTCTACCGAGATTTTGCGAGCGCAGCGAGTCAAAATCGCGGTCCGGTTCTAGTCAAATATCTCAAATAAAACAAAAATGTAATAAGTAATTTAAAAAATTAATAGTCAAATATATCAAATAAAACAAAAATGTAATAAGTAATTTGTTTATTCATATTCAATGAATGGTAATTTTTATAAACAGAAATAAACTGCGGCGTTGCTTAGAGACCTAATTACAGATAATATAAATAATGTTAATGTACAGTGTTAGTGTATGATACATAAGGCACCGATGGATATATGATGGCTTTACTGATATATTTAGTTATTGGCTAAAATTGGCTTAAAATTGGCTCTGGCAAGAAAATTTTGAATTTCGAAAACGTCTTTTAAACTGTCAAAAATATCTTCGTTTTTATTCAATTGATAATTTGAAATCGGACATACAATTGGTACCTATCTTACAAATGCCTAAATATAAAAAAATATTATTAATATGTGAATGTGAAATTTTATATCTTACAGAATACGTATATTATGTAAGTACGTTTAAACTTTACATACACTAGGACACGCATTACAAATCATTCGAGCGGTTATAATATACACATGACAGAAACAACATTTTTATTTTTTGTCTTATATATAGGGCTATTTTTAATAAATTCTTGCTTTTTCCAAAAGTACCGAAGCATCGCACATGGCTTTGGCGGTGGAACGGACTAAGAACATTAAATGTAACTGCTCGAAGACGTTTAATTGCACCCTCGTTCGTACCAAGCCGTGCAAAACGGTCGCCCTCTCTAAATCCAGCCATCTTTGTAACGATAACTCTCGCTCGGTAACTGGAACTCCTTGGACTACGTCCAAGGGCCCCCATAACATGAATTCTAACACAGATTTAGCGTGGTTCAGTGACACGGCGCGTTCTTCTTGGAGGATTTCTTTCAATAGCGGCGTCAATTTCTGTTTTGGTAATAAGATCTCGATAGCTCTCAAAGCGCATTTACAAAGCGAGTTGAGGTCCTCGTCTGTCGACTTGCTGCAGTTCATATCGTCAGTTAAACTGAAATAAAATACACTCCACTTGTAAAACTATTTTTAAGATAAATTATTTAAAAAAAATATGAAATACTGTTAAACATAAAGAACGACAATGAAATGTGTAAATAGTTTTTATAAAAATTCTCACCCTTGTAAAATGCACAGCCGCTCGTAACAATTGGTTTTGGGCGCTGACAAAGAACTCAGTCTGTCGTCAGGTGTCGTCGTATTTATTGTACTTCCATTTGTTTGAATTTCCTTCATTAAAATAAAGGAGGTTAAGGACTCCGGTAGCTCCTCGACACCCCTCGCTTGGAAACACTTGAGGCCATTTATTATTTGTAACATTACGAATATAGCTTCGTGCGTGTGATCCGTTTGGATGAGGTGGTCTTGCTTCGTGTCCTCCGAGGTGTAAAGGTTTCCGCCGTAGGATTGTATGGTGTCGACTTGAGCGTGAGCTAAGACTACGATTGTTGCTGTAAAAAAGAATAGTTGAACATTTTTCACGCATAACATAATTTGTTCAAGCAATTATTTTACCAATTTCCTAAAATTAATATGTTTTTTAGTAAAGTAGACTGTTCTTTATAAGTAATGTTTATGTAATTAGTGCACACGTTAATAAATATGATTTGATAAATGCCGTTTATTCACCTTGCACTAAATCGTCTCCATCCTCCCCGAACTGTTGTAATGGCACTAAGTCACAGAATTCCGTGATCGCATTGAGGCTCAGTTGTGGCTGTAGTGATTGACAGACAATCTGGGACGCCATTTGTTCCTTAGACAACATTAATATCACATTAACTGGACCTTGATTTGAATTCCATATCGCTGGGTAAAAAAATCGCTTCCCAGCTTTAGTAAAGTTTATGTTTTGTTGTATTGTAAAATCATTCCAACGGAGATTCGTAGATGCTTTCAATCCCCGCAGCGAAGCTTGCATCATTGCACTCTGCTGTACCTGTAATTAATATTATAAACTATATAATGTTAATCCGCAGACGCCCAAATAAAGCGAAATAAATCAAAGAAAGTCTATTACTAAGTAGGAAGTTATTTTAAACTTATTTTCGTAATTAGTTCGATATAGCAAATGAATTTTGACTATAAGTTATGTAAACGGTTAGGTTAAAGTGAGGCAATCTAGGCAAAGCGATTTCTCAAACATGCCCGCGGGCACGTCCAACTAAATTACCTGCTCTAAAACCTGCGCCAGCGCTTCGTGATTAGCGATAACGACGGCACCGTAATTATCCTCAAGATTCTTGTGAACCACGCTCCTTCCTTTACGTACACGTAATTTATTTGTTGTGTTCTTCGGAGTCATATCACTCTGGTAATCATCGTTGGACGGACTATCCATGTTGTCATTGGAACTGTAAAAGCTATATGGCGAATAAATTTCGGATTCAGTCTCGCTACCGCAGTAAGGCAGTGATGACCTGAAGCCGTTTGAATATTTGGAAAATTCGGTTGTCTCTTCAGTCTTTCTCTCTGTTCGTTCCGCTTCTCTCGGTTTGACAGCGGAATCACATTCAGGTGAACTTGATCTAGCATGATGTACGTATTCGTAATCGCTGTCACTATTTTTGGCTGAATCGCAATTTTCTTCATCATATTTCGCATTGTTGTAAACATCGTCATAATTATGTATAACAGTGTCGTTTGTGGCTTGTACCAGTTCTTGCGGTTCCTCGTCGTCTTTGTCATCATCTATTGTGTTCCTGCGTTTGACTAGTTCTAATTGTGATTCTCGTTCTCGCATACTCGCCGTCCGTTCTGGCTTTCTTGGTGCTAAAGCTGATCTTATCTCTCCTGAAAAAATAACAGTTTTCTTTCTATATCTGAGTTTGGTAAGTTTGAAGAGGTAAAGCCTCTATTTATTGTAACTTCTAAATATGTCTATGTTTTAATTGTATATGTGGAATCTTAAACATATTAATTTTAATATTCTGATACAAATAAAGAGGTACATATGTACCTTAAGAGATGACTTTATTTGTTATATCGTGCATTCCTATGGTGTTTTTAGAACCTACAACCAATATTAACTTACATTATTTAGAAGTATTTAAAAGATTAACTTTTATTAATTCAACTATGTACTTTGTATGTTTAATTTTTTAAAATATTATTGGAAACTCCATAAAACTTCGTTGCTTAATGTAGAAATTATGGTCTAAACAGAGTGCCGCTAAAAAGTTCATTAAATTACAATATACACTATCTATATATAAAAATAATATTGTATATTGAAACTTAAAGTATTTCCACATTATATATGGACAATAAAATGTGTTATATTTTATATTTTCGACATTAAATCACACATGACTAATTTACTAAATGGTAAACAAGGTAAACGTACTTACCTAAATTTGCATATATGTTATCGTCTTGTTTCGGAGCCGGCGCCCAAATTTGCTGTTTCTGTTTTTTTTGTAACGCAATAGATTTTGGTGGTGGTGGTCGTGCTGGCTTAGTAAAGCTGGACGAAGCTTTACAATCTTCACTGGAAGTCCTAGGGGGTGGAGGAGGCTTGTTTACAACCCTCGGTGGTGCGTCATCTGTTGCAGAACTGCTGCCACTGTATATTGATGACACGTCGTCATGACTCAGCCGGCGTAAGTTGTCAGAAATTTCACAATTAGATTTCACCACTTCGACATTCGAACCGTTAATATCCAGCGGATGAATAATGACGAGACGAGGTTTTGGTTTTGGGGTTAAATCGAATATTTCCTCCGGTTTTGCTGTCACTTTAGTAACAGTTGCAACGCTTAACTCTTTTTTGTCTAAATCTTTTGAAGAGCCAATTCGGAGTAATTTTTTTATCGAAAATTTAAGTTTCCCTTTACGTTTTTCATCTAAAAGTAAATTGTCATGAGATAGAGATATATTTCTTCTCGGAGCAGGTTCGGGTACAATATCAGACTTTTTAACATCATCATCTGAACTTCTTATTCTTGGAAGGGAAGACATTACAGCCCTTTCCCGTTTCTCCATTTCTCTTACAACGGGTGAGTCTGATTTCATAAATCCGTTTGGATTTCTTTGGTAAATGTTGCTGCAATATTCCTCTGTCGGTGATAAAGGAGGCGTTGGTGCTTTGCGCTTACATAAACTGCTTAAAGACGTATCGCTGTCCTGTTTGGTCAACACCGGTTTCGCGTAATAAACTGAATCCAACCTATCGTCAAGAATTTCGTTGTTTTTGTGGTCGTTTACGTACCTACTAACAGCATTTTCTTTCACCTCCCTATTAATTGTTTGTACATGCATAACAACCTGTTGTTGTGAGGTAACACTTTTTTTAGATTGTTTCATAAGTGGTTTGACAGGCAGCTTAGGTTTTTCTGGTGGGACTGGTTTACCTGTTATTATATCATTAATCATGCCGTGTAAAAATGATGGACGAGGGTCCATAGTTGGAACTGGACTATTAGGTAAGGCGGGCGCTTCACTCATTTCGTCTGGGTCTGCTCTGCCATCAGGCTCACCGGCTAGTTCACGACTCTCATCTGCGGAGAATATTTTTTCTGATGCATTGGGAATGATAGATGGCATGTCCATAATAGGACTCTGAAATGTTGAATAACCATTACCAGCTTGTCCGTCACAGTTTCTCGTTTGTCCAACTGGTGATAATTTGATATTTTTATCCTCATTAAAAACTTTTATTTTAACAGTTTCCTCAATTTTGTTAAACTCAGAAAAATGACCACTGTCGTCATTATCGGAATCAGTACGTCCACTGAAGCTTTCATCATCTGAATTCAGTGAATTATTTGCTGTAGAGTTTAATGTATCTACAGCTGAGTCGACACTACTATTTTCGATATTAATTTTACAAAATTTAAACTCGGATCGGCTAAGATTTACCTTTGGCCTTTCTTGTGTTTTGATTAACGGTGATTTTCGAACAATAGTGTTCTTTTTTGTTTCTGTCATTTCCTTTTTCTCATATTCATCTTGCATATTTTGTTTTACCTTACTTTCTACAATAGAGGGCTTGCTACAATCGGTTTGACCAAAATTAAAGTCACTCCCCCCCATTCGGTTTTGTTGTAAAGTCTCTGATATTTCTTCAAGTAGTGATTTTTCAGTACATAAAATTACATCTGATTGTTTTGAGCCTTCTGACGTTATTATTGTTTCTGATTCTTTTATATACGTTGATAGGGTCATGTTTGATTTGTATCCGTTAGTGGCATCATCTGGTTGTTCAATTAAATTTATTAGGGCAGGTTTTCTTGTATGTGTTTTTACATTTGGACCCTTAGCATCAGAACCGAAAGGTGTCACCGATACCATTAATGTTTTCTTTTTTCCATCAGAATCCGTCTGAACTTTTCCTAATAATAAAGACGTATATGATTTTGCGACAGAATCACCTAATAAGTTTGCCTTTACTGTGTTAAAGTCAGTGTTAGATTTTGTTATTCGGTGTAATTCTCTTTCTTCTTCAGTGTCTGGGAAAGTGTCGTCTTCACCATTATCTTCGGAAATTTCAAATTCTTCATTGTCTGACCAATCGTCACCTCCGTAACCTATAACGCTACATACTTCTTCGGGAAAACGTACATTTCGTTTCCCCTTCTTCTTTTGATGTATCTTAAGGATACTTGAAGGATTTTTTTTAAAGAATGCGCCTCTATTTTGGAAAGGCGTCGCTAAATATTTACTACCTTCCGTTGTTTTCTCCTGCTTGGCGTGTTCTTCTCGTGATTTGAAACAGTTCGAGCAGAAATCCTTTTTCCACGCATTCTGCACGAAATTGTGACAGACAGGTGACATTTTGCTCTTAGAATAGCGTCTGTTGATTACATAACCGGCATTCTGAAAAAAAAAAGTATCTTAAGTAACCCTGAATAACGTCTGTCAAAACTATTCTCAATACACACATTATTAGCTCCGGTAATCATTCACATAGAGTGAGTGAACATGAAACACAATTTTATTTAGATATTGGAATTCATGCATGACATTAACAAAACGGAATCATGTTAACTGTTACATAAACTGTTACAATGTGAACTAGACATGTTTTATTGAAAAATATACTCTATTGGAATCTCCGGAACCGTTATGAAATGCGCAAACTTTATTATGTAAAGCAATATACACACGTGATTAGTTCAAATCGATGGTTTATTTCTAATTTATAATTCGTTAGTTTATATTGTTTTATATTAATTAAAATTAAATTCAATTTTTTTATTAATTAATTAAGGAAAATTCGGCCTTGTTATGTTGCATATGCAATCATATTCATACACGACTATCATTTTTAGTCATTTATAAATTTTAAAGGTAACTTGGTATATCAATATTTAAATTCAAATTATCTTTATTCGAGTAAGAATTAACACGCACTTTTGAACCGTACATCTTTTGTGTTATCTTTGCATCGTCTTACGTTTTTTTTATTTTAGGAGTTACCAGTATTTTAAAATAAGTAAATCGCTTAACATTTAATGCTTCTTAAAAGCCGAATAATTTTGTAAAAAAGCTAATTATTTGGTAGTTAAAGTAAGAAATAACAAATGATTTTGTGATCATTAAGAAAATCAATATTAAAATAACAATGCGTCCTAAATAAGATGTTTTGATGAGAACTTGTGTAACAAAAAACAATGCATCGCCCGATACTTCACGGTCACGGTTCCATCGGTAGTTACGTAACGCCATCTATCGCCAGAATTGATTAATATTTTTTTTTTGATCGCGGTAAAACATTGAACTGTGATAGTTGGTTAATGTTAAAGTATATTTAACACTAAACCTACCAAGCACCGGTCAAATTGACCGTTCTTAAACTTTTTTAAAACTTACACATTTTTAAACGTTATAATATCGTTATCAAACTACATGACAATTCTTAGAATATGCATATAATATTTTCTGAACTCTTTACTTTTAGTTATTTTCATTATTACCTGCGTTATTTAATAAAATAACTTTTAATTACCGATCAATTTGACCGCGTGCGGTAGGAACAGGTATACAAGAATTGTCGGTAGGTTTAGTGTTAATATCGGCTAAAGGCAGGGTATTTCCTAAAGATACCGATTTTCTTATAGTTATAAATACAAATATATTTTATCTTTTTAGTTTACACAAAAACAATTCTTACCTAAAACGACTTCCTACTTAAAACGCACCTGACTTTCCCATTTATAACAAGTTAGAATGAAACTAAAATAAACATACAAAATTGTTTGTTTAAAGAGAAATTGTTTCTTCACCGTTATTGGGTTTAGGATGACATAGTGTGTTTGTTTTGAAATCTTTAAAATACATTACATAATTTTCAATTGTCTAATGTACTATCAAAATAAACTTATTACAATTATGTATTATTGAATCTTTTATAAACAAGAACATACCAAATATTTTCTATTACTCTTTATGAAATTGTATTTTTGAACGTTATAATATCGTTATCAAACTACATGACAATTCTTAGAATATGCATACAATATTTGTTTCACTCTTTACTTTTAGATATTTGCAGTATTACCTGCGTTATATAATAAAATAACTTTTAATTACAGGTCAATTTGACGGCGTGTGGTAGGAACAGGTACACAAGAATTGTCGGTAGGTTTAGTGTTAAGTATACACCTAATTATTATACATACATGGTCGTCTATACGTCTATATTCTTTGTCTTGAATGGAGGTCAGCGTACCACATCCTTGGTTATTACAAAATATACAGAAAAGTTCTAGAGACCCACTTTACATGGTCCGTAATTGTAATTCGGAGGAATACATATACATACATTATATCTATAAGACTATTAGATTATTATAGATAATAAAATATAGTTATAAAAAAATAAAGAAAAGTTAATTTTAACTAATCTACTATATTTATGTCTTATAATTTTATACATGTTATACATACTTTATATCTATAAGACTATTAGATTATTATAGATAATAAAATATAGTTATAAAAAAAATAAACAAAAGTTAATTGTAACTAATCTTATATATGTCTAAAAATTTCATATTCAAGTAACTTATCAGCCATTCTCAAAATATTATTCTACTGATAATACCTTTATTTAATTTAAATATTTATAAGTAAAAGCCTTAAGGTATTCGGGTCATATGGGACCGGTCAGAGAAACCATCATTGTGTTGAAGTGGATCACAGATGTTATTCATGGATCACATATGTTATTCAAATTTCAATAACATGTATAGTTGTATTTATTCTATCTGGTTATTTAGGTTATATTTGTTATTGTGTAATATTAATGTTATACATTAAATAATTTGTCTTTAATTAATTTAAGTAATCGTCCATTGAGTGTCTTTTTTGTGTTATAAATTAATATCCATAGACATTTGGCCATACCTTTAATTGTGATTTAAAAAAAAAATGATATGATTTTCATTGCGATGGTAACTTCGAAATTGTACACCTGCACAAGTTTTCGAAAATTATTTAAGTAATTTTTAAGCAAGCTATTTAAGCTTTACCACTTCTATTAATTATAAGTCAGTCAGTTAGCCATTTTAAGTTAAATCTATCTTTTTATTAAATTAACATGAAATATGTATTAGGTCTCTCTCTAGTTATTATATAGTTATCTATCTTTTTATTAAATTAACATGAAATACGTATTAGGTCTCAAAGTTGAATTCTGGTTTCTTGAATATTAAAAACACAATCAGGTAAGTGATATCATCTTTAATGTCATGAGTTCATGGCTTTTTGTTAATATCTTTATGTTTTATATCATTTAACCCACGCAGTATTTTAATTACTTTGGAGACAACTTAGAATTAACAGTCTAACCAAATATGGAAAGGTTTCACATCTGAACACTTTGAATAGATTTCGTTTGATAATTGACCTAAGCGTAAGCGAAGCTCTTAACCGTTTGGGATACCTTTTTTGTGTTTATTTATCTCCAGAATGCGACGAGATAATTAGCTAAAATTTTTCTCGTGTATGTTTGATCCGAACACGGATGTTATAACGAAACCAGATTGAAAAAATGTTTAGCCATTCAAAAGTTATCAAGAAAAGAAGAAAGGAGAGGGGCTCAGCTCAACACCCGCCCCGCACGTTTGGGGGATCCTAGTAAGATGTGTGTACAATGGTATATAACATAAAAAATGTATACATATTTGTATATGATAACTTTCACAAATTAGCAGTAAAAATAATATTTCACTCGTCTGTTTGTTTATTGATCCTTAACACATGAATTTTGTCACCTTTCTATTTACATAACAAAGGCTTGAACATCATTTATAAAGTAAACATAATCAAATACTTTCCTAAAGCTACGTTTATACGTATAAAATAATATTATATAATGTGATCAAAATATAAATTAGAGTTAGCAATATTGTAGCTTAGTCTCGGTAAGTTAAATTTCACACTAATTAAGAGGTCCAAAGGTCATTTAACTTAAGACTTCTTTCTCATAATTGCAGAAACTCGCTTAAATTCTCACGAGTTAACTTAGATGTTTGAAACATTCCTAAGTAATGAAATTTAATGTTTAAATTGCATAATAATAATATTGTTGAAAGAAAGTTATTATTTTATTATTATATCATAATAAAAGTAATGTTTAGTTATTTTTTATTATCTTCTGTATGCTTAATATATTTTCTAGATGTATGTATGTATATATGGAATGTGGAAACCTTATGTTATCTGAGAAAAGTGTATTTCTGGTAAGAAAAAGTTGCTATGGTCAAGTCGGTTCCCACATCTCCCATAGACAAACTAGTTATTGTAAGGTGCGGTAAATTATGTGGATAGCCATCGCTTTCGAGGGGACTTTCAAGTTGAATTATTACTGAATACAGACACTCATACATAACAATTAGGTATATATATTGTCATTTTTTATATATATATATATTTCGTTATATATAAATCAAGCATTGGTTCAATGTCCGGATATTAAACGCTTGTTAGATAAAATTCCAGTATTAAAAGTACCTATTTTAAGTGGAACATTTTTAAAGAAATTTGTAATCGTTACTTATCTATGTATAAAAACCAAATAAATTGTATGAATTTATGTTAGTTTATTTTAATTCAGGTTATAAGCGTTGCGTGGATATTATATTTCCAGTCGAGTTGGAAGCCATAAAACGTTCTCTATTGATCTTTAACAGGTTAATGCACTCCTAAAATAAAGTGGTATGTTTTTTACTAAAAATCTAAAGTGTAAATTATATTTAGTTTGATTTAACTTAAATGAATTCTGAGTAGTTTTTTTCATTTCTTTTGAAACTTCAGACATTTCCATAGGGTTCCATGGAGAAGAACCTGCAATATTATTCTTGGTGTGATGTTGATGACATACAATTTATCTCTTTACTAAGCCTTAACACCTTAAAATTACTCCGGTTGGTATACAAATAGTGCTTTCTTAAAGTCTCCGAATTTAGGATTATAACTTTGAACCCTAGCCACGTTTCTGCACTCGTTTAGATTTAATTATAAATTTCAAATAGTAAATTTAAGACTTGATTACTCAGAAATTTTAGTGACTTGATTTAAATAAACATGGGTTAGATGCCTCAACTGAAAAAAAAATTGTTTTTGGATACAGAACATTGTAAGAACAAATACTTGTGTTAAGATATTCTTATTCTTAACTTTACATAACATCAAATTAAAAAATCTGCACTTTATGTTATAATGACGACTTTTGCAGACAGATTAGAGAGGAACGAACCTTTTAAAAACGCAATGGGTGTAGTTATGTTAACTAGGTATTAGAAACGGCAATATATTATAAACCATATAAGTTCCCTACTTCGTCAACATCTAACTTACTAGCCTTTTGGACTGAGCAAAAAAATCTCTTACGGGTTCTTTAAAAGATTATTTATCTCTAGCAAAGTCTGATACATACAGTTTACAGATCCTTAGCTTAGCAAAGTTTCTCCTTTCATGTAAACAGTTCTGAGATAAAAAGGAGAATAAGAGATATATTATATTAAAATTTCCTTGATATCCGATCAGGATATGTGTCCTCAGGCATCTATTATAAACTTCCTAAAATATCACGTTATTATCGCTTCGCTTCGTTTCGCTTGTCTCTACCGAATTAATAATGACTGCATTTCAATGCTTTTCTTCTAGGGTATCAGTAAACTGTGCGCAGATTACAAGCAATCTAGCCGGTGTGAGATATCCTGGTATACCTCAAGGTGGAATATTATCCCCCTTATTTTTTTCGTTATCTATTCAAAGTACTGCCAATGAATTACAGTTCTTTCAGTCAAATTACTATCCCTAATATCCAATATGACTGTAATTGTAAATTAAAGAAGCTTCGGAAATACTTTCATTCTATAATATCTAAAGTATAGCTTGCAGTTTACGGTTGAGAATAATCGATTAAAGCGGTTTGTTATGTCACTTTGATTGAGAAATTGCTCAATTATTTTGCCGTAGACTACATTCTGTTATTTGGGATACTTTTTTTATATTCACCCTTGACGTTGTCCGTAGAAGCAATGACCTGAATATTGGTACTAATGTTACGAAATTATTATGCGAATAATTTATTTAAAGTACACATATATATATATATATGTATATAAATATATATATGTATATAATGTAACATGTATAAATGTGTGTGTGTACATTTTTGTGTGTATTATTGTTTAATAATTTATCTACTCTAATCACATTTATGTATTGAGTTGTATATTTGTTTAGATCTTATTATTTTCTTTCAACTACATCTATACACGAACACATGTTTTGAGTTAGCTAATAGAGATAAAAAATGCTATTAGCGTTACGCCCGCCTTTTGCACATTTGTTGTGCACAATTTTTTTTTTATTATTGACATATGTTTCACATCCATAAGTGAAATGTGAGAACAAGTTAGAATTTTAGTAGAGTGTGGTATAAGAAGAAGAAAACAAAAGCTATCTAGGCCACTTCTAATTCTCTGTCTCTCTCTCTCTAAGACGCTCTTACTTGAAGTTAAAATCAATTATATAATGTCTTATCTAATCTAACCTAAACATAAACACAACCAAAGAAATTATCAAATTGCAAGCAAACATTTTATATTCAAGAAAAGAAAACATATTGTATTAACAATTCAATTATAGCTTACTTGAATTTAAGTTATCACTTATCTTTAACTTATATTTTCTTTAAATATAAACTAGAAAGCGGAATATAACTATATAAAACTACAATGTTGTCCATTGGAAAAGTTTATCTTCCGGGAAAGGCATGAAAGCTCTGTCAGAACGAGTCACTGAAGCACTATTTATAGAAAATATTCCGAATAAGGCATTGACTTGTAAACGCACACGCATTCTTTTCTTTATTCAATTAATATCAATCGAAATCAACGTGACTGTCCGTCCATATTCATATAAATGAATTAATAATGAAGTAATAATAAATAATTCGGTTTGAAACGAACAATGGAAGCCATTTTTATTGTTCACGACATCTTTCCAAAATGGCGCTGGTGAGTGTTTAACTTAATATATTTAGGCACAAGAACTATTTATTGGTATTTTATTTGTAATTAAACTTGGACTTGGACTTTTATGTGGTAACGACAATATTAAATCTTGTCTTTGTTTCAAATGTCCGTTTGTGTGTATTTATATAATTATTTACACAGCACAAACAGTATTTATATAATATGTTAACTTAAAGGTCAAAGCAGAAAATTTATAAGCACGAATACTGCTAAATGACATCACTATGTAAGAACTTGGAGACAAGGTCACCTCTTTATTGTCCACTACCTGATCGGATGGATCTTGGAAATATAACATTCATGTAATTTTAATACCTAATGGCAGTATTTTAAATAAATTAATTGAATATTACAAAGTTGTAATTATGGATTTTACAAGCTCTGTAAGGATTTTGAATTGTCTTCATAGTTAATATCTGAGTTGGGTCACTATAACTTAATTTTAATATTCAAGCAATATTATATGTAAATAGTAAAGAAAATAGTTTGTAATACAAAATTGAGAAAACTTTCTAAAACTTCTTAGACACATATATAAAATACGATAATACCTACTGTAACTCTTATTTTGTTTTACAGTGAATTTTGTTTGACATTTATTTCAGTAAAATGAATACAAAAACATCAAACGGCTAACAATATTAACGTCAACCGATATAAACCTAGTCGGTTTATATCACCAGATAACGGCAAATACAAACTGGTTAACCCATTTGATTGCGATTCATACTTAACTTTAATAACAAAGAAAGTAAACTAAAATTAAGTAAAACCACTGAATAACTTATAAAAAGTAAACACGTAAATCGCCATTAAACTTAACTACACTTATAAACAAATATTTTCATTGCAATTTAATATATTATACTAAATATTATAAAACGTATACTTGTGTGAGCTGACATGTTGCAGCATTCAACTGTAACATAATGCAATATTAAATTTAAAAAAAAAAAAAAATGTTTGTAATAATTTCATTACCAATTGCGACAATGAATCACAAAGCCGGCTTGTAACAGTGATTACGATTCTATGAAAATAACACGTTTCCTGCACAACACACATAAGAATCATCACGACTCTGAAGAAGTGTAATTAATGAATTACCTAACACAACCGTAACGTGTTACCAGAACAGAATTACCAGAACGCTATTACCAGAATATTATCAATACAACTGGTATACCATATTGCCCCACACAGCAGCGGCGTTACGGCTACTGACACCCCGGGCAAAAATATTTAGGCACCCACTTAAGGAAATCAATATCGAGTATTTATTTTTTGCTGAACCAGATCATCTGACAGCTGAACATAGTTGTGAATACGGAACATAGAGCACAGTATTGAGGGTACACAGCGCGGAAGCCAGAAAGCCGAGGCCCCAGACCTCAGCGCCCCCCAAATTTGGCACCCCGGGCCGTCACCCCATCCCGCGCCCCCTTAATGCCGGCACTGGCCCCACATGTACAAAGCTTTCCGTGGTATATACTTTGCAATACTTCAAAGTAAATTATTAGTATTTTTCATACAAATAAATGACTACTTTGTTTCATTAACAAAGTTCAAAATAACTTGTTTTGTTGATAACAAATGATAAAATATGACATTAATCCAATTTAGTTCTAAACATTGTCGTAATTATTTATTTCCTTTGTACATCTAAAATTAGCTCTCTTATCCCGGGATTACACTGTTATTAACAGGAAAGTGTAGTGTTTACGTTCAATTAATGTTATTATTGCAATAATTCATAGCATTTATAAAATGTCAACTCTAGTTAAACTTATTATTATTCTATTCTTATAGTTTGAAATAACTTACATTTTATTATCTGTCAAAAATAAATTATAGATTAAGATATATTTTATTTTTGACAGATAATAAATGACGGACAACAAACGTCAAATTAAAAAAATATCAATACAGGTCTGGCATTAAAATGTTATGTATATTATAATAATTATATTTTAATGTATTAAGGAAAACTTATATGGCCTGATGAGTAACACAAGTCAATACATAATTATCGCACAGCGATAATAAATCGGAAGTAGTCAGTTTACTCATAATTTAGTCATCAAGACGATGTCATAATCGATTTGCAGAGCTCAATAGATAAACAATTAACTATCAATAACTTTTTATCAATATCTATTACGTTTGATTTAGATTGTATTACTTTATTAGGAGAAGAGATTTTTAATTGCCGGTTTCTAAATGATGTAAAATGCCTGTGAATAAGGTTAGAATAACAAATTAATTAACAATGCTAAAACCATCGAGAAATTGCATTGCTAACTTAAAGAAAGTAAAGGCTTGCAATCCAATCCAATCTAATCCAATCCAATGATATTACAGATGTAAAAAATAGTTAAATATATGTTTATTTGAACATACCTTTATATATAGGTAGTTTTTGGCTACCAGTTATATAATAATCAACTGCCAGCCGCAGCCCTATCGCCCAAAGAGTAATCTATTTATAAACAGCACATAAACTATAATTAGATGAAGTTACTGACCCTTTCGATCTAAACGATATTGGGTTCAGTTTTACTGTTCGACTCGTATCCGCTATTTGATGGCGTGTTTACTAAATACATAACAATTTTATGGCCAAATATATAGCACTTCCGTCTTAATTAAGTCTTACGTGTATAGTTAATGTTTGAGCGGATTATTTGTATCTAAGATATAAAAATTACATAAAAAAGAAGTCTAGCTTAAAATAAATTAGGGGTGCAAACAAACCTTCAATTTGGACTCGCTGCGCACGCGAAATCTCGGCTGCCGTTTGCATATTGAGCGAAGCGAGCCCAGTGTAATGAATCATCGTATGTGTGTTGTTTTTTGACGATTATTCCTCAACGATAGGACATTTTCCAATTTTTTTTAAAACCATCACCTATTGTGTGTCTTTTTGAATGCAAAAATTTCATAATTATCCGCCGAGTTTTAGAGCCTATTCGTGACAAAGAATGTGAAAAAGTCTCCAGTAGAGCGCTCCGCTCGCTTCGCTCTATAATTTCTAAAATATACCAACACAAACTTGAACTTAATAAACCAAGTGTGATGTCACGTACAGACATACAGACAATACATTTGTTATTAGAGGACCTGTTACAATGACTGTGAACAATGGATGGGAATTTCGAAATCTTAATGCTTACGTTGTAAAGAAAAATTATAAAAGACATTACGTGAATTACACTAATGTAACACATTTTTTTCTTTAGCAGCTTTCTTCTGTGATTTTTGATTCATATATATTTTAAAACCAACATTTTTTTACATATTTTATATAATAGAAATGTGGATAATATTTATTATAAGTATTTCTAAAAGCAAAGTGTCTTAAAATAATAAAATAATAATATATATAGACAAAATAATAAAAAAATATTGTAGTACGAAAAAAAAGGAGTAGGAAAGACATTTCCTATATAACATAATACATCCATCACCACTGTCCGTCTGTCAACACGTGGTTGTGACAAACAGACACTTTAAACGATAATATATATAATATTATACATGTGTTCATTT
Source organism: Melinaea menophilus ssp. n. AW-2005 (assembly GCA_918358695.1). Lineage (NCBI taxonomy): Eukaryota > Metazoa > Arthropoda > Insecta > Lepidoptera > Nymphalidae > Melinaea > Melinaea menophilus. Next base: position 655,300 of record OU911052.1, read on the forward strand.
TAACACATACACATAATGTTAGTAGACACACCATAGCCGCTGGGTTATTAAGAAAAAACATTGATGAGAAAATCTTTTTTGATTAGAGATTATATTACACCGATTGGTGTGTTAACCGTTAACCGTTTGGGAGACCTTTTTTGTGTTCAGTTGTCTCCAGAATGCCACGAGATAATTAGCTAAAAATTCTCTCATGTATGTTTGAGCCGAACGCGGATGTTATAGCGAAAACAGATTGAAAAAATGTTTAGCCATTCAAAAGTTATCAAGAAGAGAAGAAAGGAGAGGGGCTCGGCTCAACACCCGCCGCGCACGGTTGGCAGATCCTGGTATTAAATAGATTGGTGTGTTATAATAACTAATTATACCACTTCATTAACATTTTTGGGCTTCTATGCTTACGTTTTAATATTAACTGATAGAGAATGATTTTAGTATTACGGATAAGTCTAAATTATCATCTTTGGCTATAAATAAATACTGTTTTAAAACTATATATAAATGTACCAGTGTTATTATCGGATTATTGAACCATCGTTACATTAATAACACACATGGTTCAATTAAAAACAGATGATGCAGCGATTAGTTCACCAAATGTCATTAGTTCACAAATGAAACATTAATTTGATGACATGCAATTTAAATGAATGAATTAGTTGTTATAATGTGTAAGGAGATGTCTTACATCAAACTTTACTAAATACAAGAAACTTAATTGATAATAATAATAACAGTTCTATAAAAAAAGTATAAATATTATTTATTTATCTTTTCCACTTTGAATCCATGTCAGTTCAGTTGTGTATCAAATGGAAGTGACAGGAGAGCCTATTTTGTTATCGTACGTATCAAAATAAGTTCTGTAAAGACAGTCTCCAACTTAAAATATGGCTACGAGGGTTCCAAACGCGCCCTGCTCTAAGAAAAACCACACAACAAGCTTAGGTTTTTTTTTAACTGTGATCACTGTTTCACAAACGTCAACATATTTAGTGAGCAATGTACGAACAACTAGAACCATCGCAATCAATTCAATTTTCAGACAATTTTGAACATATATTTTGTTTCACTAACTTCTTTTAATAGAATAACTATTAAGTTATTCTATTAAAGTGGAAGTAACAAGCTGCTCAACTCAACATTCTTAACCTGTATAGGTCAAGTGATTTTACAACAGGAAATGGTTCAGTTTAAAAACACTATAGTTTCGTAATAAACAATTGGTATTTATATTAAATAAAATATTCGAAAATAATTCTTCCTTTTTGAAATAAATGTATTTATTATTTCATTAACTATATTCTAAATATTTAATAATCTTAATAGGTTATACTAATATTTGATTATTACCCTTAATTTGACTATTAATCAGGTTAAGTTACAGTTATCTATCATCAATTAATTACATTAATAAAATATGTTTTATTTGCATCGTGATTCATGACCTCATAGAGGTGATTTCATTCTAATACATAATTCAATCTATTAAGTCCTTGTCACGCTCCAGTCTAGACCTAAAGAAACCTTACTAAGATGTTTAATTTACAAGCCATCTTTGAAAGATAAAGGATGGTTTTTGTTGCCATTAACAAAAAATATATCAAAATTTTTATTATAGGTTAAATATCTCAAGATTTTTAAATAATACTACTATATTTGTGGAAAATAAGATAAAGTACTTATCATTGTGTGAGACTAGCACGATATTGTATACTTTTAGCACGTGAGCGATATTGTTGTGAGAAATAACGATATCTCATGATAATGGGCAAATTTCATATTTTTTTTTCTACATCATACGAACAATTATATGATCTGTCATCTTAAGATATCATCTTTAAAATGTAAGTTTCTTTGTTTTTAAGTTATTAATTATATTGTTCATGTTTACTTTTTACATGTTTCAAATTAAATACAGTTAAGGTATTCTAAAATAAGGAATATTAAAAGAAATTATGATTACTTTTATTTTAGTTTGAAATTAGTAAAATGCTGTTTGAGATTTATTGCTCATTTATGTAAAAACAAAGACAATACAAGTTACATTTCAATACAACAGACACTTATAAAATTTATATACAAATAAGACCTACATATTTACCTTAATGCTCTCCGCATTCCTGACACATCCTTATAATAATAAGAATCTCCGAATGAATATTTAAAAACTTTCAGTCCAGTGAAAGTAACCTCGGTGGTTCTTGTACACTAAAAACACTTCACCTCACTGACACGAGTTCATCAGAGAACTGATTTCGTTTCGGTTGGTGACGTCACATTTAATTTTTGTTATGGGGTCTTGTGTTATTTATTCGTAACGATCGTTAGTTGTGTATGACGCAGCACACGTCTGCACGCTATGGATGCGCGAACGTAAGTGAGTGGCGCAGACGCAGCTGAGAAGTATTACCAGTTCGAGAGTTGTGTTCGAAAAACTTACATTAAAAAACTAGTTTACAAACATTTTGAATTTCACATAACGTGTTAGGACTTTATTATACCTAGAAACATGAACTTTTTAATAAATAAATAAAATAAACCCCATTAACTAAGATGCCATGGTGTTTCACTGAACTTAATCTATAAGTGTAATGAAATATAAATCTTTTAAATAAATAATATAGTAAACATACGGGAAAATTATTGGGAGGTCGAAAGGTCATATGATAGCAACACCAACTAGCGCGGGTGCAGTGCGACGTTGCGTCCGTTGGAATGCAGTCTCCCTCGCTCTGTCAAGCATCAGTTTTCTCTATCGCCATCTCACTCACACATGTATGAATGGTCACGGATATTGTATTAAATAATATGCCTTTCAGATTTATTCGTCCCTTTCTGTTTTTAGGTTAGTTAGATTTATAATACTTTGTGTGTTTGTCGTAAATGAAACAATTACTACTATTTGCTTCTATTTTACAGCAATGGTTTGGTTTCTAGATCTTTATATGACCCTGATTAATCTTTTATTTGAGAATAATATTTTAAATTGATTTTCGAAATAAGTAGAATAAGTGGAAGATTATATATCATAAGATATGAGAACTAGGAAATATTTTTTATTGACAGCAATTGGTAGGTCGCTAAACGAGATTATATCAAGAATCACGTTTTGTTAACCGTTAGTCGAGGATATGGAGATTACTCTTTAATTTTATAGATATTTATTTATATATGTATCTATTATCAAATACGTTTTTGCAGGATTAACTTTTGTGTTATATTACCAGAAAAATATGTTTAAAATGAAATTAGGCTGAATCAATTAGTGTTCATTTGATCCGTTTGTGTTTGAAGACAAGGGAAGAAGAATAGGTCGACCGACCCATTACTGTTTTGAACATTATTTAACTTTTAACATTTGTAATTACAATTGTAACAAAAGAAAGATGGTAAGATTATATTACCATCGAAAATGTACAACAATATGGAAAACCTTGTTAATTATAACCGTTATATACATAAATATAAGTTTGTCAAACACGTTTGTTCATTCTTGTGCCGGCTGTTTGTACAGCTTTCGACGAATCAATATAAAAATTGACACCGACGCAGAAATCACAGTAATATTAGCTTAACACTAAACCTACCAAGTACCGGTCAAATTGACCGTTCTTAAACTTTTGTAAAACTTACACATCTTTAAATGTTATAATATCGCTATCAAACTACATGACAATTCTTAGAATATGCATATAATATTTTCTTCACTCTCTACTTTTAGCTACCATTATTAGCTGCGTTATATAATCAAATAACTTTTAATTACCGGTCAATTTGACGGGGTGCGGTAGGAACAGGTATACAAGAATTGTCAGTAGGTTTAGTGTTAATAAAACTATATTTGGCCAAAAAAGATTTGGTATAATTTTATTATGAATCGATTTTGTTGGGATGAAAAGACGACAACGTAAAACTCTTTTATTTTGTTAAGAATATACACATGCTTAAGGAGACTTACAATGACGTGCGCTATGGCCATATTGGAAGCAGATGTAGTCAGGAGTCACAACGGCTGGGAAAATACAAAGTATAATTGTAGGCCGTCTGTCAGTCAATATTACTACAAGTAATATAACTTTTAGTTTATTTTTAGGTTATTAACTCAGAAGTTACATTTAACTGGCAGTTAAATAATTAGAGGGACCCCGAGGTCAACCGACAATTACGCTGCGGGTCCCTTCGACCCATACACAATTGAATGCTGTCAATGACCCTATGCTTTCTGACAATCATTTCAAAAATTTACAGACATTGATCACTTTGTCGAAATTTCTTTATGATTTCAATATCAGACCACAAACTGACACAAATGATGCAGCATTCTTTGGTATTTCTAGAAATGTAAACCAAAAAATAAACACACATTAACGCCTTTCAACACACACACACACACACACACACACACACACACACACACACACACACACACACACACACACATGCACATTAAACTAGGACAGTGTTAATATACGGACCGTTAAGAGTTTTTATATTTTGCTTTCGTTGATATAATTTAATGACATTTGACAGCCACGTCTAATGAGATTTTTTTTTTATTATCTATTAATTAAATATATTTTCTGTTTTATATTTAATATTTTATAAAAAATTATGTTGATTGTTTTTATTTGTGTTATTATTATATACATTTTGGAGGTATCTATGACGCGATTTACAATAACGTCGGCCATGATTGCAAAGCTGTCAAAAAGGAAGTTAAGTTCGAGAGGTTTTAATTTAATTTCAATTACATAATAACCAAGTATTAATAACTAGGGGCAAAAGACCCCCAATTTCGACTCGCTGCGCTCGCGAAATCTCGCATGCCGTTTGTATATTGAGCGAAGCGAACCTAGTGTAATGATTCATCGTTTCCCATTGACTTCAATGAGATATCAGTTTTTTTACATGATATAAAAAAAAATGTTTTTTTGAGGACATTTTTTTTTTTAAAACCATCATCTAATGTCTTTTTGATTGCAAGGTTTCATAATTTTCCGTCAAGTAGTTTCCACCCAATTCGTGACAAAGAATGTAAAAAGTGTCCAGTAAAACGCTCCCCTCACTTCGTTCGCTTCGCTCAAAATATTATTATACTGTATACTTATTATTTAAACGATTATAACATTTTTTAAATAATTGTAATTCTTGTAACAAGGTATCAACAGACGTGTTTAAATCCACAAACATTTTGTTTAAAAATATATTTAAAAATAGGATATGAATTAAATTTTACGTATATATTTTTATTTATATATAAATAATAATAAAATGTACCAAACATATATAACTAGTGGTTGTGTTTGATTTTCGGAGTTCATTCACCCGTGATATATTTAGTTAAACGTTTAAAGACATTGTAACGGGAATAGTATTCACTGAAGAACATATAAGAAAAATATTATAATAATATTATACAAAACCACTATCTATTTTATATTTTCTTCATTACATAAATTGATTAAAAAAAGTAAAATATATAGTAAAATAATATAACTATGATACATCTAAAAGACATATACATATATATATATATATATATATATATATGTTAAAATATATATATTCTTTAAAATTATAGATATACTATGCGATAAAGCGTTCTATGATTTATACAAATTTGCTTATAAAGCTCGTTTAACGGTTAACATCCTAAGAGAGACCGGTAGAGATGGTAGAGATGACTCTCATAGAGTCAAGCAATTAGTTACATTCTGATATATATATATATATATATACATAATAAATTTTCTTTATAAAAAAACGCTGACAAATAAAAAAATATATTATTTTCATAATAAAAGTAAAAGCTGTTTAACCAAAACCAAGGTCAAAATATAAAAAAGTTAATGAATTGACATATTTTTTAAGTTCATTGCCATTCTTATAAATAATAAGCCCACAGCAGATGTTGCATGAATCTGCTCAATTATATTTATATGTCAAATAATTTAATGGAACCAATATTGGTTCAAAATAAAGCCTATATACACTATTGTACTCTAAAATTAATGTAACACTGCCCTAAAATTTATGAGTAACACACTTGGCACAATATCAAAAACTGAATCACTATGACATACAAACATCCGGAAAACTATTCGAACTTTTGGGTATTGGTGATGAGGTTTCTTGGAAAATGTTATGTTTTTTCAAATTATATATAGAAACGATCTATGGTTCATAATGAGATACTTCCTATCACACTATGAACCATAGATTGGAGTAGAAATATTAATAAGGTCAAATAAGGTCATTCACCCTATCAATAAAAGACATCAGTAGATTTATACCCATGGTTTTTACAACCACGAACAAAGGAGAAAGTACCATAACAATAAATACAAATGGTGCTTGATGATATGTGACGTGGTTTGATTGTATCGTAACCTAGTTGTCGTGTTTAGATAATCAATCTTTTTTTATCTATCTTTATCCATTTGATAGTTTGGTACGAGCATATGAAGATATCTGTCTTCTTAATACCATTCCTGTCAAATAATCTGTCTATTTTACTGTATAATCTATGGTTTTGTACATACAGTAATACCCCGCTTTACGCGAGGGATACGTTCCAAAAAAAATCGCGTTAGCTGAAATTCGCGTATAACGAGGTTTATGATTAAACATTGTCAAAAATTATAACAAAAAAATACAAATAATTTTAATCTAGACTTTTTATTAGACTTTGCTCTGGCAAATGGTCTGTCCCAGCTGGTAAAGACGCACACTCGTCTACCGGACGTGGACAGCCACACGCCCTCTTTGTTGGATCTTCTGCTGACTACACATCCAGAAAAGTATCAGATCACTGTCGAGGCTCCCTTAGGTTCCTCTGATCACTGTCTGGTACGGAGTGTAGTGCCCATTCAACGGTCGGCTCGCACAACACCTGCGACTCGACGCGTTTGGCACTACAAGTCAGCGGATTGGGATGGAATGCGGTCCTTTTTTGCATCCTACCCATGGGGGCCGATTTGTTTCCCTTCCGATGATCCTAGTGACTGCGCTGCGGCTGTAGCTGATGTGATACTACAGGGCATGGAACTATTTGTACCAAGCTCTGTGGTACCACTTGGTGGCAGATCGCGGCCTTGGTTTGATGCGTCTGTCAGGGCTGCAGCAGCTGGCAAACGGCAGGCTTATCAAGCTTGGGTCAATGCGTTAGTCACTAAGGATCCGAACTCTAGAGTTCTGAAGAGGAAATATAATCGTGCCTCCAGATTCTTCAAACGGCAAATCGCTAGAGCAAAGTTCAAGCATGTCGTCAAAATTGGGGATCAGCTGGCAAAGTACCCGCCTGGCACGCGCAAATTCTGGGCGCTTTCAAAGGCCACTCTGGGAAACTTTAGCCAGCCGTCCCTACCGCCGTTGCACATGGGGAATGACTCTCTGGCCCACACGGCAAAAGAGAAAGCCGATCTCTTGGGCACTCTTTTCGCCTCCAACTCGACTTTGGACGACCAGGGGAAGACACCGCCTATCATCCCGCGGTGTCAGAGCTCAATGCCGGAAATAGTTTTTCGGCAGAAAACTATTAGGCAGTCTCTATTTTCCTTGGACGTTCATAAGTCGAGTGGGCCGGATGGCATTTCTCCATTGGTGCTACGAACGTGTGCCCCTGAGTTGACTCCAGTGCTAACGCGTCTATTTCGGTACTCCTACCTTAAAGGCGTAGTCCCGGTCACATGGAAGCGTGCCCTTGTCCATCCGATCCCTAAAAAAGGTGATAGCTCGGAACCAGCTAACTACAGACCTATCGCCATTACCTCTCTGCTCTCCAAAGTAATGGAGAGCATTATTAATAAACAGCTCCTAACCTACCTCGAGGATCACCAGTTGGTCAATGACCGGCAATATGGCTTTCGCCATGGTCGATCGGCTGGTGATCTTCTGTTGTATCTTACACACCGTTGGGCAGCTGTTATTGAAAGCAAGGGAGAGGGTCTGGCAGTTAGTCTGGATATGGCGAAAGCCTTCGATCGTGTATGGCACAAGGGGCTTCTTTCGAAGCTACCTTCCTATGGGCTTCCCGAGAGTTTATGCAAGTGGATCACCAGCTTCCTCACTGGGCGGAGCATACAGGTCGTTCTCGACGGTTTTTGCTCGGACCCCAAGCCCGTGAACGCTGGTGTACCCCAAGGCTGCGTGCTATCCCCAACTCTGTTCCTCCTGCACATCAATGATATGTTGGATATCTCCAACATACATTGTTATGCGGATGACAGTACTGGGGATGCGGTATATTCCGGCCGTGCAGGTCTCACTCGGGAAAACGTCGACGAGTGCCGAAAGAAACTTGTGTCTTCAATAGAGACCTCCCTGGGGATGGTCTCTGAGTGGGGTGAACTGAACCACGTTCAGTTCAATCCCCTAAAGACACAGGTTTGCGCGTTTACCACTAAGAAAACCCCATTTGTCGTATCACCGCTCTTCGAGAGCACTCCCCTCATTGCCTCGCCAAGTATCAGAATACTGGGTCTCGACATTTCGAGCGACTGTCAGTTTCGTGGTCATCTGGAGAGCAAGGCCAAGTTGGCCTCGATGAAATTGGGAGTGATCAATAGAGCGAGGCAGTACTTCAAACCTGGCCAAAGACTTGCGCTCTATAAGGCGCAGGTCCGGCCACACATGGAGTACTGTTCTCATCTCTGGTCCGGATCACCCCAATATCAGCTTCTACCATTTGACCGCGTACAACGGAGAGCCGTTCGAATTGTTGGGGACCCGGTGTTCTGTGAACGGCTGGACTCTTTGGCATTGCGTAGAGACGTGGCTTCTTTATGCGTCTTCTACCGCATTTACAACGGGGTGTGTTCCGAAGAACTATTCGATCTGATGCCTGCCGCCGAATTTCATCACCGCACAGCGCGCCATCGCCTCCAATACCATCCTTACCACCTGGATGCGTGGCGATCCTCCACTGTGCGGTTCTCAAGGACATTTTTTCCACGTACCACTCGAATGTGGAACGAACTCCCTTCGGCGGTATTTCCAGATCGGTACGACATGGGTACCTTCAAAAAAGGCGTTTATTCCTACCTACAAGGCCGGCAACACTCTTGTAAATCCTCGGATGTTGCAAGAGTTCATGGGCGGCGGTGATCACGTCCATCCGTGACCCGCCAGCTCGTTTGCCCTCCTCTTACATAAAAAAAAAAAAAAAAAAAAAAAAAAAATCAATCACTTTAATTCTAGGAACACTTTATGCAATAAATACTCTTATTTTTTACGGAAAAATACATCTATTGTTGATGACTACATTATATTTATACACACTCTTTCGCCTAATTCGAGGCATTTGAGCGCGAAATTTGCATCCGCGTTATAGTGAAACCGCGTATAACGGGGTCGCGTAAAGCGGGGTATTACTGTACTAAGGAAATGTGATGACACATAGAGACGTCTCTGGATTTCTATCTAGAGGTGTCTCTAGTCGATGTAGCCCTCTTGTGCCATTACTACCCCTCTCTAGTACCCTCGGTCAAAATGGATGAGGTACAAATATTAAAATCTTTACGAATGTTATGTTGGTTATAAAATGGTCATTGAAATTTTTTTCCGTATCTGTCCGTTTGCGTCGGTAATTCAGAATTGTACGAGGTTAGAAAGATAAAAGATTAAACCGATAAAGTAGGAAGTTACTAACCAATGTGAAACAAAACGCAAGCGAAGCCGCAGGCAAAAGCGTTAAAGTTATCAATAGTTTTTTTAAATTATAATTAAGATTTAGAGATTATCTTATTCAGTTAAATTCGATCATTTAAGAAAAAAAAGGTTATCAATCAAATATATAATCACGATCAAATATGATTCTGTTTAATAAAATCAGACTTTTACGTCTTTTAAATAAAATTTCCGCAAATCCGCGAATCTAATTAACAAATATCGCACACTTTCTCCGAATACTCTTTATGTTAAATATTTATGTAACGGATACAACTCAGAATATTAATTAGTTTCATTTGAGTTACGCAATTTTATTCGTTCATTTAATTCGATCATTCATTTAGTTCCATTCATTAGTTCCTTGTAATAACTTGGAGTCAATGACTTCGAGGAGTTGAAAATTTTGATTGATTTCCATTATAAATTTTATTGAACTTAGTTTATGTAAGGATATATATTTGCACACGTTTAGAATGTAAATAAAGAGAAAATATTATGCCATAGTGTTTTATATTATATAACATTTTCTTACATAAACATATTATACTTGCAAATGTACATACATGTTGGTTGGGGCATCGCGTGTCGTGTAAATTAGTAATTGCACGTTTTTGAATGTTGAAGGAATTTGGCCACGACTCGTTATTGGTTGAAATAATCATAATGGCAAAATGTGTTTCATAAAAGCCTTAACATCATTGGATAAATTTTAAATTATCATAACATAGCTAAATTCTTTAACTATTTTTTTAACCGCTTCTCATATATGGCAAATGACAAATGGTTGGTTGTGATTTGTAATTATAACTGCCGTTAAGACAATATTTAATAAAATAAAAATGTATAAATATGTACATTCTCACATATATTATAACTGTCTGAAAAACAATATTATTGTAAGATCACGGAAATTGCTTTAAATAAACATAATTTGCTTTGAGAACTCGTTTCGCGCGTAGTAGAACTCAGAAGCTTCGAACGTTTTTGTTACTAACGCTGTTGCTTGAACTTCGGCCGCCATTTTTCATTTTAAAGTAAATAGACAAAGGGTAGGAATACTCCTTGATCCCTCTGATGTTAAATGATATCTAAGCAGCACTTCTCAAGGCAATAAAAATTCAAAAATTCAATATTCAAAATATCTTTATTCAAGTAGGCATTTACACGCACTTTTGAATCGTCAATTACTACAATACAAAAAAAGATCAATGTAGTCAGTACGTAAGTAAGCTACCACCGGCTCGGAATGCTGCTCTGTTGAGAAGAGCCGGCCAGAAACTCAACAGTTGCTCTTTTCAAAAGAAATATAACAATAGGTGATGTACATTATAATAATATAAATCCTGCAAATGATTCAACAACTTAAGTTATATATTTCGATCCACTAAAAACTCTTGAACGTAAGCTTTATTTAATAATAAACTTTTGATTTTAGATTTAAAACTAAGAAATGGAAGGTCTAAGAAGTCTTGTGGAACTTTATTATATATGCGTAAAATATAAATAAGATAATTATACCGATAAAGCACTACCTAATTAGTCACATGTTATAATCGCTTTCGCCCATAACATGTATCATATTTGTTATGTGTAATAAGCATTAGAGGTTACGAAACTTCTTACTGTGTATCGGAAGATCAGCGGTTGAACAGGTACACACCACGAACCTGTATCTTTAATATCTGGTTTTGAGAATTCCGAGATGCTTTTAAAAATATGTTTAGATTTATTGTACCTGTATTTAAATTGTGTCTAGACTTTAGTTTTCTTTTATTATTATATTTATTTTATTTTTGTATTGTAACTAATATCAGAAGTAAATGTTATTTTCTCTTTCTTTTTCTTTTTCTCTCTTTCTCTCTTTATATAAATATAAATCCAGTAACATAATAAATAATTTGTTATTTCAAAGCTACTGCAATTGAGATTGGTTTGAGATTAATTCAATTAATATTTATAGTGGAAGTATATAATTATATTTGTTTATGATAATTTAAGATGGTCGAGTACCGGATAGCGGGCGTGGGAGCGGTTCTTTGGGAAGTCACGGATGGACGGACAACGCTCCTTGTTTTTATATACATATCATTTGAACTTCTCCAGTCTTTGGGGCGTGAAGCTTAATTTAGGGCTTCGGTAAAGTAAAAAGTGTTGTAACTTAAACATGCGAGGAGGTTTTTTGGCAGACAAGACTACAAGAGTAGAAAAAAAATGTTTTAAGATAAGTTATTTTATAAGAATAAATAAAAGAAATCGTGCCTGAACTGGGTGAGTTGGACGTTTGACATTCCTGTTGTAACCTTGGCTGGCTTCAGAGTAATGAAGCGTGTCCGGTAGCTGAGATACAAAAACTTTAAAAGGCCATGAATAGATTTTTTACATACATTTTAATAATTTTGACTTTTTTATTATTTTTTCAATTTACATTTAACATTGTCCAAGACTCACTTACATTACAATTTAACATTAAAAGTTCTTGAATCTTATTTTTAATTAACTGTGATTATTAAAATTATTTCAGATTCTTCCCTTTCCAATCTTCGGAGGTTAAAGGGGGGGAATGGTATTCTTTAAATATTTTCTTATTGAAAATAAGAACTTATCTTTTTTGTAATAATAAAATGTTTTGAAATATCCACATCAAGCTCTTATTAATTTAAAATTATATTTCAAATATATATGTATATATATATATATATATATGACGACTACATTTTTAATGGTTTTGATTTTAGATTTTCCTTAAACTTTTACTATAAAACGAAGTCTCTTGTCAAATTTCATAGTTGTAGGCCAACGTAAAGAACCCTAATAACTGTGATTCCCTTTTTTGTATCAGGAGCGGCCTCATTTTTTATGTTAATTTAGAAGTTTTATTTTTTCACAGCTGCAAGAGTGTGAGCCCTTAGTATGTGATTTCTGGTATCACCACGTTTTCCAGAAATTAAAGGTTGTGAGCTTGACAGACAAGAAGAAAACAAAGTGTTCCTATAAGGATTCCTAAAAATAGCTAACAAATAGTCAACTTAATTCTAATTTTGTTATCATCAATCAAATATCAGATTAAAACTATTTAATCTTTATTTCAAATAACGTCTTATAAATAAAGATATTATAAGTTATATAAAGTAAGGCTCCCTCCCTCCTAACAGATCCCATTATCAGTTTCATATGAATGTACTATGGCGGTTAATTTTAACAGAAGTACCATAAAAGGCACTTAATTAGTAACTTCCTTTGTTATTTCACACCATCTGTTTTCTTTCAATTCTTTATTCACGGTCAAAGAGCGAGTACCGTTTCGTCTTATGTCTATACTTAAATTGGATCTTCCCTTCGCTATGGTGTTCACATCTTTGTAAAAGTTTGGGACAATCTTACCATATAAAATCGATTACTTTTTATCTTTCTTGCACTACTCCTCCTAAATCGCTTATCCGATTTTTATAAACAGGGTATCAAATGAAAGCTTATAGTCTAACGATGCCACGGTTATGTTTTGGCGACGCTGTAAGGTCAATAAGGTCACCAAATTAAAAATTGCATGCTCTGCGGACTAGACGTAGGCGAGCGAAGCGAACGGCTACGGCTAGTATATCTATATAGATTTATAAGTTATGAATATAATATATAACAACTCCATTATATTAACTCTTTTAGGTGACTTCATATTTATCTCAAGTAATATGTAAGACAAGTAATATTTATCATATTAAAATGCTTTGAGTAGTTTTTGTTATGCTCCAACAAAAACAAACGTACAATTTAGCATAATATTTTGCAGTGTTAGCTGTAAGTTCACATTTAGTATTTGATTAGAATTCTCAGAATGAAATAATTTTAATAGCATACCCTTAAAACATAATGTTTAAAATGAAAATTCCTGGAAACCATAAAAAGATGGAGAGTCGAGTGTAACAAGAAACTCCATAAACAGTGTTAAGATATTATTTTTAGATGCACAGGATCATTAGTAACTTCCAAGATACATTGAAGTGCTCTGCAGTCAGGAGTGATGCTAGTTCAAACTTTAAGATAGTCGTATATAAATAGTTAAAACTAATGAATGTTTGTCGGTTTAAAAACTGTTGGGCAAAAGATTTTTTGTACAAAATTAGATTTTAGATTTGGATTTACACAGTATAAGACTAAATTGAAAATGCTTGAAAAGGCAATCCGTAACAATTCTTACACTAGATTGAACTATTTTTTTATATATTTAATCTAAATAATTATAATAACCATTTAATTTATAACATTAATAATGTAGCTATTTTATAGAACCTATTAATTACATTTTTATATTCCTTAGTTTATATTTGTAATATCTTTGAAGTGACTTCCGTCATGTTATTTGGGGCTCACCAAGATTTAATATATGTTTGATGTTTTATTAATAAAATTAGTGTTAATTATATAGATAATTATCTTTTATATCTATTTTATTAATAAAATAATGTTATTTCATTAGTTTGGGTGACAAACGAATTTAATTTTTAAACATTCTTGAGGCTACAACGAATTATTTTGATATATTTACTTTTAGCGGACAAATCTCTCGTTTATTTTACTCATTGTTTTATTGATTTATAACAAAGTTATAGATAAATATTATCATAACTCCGTTCTTTTCCTATTATTTTTCTTATACCAGTTAGCCTTGCCTTCTAATGCTGGCGCTGTGTTACTCATTAAAGAGGATTGTTTGTGGGTTGTGAAACATTTAATTATGAAGTGACATGTGGGATGTCTTACGAATTTAATATAATAGACTATAGAGGTAGGTGGAGATGATTAAAATTAATTGATCTGCTTTTGAAGTTAAGGTTTTTGTTAATAAAATAAATATATAGCAAATAAAATGTTAACTTGGAAAGTGTTTAAGGATTAATTATTTGATTTCAAGTTGGAGTAGATCGATAGTAAGTTTTTAGTTTTACTGAACAATATCTATGAAAATAAAAATGAATCAACGAAATGTTTGTACCTATAACTTTCAAACGGCTGCACCAAATTGGATAAATCTTTATGTGTTCGTTATTGGCAGGATAAGATTTGTATATAAAAAAAAAATAGCTTTTTTTTTTAATATCAGAAAATTGAGTGTGCGAATGAGACGTAAGAGTGCGAGACGTTTTCAATATATTGACAAATCTCTGACAGTGACATTTCATTCTAGTTGTCATTTCAACAAACATCAAATGTTTTTGAAGCTACGGACGAAGTCGCTCGCAAAAGCTAGTTTTAAATAAACATGAAGAGAAATCTCAAAAATAACCGGAGCAGTTTCGCAATAAATATATAATCTAGATGACGTGATATCTTATCACTTTCACGTCGGGACGATTGATAAGCTAACATTTGATAAGAAATAGCTAAGTATCTGTGAAAGTAGGTATGGGCAAATGTATGTCAAAAAAAAAATATTTCTTAAGATATGTCGCTATTTTTTTATGCTGAATGTGTGCGTGCGTGTGTGTGTGTGTGTGTGTGTGTGTGTGTGTGTGTGTGTGTGTGTGTGTGTGTGTGTGTGTATGCACACATTAACATTATATTCCTAAATATATACCTGAGTATGTTTTATCTTATTGATAACATTTATACGAGGTACAAATAATAAAGTTTTCACAGATTTTGATGACACTTCAGATAAAATACGAATGATTTATTTATGATAAATATTATTATTTTATTTTTATTCAAGCTCAACATGGGTCTCCATGTTTTTTCTTTTTTTTGTAAACAACAAACAACGTTTTGGGTTCAACGTTTTAGTATATATATATATATATATATATATATATATATATATATATATATATATATATATATATATATATATATACTCTTAAATACACAAGTTTATTTACCATTTAGTATCCGTGTGTTTGTTTAT
Organism: Melinaea menophilus ssp. n. AW-2005; assembly: GCA_918358695.1. Classification (NCBI taxonomy): domain Eukaryota; kingdom Metazoa; phylum Arthropoda; class Insecta; order Lepidoptera; family Nymphalidae; genus Melinaea; species Melinaea menophilus. Next base: position 670,868 of record OU911052.1, read on the forward strand.
TGAATTAACTAAAATATAACAGATTATTGACTTAGATGCAATACTGTTTACTTTTATCTCATAATGCAAAGTTAATACCATTCTGAGAAAAAAAACTAAAACGAAAAAAGTTACCAACACCGCGCTTTAAATTCAGCTATCGTTTCCTAAAAATAATGATGTTTTGGCTAAGTTATCCCAAAATTTCCCAAAAATAATGAGTGATGTATGCAAGGAACAAAACATTTTTAGTATTTAAGTAAACTAATATCTCATTTGCAGTAATGATCGCATGCAGTCCGCGTATTGCGATACTCGCTAGTATGATGAAAGCAATGCAGTGACGCAACCCAACTCTTCCATTGCTTATGTAAAACTAAGCGAATATATCTACTTATTTTTTTATATGATTGTATATTGGCATCTTTATCTTCTAAATTTATTACTTTTTCCCCGAATATAGACGGACCGACAATACAATTTTGTATAAATATTTAGTAAAATTATAGTCACTTCAGTCATTTGGCCGTGAACCGATTCATTGAACTTGCAAAGTTGCATACCACTTGATTTTGTATTCACCAGTCGTGATTCCGAAATATTTTTATTACAAACAAAAAAGTTATTAGCGTTTAAAATGTTTTATTTTTTAGAAACTTGTAAAAAAAATTTTTTTTTGAAAATGCAACATATTTGATTTAATTTAAAAAAGGATTTGAATAGTGACGAGAAAAAAATATTAAGTGTCCATAACAAAACTCAAATCATATAGTTAAAAAGTATTTATTTGTTAGCGCATTTCGAAAAATCTACTGTACCGATTTTGATAAAATTTTGTGTGGTTATGTTATGCTATGTCAAACATAAACAGCCTTTTCTTTGAAAATATCCCATTTTCACTTGAAAATGAGTAACCCGGTTTTGATATTATTTGCAATATAAAAAAACATTAAAAATAACTTTTTTATAACATTTTGTGTACTGTTGGTTTATTACATACATATAGGAAACATTTCATCACAAAAAGTGGAATATAATTGATATAGATCAAAATCTATAGATTTGTATACATTTTAATTATTATAGATGATACAATTTGTAGGGGGGATGGGGGAGACGGAAGTTATTAACAAAAATTAAAACGAAAACAAAAAAGCTTTACCTCCCTGTATTAAAAAAACTTTAATATAAATTGACTTAATTAATAATACATATTGAAACATTGTTTATTATATAATAAAATATATTAAAATATTAAATAATATTAGCGACAATCAGCTATAAAGAAACTTACATAATAATAATAAATATTGATAGATCGCGTTACGTCGCCTTCCTTTCTAAGAACATTATGAATATTTCGTAATTTTATTATTTCTTACTAATTTGTAAATCAATACCGCTTTCTTTATTGAGCTGAGCGTAAGCGAAGCTCTTAATTGTTTGGGAGACGTTTTTTTGTGTTTAGTTGTCTCCAGAATGCGACGAGATAATTAGCTAAAAATTTTCTCATGTATGTTTGAGCCGAACGCGGATGTTATGGCGAAAACAGATTGAAAAAATGTTTAGCCATTCAAAAGTTATCAAGAAAAGAAGAAAGGAGAGGGGCTCAGCTCAACACGCGCCGTGCACAATTGGCGGATCATAGTTGTGAATCTTTTAATTGAATGCTAAATTGATGAAGGTAATGTCACTGTAGCTCAGTAAAACGAAAGATCACAAGTCATATGTTCAAGTTCTGCCCGTTTTTATTTTTTTATAGAGTATTATTAAAATAAAATTAAGAAACTTACTCTAACAAGCATCTAGATACAAGCATACATACATACAAGATTCGTGGGAATTATTAACGGTAATACGAGATACTTATAATAACTGTATCTATAGATATAAAATAACAGTTAACTATATATTCTTATATTATATTATAGATGAAAATAAAATAAACCGCGGGTTTGAAGTTTATAAGATTGGGAGATTAAAAGGGGGGGGAGGGACTTTTTATTAGGCTAAGTGTATTTAAAGTGAGTGAGACCTTGTGTTATTTAAGTATAAAGTTACGGTACGATAGATAGTTCATGAAATTGATATCGTGTTCACAGACCATAACTACGAATAGAGCGAAGGACAACCGCGCATTATATATATATATATATATTTATATATATGTATATAAATACCTGTTTAGAAATTTTAGATAACAGTTGACAGGTAGGTAAATAACTTTAAGTTGATATTTTTTAGTTAAAGTTTATTGAATTTAAGTTATAAAAATAAGTATTATTATGTTTGTAGACATACTTTTTTTATTTAGCCATGTCGAATTTTTATTGCAAGATTTCAGTAAGTTTCCATAAATTGTCACGTATGCGCTGAGAAAACAAAGATAAGAACACACTAATTAGTGCAAATTTTTCGCAGATTCTTTCTGGGTTGGATAAGTTCAGTGACGTCCTCACTATTTTATATATTTATTTATATAATATATTTGTGTTTAGTTTTATGTAAAGTATAATATAAAACTTCTATCACTGGAAAATGAAATTCTGATCAAAACCTTTGTAGAGAGTTCGCAGCGTATAGGACCGACATATGTCTTTTCAAGGGTATTAAGAACTGGCTAAGGGACATAAAGAAATTTATACCTTCACCACTTATTTAAAAGGTGAAGGAAAAATATTAATATTGTAGCCAAAATGTAATATAATTATCATTTATTTGTAAGTCTCTTGAGAAAAATCATAACAAATTAGGTAACAATACACTCTATAACAATACGTATTCAATATAAATACAATAGGCGTACCATAACTGTAGAAAAACATTACTACCACAATATCAGACTAATACATAATCTAACTCAAATAATATATAACAATGAAATCCTTACCTATTTTGATGGAGTTTTTATCAAAATAATAATCCTTAAAACACTCCGCTATAATAACTGTCACATACGTCACTATATATTAAAAATGGCCGCCAAGCAGGCAAAACGTCGCGCTCCGGTACCGCGCGCAAATACACTGCGAACTGTGCGAAGTAGTGGTAAAATTCAAGGCGAATTACTGTGCTTAGATAGGATGCATGTGAGATTAAAGACTGTTATTATTTTATAGGTAATGAGGTCGATAACCTGAGATGCATTTTGTAACTAATAATTATTATAGCGAGGCTAAGTCAGTAGTTTAAATGTGGGTTAGAAGCTCATTTTATTTGATTAAGTTTTAATAACTGTTAAACGATTTCCAATATAATTTTTTTTTCCGAAATACGATTCGGAATGAGTATTAACTAAACTATAAAATCTTCAAGTATAATATTATCCCTAAATATATATTTTTAGCATAATTATTACAGTCTTTATAAACTAAACTCTGGAAGTAAGATCACTTTCTAACGCCACTCGATTCACTTCCTAAAGGGACCTGTTTTGACTCGTTTCTCCATAGTTAGGTTACGCGAAACGCATTTGCAATGACAGGAAGTTAAGTAAGAATGATAGATCACTTTATCAGTAATTAAATGGACTATTAATTTAAAGTTTTTACAGTTTCTTTCGTTTAATATCCAGGATTGCTTAATTTTATTTATTAGGCTTGAACCATGGATAAAGATGTAATACGTATTATTATACCTTGGACAAAATATATATTTTTTTTTATATAGCTCGTAATCTTAGAAACGTTTGAGAACAAAATAAATAAGTTTTTTATCGCCATATTTACATAACGAAATAATTACATTTTATTAAGGTCCAGCGCAAACATTCTAGGTCGAACAAACTTGATAACATTGACGGAAACTAAATTCCTTTCATTTTTCCATTCAAAGACAATCTATTAAGGAGGTTATAAAGGAAACAGAGCAAGGCCTGTCAGCGAGCGTCGCAGGCGCATGACCGAGCATGACACTACGAGACAGGGTTGAAAAACCTTTTGGGATACGGTGTTTGTTTTGCTAATATGCAAATATTTGGAACACGGCCCTTTTAATTGACGCAGGCTTCTGGTAATCAAGTATTAAAATAAAAAGATATCAATATAAATAAATTTCGCATTATTGTAAATGCAATTTATGTGATTTCCTGTTCCACTAAAGAACTATTTATTAGAAATTATATTGATAAAAAAATTAATGTACAGGTAAGAGCACTACAATAATATATAAAGAATCGGTGAATGTTGTGTACCCCTGATAAGTATGAACAGTTAAGAATTTCGTGATCACCGATACATTGCATCAGTGATAACGGATGCTCTCGTATCCGACCTCCTTGTGTTCATGTGATGTACAGTTACAATGGATATTTGTGATATTTGTACAGTCACGTGCAGTGAAAAAAAAAAATATTCACTCAGAAAATTTCAAAAACAAGTAGCCACTTAACAATTCATACTATATAACCACCAGACTTTCTCACAATAATGTATACATTTTTGATTTTTTTTTTAAATTTTCAGCGTTAATATTTATTTGAAAATTTGCCCGTGTATACTTTTCATTGCACGTAACTGTACATGTTATATCTTAGATATATTTATTATAATAAGTTTGGACATAACAAGGAACGGAACTAAATATTTATGTTAATTTAATAGAGAGTTAATAACTTCCGACATGATTTGATTGATCAGATATTTAAATTTTTGTCATTATAAAAAATCATTGTTTTTTTGTTTTTCAGTTTTATAATCTAATATTTAAAAAAAAACAATCATCATTCGATTGATGTTTGTTTGATGTTTGATTGATTCAGTTGTGAAGCGAAGCGAGTGGAGAGCTCTATGTGAGACTTTTTGCATCCCAAGTCCTGGGTTGGCATGAAATCTTCTTTACTTCTCCATGAAATTTTGACATTTATAGCGATGGTTTATAAAAAAAATGATGTCGTTGAGGAATAATTACCAAATAAAACCGTTTAAAAATGACAGTCCCATTGACTTCAATGTAAAAAAATCTCCTTGTGATATTTAATAATTCTATATTTTTTGCCGATCGGTTTCAACTTTCAACGCTGAATTAAAGATGGGTTACTCGCTTCCCTTAATTTGTCGAACTCTACCGAGATTTTGTGAGCGCAGCGAGTCAAAATCGAGGTCTGGTTCGCGCCTCTAGTTATAAGTTTGGGTGACGTACTTTAATCATTTAAAACTAACACCAATTTATATATGGAATTAGTCAGATTAATTACAACTGATGTGACAAAAAAAACACTATATTTAATTAAATATATTTTTCTCTTTAATCTAAACACAACTTCTGTAGAAGTGCCGAGAATCCTAAATCTGACTATTACGATATAAAGAACTAAATTCATATTTATTAAACTATATAAGACAAATATACAATATAAATATTAAAAAACAAAGGTCATACATAAATTTCTATTGAATTATGTTAATTTTTACATTTATAAATGAAAAAATCTTACAAAGAAAGTTATTGAGTAGCCGTAATATGTAATATAAGAATAATTTAATGATCGTCAATTATTTAATAAATATACAGGATTCTTACAGAACTGCTATACATATATATTGCACGAAGAAAAATCTTTGCATCTCTTTTAATTAAAATTACATTTACAGATTTAGAAATAAATTAAAATAATAACTAATATACTACACAAGTCACTATGATTTTGACAGCTAAATAAATTTGAAGATTGTTTACAGTAATAATCAATGTCAAATATATAATTTGACGTAACAGAATATTAAATTTAAAATGGATTAATACATACAATGATTATAGAAACGTAGTTTTTAAACAGTTAGAAATATTCGAAGTTTTGAATTGTGGTTAAATTTCGCGGTAACTTATAAATATGTAACGAAATTGTGACATCTTTGCAATAAATATTAAACAACTAATGATTACTTCTTAAATAGGTTTATATTTTATTAGTGTCTTTCTGAAACTAATAAAGTATGCAAAACGCTAGTGAATAGTATAATTTTAAATAGTCAAAAACACTTATATTTTAAACCAATGCCATTATTTTTTTAACAATGGTATTATTATTGTTTTGCACAACATTTATGTTCATATCAAATTAAAAAAGAAATAACAACTCAAAAATGGTTGTGGGTATAAAAAAATATATATTATTATACAACTCTCACTCTTATATAAAAGAGTCTTGTTTATTAATTTTATATAAGTTTTTTTTTGTGTTATTTTTTCTATTTTGACTTTTAGATATTTCTATTATGGATGGTTCCTAGTGAAGTTTACATTAATGGTGATTAATTTGAGATTAATTTTATTGCTTATATCTATCATATTTGTTAAAGCATTTAAATGTTTAAAAAAAACTCCCATTTACAATTGAATTTTTTATAATCATTTTATATATTAATTTAGACAGAGCAATTGTATGAGTATTTATATATGAATTTAAATGATTCATACATACATATATTGCGTTGTTTAACAGAACGTATCAGTTTACAACAGATGTGAAAGTTTTTGTTTTCACTTGAACATAACGAGTCGTAATTAATTATTTACGCATTTGAAGATTTGAATTTAATAAAATTTTTTGGTTACAATCCTTCAGACTTCAATTATCTTTATTATGATTGTAGGTTGAGAATTACGTGAAGAATAATTCCAATTAATAATAAAACTTATGTAACAAATCCAAATATATTAATAAATACGTAATAATAGATACAGAAGTGACATAACATAAGAATAACAGTAATACAATTGATATTCACAAGATATTATGAAAGATAGTAATTTAGTGGATAGTCAATAATTCGTTTAGTCACCTGTCCATTATTTGGAAGTGAAATCAAAATGTTTAGTAACTTTACAAACGTGATTGTATTCGACAAGTGTGCATGGTGTTTGGTTCAAGTTATAGACTTTGGAAGATTTCATTCAGCTCTGATTGGCTGATAATTACAGAGTTCTGATTGGCTGATAGGTACAGCTGTCTTTGTTATATGAGTTAGGTCGATCCTCCCCTTCCTTTCTTCACATCCTTTTCACCAGTTCCTGTTCTTCAAGTTCAAATAAACGTCTTTATGTTGGCAGTTTCAATAGGCCATGGTAACAGCAAGCAACCGTCTTGAGAATCTTATTTAAATTCACTACTATTATAACTTATTCTTAGATCTGTATTAACTCCTTCGGTGTATGAAAATAACATTTATATAAAATGAGTATTTACTTGTGATTTAGTTTAAAACGCTTTTAACTTATAGCTTATTCGGCTTTTAATTTATATTTCGTAACACACCTTTCTCACGGCCTTTTATTAATTAATAACATATTTTTTATTATGACGCCTTAATATTAAAAAATATTTAATAGATACATGATTATTATTAGTGTTATTGTATTGCTTGTAATTTTTTTTATTCCTCATAAACCGGTAGTAAAATACCTAAAAAACATTTGACACTACCTATATATCTAACTGGGGATAAATTATATTAAATTATATAACAATATAAACAGTTTTACAATTTGATAGAATAATTATGTAATATATATATATATATATTTGTTAAGTTTTAAATACACTTAAGTATTAACATTGTCATTTATTTTTTATCACTGACATAATTTTAATATTTTATTACTATTACAACTTTCCCACACGGACTCGTAGCGCCATCTCTTAGCCTCATGCTAAACTCAAAACATGGGTAAAATAATTAAAATTAACCTTAATTTATATATAAAATAGAGTTTATTTTACAATAAAATTAATAATAAGTAGTAAATATTTTTTGCTCTCTAAAGTAACACTTTAAATATAGTCCACTATGATTTGTTTTTGCAATACAAAATTAATATAATTTATGATATTATTAACATTTCTTAATAATCTAATAGATGGCACCACAAGTTACTTCAGATGATTCATTTTTATTATATATTATTACAATTTAGTGATTAATTTATTACTAATTATTTATTGTAAATTTAACAAATATTCCAAGATCATATATAATTAGGTATCGTTGTATAGTCTGTTATGACATCTGCGACAAATGGCGGCAATATTGTAAAAACATTGATACGAGTTCTCTTTTGTAATGTAATTCTCACGCATTTTAGCTATAACTTGTCAATACACCATACTTTATTTGATTTATTGTTTAGTGATAAATAAAAACTATGATAGACGTTAGTTAAAACAAAAACTTAATCTCAAATCGTCACAATTCATTACAGTATCCTAAATTGAATTAATAATAGTAAAGGAATACAATTCTTTAAGGTATGTTACTTATTATATAAGTTTTTGTTTTTTATAAATAGAGTAAATTCAAGACCTTGGGAATAAGATGTGCTGAATAAATAATAATTTATACAAAGGAACCTTTAAATTATACTATACTATATGTATTTGAAAGACAGATGTTTTTTTTAAATTTATCCAGGACTATAGTTTCCGGAACCCTGTTTGTAGTAAGTTAGAACGAGGATATTTGTGATCAAAATGTGTTCAAAATTTATCAAGCCATGTCCATGTTAGATTGCCTAGTTTTTATATAAATAATACTAATTATAGTGGTCTACCATAATTTGAATTACGAATAAAGTGCTTCAGTATTTAGTAATAAATGGTATAAGAAGTTAATTAAGTAAACGTTGATGCCGGTGACAACGGATGTATTGAAACAGGATGTTACAAAAGCTCTTGAATACCAAACAAGCAACTCGTATTGACTTCCAGATTATTCTGTGACATTTAGTTACTAAATACTAAATGGTAGTTTTTTTATCTGTATCTAAATAATATACATACTTTCTTTACTATAAAATGCTTTCTATCTTAACTATTATTAGGATTGCGTAATAGAATAACAAAATCATAAATACTATGGGTCTGATATATCCATAGATACTTATAATAACCTAAAAGTGAAAGTGACTTACCTCGTAATGGCCGCGGTCTCTCACCACCATTACTTTTTTGAAGAAAATCTGGGGCATAATGTCACCTCACCTTCGTTTTAATTTGATAACCTTTAATATTAAAAAAAAAATCTTTTTTTTTAATCTATTATTGTTTAATTTGTTATTGAGAATGTCCTTAGTTTTTAGTATTTACGGATCACTTCACGGTTATTATTATATGAATATATTTAATTTGTTATATGAATACAAGTTTGCCTTCTAACACCGTGCAGCAAACTAAGCAACCAAACTACTATAATGTTTATAAGTAAACATGGACTTGTAGTCGCTGTTGCAATACTCGAATAACAGCTGGTATTTTAGGTGTTAACATCAAAATAATAAAGCTGATAATTGCTTGATGGTTGCATAATTCTATAACATGTGGTTTACGTACAGTGCAATACACCTTTGCGATACGAGATCTCGATTAGTTTTTAGCACAATTTTCCTATTTAATTAAAATTGCTATATTACAAAATTAATAATTATTTTGTGTGAATATAAATCTATACATATAATAAAGCTGTCTGTATATAGAAGATATTTAGGAAAAATCATTATGGGGGTCTTTAGTAGGAATTTAAGTTTAGTAAGTTTGTCTATGCGTTTGTGCACATCTCTGGAACGGCTTACCTAATTTGAATGGTTTTCACGGATGTATTGTGGTAACCTCCACTTTAGTTTTACCTAAATCGGTCCATGAATGAAATATTAAGAAAATGTTCTGTTGAATTGTCTGAAACTAGCTAACTTACCAATCTCTTATATTATGATATAAAGTCAGCTACAAAAACAGATTATGACGACTCCGTGGTACACAACTACAATAATATAATTATAAAAAAAATATTAATTCATATATTTTTTAAATAAAATATTACATTCACTGCATGATTTTGATGTTTGCTGTGATTACTGAGCTGAGCGTAAGTGAAGCTCTTAACCGTTTGGGAGACCTTTTTTGTGTTTAGTTGTCTCCAGAATGCGACGAGATAATTAGCTTAAAAAATTTCTCATGTATGTTTGAGCCGAACGCGGATGTTATAGCGAAAACAGATTGAAAAAATGTTTATCCATTCAAAAGTTATCAAGAAAAGAAGAAAGGAGAGGGGCTCAGCTCAACACCCGCAGCGCAAGTTTAGCGGATTCTAGTTTTAGTATGATTAGGATAAAATTATAATTTTTTGATTCCCGAAAATTCTCTATTTTTCACGTAACAAACAAACAAACTTATTGGCTTTAATTGAAATACAACCTACAACTACTCCAATCGTTTGCACAACTTGACAAAAGTCACGGGAGATTTACTAGCATTTTTTTATCATCACATTACTATTATACAATAATAAATATAATATAAAATACTTTGAAACAACTAAGTCATTATATTAACGATGATAAGATAAGATTTAAAAAATCATTAAATTTTTTTACTTATAACCAAATATAAATCTTAAGTTAAGGTATTAGAGTTAGAAATCCACTGTTTTGGAATTTTTGCGAATAACTTCAGTTATTTTTCGTGAGAGTATGCAATATGGTCTTATCCTTATCTTATTTAACTAAACACATATATATGTTCATAAGAGTGTGACAAATGTCATTATAAAACTATCTTTTAAAGTACTATAATTATTTATCTATATATATATTACGAAGCGATTTACCACTCACTGACTCGTCACAAAATCTCCGAAATTATCTGTCCGATTAACTTAAAATTTTACATAGTTATTTCTTTTGTGTGATAGACGTCCACTAAGAACGGATTTACGGAATTAATATCCCAACGGATTTCAACTTTTTGCATTTCACCAAGTCTTAAACCTGTAGAAAATATACACTAAACGCGGGGGTAAGAGTTGTTATAGCAACGGTTACGATGACAACGGATACTATGGCAACAGATCGGATACCATAGCAACCTAAGTTCACGTCCAAATTAATAGTGTGCCCAGCGAAATGGGCGGGAACTAGCTAGTATATAGAATATATTCATTGTTAAATATATTGACATTTGTGAAACATTTGTCACAATAAAGAATTATTATCCTGTGTTTGTTGTGTGGTTCGCAGCGCGCTTGGAACACTCGTAACCTTTAAGTTAGTGTCTTTACAGAACGGCTTATTTGGATACGTACGGTATCAAAATAGTCCTGCCACTTCCATTTGATACACAAAAGAATTAAAGAAATATATAAATGCCATAGCTTCGAAGTGTGATGGTAATACAAAATGAGTCCTATTGCGTATATATATATGTATATAGATTTTATTTCGTTACTATTTTATAAAAGAATAGTTAAAGTTTGAAACCATTGTTGCAAGTTAGACACGTGTTCGTTTATTTTATATTAAATATTGACTTCTCTCATTTCCTCGCTCATAACCCCAATACGAACATTTTGAGTTTCATATTAATTACACAAACAAATTGTTGAGATTACTCTTGAATATAAAAAAAATGTGAAGTCGAAAGTATCTGTTATGTTGAAATGAATGTACTTTATATTGTTATTAAATAACATTTTTCTTAATAATTTTCTTATAAAATAATTCTAGTCCATATCACTTTTTTTGCAAATAGAAATTCAAAACTTCCTTATATTTCGACTGGGACATATGCAATAGTCATTGCTCTTCTTCAGCCATTAAAGTTCATCAAAATTCGTTCAGCACATTTCACGTGATACGCGATACAGACGTACAAACAAAAATTAAATTATTGTTTGATAATCCTGGTTATGTAACGAACATTGGATTAAAGAAAAATTAACGTACAGATAACGCAAGAATTTTATTAAATACATGATAATATGTTTTAACAAAATGGCGACCAGTGTTTATGTCAATGTAATTTCGCGCTTCACTTGCGCTGTGTTTTATTCTAGACTTGCTATTTTTGGAATTGTATTTTTAACTCCCGACTGAAAAGAGGGGTGTTAATTATAAGGTCTGCTTGGTACGGCTAGAAAGAGTTGGCTTTTGAATTGAAAGAGGATTTTCGCATTAAATTAAAGTTTAAAATACGTTTGCGGATGGGACAAGAAACTATTATATTACGTATATATAGGAATTTACCCCAAATAATAAATTTTGACGTATTACAAAAATTTTGCTAGCAATTAGTGATGTCTCTTATTGACTATCCTGCATGAATGAATGCATGAAGTATTAAAATTTGTAAAATATAAAGACACTGACCTGTCTTGCTACAAGATGTAACTTATCAAGAATATGATATAAGTGGTACCGATATGAATCAATTTATATCGATCAGATAAAAATAACTAGTGTTCTTAACTTTCATGAAGCATGCAAATCATAAACAAGGAAGTGTTTTGTCACGCACCAACGAACAGGTACAAGACTGAATTTGGACGAAATAGTTTACGGTGAAAGTGAAGAAGTGTTTTGAATAACAATTAGTAAAATAAATTCATAATTAGATTTTAAATTTATCTCAATTTTTTTTAAAACTTGTTTGGAAATATTAATTTAGTATTTTCTGATTCGTTTAATAACTTTTTTGGATATATTAATTTAGGTTTTCTTTTCTTCTGAATGAAATATGTTTTTACTCCTCTTAATTCTTCTTTGACTAATTAATGTAGTGACGAAATACGACTTCTGTCTGTCTGCTAAACGAGTAAATGAACCAAAGACTTTTGTAATGAAAAATTGAAAAATTTGTAAATACTGTCGGTCTATTGTTTATCTTCTATCTTTATTAAATTGCAGTGATATTTTTTTAAACTTTATTGTTATCTGCATTTAAATTAATCGTAAAATGTGATAATTAAGGGATTAGTAAAAGATACATAATAATTGGAATAAAATTATATTATTTGTATTAATTAATAAATCCAAAAAAACTATAAGTAAAGTAATTTTATGTATACATATATATATATATATATATATATATATATATATATATATATATATATATATATATATATATATATATACATATGTATGTGTATATACTGTTTGTATTTCTCAATGATGTCTAATGAATATAATATAAAATATCATTATGTCCAACCTTGACGTATTACGACAGTCCGGTTCTCTAGGTTTTAAAATGTTAAGTAAATATTAATAATATATTTTATGTAAATAGAGCTGTGTTTATTGGACAGTTATTACTTACGTTAAGATCGTATCCACTGCTTAACCATGAGTGCTTATTGAGAAGACCTCCGACGTATTTCCTCCTCCACTTCGCTAAAAATCCATCATTGTTTTTCCGGCGCTTCGAATGTCTATTAACAACATATCGCTCCATAGTCCGAACGAGCAACGAATAGTCCAAACACGGACGACAAGACGATAGCGGCTGTTCACGGACTAGCCAAAACTAAATGCACGTAGAAAAACAAACGAACGCCGAGCATTAAAATAATGTTATGTAAAAAAAGCACTTACTAACACCTCTCTGATTTTCACTAAATAGTTATTACTAGTTGGGTGTGTTTTTTAAATAATATTTATTTATATGTGAAAATGTCAAATTAGAAATTTAATTCCCGATAGTCAAGATACGTCCTTTTGCTGGACGTTCACGGACAATAATATCTTAGAATTTAATGTCGCCTTATTCTTGTTACGGTTTGTTGGAACGAATACGGAATCGTGATTTGAATTCTACATACATAATATTTGATCGTAATACCATATATCGGACAATGGTTCGTTAGATATGCGTAGCGTCAGCTGCCCTCCATCTTTCTGTAATTTTCCTAACCCAAATACCACCAAGGACGTATTTCGTGTGAGAATAATAACATATTAGGTTAAGAGGTGAATAGGGCAATGTGGTACTTTCTTTACCAATAAAATGTTCTTACATAAATTTCCTAGAATAATAACAATTTTTGTTAGCTTATTATAATGAAAAATAAATCATTAAGCAGGCTGCATACTGGTAACTTAGTTCATTAAAATAATATGTTAATTGTAAAACCATATTATTCATTGTCATTGTCCTAGATTTCATGTCACATTCTTAAACAAAATAACTAGAGAAACTTGTTTATTTTCTCATAACTTGTATGTAATTAGTTCAAATGCGAATTGTGATAGCCAGTACCGGCCATTTGAGTTATGGCCGCTCTTACTTTATCAAGGTTAGATAAAAATATTGATTAATATTCACATATTTTAATATATCTGCTCAGATATAATAATATTTCATGCATTATAATTAGCAATGACTGTATAACTTTTTTAAAGTAATCTATATTTTCTATGTATGTAAGTTGTAAAACAGTCTTTCAGAGGTTTCTTATTTTTAGACAATATGTTTAACAACCAATTAACAAAATGAGTATTGTTTTTATAACTATACATTTTTTTTATATTATAGAATTGCAATTGATATCACTACAGGTCAGTCGATGGTAAGAGATCACTTTCACCACGACGTCTTGTAAAATAAAGGAATGACACTGAAAAAAGGATATTTTTTGAAGTTATCCATGTCGTATTGAACTAGAAATAGCCGCGATGGAGGTAATTTCCATATTTTAATAGAACGTAGAAGATATTTTCTGGATAATCGCACTGTGGACGAACGTCTCTTACTAAGATGATAGGGATGATATTATAGAAGATGGAGAGTTGTGCAAGTGGAAGTCGGCATTTAAAAAGTTTTTCGAAACTTCGGTGATAAATGCGATAGAAATCATTAAGATGCGACGTCCTTACAACGCCCAAGGATTCAGTCTTGCACGGCCCTGAGGTTCTCGGACAAAAACGACAATCAAATGGATAAAACTGGTACTGAGGAGATGTGAAGAGTCCTCCATGTGTGGCCGGACCCGAGTCTTTTATAGCGAGCCTTCATTCCGGAGTGAAGTACTGCCTCGCTCTGTTAGGTCATCACTGTCAGTATCAAACTCCAATTCACGAGAAATCAGAAAATAATTATATGTGAATACCCTTGACCTATTCTCGTGTCGCTCTTACATTACTTGTAATTATTCTCAAGATATTAATATTCTAAAGTTTACAGACATCAGGAATATACATCCGTAGCAGAACCGTGATCGTAGTTTAGATAAGAATCTGAATTTAAATAATATATCTATCTATACAAAATCCTGATAATATTTTTAAAATCCTTAGGATTGTACCCGAGTTTGATGGAAACCTTATTGCGGGAGTACTTACATTTTTTTAATATTTGTAATCAAATTGTGACAATACTTAATATCTGTAGTGAGTTAATTAGTTCACGTTTATGAAGTATATACAATTTAATTAGAGGAACCGCTTGTGGTATCCTTAATACTATGGTATCCTGGACAGTTGGATAGATATAAGAATTTCGTTTATAAATAATATTGCAGATCAAAATGGCGATACAGTGTTTTACAACCATCTCATTATCCATACAAGTATTTTATAACCATTGTCAAACGCTATTCAGTACAATAATGACTTTGATTATATGGTGCTCTACTGACTACAATCGAGGCTCAACGTTACCTTTAAAAAATGACCTTTGTGCTTAAAAGAGCTTAGGGTCACGAATTCGATGCATGGGGCCTGAAAATAAAGCACCCTCTATACTATTTTCACATCATCTCAGTTTTAAACCCCATAGCAGTAAAAGGCCACCACAACCCCGCAGCCTTCTTAAATTAATCTACGAGGGGAGGTCCAAAAGTTCGTGGAATGAAAGGGATCTAAATAAAATAAAACAACAAAACTAACTTTCCTTTTCAATATAATCACCCTTAAGCTCAATACATTTATTAGACCTATAAATTAATTTTTCTAAATCACTATAAAAATATGTTTTATCTTTTCCGTCAAAATGAGCCGAAATTGCCTCACATACCTCTTACCTCAAATTTCCTTCCCCTTCAGTCTTTTTTTAAATTGGATAATAAAAAAAAGTCACTTGGGGCCAGGTCAGGACTGTAGGGCGGGTGAACTAGGGATTCGAACCCATGCGTGTGCAGAGCAGCCATTGCAATTCTGCTCTTGTGAACCGGCGCGTTGTCTTGCAAGAGCAACACACCCTTTGTCAATTTTCCTCGCCGCTTGTCCTTGATGGCATCCTTTAAATTTTCTAATATCGTTGCGTAGTATTCTACGGTTATAGTCCTTCCCTTTTCTTTGTAATCAATCAAGATTATCCCCTCACAATCCCAAAAAACAGTAGCCATCATCTTTCCAGCCGACTCCGTCACCTTGAATTTCTTTGGCGGTTGTGTCTCCTTTTTATGCCATTGCATGAACTCTTGTTTGGACTCAGGCTCAAAGTAATGAACCCATGTTTCATCTCCCGTAACAATTCGTTCCAAAATCTGTGCAGGTTTATCTCCATACAACTCCAAAAATGCTTAGACGCATCGACGCGCTGCTCTTTCTGAAACGGCGTGAGCATTCTCGGTACCCATCTTGCACTGACTTTTGTCATACCCAGGTGATCATGTAGGATTCGCAAAATGGTGGTATCTGATACTCCAACTAATGCAGATAATTGTTTTTTTCTTCAAACGGGCATCCTCTAGTACAATTTTCTCCACTTTTTCGACGATGTCCGATGTGGTGGCCTCAACTGGCCTTCCTGAGCGGGGGTCGTTTTCAATTGACTCTCGACCATGTTTATAAAGACCATGCCACTTGTAAATCATTGATTTACTAGGGCACTGTTCCCTATAAACCACTCCCATTTCATTCAAAATGGTTTGAGCGTTCTTTTTTTGCTTCGTAAGGAATTTTATTACAGCGCAGTGTTCAATTTTCTCCATAGTTTCAGTTTTCTTCCGGATTGACTTGTTCAGCAGGCGACTGTTCGTAAACGAATGACGCAATCGGGTTGAAACTCGGTATTTATACTAATGATGAGTCTCCGATTCGTATGACATCAAGCGAGCGCCCCTACCTCCGCTCCATCCTCTCCATTCCACGAACTTTTGGACCTCCCCTCTATATCGCTACTACTTATAGTAATTGTCTTAGGTTTATTATGAACTTGAATGGAATTTAAAATTTTAACCCCAATTTATCTTTAGTATTGTGCATGACTGACGTGGAACAGGTAATCCGACCCCCCATGAACAAATATGTATGTTTGTCACATACATTACATTTATCCGGACTATTAACAGGAAACACACTTATAACTATAATACTAAATAAAAGACTGGATTTTAAAAAAATGTTTTCAAAGACATCAACTGTCTCATCTGATTCTTTTGATTGTTCTTCTACGTGAATAACAACACATATTCAAAATCCCCTTGCTAACATAGGCAATTGCTAACATAGGCATTTAATATATCTATTCTTTAAATTCCTTTTGGTTCCAATCTAAAAAAAAAATAAGCTTTGGTTTTATGAGTACATAAGGAAGTACATATTTACAGGGTATTTACCACCTTTTGTACTGTGTCTTAGTATATTTTATAGGACAAATAATTTTTGAAAAATTATATAATTACTATTTATTATAAAATAAACTGATTTACAGAACGTTTGTATCGGTCAAATTCTTATATTAATAGTATATTTCAATAATAATAACAAAAGTAACATAATTTTGATAGTTTTAAAAATAATTACTTTTAGTTAGACTATTTTTTAATTGAAAATAGACTCATAAAGATGTTCAAATAACTATCATAAGGGAAACAAACTTTAAACAAAACAAAAAACATGATGTATAAAATTAAAAAGTTGCATTTGCAACCAAAATCAATAAATAAAAAAATCCTAACGTAAGTTAATAGTTGGAGCAACGCGTATCGCAGTTACATGCATTTTCTATTTTGATTTCTTATAATTTTTAGTGGCGGCAGAATCATTTTAATATCCTATAATTAGCCATTTGTCAAATCAAAAAAATCAAAATCAAAAAATCTTTATTAAAAATAAGTTTCATACAAAACATTTTTTCATTGCCAAAGCTACCACCAGCTCGGAAAATTATTTCCACAGACCTGAGAAGAGCTGGCGACAGAAACTCAGCGGGATTGTCATGATTTGTTTTTTTTTTTTTTTTTGTTTCCTTAAATTCTAAATAACATAAATACATTACACAATATTAAAAAAATAATCTTGAAGCAGCCTGGCAGCGATCGCTTCATACCCACGGTGCATTATCCTCTAAGTATTCAGATACATTGTAGTATCCTTTGCACACAAACATTCCTTAGCTATTCTCTTAAATTTGTTAAATGGTAATACTTGAACGTTTGCTGGGACTTTGTTGTAAAACTGTATACATTGCCCCATGAAAGATTTACTCACTTTTTTAAGTCGAGTAACAGGTAGAGCGAGCTTGTGTTTGTTCCTGGTATTTATAGTGTGTATATCACTATGCTTAATAAAATTGTCAGTATTTTTATGTACATATTTAAGATTTTCAAAAATATACTGACTGGCGACCGTAAGTACATTAATTTGCTTAAACTTATTTCTTAAAGAATCTCTAGGGCCCAGATTGTAAATTGCACGGACACCTCTTTTTTGTATAACGAAAATGGTATTTATATCAGTAGCACTACCCCACAGTAGGATACCATAAGACATTATGTTATGAAAATAACTATAATACACTAACTTAGCAGTAGTCTCGTCAGTTAGGGATCTAATTTTTTTAACAGCGTACGCGGCAGAGCTAAGTTTACTAGCTAATTCAGCTATATGAGGGCCCCATTGTAGCTTAACATCAACAGTGATTCCTAGAAAAACTGTGGATTCCACCACTTCCATCGCTTCCTCATTTAAAAGTACATTAGTTTGCACCTGTTTAATATTAGTAGTAGAAAATCTAAGAAGTTTAGTCTTCTTACTATTAAGCAACAGGTTGTTAATACTAAACCAATGCACTATTCTAGAGAGAGCCTTGTTTACATCGTCATACATTACCTGATGCCGTTATTCACAAGATATTATGAAAGATAGTAATTTAGTGGATAGTCAATAATTCGTTTAGTCACCTGTCTATTATTTGGAAGTGAAATCAAAATGTTTAGTAACTTTACAAACGTGATTGTATTCGACAAGTGTGCGTGGTGTTTGGTTCAAGTTATAGACTTTGGAAGATTCATTCAGCTCTGATTGGCTGATAATTACAGAGATCTGATTGGTTGATAGTTATAGCTGTTTTTGTTATATGTAAAATATTATTTTTAAACTTATCCATGGGTTATTCCTATAGCCTTACAGTTATAGGAACAAACACAATTTTTTGTTTTTCTTTGCTGAATTTGTAATTAAAAGATATTAATTGCCCACAGTGATCAGAATTTAACCTATCAATTATTTTCTTATTCTTCGGTATAAAGTCTGTGAAAATATTATCAATACAAGTGGAAGTAGACTCAGTTATTCTAGTGGGCTCTAAGAATAAGTTAATAAGGTTATATGATTTTAACAATGATCTGAATCTAATAGTGGTAGCGGAGTTATCTAATAAGTTTATGTTAAAATCACCACATACAATAATATTTTTATTTGACGCAGATAGTTTTAATAAAACAAAAGAATCATATAACGAACTTGGGGGTCTGTAAACACTAACAACAATGAAACGTTTAAGCTCTGCGCAGGCTATTTCAATAGTCCGCTCTACAGAGAGGCTCACAATATCATTACGTTCCTTAAATTTTAAATAATTGTTTACAAGAACTAAAGAGCCACCGCGTATAGCATTCACCCTGCAGAACGAACTAGCCACCTGGTGATCCTCAAAGTTAAACAACATTTCATGGCTTTTAAGCCAATGCTCTGTAACACACATTATATTAATTTCATTACTTTTCAAAAATAGCTCTTTTCAATTTCCTTATTCATAATTCCTTGAATATTCTGATGCACCAGGTGTATTAGATTACTAACATTATTATGGGCAATGCACTGATTACAAGATTTAATGTTTTTCTGTAAAAGATTTTTTTTATTGCCAGAGAGTATCTCCTTTGTCTTATTTTCTAATTTAAATTATTTGATTCCAAATTCAATGTCAAATTATTAAATGTCAAATTATTAGATGTCATATTATTATTCTGCTCAATAAAAGCAGTAGTCTTATTAGCCAAATATTTGGCTGAATTAAAATGTAAATAATAAGATAGCGCATTAGCTACCAGTTTAAAATTATAATATGATAAGTAAAACCTATCAGATGTCATAATACAAAAGTTATTGTATCTATTTTTTGTTATACAATTAATATCTATTACATGACTTTTCATAGAAAATTTATTACTAATATAATTGTCATGTGTCAATGTGTATAACAATTCATTTAATGAAAATCTTATGTTAATTTAAATGTGTCAAATCAGGTTCTAACGGCATCCGGAATTTCTCTGTTAATTAACCTCATGAATGAAACTCCATAGTCAGATTTGTTACCTTCATTGATAATGCTAAACTATAAACCTTAATATTTTCTGCGTCAAAAAACACGAGAACATAGACGTCTTCAATAGGATTAGGGGTAAAATTTCTCGGAATTTCCTCCCACGAAAAAGATTTCTTTTTCATCTCTTGACTCATCTATCTATTTCAGTTTCACTGATTGCTCCACCATTTAAAGATCTTCAGAAGTAAATTCATTTCTATCTGTCTGTCTGAAAGTAAGGCACGTTTAACTCCTTTTGTTTGAGTTTTAGTTTCTTTACCCTACTTCTTGCTTTCTATAATTAAGTTTTTTTCGGGAGGCTCCGTAGTAATTCTGCTTTTTCCTAATATTTTAACTTTCCTGTTACTAGATCGCGGACTAGCTTTAATCATAGCATAAATTGCTTAGATGTAGCATAAATTGCTTAGATGAAATGATGATATTGTTGATAATCATGCTACTGGCTGAGACGTATCTGAGTTCGCATTTGTCTTAAGCATGTTGGCAGCCTAATGCCCACCTCTTTTTCTTACTAACACTTGTTCGCGCCATTCTGTAACAAATTAAAATTATAAAAACTACACTCATTTAACGACTAGGGTGTACACAATGAACCATTTTTATATGTGTACCACAGGTGGCTCCATAAAGGAATTCACCACATTTTGAAAACTACCCTCAAAATTTTACCGACGATAACAAACACGAGTTATAGCGCTTTTAATTGCTGAATAACTACAAATAAATGCATTAATTAATAAATCAATATTATTTAAATGAAAAAATCTAAAAAATAATAAAATTTTGCCGAAAATATTAATTTTTTGAGCCATTTTTCTTTTTAACTCTCCTCACACAATCACATTGCACGCGCGACCGTAACCCAAACTGGTGAGTACCAATGGAACGTAAATACCTCTCTGTCATTGTCAAACACGGTTTGACAATATTTCATTTTCGAAATTCGGCGATAGTTAAATGTAGCTGCCTGGTTCTATCTAAGATAACCGACCTACGATTTTCAAGTTTGAAATCATTTAATGTTTATCACACCGATTCGTATCAAATGAGATATTGTAGATCAATTCAAATGCCAATAAGTAATTTTCTGAAAAATGCAAAAATTTGTCACACTTTTAGTATCAATAGGTGTCCTAATGGCTGAATTAATTGTAATCCTTACTATACAATAATGACCCAATTGACTCTGTATGCACGCGCATCACTTATCACCCACAAATCACTCAATAATGTGTAATACATCAAAAAAAAGCTATTGAATCAGGCTACAAAATAGGGTGGGTGCCAACCTTATACGTGACATTTGACCCTTTCCGGCCCTTCGGGCCGGGAAATTCCCTCGTATATAATATATTAATTTTTAATCGTGCTTCAAACATTCTATGATAGAGGTAAACGTTTTAAAATTTATGTTAAATAAGGAAAATATATAATAAAGATCAAATTATAGATTAAGAATTCATATATAGAAAAACAAATAATAATAATTTTTAAATTTCCAATAATGTCTGCATATAAATGATCTGTATAAACATTCTATTACACGTAATAAGGTCCAGAATGTCCTTACACCATACGTTTCATAGCAAATAAAATGTTTTTTTTTAATGGAGACAGAATATTATTTAAAAGAATTATCGTTGAAGAATTCCTCGTTTCTTTTCAACGTGCCAAATTAATGTTAATCACCCAGGAAACAATTGAAAAGAAAAATAAGGAAGTTAGGATTTTGAGAGAACTACATCATGCAAAGTGGAAAATTAAAACGTTAGAAAGTATAGAAAACGATCTGAAGTCGTTATGAAAAATTAAAATGTTAAAATTTTTATTTAATCGTATGAGTTGAGTAATTACTTTTACTTTCGATTATTTTATTTAAAAAAAATACCTTACAAATTAGGCACTACCTGATTAGATACCTACTTATTTGTCCTAAAGGTGCTTTAATTATTTATTTATTTCAAATAGCAATAGATGCAAGAAAAAAATTATAGATAACAAACCTATTCTTTTCTACTTTTTTTATGTTATAACCTAATTAAATATTTTCGTAATTATTTATTTATCGAACTTGAATAGAAAAAACTATTTTGATTTTTTTTTTGTTATATGTGCATATGAGATATTACGATCTTTTTGCTTGACCTGTGACGCAACGTTCAGACGAAAGACAAATTCAATGTGGGTTTCAAAGCTACGTTGCACGTTATACGCCATTGAAGGCATGCGATGCCGTCTCTAGTATGTGGAAGATCGAAAAGAAAGCAGTTAATATTACAAAGGACATATTTTATCTCGACAAGGCATACGACCGGGTTTCCCGTAATGTGATATGGTGGGCTTTGAAAGAGAAGGGTATACCCCAGGTATATAGGTAGTGGTGGTGGTGGAAGTTTAGTTGGTTCGTGCAATGTACAGTCGATCTAGTACACAAGTCAATAGTGGCAATAGATTTGCATGGTATGGTAGTGGAGGGATAGACAGGTAGAGGACGGCCAAAGAAAAGATGGTTGAACTGCGTGAAAGACGATAAGGAGAAGAAGGGTGTGTGTACAGAGATGACAACTAACAGTAAGGAAGGAAAAAACCCCAAAAGTGGGATAAGGGCACGAATTTGATGATATTTTAAATTCCGCAAAGATGCAACAAAGAACGCAAAACTAATCCAATGGATCAAGGTGTCTACATAAAAAACTATTCAGTCTGACGATTATGAAAACAATAACGTAACTTTTGGCAATTAAAGATTTTATTAGTTAGATTTATCCCAATTCAATTCAAACAGCTTAAAGCAATATCAAAACAACATTAAATTTAGAAACATAAAAGAAACTTCTTTAATTGCTAAATTCCTCCCTAGTTGTAGTCTAAGGTTTAAACTGTGAGTATTTTCCATTAATGAGTCCGTGACATAAAAAAGATTCCATACACACGTTATAAAATTCTAATATCAAATAGATACCACATTATCTAATGATCAGTGTAAGTTAAAAATAAAAAAAAGTAACAATGTAAATCAAACTCTTTAAAGTCCAGTTTTATACAAAATATTTTTGCATTGTCAAAGCTATCATCAGCTCTATTTGCCACTGACTTAATAAGAACTGGCGATAGAAACTCCGATAACTTGTTTTGTTTCTTATTTTTAGGCCATACTTAAAACCTACTTTTATAAATCTTGAAATCGACCAGCGACCGTGAGTATTTTACATTGCTTGAACTTATCTCGTAATTTACAATCTGGGCCTTGGGACTCTTAGATAGCTCTTTTGTAAAAAAAAAATGGTATTTATATCAGCGGCGTTCTTATGCTATGAAAATAACTATAATAAAGGACCTTGACAGTAGTCTCGCCAGTAAGAGATCTTAATTTTTTAATAGCATACGCTGAAGAACTAAGTTTATTAGCCAATCCAGCTGCATGAAGGCCTCATTGTAATTTAGCATCTACAGTGATGCCAAGAAAACAGATTGAACCACTTCCATATACGAGTACCAGTACATTATTTAGCATGTATTTTACATTAGGAGTCGTAAATCTGAGTAGTTGAGTCATTTTATTGTTGAGTAACCTGTTGTTAACACTAAATCAATGCACTATAGAGAGAGTTTTGTATCCATTCATCCATACATTGCCTGATGCCGTTTTATTTTAAATATCAAAGAAGAAGGATCATCAGCAAACAATACTATCTCATAACATTTGTCTACACAAGTAGGCAGATCATTTATACAAACAAAGAAGAGCAATGGGCTAAAGATTGAACCTTAATAAGAGTATCCTGTGATTCCTCCCAGGCCCCATAAATATGTCTTATAAGAAAGACACCAGCATCAACAGTAGATCGTCCTTTTGTTTATTATGAGTTATTTTTATTAAAATTATCTAATAATTGATTTAACATGATTTTATCAAATATTTTACTGAGTGTAGGTAATACTGATATTGATCAGCAATTTGAAGTATCTGAAGCATTACCAGATTTTATAAGGGATAATACTTTGTTGTTGCATCAGGTCAGACAACTTCCTTATCAACCAGATATCACATGATTTCTATGTGAATAGTTACATTGTGGTCCGAGCTGCTTTTACCAGACTCGCACCTTATGACATTCCAGGTTATTTTAATTCTGTTTAATGAATTGTTCATTAAATTTTCATACTTATATTCACAATAATTTCGAATAATTCCTTATATGTTGAATCCCTAGGGTCGCCCATTCATTAAACGATAGGTAGTTTCGCAAAGTGCAAGTTTTGGAAGAGAAAACAAATTTATCATATTGAAGTAAAGGATTTTTTTCACATTTCAAGTATGTGCGTTTAGTTAAAATATTATTTCTAAACTTTCCCATGCATCTTACAGTTTTTTTGGTTTTTTATTGCTACTAATTATTTTCTGTTAAAATGATGCTAATTACCCTCAATTACAAGAATTTAAAAATATTTATTTATTTTAATGTTTAGTTACAATTTCTGCAAATATAATCAATGCAGGTAGATCTAGACTCGGATATTCTAGTTGATTCCATAAATAAATAAAAAAAGATTATATGATTTTGTAAATGGTGTAACTCTAATAGTGGTAGAAGAATTATCTAAGAAGTTAATTTTTTTAGTCATCACATACAATAATATTTTATAAATTGTTATACGTTATTAAAGATATCATTTATATCATCGATGTTATAATTTAGTGTAACAACTACATACCGTATGCATTTTTTTTGAAGCAATATCACATGAAAATTGGCAGAGTTGTAGAGCTTTGAATGGCCATCTTTTAAAAAATCAGAATTAAAATATCTCATTCCGTTCCCAAATTATGGTCAAAAAACTGTTTCTCCCATAGACTTAATGTTATCAGAACCTCCACGTGCTTGAAACTACTACTAAAAACTACTAAATAAAAAGTATATATATAGTATTACGTTTTATTTAAAAGGGGTGGGGTCTCAGCTTAAGTCCCGCAGAGCACGGCGGCGGATCCTAGTAGTGACAAAATCGTAATATTAAACATTTCATTAGGCTATTCAATAATATGAAAAACATTTTACACGTACAATGAATTTAATTAAACAACGTATATATATTTTTATATATTTTGTATATCCAAAGTTACTATTTAACATTTTGTTTCTCGAGATTTATAGTGCTAATAGGCTAGTCAACGTTGCATCTTTATGGTAAAACTGTGAAGTCTGAATGTCAGAATAAGGCATAGAAATTAGAAAAACTGAAAATGTCAAAACCACAATTTGACAGTGATGGTTTTCAAATAGTGAAATCCAAAAATTCTGCGAAATCAAAAGCTTTAGTGCTACCAAAGAATTTCAAAAAGCATGATATTGAAGTAGACATCGAAAAATCTCAAGGGTAGCTAAAAATTCTGCAATGGGTGTAATACATATATAAAGTTAGGTTATGTTGATGAAAAATTTGTTTTATTTCAGACGTATTCATACTGCTATTGAAGAGGTACAGGAATCCCATTACTTTAAAAACATAACAAGAGAAGTAAGTCATATTTTAGCAGATAAAAAGGTAGTAGAAATTCTCTGTTTTGGTCTTGGTCATGTTGGTGAATGTAATATATCCCAATATCAACTAGCATTGTTGCTGTGTTTAAAAAGTCTATTCAAACCAGACAAAGTACTCGTACATGACCCTATATTTTATACAAACGAATGTAAACTTCTTAGTAAATTCGATTTATCAGTTATAATAGAAAATACTGAAGGAAATTATATAACAACTGAAAAAGGTGTAACCATAGTATATTTACCTCATTGTCCAAAACAACTCACTAATAATTTACTGTGGAGTAATTGGGGTTTGAACTTGGAAAATTGTATCCTTTTCTGCAATAGTTTTTCATCACTCATAGAAAGACATCCAAATAGAATATTAAAAGAAACGGTTCCTTGTTTGGTTAAAATTTATCCACTTTGTTCCGAAGTTACTTTAGAAAACAGTTTTGTATACAAAGATATATTTAATGATATGTCATTACATTTTTTTCCCAAATCAAAGCTACAATCTATACCATCAGATTTCTGGATATCAGAGGAAAAGCCAGATTATAAAAATGCTGAAGAATTTATA
Source organism: Melinaea menophilus ssp. n. AW-2005 (assembly GCA_918358695.1). Taxonomy (NCBI): domain Eukaryota; kingdom Metazoa; phylum Arthropoda; class Insecta; order Lepidoptera; family Nymphalidae; genus Melinaea; species Melinaea menophilus. The sequence continues at coordinate 697,278 of OU911052.1, forward strand.
ACATCTCAGATGATAGACAAATTAATGATTTAAATTTGTTAAAGGTGTAAAAATGGCAACGATAACAACAAAGCCGGCTCTCGTTACACTGAGACAGCTTTTATCTGAGCTAAGACATCAGAGTTCTAATAAAAAGTTAAGTGAAAACCAAATGGTGAGATACATTTTGGATCAATACCGTAAACACCAAACAACTGATCAACAGTTATGTAAGGCAGCCGATGAAATGCACTTCCGAGCTAAGACATATTATAATTACCTGCATTATTCTAGAAAATATAAGGAAATTAATGCTGAATTTAAGGGAATGGGAGAAAGGAGTGTCGAGAATACAGCGAGGATGGTTGGGTTCAAACTACCACATGAACCAAAATGATTTATTTAATTTTTATAGGGGTTTAAAGGATTATGATAATAGATATTAGACCATGTTATAAATAATAAAAATACTATAAAAACAACTGTATATCTTTTATTTACAACTCATGTGTATAATGTGTAAAACAATAAAATTTTATGCAATAGTCATCTTAATACTATTGAGTGTATTCCTTTTCAATAAGTTTAGCAATAGTTTGTAGTTGCATGTTGCTGGTTCCTTCATAAATGGTACCAATTTTCGCATCCCTATAGAATTTTTCTTGAGGGAAGTCTCTGGTGAAGCCGACACCTCCCATGAAGTCTATACATTTTGATGTCAAAGTTTGGGCGATCTCTGAAAAGTGAATAAGGGATACATTATTTTTAAAATACAATAAAGAACATAGAAACTTTTTTATTTTTAGGAGTGGCTTAATAATTAAATGCAATCATAATAAATCAAACAAAGATGTCAACAATTTTTTTTTCATATCATATTTTACAGTAATATTTAATTAAGAATTGCATATTGATTTAAGACATAACATACCTGAAGCAAAATACTTGGCCATCGCAGCTTCTTTAACGAATTCAATGCCATTCTCTTTGAGGCGCGCCGCGTTATATGTGAGCAAGCGAGCCGCCTCCAGCTGGGTCTGAAGGTGTGCCACTTGGTAGCTGATGCCCTGGATTGTATTTCAGGTTTGAAGTATGAATAGGTATTTGGATTGTCTTTATTAATGTCTTCATCAAACAAATTTATAGTTTTTAAAGAGAATTATAATTAAAAATACGATATTATTAACGACGCAGTACCGATGTACGTTGGTTGCAAATTTGTATAATGAACTATAAATTTTATTATATGATCTAGTTGAAGCTTTCATATACCTGGAAATCGTAAATCTTCTTTCCAAACTGCTTCCTCTCCAGCGTGTAAGGAATGGTAGCGTCCATACAACCCTGGCTCAGACCGATCATTTGAGCAGCGATACCTATACGACCCTCATTAAGGAAACCCGCTGCGTATTTGTATCTGCAAATATTAATTGCTACCCAATATAAAAATTTTCATATAAGATAAGAAAATGACAGTATATTTCTACAAAAGTCTATTTATTCTTACAGTTAGAATATTCTGGACATTGTGTATCTAAAATTTCACTCACCCTTTTCCATATTCTCCCAGAATGTTCCCTTCTGGAACACGAACATTATCGAAGTGCACCATACAAGTTCCGGATGCTCGGATGCCAAGCTTGTTTTCGGGCTTCGCCACGGTAAGACCGGGAGTCTCCCGTTCTACGATGAAGCAAGTTATTCCTTTGTAGCCCTGGAATGGTTTGGAAATAAATAGCATGTCATAACTACAATTTAGGCGAATCATTTAAATGTTCCTAACTATACCTAACAGAACTACCAGACAGACTTCGTCCTTTTTTAAACTGATAATACTAGAGTATAATCATAGAAACGTCAGCATAGCTGCACGTCTGGCTGTACACAATGCAGTTTTGCTACCGGCGCTGTTATACGATAGCCAAACGTAGGTAACACAGAAGAATATAGGAAAGATGAATGCTGTGGAGATGCGATCTCTTCGCAGAATATGCGGAGTCAGTCTAGCTGACCGAATCCGCAATGAAGGTACTGGCGAAGATGTCACGGTGAGAATGAAGAAGAACGTGCTCAGGTGGTTTGGGCATGTCGAATGAATGAGTGATGAAAGAATGGTAAAAAAGATTTATATAGGAAAAGTGAGCAGTAAGAGAGACAGGGGGAGGCCTCGAGTGACCTTCGAAAACATAGTATCTATGATAATGGAGGAAGGTCACGTAAAAAGCAAGAGGACCCCCCGGAGGGCATGTATGAAGAGGTTAATATCTGTGCCCGAGGCGAAAGAGGTATGCAGGGACCGTAGCGTTTGGCGCTCCGTCGTCTCTGGCTACCCCGCCAGGGATATAGCGTGAAGATAAATAATAATAATAAATAAAGAGCGCATTCAGATTTTCATAGAAAAATGTTGCAGGGAAATATTTTCAAGGAGTCAATAATATCGAAATTGAGCCAGGAACTAACTGATCGCCCTCTGTTCAGTAACATAATTGTTGTAAGGCTAATGCCTTAACCTGTAGTTTAACATTAGTCTATACATATCCCTTTGCTGGACATCCTGTCTAATTACAGAAAGGTTGTGAAACTTAACAGACCAAACTGATCCACCAGGAAAATCGGAAAAACATTGATACTATTAATTCCCACGACCATCATCTCTGGTCATGCCATAGTCGATTTTATATTTTACCAATAAATTTTTGAATCACCTTGATATTTAAGAAAATTCTAGCCTCTTTTCTTTAACAGCAGATTAAATAAGATTTACTCAGGCCTTAAGTTGTTTTAGGACGTAGAAATATTTATTAATGTAAACATGTTATGATGATGATTGTTTAAATTTCTCTTATCACAAACGAGAAAGTAATTAATATTTTCTTAGACACTAACGATACAACGTAAACTTGTTTTGTGTCAAACAAGTTTGACATCCTACGTCAGCGCATAAATAATATTTTCCGTAAATGACGTAATTCTCTTTTCATATAGTTATCGAACATTACAAACAATTTTATAATTTTTAAAAATATCTATTTACTTGACATTGATGTATAAAGTAATTATAGCTTGTTTTTCTACAGTAAACGGTTGCGTCACATGATAAGGTTTTGGGTCATGATGTTAGTACTGATAACAATTCGCTCTTATTAATAAAACTGTACCTAACCTTTGTGGATTGTTATATGTAAATTATGAGGCCTTTTATAAAAAGTAAGCTCTGTTTATAAGGATGTTGAAGTTTTTTTTTTCAATTTTTTTTATAATTTTTTAATCTAATCATAACAAATTTATAAATTGGACAAAGTTTATTTATTTGTTTGCTAATAATGTATCAGAATACTCACTTTAGAGGGATCAGCGTTGGCCATTACAAGGAACACTCCAGCGACGTCTGAATTTGAAATCCACATTTTGGATCCGTTGATTACGAAGTCGTTCCCTTCTTTCTTTGCTACCGTTTTTAAGGAAAACGCATCTGATCCGGATGTCGGTTCAGTTAGACAGAAACTGCCAGCCTGTTAAAAAAATATAGTTACATCAGTAATGGTCTAGCCGGGACTCTATTTCGTTTAAGGCCGCACATTATTATTAAAACAATATGCTAGGTATCCATTGTTAGCCAATATTAGGTCCTTACAGAAAAATTGGTGTTTTGTCGTACTGGCCATTTTAATCAAAAACTTCTCTTTGGTTTGGAATTCAAAATTCAAATTCATACAGCTATTTACACATGTATTTGTGTTTCGTTACCCGTCATTTATTTGTGTTTTCTGTTTGCGTCGTCCAGTTTACCAAATGGAAAACTTTAAATATCGCATTATTGACGAATACGAGTTCCACTGTAGCACCAGTGCTGCTGAAAGGGCTCGAAGTGTTAATGATGGATATGGCCGTCATGTCGCAAAAGAAAACACAGTGCATTTATGTTCCAACTTTTTCGTTCCAGTAACTTTAACTTGCAAAACAAGCCCCGTAGAAGGCCGGAGACTCAAGCTGATAGTGAAGAATTGAAGGCTATTGTGGGCTATGAAACATTTTTAAATCGAATTATTACCTGTGATGAAAAGTCGATTCTCTACTACTTGTAAACGTTTAGAGGACTAGTGCCGGTGTCGTTCATTACAGTGTTCTCAAATCTGGCCAAACTATTACGGCAGAAGTCTATAGTTGCAATTGCAAACCATTATGGAAAAGCTAGCTGCTGAACAACCGAGGCTGGTCAATCGCTCTACTTCACTATTGCTTTACGACAACGCTAGACACTCACAAGATAAAAATTTTTTTCGTAAGTTGGATAACTTCTACAATTCCGCTGAAGCAGTCCAAATCGCCTTCAAAGATTTTATTGATTATCGTCCGAATGTAATTTTTCAGTAAAGGGATCACTGAACTACCTATGAGATGACAAAGTGCAAAGATAACAATGGTTCATACTTTGATTAAATAAATATTATGTTAAAGAATATTCGACTTTTTGTTCCTCCCATGCCAAACGCCAATTTCATGTAAGGACCTAATATTATTATCGACAAACGTTAATCTTATTATTATTACTGTTTCAATCGATAATAATTTAATCTAGAATAATAATTTTTATTTTTAAATCTTAATGAAATATAAACTTACATATTTCGTACACAAATTCGTCAAGTATTTCTTCTTCTGTTCCTCGGTTCCCAACTTCATAAATAAGGAATTTACTAACGTGTTGTGTATGTCTACGTATGCAGCCACTGCTGGGTCAACTCTGGATAACTCTTCTACCACCAACATCATGGTTAGGAACCCACATTCTGACCCACTGTATTCGGTTGGCGTTTCTATTCCCATTAACTGTGGATTTTAGGAAATTGAATATTACATACAAGGTTTATGTGAAATAGTTTCAGATATCACGATCGATGTCTCAGTAACCGCAGTCACCCAATCTACCGAATAATATATTATTTGATGTCAATTATGTATTTTATGTATATAATATTATATAAATTTACAATTAAATGAACTTACACCATTATCGAATAACAATTGTCTGACGCTATCATCGATTTTGTGCTCATCTTCCATTTTCCGAACCAGTGGTGCTATCTGTTCTGTGGCCAGCTTTCTGACTGTACAAATATATACATTTAAGTACAAAATTTTCTTAAAGACCTTAATAAACTAGACCTACTAGAGCGCCAACAGACCCTGAATTTCGACCCGCTACGCTCGCGAAATCTCGGTTTCCGTTTGCATATTGAGCGAAGCGAGCCCAGTGTAATCACTAATCGTTTCTCATTGACTTCAATGGGATATCAGTTTTTTATGATTATTCTTGAACGACATGAATTTTTTTTAAATCATCACCTGATGTGTGTCTTTTAAATTGCAAAATTTCATTATTTTCCATCAAGTTGTTTTCGAGCCTATTCGTGTCAAAGAATATGAAAAAGTCTCCAGTAGAGCGCTCCGCTAATTAATCCGCAAATAATTAAATATTAAACATTTTAAACAGTAAATTTGGTCATTAAAGTAGTGTTGTTTAGGGAAGAGATTTCCCTTATGTAGATATATTTTAACATATACACAATAGTTTGTGGTAACCTAAAGAGGAAACGAACGAACAACGAATGCTAAAATAAAAAATAAACAATTGTAAAGTTAAAAAGTCTATTACGTTATCAGATAACAAGTTTAGTTATTTTAAACTTGGGGTATGGAAATAAATTAATCCGTGTTTAAATCCAAAAATGTCGCTACGTTTAAATATGCTTTAACACCTAAGGTAAATAAATCGAAGCAAGAAGACATCGGGTGAGTTGATATGGTTTGTATATTTTTATATATATTATCATTTAATGTATAGTGTTTTTTACACTTCGTGTACAGAAGTACTTAAAAACGAAAGTGTAGTATATACGTGTACGTATTATATAATTATACAATTAAGTAATCAATGATTAATTCGTACTATTAGCATTTCAATTTTTTTCAGTGACTTAATTTCAGTGACTGCTAACATCTTTAGTGGAACGGCCATACTCGTAAGAGTGGGAAGGGACTTGATATTGTTTGAAAGACATAATGTTTATATTATATTTAACTTTGCTTATAATTCTGTTGGCTATCTGATAAAAATAGCTGAATAATTATCATTCTTATCACTTGAATGTTATTTAAGCGAAGTATTATCAATTTTATCAACCCGTATCACTGAGTAATACTTAAATATTTAAACTTTATTTATTTTACCTATCAGAGACTTATATTTTATTTAATATATATGAGGGAGGGTAATTATGATATTATTAATTTTAAATGGATTTCAATAGATTAAAAGTGTTGTACATCATTATAAATACGCTTGATTCCTGGAAATTTCAGTTTTAAAATGTTGTGAGATTAATAACTTGTCATTTCGATAAATATAAAAAATATGGTAAGAACGGGAAATCAGAAATGGAACCGAAGGAGAAATCAAAGCGGGAACCGTATACTTAAAGGGGATCTTTGATTAATTTAATTCGATGTCTGTTATAGTTCGTACCTACGTTATGTAGATACAAAATACTTGTTTATTAAATAACGTTATCTACACTAACCCGAGTGATATGTGGGAGTTGCGGTTTTTTATTATGCAATACACACAAAATTCATTACAATAAAAAAGTTATTAACACCATTATATGAACGTAAAAAAAAATCTTTAGTGACAATAGTATAACGGGTAATTAAAAACCAATAACGAGCTAATAATTAGATGCATTTACGAAAAATAATACCGATATATTTATCACCTAAACTGGTTTTAAAATGGTAATCACTCAACGACAAAATTGAATGTTCTAGTCAAGGTCTCTTAGTTATAACAAAAAGGCGCCGTTCAATTGGTCGGTTATTATAGTGAATAATATACTGACTGCCTAAACTTATCTTCTAGATTATATAGCAGAAAGTAAAAACGAAACTGATTGACTACCTCGTACTTCGTTCTAAAATAGTTTGATAGTATTTTTATACGAGACGAACATTTCTACTTTTAAATATCGATTAGGTATATTTAAAGCGTAATGTTGGACCACGTTTATTTTAAATGTTGAGATACTCGTTCACAAGATATATTTAAGGTTATCCTAATTATTTAAACAGACATTAAGTATTAATTATGATATTCTTATATGTATTATAAGGTGAAGTGTGTAATAAAATAATATTAAAGACAATATCTACATACTAATTCAAGGAATGAAAAATGGAATTGTCGTATTGAAATAAACATAATACCGATAGAATAATAATTACGATGAGATTAGAGTTGAGTTCGTGTAATGTCCTATAAATTAAATATCAAACCAAGTTAAGTACTTGTATCCTTCATCGCCAATTCATCCTCCGTAAGTATTGATAGCGGTCTTTGGGGAGCGTCCGAACTGAAATTCCTTTGCTTCATTGAAACAGCTGCTACCGGCGTCCGCCATTGCTCTAATATCTGCAACATCGCGTGCCATCATTAAATCCAAACACTAATTAGCGACACTATAAATTTTCGTCTTTTAAATTCACACCTTATAACCAACTCGTCTCAATGGCACCATGGTTACTTCTCTTGCGTGCGAGTCGTGAGCGCGACTGAGCCCAAATACAGACTGGTATTAAATTTTAATGATGGCTAGTTGTTTATCTCACTCTTACAGATAACGTGTTTTGCTGAAATCCTCCATTGAAATAATTATACACGCTACATACTTATAAGGATAATTATCATTCAGCTTGCGTAGATACTGTACTGTTGCTACGTTCTATACAGACCTTATATTTATGTTTTAAGCTCGGTAAATACAAGATATATTTTGGAAATAAATTTTTCATTGTTGATTGTTATTATTATACGCTTAATATGTTATATAATTTAAAACTTATATAATTATCATACTTTCTTTGTCCGTATAATGTCAAATTTTTGTCAGCCTTAAAAGCCATCATATTTAATCATAACTATAAGGTGTATGGTTTGACTAATGGCACTTTCGACCTTTGGACTTCGGTATAATATGGAATAATCAAAAGGAGCTTGCGGCAATCGCTTTCAATTGCCATGTGAACTTGACCTTCATTTGACGGCACATATGCATCATATAGAGGTCACAGAATTTTTATGTAATAATCATATCATACTGACGTGAAATAGATGTCTCATTTGAAATCATGGTAAAGTCTTTAATAGTACAATGATAATGCATGACAATACTCGATAATGCATGCAACATTGCATGACAATCAGCGATTACAATAATTTAGAATTGATTATAATCGGTGCATGCATATTCTTGTCGGTAGTTTTAGTATTAGTTATTTTAATAGCTGCTATCCAAAACGTCTATGTGATATGTATATGAAAATCAAGAAATAAATGCAGTAGTCTGGAATTTGTAAAATGTCGCTTTATATACGAGTAGCCTATTATATTTAATGGTATAATTAAGTAAATAAAAATAAAATAAATATATAACCAATTTTAAAATTCAGTAATAGAAAGAGGTGACTTTATTCACAAACAATTGATTATTTCCAGACAACAGGAAGAGTAAAAGGAAAAGGAAATGTTCACAGAGAACTAAAACAAATAAAGGCGATATATAGGTTATAAATCCATTTAGTATATATAATATAAACATTTGAACAAGAGGCACAAGAAGAGAAAAACAACAATTTTACGAATTATATTAAAGTTTGTAAGTGATAGTTCTGGACGGAGTTTTCTTCTTTATCATTTTGGAATGCACAGAAATTAATTGAACTATTAATTGATAATTATGAATTCACAGCATAATTTTATTAACCAATGGATTTAGTTTTTTTTCTGAAACCATAACAAAAATTTTATTACATTTTTATAAAATATTAGTATAATAAAATAACCTTAAACTTATAGTACCAATATCTTATAGAAATAAATAGATAAGTATTTTCTTAGATTTTGAGGAATCTTTATTATAAATTGAAATAATACTTGTAGAATTTATACTCCTTAAAGAATCACTTGGCAGGAAGACAACCTAAATCCAATCCTATTCTTTCTCTAAACCCTGCATCAGTGATACCAAGACTTCCTACCATATCGCAAAGGGATACTTTTATAGAACTCCGCAAAACAATAGCCACCAAAAAACAAAGGAAAACAGAACATAAAAAATAATAAGACAATTACAAGATTAAGATTAGGAAATAAAAGACGGAGAGCGATATAGGCGTCGGGTCAGCAGCGGCGTTAGGGCTACTGACACCCCGGGCAAAAATATTTAGGCGCCCACTTAAGGAAATCAATATCGAGTATTTATTTTTTGCTGAACTAAATCATCTGACAGCTGAACATAGTTGTGAATACGGCACATAGAGCACAGTATTGAGGGTACATAGCGCGGAAGGCAGAAGGCCGAGGCCCCAGACCTCAGCGCCCCCCAAATTTGGCGCACCGGGCCGTCACCCCATCGCGCGCCCCCCTAACGCCAGCACTGCGTCGGGTTGAGTCAACGGTACTGTGGCCAGGAGGCCTAATATCAAACTTAACACTAATAACTAATGAGCAACTTTGTGTGAATGTTACTTCTTCGTATTTTACTATTATTAACTATTTTACATGAGCAAAATTTATAAAATAATCGTTAAATATACAATTTTGCTTACCTACTCTTTGCTTATTTAAAAAAAACATCATAGGGCCTATAATCTAGATCAACCGCTAATAATTAAAATTTTAATGTAATAAAATTATGCTAATGACTGAAAATAGGAAAAAAAATACATTCAATATTTATAAAACAACTAATAAAAATATTAAAAACACAGAAAAGACAGAAAGAGAAATATTTGTTACTACTTTAAAGTCGAAATTTTTGAACCCTAATCATAAATCATTAAAATCATCATATAAAAAAGTGTGAGGACGCCGACATTTGATTTGCTAATGTTGATGTCAGTATCCCTTACTATAACTATTAATGACTTAAACATTTGAATGAAGTTGAATATAGATGAAAATAAAGGACAAAGCCATTTATAACATCCAAATGACAGCATTAATTTCTGCACTAAAGACAGTATAGTTACGGTTTGGGTAAAATTTATTAAAATTTTATTTCTGGCAAGATTTTTTTTGTAATGTCACTTTCTTTGTGCGTCAATGTCATCACTGGTAAAATAGCAACACTGAGCTGAAAAATGTAATCTTTAAAAAATATATGTAGTGTATTTTTTTTTATAAAATTATACATTTTATTTTATTCATTTATACATATTCGTATTATTGCTGGATGTTTATTGTTTGAAGCAAGAGTTCCGTTGAAATGATGTAGCTAAATGATCCACAACTGGAATACTAGGCTTTTTGTTTTTAAGGACATGACAAATAACTTAAATTAATAAATAATATCACATCAAAATTGATTAGTAAAAAAACGTAAGACAGAACGTTGTCATACATTCCGGATTTATAGTCTGTTGGTAAATCATATTAAGTTTTCTAGAAAGTTACAGAACTTTTATGAAGATTGCCATGTTAAAGAATATTCCCCACAATTTAAGTAGTATCTCGTTTATAAATCATACTTTTATTTTTATTTAATTAAAAATACTTGTAAATTTTAATAAAATTTGCATTCTTATAAAGATCCATTTCTATTTAGAAAGTTTAATTCCAGTTCCACTTGAAATTCGAATTATATAAGACTGTTATTTAAATTTTTGTTGCATTAGTTTTAATACCTGAAATGAACTATGAACATTTAAGTTTGGATTTATATTTAATTCTTTATAATTCTTTATTTGAAATTCGAAAACAATTAATTGTACATCATTGAAGTATAACATTTAATAGAATGATTGGCCATCTGTTGGTCTAATGGTTAATGACCCTGACTGCTGAAACTAAGGTTATGATTTTGATTATGATTCTCACAAGGGTTCACTTGTTTGTGTGCTCAACAGATTATCCTCAGTTCGGAAGTACATTATTCTCCGTTATTTATTAAAAATCCTGTTTATTTTCTATTGTAGCGTTGTATTTTCAATAAATGTTTAAGTGGGTTATTTTTAAAATATATTCAGGTAACACAGCTCACATGTTGTCAGTAAGACGCCTCGCCACTGACTTCGAAGCTGCTGGATATTTCTCGAATAGTGTTAAATTGCGTTGAACAGTCTTTAGTTTAATTACGAAGTGTTAAAAGTATTATCTTTACAAAGTTAGAAAACTATTTGTTTTAGAAAAGTGCCATTCCTGCTCTATAATAATAAAAGCTCGGGTCGTGACAGCTGAAAATCTTGAAGTGATTCTATTTGAGGTGTTATAGGAAACCGCACATCATTTCGTACCTCGTGTTAGTTTTTGATATCCAAAAATGGCCAAGTGGGGTGAGGGGGATCCGCGTTGGATTGTTGAAGAGCGTCCCGATGCAACCAATGTAAATAATTGGCACTGGACCGAAAAAAACGCTGGTCCATGGTCTAAGGACCGCTTAAATGAACTGCTGACTAATTTTAGTATAGCACAGAACGGAATAGATTGTAAGATAACTAAAGTGGAAAATATAGATGGTGAGGCTACCGCTAATAATAGGAAAGGAAAATTAATATTTTTCTATGAATGGGACATCAAATTGAACTGGGAAGGTGTATTGGCTGGAGGCGCGGAGAAGGTTAAAGGAGAAGTTCATATTCCCAATCTATCTGAAGAGAATGATGTCAGTGAGGTGGATGTAAGTATTGTTTCTTATAGACTTAATTCATTAAACATTGGATGACTGTTTTTATTTTATGCTAATATTATTTAATAGAAGACATTTCATACATAAATGCTTTATTATTTTTATACAGTATAATACTAATATAAAAACGTCAATATCATCTTGTTATAATTTTATTTTTTAATTTCACTAGAGCTGCTCATAAGTTAATACAAAATATACATTTACATTACAAATATATTAGTCGGAAACCTTTTTATAACAAATTTTATTTAATGCTTTTGCATCAATTGAAAATTTTATTATTAGAAAGTATTATTTACTGCCCATTATCAAATTTTGTAAACTAACTAAAACTAACTAACTAATGTAACATAACATTTTTTATCAATAATTCTTAGAAATCTTAAATAATCTAAATTTTTTAGACAACTAGAAATTCAAACAAAATGTGTTTTATTATTAGTCAAAATAGTTTTGCTACAACAGAGTAAGCATATCCATTATATATTTTAATTTTATACAACAAATTTTTTTAAGTTGTCAAAACAAATCATAGGCTAACTTAACCTCTGTATAATAAACATCTTATAACAAATTATTTGATAGAACAAATGTTTCTTTCAGTATTGTTATATTGAGGTTGAATTGTATTTACACTTCTTGTACTCAGTTCTAGTAAATTTTGGGTCTTAAACACTTATATTACAATATCTATAGTTAACAAGTAATACGCACTATGTAACAAACTGATCAGAAATAAATTTATAGTTAATTTATACACTGTAGAAGTAGGAGCGAGAGTATAAAAGCAAAATCGCTCTACGATTACTTATAGATCTCGGCCTTTCTAGAACTATCATCAGTTCATTTTTAAAAAGTATTTCAAAGGCGGCTTTAGTAGATTTTTAAGAAATTTGGTTAGGTAGGGAGAGGAGCGCAGACAGTAAAGGTGAGCATGTATGTGCATAGTAAAGGGGCCTTAAACCTACACCTGAATCGCAAATCCCATGCATTGTTTGCACTCCTCTCCTTGCAACAGGATTTGCCTGGCACCCGCACAATGAATCCATGGAATGCTAAGAAGCTTTGTATATATTGTTAACACTTTGCTGACCGGTAACAAGTTAACTCGCCTTTTCATGTCGAAACGTTGTTGACCGGTGACAAGTTAACTCGTCATTGCACTTTCTGCATTGCATTATCTGTTTCAATTTATAGCACCAAGGATGGTGACATGACATAGTTTCTGTGTGAAATTGTCTGTCACCAAAGTGTTAACATTGGTGCAGCAGTCAATAAATAACTTCTGTCTAGCTTTGAAATGCATTTAGTTATTAATTAAAATCAAAGTTAAAAAAAATATTTTTTTTTTAAATTCTAAAATATTATAAAATAGTATTGATAATTTAAATTTGATAATTCATTGAGATGTCGTCCAAATCTTCAATTGAAGATGAGTTCAATAAAACTAAGCAAAAGTTTCTAAGTTGACTAAGTATTATTTTTAGTTTTTAACTTAGTCAAATAGTTAGTTACCAAACCTTACATATTGTATATTCAAAATGTTCCAGATGACTGTGACTATAAAGGGAAGTGGAGATGAAGCTCAGAGGGTAAAGGCATTCATGCACAACGTCGGCAAGGACCAGATCAGGAAACAACTCACAGAGTACATCAGGAGTTTGAAAGAAGAATTTTCTAAAGGTCTTATTCTCCCAAAGAAGGGTGAAGCTGGCATCAAACCGGCCAATGTATCCACCATTACAAGCGGTTTTAACAAGAAAATTAACATGGAGCCGGTGTTGTCGAATGATAAAAAGCAAATTGGCTGTAAATTAGACACGAAATGTATCGAATTGACAGAGACCTTCCAATGTAGAGCAATCGAGTTCTACGAGGCAATGACTCGAATAGAAATGGTCACAGCTTTTACTCAGGGCCACGTAAAGATGGAGGCTGAAAAGGGGGGTAAATTTTCGTTATTTGGTGGCAACGTTAGCGGAGAGTTTAGAGAATTGGTGCCCGGGAAGAAGATTGTACAGCTTTGGAGATACAAGCAATGGCCGGACAATCACTACTCCGAGGTTACCTTCAGTATGGATGAAAAGGTATGCACATTTGTATGTTTTATGATAAAATTACATTAAAATACTAAAGAAAGGTTCGTAACCAACGTATTTATATTTATATAAAAATAATAAAGGTCAAAAATTATTTTATTGTCCACACTTTCTTCTCTTCCCTGCATTAGCTTCATTATTATTATTTATGTTTCCAGGACGACCACACCATAGTCACTCTTAAACAGGAACTCGTACCAGCGGCAGAAGTAGAGCACACCAGAGAGAACTGGCAGCGGTATTACTTCAGTAGCATTAAACGAGCATTTGGCTTTGGAGCCTTCCTGTGAGCCGTCTTCAACAAAAGGTACTTGGAATTTATATTTGTAGTTAATAAAGTTTGAAGTATGTACTGTTTGAGGTTATGTTATATTGACTATTTATATTGACTTTGTCACCAAAAGTTGTAAAACTACCACAAATATAGTATTCATTGGAATACGAGAGTCAAGTAACAACAATTTATAAAATATTTTTGATTAATCTTTTGGAACAAATAAGTGTGTACGTGTGCGTGCGTGTGTTGTTGTGCGTTCGTGTGTGTGTGCGTGTGCGTGCGTGTGCGTGTGCGTGTAATAAAATCATTAAGAAAATATTTAAATAATCTCTTACTTTTTCATGTTCAATGTTTGTTTGTTGCACCTATTGCGCAAATATTGATAAAATTGTGTTTTCACTGAAGAAAGTCCTTTATTCCAATATTTAGTAAAAAAACTAAATAACAAAATATTATAATAAAAGTTTTTTGTAACATAACCAGCCTACAAGAAACGACGTTCTTATCGTTATTTTTGTAGTCTATAATCTGAGTGTTATAAGTTATAAAAATTATGGATCTCGTTTGACATTCAGTTATAGAATACCATTTTGAATGTTTTTTTATATTGTATTTATAATTTTGAGAATTCGGACAGAAGACAGTTAGTAAGTTACAAGTTACAGCCACTTTGAACACTCAGTTGTTATGTAAAAGTTGTTTGAGTGAGTTGATGTGAGTGTTTTTGTGAAAATGGATAAAATCGCCTATCAAGTTGTATTTAATTTGGTTTTAAAAGTCAATATTTAACGTCCAAACACTGCAATTATAGACAAAAACATGGCAAGAGTTCACGGAATGTTCCTAGACGATCGTGATCTTAATGTGAGAGAGATAGCAGAGATTATTAACATCCCAAAAGAACATGTCTGTTACATATTAAATTAACATTTAAGTATGAGAATGCTGGTTAGACTAAAAACGTGGCTCTTGGCGAAGTTTGAGCGCAATAATACGGAAATTTGACGCAAATTAATTACTGTAAATGAAATTGGGATACACTATTATATGCCATAAACAAAAATACAATCCAAAAGGTTGACTGCAAAGAGGGTACCGACTCCTAGAACAGCAAGAGATAGCAACTGTTTTGGGATAATCATGGCGTTTTAACCTACCGACAATTCTTGTATACCTGTTCCTACCGCACGCGGTCAAATTGACCGGTAATTAATAGTTATTTTATTATATAACGCAGGTAATAATGGAAATAACTAAAAGTAAAGAGTGTAGAAAATATTCATATTCTAAGAATTGTCATGTAGTTTGATAACGATATTACAATTTTTGTAAGTTTTACAAAAGTTTAAGAACGGTCAATTTGAACGGTACTTGGTAGGTTTAGTGTTAAATGATTATCTTCAAATAGGAAAAGCCATTACAGGAGCATATTACGCTATTTGACAAGCTGAAGGCAGAAATTGCGGTCAAATAGCCACATTTGCAGAATAAGTTTTACCAAGACATCACCCCGTTTTACACTTAGCGGTTGCAATGGTGATAATCCAAGAATTACGGTTTTAACTGCTTGATCGTTCCTTCCCAGATCTAGCCTTAAGCGACTTTTTGTTCCCTCATCCAAAAAATGCGCTCTGAGTACATTGATTAGAGAATTTCGTCAAATGAAGAGGCGATTTTTTTATTTATTTTTATCTTTTCCACTCTGAATGAATACTAGTGACCACTTGTGTATCAAATGGCAGTTTCAGGAGGGGCTATTTTGATACCATACTTATCGAAATAAGTCCTTCTGTAAAGACGCTCTTCAACTTAAATTAAGGCTATGAGTGTTCCAACTCGCCTGAAGAAGAACCGCACAAGAAACTCAGCCATTTTTTGTTTTTTTTTTTATGTCAATGTCAATCATCTTTGGGAAAAAATATTTTCAGAGAAAAACACAGAGTATTATTTGGATGTTACAGATAATAGCTAGAAGAAGTGTGTAGAGTTACAAGGAGGCTATATTGAAAATAATATTGTATGTATATTTGTTAGGTCGGAAACTTCAGAGCACCCTCAAAAGCATCCGACTTTCCCTCTCTAGTCACTCATAAATACGCTACGTTTTTAATACAAATAAAAAAAAATTATATATTTTTTATGAATTACTTTTTTTATGATATACTGTATTATAAATAGTCATATATTTTTAATTTGTTTCAGGTTTCATCCACCATCAGTACTATGAAGTGTGAGGTCTCGTTAGGAAGCAAATGAAGTGTGAGGTCTCTGGAGTTTTTCATGATTATACTTTAACGTTTGCACGCTTGTAGCTTATGTAATGTTTAAGTTATGGATTTCCAATAAATTATGTTAGGCAAATAATGTGGTTTTATTTATTAAACAGTGTTGACTAACAGTTTTTATAAGAAGAAAAATAGTACTTTTATTTGTATATTATACATTTTGGCAATATAATATTTTATTGAAGTAACTAAAGTAAGGTTTGAATAACTTAAAAATATTTATTACGCATAAAATATTTTAAAAATATTAATAGAATGACGCCACTATAAGTCCAGGATCCTTAGTACATTTAGCATTTGTAACTCAAGCTAAATTGCCAAAGTGGAAGTTTTGGATTACTATATATGTATCTATAACGTAACATATTTTTTTTGGTTTAAACGTTAGTTGTTTATGTTTTTCAACAATATATTTTACAGATAATTAAATTTATTTAATAATAACTAAATAGTGTTTACTAGAGAATATTATTTGAATGAGTTTTCTTAAAAATTGGTTAACATTAGGAAGAAAACTTAATCATATGTTAAATTATTTTTCTATCTTCGCGTAATTTTTAATTTTTATGTTAAAATATAGTTTGTCATATAAACATATTGTCTGCACAAAATGATGGTATATCTATTTTAAAAAATTTACTAACCAGTGGATAAGGCTAGTAGATAAGGGGATTAAATAAGGGAAGTATATAAGGGAAATACATACGACTAGTACATAAGAATTTGTTTTGAAATATTATATCAAAATATATAATATTGTTTCAAAGAATCGTAAGGAAACGATTATATTTGGATAAAACTAAACATTTATATAATAACTAGAAGAGATGCTTTATACAGACATGTTTACATTTGTACATATCATCGCTAAATAAATTGTATTTGATGTTTTGTGTATAATGAAGCAAAAGTTTTGATTTGATTTAGGTACTTTGTTTTATTCCTTAATTTATCCAATTTTTGTTTGTAAACTTTGCCTGTAAGACCTTTGCAAAGTTAAAGTATTAAAATGTAAATAAAATTACATATTTATTTTGACTTGTATCGATAAAATTTTAAAGATTAAACCATATTAGTCTTTCCGAACTCGGCGTACTCCGGATTTGTGTAATACGTATAGTTGGTCAAGAGAGTGCGTTATTGGTTTAAAAATCTACTTAATTAGGATTTTGTACCAAACGGTTGCTCTATAATTTTTGTACGGACTGTATTTTTTTGTGCATTTTTTTATTTAAATAATACCGTCTTTAAAAATAATAAAATTATATGACGAGGGAAACAATTGGAGGGTTCTTTTGGTTTAGACCAAGAAAGTTGCACCTGGCACTGGCAATTTTTTTTATTTTTCCCTGTTTAGTGACGTTATAAGATGTTTATACCATCTGCATTCATACATAAGCGGTTACAGCAATCATGACACATGTGCTGTAATTTTCAGTCTCAGAAACGAATGATCATGTCTTCACCAGTAACCGAAAAAAAAGCGAAAACACATAAAAATATATATGCGGTGGAATTGAGTGACGTCCTCCTTTTTTGAAATCCGTTATTAAGTATATGTTTTTTATGGAGTCGACTTTATTACGACGAATTTAGATTAGGACAACCCTGGAATACAAATGATTTTAAACAGTAGCTATGATACTGGAGGAAGGTCACGTAAAAAGCATGAGGACCCCCCGGAGGGCATGTATGAAGAGGTTAATGTCTGTGGTCGAGGCGAAAGAGGTATGCAGGACCGTAGCGTTTGGCGCTCCGTCTCTGGCTACCCCGCAAGGGATATGGCGAGAAGGTAAATAAATAAATAATTATTAAATAGTTTATTTGGGGTCCTACTTAATTTTTTGACCCAAGGCCTTAATCACCTAATTACGCCACTATGAAGGCCTTAAACAGATCCTCCGTTTGGAAATATGTATGTTCGTATTACGTAATAATGCTATATAGATCGAGAACGTATAACAATTTGATAACCCTAAGATCAATGTATGTATCAACAACACTCAGTTGTTATTGAGTCGTCGAACTGAAGATGCGGTTGTTGTGGTTATATTTGTTATTTAAAACGGTAATTTATTATTATTATCTATCATTTAATAGCGATAAGATTTTATTAATTTATAAGTGTTTTTATTAGCATTACTTTGTTATATATTATATAAATTTTAGTTGAAATTAATTAAGTTAAAGTTAATTTAAATGTAAGTTAATTTAGTTAACTTTCGCTTCTAGGATCACTTTTTGTTCCTGTTTTTCGGTCTGTTCGTTCGTCCGTTTATTTCGGGAATGCATGTAGATATCGATATGAAATTAAATCATATACCTTATACACTAGTTTATAAACCCTTGAAGCTGTGAGAAAAAAAATCTAAATTAACACACTCAATATTTCCCGTTGAACTAAAGTTATGATATTTTTCAAGTGACATCTTTTATAGTATATGTTTAAAAATAAATCTAAAAACACATTTTCAATACAGAATTATTTGTAGTTTCTATTTTTATTGTATAAAGTGTTTACAAATAGTGTTTACAATAATCAAATTAAGCAATGTCCATAAAAATGTAAACAAGTATCTCTTTGTTCTCGTTAATGAGATAGCGGTGGTCTGTTTACATTCCATTATTATCAAAAATAAATTCAATAATGTATTCCTTTATATTTTATAAAGGTTACTGCTCAGACAGGATTTGGGAGGTCCTATATGGGTAAATCAAGATTGGTAAGTTTAATATTATCTATTAATAAAATAATTCTTAAAAACTTTTACAACAGGTATCTGCTTTCATTAGGTATCAACAAAATAACATTGCATTCTTGTATTTATTATAAATAAAAAATGTGTGTTAGGATGTTTGTTCGTCAATCATAAAATTTAAGAATGTTTTTTCATGAAATCTTATAGAAAGATAGTTTATGATATAGACAAAGATATAGGATTTTTTTATTATAATAACTATATGTACCTCGTAGGAGGCAAAACCGGGGGCAAAACTAAGTGATATATATTTTTCTATAAAATTCTCAGTGTCACGAGTGGAGTTGTTTGAACAATAAGTTAAACTTCACTGATTCTTTACCTTCAAAAGAACAATATGGCGACACCTTAAAAATTCTCTTCCCTGACGAGTGGCTGGATGTTCTGGATTCAGCATTGAATACCTGCTATGGAAATAGACCAAAGAAATATACTAATACATGTCCGGGACAAGCTATCATGCATTGTGTGCTGGATCAGGCTATTTTGGTAATTCAACAAGATATCAACATAATTAATATTTATGTAGCCTTATTTATAACTTGAATAACATGAATATATGTTAATTATCGAGCAATACATGCAAAGTAAAATTACTATACTTATTTTTCTAGAACTGTCCCACTGAAAGTCAGACGAAAGACGATGCCTGCACTCAACTATCGTCTCTCGCGGGCAACAAGTATATGTTTTTACAAAGGTATCTTTATAACTAATATGTATACCCTTATAAGAGGATAACTATTTTGTGTATAAGTGATGTTATGTCATTTTAAAAATATAAATGCAAATTTTCAATGGTAATTGCAATGCATTACTTGTTATCTGTTTATTAAGTATTGACCCGCAAATGTCAGAGACATCACTAAAATAATGTTCTAAAAGGAAAACTACGAAAGGTTAAAGGTCAAAGGTCAAAAATTTTGTATTTTGGAAACTCTAAATGTCGGAACAATCGAGAAATTACGAACTAGATAAAAAAGAAACCTTATATATTTTCGTATACCTTATATCTAAAGTATATAGGATACATAAGAATTATAATTTGTTTCAAAATTACAGATAGTATGTACTATAAGGTAATAATTGCAACAAGTTGCTGCTCTGAAATACTTACATAAATTTTTCTTTTTAGCATTTTTTAGGGCGATGTTTTAATTTGACAGATGATTCATTTGCAGCCGGTACGAGAATTTAGAGAAGAATCTGAACATAGATAGGAGGCCACCTGCTTTTCTGAGAAATGTGAGTATTACGATTATTTCAAAGTATTTACACTTTTATAAACAAAAAAAGTAACTGTATAAAATTTTATAATTAAAATTTAAATATTTCATGAATTTCAGTATTTCCATATAAAATGCTGTAATGTTCCGGAGATATTTGGCGAGGATATGCTAAAAGAATGTGGCTTTGAAAAGTTCATGTTATATCACGATCATGAAACACAAAAACATACTCACAGTCAGAGCGAATTTCACTCAATGGTAAGGAAGGTCAAAACAGATGAAACTGATCGTATATGAATTGTAAAAATACCTAAATTACTTAACATGTTAAATTGATTTCCAGAAATACTATTTGTTCGTTGATTACTTATTAACACTAAACCTACCAAGTACCGGTCAAATTGACCGTTTTTAAACTTTTGTAAAACTTACACATTTTCAAACGTTATAATATCGTTATCAAACTACATGACAATTCTTCGAATATGCATATAATATTTTTTACACTCTTTACTTTTAGTTATTTCCATTATTACCTGTGTTATATAATAAAATAACATTTAATTACCGGTCAATTTGACGGCGTGCGGTAGGAACAGGTATACAAAAATTGTCGCTAGGTTTAGTGTTAATATAAATATTATAATATTTGAGGCTACCTTTGAATGTATGTATTATTAATATATATATGTATGAAGTAAGTATCTCCTGTTCTGTTTATAGATTCCACTCACGACTAGCACCGGAGTACCTGATGAACCTTTACAACCTATAAATGGTAATGAAGTATCAATTCACAAAGTAAGCGATATACATATTAATTAATTGTTTTGTGGCTAAAGTTATTACGATTTGAAGCCTCTATATAAGATGGAGAGGATTCACACAGAGTTCTTTAAATTATTCTTTTTACTAAATTTAATCATAATATGTGATTATAGTCATAATACCTTCATAGTCAAATAGTCAAATATTTTTATTTTAGTCACAAGATCCGTTAGAGTGTTGTGATATGAAGGATTTCATAGATCCCATGTGGAAGTCGGAATGTGGATTCCAATTAAATTGGGATGAAGATAACAGACTGACGGTAGTCAATGGTGATCCACCCACCACCACGGCCGCTCCCTTGAGAAATAAGGATGTTAAAATCGTGCCTATATCTGTAAATATACAATTATTAGTTACTTTTAATCTAAGCAACCCTAATTAGAGTCACTCTGGAGTAAATATAACTTTTAAAGGATCACTTCATTAACAATCTATTTGTCAGTCTTGCAAGGGAATTAAAACCCTCATACTTCTCGTTAAACGAGAATAATAGGATTTAGGAAGACGCAATGCCATAGTACAAGTAAATTTGTTTTGTTAGTATGAAGTTACACCGCAAAAATATATTTTCGATACGATCATATACGATACGAACTATTAAAATAATTACAACTTTGAACTTAATACCTTCAGTGTCACAAACAAGAGTGCATTTTTGACAAACTCAATATAACATTTAACGGTCAAGTTAGAATGGACATGTTTTCCAAACTGCTGGACAATATGACCAATCTCGTGCCAGTATGGAGCAAAGCCAAGGCCAGGGTTTTGACCAAATGTTTGAACAAACCTCTCATTGGCTACGACAGTGAATGTGAGATGAACAACATTCTGGGATGCACTTTTGATGTTCTATCTGAGGTAAGGATTCTTCTTTCTTATAAAATCGTATTTGAAGTATATAAAAATTTCATTTCATGAATTTCAGAACTGTCCCTACGAAAACAAAGAAGATCTTTGCAAGTACGTAAAAACATTATATGCATATGGTATATGTATATTAAATAATAATTGTTTAGTTTTTAATTATTTATTCCAGACACTCCTCGAACCTGATAGACGGGGTTATTTGTCAAATAAGTGCTTCCAAGTATAGACCTGTGAGTTATCATGACATGTCTTATATAATATAATTAAATTTACACACTTCTAAATATAAAACTCAAAAATTATATCAGAACAACGAGCACATAAAGATAATTTAATATTTTTATTTTATAATTATTTAAGCGAGGATAATAGAGTTTTCCACTTTTGTAATACCTATATCATACGTCGTTAGATCTTTAGCTATATATAGTATGAACTACACTATTTGATCCGATTTTATATTAATATGAGATTATTTTCTGTATATTTAAAATTTAATTACTTAATTTATTTATATCTCTTGAATCAATACCACAATTAATTTTGTGTACGTCAAATGGTAGTGTCAGGAATATTTTGTTATCATACTTATAGAAATAAGTCTTGTGTAAGACACTCTCCAACTTAAAATAAGGTTACTTGGTCCAAATGCAGCCTATTTTGAGAAGAAACGCAGCCAGGTTTTTTTCTTCATTGTGTTCACTGTTTCACAAACGTGAACAATATTTAAATTCTCAGACCAGGGCGCGTTTGGAACCCTCGTAGCCTTATTTTAAGTTGGAAAGTGTCTTTACAGAAGGGCTTATTTTAATACATACTATATCAAAATAGGCCCTCCAGTCACTTCCATTTGACGTACACAAGTGATCACTGGTATGGATTCAAAGTGGAAAATATATAAATAAATATTTAGTGAGCACTAGAACCATTGCAATCAAATTCGATCTTTTAACTTGTCATGATTTGAGATGAATCTGTCAATAAATACTATAATTTTCAGAAACATCGTCGACAATTTTGCGATTTACCTAACTTAGTTAACATCAACGTGATGTCGGAATGTGGAGTAAGTAGTATCTACAAGCTGGAGTACGTGCAGCAGCAGAGTGTAACACCTGAAATTAGTGTAAGTTAAATTAATTCTGCATATGTATGATATAATACGTATTTCATAAAGAAAAAGCACGATATTATTGAAGTTTTAATTATTTTAATGAATTTAGTTTTAAGGATATTTTGAGTTTATGAAGAAAAAAAATCTATTTTATTTTAAAACCTATAAAATGATTAATAATTAAATAATAATTTAATTGAATATGACAATTAATGTATATATATAAATAACTCATAAACGTCTAATACTTCAATAACTATTACCAATTCCAGTGCAAAGAATCAACATCATTGAAATGCATCTTAAACAAGATGGGTGTTTTAAATAAATACGGATTCATCGATTACTTTGTTATGAAAGATAAAATAAGATCATACAGCGACAGACTCACAGCATCCGTCTATGACCTGTACACGAGCGCCTTCCTTAACACACCATTTTATGATAACTTTTGCAGTTCATCAAAAAAGCTGTTAAATGTTATTGACGCCATTTTGTTGGTGAGCAATTTTATTATATTTCCAGTTTAAAATGGAGGTTTGCTTAGATTATCTTCTAATTTGGGTTTTCAATGCATAAAACTCATGCAGGCCTACACAGAACAAGATAATGTTATATCCTATATTCATAACAGCCTTTAATTGCTTTACAAGGAACGATGTAATAAAATTGTTGTATCAAATATTGGATTGGGATGGAAGATTTTGTTTGTTAATGCAATAATGTGTGTGTGTGTGTGTGTGTGTATGTGCGGTGATGTCATACGGACACTTCAGTTATTGCTAAACTTTATGTATAATATATTTTCTTTAATATAAATTGTTCTTTCAGACTTGTCCCATATCAAAACGCAAGAACATACAACAATGCGACAAAATATACGAGGAAATGAAAAACGCTTTACCAAACAACATAACTAGAGACAAATTGGATCAAATATTGACACATTTAAAAACGTATTACTTGCCAACGAATGAAACGAGTAAAAATAATGTAGGTACAAAAACTAATCCCTTGTACGACTTCGGTATTCTATCCAGCAAGTACATACCACCGGTTGAGACTGTTGATGTGAAGCCGAAAACTTTAGTACTGTTACCAGTTTATCAGAGAATGAAGAAAAACAACACATTAATGAAGAAAAATAACACATTATTTTCGTTCCACAACGATGGCGTTTTACGAGGATAGAATTTTAGAAAAAATGCAAAACTTTATCAATTCTTTTTTGTTTTGTTGTTTAACATTGCATTATTTTTTTTTATTCCTAGATATTTGATGTAAATATACCTTGTTTCTATGTAGATATGTAGTTAATTTTATATTAATTTAGTTTTTATTTTTTTGTTTAAAACGTGCAAAATAAAAGGACAAAATAAAAACATTTTCAAAGCAATATGTGTATTTATAATATACTGTCACAGAAATTATTATAATTCTTAAAATTATATTACAATATATATTTTCAAATATGTGTGTTTATTTTCAGTCTTTTATAAATTGTCAAGATTTTTCAATGTTTTATAATGAACACACAGATAAATACCAATCAAACAGCAGAAAGGGTTTATAATATAATTATATATAATTTTCCATTATTAAATAAATAATTAAATCACGCTAAGTAAATTTAAAACCACACTTAATATGTTTGATACTTTCGTTTATAACTTTCACTTCATTTCACTGTAATAAATAAAATAGCAAGAGAATGGGCGAACGAGTTTAACTCAAAAATAAATTTAACAATAACAATAGCTATATAACGCTTATTGCTTATAATTTAGGTATGATAAAATATGCATTGAACGAAAAATGGCAAGCGATTTGTAAATATTCGAGTACAACTGAATTTAATTTTCACAATGTAATTAAAATATTTACAGATAACACATCTATCACAAGAAATGTGTACTAATTAAATCTATTTTATGAATTACAAATAAAGAAAAACAAACAACCTAAAGCACTAAATGAATGTGTTTTAATTATACATTTACACAAAAAATAGTATTGAGTGTGTGTGACGTTCTTTTTATATTTTTATCCCTTTTCAGCCAAAACCTAAATGCAACATCCCGTTACACATTATTAAATACAGGAACATAAAAGCCAATACGTAAAAAATAACCAAACTAACATAAAAATACCACTTAATTATTGAAATAATTTATTATTAAAAGAAAAAAATTTTGCTCGATATTTCTTGTTGTTTTTTTGCAGAAACAAAATCAGTATATCTTTAATAAGTTGAACTTTGTTCAAAAAAGGTTTAGTAACCGCTATTGTAGGAGGCACTAAAACCAAAAATTCTACATAAACTAGAATGATACATGCGGATTATAAACAAAAACAGTAAAATTTAACAACGTTGTACTTTAACCTTTTTAGGGCATATTAAGACTAATGCTGTCAAAGTTTCTTAACGACCGCGTATCACCGTTCAAGCTATGAGATCCGGCGTTAATTCTTGTAAGAATCTCCTGCTGAAGGGCCTTCAAAGTTCTCATAGCTGATAAATCTGTTTGAGGGGCTAGGAGTAGGGCTCTTCTGGCGTGCTGTAGAGCATCTGATGGTTTGTTTAAGGCAAGTATGGCCCTGGCCATAGCGTATGAACATTCAAAGGCGTTTGGACGTAAAACAGACGCGCGGGCGGCCAAATCCAGTGCTTCAGATGGTTCCTGAAAGTTATATACTGATGTTAATTTCTTATTTCTGGACATGACTTCTATTTTAATTAGGAGAATCTGTGAAACTGGCAATTATTCTTGACATTTTTTCTTAATTAACCCAATTCGGATCAAAATTCAGCCATCGAAAATTTTGCAATTTGCTAAGATACCAAACTGGTTTATTTAAAGAAAAACTTATAGTAGCGAAATGACCAGATTTTAATAATCATCTGTAAACACTTACATTTAGTTTCCGTTTGCATCTCGACAAATTGAGAAGTAAATTGGTCTTGAGCTGCACAAACACTTTCACGTGTTCTTGTGCGTTGGTGAGGTCATCGCTAATAAGAGGAGTTATCTTCTTCAAGGCATACTGATATCGATGAGCGGCTTCTGAGGGTCTGTTCTTACGGTACAAAATATTGCCGTCTTCCAGTAATTTGTTGAGTAGAATCAACCTGTAAAATAAATATCGTAGTTATTATAAGCAGATACGTTTTTTGTTTTTATATTTAAATATCAAATAAAAGGTGCATTATTTTATATAGTTTTAAAAGGTGTCAAAGAATGTTAAAATATAGATGATGGCGAGACTTACATAAATTCCGGTTTGCCCGATGCCATCACCCAAGTCGTTGGACCGAGTTTAGCGCCTTTTCTTAAAAAGCAATTTACTACCTGGAAAATAAGATTTTCACATAATTAGGCGACAAGTTAATTAAGCACATACAATGATATAACGGAAGAGTAATGTCAACAAAATATTAAAATAAAGAAATGTATCTTGTAATGTTTGTATCCTGGAAGATAATTAAGATACTATTTGATAGGATTTTAATAAACTTCAGACAAATCCATAAATACGGACTATACACTTTTAATAATGATATCACATACTATAAAATTGACATCCTTCGTAGAGCTCGTACCGAGTACATTTAGAGACACGTCTTTACAAGCAGAGCTTACATAATTTTCGAATTTGGTATTTTAAATAATTTTAATGTTCGACCGACGTAAATATACAATTTGACTAATGCTCTACTTATGTTGCGATGTCCTGAACACTTAAATGATTATAATCCTTCAAAAGCACGAATAGATTAGCCGCTTCATAATGATGTTTATCGGAATACTGACCGGCACGTTCCTCTGTCCGATGGCGCGGTCGAGGGGCCGCAGTCCGCTGTGGTCACCGCGCTCCAGCGACGCGCCGCGCTCCAGCAACAGCTCTACCAGCTCCGCTGCACCGCCGCACGACAGACCTAGTGCTGTGCGCCCGCTGCTATCCGCTTGCTCTGAAACAGTATTCACGATATTATTGAATTACTATTTAGTACTAATTAGGAGAGCCTTAAGCGTCTATTATAATAAGGTATTAAAATTTATTGACACATCAGTAGAAGTTTTTTTATGAACACATGAGTCTTAAGAAAATCCGTATGTGTTAATTTTCGACGCGATGGTTGCTTTGAAGGGAATTGATAGCAATTAAAATGTTATTTATTTACAGATTTTTAAGCTGAATGTCATTAATTAAATTAATAATATGTTTTTTTAATAAGATCAATATTATAAATAAGTATTACATTGAGGTTGATGATTATTGGTTTGATTATTTACCTATATTGGCCCCCTTATCTAACAACACCACCACAGTCGGTATTCTAGATCTTAAACAAGCCCAACCCAGAGGCGATATACCATCCGCATCAACGGCATTAGGATCAGCGCCTGTAAATAAATATGATATAATTTAACTTAACTCTCTTACCAAATACACACAGACAAACACAACATAATCAGATTACATGAACTTACCATGAGCTAAAAGCATTTCAACAACATCAGAGTGACCCTCAGCAGCTGTTAATATCAGCGGTATTTTCCCTCCCGATCCCATGACATCGGCTCCAGAGTCCAAAAGTCGTAATACTAATGCTGTTCTGCCATTTTTAGCTGCTAAAGCTAAGGGAGACATCTGTCTGGCATTCAATGAGTAAGGCGTGGCTCCCCGAATGAGAAGGGCGTCGGCAATAGCAGCGTTACCGGTTGAGCAAGACGCTGTGAGAGCTGTCTCGCCTGTTACTGGACAAATGCCATCCGGCTGTGGAAGTAAAGTATTATAAGAAGGTAAAATAATTGAATATTTACGAAAATATTGAAATATACTAAATAAATCACATACAATTAATTCAGCAGTATCTAAGAGATATTCCACAATATCCAAATGCCCATTCTGAGCAGCCGCTATTAATGCGTGTCGTGATCCTGGAACTAGCTGTTCGATGTTGCCTTCATCTATATCTATTGAGTTTCGATCATCTTTACCAGTTTGGCAACCCAGAAGGTAGATGACTGTATCTCTGTGGCCATTTTTTGCTGCGTGAACGAGAGGAGTTTGTTCTGCTGTATCTGTGTGACTTAATGATGCACCTAAAATATTATACACCATAAATAACGTTTTATAGGGAGAAAAAACATGTACATATTTAAAACGAACTTACCAGATGCTATTAACATCCTGGCAACATCAGTGTGACCTCTCTGGCAAGCTAAGGACAGAGCTGAACACCCTTGCGAGTTTGTCATTTCTAAATCAGCGCCAAATTCAATAAGTAATCCTACCATTGATATAATTCCTTGATATGAGTACATACATAGTAAAGGAGCATTTCCAAGACAATCTGTTGTTTGATTCGGTGATCCACCCGCTAACAACATAAGACGTGAAACTTTAACATTCGGAGTGTAAACGTTTCGTAAGTTAGCTACTGCCTCGCCTACATTTGATGAACTTGATGCAACCATCATTGCTTGCAAATCTCTCGGACAAAGTCCCAACTGAGCTGGCCCCATATTCCTGTACATATGAGCTTTTAATATATGGTGTCCTAATTCCATAGATTTTTCTGGATCCAATGGCGCTTGCACCCGAGAAAGTCTAAATGCAATTCCGCAATGACCAGCCCGTAAGTCACAAAGAAACTTTGGACTCTCATTATCTTCTCGACGTATTAACCATTCTCTGAATGAAGGGTGGAAGAACATGTAAGTATTGTCGATTCTTTTAACTAAGAAATCGGAAAGGCTTTCAAATCTGTGACAGAATTCTTCCCAAGGCAAATATGTATCCACAAGTAGCGAATTCACGGAGTAGTAAATTTCTACCAAAGTAAGAGGATACAGTGCGGCTAAACAGACACTTAGAATATGTGTTACTTTTTCAAATGATTGTACTGTAGGGAACCTCAAATTAAATTGCAGTAAAAATATTTGCGCCAGAGATATTGGCACTACTTTATAGTTAGTCGATTTTACGACTATGTGACTTCGTTCTAAAAGGTCCAATATCAATTTCAAAAATAGAAAAGATCCTTGACTTAGGTGAATAACATATTGGGCAAACTTTAAAACCGAGTTATGTGCTCCTTCTGTTTTCCCCGTAGAACTTTTGATATTAGTTTCTATAATAGGAGCTGTTTGTACTCTGGCATTAAAATATTCCAATAAATCTTTTTGAACATTATCGGATTCATTTAAACTGAATCTTGTATACGGTAATTGCTTTGTGAGCTCCAGGAACTGGCTTCTTATGGTGGCTACAACTTTAAGCCAAGCCGGCATTTCTGGTACATGTCTTATTAGAAAAGAGGCGACAGTATAACCGTGATCGGGACGATGATATTCAGCTTCACAGAGTCCATCGACCAGTATTATACTATTACTTGCATCAATACTTCCATTTCTTCTTAATATTATAAGGGGTTCTATAATCCCTCTCATAAAAGCTAAGTCAGGGTCCGCAATACATTCTTTTAAGGAAAGGCAAGCTAATAAGTGTGGTTCGCTTAGTAAGTATTCTCTGTATGCCTGTAGTCTTGGAGCTTGGCATAATTGGGCCGCGAGGGAATGTACAAATTCGCCAACAAGGCAGGTGCTGTTGTTGTCTGCCTGTAAACAAGAAGATATATATAGTAAAAGTATAATGTATTTAGAAAAGAATTGAACATCCTTGTTATTGTAAAAATATATAAGAGGATTCGTACTTGGCAAAAATGATAAGCAACAACTTGAGATGCGAGATGTGTAACCATCCCCGCCGCGATCTCTTCCGGCAGCATTTCCCTAATATCTGATTGTTCTCTTAACTCCTCATATTCAAAGTTCCTTTTACGACCGAAGCAGGAATATTCAACAAGCTGTAGTATTAACGCGGTTTTGCCCGTGCCTGGACATCCTGAGATCATTATACCTGCAAAAATAAACCACTTCAAATAATCTAAGCTGTAAGAATTTCATAACTTCCACCATATAGAGCATAAAGATGTAATATTTTAAATACATTGATTTATATTTATTTAAAACAGACGTCTTACCAGATGAAGAAGATTCTAAAGCTTTTTCCATGTCCCTCATGAGCCATTGTCGTCCAGAAAAGCAACTATCGTTATTCGTTGATGGCACTTCGAAAAACAGCGGTCTTAAAGTTAATTGAGGCGTGGGATGAACTGTAATAAACATATTTTATCAATAACAATATAATTATTATAAAGGTAACTAAATTATTCTTTCCAATATTACCTTTTTTGAGCTCCGATGAAGCAGTAGATTGCTTGCTGTTGACTCGAGCTGACCTTCGGGCAGCTGTTTTTCTATTCTTGAAGAAACCGCTTGACATCCGAGTTAATTCCTCTCGGCCGTTTTGTAATGCTAAAAAAAATAATTACTATTTACGCAAAAATTCTTGAAAAATAAGATTTCTTGTAATTAAAAGATAAGTCTCAACTCACTATTAACGGAATGTCGTCTACTTCCAGGACTTGATGACGAACAATTGCTCGCTGCAGAGAGTGACATTGAAGCGAGTGAACCCAAAGAGTCTCGCCCTAGTGGTGTGGCTGCATCCACTTCCGATGATCCAGTTAATGTTGACACCTGCAATTATTTATAATGGATCTAGAGTATCTCTTTTTAGAATGTGTTAGATGCAATTATTAAGAAAGTTAAAAAAGGAAAAATTAAGGTTAATTAAAAAGTAAGTAGGTTAATAGATTTCAAATTGGACTTATTAAACAAATACCAATTACAAGATACTTACTGGACTGGTGTTATGTGATGCCAAGGTATGGGCATCCAAAGAGGCGAGCGAAGTGCAGCTATCCCGGGATTTATTCCGGGATCCACGTCGTTCCCCAAGCAGCAATCCCAAACGCATGTACAAATCATTTTGTCGTCTTGATTCATAACCTTGTTTGATATGACCTCCTTCGTCATCTGCAAAACAAGAGTACTTTAAAAAAAAATGTTTTTATCATATATATATATGAACGCCACTCCATGCTTATATTTAATATTTTTTACCAAAATCATTCAGTTTTTAATTTATTATTTTAACACAATCAACCCAAAACCATACAATCATAGCTTACCACTTTAGATAAAAATCCATGCTTAACACTATTTATTTACAATAAACATAACTAGCTATTAAACACAAAAACATGCATCATTTAAAAATGTGCATTGAACGTAAATTGTGCAGTGCTCTAATATTCAAGCAACAATTTAATATTAAAATCGTTGCTCAAAATATAAACTCAACAAAGTGCGTCAGTATACATTAACTATAAGAAACAATATAATTATGTTTGAATTATATAATATGGGTACATAACTTCACTTTTTCTGTTACGTTCAGATGTTCTCCCATAAATTACAGAAAAGGTTTTGAGTTTCCCACATTTTTTAAAATACTCTTCATCCATTATTAAGTATGAGATTAAATCATTGTGTGTTAAAATGTAATTGTTCGGAAATACAGACGTGGTAAATACTTTCTAGTTGTATACTTGATATCTCGTAGAAAATATTAAATTATATTACTTGAGATAAAATAAGTTCACATGGAAACGTAAACGATTGAAGCATTAGACAAATCGTCGATTGAAATTTTGAGGAGTAGTAAATTTTATATTGTACTATTCATCATGAAGCTTTTTGTCTTCTTAATGCCAGCTTTTCCGGTCTTTTCATGGTCTATCTGCAAATTTTCATTCAAAAGGATTCTATAGCTTTGGAGATTGACAGTGACAGAGAACTATACAATTTTTCAGATTTATATTATTAGTAAGATACTTTTCGTAGGTTTTGCGCTACCAATTAATCGATTGTATAATATTTGTGTCTCAATGTTACTTGACATATTAGGGCGAGACAGCAGACCGAGAAAGTTAAAAGCCAATTAAAAGCTTTTATGGTATTTATTAAAAATATAGGCTTAAGACGATGTATGTACACGTTAAGTTATTTACTTAAGAAAAATAACTCATTACTTGATTCTGTTTTAAATAGGGAGAGATATATAGTGCTACTTAAAATTCATGCTTAGTTTTCATAGAAGCTACCTTTGAAGATTATCTCAAAAGTGATTATTGGCCAGACTTCCATGATGGAAGGATTTTACAAAAAGTTAAAAATGTGTGAATAATTTACAACAAAATATATGTATATACTTAATTTTATACGTGAGGATCATTTGGATGCAGCATCCTATCAAAAAAAGGATGGCTTCGAGTTGCGGTGTAAGCCGAGCTGCACCTGCTCGTGGGAACCGAACTCAGTTCCGCGATTTTAATATGATATTCTTAGGCCCTTAACACAGCGGTTTATTTCGCGGTATCAAAGGCAGAAAATACCGAAACTCATTGCAATTAGTCAATGTACTATTATCAAGACAAATAAATATAAATATAAAACTATATTATTTTTTATTAAAATATATGTAAGAACGTTATAATCTATTTTAATGGCTCCAAAAGCAGTAGCTACTGCCACCATTGTAAAACATTTCCTTTGATTGAAAAGATTTTTCATAAGAAAGTCGACCTATTTATATATAGAAATTATTCAAATTTTATTTAAAAATGGAACCATATTAAAAATAATTTGTACTTACTTAGGGGTAGACTTGAATTAATGATAAGAACGCATGTAATTCGCAAATGTAATGATTCATTCTGACCTTTGATTCAGAGCGAGAGAAATATCAGCGTTGTCATTAAGGCAAAAATATTTTTGTGTTTTTCTGGATGTACGGTTGTTCTCCTCTACAGGTCGCACGTCTTAACGGATTCTTGCAATTTTGTGAAAGATTAAATAAATATAAGTATAAAAAGTATCATAATGACAGAGTTTTGATAATTATAAAAGAAAAAAAACATATGTCAGCCATTTATAAATATGTTACAAAAGTTGTTAAATTTTATCACTTGAACAAAAGACAATCATTTGGTCTAAAACATTAAAAAAATTAAGGGGTCGATGATGAAAGTGCTTTGAAATCATGAAAATAATCCCCAAATTTCCCGTGTCATAGAATTGCAAGGTCTAAGAGCTATTAGTATTTATTTTGCTCCAATACATGTTGTAATCAAATAAAATCAAAATTATTGAAACTTAACCATCTTTAAAAAAAAATCCATTCTTTTAAAATACATATTATCAATTATAATATAATATAAGATGGCTAATAGAGAGCAGAGTCCGTGAGAAAAGGGAATGGTTCTTATGTAGGGCTTTCATGATGCATAACGCTGAGTGGAGTTATAATATAAATTAAATAAATTTATAGTTTTATATGTAACGTTTTTGATTTTGTTTGCGGTTTTATTTTTGATTATTAAACCCAAAAGGTTATGAAATAAATTCTTTTTTAAATATAAAATTATAAAGATTATTGTTAATAGAGCTAATTTTAATAAATAATTAACAGTCAAAGATAGATAGATATTATGTGTATAATATTATTGTATGTACAAATGTATACTGTAGCATTTACAAAAATATGTGCTTTTGAATAATATATTACTTTTAAGTCGCATACAAGAGATTAATGCATAATAATAATTTATTTTAATCTGTTTACCAAGTTTATTTTATAACATTAACAGCTATCCACAATATAATAACTCAAATTGGAGTGTCACCAAATCACAATTAACACTTTAATATAAACCTGAGATAAATGGTCCGTACTTTACGATTATAATGTTAATGATATTATTTAAACAAATAGTTTACTTTAAGTAGGTCAAGTCAATCGTGACCAGCAGGTGTCAGTTATACTCAGAGGTCTAACCGAGATATCACTAAAACTATCAACTTGAAAAATTTCACAAGATTTGCTTTGCGAAGGATTGTCAGATGAGATAATCTATTAGTCATAATAGGTGTGTTTTGTGTTTATTGTTAGAAACTTTAGTTTAAAACTTCTATAAGTATTAACTTGTTTTAATCTGTTGTGCCAAAACTAAATAAAAAAAAATGTATAAGGTTAAATGATTCTACCGCTTCTACCGTAGCTTATCACGTGTTATTCAATTGTCAGTCATTGTTTCGATGGACGCTGACGAGACTTGAATTTGATACGCTGTTTAGAAAGATCAATGCGTTTTGATTTAAAGATAAATGAGACTGGGTGGAATTTGTTTATTAAATAGAACTTGTTACCGTTATGACGTTACGTCGATTTGAATTATTTGATAAGCTATAAATAAGATTAGAGTTGGAAGGTCCGATTTTTTGCTAGTTATTAAATACTTAGCATTAATTCTTAAAATAGAAATGTCATGTGAGGATATTCTAACGGTGTCATTTATTTAAATAATTCAAGTCAGTTTACGAAACCTTGCTTCATATTTGAATATTTAAAATTAAACTAAAGCTCGATATTTTCTATTATATTAAGAGATCTTTTGATCTGAACAATGGGTCACTTCAATGTTCGGGTTACAGAGCCGTGACAGTCAATGTTAGGTAAAAAGAAATGTTGCACAACATATGTATACTTCATTAATAAGCGGAAGCGACTTTGCAAATACATATTAATTTAAAGTTTATTTCCGATATCTTCAGTTCAACGTGTATACTATTAATGTATACACAATACTATACTATTAGTATATACTAGCTTATTCCCTCTCGCTTCGGTGGGCACACTATTAATTTGGATGAACTTAGGTTGCTATGGTAACATTTGTCATATTATCTGTTGTCATCGTAACCGTTGCTATGGGTTACCATACCATACCATACCATACCATAGACGTACACTAAATGCGGGGATAAGAGTTATCTTATCCCCGCATTTAGTGTATGTCTCTTTCCTAATTTCGTAAAATCCGTTCTTAGTGGATGTATACGTCACAAAAGAAGTAATTATGTAAAATTTTTAGTTAATCGGACAGATAGTTTCGGAGATTTCGTGATAAGTCAATGAGTGATAAATATATATATACATATTGTGTTAGTTTTTATTCGCTGAAGTTTATAACATGTGGCTTAATTTGAATGACGCAGTACTATATCGTGATGTCTTGGTCGCTATTATTCTTTGACCTTCGACTTTTTACGTACCGTTATTGAGTGACGAGTGTATTAACTTGATATATTACATAATGAATGTCAAATGGTGTTTTTAATCTTTATCGTATTAATGTTTTTATATCGATATATTAATATATTCGGTTAATAGTATTAGAATAAATGTAAAGATTCCTGCACACATCTATATGTTCCTTTGGTCATTTTTAACATATAAAACTTATATAATACTTGTTGTTCCACGCGGCTTTGTCTGCGTCAACTTTGAGTTAAATCTAACAGTATAGATGGCGTCATCTGGACTTATCAGGTATTTTCGGGATATAAGTTTCTCCCCGTTGTTAAAAGTAGTCTCTGTGTTATTCTAGGTCATATTCTGTGTATTAAATGTCATTCAAAACTGTAATCTTAATCTTTTAGGCATACTTATATACTGTATAAAAATAAAAATAAATAAAATGAAATGTTCATAATAGAATGATATTTGCTCAAATAACCAAATGAAATGCTTTAATTTCATAAGGATTCATATTATCACATGAAAACATATAACTAAGTACCTATATAGCGCTTATTTAGTAATTTTTTAAATATAAAAACTTAGCTGTTATAGATAGATATACTCCCTCGGGAACTTCTTTGTGGGTAATTTTTGGTCGATCAATTTATTAGTACATAATTTCGTTTTATCTGTAACCATTTATACCACGCAGAGAAAGGAAATTTTTGAGACATTTTACACCTTGGTTAACATAAATAAAATTAACATAATCTGTTTTTCGCTACATGTTAAGTTATTACTTCCTGATAATGTAGCTATGTAGCTTTCTATTAGTAAAAAAATGGTTATAATCGGTCCAGTAGCTTCTAAACCCATTTGTTACAGACATACTATACAAACCTTTCTTCTTTATAATATTAGTATAAAAATATAAACTTTTCCATTTTCTGATTCATCCGTCCAAGTTGATCTAAGGATGACAAATAAATATATTTCGTAAGTATGTGAGGGCGTCTTTCACCTCGTTCCATATAATCGAAACGACAAAACCTACTCGACATAATCCGCAGCCTTCGCCCACAACTTAATATTGACCGACAATTTGTAGATTATCTCATTGTGTCTCAATCTAATTGTTAAATTTATATAATAATCAATAAACAGTGAGGTTATTACTTAGAAATGCCGATACTATTACTTTAGCCTCTATTTACAATAATAATAATAATAACTATGATATTATGAAAGCCCAATCACTATAAATTTAGTGCGCTCCGTGGTCATGTACAGAGCAAAATTACTTTAATTACAAACAATTAATTTAGAAGTATTCATTCATAAATCATAACTTGGGTACTCTAAAAGTAGGTTATTATAGGACGTAGAAAGGAAACTATGTATGTATAGAAACGATCCTCTGAGCGATAAAGTTGTTAACGTAAACTCCAAACATGGCTGCGTTACGTAAGAAACTAAATAAGGCACTTTGTCTAGAATTGTTGTATGTTAGCTTAAAATAATTGCTTAAACGCTTTATTGGATAACGTATTTGTATTTGTACAGCTTTTAACATTCTCCAATCTTTAATCAACACGTTTTATATCCAATAATACTTATAATTGTATCGTACAAATTAATTAATAACCAAAATATCTAGGGGATGTAAAATATCAGTTTTAAGGAACATTAGAATGAGATGGGACGGGAGGGAATGTTTTTGTAATCAATATCCTAGTACATATAATATTTTGCAATTCTTAAGTCATACTCAAAACATCAACGTTCAAAGTATTTCTAACGCTACAAATTATGTAAAAAAACCCAATCACTACCTATCTATTAATAGCAATTTACATGGCTATATTAACGTGATGAATAACAGCATTCAGATGAAGATATAAGCTAAAAAATATGTAAATTAAACACAGATGCAAAACAAAATAAACACAAAACCGGTCTGTATAAAGCTGTGCATCAAATTGCCGAGACTGGCGGCTGGCAGGCAAAAAGATGTGCAAAAATTCAGCCGAGCCCGATCGGACTTAGAGGAATGTGGATCGAATATTCACTTGGTATTTATTGAGGCCAGAATTAGAACCTTGAATGTTCGTTACAATTGTGTTTATTTGTAAATTAATACAATTCAATCTCTAATTAAGGCAATCAGAATTTACTATTGAATGAAAAGAAATGATTCTAATGTTTCCGATTGTTTCGAAGTCATGTAAAACATAAATTCTCGATCCACATTCAAGATACATTGTATCCGTGCCTGTCAACTGGTTGAGTCCTTGAGGCACGGAGGACTGCGCAGACCACAGCGATCTTATTTTATTAAACACCAAGCTTGTCCACGCTGCACTTCGGGGACCTTCTTCTGGTAATCCTGGTAAATTATTGCTATTTGTAGAATGAGAACACTGAGTTGAAATGTATCAGACAGGTTGGATAATTACTGCAGCTTTTATGTTTATATAAACGCTATAATAAATTACTGCAATAATTTTAACATTATTCATAAATGTTGTTTACAGACAGATATCTATCTAACGCACGGTAGCTACAAAGTAAGTGTTATGTTGTATTGAAACTAGTAATTTATTAGAGAACGCAGCTGTAATCGAACCGCTTTATATTTTGACGGGAACCGGAATGATGTAATTAATGGAATTAGAAAATGTAACAGATAGTGAGATAATGTCCGCCGGCCCGCTGTCTGCGCGGGCAGCGTTACGAAAGTCTGATCTGTACCTAGTATAATGAATGCGCTAGGTATAACCGGTCCTTGCGAACCCCTACGTACATCCGGCGGGAATGCGTGGGATAACGTCGCATGTAATTTACAAGCAATGGAATCTTCAATGCTCATAACCGCCGGAAAGTGAGAGGTGAATGAAAACAAGTGGAGCCTAAGTGTCAATGGGGTAAAGTGCATTGCGAGTGCACCTTACGTAACGTAATGCGGCCTTAGGCTACCGCCGTCCCAGGTGTGCAAATTTTGTGATGCCGGAGATAAGCTCACCTGATAGTGGCACGTGATTTTCGTGTGAATGGCGACTGCGCTGTCCGAATGGACTTCGCAAAGATTTCGGGCTAAGGAAGAATCTTCGTCTAGTGTGTGGTGGTGTGGGACAACTTTGAGCGAGACTTGAAGGCTGTTTCGGTGGTTTTGGGAGTCGCATCGGTGACTCCCATTCGTGGTCAACCTGGCGCTGCGGCGAGGGAGTGTACCTCTCCATTACTTGACGCCTCCCTTGGCTCTTTCTGGCGCAAATTGGGCACGCTTCGTTCCTGAACATACAGGAATAACAGCGTTCATGCCCGCATGTATCAATTAACTTTCTCTTTTTACCCTTATCAAAGGGCATATTACAGCTTGGACAGGTAGTGCCTCCCGTTTCGCTCTCCAGCAGTTGTCGTAGCGCGGCCAAGTCTGCAACAAAAGTAAAACAAGTGAATACATTGTATGTATTTGGACATTGGCGATGAATGTAAATATAGTCGACGAATTTTACATTGAAATATATTTAAATGTTATCCTCGTTGGTAACTTGTGGATAATTACACAACTCATTTTAATGCGAGAATGTTGTACACTCAATTACATATAAATGAACGCGCTGAATTAAATGTGACTTAGTTAAGTTTATTAATATTGTAACTAAAAGAATGTTATTTATTTCTGGAATATATTCGTATATTATTTTGAGATTAATACTCCGGTGGGTTTAATTAAAATTGATTTATTAGGTTGTCTTAACGCAGCGATTTCTGAAAAGTATTCCTTCAACGATTTATATCAACGGTTTTAAATTAAGTGATCAGTTAATCATCTGTCTTTGAGCGAAGTAATTAAATTCCGATGTCATGACTTCCAAAACGAAATGCCGTGTAATTACCGGCTTAAATAATCTTCATTGATTCATACAGAATTGTATCATATACACAAAATTCATTATTATTGCACATATGACTGTGTTTTATATCCTAATATACTATTCTTACATGGTTCTGCGTCCAATGAACGAATAATTTATCTTATTCTTAGTCGAAATTAAAGCAAACTTACCTACAAAAAGCTTAACACATTTACTTTGGTCTCGTTATAGTCTTACATTAATGAATAGTTAAAAATCCATTTATTTTTAAATATAATTTACGTAAGACTCTTTTAAATGAGTAGTCAATATGATTATGACACTGCAGCGTATTGCGTGATCGTTCTCAACTTTTCAAAAAGTCACTACTCCCAAAATTATAGGGACTAAAATTTAATGATCAACTTGATTTATACAGACTTCTGTATTTTCGCCACATCTGTACGGGTTCTGCCCGAAGCGGACTTTCCTTTTCTGACCTTTAAGAGCTTTTGAGATATATTCGGTTGATGTTTTTTTTATTTTTTTTTTTATTTTATCAAAATCAAAATGTCATATTTCTTAAAATTTATGTAATATAACAATATTTTAGTAATTATTCTGATTTGTAGATGTAAGTGTCAAGTCATAGTCATACTTTACAAAGTTACTCTTTTTTTTGGATGTCACAACGACAATTCGTCTTTACATTTATAATATTATTTAATCCCTGTACAGAAGTATTTTTTTATTACAATACAATGCATGTATCGTCCAAGTCTATGATTTGGTTTCATTTGAAATATTAATACCTTTTCAGGTCATATACAATTATATAAAATCTTACATAATTTTTATTGTTACAAGGAGAACCGCAATTATAAACCAAATGAATGTACATTAAAATTTGCATTTACATTGTTTTATAACAAGTACTTAAATCATAATAAAGTTGTAAATATTGATGTATCGGACGCCCTTTTAATATGATTGCGGGACATTTATTATTGCAAGAGTTAAATGCGTCATCTTTTAAGTTACATTGGATATGTATATGATATTATGTAATCAAAATTA
Organism: Melinaea menophilus ssp. n. AW-2005; assembly: GCA_918358695.1. NCBI lineage: Eukaryota > Metazoa > Arthropoda > Insecta > Lepidoptera > Nymphalidae > Melinaea > Melinaea menophilus. The sequence continues at coordinate 737,456 of OU911052.1, forward strand.
AATATAACTGAAAAATATATGTTAATAATTAATAATTTTTTAAAAATTATATTTAAATTTCTGGAAGAAGTTTGTATTAACGAAAATCTACAACTTATGTTGGAACTATTTAAAGAATATACAGTAGGTAATTTATCGTATATTCTTAGAGCATCTTATAAATTTTCGTATTTAATTAGAAACTGTACTTTTTTTCTTTTAAATATATATATAAAATTTTATACAGAAAATTACAACTTTACTGATAATACCTATTTCTATATCATTTAAGTAAATATATTAGTTGTAAGACAACTGTTACTCAATAATATATAATAATAATATATAATAATACATAAATCTTTAGTTGACCACCAGGCGCAAAAATATTGGCTATATTGAACTAATTTAGAAGATTAATTCGAATAGATAAACACACATTGAAAAACTGCTTGATTGTAAGTAACATATATGTGAGTTTATAAAGAAAGCTATTACAGAAAATGTAATAAAATAGTATATTATATAAATAATAATTGTAGATCTAAAGCATTTTATATAAACAAATCTAACTTACCGTTTCCATTATCATTACCATTATCATTAAATGCAGTAACATTTATTAGGATATCAAGTTCAATCATTATCTTACATCATTATTCTTAAAATTTGGGTAATTTTGTTCATGTTCAATCATTACTCCGTATTAAGGACGTGGTATTAAGTGATCTCACATGAATTATAATGTTTTAGGACATTTACAACTCTTTTATTGCTTTGATTTTATAGTCAACTTTATCAAACCTTTCAAATTTAAGATAGCATTTTATTGTACGGCTTAAATTGGATTTGATGTTTAATTCGCGTTATGAAAGTCTTTAAGACGTGTTAGTATTTTAGATCAAACCTATAGGAAAACTACCATTTTATATAACCTCAAACAGTTCTGAATGCTTTAGATTTCATGAAGTTTATTATTCATTATAAACTATGAAATATGTTACAGAGAATAATTTGATTAATTTTATAATTTTATACTTTACTATAAAAGTATATTGTTAATATTGAATGCAAAATATAATTGATTTGCTTGCGTTTGATATTTAAAATAAATAAAGAATGAATAAAGAATTAAAGATTAAAAAGTTCCAATAATAATAGTTTATTTTTTACAAACCAATTTACCTTAAAAAAACCTTTTATAATATTAGTAAAGATGCCTACATATAAAACTAAATATTATAACCATCTACAAAAATGGGACGACTCAGGAAGATAGTCTTCTTCTCATCATATCAAGAGTATTAGACAGGGATAGTCTTATAGCAAACGTCTGGCTTGGCAGACACTGACTCATTAGCTTCAAGGCAAATAAGATTACTGAAGTGGATCTTAATGATTTAGTTTATGATTGTTCCTAAATAAATCTACATCCAGTGGTCGTAGACTAACAAGAAACTTCACTTAGTTGTTTCTCTTTGGAGAGATTATTATATATTATACTGGCAGGTTACCCATGCTTCGCAACGGACGACGAAAGTGATCAAACATTTTGTTTGAATTTCCACACCACCTATTAGGTATCAAACAGGCGCGTTATATTTTTTTGCAGTTTTTTAGCTGTAACTTTGAAACGGTTTGGACCTTTGCAAAATCCTTTCTTATTGTACCTATTCAATATGTCAGGATTATTGTGTTCAAATTTCAGCTTTTTAGATATTACGGTTTGGGCTGTAGAGTGATGAATGAGTCAGTGAGTCAGTGAGTGTCTTTGTGTTTTATATATTAAGATATGGATACTCAGATATACTGTGGTTGCGTTTTCATGAAGAAAAGGGGGGAAGAGTATCAGACAAATAGGAGCTAATATTACATCCAGTTTTGTCTTATCTACATGATTTTGCAGTTAATTAAAGGAAACAGGTAATTTCGTCATGGCAATACATTATCATTTTACATATATTCCACATTTTAGTGTCAGGTTTGCTAACGTTACATATAACTGCGTTACACTTATCTCCTTCTAAGAAACGCAGGGGTAATGTGACATAAAAACGAGACCGTTACGAAAGGAATCGGTGCAAAGTCCGGCTAACGTTAAGTTTTTTATATAAAAAAACAAGTTTTACTTCACACTGAGTGAAACAAACTTCACTTTAATATTATGCACGTTTTAAACATACATTCATTGTCTGTGTTAAAAATATAATCATTTTTATTTATTTATATATTTTCCACTTTGAATCCATACCAGTACTCACTTGTGTACGTCAAATGGAAGTGACAGGATTGCCTATTTTGATATCGTGTGTATCAAAATAAGAGCCCTTCTGTAAAGACACTCTCCAACTTAAAATAAGGCTACGAGGGTTTAAAAAGCGCCCTGGTCTGAGAAGAACCACACAACAAACTCGGCCGGGATTTTTTTTTATTGTGATCACTGTTTCACAAACGTCAATATATTTAGTGAGCATTGTTAATATATTATATTTTATTTGTTGTCATTTAACAGATTTATTCTGAGTTATAGATATTTAGCCTTTTACCAAAGCCTTTCTATTTATTAGGCATTATGTTAGCATGAGTTAGATGAGTCTGTTAATAACAAAGGTGAATTAACTCACAAACTCGATACTACGTGTGTTCTTCTACATCTCGGTACCTAAAGCAGAGGAAATCATTTTAAAATTCAAATTTGTGTTCAAACTAAAGTTTGAGTTTAAACTGAGGTTTGATAAATTTTGATATATAATGTGTTGGATATATTTCAAAATAGGATTAATATAGATTGGGTAATAAATAATAGTGTCGTTGGACGCTAAGTATGAGCTGGATCTTGAGCTTTCAGGTTTCTCCAGCTTTAATTAAGTACTTTAATATGACAGTAGATAAGATATTACGGTTTCTGTGATAATACTTGATGTCTCGTTTCATATACAAATATATTGTTATTTATATAATCTGCAACGAGGTAGTTACTATCGGAAATAAAATAAATTAATAAGAGTATGAGGCAATAAATTTTAAGACTTACAATTAACAGCTTTTCGCTAAATGGATATGAAAGTATATAACTCACATAAAAAAATATTGTCTGTTTGTTCCGGCTAATCTCTGAAACGGCTAGACCGATTGTAATATGATTTTGATGATTTTCACTGGCAGATAGCTCATGTATATTAGTTTAAAAAACATATTCCGATAACAAAGTCGTGGGCACAGCTTGTATATATAACGTGATCGAAGAATATGTAGAACAATGTCATATATGTACACATGAAGCAATTATCCGATCGTATGACGATCTTTGGGTACAGTCAAGAAATAAAGTTGAATGACCCGTTAGGTAACCATTAAGTTTTTAAATACACTAACTTTGATACTTAAAAAATACACTTAAAAGGTTTATTTGTGTACTTTTTGTTTAAGAGTATTGAATTCTCGTAGTAATAAACAATAGTTCCAGTCGCAGTCAGATTGCTATCGGATCGTGACCGCAATAAGAGCATTCGCACGTTTTATTACAAAACACTCGTGATGATACCTAGAGATCATATCATGGATAATGTGCTTCGTATTTTAGAAGCTAATTTCTCTTACCAATATATTAACTAATGGACGTTAATGATAACGTTAACAGAAATTTAACCTGCGACCTCTGTATTCATTTCATCTTCGATCTAACAAATCTAAATGTGTTTTTTCTGTAATCATTGCCTAACACTACATTGGAATTAGATTATTTATCACGCAGGTAAATTACATGAATTCTAATAAAATAGGACTTAAAGCAATGAGGTTATTACAACTTGTAATTGGCTGGTAAGGGTGCCCACGTTACATTTAACGACTTTAAAACTAACCGTTATAAAAGTCGTCGTAAAAATGTAAATAATCCACATTATTGTCTAAATATAATCTAAACAAGGGCGCAAACAGACCCTCAATTTATATATATATATTTATAGATCATATTGAGCGAAGCGAGCTCAGTGTAATGACTCTTCGTTTCCCATTGACTTCAATGAGATATCAGTTTTTTGACGATTATTACTCAACGACATAATTTCTAAATTTTTCGTCAAGTAGTTTTCGAGCCTATTCGTGACAAAGAATGTAAAAAGTCTCCAGTAGAACGCTCCGCTCGCTACACTCGCTTCGCTCAATAAACTTATAATTATTTTTACTTGTATCCGAATAAATATGTACTTTCCTAAATTACTAATAGATGACGGTTACAACAACAGTCAGTATTTTATGTAGCGACACGTTTTTAACATGGTTTTATTATAGAAAATTTCGTGCTTAGAATTAAATATTCTGTAAAATATGTTTCTATGTTTATGAGTTTGATTGTTTATTGTTCACATTCTCTGCACATTGTAATGTGTTGTTAGTGGGACAGCCAAAGGTCAAATTCTGTATTTTATAGTTTGGGGTTTTGTTTGTTGCAATCGCTAAAATAAAAATTTGCTATTGTTAGAAGTTTTTATCAAAATTTACAATACTTTCTATTGATATAAGAATATATATTTTTATTACATATATCATTTTTATAGAAATATCAGTTTCTTAATATCAGAAATACAAAAGAATCAGGAACTCAATTTTTAAACACTCGTTAATTTAACTATATTTCAGTGTATAACTCATTTACCATTTTACTTTATATGTTATATATTGTTATATATATATATTATATATTATTCAAAAGATAATAAACATAAAAGTATATTTTAATTAAAAGTTCTGATCGTACCTATTGTAAAGGTGTGATTGATTAACACTATTGGTTATTCAGGAAGTTAATTAGATGGTAATGAAACATGTTCAGGAAACCCATATCAAAATTTTGCCTTGAATTAGATTTTGTCTTGATATGGTAATGATTATATTTTTATATGGATTCTTATGAATATGGTGTTATAAAATGTCCATTCGGAATAGTGGAGATTCTTTGCCTTATTGGCATAAAACCAACCATAATTTTAGGTTATTTAGATTTTCTAGTAAAGTATTATGAGTATTGAAACTTTTCAGTGACATTCTTATAAAATATTTAACATATAAATCATCTAATTTATTACACACTATGAAAAATATTTTAGTTAATCTTATACAATATAATATATATTAACAAGAGTTATTTTTATTTCATATATCAAATTAATTCTAACCGTCCCGTTCCAGTCAGTAAGCTGGTCGGGCCTTGACAGTACAGTGTTCCTTTATTTATCTGCGCCCAGCCTCTAATGAGCGAGCTGGCGGAAGTCACTAGATACAATACTTGAATTACTTGTTCCATAAAAGTTGAATAAGGAGGTAATTGATACAACCTGCTCTCTTGTTAATCTGTCTGTTTTTGCATCGAACAACTCAAAACATGGTGCGTTGATGAGATTTTCTCAACGAGGCATGTTAATAGATTTAATACCCATTTTTTAAACCTCAAATAACACTTATCTAATACCATTTTATTTTGTAAGTTATTTCATAGATTAAAAATATAAAATGATTAAAACGTAAGTTTTTAAGAATTACATTTTATTATTGTTCTTTTAAAGATATATTTTTTTTTATTAAGAATAATAAAAATTAGGTTTATTTTAGTAGACCTGGTCTTATAGAAATATAGAGTCCCACGGTTGCGACCGCACTTTAAGATTAAAATATTGTTTTATGTTCTATGAGGCAACTAAGGAATAGTTAGAGATACTCGATAAAGTTCATGACTCGATATAAAGGTTGTCTTAATTGATTAAAGCAAATTATAAATTGAAAATAAGACGTCAGTAACATTTTCATATTATAAATGAAGTCCCTCTAATAAAATAAAAGAAGTAAAAAATTAATTGTAACTAAACACCAATGTCATTAATGAGAAAGATGCGATGAGATTATAGTTCGATTGAAGATCAACTCGGAATTAATGAAAATGTTAATTATATTAATACCAGGACTTCATTAATTATTTTAATCTTTTTAATAAGTAAGTAAAATGATACTGTAAACTAATTATTAGAAAATATAAGTAATATATATATATATATATAGTAAGTTACATATATAAGTAATATATATAGTATATAGTAAGTTACCCACGAAAAAAAGTTTTTTTAGGTTAAATGTATAAATATTAAGTATAAAAAATATAAGGATATTAAAAAAAATATGATTATGTTTCCCCTCACTCGCAAACATACTAACTATATTTTTAATTCCATTAATAAAATAATATATCTATTGACAATACCAATATTTCCTATTACAGCAGTGACACAAGAAACCTAGGCATCATTACGTCAATTGTATTCCCAATTGGTTCGCGTATTGACCGAACTATTTCAATTGTCTATACTAAAGCATTGATTTATTAACTCGGGACCTACGCAAGACTTGAATGTTATTGGACAAAGTAAATATATACATTGGATAAAAAGATTTATAATGGTAAATAGTTAAGCATCACATATTTCATAAATAACAGAGTTCATACAGTAAGCAACTGGGTATAAAATCAATAACTAAGCCAATAAATACGTTTGTATTGATGACATTTTAAAATCATATTTTAAGATAGAAAGTAGCGTTTTATTATTAATGTTAGTATTGCAGACATTTAGCATAGATGAGAAATAAATCGATACATAAATACTGCTTTCTCTAACAATAAAGTATGTAAAGCTTGGGAACATGCGAGAGTTAATATGCAATTACTTATAAATGTCTTCATATACAAGGTGTATCTTGGTACAGTGATTCTGGATATGAGAAATACGAATCAAATAGAATCTGTTTCTATGAATGTAATACGATGATTATGTTTGGGACCTAAATATTCGGTAAATAATTTTACACTTAATGTTTATTGTTATGGTAAACATAAATAAGGAACAAATGAAATCATGAATTTGTATTATAATGGAAACGCTTTTACGACCCGTGTTTGAATATTCAAAGGCATTTAGAATTAAAATGTCAACATCTTAAATTGAGCTGACAGGCACCCTTTATGGCAGTGTTATTGCGTTGAAACAAACTCGACAATGTTGTATGTTCATAATAAAATATACAATAATTTAGATCTATATTTTCTTAATATGTTACATATTATCTAAAATTAAATATGTTTTAATTAATTCCATAAATAAAACAGGTTTTAAATATCTCGATGTCCTTTTTTTAATATTAAAAATATTTGTTAAAGTATGTTAGTCGGGTTAATGCCTCGGGTTGCTTACGATCCGGTTTTGATGCTATATTTTGATTACACTATAGGCGGTGATTTATTAAGGATTTCTGAACAGACATACACGTTAAATCATTGTCATGTGTAACCAAAGTTCTTGGAAATCGCGTTACGATTCGCTATAATATTGGTTTGTTTGGATTCTTAATGGCTGGCGTGGTCTGAAAGGATCCATTCATAATTTAAAACAAAATATATATCTGATTTAAAAAAAGTTATTCCACGTTTGTTGCAGACCATGCAGTGAATAAAATAAATTTATATTTTCAGACACATTTTCGCCATGTTTCGTATTAAGTTATAGGTTGTCTGTACGTCCCACGCCAATGAACGCCATATTTTATATAGTGTGACACTTAATAGGTAATACGACTAAACTATTGTAGGGCAACCTGTTATCTAGATGATATTATTATGAAGATTAATTTATAATAGTCAGCAAATTTCTTCATAAGAAAAGGTACCACCGACTAGAGAGTAGATTTATAATGGAATTAGATTAGAATATAAACATCGCAGTGAATATGCAACTAAGCGCATATTGAGGTCATGACCTCTACGTACAAATTGCACTGATCAAGTGAAGGCAATCTATAGATAAACATCACCGTCATTAAGAACTCGTAATTACTTACAAGTCACATCAAAATAACTTGAGATCCTGACAGAATTCATACTAATGACATACAAGGAACATGTAAATAAAATATTATATGTTTAATATCAATTGTGATATCTCTCATAATTATTTGTTCCCGATATAAAAGGTATGTATTTTAATTCTGAGAAAAGTTCTCGCTGCTCTTTGAAACGGTGGGTAGGATTAAAAATTGACTCCATAAAAAGATAAAGTTTAATAATTCCATTTTATTTACGAAAATAAACTGGACTTAAGAATGTTAAAAGCAATTTGCTCCAAATTTTAATCAATTACATCAAGCAATGGATTTAAGTTAATGTTAAGCTTGTGTTGAATATTTGAAATGTTTTATATAATTTGATATTATCGTTATATTTACCATATTATTTGAGTAAAAATTAATTATTGTCTACTTTTACATTTCGTTATGATCAATAATATTTTTGTTTATCGTGCAATCCCCTTTAGGTTCTCGTTAATTTGACAGTTCATTGATTATCTGGTTTAATTGAACCAGGCAGACCAGATAACAGTAATGATGTGAAATAATTCCTTTTTCAATATCTTGCTTTCGAAATTGGGAATTATTTTTATTATTCGAACCATCTTTTAATGAGAGACACTTTAGAGGAGTCATTCTTCAGAAGATTGTCTTCAAAAATTGCAAGTGGTTTAATTGCATCTTATTAAAGAGTTTCTTTAAAAATTTAATACTTTGTAAAACTAGGTTTGGTTATAAAATAAATGAAGTGGGAAGAAGAATTATCTAGGGTTAGTAAAATAGGGGTTGGTTAATAATTCATTTTATGTCACGAGCCTCACATTTGCTTTTGATTCAAACTTCACTAATCCTTGATATAAAGTCTATAACACGACGAAACGAATTATTGCTTCCATTTATTAGACTCTCTGAATGAATCGAAACTCGGCTTTTGTGAAGTTATAGATTAGAATATTATCACACTCGACAGTTTTATAGATATCATAATATTTAGTCTAAATATATCGTATCTTAATTACAATGTTGGGAATGATCTTAATAAATCATTAGAATTCTTTAATTTACTTGAACTTAAACTAACAATTTATTTGTTTTAGTTTGATTGGGTTATAATAAAATCAAAAGAAACATAAATTTTTATTAGGCCATTTATTGATACAGTTTCTCTTTTTCAAGCTTTAAATCAGTTTCTCTTTGATTTACTGTTTTGCTTTCTAAGATGAAACAAGTTATGATGCTGGGAATTTAACTGATTTTCCATAACAAATAACAATTATCAAACAATTTACTAATGATTATGAAACGTTTTCCGTAAGTTAAGTAAATGAGAAGTTATTTTTTTATATGTTTAACGTAAACCTTATTTATTTATGGTGTGGGTTTCTCATTTGAATAGATTTATATTTATGATTATTTCTTTTACGGAAGGCGTAGGTTTCTTATTGTTATTGTAAATTTTGTTTTACGCAAATTATCAAGATATATGTATATGAATGAACAACTTTTTTTTTAATGTAATTTTTTTCAATTTGGTAACTTAATAGAACAGATTTTGATTATAAATTTGGCAAGTTTACTGTTCAAATATTAAATTAAAAATAATTTAAATATAACAAAGAATAATAAAAATAATGTGTGATATATATATATATATATATATATATATATATATATATATATATATATATTACTAATATCTTATTTGTTATTCAGTGTTACCTCTATTTGTTAATATAATTATGAACAATTTATTCATAGAATACGTGCAACATGATGTAATTAAAGGCAAAAATGGAAAGGTATCGACGTATTTGCACAGCAACCTTATCTGGGTATGTAATTATATTAATTAATGTCACATACAACTACTAATCAAGGTCTAGGTTTGCAAATTTAATATTGTCAATGTCATAATATCGTTTTTAAATCAGAGGTTAAAATATATTCATCTTAAGGCATTAATCGTTTATTGAGCTGAGCGCAAGCGAAGCTCTTAACCGTTTGGGAATCAATTTTATGTCGCCATATCACATACAAAATACTCAGTCGAACTTCATCAAAATTGGCATTGCTGTAGCTCTTGTTGACGGGCTTTTACAGAAAAAACTGATTAATAAAATCTTGATTTCATCAAAAGTTATGGTCGAATAACTGAATCCCCATAGACTTAAGCTTAACTGTTCTCGCGCGCGCTTGCCGATCGTCTTCCTCAAAATGAGCTGAGTCGCTTCATCACATGAAAACTACTGAGCGATTTTAGTCAAATTTGGCACTTTTCTAATGGAATTTCCTGCGCTCAGCTCAATTTCCGCCACGCACGACGGGCAGATCCTAGTTAACAATAAATTACTAAGTGCAATTAAAATAAACAGGAAGAATTTGCTTTTTACAAAGAAACATGTGTCAATACAAGCTGTCATTAAATAGCTTATGATTATGTATGCTGTTATAATACCAGTATTATATTAATCTGTAAAACATTAAGTTATCATTATAATGTGAAATAATACTTAATAATAATAGGCGTTAATGACTCGGTGTAAAAATATACATTATTCATTTTAAGTTATTATTCAAAAAAGTATTCATAATAAAAAAATCTAAAATATTTCATCAAGACTAAATAATTGTAGCAATTACGAATGCATTCCATGTTTTGTATCGGAACGGATCTTAGATTTCGGGTGCGCGCGCGCAGGTATTCCATCAGTCTTAACTTGTGTTTATACTCATGTGATTACTCATATATAATTTTATTATCGTAATACTAAAACATAGTTATTATGTTATTTAAATTGTTATAATTAAGTCTTATAATAAGAAGTGTCTTTATAATTATAAACACGAGAGCTTTTTTTAGTTTTTTTAACTAATTACAATATATATTGGTAAACACTACCAATTTATATTTTCGGTTTAATTAGAGTATCTTCAATTTTAATTTAAGAGTTTCTAGATATGAGATTATGTAAATATCCTCTTGTACGGATCGTGAGATAAATAAAATGTATTAAATATGGCGGTGATACTATGTCAAATTTACTTTCAACTTTGACAACACCAATCTTAATTTCAGTGACCGAGCATTTCGAAAGATAAGATATAATAGTGTACTTAAGAACATTTGATACTTTTTGTTTAGATTTGGATAAGTTTTCTTCAGTTTTCTTCCGAAAATCTAAACATATATTCTGTTTATTTTTTCGCTGTTTTAAATATATTTTACTGGATAGCGTTAAGTTAACTGTAGTTTGACAAAAACATTATTATTTCTAATTATAATAAATACTAGTTTTTTAATGTAGGTTGTGTGTGAGAAGTCGTGTATGTAGAGCGGAAATAATTAAAAAGGCATATAAGGTAATTTTAATTATCTAATACTATTTTTAAATATTTAAATTAACTTGGACATTTAGTCAAATGTGACCTTTTTGTATAAAATATGGATAATTAATGTAATTAAGAGACATGAAGTGAGATAAAAGTAAGGTATAGTAAAAATTTTGTGATACGTTATAATTGGAAAAAAAACAAATTTGTTCCATTGGTTGTAATTGATGTAACCGTTCAATGATATTAGATTTAAGAACGAATAAATAGTAACAGTAACAGTGACAATGACAGTGACAGTGACAGTGACAGTGACAGTGACAGTACCAGTGACAGTGACAGTAATAGTAATATTAATTATATTCTCGTTCAAATAAAATTCAACTTATAAATTTCATCAAGAAAATTGCTAGTCACTATTTATTATAATATATTTATAGCAAATTAGTTGCCAATAGTTTTATTACCTTAAGGGGAACTTTTAACAACTTGTAATTGTGTACCAAAAATATTTTTTCTATTGATGTGTTCATATCTGAGATGCGATAGTAATTTAAAGTTAAAAATTGAATGCTTGCGGCTTAATTTCAATGGATAATAACTTTCGTATTGAGTTATAAATTGGAGCAGATCTTATCTTGTTTATGGTTCGCAAAATAGCAATTATTGGTTCAAAATATTTATTTAATACTTATTCATTATTCATTTTTATTATGGGTTCTTAAACTATTACTTAAAATACAAGTACCTTGTTTATTGTTTAAAATCTGATATTCGAGCCGGTTTTTATAAAATTAAAAATAGTATCTACTTATTGCAGTGTTTTCACTGAATATATAATTTCCAAGATGAATAAACTTGATAGTTGATTGCGGAGATAAGTAAGATTTGCGTCCGTTGAAGAACCAACTTGTCCCATATACTGAAGCCTCTACAAGGCACTGATTCAACAGCCGGTCGTAACTATACACCTATAGTGATGGGAATTATGGGAATGGATATCGATTATACGGAATTTAAAAAATGTATATGCAAATATACTTTTTTGAATATTACAAATATATTTTTTTCTAAAGCTGTTCTTATTAAATCGAAACTTTGGTATAAAAATAACTTTATTGAGTTAATAAAGTCCATGGATATCTTGCTATTAAATATTAAGAAAAAAAATTTACTAGCTTCAATATCAGACTCTAAGTAACGAGATACGGCACGTCTTCTTACTGTTCTAGAAAATGGCTACTTTAATAGACGTGATTCATTGAACACAATTGCTTATGACAGAAGCTATGACATTGATACAAGAATTAATGTCAAAACTGTCAATACACATCAATGTAGTTGTTTTTATTGATAATTTGCGCACATCACTAGCCGCCAGACGAGTATTATTAGGTCTTCCTGCTCTCGATTCGCTACCACAACCGTCGCATCACTCAGGTATTTTCACATAAAATCTAAACCTTTGTTTGAATTTCTTATATGCTTATTTAAAAAGTACCAAAACTTTTTTGTACAACCTTATTTATGTTTTATAGAAAATTTCCCCTACAGTCAACCTCTAAAAGAAGAAATATAATATTTTATGTTCCAAGACAAAGATTAAATCTTTTCAAACGTCAATTTCAATAAAAAATTGCAAAGATAATTAATTTATATTGCCTCTTGTAAATCTTTATGTTTTGCATTTATACAGCCAATTAGGCACCGTAACTGTTACTTTACGATATTAATTAAAGGAGCTTTACAAAATGTTATTAATTAGAGATTGTGATCAGATATTATTATGTTTTTTTATGCAATACAGGTGTTAAATATTCATTAGCGATCATTTAATTCGTTTAACAAAGTGCTACTTTATAACATTAAATGCCCTTTAAACCTATTTATTAGATGATTCATTGTAAATCGTCCAAGAACCGCTACAATGTACACAAGAAGTAAAACTACGATCATTCGAGCAAAAACGCATCATTAGCTCTCGACTTACATTCCTCCATACCTATGTTTCATGAGACTCATGGTTGGGAAGAGTGTTTGGTGTTTATTAATATTTTTATATTGTTTATGTTTTCATCTTTCTTCAAAATACTAAAAGGTACTACAATAATAACCTTTCGAAAGTCGAACTACCAAAGGTTGTCATCAAGAAAGTTTTAATATATTTTAGTGTGTTAAAATAATCACAAAAACCTGTAAGCTAACAAGTGAGCTTACAGGTTTTTGGTTTGGTTGGTTTACACACAAAACAGCTGATTGGACATTTACGGTATGCGTTATTGTAAAAAGTGTTTGTCACTAAAGTAACGGATGCTCCATTTGTGAGTAGAACACGACTCCGATGCGTATAAAATAAAAAAAAAATAAACTTTATTATTTCTCTGTAACATAATTTCTTCACAGTATTATATTTCTTTAGCCCTTACACGTTGTTTTTCTTGCAGAAGTAGCTATAACTCGTACCATTTATCTCATAACCGTGTGATATCATTATGATGTCCGTGTACTGCAAATACATATTCTGTATAAAATTATTACTTTTAATAAAGCTGTTCTTTATGGCCCGGTTTCAACTTGAGCTAAATTGTTATAATATTTCAAAATCCAAACATGTTGGTTCAAAACATTCTTTTTCATTAAAATACCTTGTGGTTATTTTAATTAGGTGCTAAGCTAACGGGGTCGGAGTCATTTTACTCTGATGCTTAGTGAAAAATGTCGTCTTGTTTGTTTGTCGGTATCCAAATGATATTTAAGCATAGTTATTAATACATAGCTTAGAAAATATCCGTCATTTCACCCCTCATCATTTTTATATGGCTTGATTAAGTAGTATTGAAGTAAGTATATCATATTTGGAATATTAATAGTCTTAGATATTGATACGTTACTATATTAAGAAATCAAAATCAAACTCATTATAGAAAGTAAATTTTCTACAAAACATTTGTAATTCTAAAAGCTTTTGTTAACTCGAATCTGCCACAAACTTGAATACAGCTGGCAACAGAGACTTGGGCTTTTCTTATGTTCCCTTTTTTTAAAGCCACATTTACAGCTTCAATTTAATTTATAATATAATAAATTTTGAAGCAGCCTTGCAAGTAGCGCTTCATAACCACGGTGCATCACGTCCTAAATATTCGGCAATACTGTAGTTTCTTTAAGCCAATCAACCTTAACATATTTAAAAATTTGTTAAATCGTAATATCCGAACGTTGAAAACTTTTTTGAGTCGAAAACTTTTTTTGATCTGAGATGTATGGTCGTTTATTCATTATTAAATATCAGGTTGTTAAGACAAAAAAATACTATTCTAGAGAAAGGTATGCTTATATCGTAATACATTAGCTGATTTCGTTTTATTTTAAATAACAAATAGGTTTTATCGGCAAACAAAGCCTATATCTTTATAGAGGTAGGCTGTTTACTTATACAAACCAGGAAGATGAATGGTCCTAAGATTAAACCTTAAGAAACCTCCTTTTTATCTGTAATTTTTACGTGTCATATACCATTTATATGACACGTAAGAATTAGAATTTAGATGGTATTAGTATGTAGGTATAAATATAAAATATCTGTTACTATAGAAATTATTTTTAAACCGATATCAAATATTAAACTGACTGACGGTAACAAGAAGTCGGACGGATATTATTAATTATAATGTACGTTGTATTGTTGTTGTCAATATTATTATATTAATTTAGGTGCAATAGTATCAATTTGGCTATTTTGCTGTCACACAAGTTTTAGAAGTCATGAAACGAATATTTATCACAAAATTTAAAAAAAGAAACCTGTAGATTTATGTAGTGTATACATAAAATGAATTTTTTTTTGCTATTTGTAAGTAATTTAAAGTGTTGAAATCATAATTTATCTGTTATAATTTCGCTTTTTCGATGTCTTTTCTCGTTATTTCAAATTAACAATTTTTAAGACGACATTTCGAATAATTTGCAAAAACTTTAAAAAGATTAAACAAATGTCTCAGGAAAATGGTAACTCGACTTTTATATTGTAAAATATAAAAAGTTTCTTAAAGAAAAATAGTAATACTATTTGTGAGATCGATTCTTAACTCATTCTGTATCAACAGAAGCTATAAGGAAGTACAGAACGAAGAATTTTAATTAAAAGTTCGTGAGATCATTAATATTTTCGCTCCAGTGGTATTGTAAGGTTTATTAGTATGCGTAGGTGAAAGATATTATTTATATTGTATTTCTATGGACCGTTATCTGTGATGTTTATCATCACATTCCTACTACTTTGAAACTAAATTAAGATTCTTATTTTAATTATTTAGACGCCAAGATACAAAAATATTGTGATTTGTTTCTCTGTAATATAATTTGTAATGTATTAAAAGTAAGTCTAGGTTATATATTTTAATGTTACTCCTTATCATATATCAAATGTTTGGTTTACGAGATCACAAAAACGAACACACAAATAAACATTTAACACAATTATCGTAATGTCAACTCAGTCAAAACAAGTGATGTGATACATGTGTTTAATTATTATAATTAATGGAGAACTCGATACATCGATACGACTGTGACAGAACTGTCATCACTGACATCTGACGAATGATTTAAACTGATAACGGATTTTCGTAATTGTGGTTATTTTTAACTGGTTTAGACACGTGATGTGATGATACTCCTACGTGTGTTATAGTGTTACATACACGTACACTTTGTAACTTATTAATGATATGCCCGAGAATATAACTGATGGTAAACTGCTAATCTTAGCTGTTCCCTTTATTTAACACTAAGTTTCTTTGTTCGTTGTTTCTTAGTGTCAATTAGGCATTTGCTTATTACAGCTTTTATATCCTTCTATGTGAGACACATGGTTTTTTAGATTTTGTTTAATTTTTGAAATTTTTACTATTGCAAAGTTTTTCATCAGAATATTCACAAGTCATATCTAAATTATGACTTTTTTCAATATTAGTAGCGAGATGTGTAGAAAATATGTTTAAATAAATAAATGAGTGTTTAGGAAGGTGCCACAATTTTACCTTAATTTATTCCTTTAAACAGAAAAATAAAGTGTTAAATTCTGGTTTCATATAAAATTGGGAAAGTCAATGAAATTGTGATGCACAATAAATAATATGACTCGATACGTGTAATTATTTCAACGTTTTCACATAATTGCGAGGATAAAATTAATTTGAAGTGAAAGAAAATTATATATTATTATCCATTTTGTAACCGTGGTGTATACAATGTATACACATATATATAACTTTATTTGTGTGTGTGTATATAATGTTTATGTGTGTACATCGTTCTTTATATTTTGATTGTAAAATCCTTGATAATATGATCTTTTATGTTTTCTACATATTTTATTTATAACTACAGTATAATATAATAAATTAATATCTTATTTATATTATATAAAATCAAGATTAAGCAACTGTCCTAGTTCCAGCAAATATAATGTATTTAGGCTTTATTTACATGTTTGCGTAAACACATTAGCACAGAGCAAAACTAGATTTTAAAATAAGACTAACGTACTTTAAAAATAAGCAAAAACCATTTATCAAATAAATATAACTTTCACATTATAGCAAACAATAAAATTTCATTTGTCTACTTCTCTCCTACTGCACAGATATATGTATAATGTTGTAGGTATGTTTAAAACATAATAGTTATTGAATATATACGTTATATTACATTGGAAGATATCAAAAATAATATATATTTTTGAGGCAACTTTCACCTCAAAACTACATTGATATGTTTGTTCGTAAAAATGAATACTTATTGCAAATGAGCTTTTAGTTTCCTTCGGTTCATATTGAACAAGTGTATTTATAAAGTAAAATCTATATTAATATTATAAAAAGGTGAAATTGTAAGTTTTTGTCTTTGTATAAAGGATGTAATACCATTCGGTAAAAAAAATCGTTCACCAATATTAAGAATGGACTTTCATGGTGGACAGGTAACACCCGAATGGTGTCACGGGTAGCAGCTACTATTTAACACCAAATATTGGTTTATAAGTTTAATTATATATTAAATATTAAGTCAATCTTATTGTAGCTAGAGTTAAAAATACTTAGTTGGAGTTTATATAAGAAATTATCGCCTGTATGTACAAAGTTAAACACTTTCACTAGGTATACGGGTCATGTTTGTGTACTTAATCTACATACGCTTTACGAGTTTGTCTGTGAACAGTTTTCTACATTACAAAAATATTAAAGATTTTTTATAATGTCCCCAAAATACCTATTGCTGGCTAAGCAATTTCTGCTAATGTATTATTATTTCAAAACCTTTCTCTTCCGGTCCAACTTGAAAGTTTTTTAATTACCTGAAAACAAAATATAAATATGATTAAAAATTTTGAAATGTCACACATAAAGGTTATATATATACAGGCTTTCGTCGTTCCGCAATAATCGTGTTCAATGAGATGTTTTATGTAAGTAAATATATATTGGTAAAATTTTACCATAATTGCAGCAGCAGGTGGTTTGTATGAATATATTTGTTACTGCCATAAACTATATATTAGAAATCTTGATAATTTGCCAACATTTTCGGTATAAAAGATGAAAAATAATATTTATTAAGGTAGGTGCACCATGTTGTTAAGGTCAGATATTAATTTTATTTGTTATTGTAATTTTTGTAATAATTTGTCTTTGATTTGAAACATTTAATATTTGTACACAAAAGAATCAAAATAATTATGAATCGAGATCATACAATATTAGGCTTAAATAAGGCTTATTAGGTAGGTAGATAGAAATATAAAATATTTATTAGTTCAATGACGAACATAGTCGAAAGATAGAAGAAGATATACGTTTTACTTTTGTCTGTCTTTACAAACATCATCATGAATAAGGATTCAAGTGCCAACAAACTAAACAAATAACTTAGTTAAGTTTACATAAAAAATAAACAAAAAATTATAAACAGTTAACTAAAATATCAGAAATCACTAGATGCCTTAAACGTAACTTTACTGATAATGTGTTTACACCTTTATCTAATTTTAAACTACAAAGGGAGCCATAATTTTGATTAAGTCGACATTTTATCAAAAGGACCTAATTTTAGTCGTAAAGAATTATCACCGACGACTCGGTTCATCTCGAACATTAATCGAGTTTAAATGTACACATGTTTTTAATATCTTTTAGCTTATAAAAGGAAAAATTAGGGAACGTTAAAAGTGGTTGTGACAAAATTATGGTAATTGTCATTTTACATTCTATATTAGCTTAAGTTTTTCTTTAAAAATTGTCCAAAACCTCTAAAATACCTCACGACGTGCCTCCCGTTGGACCTATCCAAATATATCGGTGACTAAACTAATATATTACTATATAAAACTGTTCAAGCTAAATTTATACTTAATTTAAAAAAGTATAAGCACGAAAATTGCTTGTACAACTTGGTTCTGGGTACTTCACCTGAGCAAATAGGATACAAGGAACAAAGTGAAGACATTCTGGTTACACAAATAGTGCCTTCAGTTTGAATTACTGTGACATGTTTATTTAAATGAAAGCCTTAATGATATATCGTAGGTTTTATTAATGATAAGACACTATAACAGACAAGTGTAATGTGAATTAACTATCTGATAATAAAGATGTCGGTTTCGTTTTGGGAATAAAAAATCCGTTTTCTTGTGAATTGCAGTATATAAAGTGGCACTTTCGGGTGGTCGCCAATGACATCGTTTTAAGTTTTTGATAACTATAATAAAAAGCATTACACGTACTTCAAGATATTTAATTTTTCGTTCCGATCAAATTACAAATTTAAATGCCGCTTTTACACCTAAGTTACAAAACTGTTGACAGATTATATTAAAATGTATTTTTATTTCTTGTCAAGTGTAAAACTTGTAATGTATCTCATTTTATATATAACTACATATAATGATATTCTTGTATTTAAATATTTTTTTAATGAAAAAACAATCTGTCATTAAATTATCATTTAAATTGTGACACTTCACTTCACGGTTAATCTCATTAACACAAGTACAAGTACAAGTAAATCGTGATGCAAGATCCGACTTGAGGCTCGTTTATCAAAACTATAACCTTTTAAGCATATAATATTTCACACAAGGTGTCATATTTTTATTAAAAACTGCTACCGTTGCACAAGTATGCAATTTATTTTAAAGTTTAGTGAACGGTTCAGTTTGAAGGACACTAAAAGGTAAGTATACATTTTTTTTTAATTAGTTAAACAAGGTATTTAGATAACATATTTTTTTTTTTTTTAAATAATACATATAAAATATTAAATACAATGCTACATAGCAACAAACAATTGTATCAAAATTGGTATCTAGTCTTCCAGCATTTCCTTTGTTTATTCTACACAAGAGATACCATTTGGCTTTGAGCAGCCTGCAATAACTATCAATCTAGTCTGTGACCTGCGGCGGACCACCCGATAGCATGTCCTACTTTTTATTTGAGACGAGATCTATCTCAGCTATTTTACCGTTTAGAGTTAATGATAGTGCTTCGGCGAGCTGAAATTTATTGACCACGTATGGTCAGTAATAAATTTTATATTTTATAATTATATGACAATTCTGTGGCAATTTAATGTCCTTTATTAGATCTATAATAAAAGATTAGGGTTTTAAAATTCGAGCATTATATCTCAAAACATAACTAAAGTGGGCAATGTAAGACTGGATTTTTGTTTATTTAAATAAAGTATCCAAAAAGTTTTTATGTTATTGTATAATATTGTGTCACGTCAAGCTTAAATATGAATGATTTGGAACGGTTTAAAAATACAGAATGAAAGCAAAAGTGTCAAAGCATTGTTTGAAATTCTATTTTATGGTGAGAGTATCGAAAATGTATGTAGAATGTGACCTAAATATGGAGTGCTTTTAAAGTGAAATAGAAAGAACAAATCTCATAATATTCGGGTATTGAAGAGTACTTTCCGGTGAATTTCATCCGCTTTCCGCTCCGCATGTCACAGACAACATTGCCTAATCGGGCGTGAGCGTCACGTATATAAAAATTAGCATTTCCGTCTGTGCGTTGATTGTCTGAATTAGTGTGGGCACAAGGCTATGGGTGTCCTGGCTTATCATGTAATTTAAACTGTGTTATGTCGTACTAAAACATATTTAATGTATTTTGTAATGAGTTTAATAATTACACATGGATTTATTATTGAGTATACTTATAATGAATACCTATCTTTCTTGACTGTGTATGGCTTATAATAATATATGGCGTAATAAAAGACAAAGACTTTTTTTAAATTCTATAAGTAATGTCTATAAGTAATGTACATTCATAATACCCTAATATAAATCGCTATTTTTACAATTTTTTTAATATTTACTAATGTTAACCATAAAAATGTTGCAACGGATCTCGTAATCCGGTTACATAGATTAGCGGTAATTTCCTTGGATTAATGTGAAACCTGACAGGGAATCCGATTTGTTAATTTATAAAAAGAAATACCCGAGAAGAAAATCAGGTCAGAGATGTCACGTAATAATCTTGTAATTAATATTCTTGAACAACTTACATCTACTCGTAAGTAGCCATGTACTAGTAATTTAATTACTTGTTTCATGTTTATAGGTAATGTTATAATATAAATCGAGATTACATTATTGTGCATGCTCAGTAAGTACATTGTAAAGTATATAAAATGTATTTTAGTAGACATTTTGAAATTTCAAAACCGGTGCAGGGTTAACACAATGGGACTGGTGTCACCTGAAACGGCATTGAGACGATGAGTCACAAGATGGCGTTACTTTTGGCGCCAATACCCGTATGGCAACTATCATGTGCACACGCATATAATCCGTAATGTTTCTTGCAGTATAATTTGTGATAAACGTTCTATTGTATAATATGTCTGCTAAAGAAAGTCAAGTGTCTGGTTTTGTGTTTCATAATAATCGTTGAATCCTATCGTTGATTATGAACATTGTCTGTCTGTAAAAACGTAAATAAAAGCCTATAGCGAAGAGCCCGCAATTGGTCTGCTATTGTATTTAAAATTGTCTTAGTGTTAGTATATGAGGATATCAATATTAAATAGTTCAGCCATTTAAAATGTGATAATTAATTCATGTTAAAAATGATCCTAAAATTGTTCCGGAAATTATTTGTTCCAAAAATCTAACGTTCATTTGATTTACAAACAAAGAATACTCCTTAGAAGACCCATCTCTACTTCATTAAAAACCAGAATAAATTACTTTTTATCTTCACCGATAAATAAACATAAGCCGAGAAATGCAATTAATAATATGTAATATCTATGCAGGAAATAGATAATTACGACATTATTTATTCAAGTATTATTAAAAGTACGAAATAAAATAATTTGTAATAAATCAAAGGGTTAATGAGTCGGGAATCGATATTTGAATTCTCTGTTTAACTTACTAACAGATTTCATTTTAGATAAAACGATTCATGAGATAATAAAATAAGTATGTTATTAGTTGAGAGGCTAATTGAAATATATAACATGTCTTAACCAATAGTATAATACGTTTTAAGAGGCTGCGACAAAGTTGCATTATTAAATATGTTTAACTTTAAAGTGCAGTGAAGTGTATGAAAGACTTTCATTAAAACAGAACGCGAACACGAGGCAAATGGCAATTGTTTTATCGGGAACAACTGGTTCGCTTTCTCCTATTGTAATGTACATCCCTTTCACGTTGACAGGACCGGCTTATTGCTAACCTTTGAATAATTTAGTGACTGCTATGAACGTTTGTGGTTTGTGGGCGTTTTTGATTTTATCTTACTTCAATCATTGTCCAATTTGTAGTTTTTGTGAGGTAATTTTTACTTTGAAATCAGAATCTAAAATTAGAAGATTAATA
This sequence comes from Melinaea menophilus ssp. n. AW-2005, assembly GCA_918358695.1. Lineage (NCBI taxonomy): Eukaryota > Metazoa > Arthropoda > Insecta > Lepidoptera > Nymphalidae > Melinaea > Melinaea menophilus. Next base: position 759,564 of record OU911052.1, read on the forward strand.
GTAATCTATATAAATAGACAAGTGATAGACATAAGTAACCTAAATAACAATATACAACGCAGCAAATTAGACAAATTTGCCGTTACTGACAGCAAAAAGCCTTTCATAGAAATCATTGATCAATTCACTATAAATATAATTGCGTTAACACAAAATAAAAAGTTCGCGAAATAAATGAGTTAAAACTATCGAGTCATGGCGCAATTGAAGGTAAATTTTATTTTAAATAGCTCATTCATTACCTTTTATTATGTTTACTTTCTCCTTTGCCTGGAGATATTTCAAATTTATATTGATTCTAATTTAAACGCCTTTCTAAAACATGTGCATTCAAAATAATGTTAAGTTAAATTAACTTTTCAAATCCCTTTCAGTTTGACATGATACGTGGTAATTAAGCTTATTAGTTATCGAAAACATTTCATAAAAAATATATTAATATAACAGATTTTTATTAGATTAATGACATAAGATTGTTATTATAATTGGATTATGACAATTTTGATAGTTATTATTCTAATATAACAAAAGATTAAATGAATGCATTCAAACGAAATATATACAAGTTGGGTGCCAAGTACACGACTAATACGTTCATTGTAACACTCCAACAGTCTACGTATTGTAAATTCTGGTCATATCAGATGTATCTTGAGATAGACTACAGAGAATAATCGTGATGTGAGCGCAAATTGTTATCGCTGATTTGAGTTTGATAACATTATCATATATGTTAGTTGTTGGTTTTGACGCTGATAAAGATAATGTTATATTTTAATATTTTAAAGTCTCTGGATTGGCCGCTATCAAATTGTCTGTCCTAATTAAGGATATAATGAGCTTCCTCACATCTTATATCGTCAGGAGTCAATCCCACATTAGAGAGGGTCGCTGATGGGGATTGGTGTACAAATTGGATGTCAATATTTTTATCAAGCGATGCTTATTTAATAACCACATATTGTCTTATATTTGATTTATTAATACTTCTATAACCCGTTGTCAAGTCTTTGGGATGGCCGTTATTAAATTGATTGTCCTAATTAAGGATATGATGAGCTTCCTCACATCTTGTATCGCCAGGAGTCAATCCCACATTAGAGAAGGAGGCTGACAACTGACGGGGATAAGTGTATAAAATGTCAATATTTTTATCATGCTATGTTTATTTTATAACCACTTGTCCCATATTTGATTTATTACTTCTGTAACCTGTTATCTATTTCTGTGTCTTATACAAGATACATCCTTCTTGGCGCTATTAATTTGATTATCTTGGTAATGACGTCGTTTAAGAGCGTCCTGAGTTCTGAATTGCAAGCGCCGGTCGCGCCCACGCAGGTGTATCTAATTGTACTGAACGTTGCTATCCGTTTTACCATTTTAAAAGTCAGGTTTAGAAAGAATTTCAACAAGAGTCTTAAAAAAAAACCATAATATATAAAACAGTTACATTTTATTATAAATAAATTGTAAATTAAACCAAAAAAAAAATCCATCATTTTATTTACATATTTATTTTATTAGCAATATTTTAAATAAATTTCTTATGTCAATTCATTCTGTTATATTTATAGCCGTCATGTGACAACCTTTAAGACGCATCCTCAATGTAAGGCTCGCTGCGCCCACGCACCTCCCGCTGTTTCATTATAACGATTCATGAACCTTTATGAGTCCTTTTCGTTATATTTTCTCTTTATCGATTGCAAAAGATTCTAATTAATTTACACACCTAATCTTTGAGTCATACAAGCGATTGTACCTATCTAACAAAGAACTAAACATTTCATAAAATTTCCTTTCACCGCCGCTAACATATCCGATAAGATATATTAAAACATCTGCGTCCATAACAAGCTACATCTCTGGTTTAATTGAAATCTTGTAAAAGGTAATTAATTTAATATGCAGTGTAATGTAAACAAGTCGAAAGTCCCAACACCACATGTTTCATGAGCGTACATGTTCTAAAGGGCACACCTCTGACCTCCTCTCCGACGAGATGAAGTTAAGTCTAGATATAACAGTTCATAAACAATTTTGCACTTAAAACAAATATTTTGCCCTTCTCTTCTAATACAATATTAACGTGTAAAAAATATTGATTCTTATTAACATTCCCGTATTGCTCACGTTAAATTCTATAGATAATATTAATTATATAATGACTTCTCAAAGTATTTACATAACATAGTAGTTTTCTTCATTAAAGTATTTTCATATATCTAAAGTTGGATAGAATTACGAGCGAGGAAGAGATATAAAACATTTCCCATATTCTGAGGTCGGTGTGAGGTTATAGAATGTTTGACGTCTGACAGCAACACAGACGGTGTGTTGTTTAACTTAACTTGAGGACTCCCTTTTATAAGCTTTTGAAAGTATAGAGCTGGCGAGTCGATTTATATATATATGCATATTTGTTTTTTCTTATTCATTTTGTTATCTTTCACTAATTCTGTAAATGTTATAATTTTTTTTTTAATTCTTACAACTGAAACCTTTTTGTTTTTTTTTGTTTATGAAAATTTAATAGTTTCAAATTATTATGTAATTGGGATATCTATATTTTTCTACTCTATGTCCCAAACACGAAAAGTGTAAATCGAAAGATGTTTATTCGGGTGAGTAGTTTGAATACAGAGTGGACAGTGATGGAGTTGAATGAAAACGGAAAAAAACTCATTTGCTATGTTTTTGTTTGTTCGATTTACTGAATAAATAGATGTCATTTCTAGACGTATGTAAACTAGAAATATGTTTCATTTCTTAGCAATATATTAGTAACGATTCCTTTTTATATATAGAATATAGATGTAATAGGAAGAATTTAATCTTTAAAAAAAGAAGATAAAGAAATTAACGACTAATAAAACACTCCTAGCAACAAGCACTAGGAATGTCAATATGTTATTGGCTATTCTGTTTCAATAGAATCAATTAATGCGAAGATCGCGTCAAGAGCGATCAGGTTATATGAATTACGCTACCACAGTATACACAATATAAGTATACCAATTATCGAAATATTTTACGTACAATTTATGCCAAATTCGCTACTCATACATATTAAATATTAAGAACATGTTCTTATAATGGTTATTTCGAAATATAAAAAAAATATATTAATTAGTATTGTAAACAGTCAATTTGAAATAAAAGTGCGTTATTCTTGAAATGTTTTTGTTAGAGATATCTCATTTTAGCGATGATATAAACATGTCAAACAAATTGATTTGTACACATAAATTACTTGCAAATGCAAATGACTGCAATTGAGAAGGACGAATTAATTTAAAACGACTTCTTGACAGCGACGACTGTAAACTTCACTTACAGTATATAAGTTATAAAATAAACCGATATAAATAGATTTTTGTCGTATAAAACAGAAAGAAAATTATTCGTCAACGCGAATCAATTGGCTGGCAATAAAGACGATCATTTATTGTGAGTAATGGATGCGCAAGCGCAGCTCATCACGCTGTCACGACTTGTGCGAACAGGGAATTCATTAAATTCAATAAGACAAATTTATGACAACGGACAAATATATATCAGTTCAATCAAAACAACTTTAATTTTTATAATTTGTACACGAACGGATTTTTATATGAATCCATTAAAGTAATGTAGTAAGTGACGCGCACAGTAATGGGGAAGTAAGTTTCAAATTAATCATTCAGCTTTGATATTATCAAATACTTATTAGGTACCATTCAACGGTTGCTTCAACTCGCTGAGGTCGTGACATATCCAATAAATCGTATTTAATTGAGATGGTGTTGAAGACAGATTGCTTTTTTTCATATATCTAATATGTTAAGGATACAAAAGATTATATTCTTTAAATAATTATATAATATCAGAATCGGGCTCCAAGTGCGTTACTCTTTGTGCTGTAGATGTACAAAATAAATTATTGTAGATAGGTAATTATTGTTCTATTCTTTGATCTACTTCATTAAGAACAATAACGTTGATATCCATAAGGAGGAGGAGGAGCAGGAGGAGTAAGTGATCAATTTCTCCGTCGGAACTATAAATTTAGTTTACGATAAGTGGGTTGACACAATTCGTCATAGTTGGGGTGATAACGTTTGGTCGTGTTATCAAAGACGCCGCTTGATATACGGTCAAATGTGAATGTTTTATTGGATTAGCTTATGAGCTTCCGAAACGTTTAGGATGTTAGATTTGTCATTACAATGTTTGGAAAGTATTTAGGTTGCAAGAATTAATATTATACATTGCTTAATATTATGTATATAATAAAAAAGATGCATCAGAGCTTATATATAATGATCCAAGCCGCTAGAACCAATTAAAAATATAATGAAATTCCGAATAGGTTTTTGATTTATTCTCCAAGCAAACGAAATAAGTTATTAAACGTTACAAATAATTATTGAAAGCGACAGAGTGATATAGTCGACTGAGAAAGTCTATGTTTGTTCAAACTGTGTCGATTTGTTGTTATACTTTAGTATTACCTCTTATCTCAATACCTATAATATACACCTCAAAGTAGTCCTTATTAATAATGTACATTGAGTATAAAATAGCTTGGAGGAATGTAAATATAAATAATGGATTTCTGTTAGGTCTTTACAGGATATTGGTTTTGGTCTCGATATCGTAGATTAATATTCGATCGAATTCGTTTGCGTCACTTTGAGGTCGTAATTAATGGTTCCGTAGGTGTAGGTGTAGGTAGAGGTAGGAACGTGTACTGTAAGTCATTCGACATAAGGGACAATATCCTTATAATCATAATATTTCTTTTAATTTAGCGCGTGCTAAAATAATTTATTAATAAACAATTCAGGTGTTGTAATGATAAAGTATATATAATCATATAATTGAGATATTAAATCTTTCTAACTTTGCCACTATGTGTATTTCTAAATATTTCCCCTCTATATTTTATTATATTTATCTGTTGTGTTGCGTAGGCACTCGCTCAATGGTCACAACCTTAGCGTCTATAAAGATTATGTCTATGTGATTGACGTGTAATATCAGTTTGGATACTCGAAACAGACAAACTTTCTCCAAAATACTCGTACTATTTATATATAAATAAAAATATCGTCTATCTGATGTTTTTTCATTGTTTATGAGGGGTTAGTGTTCATAAATGGGAATATTTCTGATGTTTTTTCATTGTTTATGAGGGGTTAGTGTTCATACATGGGAATATTTCTGATGTTTTTTCATTGTTTATGAGGGGTTAGTGTTCATACATGGGAATATTTCTGATGTTTTTTCATTGTTTATGAGGGGTTAGTGTATTTGTTTATACATAGGATTTTTTGTCTTTACATATAAACATAAGTAATAAACACAAGGTGTTCCCTTGTGTTTGTTATTTATATGTCTGCACACTCCCCCTGGCATGACCTAGGCATTATCCTATTACGAGAGCAGGAGTTGGTTTTTTTTATAAAAGAGAGATCAAATCATCAGTTTTTAAATGTCTATTTACCCTAACATATAAAAAGTTACATATGCATTGTCACTTTCGTGAATCAGAAGAATTTTGATGAAGAGTTTAAATGGGGAGAATAATTGCCTATTGGCTACCTATTTATGTTTATGTTTTTTACTAATACATTTTATACGGTAAGTGTTAAATAAGATAACGTTCAATAAATTTAATACAGTTATCAGCAGCTATCAACTCTGGGAGAAAGCTGTACGTGAGGAGATGGGAAACGTGAACCCTTTAAAAACATTTCTTATCTATATCTAATAAATGTTAATGAAAATTTAATATAGTATGTAGTTTTAATGAGAGAGAATCTATTTAAGGATTTAAAGGCTAAGTTCACATAAAATGAGCGTTAAATGGGGCGGGTTCAATTACATGTGGAGTTTAGATCAGAAACTATTTGACGCTGCATGAACTACATAATCTAATCTAAAAATAATAAAATATCTATTTTATTATGTATCTATACATTTGTATGTAAAACTGTATGTAAATGTAACAAATATCTGTTAAGCATGTGATATTTTAACTTTTTTCTATTTGAACGCCATCAAATAAAAAATAGCTTAATTTGAATGTCAATAGTTAAGATTATACGGGTATATATAAATGGAAACATCTGAACGTATATATATATATATATAAAATAACCTGCTGGCTGGCTAAAAAAATCTTAATACTAAGAGAATTTCGATATTATGCAAAGTTCGAGATACTTTTTTCCAATTTATGTGACGATCAAAGGCTTATTAAATACTGGCGCTTTTATAGCTTTGTAATTTAACTATTTAAAACTGAATAAAGCTTTAAGGATAATAACCTTGTAAGCAAATAAGGATAGTTCTAGCATATTATCAAAAGCATTTATCTTTAAAAGATATACTTAAAACGCTAAGATAATAAGTCACCATTAAGACACCGCTAGGAATAATTGATATTTTATCGAGTAAATTAAATTTACGACGGCCAGGATATCTGTTTTAAAGCAATAATCGTTATTTATACAAAACATTTATCGGTTCTGTTGAACGCAACAAAAATCAATCGATAGTTAACAGTTTATAGGAATTATGGTTCTGTATATGAAAATATAAATAAAAAAATATATATTTATGGTTCTGTAAAAAATATATATATATATAAATATGTATATATAGTAATTAAATAAATTAGAAGAAAATATTGATTAGTATTAATATTTATACTATTTTACACGTATTTGTAATTTTCATTCGAACTTGGGTAACTCTAAAAGCCCTGCGCCGGCGCAATGTAAACAGTCCCTACAATGTTTGCCAGGAAGGAATTTCTGCTGTTTCTTTGTAATTTTATTTCTTATTTCAGATGTTTTTAGAAGCAAAACCGACTGGTAAGGGTTATTTATGTGTGTACCTGGAAATACAGTATTCATCATATCAACGGAAATTGATGTTTCTTTGACTATACGGTTTCAGTTTTAAATTATTGTTATAATAACGATGTAATTTATTATAATATTAGATATTTGCTCTGATGTCTTAATATAAATGATGCATAATAAATCATTATCAAGATGCAATCTCGAAGTACATTTCTATAAAGTATTGCTTCTTTAATGCGTGAAATCAATCTGCCACGTCTAGGAATATGACCAGCTTCCTTAAAGACCACAGCAGTTTCTAATTAATCTGTATTACAGTACACTTGTCAAGTTTTATTTATGGAGAGTTATCTGAACATTGCCTTAATTGTATAGTAACGGTCTTATCGCAGATACGATATACTTTTTAATATACCAACTATGTATAATTATGTATTAAGTAATTCTTTAGACCGAGCTTTAGATTATTTTATATTTGTCCTATTTTAAGTATCTTATATTATTCATTTTATCATCTTGATAACAGCTTTTGGCTTATAAAAAAACAAAATTAAGTAAAAGTAGTTCAAATTTTAATTACTTTAATTTTATGAATAACAAAGACGTCAAACTGATTAGTCTGATTCATAAATCTCCGGTAATTTCACTTTTGAGAGCAGGAGATCTTTTAAATTGAAGTCTACAGATCACAGCTCGAGATAAGATCAATACAGATATTGATGTTAATATACCAGCTAAGAAATTGTAGAAAGTAAGTGACTTGGAAGTAACGTTTAAAACTGTTTAACTACTTATATGATTTATTTAAATGGATTTGAATGAAGATGTTTAATACGTATTGATGTATTTGAGATGTTTTCTTTAGATAACTAATACTATGTATATGTTTTTTCGACGGTGAACATAATTTTGTAATGAGAATGATTGCGAGGTGAGCCTTTGAAAGGCGAACTAAGCTTTGACTTTGGTTCTACATAACTACCTCTATAGCCATAAGAATCAGAATGAAAGAACTAGTTATAAATGGTATTGAAAGAAATTTATTGAATTTTAAGATGTACTAAACGAATATATAATTAATTAAATGATACAAATAAGCGTTATTTTTGGTATAAGTTACACTTCTAAATGGAGTTTTTCGGAAATATATCAAGTGCTTAAAACTACTTTACATAGGAAACTATAAACTATTACTTCTGAAATTAAGATAGCAGGGCACAATTTACATGGAGAGAATTATCACAAAATAAAAGGTCTCTTGTGATTCAGTATTGACCTTGAAATATGGCATTATTATTCGTTAGATCATGACGAACACTGTGACAAACAAACCTGTATTCAACTGCATGTACACTAATAGCTGGTATTAAAATGACATCATAAAGCTAACAATAGATTTGCTGAATGAGCTAAATAAAATAATCGTTTTTATATTATAGTAGTGTTATTTTAGTCATGGTATAATCACTTTATGTTATTAAATACCCATAGATCTGTGGTCGTTATAATAAGCGTCATATAGCGTCATATGTTGAGCGTTTTGTTTGGCTAAAATTATTAAAAGAATACCACAAGTATATAACTATTGTATTACAACGTGCTTATTATCATATCAAATGTAGCGTGCAATTCGTCAGTACTATCGCTGAACCGAAACACATATTCAAGCAATGAAGCTATCTGATGGGAATGCAATGGTAAAGTTGTGGCAAATGTCATCGGACTCGTCTGAAACAGGGGCGTGGTTATAGAGAAATCATGGCTAGAGTATATCTTGGGACCCGTAGGAAAAAAAATTACATCGGTGAAATTTTACGGTTTTTTACTTTTTTCGGTGAATAAATTGTGATTTAATATACCAAGCTTAAAACAAAATTATTTAAATGTTAGGAAATTAATTAAGCCATATTCGTCAGTTATCAAATTAATGGAACTACGTAGTTTAATAATGAAAAATAAAGTTATTGTATTAATATTTTAATGTATATTAAGCCTGCAAAATACGGAACCCAATAAGCACTTTGTCGAATACATTACAATGTATAATTCGGATATCAGCATGTCGTTCAATACTGAATTAGTCACGTCTCTACAAACTACAACTCGGTTTTCAAGGTTTGTCTGTATTTTATAAAATGGTATATACAGTTGTAGCTATTGGAAATAAAACCTTAAATAACTAAAATACTACTAATTCACATTTAAATCATTATTTTTTTATCAACTATTCGATATATTATATGTCTCCAAGTATTTATTGTCATACTTAAAACCATAGAACTTTTTGACGGTTTTAATCGCTAGACGCTATTTTAATCTTTGAAACAGTAACTAGAGTCAATGATTTCATAAAAGCTTTTTATTTATATAAAGAAAAAAAATGTTGCTTCAATTATAGTAATTAAATGGAAATTTAAATTACAATATTGTTAAAAAAACTCCAACACTAAAATAGCACTGCGCCAAGAATGTTACAGAGCCACGCCATGTCGCTTTCGATTTCATTAATAGATTAATAGTGAGATTGGTCTTGAAGACAAAAAGAAAGCAATCTGTACAGAGATTTATCAAGCTGGTCCATTAGCTTTCTATGAACCTATTAATGTGAGTACCTTCACACCCGGGGAACGTTAAACGAGATACCGAAGTGTGGAAAGCTGCAGACTCGTTATAAGGAATCAAGAAATTTGTTTGGACTTCAAGGTGTTTTTATAGCTGCGTAATTAAATCATTTTCGAAACTTTTTAATTATTATTGTTTACGTTATTGTTTATACTTTTAAAATTGCTCAATTATTTTTTTATTGGCGGAGAAATGTTGATACAGACCATTCCATTTATTATTGTAAATATTTTCACTAAGCAAACTGTGGATTATTAAAGCGAAAAGAAACGTTAACCCGAGTGAGTTCAAGGCTTAAACTGACGATGATTGATGATGGTAACAGAAAAAGCATGAGGAATTACAGTACAATTACTGTGTAAGGCGATAGTGTAATAAATTACACCGTGCACGGTTGGAGACGTCATTAGAGTCACGAATTGTGTTAAAACTCCTCTCTCGGAGGATTTATGGGGATTTTATCACTTCGAGGGATGGAAATCTGGAAAGGTTAATTGAACAGAAATCTAGATCGGGATGTTCTAACAAGATCGTGACTCATCCCGGTCTGTGTAATAGGATTATATTGAGATATATTATTGTTATTATTCTAGACTAGAAATTTAAATTGAGTCAGTTCTTTATGGTTATATATTTGTTAAATATTAACTGTTAAATTATACAATACATTCATTTAACATTTATATTATCTTAAATAAATATCAAGCAATGTAAAACTACAAACATAAAACAAAACACACCTCACCTTGAACTTACCGTAAAAGGTTTAAACAAAAAGGTTTTAAGGAAGTGAACACAAACTAAATTAAGTTATCAGGTAAATACACGAAAAACATAACTAAGTAAAGAGACGGAGGTGTGAGATAATGTTTCTTTATGTTTAAACGACTTTAAGTTGTATATTTTCAATTATTTTAGTATTTTCAAACAGGTATACTTACTAAGTAATATATTTAGCAATTAGAATAATATTTAAAACATACTTTTTGTTCTACTAAATTAATAACAAACTTTTAATTTAAAAAATACATTTTTTTTTAATAATCTATAATAAAATATAGTAAAATATTATGTTATATAAAAATAATATTTAATGTTTTTTTAAATATTTTTTTGTTATCTGGGTTAATCGTTACATTTACTACCTTGACTGATGTTAAAACAGACAAGGAGTTAAGCAATGTCACAACTTACTCTAGATAAGGTTCTTTTCATATAATTCTTCAAGATCTTGTCTACAAAGCAAATAGCTAACACTCTCGGTTTTTCAAGACATGCAATGTACATTACATTTTAAATAAACAGAAGGAAAAAGTTTCTTAAGAGTTAATTGAAGTCCAATCTTAGTATTAATTGAATCAATTGTAAGAGCCTAGATGCAGTTATATAATTATAGGTTGTACGGGGAATGGTTTAATTGAGGTATTGCTATTATTTCACAGGAAATCTGTATGATGCAGCTATAATAGACAGCCGGATACTTAAATCCTCCCTTTGTAATCGTCTCCTCCATCCCTATTTAATAAAAGGGTAATTAATGTGAATTCTTCTTACTTACTATCAAATGCAGTTTGTGTGTTTACTCGTATTACATAATTTCACACATAAAAAGCAGATAATTTACCATTTAGCAGGTACAGAAAAAACATATTGATATTAAAATAATGAAGTAGCCTGCGCTCACAAATAATTATTGTTTGGTTCATGGGAAGTTAACATTATCGATTATATTCGCATTTAAAGAAGAACTTTAAAAGAATATTCAATGCGGGCTTCCTTATAAGTTAGGAACAATGCGAAGTTTTAAAACATTTTTTATACAGGCAGTTAATTGTGATTATCTTATATAATTTTATGTTATTTACTTTTGTTTTTTTAAAATTTATTGTGACAGCTGATACGTATACAACATTCTCAGGCTATTAAGTGCCATTGTTTATGTATGACCAATAAGAAAGCATAGATTACATCAAATGTCACGGGAAATACACTTTTTTATTGATTTGAGACTTTTACATTATGCTTTTAACAAGATAACGATTTCGCTTTTTTAAGCAGCTGTTTTATTGTCTTCTTTAACTGCCTGCAATTTACAATAATATACAATTATACATACTTTTACACCGCGAATACAAGCAAAATTGTATTCAAACGGTCTTCAAAAATGAAAAATATTTAATATTATACCATATAATTACAAGTTAAAACCGTAAAAAACAAGTACACAATTACTTATATCTACAGCATGTAATGGCGGGGCTGCATTAGCGTCGCTGATATATGCGCCGGCGCAGTCTGATAACAATTTACCGTTATGTATGGGCATTCTTGCAAGTATAAGACGTAAGCAAGGTTGTTTTGATTTTGTGATTGGTGTGAGTGTAGTACAGAGTACAAGCTATTGTTAATATATCTAGAATTCAATCTGATGTACTTTCTACGCCGTCATATTAAAAATATAATAAATTTACTATACATTTACACACAAATATATTTTCCATAAATAGGAGGTTGGATAACTAAAATTTTAATAATAAATAAAATAAAATTGTTAATATTAATAAAATTATATTGTAATAAATTCCATAAATTTATAGTAATTTTATTTTGAAACATTGTTTACGATATAAAAATACATTACAAGATAGACAAGGTTCCATTTCAAGTATGCGCAGGCGCCGGCGTCAGATACTTTAAACCAATACTATTTATGGCAAGGAATGTCTTAAGACAACATACGTTACAAAAATAATCCAAAAATAAACTAATTTAGACTTTATTTTGTGATAATTAAGATACATAATTAGTTAATTCTTTTATAAACCCGGTAGCTAAACTCTTTAGTGCTGATTTTTTATTCTGATCTTTATTACTCTGATATACGGATGTATGTAGACTGTAATGTCGTAGGTGGAATGGTAGCAGTGTTTGCATCGAGTTAGTCATAAACCTGGTAATTAATTTGCCGTTAAAATAAACATTGAATAAAAATATATATAATAGTTGAGGGTATTAAATATTTACTTACATAAATATAATTATATTCCCATCGAAAGCTTCAATATAATATAATAATTAATTATATTATTTGATAAGACACGTTTTGTTTAAGTATTTGTAACGATAATCTATACACAAGTTACAAATGGATATTATATGTAATGGCTTATTGCGATTTATCTATGAAATTATTACTATTTTTATTATTCTGATAACAATAGTTGAACAAGTGCTGATCGAAAAAATATCTAATATGTATATGTAGATACCGAACTGCAGGTTGACAATAAAACTGCTCAGTTTACAGAGTTGAGTCCTGTCTGTTCATTGTAGGCTGAGTGACTATATGTTAGTCCTCTGTATTCGTCCCTAAAAGCGATTTAAAGCGATTCATTTCATAATTTACGCACTTGTTGACCGTGTGTTTCTTTGTCATTATATCAAAGCATTTGAAACTTGTGTATGTCTTGTAATGATTATAATTCTAAAGTAATTATACTGATCGTTTTGCATTTAAAACTTTACTTAAGTATAATATGAATAAAAATTAAATTACAAAATTTTGTATTAAAAAATGAACTTTGATTTTGAAAGTTTATTTTACCATTTTTTTGCGGATCTTTAACAACTGGCGCCAACCAGACGATTGACCGCCAATTGGTAATAAAACAATGATAAGTTATGTTATCGTTATCAATAAAGATATAAATTTTGTTATTATATGACCGTTTATAAAGTAATATATGTTATTTCAATTAATCATCATCGAATAATGACAATGTTCTTGAAGATACGGACATTGTTGTACTGCGATTTAATAATCATTCGTTATAAACCACTTTAGAAGCGGTATTCGAAAACAGGCAGTTAAAAACATAAACAGAAAAAGATTTCAAACGTAACAATTCTAAACAATATATAAAATTACGCAAATCCCATTCCGATGTAAGACGTACCATAAACAAGGAGTCCTAATGGAACCAACGGCAATATTGAGAGCAATTTACATTTACAATCCCCAAGTTAAGTGATACAGAAATAATTTACTTTATTTTATTTGTACTTAAAATAGAATATTTTAAGAGTGAAGTCACATTAGACGGGCGCGGTGGAGAGATACAGAACTAAACATCTTAGATTCTTAGTTTTACATTCAATAGGGAACGTACCTTTAAAATGATTTTCAAAGGCTTGCATGAAAGATATGGCATATGAAATTAATATATAATACAATTCAGACACGAAAAATGATAAGTGATTTACTTAACAATGGCGCCATAATCATATCGCTGATATCTCCAACCTGTGTCCTCGATAGATATTTATTATCAATATTAACAACTTCTAAGTATTTCACAATTTTCTTTTAATATATCAAAGAAAATATAAATCACATTCTCTATAAATGATATGAATCGCTTATATTGTAAATGTATGAAGATTTATAAAAAACTTACAATCCGCACATCAAAGATCGATCATCGGAATTGAATAAATCAAAAACGAGAAAGATAAATCAAATGACTATCGACATTGACCAGATTCAAATCAATTTACTCTCAAAGCTGTTCTTTCGGTGTTTTTTAAATCAATGGTTTATAAGCAATTATAATTCATTTGATTCGTTTATATTTTAACGAAGCACGATTAAAAATTCTGTGTTCGTGAAATGAAAAAACGGTCGGTTTTTTTTCGTATTTCAAGTAGATTCTTATATTATTTTTGAATATTATTAAATTTAAGACTTTCCATTATATTGTATACTCAGGTTTATGAGTCAAAGATTAAGCCATTCAAGATTAATCACTCACTTACTCACTTTACCGAAAACGAAAAAAATAACCAAAAAAGTCAAACCAAAACTTGTATTCGATTAATTATTAATGTTGATATAAGAAATAACGTTAACGATTATCATTATAATAAATTAATACACGAATAGCTATCATTTAATTAATCAGTGTAATACATAAAGTTATGATATACGCCGGAAACAAAGTGTAATTACTCGCTAACTTAACTGATACAGCGGACATTAATACACATTAAATTTTAACATTCATTATTAAAGGTGTTATTGATTTATTTTATACTTAACAACTATAAAAATTAAGATTTATTTTTATAAATATAAATATAATAAATAAATATATATATATTTATTAGTGAACGTTTCTGATACAGTCGGTGTAGATAAGTAACTAATTCAGCTTTTACGTTTAGATAAATTATGTACATTACATTAAAAATATCTTGAGCGATAGACGGTAGTTTATTCGCGGATAAAGTCTAAGAATAATTTGTTTCGCCCCAAGAAATTTACTGCTTTTCAGGTCTGAGAAAGTTCTGTTTCCCCATGTCGAATTGACGTTTGTTACGCAACAATCATTTGTTGGAAATGGATTTCTGCCCTCGGCCCTATGTTATAACTGATGTCTGCTATACATCTAATTACGAAGCTTGTGAGCATCAAGTAACTGTACTGTTTGGTAAGTAATATATTTATTTTCCACTATAAGTATTTTATTTTAAGAACATTAAACTTTATAAGTTATAAGGCTCTTTAAGTAATTTGCGGCTTTTAAAACAAAAGTTGTATAACTGTTTCATTACCTTCAGGAATTTTTTTAACGACATAAAACCTGACCACTTAAAAGTCTCACATAAAGAAACCCTCGTCGTAAACTAGTTTATATAGTAGATGTTGTAATCGGCGCCATATCATAGAAGAACAAAAATGTTGCGTGTGCGCAGGCCGATTTTATCACCAGATCTGGAAATGCCGACAGCGTTCCAGATTCAAATGATTAGTAAAATGCTCAAGCAACTTGATTTTCTCTTTAACAAAGTCCAGAATATACTTCTATTTAGTTATTAAGTCTAATAAAATAAGGCAAATGCACTGGACAAAATGTTTAATTTTTCTATGTTAGAATCGACTTTATCATTTCAACACGGTTGAGTTTGTTATAAAAAGTCACAACTCATAGCTTATAATCCTGTACCTTATCTGAAATGGTATCATCAAGTTCTTTCTAAGAAAGCTTTCCTGGTCTTACTTCTATCTTTGATAATAAAGTATTGATAATATTTTATACTCAATATTGAATTATCGCTTTGATTTTTATTGGATATACAGTATATATATTCTTTTCATTTTCGAACTACTATTGAAAATTTAGAAAAAATATCAAATACTTAAAAGGTTAAGGACAGGCTTATTCACAATTAAGCAATTCAAGCAAACAAGACTCATATATGGGAAGACGAGGTCTGGAGGTTATTGTAAAATTGCAAAAATGCTTTATGTATATTTTTCAATGGACACTGTGTTACAAAAGGGAAAAAACAATTGCGAATATGATACATCCGAAACAATGTATTGTGTCTGACATCCTGTGCCAGGGTTAATGAATCAGACTCCATTATTTGTGAAAATGTTACTTTTTGAAAGGTGATTCAGTTGTGGGATTTTTTTTAATTAAATTGTATTTGAATTAAGAGAGTCGGTTCCGTGCTCTAAGCTCATGAGTAAGGACCTCGAATGGATTTGAAATTCTGGACGATTTTTATTTAATTAAAGCGAGTACCACCAGATCGATGTATATTAGGAATTAAATATACAACAAAACTATGTAGTACTGTTAATTAACATCTGTTAATAATATTATCATATATATTACATATAGTTTACCTAAAGACATGATTCATATGCAATCACATGTGTTAATTATATTTTAAATATACGTATTACATGTTTATATGTGGTTTTAATTGCATTGTAAAGGCCAATTACTGCCATGGCTTCTGTTCTACTCCCATTAAAGCAAAATATCTACAAACAAGATAAGATCTTATCATTTGCCAACCCAATTGTGTAACTTGCATTGGGCCTGTTGCGTAACCACCCTGCAAAACGAAATTGGTCTTAAATATTTTTAATTGTCTCCATGTTAATCCAAAGTCGATTGAAAGACTTGGTTTTTGGATCTACTTTCGATTATCAACAATTTACGTAACAGAGAATAAATAAGGAACATTATAACCAGTAAAAGGTTTTATAAAAAAATTACAATCAATTGTTTTGTATACGTAATTTCAATATAAAATTATTTATTAAACTTTACAGTAATATTAAAATTTCAATCTTTAGGTGTACTGCGGTTTTCATTCTATATTCTTGTGTGTACTGACTTAATAGATCCGAATCATCTATACAATGTATCCTTTATTGGTTTCATATTGATCTCTAAGTTAATCTGTCACTTTGTCCTCTGTATACAGATAAAGTATATAAATTAATAACATTCTGCATTCCTGGGTTCCGTAGTAGATCTTTATCAACGGGTCACAAAAGTTCATATTGTTTCAGTGACTATTTAAACATGTGGATTTATTGAAACAGGACATTGGATTTAACTGCCTTATACGAATCGTGAAGTTTATATTTATGATGGAGTACGTTTTATTTATCTTCGTCTCTCCGGTTTTGACATAGATGATATTTATGTAGAAATTCCTGTAGATTTTGTACCGTTATCGACTTTAATATTTTATAATATCAGATTTGTTTAATTTATATCTAAGTAGTATAAGTTCTTTTGAAGTAATTCGTGTTCTAAACACGTTGGGTATGTAGTTATCACGTAGTTGCCATTTGCAGTGCAACCTTTGCGTTAGTTATTATTTGAATAAAACAGTCAAGATAAATGTCATTTTATTTTATAATATTACACGAGATAAGTAGGTACTACTGTTTTCTGAGAACGTAAATGTCGAATTAATGGACTTATATGTAGAAGAAAAACACCTAGCAAATTTTTATATAAAGTGTTTTTTTTTTATTACCTTTTCAAACAAAAAAAACTAGTCTTCAAGATTTTTTTAATTTTCTGTCCTTACTTTTTTATCATTTACAAAAATCTGTTCAGCATATTATTTTTCTTTTTAAAAAAGTTATTTTTTTTTATTCTTTCTTTTTTTTTCTTCTTACAATATTTTAATATATTATAACATTAAAATTACTAACTGTCAGCCTTTTACACGTTTTGTACGATGCTACAGCTAATACAGACAAAACCTAAAAAAACTTGAACAATGTGGCGTTCCCATCCCTCAATAACTTAATAACTTCCTTCCTGTCGACACACCAGTATGTTTAAGTGGAATGCGCTAAGTTCAAACGACCCACACGGAAATGAGCGAAATATTAAAATTATTACAGAGTCATTAACAAATTTTAAATAACTTAATAGGAAATTATTTTTATCGCAAATTATTTTCAAAATTAAACATATTCAGTCAATACATTTACTTCCAAATGGATAAATATTTATTATTATGTAGTAACTATTTTAGTAAGTAATTCATGATACACCCCACGAACTAAAATTAGTGCACACTCAAAAATATCTATTGTTTAAAGTTCAATGACCGATGCGATGGCAACCGTCAAGTGTTATTTGCACAGATGTCTAACGTTTTTAAACGACTTGCCATTTTAGGGTACCATTTAAACAAATAAACTATTTTATACCAACTCAGTTTGCTCAATACTCTTTATACTTTAAGATAAAAAGAAGAAGCTAAATTTAATTTATCTTTTAGATATGAACGGAATATTTTATTAGTTAAGTAGGCAAGAATTGTGATTAAGAAAACATCAGATTATTTGCACGGTGCAAATAGAAATTTCATTGAAGTTTGTCTTCAAGCAACCGTATATATGAACTTGCATAAAGGTACATATACACTAAACGAAGATGGTTAATTGTGGCTATATTAATATACATTTCTTATTGATATACTAAAACCTATATTTAAAAAATGTTTAATAATAAAATTTTATAACCTCATATAAACACAAGATGGGTGTACGTACGTGAGTCGTGTTTTATAGTTTCAAGTGGTACAAGTTTAAATTCATGAATGTCTGATGTAAGTGTTTTTTTCGATTCTTACACTTGAAATACTGACTATAAAATTTGGAGAAAACTTAATGTAATTGCTCCACATATTTGTGCAGCGGAGTTTGTGTCTTATTGCATGTGAATTGATATCAAAACTCATTATTATTGTATGTATAAAACATCATTAAGATGGGACATGTTGTTAAGAATAATCTTAAATAATTTAAATTAATTAAAATATTATAAATTGCTTTTAAAGGTTGGATATCTGTAAATAAATATATAATTAAAATTAAGTATAAACTTATTTCTGAATGTCAATGAAAACGAAGCTTTCTATATCAATAGCTTAATTACATATTCATTACGAAAGTGCAGTGATATGTATGTCTATGTGTTATATATAAGTACTAAAGGCTAATTGTCCTCACGATTCAGTCAGATTCCGCACGACTCTTGTGTTTTTTGCAAAAACATCTCTGGTATATCGTGAAGCGTGATTGTGTTATGAAGATCCCCGTGTTTGTATTTGAAGTTTATATTAACTGTTTAATATTTTGGGGTTATTTTATTCATTAATAAGTGATATGTTTATAATTAACTGTTATGTAAATACGATGTTGTTAAAGTGTGATGGGATTTCTCATTGCCAACATCTGAAGCTGATATTGAAAACAAATATTATTAAAGCAACTTTCTGTTGCTTTATCCTCTATTCAAACAATATTTGTATATCTAAATATAAAGCTTTTACTTAAGAGATTGTTAAAAAATTACATAAACAGATTCTTGGTCCAGACATCCTAAAATCAATTAATTGTATTACGTAATAAATAGGAATTAGGCTTGACTCAGACTTGACGTCTGAATTGCTTAAGGAACCCTAAAATTATGCAATACTGAGACACTTAACTGGGAAAGTGGTTACGAGACCCCTCGTTTAAATGTCAATCGCATACAGATAATTACACGTTTTTTAATATAAATGCATCTGTCAATTTTAAATGTTAAATGAAAGGGTTTTTGAAGAAGTTTTTGACAATTATATATCAACTTTACCGTAAAATAATATCACCTAAATATAAAATAAACAAGGTTTTAAAATATAGTTTATTTAATAATAACTAGGGGCGCCAACAGACCCTCAACTTCAATTTGCTGCGCTCGCAAAATCTTGGGTGCCGTTTGCATATATATTAAGGGAAGCGAGCCCAGTGTAATGACTCATCCTTTCCCATTGAGTTTAATGGGATATCAGTTTTTTTACGATTATTCCTCAACGACATGACAATTTTTATTTTTTTTTTTTGAAAACCATCACCTAATGTGTGTCTTTTTGATTGCACAATTTCATAATTTTCCGTCAAGTAGTTTTCGAGTCTATTAGTGACAAAAATATTCCAGTATAGCGCTCCGCTCGCTTCGCTCAATAATAAATGTAAATATAGAAAATTGTGGATATCTTTTATACAAAATTTTATCGTCTCTGGGTGGTCAAGTCTTATATAAAACGGTAGGAACATTAAACACGTAATTACTTAGTAGTAGTTTATTGGTCCTTTTTATCTCCATACGAATTATATTTTTATGGGTACTGTTTACAATTTTTTACACATTTAATGTTATCATAAAAACAATAAAATTATAATGTTTGAAAATCGAGAAATCTAGAAAGTGGAAAGTATTATATTTGTGTATAACGAATATTTTATACATTCATACGGCACATAAAATCACACTACCATAATAATTTTGCAGGAAAATTTTGTATTCACATTTACTCGATACGTAATGGATATGGATATCGGATATAACAAAACAATAGGCCATTCGCGGTCCGTATCATGGGACAATGCAGTCATCACTAATAGAAACCTCTATATATACGTTATACCTAGTTGTTAGTTATACTGTTTTTTTATCATAAAAGCTTTAAAAATGGTCCGCAAAATTTGGATCATGCTTTTCTTATTTACTTGGTTGGCGATCAAGAATTGTAAGCAAAATTATTGAAAAAACACATTTTCTATTTTATTTCTTGTGTCACAACTTTAAAGATATACAATTTAACATAAGGAAATCACGAATTGATGTAAATCCAACTCATAGCTAGAAATAACAGCACTTCTTATGTTATGTGGGCGTCTGATGCTGTGTTCCTACTTGGATTTCATTTATACATACATATTAAATCTAACATTAATTAGTCTTAGATAAAATAGAGCCCGGATAGCGTCTGTTAAATTCCTTAACAGCAAGTATAGTTCATTTACAGAGCATGTTCAAACACATATTAAATTTATTAACTCCCGTATTCCGTGTTACTGTAGTATTAATTAACAATTCACTAGAATAAGCCTAACCCGTTATCTGCGTGGGTTAGTTTCCCAATTCATGAATGAAGTTAAAGCGGTCCGCCTACACTTTTAATATCAATGAAACTGTATGTAGTAACGCCGGTGTGTCTGCAAATAGTTAAATGTTTTTATGCGTAATCAGTGGTTAATGAGCTTTTTAAATATTTTGTTTGTTTATTATTATGATTAGGTAACATTTTGATTGTACGAAGGAAATATCATTAATACATTAATCTTTACTTGAATTTTTCAGTGAATACCTAGATTCCGCATGGGACTTATGTCCTGAAACATTGAACAAACTTACATTTGTTGTAAATAAATATATATATATATATATATATATATATATATATATATATATATATATATATATATATATATATATATATATATATATATATATATATATATATATATATATATATATATATAACATAATATTTAAACCGGTACTGTTTGTCCACCCATTACATATCTATAAATCCTTACTGTGTAGTTGTAAAACTGCTGTCTTACCTGTAACAGATAATAATAATCAATAATACCATACATTATAATTTCAGAGCTTTCTATTTTATTTTGTAGTAAAATACATGTGTTTCACTGTCGCTCGTAAAATGCGTATTAACTGTTCGCTAAATATAGACAGATGTACGTAAATCTTTAATTCTATCGTTATCAAGGTTTATTAATAGCTATAGTTGCCAGTACTAAAAGTTGGTAGTTAGTAGCTAAGTACTGTGAGAAACACGAGTCGGTGAGCGGGCATCACTTGTAACTTTCACACTGTAAAAGCTCATGGTAAATTCACCACGTTTTCAGAACATACCTAAAATTAATAGTATTAGAAGTTATATCATATTAAATGAGTATTGAATGTGAAAAAATAAACAATAATTATAAAAATGTATTTTGTTTATAATTAATAATAAACATATTATTATTATTATTACTTTTATTATTATCATCATAAGCTTAAAAAAAATAATAGTTTTGTAAAATAAATAATTCCGCAATATGCACTAATGTAACGAGCACCTACTAAAGAATCTAACCAATCACAAGCTTCGATCAAATGGACCGAGGTGTTAATCATTTTATAACTGACTTCGAGGCTTAACTGTACTTTAGAACGTCTGTAATTATTTATTATGTATCTTGGTTTGTTCCATTTAAGATTTATATGAAAATATTAGTAATTTATTTATAATTTAAATTCAAATTACGAAATTCTAATTTTATTTGTCAATTTTTTAAAATGTAATTTAAATTAAATTATTCAAAAGTTATTATTTTAATCTGAGCTTAATTTATATTTATAATAAGTATTTAGATTAGAGTCTATCAATTGTCAACTTACACATTTATTGGTGTCTATTGTCGTGCCCATAAGTAGCTACCAATCACGGTACATTTTTGTAATAATTAAAGCTACTATTAGCTTTTTAATATTTCTATATATATATATAATAGATAGTACTCGTATATATCACTAGAACATTTGTCGAACAACTTATATGAGGCGAAATAACTTTAATAGATAATTTCATTCACAAATTGCTTGATGTACCAATTAAATTGAAATCGTGACTTGTTCTATCGTATTTCCGATATACGTCGTACCTTTGATAAGTTTGACCATGTTCTTAAAATTTGATAACTTAATATGGAAAAGCCTTCACCTTAATTGCGTGAATGAGTTTGATTGTTCAATGAAATTTGTCTCTCTATAATTATGTAATGTGATAAATAATTATTGTCATTATTATGAATAAAAAAATTTAGTTTACTTTATTGGTACGCGAATAAACAGACTACCAAATTTACTGCTGACGTCCACGGACATCTGCTAAATTAAGATCTACAAATGTGCCCATACCCACATGCTACCTATGGAGAGTTGTGAATGATGGCAGGTATTAGGATATGAGGAGACAAAAAGATAGGGTTTGAGTTCTCTCCCTCGTCGTGCGAAAGGTAGGTTTAATAGCTTTTGCATGATACTCTGTGAAAGATGCTACTACCAAGCCAAAGCAGCCTTTATACTGACCACCTAATAAATATTGTTATTTTATTAAATGTAGTTTTATAGAATTTAGTTAAATTTACATAACACTTGACTTACTAAATGTCAATGGTTATGCATTCATAATCTTAATATAGAATTTAGATTCAATCTAGGACACACTTAGATTATAATTGATAATAGATAACATCTTTCTTAAATATAAACAAGTGCTCGTTTTATCAGAAAATACTTTACAGAAATCCAGATAATATTTTACAAGAAAATTACATGAGTTGACATGATTTTTTCTGTCACAACACGAGTAAAGTCGGGTAAAACCATGGTTTATAAATGAACCATTTAATCAGAATACAACCTTATAGATACAGCTTTTTGTGTCATGATCTCATGTAGGTCATTTTTTGTATAAGAATAATAATTAGGACACTTGTTAACTTTTTGCGATCTGTGTGTTACAAGGATATGTGATTGGCGTGAGGGATTTATAGCAATACGGAATGTGTAAAAAAGGTTTCTTCTAGTTGCTGTGGCATTATTATTTCTGAATTGTACAATGTTACTTAATTTGTAGTTCTATAAACTGTTGATTTTTACCTGGAATATTTCTTATCAATATCGATAACATTTTTAAAATTCAATTAAATAATTTCAGTTCTTGTAAATGATAAGAAGAATAGTATTGTACGATTTATATTTCCTTGTGGAATGATATATATAATAAGATTATTATTTTTAAATAAATGTTTTGAAACTTTTAAGATCACTTTTACTTTACTTTACTTATTAAAGATCTTTGTGTTAATCGCTGACTACCTTTTGGAAGGCACAGCCTTGAAATTTCGGGATGAATTTCGATATCCATATAGGGAATTGAATAGCTCATGAATTATCCTTGGTTATTTCTTGTTATGATATTGTTGCTATTTCGAAGTATAGTTTAATAATATAAATTAGTTTATAGTTCAGAACGTTTATTCTTAAGATATAAAGTAATGACCGTGTGGCGTAGTTTGAGTCCTGGAGACAATTGGATGAATCACCAAGACAAGAGAACTTGTAAATTTGCAAGCACATGTTTGGAATTTAAATTAAGGTCCGGGAGTTTGGGACGTCTGGCAATGGTGAGAATGTGATCATAATTGTAAAAAAAATTGACATTACATATAATTTTTTATATCTTATTGTTTTGTTACAACTAATTTGAGCGCATAACTATGAAGAAATTACTATTATGATAGAAATATTATATAATAGGTAATACAGTGATCGTTTCATCATTTTTGTGATGTTGTTTAATTCGACGGTTTAATTAACTTGTTAATTAAAATTTATTTAATGCTCACGTGAGTTGAGACTGCGATTGTCGTGTCATTTATTCAGATTATAATCGCTTACATTGATTTCCTTTAGATTTCGATTTGAATGTTTTACTTATTAACTTGTATTTCTATAATGCAGCTAACAACTGATAAATAATTGTCTACACACTGATTGACCGATTACAGAATTTTCATTTATCCGATTACTTGATGATAAGGCCAAGCGAAAGATTGTATATAATATATAAATAGATATAATAATTTGTCTAGTAACTACTGAACAATTGTCCGAAATGACTATTTTTAATAAAAACATGACAATATTGGTGACATGTTTATAATATTTTTGAATACACAATAAAGTTTTATCTAAATGATTGCTTGATTAAATTTTAAATAATTTTCTGTTCCCATATAAGACAGAATGGAAAGTTCTTCATTTGATAAATATAATTAGTAATTAAAAACAACGTAACGATTTGCTCAGGATGAATATACTTACATTGTAAAGAATCACCAAATTCATCAATCTTCATCAAAGTTAAACGATTCTTTATGTTCATTTAATAAACAATAATTTATAACAAAGGTTACTGTGTTAATTACATATTATATTGCCAACAGTATTAATGAAGACATTCAGGGTCAGAAATAGTAATGCTAGAATGTTGTGATGTATTTTTTTACATTACATTTTGTTAGGGTTCCCTTTTATCTTATTTTTTTAAGAAAACGATATTAAAATTATTAATTATAACTTATATAAGACAATAAAAGTTTTAGCTTTACATTTTTTTAAAGAAATTTCTAATAAATATGAAAATAATAAATATTAAATATTAAGAAAGCTGATGTACCTATGTCACATACGTTCAGAGGGACTTTTTAATGCAGAGGTCTTTTTAATTGCACAATTGAAATCAACTACAGCTAAAAAGAGCTATTTATTATCAAGTGTTACCTTTTATGGTATATACCAAAAAACCATTGGTTTATGAAATGTTTTGATGGGTTTTAATAACTCTAATCTAAAATGTAAACGTTTCTTGAATTTTAACTAACTTTCATGAAATATTTATGTCGAAAGGTATCATAAAACGGATTATTTACTAAATACCAAACAGGTAAACATTGTAAACTTTCGGGCTGTACCAAAATAACTATTACGATAAACAAAGCATGGCGTTTTAGCCTCTGTTATATATGTAGTAAGGTTGATTATGTATCTCCATCTTTTTTATGGATTGCATCATGATATAGTAAATGTTCTATCATGTCCTACAAAAGATAAGTGCTACAGGAAATTTGACTTCAATGATAAGGCAGTTCGATATGAACTGATTAAGATTTAGCTGCTTCTTTCAATATTTCATTTTATTTTTTTATACTAAACCTTTATCCATAGTTATGTAGCTATCCTCCTTTTGGTTTTGGAACTAAATTACCCCCCACACCATTGCATGTAGTACAATAATGTCAGGTATCGAACCCAGAATTCACTAACTCAAAGGCCAGCTCTCTACCGCTACAACAGACGATCGACTTTTTAATATTTTTATTCATATGCAAACATGACTGTAACAGCTACTTTATTTTAAAACCCGTTTCAGACTCAACCATGTATTCAGGTCAATATAAAAATTAAAGACGTAAAAAATAACTTAAATATTGTAATGAAGAAAGTCATTCAGATAAAATATAAAAGCTAAGCACAATTATGTTAATAGCGAGAACTTGAGAGATATCAAAGTAAAAGATTCCTATTTAGATACAAAATTATGCAATAAGTCAGTGAAAGCGATGCGAAATGAAGGGTTTGATGTTTAATACTTTGTACTTATTACTGTATTTCTCTAGCAAAAGGTCTGGGAAAATAATTTATTTTGAATAATGATAAAAGTCTCTCCACACGAACGGATCGTGGAATCGGTGGAACTTGATACCAAGCTCGTTAGGAATAATCGCGAAATATGTCATTGCATTGAACCAACTCATCCTCTTTAAATAACGTACTATATATTTGGGAATACTGCAACAGCTTAAGGTAACACTAATTTAGACTTAGATTTAATAACATTTTGAAGATTTACAATCCCATTTTCTAATAATAACTTGATGATTATTTTTCATACGTCCTTCTTATTTATGTGGAAGCACCCGTTAACGGTGCACACGTTCTAACTTAATGTCGGCAGTCAATTTATTACGCAAAGATATCGGGATTCCATCGCCATACAAATCGAGGCCTGTAGACGATCTATTGTAAGTACCAGTTTCAAGTACAATGATTTCTTGTACTTGAAACTTGATGATAATATACAAAAGCATACTTTATAGGTGTAGCGTAATAACTTTGAAATGTATGAAGATGTCCAAAAAAGTCAGTATTGAAGATAATGTGACACTAATCCTTGAATTTGTGCATAAAAAATACGAGTATGTTGAACAAAATAAGTTATTTTATGTTGTTTTTTTTCTTAAATTCTTAAAATTTATTAAGATTATGAATAGTAAATGACATAACAAAAATGGGATAATATACAAAAAGTGTGTGATAAAATATTTTTTAGATTAAGTTTGAGGTCAAATCGTGAAATGCACGACCACTAATACTAATCTGTGAAGAGTCTTGTTTATTAGCATCAATATCTCTAACTGTTATGAACTTCGAAATGAAATAATGGATTAACACACGCATTTGCTCGAGGGCCTTCGTAACTGCCTGTCTGATATTATATTAGATCGCTTAAATAACATACATAATGGAGATAGCCCCAAAAACACATACAAACTTACCCTAACTTAGTCGAGAATTAAATAGTGTGCTAAGAATTGCTATTGTCTGTCTATCTCGATATAAATCAGAAATATATATGCGGTAACAGATTGCATTTTATGTTTAATAAAACTGAACAAGAAAAACAAATGGAAAATTGCTAATAAACTTTAATGTTTAATTCTTAAGTAATATCAACTTTGATCGGAAATATTAAATAGAGGATAATCGTTTACTTATGTTAATAAGACATTAGAAGCATATGAGTATTTAATAAAACGACATCGCCCACCCGCTTACATTGCTTTTAAGTTTAATGTTATTTTATGATATGCGTTCTTTTAATATTTAATGAATATTTTAAAGTTTGTATCGGATTGTTTGGCAGAGGTAAATTTTAATGTCTTACGGTTTTTGCTGTTTGTATACTGAAAAAGTATTTTTTTATGGAATATACCGCTAATGATATTGATTTTCTATAGAATAAATTTAATAGAATCTGACAAAATGAAAGTTATTCCGTAGTTAAGAGACAGTATTTAACAGTGACTTACTTTGCACCACAATTCCGTCGGTCCGGTTGACAGTTGCAACAGCAGTCTCGTTTAAACGAGAGAAAGTAAAAGTTATCATAATTAGTTCTTATAAACCTATATGTCAAAGGTTATTTGCATAATATGCAATTATATTTCCCTTAAAAAATATACTTAATTTCGTTGTAGTAGAGCTCAAAATATTTACTATATGATGTAATTTTGTCAAGACTTGTGTAATATTCTTTTTATTCATGTTTTCTTTATTAATCAATTTGCAACGCCTAATTATATCGTATTTTTGTGACAGTTCAGAGGCAGATTGATTTAATGTCCTTTTTGCGGGCTTTAACGATTTTGGTGACGTTTAAGGTAAGTTTCATTTAAGTTTAAGTGATTTTTTTGTTTTTAATATCAATTTCATGTCATCCTTCCCTCAAAACTTAATATATTTACATTTGTAAGACGATTACAAGATATAAATTAAATTATTTTAAGGTCATTGTATTTTTTTTAAATTTATTTTGACCTTGGAGTCAATAGGTATATAAGCTACAAATACTTCTAAAGAATATTCAATATTTGTTACATATGAAATTTCTTTGTTTTGGTCATAGCAAAGAAATAACATTTCAAAATTAATAACTAGATAATAGAGAAATCAGAACTAAATTAGTTTCGTTAATCCTTTCTAAACGCGAACCTTTCGATAAGCCATTATAATAGTTAATTGTCCTCCTCATAAATCTTCTTAACATCTAAGACAAATTACTTTCATCTGCAATACAAAATAAACCTTAAGATCAATGCATAAGGATGTATTTTGATTATCAAGTATGTAGAGATAGAGTTTAAATGAAAATTACATTTATATATATTATAAGTACTAAAATTATATTATATATACTGTTAGGAATGAAACTTTAATTATTATATTAATTATAAAAGAAATTGTAATATATTATTAATGTTAAATATGATTTTACTTAAAAACAAGAATTTGAGATAAAGTAATTTAATTAATTAATTTTAATTTAATTAATTTATATGTGGCCGTTATTTGAGGCATTAATTATCAGGTTAACCCTGATTTTGTTTATCTTTAATGGTTTAAGTTTTAATTTATGTACGATTATATTAAATAAATAATATATAACTAAAATAAAAATTTTGATCTACAATACAATCTCGAGGTATTGTAAACTAAAATTACAATATTTCTATATTCAATATATAAAAGTGTAAAATCAGTTAAAATTTTAAAAAATAACATGTAAAGATGTAGTCATTTATATGTATTATTTAAGAATGGATCACATTTAAAATATACTGTAACATTTTATTATTATTTTTTAAAATGATCAAAATACTTTATTTCAAAATGATAATAGTCAAAATAAAATAAAAATAATTTCAATTAGCGTGGGATCCCGATGGCATCGAGATATTTAATTTCGTCTCCGACAGATGGTATTGTTTGTATCTGTCATTTCAATATCATATCTATGACCTCTGTTTATGGTCTATTATTGACTTAGCAGTGAGAAGTGTATGGACCCCTTTTTATAACATTAACAGGTAGTTCGTGTGACGCAACCAGTATTTTGGAACTGTGTTGTAGAGTTCAGAGATTCTCAACACATCAAATATTGTGTTATTCTTATATTAAGTTATCACAAAATATAAATTAAAATTAATACAATTAGATATTTAAAAAAAAAACATACCTAAATTAAATGCTACGATACTTTGAGAAACTTAGTATTCCATTACCTTAAACACAGATATTAACTCCTGTTAGAATCTTTATTAAAATATTAATTCAATTAAATATTACCATTTTTAAGATAATATAAAATTGGACAATAAAGTTTACTTTTCACATGTAACGTTGATTTTTAATTGGCGAAAGTAAAATTGAAAATAAAACGAGTTTGAAAAAAAACAGCAGATGCCTTAAAACAATACATTTAAAAGGGAAACCATAAAACCATCGAAGATCGATAATGCAAAAGCTAAAAAAGAACCACACATATATGCACCTGTCGCAAACGACCCCTCCATAGTTGACCCTTAGCTTGATATTTATGATAAAAAATACATGTAAAAACAGCTGGTTTTACAGCAAAACTGTAGTTGGATTAAAATGATGATTCATTACTTATTACGAAGAATAATTGCTATGACTGGGTAGGTACTTTATTACTATCAGATGACTTGTTTTTCAGAATTATTTACTAAATAAAGTATGATTAACCCTATCCACTATATGTATGTATATATATATAGATAACATAATTTTTACATCATGATATTATGTGGGGTTTATTTTCATCCCAAAACTATTTTATCCCTTTCACTTATACTAACTGAACTTGTTATCTTATAGTCCTGGTTTAGGCTTTGCGATAGCATAAAATTTTTACACTTTATCCTTATATATTTTTAATTCTTAATCATAAAATACTCAATAGTTTAAGTTCAATGAATGGACATCTAAATTCAGGTTCAATGACACTCTAATTTAGCAAACAACTGGTCGAAGTGGGTGTAATTATACCATTTATAGTGGCTAGTGTTAATTGTTTTCTCGTACCGGTTTCTGATTCCCATAGACAAGTGATTCCTGCTTCGGAACCGTAACACTAATTGACGTGACATCCGTTTTTTAGTGAAATTTGGTTTTCAAATATAATGTCTTTCTTTGTACAAAAGATAAGATAAATTAGAACAATGCGAAAATACTTTTTTATTTTTTTCAAGTTTTAGATTTTGTTTATTTACTTCATGTGTTTTTAGGTATAATATTTTTTGTAAATTTAAATGATAGTATAGAAATACAATTTACAAACTAGTTTACCATTTGCACCTTGTTTTGAGCTATCTTTGAAATTTAGGTTTTTGGTCTCCTATTGGGTCTTAATTTGAGCTTTTGACAATACTGTATTGAATGAGATCTTTAGATACTCTTTTTACATTCTCATTAAATCAAACAGCACAACATTAGATGTATTATTCTTGTACTGAAATTTTTATGCTCTAACCAACATTTCTTATATATATATATACATATATCTAACCTACCTAAGACCTTTATTCATTTTATTCATCCACATCAAGATCTTAATCAAAGACCTTAATATAGCTGCCTTGAAAAAAACCGCATATTAATGAATTATCACATTTGGTATTTTTATGTTCACATTCTGCATTCTTATACCTCGCTAAATTATGCATCGCACCGGCCGGGGTCAATGTCCATCCATCCTGTCTATGACCTTTATATTTATTATTAAAATTCCATCCCGAACACCGTGATCGGGTTTACCTTAATCATAATCACTTACTATCTGTCTAATTGGTTGTTGAACTATTTTAAATGTTTTAATTGCTTTTAAATTGTCATTACTAGGGTATTTCAATACAAAAATTATATTTAAAATGTTACAACTTCATTTTCATCTTCTATTTTCTGTCACTTTTTTACACCACAAAGAACAAAGGGCGCTAAATATGTACACAAAAACTTATCCTTTCAAGCTAATCAGCGGACCACACAAGATATTCTCAGCTAAACAGGCGTAAAATAGGATTACGGCAGGTAAATTAACACTATTTAAAATATTTGACAAAAATGGGTAAAAAATGAAGATAGTAGCATTTAAAACATTGAAAAATAGAACGTTATAATAGAGTATAGACCTTAAACATAATAATAACCTGCGGTATAACAATAAACAGGTACAGAGAAGTAATAATCATTTTTCTGCATTCCAAGAAAACAACGCGTGTCTGGACACGTCTTATCATGTATCAACTTGAACTCGTTTTAAGATAATGCGGATAATATAACCAAGGTTTCTATAAATTACTGCACGTATTTTACACAAACCTTCGTTATATTCATAAAATACAACTCAAACACGAAGCTATAATAAAACATTCAAAATTTATCGATAAAATCAATAAATATATGTATCTGTGGGAGAAAACAAATTTTTATGTTTTTGAATATGAAAGACATAATCACTAACATTATCTTTGACGTGAACATACAGAGATATTGAGTTATTGACACACTTAACCAGCGGAGGTCAAACAGGACTATCACGAACAAAAAAATCCCTGACAAATTTACTTTTATGAGTCAATTCATTCAAATAGACTCGGGGATAAAGTTTCTCTTACCAACATTCATTTTCTGACAGGTAGCATTATATTAGATTTATCAAATCCAGCTACTTGTACCAACATGTCTCAAATCCCATTTCAAGTGAAAGTTCATTTGAAGAGCTTAACTCGGGATAATGCCTCAAATTACGATAATTTAAACGTACTTTATCTGGCTTTGGTTGATCAAATACGTTATTATTTTTCATAAGTACGGATAAAGTAGATATTGAGAAAGCTTAAGTAAAGGTCGCCGGGTGAGTTGAATTAATTATATTAGAATTGTGTGGTTATAACTCCCACACTGAAATATGACTACAATTAACTGGTGGTACAACTTAACTCATAGTGGTGACAAAAATAAAGAAAATAAATTAAAATATTTTATTATTACTTATTTAAAGGATATTACAATTAAGAAATATTAGCGCTACAATAAAATAACTGTATACCTATATTTTTATTATAAACCTGTATAAAAACAAACCGGTTAAAGTTGTTAAAACCTTGGGAATAGTTTAAAAAATAATGAAAAACAAATTCTGTTGAAATATATAAAACATTTAAAAGGCGTGAAAACGTTATAACTGCTTCACTCTAAGATATATTAAAGTAAATAAAAACACGTGTACTATTTTTTTCTTACAGACGTAAAATAAAAATAAAATATTAAAACTGTTGACTGTCTCTAGATTGTATCTACAAAGGAATTTGGACTTTCAATGCAACTTGAAGATTATTAACATTGAAGATTTTTTGAACCTGTTTCAACGCGAGCTGTAATTTGTCCCAGAGGTCATTAAAGATTGGCTCCGCCAGAGATAAATTACATTTAAAAAATACAAATGTCTTTATTTAGGTCACCAGTGTCAAAGATTATGTTTTGTTAAACATTTTAACTATTAAAATTATTTTAACTGTATGTTAAGTAAAAAAGTCTGATGGTAAGTCGTATCGGTTATGTTATCTCCCTTGAGATATGGAGGTAAATGAGGTATGAAATGGAATATTTGATTATCTAGTTGACTAAGTTTATCTTCTTCTTCTATCTATTCTTAATGATAAAGAATAATAAAGAGCAAAAAGAAGTACGTATCTAGCACCAATATATAATACTGATATGGTTTTGTATAAAGAAATTGTTAATTTTATGAAATTAATTTTCTTTCTTTCTTCTTCTCAGGTTATTGTTTTTTAAATGCACATTTCTTTTAAAACATTTGCGGCAGCGCCGTATTTTGTGTTAACTTCTATTGTAACTTTAACATAGTTCTATGAACGCAGACGAACTCACTCAACCTCGATATAATGACTCTTTCGTACCTTTTCTATGGGATAGTTTTAGAAAGGGATATAAGATATAGGTCCTTATAGCCTCCGGGAAAGATACGAAGACTGGCAACAATTTTTTTTAGCTAAATTATGTTTTTTAATATAAAATGTAATATCTTTCGATATGTATACGAAATCTTTCTTACACAATCTTTAAACATCCTGAGTCAGAAAAATATCTAAGTCATAGAACACCCACGCGTTTCTAAAGTAATGATTATACTTATGAAATGTACCTACTGAAAAGTGTTTTTTTATACTACAAAATACAACATAACAAATCAATTGTGATATTATTATAGTATTTAAACTATAATAGTCAAGATCGTGTATTTAAGCTTTAATAATTTCCATTCAAACATTGCATATAACTTATATAACGTTATCAAAAGGGCAATAAATGTTAACAATTAAACATCAAGATTGATTGTCGAGCTAAAATTATAACAAAATAGAGCTGAACATTTATTTACTTCTTATCATTGAAAACAATTCTTAATATTCATGACGACTAACACTTATACACACATAGTGAACGCGTCAAAAAAAATCTTACCTAGACAGCTGAGATTAATTTTTTCATCCACTGAATCATTATCATTAAAATATTCCAACTTTTTCGAATTCATTATTCCAATTCATAACACATACACACACAACACTAACACAGAACAGTTAATTGATGTATCACTTCGGTTAAGATTTGAATTTAAAGCGCACGCGCAGACGTCCAGCGCGTTTGGAGTCACCGACGCGAATGAGGCATGAGCTTCAATGAGTGAGTGACGCTCACATGTAAAGCTAATCTGATTAGACTGCTTTGCGATATCGTTATATTCTTTACGTGCCTTTGTGAATGAAATTATTGTTTTCCGCATACTGCAGTTTCGTATTGTTTTATTTGAATAACGGTCGGTCATGACGGATTATATTGTTGAGTTCAAACGAGCGGTGGCTCTACCATTGTACTGAATGGAGACTCATTATTAGTTTAGTTTACATAAAAATCCAATATAGCGTGGTAAATCAATAATAATTTACTGACAATTTGCCAAAAACTAGAATTTATAAATACAATTATAAATTTAACGCTTTGCAGACTTTACAAGCATTAATGGTGTAATTTTGTCACTATCTTTAGTTCATTCTAAATAACTTGATTAGAAAATGATACTGCCATTGTACTATATATGTTGTTTTCTAACATATTTTGACAATTTGCATTTTAAAATTACATACGCCAAACTTTTGATTACGTGCAAATGTCTAACACAAAATTATTACTTGCAAAAGGGTCCTGCCCTCGTAATATTGAATTATTGTAAAAGCTATCTTATTTGTTAGGCCATAAGAGTTATGACGATAATAATCTAGTAGAGCCACATTATATTGTTCTCGGAACGTGCCATATTTTAAATCATCCCTTACGCTTCTCGGTCGTATTAATAATATACACCTTATTATTATTACAATAAGGTATATAATCCCATGTTAAATTCATTATTAATCTCTACTATTTTTAGCTAATAATACCAGTTAATTTCGTTTGAACTTGAGATATATTCACACGTTGTACTCTATATTAATTAGGAACATAAATAACTACTTACTTTGTAAGAGTTCATTAACTCTAGGTAGAGTTTTAAAAATAATTATTATTCCTATTATAACCGTAATGTAATATTTATAGACTTAATTTATTTGATTTAACGTATATTACGTGTACGTATCTAAAAAGTTTTAATTAGAAAATACATAAAACCAAAAGCCATTCAAAATTAATTATATATTATAATGATTTGAGAATCATGATTTGAAAATCAATTCATAATTAATTGAATATCAAGTTTATTAGCTGCCATAAAAATTTGATCGTTGAAAAGCTTCCTTGGTCACCAAAAAGAAGAAAAATTCCTGTTCCCACACGGGTCTCTTGTTTTTGTGGTCCATTTGTATGGACCCCGTTCCCGGACCAATTTCAAACGGGACCACTATATAATTTGACTTCCATCAATCTCCAATGATTGTTCAGCCGCAAAACATATCTTATTATATACAAAAATATAATAATCTACTCTAAAATGAGATATATTTAATTAATTAAATGTAAAAAATATATCTATAAATCTTTTTATGAATATTAATTTATTAATCATTTGAATAATGAATAATTTATGTTTCTACCATTATATAAATATATAATATATTCAAATATATCTTTAAATAAGACTAGTTAGTGGGTCAGCCCTTTCATATCTAAAACGTAATTACAATTCCCATTAACACACCATTCATTACGCCAACCACCGCTTACAAAGCAAAGCAAGGTAGTTTAAAATAATTTCAAATAATATATATTAATTGTGTTTGAAATTATGTACCTATTTATAAAAATTTTTCCATTTCGTCAAAGTTAACGACGCGGTAGCTCATTTGGCAGAGCACTGGAGAATGTATCTCAGAGGTCGCAGGTACAAATCCTAGTGTTTAAGATTTTTTTATTCTATATTATTTTAATAATAACCTATCCTAGCCTAAACCTTTGTAAAATGATTTTTTTTTATTTCATACTATCTTTTGTCGCTTGACTCAATCAATCAAAAAATGACTTCTATTTAACCTTATATTAGGATGAAATAAAAAACCTGTCTGTAAATATAGACAAAAGAAAGCGATATTTGAAGAGATTTATGTATATGTATATATACGATTTATGTATATTTGTATAAATATATAAATATACAGTACTCATGAAACCCTTTTCTCAAATTGTAACAAGATATAAAAATTTACAAACACTTTTAGGACTTCTTACTTTGACACAGCAAAATACAACGTAACATGTAAATGATATTTCATTTTATTTATATTTAAATAATAAAATATTATTAGAAAAATCGTAGATGATGAAGTTTTGTGTAAGTTAATAGCAGCAAGTAATAATTTAACGTACAATTATTTATTTATTTAATTAAATATGTAATTATTGTAATATTTAGTTAATCTTACAAATATTTTTTATGTAGGACATAAATTATTAATTAATTCATGTATTATCACAAAAATTGTATGAAATCTATTTTATTTTTTACCACAAGATAACTTTTTGTTTCCCGCGGAGAGGAACGCTTCGGTATTCTTCACTCAGTGATCAAGCTCTTTTCTATAAGTAACTCACACCAAATATATTTAATTCCAGTCGAGTTGTTTTTTTGATGGAGGAAATATTTTATTATATAGATATAAATAGTAAGCAGGTAGTGACACTCTGAATTTGATTTAATATCAAAGCGCATTGGGAAACCTTATCGAGACTAGGTCAAGAGTACATTCCTATCATATATACGTTAAACATTATGTTTATTTGATGTTAAATAATAAATACCAAAAAAATATAAGACCAGAATAGTCGAGATATTCTAGTCAACTAAAAGTAGAGGTACCCCTGACCCATATTAAGAATTTGGTTCCACATAACCAGACAGCCATTCAGAGGTCAACTTCGGGCATACTCTAAGGTCCGAAGCAGTTTTTCGAGGCATTTCGGTCTTTCCTTTAAAGGGTTGCTGCTTAAAATTCCTCTCTCGTCGGACTCTCGAATTTTTAGGCGTTCGGATTTGGAACCTTTCCCATAGATTTTTTAAGTGTATTTTGTTGGATTTATGAGATTTGATGAAATTAGTTATGCAGTTAATGATACGTATTTATTTTCAAATACGCAGTAACATATACGCCGAAGAATTAAATTGATTTAAATAAAAAAAACAATTAGAAAAAAATATAGATTAAAATATGGCGATTTCTATTTCATAGATCTAATCGAATGAGAAAGTCCCAAACGTTTTACGAGGTAATATCTTGACAAATCTTTATGACGTCATCCTTCAGACCCTGTGGTTTCAGATTAATTGCCCTGATTGTGACACTAGAGATTCGTGATCCGAATATAAAAACGTGTACTGTTAGCAGAGGGATGGGTCATGGGATGTCAAACACAAATGTGGTACACTTCGTGAGCTGAATGTAAATGAAACGAGATTAAAACATGCACCTCTTTCGAATGTTTTGTTTGTGACGCCATGTTTTCTTATTAATATCATTTATTATACTATAGTAAAATATCTTGTATTTCGAATAGGTAATTCCTTGTTTCAATTTGTATCTTCCTTATAGGCTTATCAATTATGATTTAATAAAAACCATTAAAGAATCGATTGGTGAGAACTTTAAGTGAGCCGCCATTTTGTGGGTTTCTTACTTTCACTGGATAAATAAAAAAGTATATTTAATCTCACTAAAATCTTCAAAATGAATTGACACGATTTTTTAAATAAACACTTTGACCTAATGACGATGTTATATCAAGATCAACATGAAAATGTTATTGCCAAAAGATATTTCAAGAGTAAATATGTTTTAAATTAAAAATATAAGTCTGCCAAAATATTGGATAGCCTCTTTTTTAACTTTCTTTTAAGGTTTTTAATTTATTACATTTAACTTGCTTTTAGCCAATTGATTATAATGAATTATAATAAAACATATTTAACTATTCATCAAATGAATCAATAAAGTAACACTACAATATAATACAACGTACTTCATGTTTACGAATATTACGGAGGCTGTATAACTCGGTCTGAAAAAAAGTCTACCAAAGTTTCGAGACGCGAGCGTTGACTCTGACTCACCGTCCTACCGCAAAAAATGACTAAGTGCACTAAAATGACGCTTATGTAGGTAAATTTTTGAAATAATGTGTTTCAATCATTC
Source organism: Melinaea menophilus ssp. n. AW-2005 (assembly GCA_918358695.1). Lineage (NCBI taxonomy): Eukaryota > Metazoa > Arthropoda > Insecta > Lepidoptera > Nymphalidae > Melinaea > Melinaea menophilus. The sequence goes on from OU911052.1 coordinate 797,244, forward strand.
TGTGATAAAAATAATTTTCTTATAAAGGTATTTATTTATTAATTTATTAAGTATAGTAGTTACTTAACTATTTATAGTTTATAGCCACTTTAGTATTAATAAAGCTGTGAGTTGTTAAAAACTTCAGTTTAATATAAAACAAATATTTAACAAGTAGCGCCATTTTATGGTTTATATTTCTTTATTTCTAATAAGTAAATTGTTTGCTATAAATGGACAACCTGTTTCCATTGTTGTTCCTGTGAGACGCAGACTGATTTGTGTGAATGAGATGTCAGATTTTTGAGGAGTTTTTTTATATGGCCTACCTTGTAAGAAGTCTAGGTTACTACTGGAGATGTATTAAGATTTTCAATTAACGATTGCATTTCAATACTTTAATATTAAGCTTTCTCAGTCGTTATGCTTGTCTTGTTATACTGTTTTCTTAAATAAGAATAAAACATTATTAACCTCGATCACAATTATTTTGACTCGACTTATTTTTTCGACTTTTTTCAAACGTACTCGTATCGCTGTGCAGACTTGTTTCTTCTCCATCCATGTCATCTTCGGTAGCGCTCTTTTACAACCATCCCAAGCCACTCTTAAAACACTTAACAAGACGTGCTCGGTATGAAAGATGACTCTTTCGATTTTTCAAAACATAAAACATAATATTATAAATGTTTTTATCAATTAGATTCCACATTGGATTTCGAAATGATGAAAATTTGATATCAAGACATTAGATCTCTTCCTGCAATGTATTCCAATGCACTAATGTTTTCTATTTCAGTGTGATTACGGAAGCTGTAAAAATGATAAACATTTACTCTACCTTCCATACACATCTGGCTTTGAGGATACATTGACACTCCTTGCTTCCCGTGGCGGCTTCTCTTTTATCTTAAAACTAGCTTTGATTGCTAATGTTTTATATGTTACTGGTTATAACCCTGTTATTATTCAATTGCTATATATTGTTTAATAATTACCATTGTCCTAATATGACGCAGAACTCTAAAACTTAAAGAGTTATTAAAATATAATATAAAAGTGCATAATATTTTATGAAATACAAGGTTTTGTATTAATGTTATTATAATTTAAAGGTAAAAGAAATATTAAAAATAACACATTTGTGTGAGCTGTTTTAATAAATTACTTTGAAAATTATTGATATTGTTTTTATTAAACCTACTAGTGTTATGTTTATGGAGGCTTATTTTTAATTAAGTTACATCCTTTATTAGATTAAAGATACTAAAATATTTATCAATAAAGTTGTTTCGAATGATTTTCAAGTAGTATGTATCAAAATGTATTACTAAAAATATGTTTAATATATATTTATTTATTTTATTTCATTGTATTGACTGTTTTAGTAATTTTTAAATTACACAATGATGATAGAAAAGCTTTATTGACATCAAATACAAATAAAAGACGTGACCTCGTTCTTACAAATTGATCAATTATGTTCGAGATTGGTTTAAGTGTGTACTTTCGATAATTTTTTTTACAAAATAAAAATTACAATTCTTACAATTGTAAGATTATCACTAATATATATTTATATATATATACATATTTATTTATTTATTTATTTATCTTCACGCCATATCTCTTGCGGGGTAGCCAGAGACGACGGAGCGCCAAACGCTACAGTCCCTGCATACCTCTTTCGCCTCGGCCACAGACATCAACCTCTTCATACATGCCCTCCGGGGGACCTCATGCTTTTTACGTGAAAGAGTTCACTAAGAGTTCACTATTGACAAAAAACTTACAATCTGAACAATCTTAAGTTACAAATTCTTATTTTAAATAGGCTATTACTTAAACACTGTTACTAATTTATAGCATTGAAGTTCTTCTCTTAATGACATGCCACTATTATTAGCTTAGTTCATTGAACTCTATCAATTTATTCGTGCCAATTGGTCAGAAACGTTTATTCAACATGAGTCTTCTCTTACGATATTACCTGCACAAAAAAGTTTGTGTGAAATTGTATTAATGAGATCGGAAACACAATCTGTATTTACATTATTTGTTTGAGAAGTTATCCTACATTTGTTTTTAAGTGACATATAGAACTAGAACTAATGTTACACAAACTTCATTTTATTATCTACAATATTAGTTATTTAGTTATTGTAGATTAGATAGATATCTTATTCCAGTAATGCTAGAGGAACATATTTACTTATATTGAAAGTGTTAAAAGTACCTTTCTGATGTCGCACTTAACTTTTAACTGTTTATCTAAAATTGTTGCAAATTCTATATAATAATTGCAGTGCCAACACAGCATTTACCAATGTTATTTATAAGTGGTTAAAAATAGCTTAAAGATATCACCGCTAACGATAATTATAGGGAGAGTGGACGTAGGACATTTTTTAATAATTACTTCTTAGTTCACCTACAAACGTGGTTTAGTTTAAAAATTATAGCATGAACTACTACTACACTTCACTACTAAATTACTTACAGTCCTTTCTTGTTTTTTATATAGATTAGTCATAAAAATATAAGTTAAATTATTTTCGATCCAGTAAATATAATAGAGAAAATAAAAAAATAGAGTTTGAAATTATAAAATTTATTATGTTCTAAAAATTAGAAGATTGGTTTTTTGTTTTTTTTTTTATTATTTATATTTTTTATGTTTAATACATATGTTTTTCTAACTACGTCAATATTCAAGAACACATAAGATATGGTCAATTAAAAATATATGTATAATTTTTAGTGTGTGTTATTCCTTAGATGTCAATCTAGAAAGTTGTATTTATACAAACACGTGTACCGTGCGAACGTTATTATATATAGCAATGCGTTGAAAGTCTAGAAAATTAAGTGTCTTTAACACTAAACCTACCAACAATTCTTGTATACCTGTTGCTACCGCACGCCGTTAAATTGACCAGTAATTAATAGTTATTTTAATATATAACGGAGGTAATAATGGAAATAATTAAAAGTAAAGAGTGTAGAAAATATTATATGCATATTCCAAGAATTGTTATGTAGTTTGATAACGATATTATAACGTTTAAAAATGTGTAAGTTTTACAAAGTTTAAGAACGGTCAATTTGACCGGTACTTGGTGGGTTTAGTGTTAACAATGTACTGTACCATGTCTTTAAACTTTTAGCACCTCGTAATACTGAGAGAGTAATAAAATATAATTAAATTTAATAAAAACAACACCAACCCAAGTTATTTATACATTTTATGACGCATTTCATTAATTTTCATATTAATGTTATGTATTATAATACCCTAATATAAGTGGATAAGATATTTCAATGTTACAATGCTGGGTTAACCTTTAAGGCTTTATAAAACGTGGGCGGTTACTGATAGCGATAACCAATAAGGTAATATTGTAAGCTTCAGGCATATTTTTGTTTTCTTAATACGATTGGGACATTGTTAACCATTAAAAAGACTTTAGCAATAACAATTTAAGATATCGGGTCCACTTTTAGTTTGACATTTTTTTTATACATTGAATTGTATTTATCTGTTTAATAATATATTTATTTTTCTTTTCTTTTCTTCTTAAAATTTTCTAATCATGAACTCGCACAGTGATTTCTTTTGTCTAGTATTTGCAACTTATTTTAAAGAAAGTAAACAATTTTATTTGAATTTAACTGGTATTAGTTGTAAAATATTTTATTCTTCAAATGAAAAAACATTTTGAATTATTAAAAAACAACAAATTTTAATACTTTTAATCTTATTTTTTATTCAAAATATATTATTATTTTAAAATTTTTGAAAGATATCCATTTATTTGCAATTTTTACATCGTTAATATCTCTGAATCTTTGAAAGTACCGCGAATAAATTAAAACTAAAAACGATTAATGAGACTTCAAATTTAATTAATTCTGTACGAAAAATTATTTATTCTCTCATAATTATAATGTGTTATGTGGATATTAAATGTGATGGAGTGCTTCATTTAGACTCATCAGTAATGTGTATATATGTAAATATTATTCATATTTAATGTACACGGACAACTTAAAAGTAATTTATCATTTTATTATTTAGTTTTAATTATTTATATTGGTTTTTTAATCATTTTTATTGGATATCTGCTACCACCAAATTAAAAAATGTTTACATACTTGCAGCAGCGGCGTTAGGGCTACTGACACCCCGGGCAAAAATATTTAGGCGCCCATTTACGGATATCAATATCGAGTATTTATTTTTTGCTGAACCAAATCATCTGCCAGCTGAACATAGTAGTGAATACGGCACATAGAGCACAGTATTGAGGGTACACAGCGCGGAAGGCAGAAGGCCGAGGCCCCAATTCTCAGCGCCCCCCAAATTTGGCGCCCCGGGCCGTCACCCCATCGCGCGCCCCCCTAAAGCCGGCACTGCATACTTGTTCTTACCCGCGACTCTGTCAGAGTTGAATATCAAAGCACTATTTATTAGGGACATTAGTAACTAGTTGATTAATCATTTAAGAAAGACCTTTTGCTACGCACGAAGGCTTTTAATATGTACAGACTAACCACCAGACCCTCTCCCTTGCTTTTAATAACGGATGCCCAACGAAGCAGAAGTTATAACAGATCACCTGTTGATCGACTATGGCAAAAGCCATCGCATATAAGAGTATTCATTTAAAGTCACAAAATAAGTAACACTAACAGCAGCAGATTAAGATTAAATTTTTTAGCCAAATATTTTTTAAATAAATGGGTAATATAAATGTACTCTCCATAGGTACTTCAAATATAGCCTATGAATTATTAATATAATATACAGCATTAAATATGTTAGAGTTATATAAACTAATTATGAAACATTATTAAATAGTATAAAGATTTATAACGACGTTAAACGTGCTAATATATCGTTACCGCGATCACCCGTGTTCGCTTGTACTTGTGTCAATCAAATACTGACAACTGATTTATCTGTCAAGTCTGAAAGGAGGCGCCAATTAGGTTTCTAGCCTAACTACTACTGGAACTCGAATGAAATAAAAATTATATATAACACTACCCTTCGTCCAGGAAATTTTGATATGATTCATATATATTATATATAGAATTGATAGTGGGACATTTCGGTCGTCATGAAAGAAACTTAATCTTTTTTTTTGGTCTTATGTAACATATTCAAGAAAGAAGATGTTAAAAGAATAATACTCATCTTCAGTAATTGTAGACGTTTAAATTAAATCGAAAAGCAGAATAACATTCAGTAACTAAACATAAAATTACTACGATGTCAAAAATCCATCTCTAAGAGTTCATCTCTTCCATCCCTTGGACATGTCATATTGAGAATTTGAAAAGGAAATGAGACCTTGTATCTCCTATACAAGGTCTCATTTCCTTTTCAAATTCTGTGATTATTACATTAATTAAAGTAAAAATAATCAATCTATTATTTTTATATACACAGACGGAGCCGACTGCGGATAGCTATATTATAAGACCTTAGTAGTTACCTTGTAGGTTCGTTCTACAAACTTTTTATAACTATAATGCGCATTTAGAGATATCGTGTTGCGATTGCAATAAATTTCAAGCCACTTTTTATTATAACCCGACCACCCCTGTTGTTACTACTCAGTGTGTTCTAAGTAGCAATTATGTAGTTTTTCTACTCTGTTAATGTATCTTTGGCATTGTAATTGATCTGACACGAATTTTTTACTTCAAAGCACTATTTATTTAGAATTCCATGTTGTGTTTCTTTTATTTTGTGTGTTTTCTCTTTTGACTCACATTGATATAATTACAAATAAAAGTGCCTCCATTTGTCAATATAAGTCAATAACCTTACAGAGACATTAACAAAGATGGCAGACAAAAAGTCGCGTTTTATTTTATGTTTAACGATGTTAATTCGTGTACAAAACAATTTTACAGTATAAATTAATTTAAGATTATATTATAAGTCAGATAATTTGTGCTATTTCTTATTTGTCTATCAATCACAGATAGAAATCTGGGGTCTAAGTCTAGGATAGATGGTACTAGAGAAAGCTAGACAGCTAGACTATTTACATCGCTGCCATTACCAGATTCAATCAGTGTTTCTATGAAGTGAGTATTGCGAGTTGAGATGTAAACTGTAAATAATCATGAGAATAAGACAGTGAATATTCAATTAACTACATCTCGGGTAATAGATTAAAATAAATAGGTATTGTTAACATTAAAACATTAAAGAAAGTTAGTAGAATAGTAGTCAAATGTAAATGTATCGTGTTTTATCTTGTCTACCCAAATACGCTTCAATTATGTTGCAATAATTAGGAGGGGCTGGATGTAGGTCTGAGTCATAATAAAGTCGAAACTCATCCAAAATATTGCATACCTTAGGTGAAATCGTTTTATTGCAACGACTCAAAAAATCTATGATTATTTTGTATATTTCGTAGGGTGATAAACCCGGCTACCTAAATATACTCCCTTCCTTTCCATGTATATCTCCTGTATCCCTCGTTTTTTATAAGAAAATATATAAGAAATCGTCGAAGATAAAAACATACACACGATAAATTCGTAAAATTCTATCTATCTAATATCTAGAAAAAATATGTACATATGTACAAAAGTCAATCTACCAAATATCCAGGAGGGAGTCAGTCCATTTCATGCGGAAACATGAAATATTTGTTGCATGAACAGAGACGCATGTTAATAAGCACTTATGTAAAGTATTTGGGTTCTTCCGACCTGAGGTCATTGTTAGCAGGGCCAATTAAATATTATTATAGACAATTATAAAGAAGTGTTTTAATGAGCGAAGCGAGCGGAGCGCTCTACTGGAGACTTTTTCACATTCTTTGTCACAAATAGGCTCGAAAACTACTTGACGGAAAATAATGTTTTTGCAATCAAACAGACATATTAGGAGATGGATTAAAAAAAAATTAAAAATGTCATGTCGTTAAGGAATAATCGTCAAAAAACTGATATCCCATTGAAGTCATTGATGAAAGATCGATGAGTCATTACACTGGGCTCGCTTCGCTCAATATTCAAAACGCATCTGACATTTCGCGAGCGCAGCGAGTCGAAATTAAGGGTCCGTTGGCGCCTCTAGTATAAAAAAACCATGAAATATTGTATTATGAACACTGACCTTGATTCCATGCGGTCGTGATATTCTCATGGTAGAAGTACTCGTTCTCCTCTTCGTCCGACCACAGCACGCCTTCAATGCTCGATGTTATTCCATCATTACCTTCAACTACCGATCTGCGAGATAACTGATCATAACTTGGGGGACGGGAGAGAGAATAGGCCGAAATATCAGCTAAAGATGACCGGAAGTTTTTTACGCTGCGACTGTCAATCGGACGATAGGATCTCAACGATCTTGTATCTTCAGACCTAACAGATCGCAACGACCTACAATCGTAGTTGGGACCATCGTTTGTTATGTCACCGAGGGAAACCTTGAAATTATTAGACGATATATCCCCTAAAGGCACCTCACAAGAACGTCGTTTCATGCTCGTTTTCTGGGGCGTTTCACCGGTTGCTTGCATTTGACGACTCACGCCGGCGCTTTGCAGGAATTCGTTTGAACTGTACATTTTATCCTAACTTATCCTAATTAGGAACTTAATATTGACTACGTATGGAATTATTCGTTCGTTCGAGCCATGTGGTGAAGTTATCTGAAACAATAAAAAAAATGTTAACTTTTTATACATTATTTTTATACAATATTTATACAACAGCGCCATCTTGTGATCTTACAATAAACTACGTTTAAAAATAGTTCACCTCGATTACGTCTGAGCTAGTATATTCTACAACATAATAAAAGTGATTCACGAATAGATAATAGATGGCGCTTTCAATAATAAAAATATTTTTTAGTATTAGTACACAATAGACATGGCATAGCGAAAACCACATACATTACGTTTGTGACATTCAGACAAAAGACTAAACGATGGACTATTTATAGCATACGAACATTTGACACACTGATGTTATTGTGGTTTTACAGCGCTGTAGTAGGTATAATTATTTTCATTTTTTTATGAGGAATATTTTGTATAATAAGTTAATGAGGTTCATCATCATCATCAGGTATCATTTGTGACAATCATTATTAATTATTATCCTAAATTATATAGCATACATTTTAGTTTCAAGAAAAAGTACATTTTTGTTCGGTTTACACATGCACGTCAGTATCAGAAAATTGTTTTTTTGTATAGGCAAATACCGCACTTCAACAGTGACTTCTCCAAAGATGAACTAACAAACACCGAAATGTTAATTATGTGATTATTTTCGATATAGTTTTACAAATAATAAAGCTCTGCGAGAGCGAACATGATATGAAGAGGCAGAAACGGATGCCAAGTTTACCAGTAAATTGTGTTCGTTACACTTTGCCGACAGCTGTTACTAAACATCGCGGTCATGTTGGAGACCTAAAGCTAGATACAATACATCATTTAATCAATATCCTCGAACACTGGAAAAAGCGATAATTTTTAAACCATCGATCATAAATTTATTGTAAAATATTACAATAATAAATAAACCTTGACGAGATTGTGATTCCACGCCAATGATTCATCAATTATATATTGTATACCGAAATACGGTTTGAGTGAGATATATTAAAACACGCAATGCAAAATTAATCGGAAATTACTAAGGAAGTGAGCATGGTCACATAACCCTTCACTGTTAGAATAGGACAGCGGACAGGATATGAATTCCCTGAGGACCTTGTAATAATAGTCATATGAATGGTTCGTTAACACACTATTTTTGACAACCTTATTAATAACTAATATATTAATAGATAAAATAAGATACTAATTTAGTGAACGTTTTAATATTTTTTTTTACTTTTCTAGTGGACAATACATATATTGTAGAATATATATCTTATCTTAGTAATTAGAGAAATATCAAAAACAAGTAAACATCCTACGAGCTGTTGTAAAATGGTAATCTTTTAAACATGTGAATGAATTATGATTTATATACATCATATTATGTACTGATACATTGTAATAGGCTACATTTCATCTGTAGGTTTACTGAATGGAAATGGTTTTCACAGATGAAGTTTCTCGAACTTAAAAGTAGCCAATATCACTTCAAGTTTTCCAAGAGCTCAAGAGTCCATTGAACATTTCAAGAGATAATCTCTAGCAAACTGTAACTCTGTTACATAGATTGAATATATAGTATCTGCAAAATTGATTATAAACTAATACTTTTAAGAATATATGTGATTTTTTAATATAATTATTAATTTTTTTGTTGCTTTTTAAACAAATAAAGTTTAAATATTCTTTCCTGGTCATATTAATATTTCTTTTCCTTATTATTATTTATCATTAGGACGGTTTATCGAATTGATTGCGATGGTTATAATTGTTCGTACATTGCTCACTAAATATATTGACGTTTGTGAAACAGTAATCACAATAAAAAAAAAATCGGCTGAGTTTGTTGTGTGGTTCTTCTCAGACCAGGGCGCGTTTGGAACCCTCGTAGCCTTATTTTAAGTTGGAGTGTCTTTACAGAAGGGCTTATTTTGATACATACGATATCAAAATAGGCCCTCCTGTCACTTCCATTTGACGTACACAAGTGATCACCGGTATATGGTATATGGTAAAATATATAAATAAATAAATAAATAATAATAACCTAAACATGTCTGATTACGAATATAAATTTAGTTAAAAAGAAAAACGATTATAACTTGATACCTAACTTTAAAAGTAGTTTGCAGATGACTTTTTTAATAAACAGTTTGACTATTAAGTTGCAGAATATACAAAGTTGTTTAATTGCAGATTGTCGGATAAATGTCGGTTAATTTCTGGTTTTGTCCGGTTTATGACTTTAATGGACTTTTAAGATTGGCTATTAAGTGTAATATTCTAGAGTAACTTTGTGTAACAAATATAATTACAACATCCGTTATCAGATTATACTAACAAATGAATCTGATTGTCAAGTACCTATTAGATATATAATTAAATATGTTACCATATTATATTTTATTATTCTCTGTTAATTTAAATATTTTTTGAAAAAAAAAATCTGCACGATCTTTATTTTCTAGAAGTTTTTTTAAGATATAATATCGTCAGCGATCACAAAAACCACAAATAAGTTTAAGCATGAACAAAAATTAATATATAGAATATTTTTGAAATGTTTAATTTATTCCATGCAAATATATAGAAATAACCAATAAAAAGTGACGGGCACTTGCAGTTCGGATTAATTCGGAATGGATAAATATTGTTGCTTTTAAAATACATTAAAATTTCAGAGACAACTGTCAGGATCATTCGAAAGTTTAACATTCATTGCGTTGGGGATTAGTTCCAAAATTAGAGAAGCTGGATTTACTCAGCAATGTAGCTGCGATGTAGGATTTTGAATTTAGTATTTGTTTTCCTAATGGTTATGAATTATAGATTTAATACCTACCGTAGTGATTTGAATATTGAATTTGTTTGAAATTGTTTTAGATCTATTTAGAATTTAATACCTTTGGAATTGAATTTAATTTATAAATTTAATACATATATATGTATGTATATATATATGTTTGTTTGCTGTCTATGAAATGATATTATAAATTGAAGTTGTAAGTTCCATCTCAAAGTGAATTCGTGCATAAAATTTAAACTTCCTTTAATAATAATTTGAATTATCAACAATACCTATATAAATTTTGATGTTATACAGCTATGTCATGTCAGCTATCATGTCTCTGTTAGTTATTATATTATAGTATATAATACAGTTATATTAGTTAGAAGCCTTCCTAAAAAATACAACATCCCAAAAAAAATATTGTTTTAATGTCTAGAAATATTAGTAACTATGTTTATCTATATCTATGTATATCTACATCTATGTATATTTATGTTTCAAAGTTTTAATATGTTTATTTATGTGTACGAAGTGATATTAAATCACTGTATTTATTTTACACGCGGAAGTTAACTCTCTCCTTCGAATTCACACTTGAAGTCTGTCGAATGTTCGCTTAAAAATTACACAGATTCAATATTATCTAGGTATGTCATCATTTTTACCCCAATTTTTCTATGTAGCCATATGGAAAACTAGCAGACAGTCTATGAGGAAGGAATGAAGGAGTATACTAAAAGGCTTTTCCCTTTAAAGGTTTGTGTTAATTTTTTTCACACAAACTTCAATCCAGTCCATTTCCCTTTTCTCAGGATCTCCTTATTACTCATAGTTATGCGTATTCATACTCAAAACCTTTGTCCTCTGACATCCCAGTAAATTTATTTTACTATAATATTCTAACACATTTCTATTATGAAAAGTTATGCGATGTTATACAGTTATCTTTAAGTAGATAACTAGTTTAGTTAAAGTGTTTGTGGCGTTTCAAGTTCTTTATATCTTCAGAATAACTCTGTTTAATTTATTATCAAAACTTGGTGTAATTTATGTTCTACAATAAGTTAGGGGCAACCCTAAAAGTTTCAGGGGTTTACTTCATTATTTGGTTTGCTGTATTTAATTTACGGGAATTTTCTATTTTCACCTGAAAGTAAACTTACAGTTACTGTTCGGATTGTTGATATTTTGAACTTTTATTTATTGTAGTTCAGATACACTAAAGCTGAGTTTTGTATTTTCTAAAATAGCAGGATTTTTACACAACAAATGTAATTTTTTCTATTCATACTTTTTGACATGAAAAGTGAAAACTGCAGAAAGTGATATATTGATATTAAAATATTTTGTTAAAATGTAGTTTAAAATGCTTTAACAAATATATGGTTCCAAATTAATACACCTGGAAGTATTACTGCATAGACGACAAAATAAATAGAACCTTATATATCTATCGCTCAGTACTATACTAATGCTTTGGAAATTAAATTTAAATTGAGAAGTAATATCGGTATTAATGGCAATGTCTTAATACGGTGGCATATCGGCGAAATATCAAGGCGCCATTTAGAAGGGGCCTTGAGATGGTTCTTCTGAGGTCGTCTGACCAAAGCCCGGTAAAGAGACTAGTCCACGTACGTCCATATTATACAATTTGCATGGATATATTTATACGAAGTGTCAGATGCCACCCTGGTTCGATGAGTGCATTAGAGCAGCTGATGTCCTAGTCTTAAGCGATATTATTAAGGATCCAAACGCTATAACACTAACAGAAAATAAAACCAAGCCTTCAGATTTTTTAAACGGCAAACCGCTAGAGCAAAGCCTAAGTATGCCGTTAAAATTAAAATACAGCTTACAGGCTTCCCTCCGGGACTTGAAAGTTTGGGGTGCTATCAAAGTTGCTGTCCAATTGCAACTTCTGTCAGCCGCGATAACCGTCGTTGCAATCAGGTAATGCTAAATGATACTCTGGCCCACACGACAAATTAGGAAGTCGATCTTCATTGTGCTCAAGCAAAAGTTTATAAGACAAACTTTGCTTTCAACGCTCATTCATAATCAGGCGGGCGGAATTTCCCTTCCCAAATCATGCTTCGGATATATATTACGGAGTTTATATTTAATAGGTAGTCCTGAAATCGGTAAGCTAAGCTTCCCGGGTGTTTATTTAAGTATATCTACAAAGATAACGATAACCATCTGTATGTATTGAATTTAGATTGATTGAAAGAACATTTCAGCTATAATTCCTTAACTCTGCGTGCTATCTTCAACACTATGTTTTCTATTATTAATCATATTTCAAAAATTTATTGATTTACAGATTTAACTTGGTTTGCAGCAATCGTATTCATGGGGTGACTATTTGTAGGTGTATCAGCAAGTAGGTCATCTAAATCCAATGGTTGTTTACTGACTTATTTCTTTAATTAACTTAATCAAGTTATTTTGAATTTATCTGAAGTTTCTTCTTAAAGGCCATTTTCTAACCTTTCAAGAAAGTGGGCGGCGTTGATCACTTTCTATTATATGGCAAAGGGCAGGGAATTTTGATTAAAAATAAAATTATATTTTTAATCCACTATCTTTTTTTCTAGCGTTTTGGATTCGAAAATTATTATAACAGTGTTTAGTCCTATACGGGGATAAACATATTGAGAAAATACAACTTTGGGGCCTTCCCCATCCGATGATGTTGCTACAAGCCCCTGGGATCGTAGCAACGCTACCGTATTTATTATTTCTATAACTTGTTCAAATAAATTTAACTCAACAATGAGAGCAATTATTTATAGAGAACAATATTGCGTTATTTGCTGTTCTATAATTTGTTCGTTCTCGTGAAGAATGATTGTTAAAAATGTATTGATGCGACGGGTGCACCAATTTTTTTTATACTTATATTAAATATGTAAATAAATAAAAAAGGACAATTTACAACAAGAGTCTTGCAAAATATTTTTGTTTACTTTGATTAATTATAATACTAACAACGTGAACATTATACATATATTTGTATTATTGATTATATAAGGCATACAACACTTTGTACATAACGGCAATAAAGTAGTCAAGGATTAAGATAAGACAATATCTAATGTTAACTCAACAATGATTACATTGAAAGTTAAAATTTAAATGGTTAAGTAAACTTCTGTGTCTATATGTCAGTATTATCAAATGTTATTTATTAATTTCTTTCACCATAAATGAATATGTACAATATAGAATATACAATTAAATTTGTAATTCGAAATAAATTATTAATTCTTTATTTACTATTTCATTACAGGTTAAGTATATGCATTTCTTTTTTATTTATGATATTGTATTATGTATGTATAGTTTAATTTCAAGTATAAATTAGAATAGAAAGTACCAAGTACTAAATAGTCTCAGTGTCTTTACTAGCAAAAGAAAGATCTATTAACCAGAACATTTATCAATAACTATTTCCATGATAACATACAAACAAGGTGCCCAGAAAATGGTGATAATATATAACTCAAAAGTTCCTGAGACTGATACTAGAATATTGGATGCTTGGAACATGATGGTAAGGTTAGTGCTGGGTAGTGATGCATGCATGTCAAAGCGAACTCGCATGATAGTGACGTTCCCTAATTGCATGTCTTGATGTTAACTACACGACAACAGGTATGAATTTCATTTTTAATGTTGTTTGTATTAATTTTTACATTTATTAGGTAAGAATAGATTAAGGCTTTCGTTTCCATTTCCTTTTAATTTAATAATTACTTTCGTTGGAGACATCTTACAGATAAGATGTTTGATGGTTTTTATAAAGATAATTTCGGTTTTGATTCGGATTCAGATTAAGTAATATCTATTGGCCTATCTGTTGAAAATATCATGATTTTTAATATTGTATTATTACATATCTCAAATACACTTAACTCCAAAGTAAAAGATAAGTTTAAAACAATAAATAAACAAACTCTATGGATTGTTTGAGTATTGTGATTACATAAATTACATAGCATTCGAAGTTACATAATTGATTTCGTTAATATATTCCCCAAGTTTTGGCAGAAATCACAGCTGCTACATCATATTAACGTGATGAGATGAAATTTGCATCACGGAGCAAGTGAATGTTGTTTGATCAATATGTACAAATATTTATTTATGCTTAAAGAATTTATATCTAAATGAAACGCAAATAGATATTTAGTTTTAATATTATTAGAAAAACATATTCATCTTTGTTACGTATATATATCGATATAAAAAGTTTCAAAATTCAAAAATCTTACTCAAACATTTATAATATCAGCACGAAGCTCCCGTCCCGTCGTCCCCAGACACCGTTTCATTAAAATTCGCTCGACATGTTTTCTCGAAGGCGTTAAGTGCGTCTTTATTATTCATCAGCTCTTACCTCTATATGTACGGAATATTTCTCAATATTCCAATCGGATTTCACCTACAGGGGGATTTTTAGAATTGTAGATAATGTATATTTGGGTGCTATTTTTTTAGGAAAAATTGTGGCTGTTATAGCAATCATTCTTCTGCCCTTATTTTAATCTGGGTGTGGTCGGCACAACTACTTTTTTCCACTCAATTCTATTGTGTCAACGTTGGCTCTTTAATGTATATATTATATGTATACACTAAAAATCTTTACTTTAATACAAAAATAAATGCAAAACGTTTAAAAATATAAAATATATGTAAACTATAATAGTTACGAAAAAGCCACGTGCGTTATCTTTTTCACACCTTTTCCCATCCGAGCTTTTAGCGAAGCGTCATCAATTAGGATTACGTAATCTTTTCTTAGACTTTTGTAATTATTTATTAATGTTCACCGAACAAAGGTTAGACAAAGTTGTAATTTATTATATTTGTATTATTAAAAAGTAACATTAGTAATATAACTTATTCATTAATAACAGTCACAATACAAACGCCAGCTAGAACAGGCGTATATTGCTTTAAATTTACGTACAAAGGAATGCAAATATTCTCGTATAACATTCCGAGACCCGGTAAGATTTTGAACATTCCCGGTCCTATTCAAAGCCTGAATTCTTGAGCCTTCCATCTCGGTTCCATTTGTTGAAATAACGTTTGCATTTTGAAAGTTAAAGGGTGTTGTAATTTAGTAATGGGACGATCGTAATGGCACTTTGTTTGTACCTTGTGTTTACATACGTAAGAGGTTATTTTGAAAATCTATATTACAAAACTAATGAATTTATTGATCAAAAAACCCTAAAATACAAAGATGACATTAAATATCAATATTGTTTAAAAAGTAAACAATAATAATGTTTATATATAAACAAATCATAGGTTCTGAAAACCTTAATTATTTGAATTTTCATGTCAAGAATTTAGCGGAAATTTGTAAACTCACCCTTATCTTTGAGACAAAACGTTTATTTGATGATGAGTCCTTTAATTTAATATTCATGTTATGTAGTGTTTTCATTCCGCTTTAAACACTGGCATCACTCATATGACATGCGACGGTCCCTATCCAGAGACTTGCTTTGTTATGACATTATTACAATAATAAAGAAAAATAACCTAATTGTTCGTTCGTTTGGATGATATGGTTATTCTGTTAGAGATTATTAAGGGGTTCGCGTATATAAATTCGAGTATTATGTTATTATTGCCAAATCTTTTAGCTATCTCGTGAAGATAAGACAAATATACATTTTTCAGTGACACTCGTTGTCTCAGAAAAACTATATAATATAGCACACTGAATCAGGCACAACACAATTCTTATTTTTATTATAATTTTTAAAAATCAAAACAGTTAAAAAAGAAATTAAAATTATAGTGACTCGGATAGTAAATGATCATACCAAATTTCATCCATGCTGCATGTATATTCATGTAATTGCTATGATGTGGGATATTAAAAATACAGTTTGGGTTATATATACGTATGTACAATTCTTTTTTTTATAATCCTAACTACATACATAACCAACTAAAATCCTACACGTGGAAATCGTAACCACACAATTTCTATCGTTTTATAACATATTCTACGGTTCATTTAGCTCAGAGATGATTCTTTATATGTTAAAAGATTATATAACTATTATATATAAATTTAGTTCTTTATTGAATGATCTAATTTATAAAATGAGAAATTGATTAAAGCCTATACTTTTAAGCATCGATTCGAAACCTCGAAGCGTTTATAAATTAATTTAGAAATTACTTTTAAATGGTTTCTTTGAATACGTTAAACTCGAATTTGGTTTGGATTGAGCTGAGATTAGATACAAGAATTACGGTTAAGGATAAACCGTTGGCTTTATATAAATATATTGTAAAATCTTTTCTTTGAATAACCTAGATGGTTGGTTATCTATCTATCTAGTCTATCTATAAGATTGGTTTCAGTAATCTAATGTTAGTTTCATATCAAATTAAAATATTTATTAAAAGTTTTTAAAATTATGGCCATTGTTAATTTAAGAAAAAACTTTTAAAATATCAATTATTTTATAATATTTATTTATTATCCTATTTCTTCATTTTTATTAGTTGTAGATAAATTAAAATATGGCGTGTTACATTAAAAAATAAGGAATATTGTCAAATAAAAACAATATCCTACATAACTTTCAGATTATTAAATATAGAGAAATACAAAAAAATACACATACGAGTATATTGTATTCAAGTACTGATAGAAATCCTAAACAGCGCAAGTAAATAAAGCGTGTGTTTGTTTTGGCATATTGAAAAGAGGCTTAGTATCCTTCCGTAATAGGATATTATTTGTCGATGAGACCCGTCTTCAGACGTGTCGCTACTATTGGGACGCGAAGATGAAACCAGTTCGTAAAAGAAATTTGTGAAAATATTTATTATCCCATTTAATTATTACCCTTTATTGTTAAGTTGTATTAAGTTTTAATACTAGTAAATATCCAGTTAGAACGTGTCTATTTATTCGAATAAAAACCAATATTAAACATGGTAGGGGCTTTGGAATTGATTCGATAGAGTAATACCAATGTCTGACTCTCCGTCACGCGCGACGCCTTCCTCGCATAATTTCCTTGCTGTACAAACAAATAACATTAAAAATCAACTTCCATTGGAGCGAAAAAATCAAGTTTCCTGGAAAATCACTTGGAAAATTGGAGTGATGAGGGTTTGGTTATTTTGAATTGTGTTATATTTTAAAGTAAACGTGATTTCTGATAAAAATTGGTTATTAATAATTGTTTAATTCGGTAATGAGAAGAATAATTAAAAAAAAAACAGTAAAAGATATTGTTTTGAAACGCAGATGTGTTTATTCGGGTTTATCATTCTCTCTTGCTTATTTGTTCTATAATTTCAACCTCCTATATTGAACATTAAATTGACGTAATCTGAAACGTAATGGAAGGTTAAAATCAAAATTGCATCCAATAAATGAGTGAAATAAATAAAAAAATCAAACAATACGAGAAAATCCCCATCTGTCAAACTGCTTTGTTATAGGAGGATTATTGAGTGGGGAAAACTTTGGGGATCTATCACTTATTACGTATAGTTTTCTATTGCAATAGCATTGCTATATAATCTCAGACATTACATATATTATCCGAACATAATAATAAGTCTTTCAGTTTAATTTATATAAATAAAAAACTTTACTAATATTATATTATATTTTCCTTCTCAATACAAAATTTCACTAAGAATATAAGAATAAAATAATATTTTATATCGATTGAATACAATTAAACGTTATAATGACACGTAATGAGCATTCATTTTCTATTGGCATGCGGCTTACTGCAAAACTGTCAGTTGTCGGCGACTGGAAATCCTTTTAAAGAACTTTCTGAACTATACCAACCATGCTACACTCTTGGCTTTACGAAGCAACATACAATTGAAGAAATACCAGCTTTATTTGTTCAATATGTGGTCTCCGAAACGAAATATAACAGCATCTTTCTTCAACACAATGACATTTTGTATTATCCAAGTCACTATTCTTGGATTATTACCAAGTTGTATGTATTATATATATGCAATTCATCGAGACAACGGTGCATTTATTTTTTTTATTATATTAACTCTGAAGATTTGTCTTTTATTAATAATTTCAATTGAGACACAAATTTGCACAGACGATAATTATATTTTACAACCTAAATTAAAACTCCGAGAATCATCAATTTTCTCCAACCAAAACTGTAAGCAAATTAAGCGGGAATCAAAGAATAGTATATAACTAGAATAGGTGAAAGACCTTCGTCAGAGTGTGTTATCCTAACATCTGGTTAGATAACTCCACGTGCCACCCTTTTCTCTTAACTGACGTTGAAATATTTATATTTACGATTATTTATGGCTTTAGTTATAAATCTTGGTTATATGAGAATTCTATTTTGAGATGCATTATAAAATAATATGATGTATTTACGGTATTATTAAAATATAAATTATTCAAGTATATTCTAACTTGTTGTGGCTCGTGTGAGTACGGACGTACTCACACGAGCAAGCAATACAAAAAACAGATTTCGTAAAAACGCATCCGCTATGCAAAATTTGTCTCCATTAATACATATATTTTATTTAACCTGTATAATATAAATATTTGTAACTTAAATGTCCACTTTATGCTGGTAGGCATATTCAGAAAGATTTTTGGAATTCGATATCTATGCCACCAGATAAGTCTCACACACTTATTAGAATTACAGACTATTTGACATCTTCTGGGGTACATGTGTTAAACCACCTTCCATATAGCACAAATTAAGCTGTATACGATTTTTTTTATTTACCACAGTTAAGAAAGCGGTTCTTTAGCGAAAACGCTGACATTTAGCACCGCTGACGAGACCGTCAAAGAATTAGGACGACTATTTTGCGATCTATATGTTTTTTAAATGATGTTTTTTAAATGTTTTGAAAGATAGTTAACACAATTGTATAAGTGCATAGAAATTGAAGAGAAATATTTTGAAAAGCTATTAGTAAAAAAAAACATATTCATATCATTTATCATGTTACCAAAAATTTTCGGAAAAGCCCTGTACTCAAAATCAACACTCTAACTTTATAATATTAGAGTAATTACTTATTAAAGAGTCTTTAAACGTACACGCACATCTAAACGTTACCATGTCATATTTAGTAACAGCCGTTCTCTCTATATTTAACAAAAATATACGCCGGTGAAGTTATTTTCGTAACGGAAGCGACCATCCGCTGGGGGTCCGTCTAATGAACGACAAACAAAATGACAACTCTTACATTTCTTTACATATCCGGTATGTTTGTTCATATTATTTCAATTTCGTTTTGTCGTTGTAGTTAATCTTACATACGAGTATATTAATATAGTGATATGGAAAGTTTTAATAATTAATAAATGTGTAGCTATTTGTTCCTTTTCATTAAAAGTTGTTTGGCGTTTACAATTAAAACTGACTTTGTAAGGTTATTGGTTGTTGATATTTAAACACAAATACATAATACACTGAGCGAATCATAAGAATAATATTATAATATCTTATTAGGCCTGTTTGTGCTCAGAACACAATATTCTCTCCTGACCCTGTATATTAATAGTTATATCTATTCATCAATAACTTTATTACAGATATTTTTCCGATTTGAAATTGGAAATTAGCAATCATATATTTCTAATTCTATTGCAATTTCGAAATACTGATTAAGTTTGCGCTGAAGCAACGATGGAGGAAACATAGCAGCCGCGTTTCCGTTGTTCGCTTCCCGTGACGTCAGCGTCAGCCATCTTTGCCTTCCAGGAAACCAATTCCTGTTGTATATATTGCTACTGATAATAATAGTAAAATATATATTTTTAAGTTAAATATAATACAATTTGTTATTTTCAGTCAATATATGTCTAGTTTACATTTTAAATATAATTTTAATTTTGTTCTCAAATTTAATATAATTTCATTTAAACACTTTGACGTCATAAGATGCCAAACTTGCAGCTTCATAGCTTGAAGTATTTGAGATTTTCCTCTGAAAATTCACTGCAAACAGTTTGTTTTGCAATTTTATTTTAAAATCACATTTATTGAAACGGAATTCTGAGTGAATCTGAGTTATTTCTGGTTTTTAATTTCCTTTTTCTCCGATGGCCTGTTTTTAAAATGTTGTCTTTAATATTTTACTTTGCAGTAATATTTTACAAAACGAAAAGAAATGTAATTTTTCAATATCAAGTCTTCCATAATGTCGTTATAAAAATTTCTGCAATACATAATGTAGTTCTGAAGAAACTTAATAAGCGGATTCATTTACCTTATTTAGCAATCAAAGAGTAATTGTATAATGATTTCGTGAATAGCTTGTAAATTGATTGAGAAACAGTATTTTAATATAATAAATGTTAACTCATGGTTATATTTGGTTATTTGAGGACAAGAATATTGGAATAATCAAAACAACTATGCATTACAATCAAAGTATTCATAACACGAATTTATAAATACTGCGACAATCACTCAACAACTATTCAATGGAGAAGTTATCAAAAACTCAAATATATTTACCGGTTAATTCTTATCTGAGACTTGCCCTTAATTGTCAATTACAAGCAAATATTATTCTGTCCGACAAAAAATATCTTTTGTAATATGTAGCAAAAAATCAAATCAAATAAGAACAATTTTATATAAGAAGTAATAACAATATGAATATAGTCTATATTTCAATTTAGATGTGAATTGCTTTAATAAGAGAAATCCTTCGACCCGCAGTAAATTAATGAACCGAGCGTACAATAGTACCACGTATAAATTTCTAGAATGGATACCATTGATAGAATAAAATTCCTTTGCAAGCTGGAATAACTTAAAATATGGGTATATTACTGAAATAAGCAATAAAATATTCGAAGCTGCCATTGCTGTTAAAAATTATTTCATATAATTGAACTTTTCATTTTCTACTATCTTTTTGTATTTAGGTCAATTCTTTTTGTTCTAGATCGTTAGTGCCGATGGTACTCTATACTTAATGACAAAAATATCTGACGTGACAACAGGTGACCTGAGCCATCGTGAGATGTGAGATAAATTGATCTTTTCATCTGGACAATTGACCTAAGTTGAAGCATAGGCAAAAAAGCACACCTTTGAATCCATCCTGGCTTCGATACCCGGCCGTGAAAAAATAATTTAATTAATTATTATTTACGTTGGATTAATCCTGGTCCTGTCATTTTAAAATAAATTCAAAAACTCTAAAAATCTCAGAAGAAGTAATAGGTAGTAAAAGTATTTCTTTATTTACATGGGAAAAATATTTTATTGACGCGACAGGAAATCAAAAATGGGACCCGTCAATCGAATCACAAAAAATGTCACAACAATCAGACAGTCGTTTAATAAATAATAATTTATACAAGTTACTTATCTCATGCAAATTTTATCAATAAGATAATAATAAAAATGAAACAGCAGTTTCCAGCCAGCGTAATTAATATTTGATTAAAAAAAAAATAAGCAATTTAATCTTTAAATATTCACTCCAACGTTAAACGGAAATTTCAAAGAAAATCAGTTAATTAAAACTCCGAGAGAGTTTCAATGGCGAAATACATTTTGTATTTTATTCTTGCGATTGTAAGGGGTTGTAAAGGAATATTGAGACCTGCTGTTAAATTACTACCAACTTTGGAAAAGGAAAGATCATGTCTTAAGTAACATTCAAGTTATTTACATTACTTAAAAACACTATTTCTTTTAACGTCATAACAGATAAAAGATTACAAACATATTTTAAGTGAACATGTATTTCTTTTTTGTTTTCATTAAGAAGACGAAATGTATTTTTTTATTCAAATTCAAAATATCTTTATTCAAGTAGGCATTTATTTTTGAATTGTTAATTATTCCATTAAAAAGGTCAGTTTTGTTAGTCCGTGAGTAAGCTACCAACGACTCGGATTGCTGCTCTGCTGAAGAAGGAAGATCTTAATAAATATGAATCTAAAAAAGATGCTACTTTGATTTTATCATCCTCTTTGATGGTCTCCATAAACGATAAAAACCGAATACATATTAATCGCACGATGTAAGTTGGAATGAAATCACAGTCCGGGCCTATCAGTACAAAATACGATTGTCACGTGCCCTTATGCTCAGTGATTGGGGTAGCTTTGGTTATCGGTTCGAGATCGGAAAGCGTAAATTCGCTACGTGCCTCAAACTGTTACGTTTTATTTTTTGGGGCTGCGTACCATGGCTTTAAAAAAAGAAACGAAGATTTTTGTTATATTTTTCATATTATATGCTCATAATAACTAAATATGCGTATTAGATAACGTCTTAGAATTAATATACATTTTAAAATAATTAAGGTCTTAATAAATTTTTTTAATATGAATCGAACTGCATTATCGTGTTTGCACTTGAGTTATTTATGCTAGACTCAATTTCTGGATCTGACGCAAGATTTAATTTTATTTTGATGATTTTTATTTCTGTACTTAAAAGATAGTCAAAAGTCTTACATTACTCATAATTTCAAAAAGAGCAAACGTATATGTATGCGGAATCCTTCAAAATAAGAGAAGTCGCCTTTACCTTAGTGTTTAAAAAATACACTTGACTTGCTTCGAATTCAATACCTACAGCTTGTGAATATCAAAGATGCTGGAGTGTTTTTTTTTTCATTAAAGTTGCATTTTGATGTTACTTATACCAGTAAAATATATAGGATTAAAATTATTCTCTTTAATTATGAAATTATTTTAATTTTTAAGGTTCCATAGTCCACTGTATGTCTGTCTGTTTGTAGCTGAAATTCAACATGAACATACGTATTAACCACGTTGATAAATTGGTATACTTGTAGAGGAGCTAGAGGTATTGAGGTCTTATCTTTTTCTCGAGTATCTTATTCTCTAGGGCTATCGCTAGATAGGTCTTTAAAAATATGATGAGCTTGCAAAAACTATTTTTGGATTAGGAAATTCATTTGTGAAAAATTAAGCATTAAATTGAAAAAAGGTGTTAAATTCAAATGTAAAAGTCAGCTAAATGAGCATATTCATTGCGAGATTTGCAACTTTTAACAAGTGGCTTTAAAAATATGCAGTTTTTCTAAAAATTCTCTCTGAATTAAATGTTGTTGATAGACTACAAAGCATTTATACTTAATTTGTTTTAACATACTATAAATACAATATATGTATATACATATTTAGTTGGTCTTTATTTGGAAATAATAGAATATTAGAAAGTTAGGTTTTAAGAAAATGGGATAAATGTTGAAATTAAATATTATTAATAATTTCTTTATTAATAATTTTATAGCAACAATATCCGGAGAAGGAATTACTCGTTAATAGGACGGCTTATGGGATGGATGGCCTTTATTCATTCAGGATACATTTCGAAATGAACACGTTACTCCTAAGTCTTACTTAAAGAATATGGTTATAAAGTTAGGTCTGCGAGAGTTCGTGATAGTCATATTGATTTTAAAATAAGTCATTATCTACGCATATTTCAGAAGGTAGTGTTGGCTTATGCATCCTCTTGTCATAATGATATTTGCCTTATATATTTATATATTATAATAAACTGTGAATATTAATTATGTATCTAATGGAATATGCAAAATCATGAAAAAGAACTAGTTAACTTTAACTTAAGAACAATAAAAATCCATTAAATTTTCGATAACTGTCTCGTCCCTATATTCTTTTCTCCAAACAACTTGGAGTAATTTCAGCATCTCTCACTGGGACCTTATTAGGGCGCTAAAGGGAAGTTAACTTCGCATTTGGAGTTATCTTTGAAGAGATAAACGAGTCAACGCGAAGCTAAAAGCCCTTTGCCGTATTTACACAGAAACGAGCAATTATTACGCTTCAATAGAAGAAAACTAATAATTTTGTAACAAATATAAGTTTCACATTTTTAATATAATATGAACATAAATTCTGTAGACTGTAATCCAAAGATTTTATTATATATAATGTGTCTGTATCTAGTACCAGAAATATGTATCTATGTAAGTTTATATATTTTTCCAATTACTTAGTGACGGTCATATGATGTAACAGTGTAAGAAATTCAAGAGACATTTTTGTAGATGATATAATAAAATTAATTCAATGACTTTAATACGTAGAATGTAAACTTTTGTAAGATTTTTTAATCTATTTAAATTATAAAGAAATAAAAATAGTGTTTTCTGTACATTTTTTTAGAATAATTTAAATTATAATAACTCTTAGTAAAAAATTTTATGTGGCATATTTAAATTACACCAAGGGGGTGTTCCCAAAGTAGAAGCCGTAATCCCTCGAGTGAACTAATGGAATGTGTTGAGAGGTGGGGACTGAATATCCTTATGGATATAAATTTGTATATTTCGTTGGCAGATTTTAAATTATTGGACCAACGAATGTAAGTATCTTTAAAATCTTTAATATAAAAGATATTAAAGAAGACGGTTCGTTAAAAAGATTAAATATTCTTATTAAAACGAGATTTTATCAAACCGTTATAAGACCTAACTAAGTTTTTGTGTATCTAGATATTTTTATGGGTTGGTTGGTTGAGGAGGTTGCATATGTGTATGTGGGCAGATATGTAAAGGTATCAGATTTATTTTACGATAGATAGATAGTTACTTAAAACTAATCTTTTTATGAGAGCTACAACTGATACGAGCTGCACTCCAAGAAGTTAATTAAAATAGTTAAAACCTAATAAATAAAGATACAGGTTATAAATATAAACAAATAGTTGCCTATAAATTGAAATATCCTTTAATACCCATCAGTAATATTAAACACAAAGAAAACTCTTTAACACTAATGTAATTTTATTACTTTAGTAAAGTGCCATTAACAATTTTAATTAGGAATGCACCATCAGGATCTCATTTCACATTCCACATGAAATATTCAATAGCTATCATACTTCAAACGCCTTTGTTGTAAATCCAGGCTTCCAGTGTTATACCTTGTATAGCATTTCAATATTCGGAGAATACTTTATTACAATCATTAAGTTATTTAAATGCTTTATTATCTACACTTAATAAAATTTAAGTGTCTGTTTGTCATTCTAAATTAATAGCCTTCTCATAAATGTATATGAAGGTACGTTACTTTAAAAAAAAACAATTTTTAAAATTATTCTCCGTCGGTCTGTTTAGTCCGGTTATATCTGAAACGGCTGAATCAATTTTAACAGAACTCTAACTGGCGGATAGCTAATATTATATGGAATAACTTAGGCTTACTTGTATATTAAAGACGTATTCCGAAAAAGTCGTATTTATTAATTAAAAAGTGTATAAAATCGTATATGTGAAAGAACGTGTTAAAAAAATAAAGTATCACAGATAGAATAGAAGCAGAAATAGAAAACATATATTTTTTGTTGAGCCATATTTAGGTGGAATTCGCCCTATTAAGTGAAAGGTGAACGACATACATTAATGCACTGCGGATGAGAGAGAGTAAACAAAGGGTCCGATATGAGATGAGAGATAAGAATAGATTGTTAAGCCTGCAACATCTGCTATTGATAAACTAAATTAACCTTACCAACTCCATCTTATTCTTAAGGGCATATTTTCTAAATTTAATAACTTTTTATGTTATTTTACCATACAGACTTGTTTTTTACATTTTCTACAAATATTTAAAAGTTTTAAGTGATTAATTTTTAACCATAATCTTAAGTTGCGCGATGGTTATAATATAATTTTTAGAATATTTTTTTTTATATTTTTCAACAAAATCTGATTCAGCGAAATAAAAATTGAGTTGGGTCATATTCTGAAGATTATGATCCTTATATTAGGTACCATTCAGTCATATCTGTTTCCCTCTCATTGAATTTTAGTGATATTATTAACACTTGACTTGGTTGGATTGAACAACAAAATGATACAATAAAAAATATTATTAAATGATGTAGTATCAGAGAAATATAGTTGTTCTAATCATTATTTTGATGTTATTTTTTGTATATTTATAAGTTTTTATAATATTGTAGGCTTAGTTTTTTGACATAGTAGGTATCTGCTATAAAGCTGTTTGTATTATAACTGAGACGAAATAAGCCGTAAACAATATAAAACCAAGTTAAGATTTGGTTATAATTTAGGATTTAGGTAACTTTCTATATTAGATTGAAATGACGCTTCTAGAATACAGATACACACTTGGTCTCTTATTAAGCAGCGAATTATTTACGCGAACCGGCTTTTACAGGCTGTATTTAATTTTGTACCTCCGCACCTGTGGCTTTATTCCACAATTTTGGGTAAATTTGCACCTGGATGAATGTCAGAAAAAATTGCTTAGGGTAAAGTTAAGATGAAATAAAAAAGTAAAAGAATATTATAATATGTACAGTTATTGTGTATGAGTGTAGGTTTATCAATTACTAGAATCATCGTATTAAACGAGTACAGAAGAAAAATATTCAAAATGATCTAAAATATACTTTTGTTAAGCTCTTGGAATATTATTTTATAACCTAATTTCAGAATATAAAACTTGTATTTGTAAATATTGGAAGTGATTCGAAAGAAGAAATTATGTTTACATTTTAGAGGAAATTACAAACTGTTCCTTATTTTGATAGTTTAATTATTTAAGATTTTGTATTCCCCCATTTTAGGTATTGTTATTAAAACTAAATGTAAAAATAATTCTACTCTTTGTTTTGGTATTTCATTTTAATACTGTGTATTTTTATATATATTTTAAAAGCAGTTTTTTATTCAAACTAAATGAAGTCACCTAATTAGGACTGTGTTTTAATAAAAAAAGAGGTAATCATTTTCTCAAAAAGGGGACTGGAATAAAAAAATCACATTTAGTAAAATTAGAGCTTTTATTCTGGTATACTTGGAGAGATAATAGAGATAACTTTTTTTTTAATTTGGATTATACAATAAACAGGTTTCTACATTTAAAAAAATCCACCTAACATTTTTATTCAAACTCCATGATATATGATATAGCATCGCATCTGGCTATTGATGTAAAAAAAACATAAAAAAAAATATATATTTTACGCAAGGAGATAAAAATAACAAAAACATGTAATACATGATATTCATTTTGAAGAATACAAATCAAAACGATATTCCCTCACAATTACTCTAATGAAAACCCCAACCACGTGTCTTATTTTGACCCATGTAACCTAATTACGACTAAAAGAACCTCATCCGCACCGAACACATCACTGTAATTATGGCATCTATTTACCAAACAGCCACAAAATCAAGGAGAATCGACTATGGACTTTATGTGTATGTAATAGAAGTGTATTTCGCATGTCCGTGTTGTTAGTAGATTAGCAAACATTGACGTCTCATTACTGCGATTGATATGCACTGAATTACGAGCGGAAAGGTTTTGTTTGTCGAATTTTGGTTCTTTGTTCTTTGATTCTTGTATTGAGGTCGTTTTAGCAAATGAGTTTTTGTTGGTTTGGGGTATTCACGGCAATGGGAATTTCATTTACAATTACATTAAGTCCTTAAACCCGATAATATAAAATCAATTTAAACGTTTAATTTGTAAGTTCATTTGGTATATTTATTATTATACATATATAAACCGTTACAAAATCGCTTCTTATTTTATCTTTTTATTATTCTCTGCAATATTAATCAATTAATTAGAAAATTTTGCATAATTATAAATTTGAATTGTTTAAAACACAATTATCCTCTTTGTTGTTTACTAAGCCAGGGATTTGTGAAAGCGACCATCATCTGGTGCGGTGCCAATTAAATAATTAAGAATTTATAATTGACGTAAAATTTTGTGTAAAATGTTATTTAGGGGAAGTTTGGATTTTGTAATTCAATTACGTTACGAAGTGTTTTTTTTATTTATGATTTTAAATCAACGGTACGTAATGAAGACAGTTTATTGTTGAATCTACACAGATGATGAAAATGGCGGTTTTATATAATATATAAGAAAATGTATATTTAATTTTTATTACAATTCATGTACAACTTTCCAGAGAATAACAAGAATATATTTAAGGATATAAAATAGATTTTTTTTTGTTATTCTTTTATCAAATAATATTTTTAAAACACTAAAAATATAATATCTACGATTCACAAGTCGGGCCATCTTTGATCATATTTATTTTTGATATAATTTAAAATATATCCTTCTATATTGAGTTATTATCATACTGATAAAAGCCTCACGTAAAGATAACTCAAAGAGATCTTCAGTTCACAAGTCATTGCCGAGGTAAATCCGCTGTTTATATTCAGAGTTCGTTTTGGCCTTAGATATTTCGAACACTTTTTATAAAGCGATTCTGATTTTGGTTATTTTTTCTGAATAAAAAGAGATAAATTTTACTGAAAATATGTAAAGAAAAAGAAAATAAAATACTTTCTTAACATAACAATTCTTGAAAAACATTCCTTATAATTTATTTAATGATCACACAAAAAGCAGTCACCACGATTATTAAAATTTCCATTACATTATAAATATATTTTGTGTATATTGTTTTTATTACAAATATGTACGTTTACTTTCTAAGAACATTGTGTCTTGTTTGTGTGTGTGTGTGCATATAAGTTTTATGTAAGTAGCTTATATTAAAGTTTTTTACTATTTTCTTTAATGTTTTAATTTATATTTTAAGCACCTTTTTTATATTGTAGTGGAAAAATGCTTTTCAACATTAACACAGCATTAACCTGTTTTTGGACAATAAAAACCAGGTATAAAAAATAGTTTAAATTGTTGTTAAAATAAATATGCGTGGTTTAGTTTATTAAAATTTCTAATAATATTCTAAAAACTCATTCGCATAGCGATGAAATATTTTTCGAGCATTGGCATCGGCGCAGTATGTCATATCATACGTGACATCACTCAAGATTTACTTCTTTTCCACATAATTTTTTCACGCATTCCATTCAAATCTTCTTAGATCGTCCTCTTTTTTATATAAATAGTCTTGGAATTCTAGTCTCGCTTATAAAGCTGTATGAATTATAATAAAAACATTTATTTCATCCAATTTATGGATACAATACATGAACTAAACAATTAAAATACAAACATTTCTTTAATTTAATTCTCAAAAACTTATCACAAAGAAAATAAAATAAGACAAAATAAGTATTTAATATATTATGTGATTTCTATGAAGAAGGAAATAAGATTAAACATCCGTTTAGAATAACATTGCAGAAACCTAGTGAAGCCTGTAAAGGTCTATAAATAAAGTACTGGCAGAAGTATTATCTGGCTATACCAAAGATTCTACTTAAAGAAGTCTTATTTGTGCTTTGAATACTTAAACAATATTTATATATATACTATATGAAATATAATTCTATCAGTAACTTGAATCTCTGGAACTATTAGTCGGATATTATTTTGTATTCCATATATATTAAGGGTAGTTAAGTACTATGGCATAACATCTTATAACACTGAGAGATACTAAATGTTAGATTATATAATCGTTATTAACATATCAAATTATATCAAAAATCTCTCAAATGATAGACAAATAAAATATATATATATTTATAGTCTTTTAAATATTTGGTTCATCGTAATGTGATTTTGGTGTAAAAAGACATCTCAATTTTGAAGACGTGTGAAAATAATACACTTTTAAATCGTAATTACATGGACTAATTTTGTAACTGTCGTTACTTTTGAAGGTTACGTATAACACATAATTTTCAGGTATAAAGATAATTTCATGAACATAATAAAAAAATACATGTTCGCGAACTAAAATCCGAACTCAGTATACATATTTAAATGAGGTCAGAAACTACGTAATACATTAAAATTGTTTTATTTGTTGTGGCGCGCCCACGCCTCACCCATTTTCGAACTGTGTCAATTGGTTAGCGAAAAAACTGCAGCGTGCCAAGTTAGCCGGCCGTGTCTAGCAAATTAGCGCGCTTCAAGGCTAAAGTTGTTTCTGTTTTTCGATTAATTAATGTTTTTTATTAACAAATACGAGTATTTATATTTTTGTCATAAAAAAATTGATTGATAATTTAGCGTATTACCCAAGTATTAATAGTTAAAATCTTTATAATATATAATGTAATGAAAATTGTTAGCTATACGTTTGTATTTTTTTATAATAATTTATTTTCGTTTAAAATTATTAATTGAAATGTTCCATAAGTAGGCCTAAATCAAGTGGATTGTAAAATTAGAACGAGAAAAGAAATTTTATCGTGAAGTTCATTTCTGGTTTATATAAAACAATATAAATTTAATATAATATTTATTTCATAAAATCTCTTTGGTATTATATTTTAAATAATGACTTTAATAACTTCATAAAATCTATCAAAACTAAAAATTATCAAGCCTCTTCTTGAAATTATTCTATAACGTTACGGGCACTGGTTTCGTAAGTTCATTGAAATGAATTAATGAATGATTAAATAAATTAAGAAGCTACAGCAAATGAAATCGTTTAGTACAAACTACAATTAAATATATTTGATCCAAGCTGCTATTAGTTAATTATTTCTTTGAGTTTAACATCAAAGGCATCTGACCCAAGGAAGAAACACTGTACAGAGTGTACCGATAAGACTTGTGTAAGAGGAAAATGTCGTAGAAATAAATAACATAAAAATAAATGACGAAATACTCTGATAAGCTTATTACAGCTAATGGACATGTTTATAAAGATGTCAAGCTTTTTAATGCATTGAAAATATAATTTACAATGGATTAATTTGGAGAAAGAATTATAGAAAGAAAGTTAATATAAAACATATGTGTTTAGTAAATTAAATATATATATTAATGTTCGTAAGTACATGATTACACTTCGGTGTGAGTGTGGGTCTTTGTTACGTGGATCAAGAGCTCGTAAATGAGGAACATCCGTTTACTGGGTTTCACTTTTATGTGAACGAGTATTCTTTAAATATATCAACATTATACACACAAACGCCCAAGCACACACACACACACACGCTAATTTGACCTTAATTTAATTTATTAAGAATTTTTGAAAGTTTAAAAAATCTCAATTGATCTTTAAAACAGTGTTTTATTATTAATTACAAAGTAATTTAGCAATCTTTGTGCTATTATTGACCCCCTAAACAATATTTTACCACTATCACTGGTCTTTTATACACTAAAGCAAAAAACTCTTATCTTACATACTTTCTTTTACAATTTTCTTGAATGTGAAAAATAAACTAACACATCCAACAAAAGATATTACAAAAACAGACAAAAATAAAGTTGATGATAACATTTTGTCTCCTTCATTTAGTATCTTGATAAAATAGACGCGTGGCACGCAACACTTATCCTTGTTACTGCTTGAGGTTAAACGTATAGCGTGATGTAATATTTATGACCTTATGAACAAAATGTGCTGTTTAGAAAGTTTTTGAGTTTTTATTTCAGTTATATGTGTATTATGTTGAAGGATAATCATGTTTAATTGAAAAAAAACTCAGTTAGCCGAAACCTTTGAGTTTAGAAGAAGAAATACTCATAAATGTTCTTTTTTTATTTTAACAAGAAATAAGATCTGAGTTAAAAGTTCTCACAATTATGTAAAATAAATAGGAGCTAAAATTTTGTATATTAATTACAAAATGTGTTAAAAAAACACAGGGTTAAAACAGTTTACTTATTATTTTTTCGTTATTTATAATATCACGCTTTCATTGTTTTTAAAATCACCTTTTGATATCAAAAATCCGTTTTTTAGTTCAGTACAAGCGGAACCACGGGCGTTGATGTAGTATACCTATATCCATAGGTATACTATATATATATACTATACCGTTATACAAACGGCTGGCCGATTATACCTTGACCTTAACGAATAAGTTTCTAAGGGACTGTTCTAAGCCTGAAGGAATTTTTAAAACCATACCGTGCAGCGTTTGATTAGAAGTTATTTTCACTCAAAAGTTTCTAAACTGTATATAAAATCGAGAGCAAGCTAAAGTATTTTAGTTTTAAATACTAAAAAAAAAAAATATTTTATAGTAATATCATATACTATTTTTTTTTTATATTATATGTAATCTATAATATCTTAATCGCCTCAAAAATACATGTAAGTTTCTCAAAGTAATATACGAGTATATTGAGTTCTAACCATATATCAAACACACACAAAAAGAAATATTTTGACGATTCATATGAAAGGATATAAAGGGAGCACTTGACTTGATACATTATAATATCCTTAAAGCACTTTTCATATCATTTCCTACCCAATTTTGCTGAAGCTATTATATCCATACAATTATACTTGGGTTATAATAAAGTAAAAAATCATAATATCAAGGGTCTATATTATTACGTTTGCATTGAATGTGGAGGGTCCGTCCCTTCAATATTTGAAGCGTATAAATACCAATAATAATTCTACCTTTTATATAATTGTGCTGACTAACTTTATATGTGAAACTAATTTTCAGAAAAACGAAATTTTATAATGTGAACTGTGTCTTTCATTTTGCATTTTGATTAACAATTATGTATTTAATTCAATGCGTCACATATTTTTTTATTTATTTATTTAATGTCGGGACATCTAATAAATAAGTATTCTTTACAACTGTATTTTAAAATAAATCACTTTAGTTCTTAAAATTTTTTTTGTTAAATAAAGAAATACATTATAACCTAATTTTAAGATAATCACATAAACCAGTAAATGTTAAAAACAACATCCAGAAACCTAAACTCAGATAGAAATATTAAAGAAGATAAGCCGTTTAGTATTCAAAAGCATACGAGTATGTACCGACTGACACAGGATCTACTGCTGAATAAACAATGCTCTGTAATATTACATTTCTGTGAAAGTTTCACCGCACATTCCTGAACCTTAGTAATTATGAACCTCATAAAAGTTGAAGTTTGATATTATATTACGTTTTGAAAACTATAATAGTTTTAGTACGTATTCTATATAAATAAAAATGATTCATAGAAATGTTTGTACGTGCATAACTTCCAAACGACTGCACCAAAAATAATTGAAAAAATCTTTCTTTTTTGTGTTATTGTCAGGAGTAGGTTTTCATGTAAAAATAAATAAAATTATAGCGTATATATAAAAATCTCAAAAAAGTGTGTGCGAATGAGATATACTGTGACATTTCTTCAATATATTAACAAAACTCTGACAGAGTGGCGTTCATTTATTCATTTAATGTTTAGAGAGAAACATATTTAAAAACATTTAACAAATATATAGATTGTTTTTATTCAAGTTATTTCAACAAGCAACAAATTGTTTATGAAACAGCAGATGAAGTCACAGGCAACAGCTGGTATTCACATAATTGTATTTACTAATTTTAAAGTAATATTTCCACAAGATATTAAATAATAATCAATAATAAAATATAATTGAGAAATCCAAATTACAAAATATTTAATCTTTTATTATATCCAATAATTCAAGACACAATGAGGTATCTTATAATAAATGGTTTTAGTCATTAAGGGATGATAAATTAAACAAATTATGAAAGACGCTCTTATTAGCATGAATAATTTTATTTATTTATTTATTTATTACTTTTTATTCCTACTGTTACTTGGAATAGTTAATAATATCGGTAATTATATTTAGATTATTAATCTGATTCAGAGTATAATATTAGTAGTATAGTCTTTTGCGTGCGTTTGACAAGTCTATTTATTAAGATATGAAAAAGGTAATATTATATTGCAACAAGATGTTGTTAATAAACTAACAGAGTATCAATTATGACTAAGTGGATGGATACTTGGATAGTAATTAGAGATGGCTAGCTAAAAAAAATCTCCGTTAGTTTTGCTATACTGTAAGGATCCACGCCAAGTACTCCATATTTCCAATTTTTATAACAAATCAGATAGTGTTCATAAAAGCGAATAACTTTTGCTATGACGAAACTTCCGTATCCACCATAGTGTAGTTGTGTTATGGTGTTTCACATTAAGTACGCCATATCTTAAACTTTTATATATAACAAGATGGTGGTCATAAGAACGAATAACTTTTACTATGGCGGCTATATTATTTTTATAACCAGATATTGCTATTAAGACCGAACGACTTATGCTATGTCGGCATTTCTGTATCTACAATAGTTTAGCTGTACCTTGTTTCCTTTGGTTTAGGCACAAAAATGTAATGAAATTACAGCTCTCTAGGTTAACGGGAAGTACCTCTTCTATTTTTATGATTGATGAGTCAGTGAATCAGTGA
Source organism: Melinaea menophilus ssp. n. AW-2005 (assembly GCA_918358695.1). NCBI lineage: Eukaryota > Metazoa > Arthropoda > Insecta > Lepidoptera > Nymphalidae > Melinaea > Melinaea menophilus. The sequence goes on from OU911052.1 coordinate 831,920, forward strand.
CAAAATAAAGGAACTTTGACTTGTAACAATACTTAAATTTGTAGCTAATTCAAATTGTATTGTATTTTGGAAATATACCTAAGTTTGAAAGTTCATTTTCAAGATTTTTAGGAAAAAAGTTACAGAGGTTTGAGAATGGTCCAAATCGATTTGTACCGGCCTTGCCTTTTTACCGACACTTCGTGCATTAAGTAACCAAAAATGCTGTCATGTCATTTGTGCGTCTATCCTTTTTTAAATCTATCCTATTTTTAAAAATTTAAGCTTTAAATAAACAAATTATTGTGAGTTAACCGTAATTGATAGAGATATGAATTATTTAGATCTACAATCCTCTATACCAGCATCTTTATATATCTCATATAGTTTAGCATAGGTAAGACATGTAAATTATTTTTTTGGCAACTCGGTAGCAAATAATTTTTTTCCTACCTACATAATAATTTAAGTACGTTTTATTATATATATAAATCTTCTGTAAAACAATATCTATCAGATGGTGAAAATCTCATCCAAATCCATTGAGTTGCTTAGGAGTTAGCAGATATACAGACAGAAACACGAAGTAACTTCATTTTGTACTATATAAAGGTTACGAAATTATTCCGATTTACATCATTTATTATTTTTTTTATTACGTTCATTCTTAATATATTTAAATATACTCGTAAATATGTTTATGTATTTAATACTCGTATATGAGAAAATAAATTTTAAACTTTTGATTATTTATCTTGCCACGAAATACTTTTTAATACTTGAAACAAGTTTTGCGCTCTGGCTTTAGGTAAAACTAGCGAGCTTCAAGTTTTTGATCGGTGCGATAAGAATTTTTAAAGTTCGATTTTACAAATTTTACCATATTTTCCTAGCAAGAATAAATTCTAGCTTAGGATGTACTTCACTGAATGATAAATTAAGTGACGTCTTGGATATTTTAATACATGTAAAACATATGTTAAATATTGTAAGCAATCTTTTTAATAAAAATAATATTCTATTAATAAGTATTGCATTACATGAACACAATGCATTCTTATTCCTATTAAAAAGCCTTCCGACTAAGTACAGTACAATATTATGTCCATATTTTACCATGTTTTGATCTTCAAAGGAAACTGTTCAAAAATATTTGTAACTAAACGACAAGCAAGATTTATATCCCATTAGGCTCGTTATTTGTAGTTTATAAACAACTGGTGAACCATGAATTTATAGACCGTTTACACGTTCTGTTATTGTTTGACTTGGTTTTAGTACGTGTTGACAAAATTAAATCAATTTGTTTATTAAATACAAGACATTTATGAATACAATATATATAGTCAATTTGTCTGTTAGTTGAAATGTAATTTAACGATTTGATCCGTTTTATATAATACATAAATATTTTATAAATAATATATTTGTTTTGACAAGTTCAATATTTATAGCCAGGCATCAAAAATGGCTTTGCTGTTGAATTATTCATAAAGTTTTTACTGACAGAAAAATTTATTTATATAAAATATGTTACTTTAAGTCCACAATAACCACAAATCTATATAGAGGACGCTGTAGTTGTAGTTTCGTTACCAATAATTTACCACGATCAATAGCTGGCTTTACAATAAATAGGTTCTTAAATTTGAAATCTACGAAAGACCAAAACTATTTGTTAATAGAACTAGAGTCAACAAATTTTCTTTACAACCTCGCTTGGAAGACAAAAGAGTACTCAAGAGACCCATTCACAGGATAAACTTTTTTATTTTATATTAGAAAGCTATTAAAATTGTCTCTTTGGGGTTTTTTTAGTTTTCTATATCTATTTATATACAATTATGATAAATCTATGTTGTAAATTAAAGTATTATTGACAGAAAAGTTCTATCCTTACATGTATAGTAATGTAAATATATAGTAACGAGGCAAAATCTGTACATCAAATTATTATCAATTTAAAAGGCAGATATATATTATTGTGTATATTTATACTTTACTGACCTGCAAAGTTTAATGGTAAACGGAAAGATATTACGAGAAAAAATTAATAAAAAACGACTAACAGCAAAAATGCCTCGTAAAAAACTATAAATCTTCGCTACCCTACAAAAAATATTTCTTAATTAACGTTCGGGGTTTTGTTTCCAGTGATATTAAAATGCAAAATAACATTGTTACACAATGTTCATATACATTTATAATTCAATAAGATTTGAATGTATCGTAAATGTACCACTTTGATTTGATCATCGCAAGCCATGGTCTGAAATATAAAACGCTTATCGATAAAATAAATTCAGTGTAAAAATAAATCGGTAATTACATTAAGCCTGAATTTAAATTTATTCCGAATACAAATCATTACATTTTATTTACACGTTTAATTTATTCGAAAGGTTAAACGTTAAACCGATGACAGCGATAAGCTTTACTCACGTGAATAAGGTGAAAGTAAATACATTTTGAACTTTAAAAAAAAGAGAAATACTTTAATAAATGAAGCGAATTTATATGAAATGGAAATTGAATTAAATTTTATTGCATATAAGTAAAATGTTACATAAAGATAACAATTTTTTTTTCCCGTATATGGTTAAGAAGTAATTTTGAATCTGCCGAACTTTATAGGTAAATAAAGTATTTATTGATTATTAAATTTTGAATAAGTTAGTTATATAATGTGCTAGATCCGAAAAGATGAAACTTAGACTAAAAAAAATAATTTAGTGGAAAAAATAAATGCATTACCGTAGTGTCACCCACAAAGCACACTGTTATTTACTCTTATCGCTGTAGTAACGTCAGTCCGCTCGAAAATTTCATTTGTCAAGGCAACCTGACAGCGCCGATTTCGCAATTCATTTCAAACTACTGAAATATTTACACTTTTTATTCGGAAGCTTTTTGGAAAATACATAGCATTTATTGCATTATATTTATCTATTATCTTATCATGGTTTGTAAACTCGTTAATATTTGCTTATTTTTAAAAGGTAGATTCTATTTGTGATTAATTCATTGCAGAATTTTTGTTGCGACTGGAGCTTTAGCAGCGTTTAATAGCATATAAGTAGTTAATATTGCTGCAGCTGCTGTTCTATTCACTACGTTAGAGAGTTGAATTCAATTACCATCCCCAAATAATCTTCTTCATTCCCCTCAGTTCCTGTAAAGGTGGTATTTTAGAAGATAAATATTTGCAGAAGTCTATGGGAAATGTTAGCCGCTTACCATTATGTACACTATCTCATTCTCTTATAAATTTTAACCAGCTCAGGCAATGAATTATACAAGATTTCCACTCAATTTCAATATTCTCTGAAGAGTTCATTCACATTTAATTCCTCCAAAATTGTTTTATAAATCATTTGATCCATTGTACGAAACTAGAGAGTATTGGAATTAGGAAACTCGCTATAAATAATTCAATAGCTTACCTCCGTCTTCCGTTAACCTTTCTATCTATTTATTTTACTTTGTAAGAAATTGAACTTGCGTTTATGTAACATCTTATTTCCATTATTGACTCATATATATTTAACTACATCTTGTCATCTAACATTACCACTAGCTGTAATCATTAAAAGCAATAAGAACTAAAGTATACTAAGAAATATAATATTATAGGTAATAATTATTTTATATTAATATATTTAAATGTGCGCATTACTACTGGCGCAAGATGATAAAGTATTTGTAAATTAAGTAACATATAGTGGCACAATAATAACACACAAACACTTACTGGTGTACTTTAATAGCGGCTGTATATACAACCTTCAAGAAGTTTGCATTTTTTGGGATAAAAATGAATAATAAAAACCCTTAACCAATTTAGGGTCTAACTGTGTTCGAAATTCCTTACTAACAAACAAAGAGTAATTTTGTGTCTGATATTAGGATCAACATTCTAACATATTAATTTTGTATTTATAATTTAAGTAGGACAAATTATTAATAATACTCGAAACAAAACGAGTCAGCAGAAACACTAATAATGTAGCCAATTCTTTTTACCGCCACATAATATAATCATTCCAAATTAGAAATAAAATTTTCCCAAAGGTAAAACCGCTGACAAAATCCAAAAGGCAAATTTCATTTCCTTACGTGCTTTCATTTCTAGAGAGACGTAAGGTTTAATAGTATGGAAATGAGCAAGATTCGGCTCCGAACATCTCTTGTTCTAATCGAGTAAAAACGTGATAAGAAATTGGATATAGGAATAAGAAAAATTGTTTCAATCTACAAGTAATTGACTACACATTTTTGGATCTTGCACATTTATTAACATAATGGTTTATTCTTTCTCTACCTGTTTTTTGAGCATATATAAATCAGGCCTAATACTTGTTTATGTACGTGTCAGATCAACATTATCGCACCATATTGTACTAAATAGCAATTTGTAAATATAATAACATAATATGATGTTACTGCTGAGACGGTCCCTACCAATTACCATTATTTTACTACGCTAGTAAATAATACATACAAAATTAGACCTTCACGCCACTACATAAGACCTACATTCTATTAGCGCAAAATCCGAAAATTTTCTTTTATGTTAGTATCTTCAAAGCGTGTACTAACAGTGCGTAAATGAATATGATATCACTTAATTTACTAATTTCTCTTACGTAATATTTGCCGAATTTTGTATCACGTGACGCGGAAAAGTAAGGGCTCTGGCTTTAATTTGTGAAAAAGGGTTGGTAATTGTTGACTAAGGGATGGGATTTTCACAAAACTCGAATAAATACATCTTCAATTTACGGTTTTGTTAATGAGATGTTCTTTTGATATCGAAACACATATGATAAAGGTTAAAGAAAATAGAAGCTTAAATTTAATATTCAAACACGATGAAATAAAACATAAAGTAAATTATTAATAATTTAAAAGTGTATCCACAAATGTAGACCTACTTTGACTTAGACTGACCATGAGCAAGTTATAAAAATTTGCTTTAAAAAAACAGATGTATATAAGCGATTCAAATAGATAAATGGATAAAGTTACCAACTTGGTCATCTGAATATACAATTAAAATAGTAATTAAAATGCTCTTCCAATTAGCACGGAAATAAATTGGAGCAACAGACAGACAGTACCTAGCGACAAATGCTAAATGTTAATTCACAAGGTCACAACTAATGAATTAATCAAAAAAGAGTATGATAAATGTTTTGCTAATCTTTAAAATATTAAAACTATACATATACAAAGATTTTATGCTTTAATATATAATATATATAACACCATTCATACAATATGATCTAAGCCAATTGACAGAAGTTTGAACAACGTGACCCCCTAAAGCACCATCCCATCAATACTGAATGCCACAAATCGCCGATCTATTGCCTCCGAACCAAGCCCATGCTTAGACTGCCAAGCGTTTGATATATGACCCCAACAAAGTTGGCCGCCGGTTACGCAGTGCGATGTTCCTAAATATAAATGAGTTTCTAGTTTAACTTAACGGAAACTGTTTTAAAATTAATTTAAATATCAGTTGTGTATTAAAATTGATAAAAGTTTTTTAAGATCAATCATTATTAAAGCTCCACACAACTGTTGACTGGAACTAGTAAGTTATTAACACAGAAAACATTGACTTATTTGGTGTCTTCTGAATAATAAATTATCATTGCTAATGCATTGTTGTGTTATATGTTGTGAATCTATTTGTGAAGACGGAAGATAGCAGTTAGTATTAATACGATGATAGCATTGGTCAAGTATTCGATTCTGTATCTGAATATTCATATCTTGAACAACACTCACACAGCTTAAATATTTACTAGTAGCATTATATTTATTTTATTTAAAAAAATATTTTATTATAGTACTTGAAAATGTTATTATAAAAATGACGATATTCAAAACCAATTAACAACTATTTTTATTTATATCTTAGATATAGATACTTAATATATTTAGTTTTAAATAAATGTAATACATGAGTTATGTGTAGATGGTGTTAGGCGATTGTTAACTGATTTTTGTAAGTGTTTTTAATCTATGACACCAATGAGTTCGGATGTCGACTATCACTAGTAACATTTACCATTAATGCCTACACACAATATGAGTTATGGTTTCGGTCATAAGAGACAAAGTGGGCCTTTGATAACAAAGTGTCTTGCATTGTATTAATTATATGACAATAATGATATGTGTATATATAAATATATATATATTTATTTTCTTTTTTAATACTAAATAAATATACTTTCAGATTTAGAATGGTTTTATTGCTTGTTTACGAAAACTTAGATGGAGTTCTGTAAGCGGAGGCAGGGATTTGTGACTTCGGTGCAATTTCGAATGGATTTTCTAAATCCTTCTAGTGAAATAGAATCACATACTATATGTACATGAAATAGTCATATATATATATATATATCTTTATTGTCGTAATTTTATAAATATGTAGATATTTAGGGACGGAGAGTGAAATGACGATATGATAATATTTTATTTTAATACAATCCCATAAAACTATATCGTGGATTTTAATAGCATTTTTTGTTTAAAAACTTTTCTAGGCATATTTTCTAAGAAACTTTTAGAATAATTAGAATAAGTAGAATTAAAGTTCATTAAGTAGTAACTTTATTTTATCTTTTTAACCGGAAAGTGTCATAGAGAATGTTAACCGCCCGCCTAATTGGAGAGGAATGAATGAAATGTTTTAATTATTTACTTAGTGACTAGTTTCATAGAACCTTTGAATATATTTATAGAGAATTAATCTAAAAGTCACATTTTAATTAAATATATAATTTAATATCTCGGTATTTTAGTATGATAATTATTAATACACATAAAATATATTCAATGGCATCACTCGAATTTCGTAATCGTATTTAGATAACTACACAAAGACCATCAAACCAAGCTGAATCAAACTGCTCCAAATTGAATCCCACTATATCTAGATGGTATTCAAGACATTCCTAGCCTGTCACGGTTCGTTTGTCTTCATAAAGGAGCTCTTATTATAAAAGCGCTATCATCAAACGGTAGATAGGACTGTATTATGTTTGCACAGATAACAAAATTGTATGCTTCAATCTGGTAGCAACGAATTTCCGGACCTTTGCGCCTCTTGATTATGCCTAGCCTTCGAGGATTTCGGGCCATTGTTACTGGTTGTGTTGTTTACTCAGATACCATGAAGACTTTGATATTTTTTAAATTATTTATAATTTGGCTTATATCTAAATAACTAGTATATACATTTTTAATTAATGATATTATACTAAAAGTCAAACCATGATTTATTATAGCAGTTGAAACTCGTTATCACTCTTGTAAATGGCTAGCGGGTGAAAATATACTGACGGGAAATTAACGAAACAGGGTCAGCGGCCTGTTTATTAATTTTACTGTAAACGTAACTTTCGTGGTGTTTCAGCGCGGTATAACAGTGGGCTGTCTATTTTTGTATGTGCTTAGTGAAACTAATCGGATCAATTATATTTATATTGCTTTTATTTTTTCTTAATTTAAATTACGCTCTGATCTTTTAAGCCGACAGACCGTTTTTAGATACTTTTTAATATATTGTAAATAAAATATATATATATCTATAAAAATGGTAAATTATATCTTACCGACATGAAAGAATCAAAGGAAATTTCACCAAAAAATTAAAATCACTATCACCAATCACTGCACACCACATTGGAAATTCGGAATTCAAATTGGGCGCGATTCTGCGCACGCGCCGGCGCGCCAACCGTCACTGACTCATGCGCATCCCGACACCCTCCGGATCTATTTTTCAACATAACACGAACAAAAGAAGGGGGCAGTCTCGCCCTCGGTATTTGTATAAATAGATGCGCACGCGTTCGTTCACTCAGGAAAGTGTGCGAGATACTGAAATTCCGTTTATTTCCTCGTTACTAGTTTCACTAGTTAGGATAACTTTCCTAAAATAAACGTCCGGCCCTCTATTTAATGTGTCTAGTTCCTCTTCTCATTAAGAATTGAAGCAAGTATTTTTACTTCCTTTTGAATGGTTTGTAGTGAGGAAGTAGTTTTTAGATCATAGAAAGCATATAATTATATGTGCTAATAGATAATAATTCATCAAGTCAACGTCAGTCAACTTTATAAAATATATTTCATAAAAAGAGTTTTTAAATTAAAATCTCTACAAAATTATATTTATTTTGATCCATCCCCAGAATCATATAGTTGTAAGTTTTCATAAGATATTATCACTTTTATATTTAAATAACAAACTTTTACTGCTAATTATTTAAATAAATATGTTGTTTCAAAAGTACTATATATAGTTACTTTAATATTAAATATTTTGTACGTACATTATATAATAAGTTTTATCATAATTAAACGAAGATACTAAAATCATTTAAGCTTAAAAGGTTGTAAAAGTTAAAAATATTTTTATAATTTCCCCAAGCACTACGTTGCTTGGGCCAAGTTGCTTTATAATTTCCGTATTTCTTTCTCTCTTTTTACCGTAAAGTCATTAGGCGAAGATGGCTTCAAATGAATTTCGTGACTCACCAACACATGGCATTTTCAGTTCTGTTTCAGGGTAATAATGTACCTAATCGACTGGACTTAGACTAATATTAAGTTGTTCTTATTTACTCCGACGTGTTTTTTTAATGGCGTCGTAAAATTGCGAACATCGTAATTTTTTTGCTTAACATTTTATTTGGATAAGCTAAAATAATAATTAAAAAGTTAAAGTAGAAATGATTTTTTTATATGTAAAATATCAAATATAGAATGTAAAGAATGATATTACTGGTCTTATATTTTTAAAAGAATTTGTTATTCTTTAAAGAAGAACCAATATCAAATATACACCACCTAGCAGAACTTGAACTTAAATGGTATTACAAATATATAAATATATATACATATATTACTAGTGTCGTTGGAACCGAGAAGGACTACGAATTTAGATCCGGATATTGGGGGAAGCGACATTTTTTCCACAACTGACATTTTTGGGTTCTCCTACAGTATTTGTAATGTATGTATATATATCTTATATTAATATTATCTAGATCAGATTTTCTCTTAGTAGTTTTCAAGCTGTTTCAATATTTTGTCTAATTGTATGGTTTGAGTATATGTCATTGGTATGTCCGTTTCGATTATTCATCCCCGCTGAAATATTTTAGTATATAAATTCATATGAGTAACTTCTTTGTATTTGACTTTTATATGTGTCGTGTGTCAAGTTTTCAGTTTTTTTAACTTACGTCAAAAATAGATGTTATTTATTTTTTATCAACAAAACCAACTTTCAGTGTATTATTTATATCTGAGTTTTAAAATAAATTTATAATACTTAAACGAAAGAATCAACTTTTTAAAAAAGTAAATGTCTCTTCCAGATTCTTTAAACTTACACCACTATTGTAAACGTTTTTTACTCACTTTTTTAAAGTGACGCCCAATGTATTAAAGTCTTTAATTTGTTTCCTCTGATAGTGAGACGCATATGAACCGTTGATACGTACCTCCTTTTGGCTTGATGGATATTTCTAAGGCCCCCATTGATTGACATCGACCGACTGATGATGCACGGAAATAAATTACTCATGGTGACAATATGTTGTTTTAAAAACAGTATAACCAGCGAATTTGAACGTTAAGTGTGGCGAGACTTCAGAACCTATTTGGAATTTATATAATTTGAAAGTTGATAAATAATTCCAGTCTTAAGTTTATGTTGTAATATGAATAAGTCTGATTTTATAAAATATTGAGTTTGAATTTGAAAAGTTACTTAATTAAAATGTCCATCCAAGCGAAAAAACAATTTCCTTGCCCGGTTTCAAAATATGTTTTGATTTGCATCACTGAGTTTAGAGACAACAGAATTTCGAGTCATGATGTTAAAACGATTGAATTAATTTATATAATTACCAGAAAATATATTTACTGAAAAAATAACGGGAAGTGTATTTATTTGATCTGTTTTTTAGTATTTTATCAATCTTTGATTTTGAAAAAACTAAGCAGTAGTATTTGTTAATAGGAGTGAAACAAATGCAAGGTTTGGGTGTTGTTGGTAATAACAAAATAATAAAGTAAAAATAATGATTACTTGCCAGCCTAAAATGAGTATTGAAAGTGATACAGCCTTCTTCTTCGTTCTGCTAAAAAGAACCTAGATCGTGGATGTAAGAACGAAGTAAGGATTTCTTAAATTTAATACATAAGAAAGTTATTTACGATATAACTATTTTACATGGAAATAATTGAAGAAAGCACTATGAAAATGGGGATATAAAGATTTCTGACTAGAAAGCAAGGAAAAATTGTTTTAGGGTTTTTAGAGATAAATCCCGTATGCTGAGTGTATTTTTTTATTCAAAAATAAGATTCTAGTTTTGTACGTTATCAAATTATGATTTTGATAGGGAAGTAATGTAGTAGTAATAGTGTCGCTCGAAAAAGAGGTCTTAATTAAAAGCAATTTCTATGTTTAATTTTTTAAAAATAAAGTACCGATCACTTTTTATAATAAATTAGTCAATCAAAGTATTTTATTTTGTCTTATATGTTAATATGCGTTTGAGTAATTTAAGTGTTATTTAGATACTTGACTAATATTGAATACAGAAAAGAAGAAATAATATTTGATAAACTACGTATAAAGTCATGTGAAATTATTGAATCAAAATCCTTTGAAACAATGTTTAAAAAAACTGAATTTTTCCACTCTGTTTTTATCGAACAACACGGCGTTGATTGATGCGAAATATGCAAGAAGCTGATTTTTTGTTCGTTGAAGTTACTTCACACATTTCATTCTGCTTTTAAATGCGCAGATGGTTTAAAAAAACATTTATCTTTCAGTGGAGGTTTTATTTCTTTTTTAAATCTTACCGTATGTGATCTCTATAATAAAATATATAACATCTTAGCAATTGATGTCAGTATAACAGTGAAAATAATCGTTAGACATTATGATATAAAAATATAATAATCAGCTAAATAATAGTTAATTATTCTAATTTTATTAATACCTTAATACTATAATAGAATGCTCAATTAATTTCTATACAGATTTAATAATTATTTGTTCGTTTATTACGTTCAGTAGCGTCGGAGGAATATAATTAATGAAAAATAATTGACGAGAAAGCCATATATTTTAATACTCCTTATTGCGTTTTGTCGTCAACAAATTTGATTTCACAAAATTTATTTATAGCTCGTGTATAAATTATGAATGAATAAGTTTAATAGACTCACAAATATGGTAATAGCGTTGACGCATATTTATTCATTATAAATTTGTTATACAAAATTTAACTATTTAGAAGTATATAGTTATATAGTTATGTATTGTAGTGAGTAACAAATGTAAAATCTACGAGTACAGTCTACAAATATACTAGTAATGTTTTGGTAAATTAACATTAAAAGAATATTATAAATATTTCCATCATAAATTTCTACTACTAGTACTCTCAATAACGCTCTTCATCAAATCTTCAGTTTTATCATTTCAGCAATTTCCGAGTCTTACAATCTGCCCCGTGCTCGTATTTCCCCCGTCTTCTAATCCTCTAATGCTCTCGACTTTGAGTGCGTTCAAGATAATACCTGCCTTATCAGCTTCATATCCGCGGACATTTCTGACATCACTTTTTTGTGTTATGGCTTTTGAGAAATTTGGCGTTATGTTGCCTTATTTTCTACAGAAAAATATTATATATATAATTTAAGGGAATATAATGATTATAATAATATTAATTAATAGGGGTATAAAGTGTACTTATTTATAACATAACACTTAAAATCTAAAGGTTTTATAACTTATGCTAGAAATTTATTTATATGTATAAATAATAAATACCAATCACTTGTTGGATTACTATGGCATTGAATAATTTAAGTTAGTTAAGTCAAATTTAGTTAAGTTTAAGAGTTAAGATAGCAAAAGGTTATATGGTATATATAATAATATTAATTTGTATGCCCCTTAAGACAGATATGAATGAAAAAAGTAAGTGAAATAACAATAATATATGAAACAGAAAAAGGAAAAAGCAATACGTGAATAAGTTACTGAATGCGTAAACTAAAACGACAAGATTATAGTTATGATCGCAAAGAAGTATACTGCTTGTAATAAAATATGACACACTGAAGTATGGGGTAATGAATTTCCGTTGTTTAAGATATGGGAAATTCCTATTATCTATATATGCCAATGGAATACTATAGACATCTATATGGCAATGGAATTTATATGAATTACTTAAACTCCCTACGTAACTGTTTGAAAAATGTAAATAAAAGGGATAATTAATTTGCTTATAATCTGTTACGTGTACGTATTATCTAGGGACGTAATTATATCTTTTTGTTTCACCGTTAAAAATCAGGGTATTTGAATATAAGCTTTTCTAATCTAAGCGAGCAATTTTAATAAGCTTGATCGATCCAAAATATTGCCATACGATTTATATTTTGCTTACACAAATTTGAACAATTTCTTAAAAACTCAAGTGGATTCTTTACGTCGTTTCAGAATTTATATATTCTTTCTCTTCTGTATTTGTGTTATTTCTGCCACACACTCTTTTATATCTAAAGCAGAAATTTACGTGTTTAGAGTTAGTACCTAATTAACGAACCTCACAAAAAGTTAGCAGAATGACTATTCGTAAAGAAAAAGGTATAAAAACTCTTTTACAATACAAGTAATAAAATTATGGAAGGAAAAGCAACATCACTAAATATATATATTTTTAAATCTGTAAAAGATTACTTGTTGTCAAATAATGCTTGAGATTTCGCATATACAGGTTTTATATTATATACAATTTATTTATATATCTATTGTAGTATATTTTATTTCCTCATATATATTACATATCCGTATATTCATAGAGTGTAGTTATAGTGATATATGTATATTATTATAACTTAACATCTACCTGTATTAACCGGATTGGTTTACAAATTATCTAATCCTAAGGTTGTCTAGACGTAATCCCCGTTCGGTAATATAATAATATTGTATATATATTGTTGTAACTTTTCCATTTTTCATGGCGTACAATGAAGTACAAAAATAAATAAAAACGTTCAAAATATATAAGTTTATTTGCTATACCATTTATTATTTTAAAGACTTGGAGATGTTTCTAAGTTTGAAAGACAATTTAAAGAGTTATACTCAACACAATATCACAAAGGACTAATCGGCCAAAGTTCTTAAGTGCCGAATTCTGCTAGTCACTTTCCAAATGAAGCGTTCAGCGGTAATTAATTTATATCTTGCGACACCGATACGATACAAAAATAATATTGGTTTCCTTGTTATAATTTACTTTCTTGGTTTATTCGTACTCCCAAATTGTATTAGGTCTTTAAAGATATTTTTAAAATTAAAATTAAAGCTACACTCGTTTGTTCTTTAACTTAACATCAACATAAAATATTATAAATTTAAAAATATTATGTATTATAAATTTGTTACATCAATAAATATATAGAGACAATTTGTACAAGAAGAAGTTGGCTTTCGGTACTTTAGTAATTTTTTTACCATCGTTTTGTAACTTTAGAAGAATTTAGTGGTAATTTAGATGATAAGTATATTATACCAATGTCGTACAATATAAATGTTAATTGCGTTTGAGGGGATCAGGTCCTATTGTACTTTAACACTCAATACCGGCTTAGGCTAGTGATGATGAGAGATGATACAGGCAATTGTCCATACTATATACATTGCTATTTTGCTCATTTAGCTGGCCAAGATCGTTTTATATTTCCTATAGATTGATGAAGCAATAGATATATGATCATATCCAAGGAATATACCGTAGACGGAGAATGCGTCTTTGTCAACAAAATAGGTAATATTATAACTATTAATTACAAGTAAAACTTATTTGATAATAATGCCAAGAACCATGAAATGTTTTTATTTTAAATATTCTTTAAGACCGGCATTCTTTTAAAATAAGCTGTGGATAGTAGAAACATAATTTAATAAGTGTTTCAATCCAAATTTTGCTGGTTCTTATATTATATGTTACATATTTTATTCAAAATGATTATATTTAATTAAAACGTAGCTATTTTTATTAAAAAAAACATAGACAGAATTATTGATAAAATGTCATACATTTTGTATTTTTTCTATACATTCATAATAATCCTTTTATCTTTTTTTTTTTAATTTCTATTTACGTTGTTTCTAAATATCTGAGTATTAAAGCCTTTACCAATTACGAATTGTTTAGAATATCAATGACTGTCAGACTATCGAACTGAGTAACGATCTGACCCCAACTTAGTACGGGTAGTTACTGTACAATTGACTTAGGGTCGTGTAATTTAGGTCTTTAGAGTATTAAACAATATTGTATGTCTAAAAAATGTATTTTAAACTCATTATTACGAGGGCCAAACTGAAAGTTTTTAGAACTGGCCACTTAAAAACATTATATTAAAAAAAATAGTTTAAATTTTGAAAATAGAACTCTTTACCAATATTATTGAGTGTACATTTCATTCATTTGTCATTTGTTTTACGATTTGGCGGCAAATTGAAAATTGTCTGTGCACGTCAGAATGAATTTAAGCCGAGAAAATTTTCGTGCAATGATTTTTTAGGACTTTCGATGTCATTTAAGTCAACAAGAAAGTTATGATAGACTTCGATTGGCTTTTCACGATGAAGCCCCATCTCGTGCCACAGTTTACAACTGGTTTAATGAATTCAAACGTGGTCGAACTAATCTCACCGATGATTTGCGTGAGGGACGGCCTTCTACAGCGACGATTGAAGATAACATCAGTGTTGTGCGGCGTATTATAGAGACTGACAAAAGAGTGACCTATCAGCAGATTCGGTCAAGTCTAGGCATAGGTATGAGTCAAGTGCACAAAATCCTCCATGAACATTTAGCGGTCAGGAAGCTTTGTGCCCGCTGGATACCGCATAATTTGACCGAGGCTCAAAAACTCCGCCGTGTTGATTGGTGCCGAGAAATGATCCAAAATATAACGGAGGTGACTCAAATGCTGTGTTCGACATACTAACGGGTGACGAAAGCTGGATTTACTGTTATGATCTGTAAACCAAAAGACAGTCTGCTCAGTGGGTGTTTCCTTCCGAAGAGTTGCCAACTAAAGTGAAGAGAGGTCGAAGTGTTGGAAAAAAGATGGTGGCCTCGTTCTTCGGAAAGACAGGTCATTACGCGACAGTGGTCTTAGAGGATCAGAAAATGGTTAATGCAGAGTGGTATACTAACAATTGTTTGCCACTTGTCTTGGAAAAAGTTCGAGAGAAACGACCTCGCAGCAGGATCCTCCTTCATCACGACAATGCCTCGTCGCACACCGCCAGGCAAACGATCGACTATTTGGTGACCTCAGACGTGGAATTACTGGGTCACCCGCCGTATAGCCCCGACCTCGCACCCTGCGATTTTTATTTATTTCCGAAAATAAAAGAAAAACTTCGAGGAAAACGTTTTATAGACGCCGAAGAAGCAGTGGCTGCGTTTCAAAACGCCGTCGAAGAGACCCCGAAGGCCGAGTGGGCAAGGTGCTTTTCTCAGTGGTTCCATCGAATGCAGCGATGTATTGATGTAAATGGACGCTATTTTGAAAAGTTACAATAAAACTAATAACTTGCTAGAATGCTTAGTTTTTGATTTTCTAAGAACTTTCAGTTTGACCCTTGTAAGTGTACATAGTTTTAAATCGTTCTGCATTTCGGTCATCATAATGTTTCCTTGGTTATTCTAACCTTTTATTATAAAAGACTTAAGGGGGTATTCTAGTCTAGAAATTTGAAAAAATCTAAAATTTTTTTTTTCAAAACTCGATAGTTTAAGTATTCAAAAATATCTCCCTAAAAGGATTTTTCAAAATTCGAATTATTTTCGAAGTTACAACTCTTTTAGTGGCGCGACAGCGAGACTGGTTTGAGCGGAGACGACTGTAACAATAGGCAAGTGCACGCTCGGGCTACCTGAGTATGACTAACTCTCCCTTTTTCTTAGAAATGATATTTCCCATTATAGTACATTTAGCCCATTTCTAAAAATATCTTTATTTAATTTGCTTTTAGTTTGAGTTAGTTTCATGTTAACCTCGAAGCTGTTAAGACGTACGAAAAAGTGAAAAATTCTTTGTGAACTCTTTTAATTTAAATTTCAAGTGAGTATTTTGTTAGTGTTTTTAATATGGATCGAAAAAGTAGGAGAAACAGCAAATATCGTCCAGACAGATCAAGAAAACGGAGGTTTACTGGAAATCAACATATTCTGGAAGAAGATTTATGCTCGTTATGAGGAGAGAACTGCTGAAAACAGTCAATATGAAGTAGAGGAAGGTCCATTGTATGAAGCTGGGATAGCAGATTAACAGAACGTAAGTTATATGTACTATTCTATCAGTTATGCTGCCAGAAACTATAACGTAAAACTTTAAACGTGTTTTTCTCGAAACTACTTCTTTCAATACGGTGGGCATGATATCTCAAGTTCTAATGAATTGATTTGCTTGAAGTTTATCATGAATATTCTTTAAATATATCACTATCGCATGAAGGTCGATAAACTGGAAATTTCAATTTTTTAATATGTGTAAACAATTCGAGAAAGCTTAAAAATTAGTGAAAAATCGACCTCAAGCCGCCATTTTATGAAAAAATAAATTTTTCCCTTTTTTTCTGCTTCATGCGATAATGACATTCATATTAATTAAGAATTTGTCATCGTTTTTTTTTTCAGATGACCACAAGGGTAGAAATCGTGACCACGAGGACACTGCCTTTTGTTTTCCCCCTCCACTTCAAGGACGCATAATTCCATGAAAATTATTATTATTTTTTTAAAATTTATTTTGTGTGCTCTTAATATATAAATAAATAAATGATAAAAAAATGGATACTAAAAATATCAATAGCTTTTTTTTTATTCACCGTCAAAAAATGCTCGAAATTCGGGCCTCTAGAGTAGAATACCCCCTTAAAATACTTATTTATTTATTTATGTTATTATAACAATAATTTAAATATGTATTATTATTACTGTAATAGGTATAAAAGAAAAGTTAATAGTTAGGTATTAAACTAAGTGCGAAGAAAAACTCTTAATAATGTTAAATTCGAAGTAGTCTATAATCTCGGATGAAAACATTGTTGCATTCACAGCATTTATTCTTTAAATGTTTGTACAAATTTAAAGTAAGGTAGTAAAAATAAAGTTTGACCTGACCTAAATAATGTTTTTAAACAGTTCAATATTAGTGTTTACTTTTGTTTTGGAGTTCAGGCTCTTAGATTTTTTTTATGGATTTCTTTTACACAGAATAAATTGAACCTAGCATTTTTTTGACATTATTTTTTTTAATAATTCGGGATACAATTATAAAAAAATATAAATATACAAGTGTTTTTCATAACATATAAATTAATAGCTATCAGCGTCTACAGATGATTTTGCTATCAGAATCTGTGAAAACTGTTTTATTTCGTGGGCTAATAGTATAAACTTTTACGTGTATACTATTACGACCAGATGTTTTTTAGTGATGAATGCTGTCCAAAAAATAACACTTATAATTTTATAATAAAACGATTTTTGAGTGGTCCGTTAAAATTAAAATTGATAAAATAATATCTTAAACTGGAAATAGATCAATGGTATTGTGATTATTTATAGTGATTAACTCTTCTTCGAATTCGAAAACTATTTTATACCACAACTATTTAGAATATTTCATTATTTAAATTATATATACAAATAAGTTTGTGGCGTGTGTACGAACACTCGGACATGTCCTTCATCAGTGTCCTTGGGTAACGTCCTCATTTATCATCATAAGGCCCGTCTGAAGTATCGTCACACAATGCCAAACAAAAATACTCAAAAATATTCATTTTAATTAAGCCGTGATATAAAAAATAGTACAAAAAAGTTTTCTTTTACTCTTTCATTTCATGTTTTTTGTAGTTTATTTTTTGAACACACACACACATATATAATCCTACTGAAGCTTAGCCGACTCGATTATATCTGTTCACGGTTAACGTGTTTGTGATAACATTATGAGGGAATAGAGAGAGGTTGTTTTTATTAAAAACCTTGCTCGTGAAGCCAAAGACCGAGCGAAGCTAGCGGCTTTGTTTGTACTAAGTTGCGATATTGGTTGGGAAGTTTCAACTTTATCAACGAAAACTATCGCATTTATAATTTTAGTAGGATTTTTTATATAAACCTCCATTTTCGTAATCGAATTATTCGTTAAGCTTCGTCGTTGTAACGAGCACTCTCATCATGTAATAAGAGTACTTACGATGCCTTTAATATATAAAAATATAGATAAGATCTATTACAGAAATAAATTTGTGATAACTTTGATAGCTTAAGTCATGATTCTGTATTAATATCGTCAAACTTTAAGCCATAAAACTGAATTGACAATATTTGACAAATAGTCATAGATGAAGTACTATTTTTTATTATAAGTAAGTAGGCGACTAATACGCACTATGTATTCTTGGAGTTCTTAGATAACTAAATTTTAATATACTTTAAAATAAATTTAAATATAATAAATATAAAATATACTAGAAAAATTTCAATCTCCATCAATAAACCTACTTACTTTGAAGAGGGCAATATAAATATTAATTAACTAGTTTATTCCCTCCCACTCCGCTGGGCACCCTATTAATTTGGACGTGAACTTAGGTTGCTATGGTAACCTTTATCATATTATCCGTTGTTATCGTAAACGTTGCTATGGTAACCGTTGCTATAGTAACTCTTACCTCTGCTTTAAGAGTATAGCTCCTACAGGTTTAAAACTTAGCACAGTGCAAAAAATTTAAAAACGTTGGGATAGGAATTCCGTAAAATCCATTCTTAGTGGACGTCTACGTCACAAAAGAAGTAACCATGTAATTGTAAGTCAATTGGACAGAAAGTTTCGCAGATTTCATGATGAGTCAGTGAGTGGTAAATCGCTTAAATAAATATAGATGAATCCATAAATAAATCTTATTTTTTTTAAAGAAATCTTGTAAATATAAGAAATATTAAAATACATTTTATGATTTTATGCTGTCCATCGTCAATCCTATTTTATGATTTGATATTCGTTTTAGAATGTATTTATTTGGATCAAATATAATTTACGAAATGGGAAATTAATTATACTGGTTCGCTTAATTTTCGTTCATTCTGAATGAGATTCCATTGTCATGAAATATTTGAATACTAACGGTTCTGCCAAAATCAATATTCTTGTATATAAAATTCCTTTTGTTTTTAACGTATTTAGAATATCCGGATACAAAACTCTTCAGTGAACAATTTACCTTCGTTTTGAAGTATATACATGTTTTTTGTTATCGATTAATATACTGCCCGCAGCCTTAACTTTGAAAAGGCTTACAAACATTTAGTAACTATTTATGAAATATTTTATACTAATGTATTCTTTGAAATGTCAAATGTGTACTGGGTGACCTCAGTAACATTTGAAATAAGTTTTTCTTTATTGTATTACAAAAGTTTGTCAGAAATATTATAGAGATAATATAATGTTATACGTTTCTTTGTCTGTTTCATTGTCAGCATCTTTAAAACAATAGTTTCTTATATTAAAAAAATCCTATTCAAAGTATATTAAATATGAAAAAGTACTCAGACAAACGAGTAAACAGAGAACTCAGCAATCTATTAAAGATTGCTTCTAGTGATTGTGAACTGTTCTGTTTTAATAATTTGTTATATTGTTATAAGTTATACTTACGAACCAAGTGGGTTTAAATATATTATTGTTTTTAATTTACTGAAACGGGAAAAAATCAGAAGAGATTAGCCGTTGTTATAAATTTTCTTGATATACCTTATTAACTGAATAACGTTCTTTATACCACAGATCAGATTCTGTAACTTCTTGTTTTCAAATGATACAAATGAAAGCGCTGTGCATTGTTTTAATCGTCAAAATTTTCAAAAACAAAATTTTCAAAAACGTCAAAAAAAAAAAAACAAATTAATTTAAACATCAAACCTACATCGTACTGAATGTGTAAATTAATCGATACGTGTGTGAAATTCTAAATGAATACCTACATATTGGCTAAGCAAAACAAAGATTTTTCAGTACATGTCACCGATATATATAACATTATATTATAATTAATTGCAAGTAATAAATGATCACTGAAATTAAATAAATCATGTTTCTATATATACACGTATATGTATATATCTATTAATCTAGTAACTTGGTAAATTATTCTGAGAATACGATAGTCTTAAGAAGAGAACATTTGATACAATTTAACCCCATAGTAATATGACAGATTGTATATACTCGTACATATAAAATACAAAGAGTTTTCGAGTACAATGAATTTTCATCTGCAAATAATTCGACTGGAGCTCACTCGATTATTCTTGTTCACGGTTCCTAAGCGCGATTTTATTTGACGTTTATAAATTGGAAGCAAATATGATTCTGACGTATGCAAATTGTTATGGAACCCACACATAACATTTTTGATATTAAGTGAAAAAGTTCACAAAAAAATCAATTTTTAACCACCGTATACACAAAACAACTACGTTTTTCTTAGTATCGGCAGTTTGTGGGAAAAACTACTTGTAATTATTTTCGTAAGTAGCTGTGTATTAATGTTGGTGATTATATAAAAGTCAATAAAGAAAATAAGTAATACACATTGATAATAGATCATGTATAGGTTATTTTTATTGAATGTTTTAATATAATTCAGGACCATAGTGAAAACATAATTAGTTAATGAATTTGTTCTGAGTATTTTCATAGTATAATGAATGCCTGCAATGCCTGAAATAATTTTTCGACAAAAAACTATCAGGCAGTCTCTATTTTCTTTCGACGTTCATAAGTCGAGTGGACCGGATGGCATTTCTCCATTAGCGCTACGAACGTGTGCTCCGGAGTTGACTCCAGTGCTAACGCGTCTTTTTCAGCACTCCTACCTCAAAGGCGTAGTCCCGGTCTCATGGAAGTGTGTACTTGTCCATCCGATCCCTAAAAAAGGTAATAGCTCGGACCCAGCTAACTACAGACCTATGGCAATTACCTCCCTTCTCTCCAAATAATGGAGATTATTATGAACCTACAGCTCCTACTTCGAAGATCACCAGTTGATCAATGACCGGCAATATGGCTTTCGCCATGGTCGTTCAGCTGGTGATCT
Source organism: Melinaea menophilus ssp. n. AW-2005 (assembly GCA_918358695.1). NCBI lineage: Eukaryota > Metazoa > Arthropoda > Insecta > Lepidoptera > Nymphalidae > Melinaea > Melinaea menophilus. Next base: position 853,155 of record OU911052.1, read on the forward strand.
TCTTTTATATCTTACGCACCATTCGGCAGAGGTTATTGAAAGCAAGGGAGAGGGTCTGGCAGTTAGTCTGGATATGGCAAAAGCCTTCGATCGTGTATGGCACAAGGGGCTTCTTTTGAAGCTATCTTCCTATGGGCTTCCTGAGAGTTTATGCAAGTGGATCACCAGCTCCTCACTGGGTGCAGCATAAAGGTCGTTCTCGACGATTTTTGCTCGGACCCCAAAGCCCGTGAATGCTGGTGTACCCCAAGGTTGTGTGCTATCCCCAACTCTGTTCCTTCCGCACATCAGTGATATGTTGGATATTCCCAACATAAATTGTTATGCGCAAGACAGCACTGGGGATGCGGTATATTTCGTGATGGGAAAACGTCGACGAGTGCCGAAAAAAACTTGTGTCTTCTATAGAGACCTCATTGGGGATGGTCTCTGAGTAAGGTGAACTGAACCACGTTCAGTTCAATCCCCTAAAAACACAGTTTTGCGCGTTAACCACTAAGAAAACCCCATTTGTCGTATCACCGCTCTTCGAGAGCACTCCTCTCATTGCCTCGTCAAGTATCAGAATACTGGGTCTCGACATTTCGAGTGTTTGTCAGTTTCGTGGTCATCTGGAGAACAAGCCCAAGTAGGCTTCGATTAAATTGGGTGTGATCAATAGAGCGAGGCACTATTTCAAGCCTGGCCAAAGACTTGCGCTCAATAAGACGCAGGTCCGGCCACACATGGAGTACTGTTCTCATCTCTGGTCCGGATCACCCCAATATCAGCTTCTACCATTTGATCGCGTACAACGGAAAGCCGTTCGGATTGTCGGGAACGCGGTGCTCTGTGAACGGCTGGACTCTTTGGCATTGCGTTGGACGTTGCATGTCTCTGCGTCTTCCACCGCATTTACCACGGGGAGTGTTCCGACGAGCTATTCGATCTGATGCCTACCGCCGAATATCATCATTCATGTCCTATCTTCAAGGCTGTTATAAATCCTCGGATGTTGGAAGAATTCATGGGCCGCGGTGATCACATATCAACGGTGACCCGCATGCTCGTTTGCCCTCCTTTAACATAAATAATAATAAGAATAATAATTTATTGCAAAGTCTTCAATATAAATAATAAAATTTATGAAGAACTCGTTATTATCAGTTTATTAAATATAAAAAACTTGTAATATTATCAGACCTCTAAAAGGAAACTATCGAATCTCACATTTTTATGCTCGAAAACTTATTAGTTGATTAGTGAAATTAATATATCTATAACATATTATTTATTTTGTTGATGGATAACATCGACACTGTCAGAACTCGAGCCTGCAACCTTTTAAAAACCGACCGGTCACTTAGCCAAGTGAGCTATTATATATAGTTTTTATAAAGACCGAGGCGGCAACTGTGAGCCTTCGTTTAAAATTATAAATAAATAGCAAACTGTGAAAAAGATGCCACAAAAAATATGTTTTTAGGTTAAAAAAAAGGTTTTTGTGACATGTGAATGTAGACTCTATGCAACTTTTTTACATTAATCATTTTTCATTTGTTCTAGACTAATTAATGCTATAAAATATATACCTTTGCAATTATAATAATATACCAGTTAATATAAGATATATTTTAAACAAAATGAATCGGTCATATAGCCAAGAAATACCTATTTAAAATAGTATATTAATACTTCTTGATGTAAGTTACGGTTTTTCATTAGTATTGATATTATGTATAATTTCGAGTTTACCAAAATATTGTTTCATTTGTGTATTTCATCTTTTTTATAACACTATATTTTTTCAACGCCTTTTAGCACGCATAGTTTTAATAAAATTCGGACTTTTCCATCCCGTTTTTAACAAACAACGTGACGTTGATTGATGTATGCTAAATATGGAAGAAGCTTGATTTTTCGAGCGTACATGATTTTATTATTTTCAGATACAGTTGAAGTTACTTTATGGCTTTATTTTACTTTTAAAAGGTGGTTGTTATTTTTAACAGGACTTAACTTTTAAATTACTTCTAATATTTTTGAAAATGATAATAGGGTTCGAAGAGTGCACTTGTAATTTTTAATATGTTTCATATAGACTTAATAGTCATACGATAACTTCATGAGGTTGAGGGATCAGCAATGTAGTGTAAATAATAGCAAGGAACATTTAGTAGACATTCATGTTTAAAGAGTATATTTTGACATGCTAGTGATAATGTCTCTTGCCAAATATAGTGTTACAAAGAAAAATATATATTTTTTGTACGCATAAATGTATACTATTACATTATGTTAGTTTAATAAATTAATATACAACGCTTAAAAATATTTAAAGCTTATTTGAAGTGGTCTTCAAACAGTCCTTTAAACTTCTATAAAGTCTTATAAACGTTGAGGCAAGTTATCAATAACAGCACGCACTCTTTCTATGCGAAAATTCTTCACTGCCAATTGTATGAATTGTTTTAGGGACTCCAAATTATTATAGCGTTTAGAGCAAGTCTTATTCTCTAAAACTGACCATAAATCATTGGCTTAGCTATCTTCTCAAAAATGGTATTTTGATACCTTTTTCACAGTAATATGTCACAGCCACTCCTGTATAGCTAACATCCCACTTTGAACTTTGTTGACTAATTCAGTGATTTTGTTTATAATAAACTCAATAGTAAATATTTTCTTATCCGTAAACAATTATTTTCTATGACCTTATTTTGCGTACCGCTTAAGTAGTGGTTTTGATTTTACCACCTTATTTTTTTAAAATTATCAGTAAAGTAATTGCCAGAGCGTCTCTTACAGGCAACAAGTCCTAAGTCATCTTTTAAAATACGCGTCATAGTTCTAGGTATTATCTTCATCTCCCGAGATAATATCTTTCGGACAGGACTTCTTCGTTTTAATGATTTGATCGCCTTTTTCGTATGAAAACTACGCGGCCGAACATTTTTTTTTTCTATCATAAACCGAGTTTACTAATATCAAGCGCATCAAATAATTTAACTTATATCAAGCGTATGGAAGACTTTGAAAATTGTATTTAGATCCTCAACTACTTTATTTAATGAAATCACAGCGATTCCGTTCTCTTTATCACCCTACTCCAATTTAATATTAGAAAATATTTTACCATATAACACAAGAAAACACAATGTGCGAAAATCAGAAAATACAATGGGCTTAATTAATTAATAAGCCCTTCTGTAAATACAATTTACAGATTATTACGATAAATCTGGTATCGAAATAGGCCCTCCTGACACTTTCATTTTGACGTATACAAGTGATCACTGATAATGATTCAAAGTGGAAAAGATATTAATAAATAAATAAATGAATAATTTAATAAAAAGGACAGATTCCACAATCAAAAGTAATATTTTATTTATTTTTAATTGTAACAGTATTTGTGGTCAGACTAAATATAAAATTATATAAAACTTACAAGCACTTAGACGAGGTTTGAAAACTTATTCTATTACTCTATCGATATATATAATTATTGAACTACATAAAAGGGAGTATCTGTAATATAATATGTTCTTAAAAAATCTAATATTCAATAGTTTTAGACTATTCTAAATATCAAACGGTTTTACGTTTTTAGTTTTTGTAAATATTTTACCAGAAATGTATTTAATAATAAATTATACACAATTCCTATGACAGATAGTAGGTATACCTCAAATGGATAAAGAGTATATAAATTAAATATAATCACACACAACTTCAAGGAATTTAGTAAATTTCTTACATAACATTCGTGTTGGGCTCAAGGTATTTTTTTATCTAGCTCACAGGTGTATCTGCTTACATCACTAGTTCTTTATTCCACAAAGCTTACAACTTTTGATATCAAATGATATTGAGACATAAAATATTAGCAATTATAAATAGTATTTTTTATGTAAAATATGATAAATATAAAAGATTGCCTTAAAATATTATTAAAACTATTCAATTTAACGTTTCATGTTACTATATGTATAATTGAGAATGGTAAGGATGTATATAGTGGTATATATTTTGATTATATGATTTCAAAACTTTCTTTGCTATTAGATATAAAGAAAACTCTCTGGCAAAGCCTTAGATAGAAAATTAATATTAATAATCATAATTGATATTGGGTTTTTTAAAAAATATACAAAAAACTGTTATTTTTATTAAAACAAATTAATTAACATTTTATTTTAACTATGTAAGTAGATGTATTCATCTGAATGGTGCTTTATTTGAAGCACCAATTGTAGAAATATTTCATCTAATGCAATGCAATCCAAATTGAAAAGCGTCTGCTAAGTATGGTATGCTATCGAAATTCGTATTCGAGATTCGGAATCGAAAATATGTACGATTTGCGTGAATTAGAAAATAATATGTATGTTGAAAGTAGACTATAAAACTAAAGAAACATAGGAAAGCATTATCTCTTTTAAAAACTGCTAATACTCCAAATGCCTTCAATTGCAGACAAATAGCAGCATTATCATCTCTAAGTAAAATATTTTAACAAAAACCATGCCGAATCAATTACTGGATGATTTTAGTAAAATCAATTTGTTTCGTAATAAACAATTCGGTTTAACAAAGGTCGCTCTATGACTGACGCTTTTGTAATTAACATCAAATGAATATACATCTGAGGTCTGGATGCTCATGGCGTAATATGTGATCTGTCTAACAGATCAGAGATTGGCAGATTCGATTGTGTTCAAAATGAAACTTTGGTCAGACGATTGTTCTGAAATATTGTAAACTCAAACTTTTAAGAAATGATCTTTCTATTATTATAGACAAGCATCATTTTTAAGGTAGAATGGCAACAGATAACGTAAGACGCTGTTAACAAGGCTGCCTCTAAAATAGTCAATGGTTTAGTATTAAAAACCTTTTACTCAATTAACCAAATGTAAAGCAGATTTCAATTGTTGTAAAATTTTTACTGTTAAATCAGGAAGCGGTTGAAGCTTGAAACTACAGTTTTTCGTAGAATAACTGTAGATGTAAATTATAGTCATATGTGATCTTACTTTGGGGTTAATGCTGATATAATTATGTAGATGGTATACATATGATTATTTTTTTTTATAAAATTTGGTTTTATAAATTTATGTTTTTGGTACAACTTTTAAAATACAATCATAATATAAGGTTGGCCCGCTGAAATTGTTTTTATTTTTATTGCTAACTAATTAATGAAATTAGCTGAAAACAATTAACTGGATGAGAATGATAGTAATCATTTTATTACCAAATTCAATAAAAGATAATTTTAAATAATGTTATGTTTATTTATCTATGTTTTAAAAAATATGACAATTCAGCAAAGGCAAAGAATAATATAATAGGTTGGGCAAATAAATAACAATAATGAAACTTTCTGACTGACTCATTATTATAATGGTTACTTGTTAAGTATGTACTACTTAAAAAATAAATACAATGTTTTTAGAATATATTATCAAGGTAATTTGTATGTAACAGAATTTATATTATGTTTCATTCTTCTTTTTAGTAATTGACTAATAGGATAATTCCTTGCGAGACTCTTGCTATGAAAGTAGAACAAATACTAAGAGAGTAAGCAATATCAAGAATTTAAATTTCCTAAAACCTTATATCTAATATCCATAATATTAGTAAGATTACCGGTTAAGTATTCAAGGAGTAAAGTAGGGTAAAATCTTGCAGATATATTATAATGTTTAATATTGAACTAACAACAAAACTATAAGACAAATAATATACACAATATGTATTTTATTAGGTCAATCGATTGGAAAAGTAACTTAGTTTAATAAATTAACAGCAGCTCGTATAGACTGACTCAACCGTGGTAGTATCACCTGTCATATGAGATCGACGTTTGCTATTTTGCTTGCAGTTTTCATAAAAAAAAAAACGTAATTAAATATTTTCACTTATGCGTCTGCGATATATGGCTAGTGAACATATTGATATTCAATATATCGAGTAATAATTGACATTAATACTGATAATGTGACTGATTTTGTTAACATTTGTTATATTTGGATACCATGGAATTGCTGATTAGACTGCATTGGTTCCATATATCAAACATTTATTAGAATCTAAGAACAGGATATCAAAAACCTTTTTATATGAAAGTTGTTGATTTGTAAACTTATAATAATAATTTCATATATTTTGTATGAGTTGTTTTTCCAACTTTGAATCAGTGGCACGTAGCTTAGAAATAATTAACTATGAATAAATCACAACTTCAGAATCTGCATTATTGAGTCTTCCGGTTATTCCCATTTATTATTGTATTTTTTTATTTTGTATTAGTAAATGTTCAAAAGCAGTAACTTTATTTAAAAATCCATTTAAAACACATATGCAAGTTCACTTAAATATCTTGAATGTAATAAAAATTTGCAGTTTAAGTCTGAATATTTCACAAATCAATCCCTAAGAAAAATAGTTTCTGCAAACCCACAATATTTTTAAAGATCTATCTTAGATAGGATAGTACATTCCACATCATTGGGGTCCTTGACAAAAAAATACAACCTCAATACACGCGTAGCTACCCTAAAAAATATTTTCCTAATTATATTGTACCACTTTTTCGGTATGTCTATTATGTTTGTTCGTGTCAAATTACAGTTTTTTACTACTAAGAGACTCTAAGCTAGGCTGAGGTAAGAGGGACGGACAGACATGATGAAACTATAAGATTTTACTACTAGAGAGACAGAACTACAAAACCTTTAAGGGATTTAACAATGTAAAGCTTATAAAGTCAAGGTAATAAAAATATTCTTAGATTTAAATTAGTTTCGATTTTATAATTATTCTTATCATATCGTTCTGACAAATTGTAATACTAATAATAGGATCAATGGAAAACTTGTGAGGTGTAGTTGTATTATTTGGGACGCTAAGATTGTCTCATATTATACATAATTAAAAAATATATCGCTCTGAGCTATTACAAAGGGATTTGAGTTCTTCCTTTATTTTTCCTATGATTCCATTTCCTGAGTCTTCTAACTTACCGGGCCTGTCAACAAATTTTAATGTACTATTATTATTATATATTATAATATTTCTAACATAATATTTAAAATCAAATCCATTGCAGTGCAAAATATATTTCATATGAACGTTGCATTCAGCGTTGACATAACATTGTATGAAAAAACATTTTTATTTAAGTTACCGTCAATAACACCGTCACGAAATGTAAAAGTATTCGCTTCAAGTAAATGTGAACGTCATTTATGGGACCGAATGTTAGCAGAATGATTTTATTTGTTTTATTTTCTCTGTATGCTTTTCGTTTTGTGATTATTTTTATATTTATTTTGTGAAATGAAAGTAGTTTATTCGAGTTATAAAAGCTATGAAAACCACAATCCACCACACAACCACAACACAACCACACTTAAATCTAAAAAAAATAGACTCGTATACAAAATTAAACAGAAATTAACCATTTGAGTAAACAAAATAACATATAGATTTCGCAAAAGAAATATGAAACATGTACCAACAAATACAGTTCAATAACGCACATTATTAAGAGTGTTATAGAATTAAAAATATTATGAAGTTTAATTTTTTTTTTTTTTTTTTTTTTTATGTTAGAGGAGGGCAAACGAGCTTGCGGGTCACCGTTGGTATGTGATCACCGCCGCCCATGAACTCTTGCAACATCCGAGGATACACAAGAGCGTTGCCGGCCTTGGAGAAAGGAATATATGCCTATTTTGAAGTACCCATGTCGTATCGATCTGGAAATACCGCCGAAGGAAGTTCGTTCCACATTTGAGTGGTACGTGGGAAAAAAGTCCTTGAAAACCGCACAGTTGAAGATCGCCACGCGTCCAGGTGGTATGGATGATAAAGGAGGCGATGGCGAGCTGTGCGGTAGTGAAATTCGGCGGTAGGCATCAGATCGAATAGTTCTTCGGAACACTCCCCGTTGTAAATGCGGTAGAAGACGCACAAAGAAGCCACGTCTCTACGCAATGCCAAAGAGTCCAGCCGTTCACAGAGCACTGGGTTCCCGACAATCCGAACGGCTCTCCGTTGTACGCGGTCAAATGGTAGAAGCTGATATTGGGGTGATCCGGACCAGAGATGAGAACAGTACTCCATGTGAGGCCGGACCTGCGCCTTATAGAGCGCAAGTCTTTGGCCAGGTTTGAAATACTGCCTCGCTCTATTGATCACTCCCAATATCATCGAGGCCAACTTGGCCTTGCTCTCCAGATGACCACGAAACTGACAATCGCTCGAAATGTCGAGACCCAGTATTCTGATACTTGGCGAGGCAATAAGAGGAGTGCTCTCGAAGAGCGGTGATACGACAAATGGGATTTTCTTAGTGGTAAACGCGCAAACCTGTGTCTTTAGGGGATTGAACTGAACGTGGTTCAGTTCACCCCACTCAGAGACCATCCCCAGGGAGGTCTCTATTGAAGACACAAGTTTCTTTCGGCACCCGTCGACGTTTTCCCGAGAGAGACCTGCACGACCGGAATATACTGCATCCCCAGTGCTGTCATCCGCATAACAATGTATGTTGGAAATATCCAACATATCATTGATATGCAGGAGGAACAGAGTTGGGGATAGCACGCAGCCTTGGGGTACACCAGCATTCACGGGCTTGGGGTCCGAGCAAAAACCGTCGAGAACGACCTGTATGCTCCGCCCAGTGAGAAAACTGGTGATTCACTTGCATAAACCCTCGGGAAGCCCATAGGAAGGTAGCTTCGAAAGAAGCCCCTTGTGCCATACACGATCAAAGGCTTTTGCCATATCCAGACTAACTGCCAGACCTTCTCCCTTGCTTTCAATAACCGCTGCCCAACGGTGCGTAAGGTATAACAGAAGATCACCAGCTGATCGACCATGGCGAAAGCCATACTGCCGGTCATTGATCAACTGGTGATCCTCTAGGTACGTTAGGAGCTGTCGGTTTATGATAATCTCCATTATTTTGGAGAGAAGGGAGGTAATGGCGATAGGTCTGTAGTTAGCTGGGTCCGAGCTATCACCTTTTTTAGGGATCGGATGGACAAGGGCAGGCTTCCATGAGACCGGGACTACGCCTCTAAGGTAGGAGTACCGAAATAGACGCGTTAGCACTGGAGTCAACTCAGGGGCACACGTTCGTAGCACTAATGGAGAAATGCCATCCGGCCCACTCGACTTATGAACGTCCAAGGAAAATAGAGACTGCCTGATAGTTTTTTGGCGAAAAACTATTTCCGGCATTGAACTCTGACACCGCGGGATGGTAGGCGGTGTCTTCCCTTGGTCGTCCAAAGTCGAGTTGGAGGCGAAAAGAGTGCCCAAGAGATCGGCTTTCTCTTTTGCCGTGTGGGCCAGAGAGTCATTCCCCATGTGCAACGGCGGTAGGGAAGGCTGGCTAAAGTTGCCCAGAGTGGCCTTGGAAAGCGCCCAGAATTTGCGCGTGCCAGGCGGGTACTTTGCCAGCTGATCCCCAATTTTGACGACATGCTTAAACTTTGCTCTAGCGATTTGCCGTTTGAAGAATCTGGAGGCGCGGTTGTATTTCCTCTTCAGAACTCTAGAGTTCGGATCCTTAGTGACTAACGCATTAGCCCAAGCTTGATAAGCCTGCCGTTTGCCAGCTGCTGCAGCCCTGACAGACGCATCAAACCAAGGCCGCGATCTGCCGCCAAGCGGTACCACAGAGCTTGGTACAAATAGTTCCATGCCCTGAAGTATCACATCAGCTACAGCCGCAGCGCAGTCACTAGGATCATTGGAAGGGAAACAAATCGGCCCCCATGGGTAGGATGCAAAAAAGGACCGCATTCCATCCCAATCCGCTGACTTGAAGTGCCAAACGCGTCGAGTCGCAGGTCTTGTGCGATCAGGACGTCGAATGGGCACTACACTCCGTACCAGACAGTGATCAGAGGAACCTAAGGGAGCCTCGACAGTGATCTGGTACTTTTCTGGACGTGTAGTCAGCAGAAGATCCAACAAAGAGGGCGTGTGGCTGTCCACGTCCGGTAGACGAGTGTGCGTCTTTACCAGCTGGGACAGACCATTTGCCAGAGCAAAGTCAAACACAGATCTCCCCGCGTAGTCGGTGGCACGTGACCCTAGCCAATCGGCATGGTGCGCATTAAAGTCCCCGAGGACTACGACTTCGGCGGAGGGAGTCTGTGAAAGCAGATCGTCAATCTTCGCCTGAACATGGCCCAAGAGTTGATCCGTTTCTGCATTACCACTATGGGACCTGTAGAGGCACGCGTAGACTCTGACATGGTCGTCCATGTCCACGCGTAGCCAGAGTACAGACAGGTCCCGACCTTCAAAAACCTGAAGGCGACGGTAGCAGATATCCTCCCTTACGAACACAGATACCCTGGCGTGTGGTATAAAATGATGTTCTAGTTTATACCCGGGGTATGACAGGTACGCTGTGTCGCTAGGTTGAGATATCTGCGTCTCCGTCAAAAACAACAAGGCCGGCTGCGCCGTCTCAAGGTGGTAGTGGACTGCGTTTAGGTTCGAGTGAAACCCCCGAATGTTGCAAAAGTCCACATCTAGAGTGGAGCGGGGTGCCGCTGTTTGCCGTCGTTTGCCCTCAGAAAACACAAAAGGTGATACTTTGCCCGCCCCAGATACGACGGGCAGCCCGAGCAAAATCCGAGGATCATTCCCCCGATTTTGCTCGGGGAGGGGGTCCCCGGCTTCATCAAAGCCGGTACCCTCCTGGGGTATACTTTTTGGAGGCATCGCTATCATGTTTGGCAGGGGGGGGGGGAGTTGGGCTTCCGGATTCTCTCACTCACCGACGGAACATAACCAAATGAATTTGGTTACTACACGTCGGTCTTCTGTGAGAGGGTGGTCCTTCCCCGGTCGAGCCAGCCCAATACGAGCTGCAGTCGGAAAACTACAGCTAGGCTCTACCACCATTTAATGCCAAGTCCCTTTAAAATTTATTTATCACCTTAAAAAAGTATGAAATTATTACGGAAAAAAATATGAAAGAGATAAGAAAAAGAGCGTACAAGCTACAAAAGCACAAAGCGAAAGCATTTTTAAAGATAAAGCGAGAAAATTCTGAGAGAGAAAGGGATGAAAGGTTGACGAACAAGTTCCGGGAAAACACGAAGCTTTTCTGGCGAGAAGTTAGTGATTCCCGGGGTTGTTCGGTAACCTGTAGAATGAAAGGGGTGCTTTCGAAGAGCGGTGAAATTTTTACAGAGCAACAAAAGGTTTTGCACCGGTGGGCGGAATTCTGCAAGGAGACGTTTGAACGTGAGGACGCCTCGGGCTTGACCACCATCGAAATGCTGAATCCAGATGTAGCCGATGGTGAAATCAGTTTGGAAGAAGTGGAGAGCGTGATCCGAAGTCTGAAATGTGGTAAGGCTGCGGAAGCAGATGAAGTTACTGCCGAGATGATCAAATATGGTGGGCCACGCGTCTTGGTCTTTTTCTGGTTTTTCGTGCAATTTATGCTGAAATCGGGGGACGTCCCAAACGATTGGCGAGGTGCAATCATCGTACCTTTGTATAAAGGCAAAGGTTCACAGGTAGACTGTACAAGCTATAGGACTATCACTTTGATTAGCTTGGGCGGTAAAGGTTATGCTAAAATATTATCGAAAAGAATGCAAGTGAGACCTGAAAGGCTGTTGTGGGAGGCCGAAGGAGGTTTAAGCCCTGGAAGAGGGTGTATAGATCAGATCTTTTCGCTCCGCATGACCACAGAAAAGTTTTTGGCCTTAAACCAAAATGTTTCTGTGCTTTTGTCGATTTGGATAAGACGTTTGACAGACGAATCTGTGATGAAAGAATGGTAAAAAGATTTATATAGGAAAAGTGAGCGGTAAAAGATACAGGGGGAGGCCTCGAGTGACCTTTGAAAATAAAGTATCAGTACACACTGGAAGAAAGTCACGTAAAAAGCATGAGGACCCCCGGAGGGCATGTATGAAGAGGTTGATGTCTGTGGCCGACGCAAGAGAGGTATGCAGGGACCGTAGCGTTTGGCGTTCCGTCGTCCCTGGCTACCCCGCAAGGGATATGGCGTGAAGATAAATAAATAAATAAAATATGAAGTAGATATTTTTATAAGGATTATTTATAAAATTTATTACAATGCTTACCGATATGTCGGTGGTCTGAATTTAAGTATGACGAATACATACACGAATCCATTGAATAGTATTGAAAATCTTCCAAAATAATTTTTAATTCGTTTTTTATGACAAATGTATTGTTTGTGATCGTTCGACTGTCGCGTAGAGACCAATTAAAGCTTCACAAAGGCTGTCATTTTAAAATAACTTCTAGGGACATTGCCCGTTGTTGTTCAAAACTACTATTCTTATTTGATAGTTCTAGTATGTTATAATTCTTCTTGGATTATAATCAATGATGAACAACAATATTTATAACTATATGTAAGTTTTTTATATATCGTTTTCCACAAATAATTATTAATAAATTGTATGAGACAATAAGAGATTATATTTAAAATTATGAGTAAAAAAACAAATACTTTTTATAAAAGTTTCTAAAGAAAATATCATAAGGTTAAATGGCTCATATAAATTAGTAAAATAAATTTAATCACTTTAAATTACACTTACAAAAAGTTAAATACAAATGTAAAGGCATGAAATATATCTATTTGAAATTTCTGACTGTAGTTGTATTTTGTACTATTTGTATTAAGATATCTTTGTACATTTATAATTGGGTAGTTGAATTTATTCATTAGAATATTTTTAATTTTTCTTTACATTTTCTTTAATTTTCAAAACACTACATCTTAGTAATTAACAGTCTGTTATATGGAATAAAAAAAAAATATTTAGCCTTGCCTTTTTTAAAGGATTTATTTACAAAATAATTTGTTTTGGTAAAAAATATTTCGCAGCTTTTATTCAAATGTTACTAGTTACTAGTTGTTTAGATAATAAATTTAATACGTAAGCATCAAAAATCTATAAAGTAAAATATAAATAAAGTCATGTTAATGAAAAAATAGTACAAAAATATATTTTTACATTTTAAATAAGTTATATAAATAAATTCCCTGCTATATAACATTACTCTTGGCTGAAGTAAGCATTATTAAGATTAAAATTACAAAAAAAAAGAGCAATGTAGATGATATGCTATGCGTGCTAAATGCTGAATGGATAAACTATACCTACATTGTTGGATAGAGGCATGTAAAATTTCTAAAAATGCGCAATTATTTACCTTGTATATTTAATTACATATCTTACAATTCAGAACACAATAGTGCATTATGTTTATCATGTTGAGTATGAGAGTCTATGTCCTGACTGGGTGAATGTAAATAAATGAACTGTCATTTAAATGTGCGCTGAACCTGAAATGACATAGGCTGTATATAATGCCAAAATCCAATATACCGGCTGATGTTGTTTGTGATGAGAGCTACGAGTATATACGTTTTTTTTCTAAGTCTATGTTTGTATTTCAATTTTGTTTCAATTAATATAGAAACAATAGTTCTTGGTCGTTTCTCAATTAAAATAATTGTAAGCATACCTTGTTGTGATTATTTGGCGTATTGAGTAACTTGTGTTAACCATTACGCGTTTCAAACCGTATTGATCATCCGGTTTTCACAAATAACCTAAATTTACACAAATGTTTTAGATAAAGTAGTATAAAAAGCTAAAGCTGTCCTGAAAATTTTAGTGTATTAATTATTATAATTACTACTACTATTAACAGTAATTTACATAATAATGCCATATATTTCAAATCTAACAGTGTAGAAATACTCCAATTAAATACCAAGTTTTTTTTCATGTAAATATTGTTTTATTGAGTACAACTCAACTAACTTCAAAGTTACTGCACTACTCATTTATATACATATTATATTTGACTCACATTTCACTTTGTAAAGTGTCTTTACCGGCAACAAACTCTTATATATTTGTAATATATCTATAATATATCTCAGCATCATAACCATAACTCAATCGTGACAACACAGAGACTTCACAACACAGAGAACCACACACAGCACAAAAGAGTCACAATGTAATACAAATATTTATAAATGAATTGATGTTAGTGCTATTTTCATTAATAAAAGATACAGGATATTTATGTTAAAAAAAATTAAATAGTATTTATTTTATTATAACCAGTCATGGTTCATATCTATGTTCAGATAAAGCGAAGTGACATAACATGTAAGCAGGGATTATGATTATACTGACGAATTGACGACAACACCTGTATAAACGAAAATGAATTAACTTACAAGAAACCTCTCCAAAATTGTCATTTATTCACGTGTCATTTTTCCTTTCCAGTAAGGTTCCTGGAAGGGTAGATGAAATAATAATGTTGCACTATCTGTCTAGAGTTGTAATTGACCCTCTATTATCCCACTAACCAAATAGAAAGGTTAGTGTTTGATTGCTAATGATTAAATTTTTATACCAATTTTTATATAACTTTAAAAAAAAAATGTCATACCTAGATATATATTTTTTGGCATATTCTTATACAAACGACATTTGTAACTATAAGAACGAGAAATTATTGAATTTCTTTTATAAATTTGTTCAACTCGCATTTACTGTTATAAGTGCTTAGTCTATATGACATTTGATGAGGACCAGAATGAGGAGATTAAGAATTTTTGTACTTACAAACCTTTAATATATAAAGGTTTTATATTTATTTGGCCAATACATCCAGGTTCCAATAACTTCGAGGTTTAAAATTACAATTCTGCTATGATAATCTCGAATAATTAACAAAAATTGAAGAGATCGTGTAATTACCAAAATGACTGGACACATGTTCCAATATCCCACTATATCATGTATAAGGTGATCTAAGATACAAGTAAAACTTTTATTTAATATTTTAAGATTTTTTTTCACTGTAAATGCTTAAACAAAAAATAAACAGAACTTCGTAGATGACATAAAGAGGCGCTTAGCACATCGTTGGAATTTATTTTAATGGCCACGTCAATTTATTTCTAAGAAAAAAAAACAGGAAAACAAGGTAAACCATTATTTTCAAAGATATATTTACCGGAATTATCATTTACTTTTAATACAATAAATATAACATTTTTTAAGGAAATGGACAGCATGAGGGATATGAAGGAGGGGGAGTGTTTTGGAGACTAGGATCACCATATAAAACGAAACTATTAAACCGCGGTTGCCAAATTGGTTATTAATGGCATCGATGCGCTACTCAGTTATCGACATAATAATCTAAAAGCTCAATATTAAGAACACAAAGGGTGATTATAGCTGGGTGTTATTAATCTACAATGACACATGATTATATATCATTAGTTTTGACAATTACTTGGTTTAAAAATTATCATATGTTTCATTGTTATCAGCGTCATATAATAATATAAAATTATTGTTAGCTGACGACACAATCTATTAATTCTCATAAGATCTCTCTCTCTCAAAAGAGTTTAATTCACAGGTATAATTGTCCACAATATATAATAGTCAAGCTTTAAGACAAAACAAGTCGATGTTAAAATATTTACTGCTTGTACATCGAGTGTGAAATTCAATTTAAAGTACTTGTTTAAAAATACTCCATTTGTCCGTATCAATGAATGTTTTTTAACGATCAGTTTATTCAGGTTTTGAAATGCAAACGTTTTTGTTTGTAATTAATGTTCACAAACACTAACACTTCATTTTATACTTTAAATAAACGTTAAAAATGATTATTAAAAAGATCATTTTCTGTAAATACTTATATGTCGGAGAAAACATTGTCGAATATCTTATATGGGTATAAAACAAAATAATCCTCATTAGCAGACGAGCGAGCGCCGGTGACGAGCGGACGTGCTCTTAACTTAAATTTTAAATCTACCCGCATTATATTTTACTAATA
Organism: Melinaea menophilus ssp. n. AW-2005; assembly: GCA_918358695.1. Lineage (NCBI taxonomy): Eukaryota > Metazoa > Arthropoda > Insecta > Lepidoptera > Nymphalidae > Melinaea > Melinaea menophilus. The sequence goes on from OU911052.1 coordinate 869,058, forward strand.
ATTAATTATAAAAGTTGGTTAAATCAATCTTTTGTGTAATAATTAATATGATAATATTGTATATGTGTAGTGTGGTATAAGTTTGTGTTTGTGCTCCCGTGAATTCTCCTGAACTGACCATGTCACCAGAGTCATATGCCGGTGCTAATTAAAAAGGTCAAATCAAATACAGTCTGATTGCCCAGACATGATGTATGTCTGTGCAAAAATCCACAGAGATTTAACTATCTCTCCAGTCTTGTAAAATATATGAAATACAGAAGAATAAACTGCATGAAATACAGAAGAAGAAAGAACAAGAAAAAAAAAAAAAAGAGTTAATTGCAATAAGTCTGGCCGCCAGCTGCACTCAAAAATCAATTCCACCACAAATGGAAATCAAAAAACAAGTGTGTCTGCACAAAAACAAGAAAAAAAAAGGTATTTCAAAACTAAAAGCAAAGTGTAAAATAACAAAGAGAACTTAGTGTAGTGACCTGTATGTGATATAATAACGAACATTTTATATAATAATATGTTCTATAGTTTTAGTTATTACAATTTCAATTTAAATTTTATATATATATTAGAATTTGTTTCAATTGAAAGATTAATTTAATAATTTATTTTGTATAATGGTAAAAATGAGATGTAGTTTAATAAAATTGTAGAATAATAATGAGGTGTAAATAAGTTTCAAATATAATATTTTTATATGTATGTTTTACAATAATTTGTTGTTTATTTTTATTTTTATTTTTATTTTTTATTTTATTTTTTATTTGTTTGAATCAATTTAATGTTGAATGCACAATTTAAATATATTGAAGATAATAATTTCTAAATAATATTATCGAGCGAATTGTTAGCATATTTTTTACCTTTTGTTTTAAAGGTTGTATCCATTCATTGTGGTGAAGTACAATAGTTGTTATTTTTAATTTTATAATAATTTTTACATTCGTTTTTTGAATTTAAATTTATATTGCAATGTATATTATATTAAGTATTTCACCAATAATTGTTTGCTAGTTGTCGGTCCCAGATGAATTTATATAGTTTTTGTATTTAAATATTGTATTTATTATTGTCTGGTGAAGTACAAAAGTTGTTAATTTTTAATTTTATAATAATTTTTATATTCGTTATTTTGAACTTAAATTTCTATTGCAATGTATATTATATTAAGTATTTCACCAATAATTGTTTGCTATTTTTCGGTGCCAGATGAGTTTATATAGTTTTTGAATTTATTATTCTATGTTTATATAAAAATGTGTGTATGTAATATTTAATATGAACAAATGCGGCGTTGGGGACCGCCAACCAACACGCCATGTTCCGAACGGCGGGAGGTGGAGGACGGAGCTACAAATAGCTACGTGGAATGTAAGAGGAGGAATGGAACAGAAGATGAATGAATTATTAGATGTGATGGATGACAAAGATCTGGATGTTATTTGTGTGTCTGAGACCAAGCGAAAAGGCAATGATACGACCGATTTGCCTGGCAACCGGGTCGCTTTCTGGGCTGGGGTTCCAGAGGGTGGGCGAGGTTGCCAAGGTGTAGGCGTATTGTTGTCTTCTCGAATGGTTAATGCTATGGTAGAATACAAGGCGATCAACCCGAGGCTTCTTTGGGTTCGCTTTAAGCTGAGGATAACAAGAGTATTCTTGTTAGCCGTGTATGCTCCAGTATCCTCAGCTCAAATTAGCGAGCTCGAGGAGTTTTGGGAGAATGTCAGGGATGTTCTAAGTAGTGTCAGAAGTAATGAAAAGTTGATAGTATGTGGGGATGTTAATGGATGGGTTGGAACCGCGCGAAGTGGTTACGAAAGCGTGCTAGGCAAGTACGGTGATAAGAGAGTAAATGAGGCTGGACAGCTTATTTTGGAATTTTGTAAAGAGAGAAATTTGTTTGTGGCAAACACGATGTTTGATCATAAACAAATTCACATGTACACATGGAAGCGAGCGGAAGAAAGAAGTATGATTGATTTATTCCTGGTGGATCAGCGAATTCGAAGCCAAGTTATGGACACGCGAGTGTTTAGGGGTGCTGATCTGGGAACAGACCATTATCTAGTCGTTGCTAGAAGAAGAGGTCTGTTTGCAGGTTGGCGCAACCGCACGACGTGTCCAAGCTTGGAGTCGAATTATCGCATAAGAAGCTGGAAGCTTCAAGATCCACCGATCAGAGAGGAATATCAAGAAAGGGTTTCCAAGAAGCTTGAAAGCTGTGATTCAGGAAATGAAAGTGTTGAAGTATGCTGGCAGTACCTTAGGAATGGTATGGTGAATGTAGCGACAGAGGTATGTGGTAAAAGGAAAAGAGGTTTTAGTAAAAAGCGCGATGAATGGTGGGATGATGAAGTGAAAGATGCTGTAGAGTTAAAGAAGAAAGCATGGTTGGATTATAAAGCCTCGGGTAAGGATAAAAGTATGAGAGAGATAAGAAAAAGAGAGTACAAGCTGCAAAAGCACAAAACGAAAGCACTTATAAAGATGAAGCGTGAAATTTCTGAGCGTGAAAGGGACGACAGGTTGACAAACAACTTCCGGGAAAATACGAAGCTTTTCTGGCGAGAAGTTAGTGATTCCCGGGGTTGTTCGGTAACCTGTAGAATGAAAGGGGTGCTTTCGAAGAGCGGTGAAATTTTATCTGAGCAAGCACACGTTTTGCAGCGGTGGGCGGAGTTCTATAAGGAGGTGTATGAAAGTGAGGACGCCTCGGCCTTGAGCACCAGTGAAATGCTGAGTCCGGATGTAGCCGATGGTGAAATCAGTTTGGAAGAAGTGGAGAGCGCGATTCGAAGTCTGAAATGTGGTAAAGCTGCGGGAGCGGATGAAGTTACTGCCGAGATGATCAAATATGGTGGGCCACGCGTCTGGGACTTGTTCTGGTTTTTGTGCAATTTATGCTGGAAATCAGGGGAAGTCCCAGGCGATTGGCGAGGTGCAGTCATCGTACCTTTGTATAAAGGCAAAGGTTCACAGATAGACTGTGCAAGCTATAGGGCTATCAGTTTGATCAGCTTGGGCAGTAAAGTTTATGCTAAAATATTAGCGAGAAGAATGCAAGAAAGATCTGAAAGGCTGTTGTGGGAGGCCCAAGGAGGTTTTAGACCTGGAAGAGGATGCATAGATCAGATCTTTTCCCTCCGCATGATCACGGAAAAGTTTTTGGCCCTAAACCAAAAGGTTTTCTGTGCTTTTGTGGATTTGGAAAAGGCGTTTGACAGGGTTGTGAGAAAGAAGTTATGGGAGATACTGCCCCGATACAACGTGAACGGACCCTTGCTACAGGCTGTAAAGTCTCTTTACAGAGATCACTCAGCCTGTGTGCGAGTAGGAGCTGACATGTCGCCCTGGTTTGACATCCAATCGGGTGTTAAGCAAGGTTGCGCTATGTCAGCTTGGTTGTTCAACTTGTATTTGGATAGTTGTCTCCAAGGCGTGAAAGACAGTGACATGGGAGTGAAAGTTGGTGACCTTAAGGTCAATTGCTTGCTTTATGCAGATGATGCAGTGCTCATTGCATCATCAGAATGCGATCTGCAGGCATTGGTCACCACTCTGAAAGATGGGTGTGAAAATAATGGTCTAAACCTGAATGCAGATAAGACGAAGGTTCTGATATTTGAAAGAAATGAAGAAAGAACAGAATGTAAGATCAACGTGAATGGTAAGATAATAGAACAAGTGAATGAAGCGGTATATTTGGGAAGTATGTTTAGCAGAGACGGAAGATACGAAATGGATGTGGAAAGGCGTATTGCTGCCGGTAACAGAGTCAACGGTGCTTTGGCTGCATTGTTGAGACGGCGAAACGTCAGCATAGCTGCACGTTTGGCTGTACACAATGCAGTTTTGCTACCGACGCTGTTATACGGCAGCCAAACGTGGGTAACACAGAAGAAGAATGTAAGAAAGATGAATGCTGTGGAGATGCGATCTCTTCGTCGAATATGCGGAGTCAGTTTAGCTGACCGAATCCGCAATGAAGAGATCCACAGAATGGCAGGTACTAGCGAAGATGTTTCGGTAAGAATGAAGAAGAACGTGCTCAGGTGGTTTGGGCACGTCGAACGAATGAGTGATGAAAGAATGGTAAAAAAGATTTATAAAGGTAAAGTGAGCGGTAAGAGAGACAGGGGGAGGCCTCGAGTGACCTTCGAAAACACAGTAGCTACGATACTGGAGGAAGGTCACGTAAAAAGCATGAGGACCCCCCGGAGGGCATGTATGAAGAGGTTAATGTCTGTGGTCGAGGCGAAAGAGGTATGCAGGGACCGTAGCGTTTGGCGCTCCGTCATCTCTGGCTACCCCGCAAGGGATATGGCGTGACGATAAGTAAGTAAGTAAGCAAATAGTTTATGAGTGTATTTTCTTATGTGTAATGTGGTGGTATATTTGCAAAATTATATTTTAATAAAAGTGTTTGTGAGAATGATCCCGTGGTGAAGGGAATCGTTGGATTTTTGAGAAGAATAATTAAAATTTTGGGTTATAATTGCCAAAGAAAAATTTGTTACAACAAAATATAATTGATTTATTGATTGATTTTTTTTTTTTATGTAAGAGGAGGGCAAACGAGCTGGCGGGTCACGGATGGACGTGATCACCGCCGCCCATGAACTCTTGCAACATCCGAGGATTTACAAAAGCGTTGCCGGCCTTGTAGGTAGGAATAAACGCCTTTTTTGAAGGTACCCATATCGTACCGATCTGGAAATACCGCCGAAGGGAGTTCGATTGATTGATTAATGATAACTAAGGATCTTATTTAAATAATATTATTTTCAAAATACTGAAAATGCAAAATAGCAGGATTCTTTTTAGAGCGTTAACTTCTTTCGGTAATTTTTACAAATAATTAAATTGCATATGAATGCTAAAAATAATTGGTTATCTTCCATTGATTTCATACCGTAGTGAGAACAACATAATTTATAAATCACGTCCAAAAATTAAAAACAAAAATTACAATTGTTGTTTTTGTTTAGCACGGGCAGTTTTAATTGATAATTTATCATAGTTTTAAACATTTTGTGAAACAAATAATGGTTATTCAAATAATGTTGCATCTATTTAATTTAAATTACCCCAATATTGTTTAGATTTTCATCTTCTAAATTAAAGGAAACGAGGATTCCTTTAATTACACAGTAAATAAATTATCATACATACATAGTTTAAAACTTGAATTAAATCTTCCCCTATTATATTTCCTTAATATTGCTTTACTAAATTTTCCTATTGATAGCGATAATAATTACCATGTAGTTAAATTAAACGCTTTATAAACTGAATTGAATTTTGGGATTAAATGTAATTGGAAATGTAGTGGATACTGAATGTTAGAATTTAATAGTATTTACTATGTGGTAATTTATTTACATCTTTTGTTTATATAAATGTTTAAATATCAAAGGCATTTTTAATATAAAGTTCACAATTTTTGGTGCCTTCATTAACTTGTTGACTTTGTTTATATTATTAAAGCAAACACACATTTAGGACATTTCCAACCTGATTAATTTTGTAATAAGTATTATAAATAACACAAAAAATTATAATAATTGCAATACGTTATATTATAAGGACATAAATATTACAAAGACTAAGTAATAAATCAATGGATAATCAGTTTGTAAAAAATATGATTTCATACTTAGTGTTTGACAAATGATTAAATTATATTCTAAAATTAAATAATCTCATAATTACTGAATTTAAATATAAAATGTGTAAATGGTTATATTAAGGAACAAATAAAATTCATTCAGAATGTAATCTACATTACGGTGGAATTATTAGAACACTAATGCGTTTACCCATTACAGCAACCCAATCGCCCTGTATTTAGGACCCCATTCGTTATTCACCGTCTGACCCGAGCTTAGTACAAGCCGCTACTAGACTGATTGCTTAGGACCTCGTGCGACTTTTACTATTATACGTCGGATTTTGAATTCCTTATTCGATTAAAATAAATTAATGTTTAAGTTAATTGTTTAATTTGAGGAAAGTTACTTTTTTGGTGCTGTGGTTTGAATGCAGACAGAATAAGAATTTATGTTCAGACTTTAATCAGCGGTAAAAATATAAATATAATGAATATATTTAGTTTGTATTAATTATTTATAAAAGACGGCTTCTTTTTTTGTTTAATTTTATATGTGATATTGATGTTATAGTTCATATTACATCGGTAATATAAATAAGTTTAGTACACCGATTATACTGTATTGAAACCCCTGTAAAACTAATCTATCTGGATTATGACATAATATTTTTGTGGGATTCATTTGAAAGTATAATAATTCTAATAAATTATATGTTCAAAACAAAACTACAGACAAAATTAAAATACTAGCCGTTACTACAACACTCAGACTAGTAGACTCTGTACTTGTATAGCGCATCGCTCGACAGGTTTTTAATCGATTTAAAAAGCAATATTTTCAGAAACACTATTGTTGTACCTAAACCGGATATGACATGTGCTACAAATAAAAATTCATTTATTTGGTTTTTGTTATTTAATCTTAATAAAATATATGTACACCATATTTAAGGATATCTGAGATGTTTCATTTTATATTTATTGCACAAATGCATGCTTTCAAATAAAAATTCTTCACTTGCATCTTAAACAAATTCTTGATAGAATCAAGTAGACTGCTCCACATTTTTCACTATATATGTCTTTATAGAATAAAATAATCTTAACAAAGCATAGGAACATTTTAATAGGAAAGTTTACTTAATATAAAAAAATTCTTTAAAGAAAATTAGTTTAAAATACAGAAGAGGTCAAAGGTCATGAACTCCTTTCCAATACAGTAAAAGTTAAATTGACAATACTTTTATAAATAGTCAATTTACGAAACTTTAATAAAATATAAACTTCTTGCTAAAATCACTTAACCTATTAATTATAAATTAAAATCTTTTTCTGATTTCTTTTTAGAGAAAAAAACGGTATTACTTCATACACCAAAAATTGCACTGACACTAGTACTGCAGTAAGATTGTTTGTTTTAAAATAATATGTACTCTACTTTTTTGAAGAATATATATTGTTCAGGTTATTAGTCCTACTATAAAATTTCAATAATAAGTCATGTGACTACTAACGTTGACTCCTTTACGAATTTAACTGGAGTATAATTCAAAAATTTATGTTTTTAAAAAACTTATAAAAATATTAGTTTTGCGTACGCTATAGCGTTGACAAACATATGCGTATAATTATAATAAAATATTTAATCAGAAGATGTCCTTTAGTTAGAAAAAAAAATCTTTCACAACTCTGTAAACAGTGAGACAAATTCCTGAAAACATGACGGGCATGAGCAATTAGGTTTTCCTTTGACGTGGTAATAAAACAACAAACAACTCACAACTCGTCGCAACTTACTACTAGATGATATTCGTAACGGGCTTTGTTTGAACTTTGAACCACTTAAATTTTACACAAATAAACTTTCTATATTGCGAAAATTTAAACATTGCCAATAAGTAGTAGATTATATCTTATTATAAATATCGTCATTAAACCATTTACAAATTATGAATATTATTGAAGGATAATTATGGGACCTATATAGTACTTAGTTAGGCGAAATATTATTTCCCGTATTTGCATATTTGAAGTATCTATCTCTTGTAGTTTCGTAAATAATATTTTTTATATTCTTTTTACAGGAGAAATTTATAAATATTAAATATAACTATAAGTTTTTGCAAATTAACTAATTAATTTACTTATTGGGAATAAGAGCGCTTCAAATTACATATTATAATGTGATTCAATTACCACAAGGTAAAACTAAATACCAACTTAAACCGTACGAGAATCATTCTCTAATGAGGGAAGTTTTATAAAACAATAATATATTAATGTTCTAATAATACTTAAGGCATAAAGGAAAGACTAATCAAGTAACTGGTACGTAAAATATAAAGAAATATAGTAAAGATAACTCAAGTAATCAACCGTGAGTGAGATCATCCATTCTGATGCCTATTCGATAGCCTATTGATGATATTTATAAATAAAACAAACTCACAGACACGTTACCTTGGTAAAAAATATGGTTAACAAGCTTTGTATATTTTTATGCGAAAAAAAAGAGTATATAGTTCATGTAACGGAAATAGAATCAAAATATATGAATACCATTGAAACTTTACATCTGCAACATAACTGAAGTTGTGTTGTCGGACATGGACATGTGGTTTTATATGATAGTTTATTTTATGCGATGGCACAATACCTATAAAAGTCATTTTGAATAACGAGACATTTGTTTTGCGACAAACTCTTTCATGTTTGTATCGCTGGCGTGCTTATAATTTGAATATTTGGGAGAATAAATATATTTGTTCAAAGTTTTTATTAGCCTTTATTTTTTAACAAGTACTATGCTACTCTCGAATTGTTGTTGAATGTTCGGGTAAAAACAAAGATTCAACAAAACTTATCCAAATACAAGGAGATACACCCCAGTCTTCAGATGGGATCGGAATGTGTCCGCCATATTGTGGAGGTTGGCGCACGTGAGACGATGCCATGATATGATTCATATATATGAAGCAGGGTCTTTTTTATGTTAACGTAGCTATTGACGAGCTTTGGAATTATCTGTATGATCTAGAAAAAAGAGTAATTCAACAATATCCAGTAGTGCCCGTGTCAACGATTTTACATTTTATATTTATTTAATATACAACATGCCATTTAAAACTTTTTATTTAGAGTTAATTTAAAAAATGTACTAGTCTCGTTTAATACACAACATTTTTAAACTCTTCCCTGCTACCCACCAGCTATAATATTTGTGACATTGTTAAATATTTAAAAAAGTTAAACTTCATTTAAAATTAAGTCTAATATCCTAATTAACATGTACACTCAGTTGTGTAAATTGGATTATTTCCGTTAAGTAAAATTATTCAAACATTTAATTTGGTATTGTCAGTGTTTTAACCAAATACATCCATCACAAAAAAACCAAATTAGGTTTACCTAGGAATGCGTCGTTCGACAAACATTCGCCCTTATGAAATAATCATAATGTAACAATTTTGTATAATAATCGAAGAAAAAAAAAGAAGCAATACGATTACTTTATGATAATATGTAGGTATTACTACACAAAATTACTCAGCCAAACTGAGCGGCCCAGTAAACAAAGAAATACGACAGATGCGACAGGCACACACTAACACAAGTTATGATAAACAAACACTACAGGAGGTTACAACTCGCTTAAAAAATGGCAATTCAGTTTCTTTTTATATTTGACAAGTTGATATTATTTCTTAATTCTAAATCAAACTCATTAATAAAAAAAGGTATCATATATATTCTAGTGCGCTTCCTGTAGGTATTTTTGTATTTAGGTATAATTAGTTTTTTATTTATTTGATTAGTCGAGATTTTGTTTTCTTTTAATTTTTGAATATCTAAATTAAAAAACTGTTCCTTAAGCAAATTGTAACTTACAAGTTAGTGTATTGGGAGGGTTTTACAAATTTTAAATAGCATATTCTCATTGTCATTCTCAATCCATTTTAATTTTGGTTGTTACAACATTTTTAAGTATTCGTACTTGCAGTCGATAGATACCATAGAGATAAGTTCGGTAAGTACGCCAATAGCTACTGAGTCCGTAAAATAAGACGGAGGTTAGGTAAGGTTAGGTAGGTAAGAGACGGAGGTGTAGATGAGCAAACGTGTTTGAAAAGAGATACGGTTTTTTATTACCATAATGTTGGGCAAAAATGCTCTTAGCTTATTATTATTATATAAGCGATTAATATGTGGTTTCCAATTAAAGTTACGGTCTATTACAAGACCGAGATATGTATGACTATCAACGACTTCAATAGGTTGACAACTATTTGGGCAACTCATGGTTTGTCTTTTGCTAGGTAAGCAAGAGTGACAGTGGGATATCAGCTTGTTTCGAAGAATATCTCATTTGTAAGGTGAGCTAATGTATAACAATTTAGTCTTTTGCGAAATTAGAACCAAGCCTGCGTCGTTGCACCATTTCCCAAAAGTGTCAAAGTGTACTTGTAGTTTTTTCTTTGCATCGTCTACATTGCTGTCTGCAATGAGTAAACAGGTACCATCTGCAAACTGGAAAGAAGTGCAGTAACTACTGTTGGTTTTGGTACAGTACTAGGGTTTTGTTGATGTCATTGACGAAAGCTAAAAAGTGAGCGGGCCCAAGCACCGAGCACCGAGGCTGTGCCTTCTGTAACTTTCATATCCTCGCTGCAGCAATTTTGTATTTCTTGTATGTATTAACATATTTGCAATCATGTGTATATTCTTAGTTCTTGTATATTTGGACATATTTGCAATCATGATCTGTATGCGATTTTGCTGCAGGGATTTAATAATTAGACCTTTCATACAATTGCGTCCAATAAACGAACTTTTTTTTAAAACCGTTTACGGGTAAAATTGAGACTTAAGTTACATATTCGCAAGACTTTGTAAGGCTTATTAATGATATTAAAATTGAAGAAAGCGAAAACAAGGTTAGTTTTGACGTAGTATCACTGTTTATTAACATTCCAATAGATCAGGTTATTGATATAATATGTATATTTATGTGGTGTACAACAAAAAAATATTTTAGAGTGGTTAGATGGGTGATTTAAATTTAAGGTTGCAGCCAGACTAGACTAAGATATTAAAAATTCTTTTGTTTCGCCATCTCTAATACATTTATATTATTAGATATATTTTAACTCAAGCAATTACCAGATGTTTCAATTTACAATTTTGTTCGTAATGAAGTTTGTTTTTAATTGACTATATATGTAGTATATACTCACAAAAGCGCTTAATACACATAAAGAAAGCAAATGTCAAATTATATGAAATAACTAAAATCGTCGTTGTATTTCACAATTAAAATTTCAGTAATTGAACACAGTAATAACGCAGTAAACTTCTCGATAATAAACACTGACATTGACTGATGATGAATATTTTGTAAAAATTTTGTATACTGGATATCGCCGTTACTTGACGCTAGAATGTTATAAAAATCAGATAAAACTTTATAATCCTGTTATTATCACATCTATATCCTACGTTTTATATACGAGTATTTATTGAATCAAATTTTAGTAAACAATTTTTTGGTAAAGAAACACTAAAATATAAAAATTAAAAGGAGCCTTTTTTTTCTTTTCAATTAAGGTATTTTTTATTTTTATATTTTCTTAACTTCATGCGGTACCCTTATACCCTTATAAACCTCTCGTGACAGGCTTCAGTTTCCGTGCGGACAAGAAAGAATTAATCAAAAATGCTTTGAAGGACAGCTTTACAGTGAATTATGAAAAGAATAATAATCATATTATATTAAATATAAACATGTTACATAAATAAGAAATGTTTCTGAAAATAAAATAAGCTTAAGCTTTGTATTTAATAATCATGCAAACGAAACATAAAATCAGTGATCAACACTCAAATTCAAATATAAATAACAATACTCTGATTTTAATTACTTTCTATTTTTATCATTGTACCCGAAGGAAATATCTTACCAACTAAACTCTACTAGTTATTTAGACTATGCTGAGTGGTTTTTTTTTTAATTTTAAATATAGCTTATAGTTTGAGGTAAGCAAACAGCCAAATATCAAAACAACTCTCCTATTTTTTGTGTATTCTAGTATCCCGTTTCTCTATATATTTCTTTATACTTCTCATCATATCATTTCTTTATACTTAATGATAAGTAATGTCTGCAATATTCCATATTTTTCGATAACCAACATAGACGAAAGTACCACCAGCACCACGTATTCGTTTTCCAAATAAGCACATTACTACAATTAAATAAATAAAATATAAATATATATGTCACTAAATAACGTGGTATAACGATCCTTATGGTAGCAGAACTGTGTTTTTTTAATGTCGTAATTAAAACTATACTTTAGCTAGCTGAAGCTATGCTTGAAGCTACTAGTTACCAAAACTAATTATATTTACAATGTGCAATTTATATTTGCACAGATGTATACTGTGTAGTAAATTGTCAGATCAAGGTAGGGAACAACGAAAAGAAAAAAAGTTCAATAAAGGTTCAAAAATGAATATGTATTTCAATATTAATTTATAATTTTATTATGATTGTAAAGAATTTATATTTTTTATAACTATTTTAACAACTACATAATTTATTTATTCGTATTTATGCTTCTTGCATGCAATATATTTATTTTTCTTTCTGAACTGTACTATTGGTACAACCAATAAAACCAACCGACAGCATAAAATCATCTAAACGTCTAAATACAATGGACAAAGTTGAACCTGTTTTAAAGTTGGTTTAAGAAATTTTTAATCGCAATAAAAGCCTTTCTTCTTACTTTTTTAAAAGTTTTCTCTAAAATAAAAACAATTTGTATCTCAAACAACAAATGAGCTTCTGAAATGACCTAAACTTAGACATTAAATCAGTCTGAAGACCTTCATTGTTCCTCTTGTTTCTTGATTTTTTTTGCTCTTAATATTTTAAAACTAACAAAATACATTAATTTACATTAACACTTATACAAATTTAAAGATATTATATTAAATATTATACATAGAGAACGCTATAAATAACACCTCAACAAACCACCAAGCACCTCACCAAACCATTACAGCAGTCGGATAACGGCCATGTTTTACTCTTTTGACTAATTAGGAAGCTTTTTTCGAGCTTTCAGAATAAATACAGAAATTCTGTTTGATAAAACATTTTCTCATCCGTAAACAATTATTATCTGTACCCTTTGTGTACCGCTTTAGTAGTTGTTTTGATTTTACCATTTCATAATTTTTTTATAATAAGTGAAGAAATGACCAGTACCTCGCTTACAGGCAGCAACTTCTATTCATCTTTTTAAATATGTTTATAAGTGCCAACTTCATCTGTCGACATAAAAGCTTTTGCTTTCTTACAGGATTTCTTCGAATTCTTTCCCTTAGTAATATGTTATTTAATTAGTTATTATAAATAAAGTGAATAATAAAAACAAATACTGATTTCTGTTACTTTCATATTTGCAGCTCTTCTCATCGTTTCTTAAAATAATAATACAAAGAACATCAATGCAATGCATTACTCAATCTCATTAGTACTTCGTCGATTTATAAATTTAATTTGGTAACGTCAGTAACCAACTTGTTTTGTTTTTTTAAGTCATACTGAAATATATTTTTTTTATTTTTTATTTTTGTCTGTCTGTCTAAGTCTAAAAGCCATTTTAACGATTCCAATACAAATTTGTATATACCAAGAAAATATGATTGAATAAATAACAGGCCATATAAAAGATTTGTATTCTAGGGTTCTATAGCAAATGTAGATTCAAAAATATACCTATTATGAATACAGACTCTATGATACCATATAAAATTTATTTTATGAACATTAATTATTTATTGATATTGTAATAAAAAATCTTTGTATCTTTCTAGGTCAAAAAAGTTTACAATATGCGCTAGGATTGCGGTGACATGAAACTGACGTCATATTTTGTGGAATAAAACAATGGCATACCATCATATAACGAGTATAATAATGTATGTATAAAATGTGAGTGGATTAAATTCATACTTTCAATTCATAACGGTTGCAATTTTTGTCTTTTGTTATGATTTCACGAACCACAATACGTATCTAGAAACCCTGTCAAAAGGTTTTAATGTTATTTTAAAAATGTGACATTTTGTTTAGATAATAGTTATATAGAACAAAGTTTTATTAGAACACCGATATTTTACATGTTTATTTTTTAACATAAAAAGTAAAGAATAAGTTGTAGAAATTCACACAGGGATTTAAATCAATCAAAATTTGTTACATTTAAACTACTCCCGTTTTCTTATATTCTAAATATAATTTTCTATTTTAAATAAAAACTATGGAGCATATAAGTGCGTGGTTTAGATAGAATATTAAGTTATTATCTCCTTCTATAAATATCTAGTTTATCTAAGTTTATCCTATTTTACTTTAACCATATATATAAAACTTAAAACAAGTTATGACACTAAGGAAAACCTGTTATCGGAATAACCTATAGTGGATTTAATTATAAACATTGCAGAATTATATAACTGCGTTATCCCATGTAGCGGTCATGTGGCATTGATATTATTTTATATTTTCTGAAGTAATATTTCCGCTAATAATACATCTTTATTTAATGAAACGTAGCCGTTCTTCAATATTTTGATATTTCACTTCTACGCTTCAAGAAGAAAATGATCGTATCGCTGGTCATCGCGAACAATCAACGTGGACGCCAACCTAATAAAATTAATTTAAAAAGTAATTAATCCGCCCGATACCGATCGTATATCTCGGATGAAAAACTAAACAATTTATATGGTATGAAATTAAACTAAAATTTCTGTCACATAAGTGTTAAAGTAATTTAAAATAGACTAACTAATAATTATTATATTTTATTCGAAATCACAAATCCCAAACAGTAATTCGAAAAAAGTAGAAGAGAAAAAAAAATACTTAGAGAAATTTGTACTTTATTTGAGTAATTTTCTTTTAGAATTTTCAAGTAAGTTGCATTGGAAAGATGAAAGCAATTGAAAATGAAATGGCAAACGTGATTCTTTTTGCAAGCAAAAATATGAAAAAATTAACTCACATCTCTGGAGATTTTATATATCTCAGAAAATATCTAATATCATATGTAGTAAATTTAAAATGAGAGAAAATTGAAATTTGCTAGTGCATTAATAAGAATAAAATATTAATATGTAGCTACATATTAACAAATTGATATTGAAGATAAATAAACTGATAACCTATTTAAAGAAGAAGAAGTTGTTTCAACTTTTTCAACAGACTCAACAAAATCTGTTTATAAATAAATTATAATCAATAATAACGTGAAAATCATACTTAATCGAATCTAAAATAATTGGGATAAACTTGAATCAACCTGATACTTTATGGTATATCATTGACATACATAATAATATATGTTATTTTAAAAGGATAAATCCAACGTTAAACTGTTATATGATAATTCCGTTAGGCTATTATTGGATAAAATCTATAACTGACATTTTAGAGTCTCTGCAGTTATGTTATATGTTACATTATAAAAAACACGGAAAAAAGACCTTGTGCACTGAGCTTTTAAATTAAGTGGTTTAAGTACAATATATCTATAAGAAAACACTTTCATTTAAAAAAAGTAACTCCTTCAATATTAATAAGTTATGGAATTTATTTACTGACCAGAATTTGAGGTAAAGAGCCTAAGTTTTGAGGAAGACTGTAACTTTCAGAAACCAATACATTTCAGCTTATTTGAATGGCTCCGTCGCTGTTATACAAGTACAGAAGATTTACAACTTTACATACTTGCAGATATTTTTTAATACACGGTAACTAATTACCATTGTAAATTGTTATCTATTTTATAGTTTCTAATTCTCTTTACAATGATAAATATTATATTGTATGTAGTTCTTTGATCTCGTACTTTAGTTGAAAGTTCGAGGTGTAATATTCTATTATTATTTTGTATTAAAATTATTATACATACGCCCTTCATATGCCTTTCTTGTAAATCTCTTACATCATTTGCCGTGTATCAAAGAATAAATTAAAATGAGATGAAAGATAATATTATACTTAAGTAATTAATTTTGTTATAAACAATGTTTTTCTATAAAAAAATCCAATTATTTTTTTTTAATGAATTAAACAAAATTATTTATTCAATATTGAAATATCAACTCACTTTAACTAACAGGATTTGGACAACCGAGTTGGGGGAAGATAAAAGTTAGAAAGACATTTTTATCCATCGGAGAAATTTCATAACAATGCAAGGTGCATTACATTTAACTAAAACAACGATTAAAAACCATAAAAATAAATAAAAACGATAAGAAAAAACATAAAAATGATTCATTAAGGAGTTTAATGACACACACACGTAAAAATAATTATACGTATAAAAATAATAAGCTATATTTTCTATAATAATTGTCAAGTATTGAGTATTGACCTGACCTGACCTGGCACGTTAGTTGGCTTAATCTGGCTTGAGCCACTCTTTTAAAAGAGGTTGGAAGGATTGTAGGACTTATAGGATTGTATTGCGTTACATACGGCGAGGTCTATAATAACGACATATTTATGACATTATTATCGACTGGTATAGCTTAAGTACAGTATTATTGTTTTTGTATAATTAATGTTATATAATATAAAAAAAAATAAAGAATGCTTTTTTGAGAATTTCTTTTGATAATGTTTTCGTTTAAAGAATTTGTATTAAATGGAGAACCTACTCTATAGTTAATACTTTAGTTAACTGGAGGACTACCAATGTTTCTTTAATTTACAGTTCATTTTGTCTTCAATTATACAAAGATTGATGATTGATAGATAATGATTTAAGGTATTAATCTATTTGTGCTTTGTGTAAACATACTTCTCTACTTACATAATCCTATCAACTGTAAGACCATTAAAATAATAATAGAGTTCAATATAATATATAACATCTTAGTAATTATGAAATCTTCATACCCTTTAGGTTTTAGTAATCAAAATATATTAAAATGCTGTGTTAAAATAAAATATATATATATGTGTATGTCTTACCACAAATGGTTCTGTATATATTATTCTTTCTTATTATGAATATTGTTTTTCTTAACGAGTAAGTAGTATTATTGTTATCATAAAATTTATTAGTTATAGTATAAAGGATAACAATAACGGCGATTTGGCCTGGTTTATTATAATAATTGACGATTCAAAAGTGCGTGTAAATTCTAATTTAAATAAAGTCCTTTTTCTTTTTAAGGCCTATTTGTCCGGAGGCTCTACTGAGATCATCGATATCAAGCATAATAGCCGATAATATTCTTCAGTCTTCTGTATAATCTGCCGCAACGTATGCAATTTGTCGCAATGTATGCATCAATTTGCTTCCGTAACAAAATACCGTTCATTGGACACCGATTTTGTTTTTGTGATATTTATTATATATTTCCCCAATAACTTTTATTGGGAAAATGTATATTCATTTTAAGTTAAAGTTTTTAATGCCAAAAAAATATTGTTTGATTATATGATATAGGCATATTCTTTAACAACATTGTTTAAATTTATTTATTTAGCTTCACGCCATATCCCTTGCGGGGTAGCCAGAGACGACGGAGCGCCAAACGCTACGGTCCCTGCATACCTCTTTCGCCTCAGTCACAGACATCAAACTCTTCATTCATGCCCTCCGGGGGGTCCCCATGCTTTTTACGTGACCTTCCTCCATTATCATAGACATTGTGTTTTCAAAGTCTTTATTATATTTATTAGTTATTAATAATTACTTAATACTTGCAAAATCTTTTTTTTTAATACCTTGTCATATTTTATCAATACGGCTAAGGTAACTAATTTTTGCTATAGGATATATTTTTTTACATTCTTCAACAAATTAACTAATTTCAGAAAAATGTTAATATTTTTTTATCAAAGAGAAAGAAAATCTTTCAATTAAATTTCAGTAACCTAAAAGCTTTTAATAATAGCAATGGGACATCTTATCCGATCAGTATAATTGAGACGTGAAATCAAACAGATCAAAGCAATTTGCGTTTTCACAAACTTTGAATAACTTTTATCCCTATGATGACATAAGAAATGTTTATGAAAAACAGAATTATTTTAAAAAGTAATAAATTGGCCAATTAAAATTTTTCTAAACAATAAAATTTGTTCGCTTTCAATTTGTCACTCTCTTTAGTTGAATACCAAATTTAAACTTACAGAGATCAAATTAAATCTTCAATATTCTTATGTTTTTTGCCAATGAATATATTAACATGTTATTTAAATGTTGAATATCTTTAAACGATTTTGGAAAGTTAACGAACAACTCGCCAAAGATAATAAGATATAATTTCATGCTCGGTAGACTCTGTATTTTGAACAAAATTTTCTCCTTTACTGTTTTCACGTTACGATGTCCTAATACAGTTTTAGAAGCATTAGACAGAATAAGGATACCTGATACATAAAACAAAAGACAAATCGAGAAGAAGTCCTAGAGTTTAAAAGCCTTCTCGTTTTTATATATTTTAAAATTGAAAGATTTCATAATTTATAAGACAATATCAATTTGCTCATGGATTAATTTGTTATATATTTTTTTGTTATTAACAAACAACTCTCTTTATCAAGTGATAATCAATGAATTTTTACGCAATTACCGTAATTTAAAGTAATAGTTGTCTTTAAAAATAAGTAAATCTGTTTATAGGAATGTGTCCAGAATTAAGTTACAACACTAACAACAAAAACTTCGAAGACTAGGCTTGGTGTGGTTATATTATTTAGTTCCAAATAGTGAAATATAATATTCTTGCAGTGAGTTAAAGATTATATGATATAAATAATATGATACAATTTGAATCCTTTTCAGGAAATACATCAAAGTTTATCAAATCAGACTACTTGTTTTACACCGACAAACGAACAAACAAAATGATAAATAGACAAAAATGGAAAAGGAACTATTTGAAATTCTATATCAATATATAAATATGTTTCCTTTTAATGTTTATATTTTTCTCTTTTTACTATTAAATATGTATATGATATTGGATATATGTATATGGTATTGATTGGCAGAGATTATATATCACTAAAATTACAGTTCTCACTTCATTTATATTTTTTTATTTATTTAAAATATTATTTGAGAAGTATATTAGTGATTGCAAAATGTATTATTTATTTATTAAATCAGTAGTTAATCACAATTCTACACCTACTGTTATAGTTAAATCTCGTCAGTTGTGGATGAATCAAACAACATTTTCTTTAATTGGTAATATCTATCAATACATCAAATTATTTTCAAGCAGCAAATAATGATATTCTTACCACGTCGTGAGGGTTATTTTACGGTAGAACTTAATATTATATAAATCGTGAATTTATCAATATACTGTTTATTTAATGTCAACACGCTGTTAGTACTCTGAACTTCCGTGAACGTGACATCTGAATGTTTCATAGAAGTGTAAATTAGTCGATGTTCAATTGAGCAACAGTTATATTAAATGTAAGTGATACGTCAAAATATCGAATAACAAATAAAATCCGCCAATTTCGAGATTATTAAGTTTTAATTCTAAAAAAAATAAACTACAAAAAACTATACGAAAATTTTTGTCCGTTAAGAATAATCAAGTGATCAATACCAGTATAACAATCCATATTAGCAATTATTAGTTTCATAAAGGCCCTATGATAATATAATAAATGCACATAAACCTAGTGTTGAATCTATGGTTTCTTTTTTAAAAATAAGATAGTTCGTTACAACAATGCCTATCATAATTTTAAATGACAATTGTCATTTAATACATAACCTCATTGTTTTTAGGGGTGAAGCGAATTATTTATAACAGAGTAAGTAATATATTAAAAATTTAAACTATGACTAACCATAGAAACCATGGTTTTATGTTACTTATTTACTTAAGTTTAAAAAAACACAACAGAAACAACTACAACTACAACACTTGATATATTATGCAGCAGCTACACACTTGCCTGAATTATGCACGCAGAACTCTGGAGCTAGAGTTGTCGTAGTATTTGCAAAACAAAACAAAAGTGGAAAAAACTGTGACTGTAGAAACAATTTAGAGATTTATGTAAATTTATATTTATTTATATTAAGAATTTTATTTAAAAATATATGTATGTAATCTATACTTTACATAATTCTTAAATAATTAGAAATTTTAATATTTTTTTTCTATAATTAGTAAATTAAATAGTTTGTTAATGGTCTGTCTAAATTGGGATTTCAAAATAATTTAATTGAAAAATATACTTAGGTATGGTAAGTAAAAAGAGTTGTTTATGTGTAGACCGCGCCTTTTAGAACATTATACAAGCACTAATTCAAGACCCTTACCGTATAACGGTAGCCTAATTTTATACACGTTAGAATCGACATGGTGTGAACAATATATTGCGGTATAATTTATAGCAACAAGGTGTCAACACACCAAAATAACAAAATATTAATTTTAAAGCTAAAATACCATAATAAAAAAAGCAAGATACTATTATAATAATTAACTTTTATTACATATAATTATGTTTATGTTGTTTTTATCTATTCTGTATTTGTCTTTCTGTACATATCAGGAAATTAAGAGTTTATTAGTAATTTTTTATATATATTTTTCAGTTTCATTTATATTATATATATTATGTCTTTCATGTATATATATATATATACAATTTTATCTTGTTTGTTCTTTATTTACGAAACAAGCGAAGTGTTGGATTTATTTACATAATTGACTAAATGTTTGTCAAACATTTGTCAAAGGGCAGGTAGGGCAGAGAAATCTATTATTGCTCTTACATATTTTGTTTAATTTTGCATTATTTTATTTGGTCTAATTAACTTTATTTTATGTAATGACGCAGAAATAATGAAATATACAGAAAAAAATATTGTTATGTTGATGATGGTATTATTATTCAGAACACGATGGAAACAAAAACATCACGTCTTTATTTATTATATACCTATTTATTACTATTCATAAGTATCTCCATTAATGGTATTATCTACATTTTCTTCATTAGATTAATAATAATAATAATAGTAAATATACTTGCACAGTAGAAGATCATATAAATAAAAAACACATTACAAGTAAAAAGCACAAGAAAATAAATAGGTGATACAAAAAAGCGGCCGTATCTCTAACAAACGATCTCTACCAGACAACCTTTGTAGTAAGGATACGCTGTGGTATTATATTAAAGAAAATAATATCATAATATTTTTTTTTGATTTTTTTTTTTTTTATGTAAATTATAATCTATATATATATACGTTTATGTAGATGAGTTATTTAAATTATAAATATAATTAAATCATTTTAAAAAATATTTATAATAGAATCACTTTAAAGTTAAACAACAAGAAAGGAAAGAAAAATAAAATTTTTATAAAATGATTCCAATTGGTTGTATGACAATAATAATATTGTATTACAATATTTTTTTCGTAAAGAACGCTTCAAATATAATGGGAATTTTTTTACAGTTTAAGTTTATCTTGTCTTCATTTGTATGTTCATACCACAAACATTTTCTTTTAAATTTATACTTCTTTTTTGAAGAATATATATTGTTCAGATTTGAAGTCCTATTATAAAATTTAAATAATACGCTTTGCACCTACTGAGGTAGATGTTACGAATTTACATGGAATATAATTCAAAAATTTATATATATATTTTTTAATACTTTCAAATATATTAGTTTTGTGTACGCTATAGCGTATACAAATTGCACATCATTATAATGAAACATAAGCTATAAGCAGAAGATGTGCTTTAGTTAGAAAGAAATCTCTGTAAACAGTGAAACAAATTCCTGAAAACATGACGGGCATGAGCTATTAGGTTTTCCTTTGACGTGGTAATAAAACAACAAACTTACTACTAGATGACATTAGAAACGGGCTTTGTTTGAACTTTTGTAACAACTTATATTTTACACAAATAAATTTTCTATATTGCGAAACTTTAAACATTGTCAATAAATAGTAGATTATATCTTATTATAAATATCGTCATTAAACCATTTACAAATAATGAATAATTTTAAAGGATAATTATGGGGTAAATATGGTACTTAGCTAAAAGACGAAATGTTATTTCTTGTATTTGCTTATATAAAGTTGTATCTCTCGGAGTGATGTAAATAGTAATATTTATATATTTTTTGCTGTAAACAAATATAAATATTAAATCTAAACAGAAATTTTTGCAAATTAACTAATTAATTTACCAGTTGGAAATAAGAACGCTTCATGTTACTTATTGTACTGTGGTTCAATTACCACAAGGGACAACTTACGCCAACTTACAACCATACGAGAATCATTCCCTAATGAGGGTAGTTTTATAAAAAAAAAAATGTGAATATACCACCATAAATTCTTCGAGAACTTTAATCAAGTAACCAGCAGGTACTATATTAAGAAATATAGTAAAGATAACTCAAGTTGTAATCATCTGTCGATTAGATTGTTCATTCTGATGACTATTCGATACACTATTGATGATATTTATAAATAAGTTAAACTCAGAAACACATTCACGTCGTACAAAATATGTTAAAAATACGGTTAACAAGCTTTGTATATTACAACGTGCGAAAAAAGAGTATACAGTTCATGTGACGGAAATAGAATCAAAATATATGAATACCATTGAAACTCTACATCTGCAATATATCTGATGTTGTGTTGTCAGACATGGACATGTGGATTTATATAATGGTTTAATTTATACGATGACACAATACCTATAAAAAGTCATTTTGAATAACGAGACATTTTTTTTGCGACAAACTCTTTCTTGTTTGTATCGCTGGCGTGCTATAATTTGAATATTTGAGAGAATAAATATATTTGTTCAAACTCTTTATTAGCCTTTATTTTTTACAAGTACGTAACGTAAGTATGATAATCTCGAATTGTTGTTGAATGTTGAGGTGAAAACAAAGATTCAACAAAACTTAACCAAATACGAGGAGATACAGCCAAGTTTTTAGATGGGATCGGAATGTGTCCGCTATATTTTGGACGTTGGTTCACGTGAGACGATGCTATGATATGATTCATATTTCTGAAGCAGGGTCTTCTCGATATTTTTACGTTAATGTAACTAGCGATGAACTTTAGAATTATCTGTATGATCCAGAAAAAAGAGTAATTCAATAGTATCCAGTAATGCCCTTGTCAAATATATTTCATTTAATATCTAAATACAACATGATTAATTTTAGAGTCAATTACAAAAATTTACTAAACTCGTTTATTAACCAACTTTTTTAAAACTCTTCCCTGCCACCCACCAACATATTTGTGACATTTTAATATATTTTTTAATTAAAATCTTAAATCTACAAACTTGAACTTAATTAAATATTAGTTATGTCTAATACCCTAATTACAAAGGTAAGGGTTACCTTTACATGTTAATGTACACCGAGTTGTGTAAATCGGATTATTTTCGATAAGTAAAATAATTAAACATTTAATTTGGTGTTGTCAGTGTTTTGACCAAATATTAATTATTAGTTTATTGAACGTAACTCAATAATTTTATAAATATAATATATTAAAAAAACTTCATTGCCTAAATAATTAGTTCTCATATGTACATGAACCTATTCGCAATCCTGATCTGCATGCAACTTTGCTGCAGGTGTTTAATAAATAATTAGACCTTTTAATACAACTACGCCCAATAAAGCGAAATTGATTAAAACTATTTGCAGGCAAAACTGAAACTTAAGTAAAATATTCGCAAGACTTTGTAAGACTTATCAGTGATATTAAAATTGACAGCAAAATCAAGGTTAGTTTTGACGTAGTATCACTGTTTATTGACATTCCAAGAGATGAGGTTATTGATATAATATGTTTATTTATGTGGTGTTCCACATCAAGTGATTATGTCAACTTTTCCGTGAGATAATCCATCCTATGTTACTTCATTTTTAGAGCATTTATTATTATTTGGGGGCTGGGGGGGTTGAAAATTAAAAACCAAAAAAAGTCACAGAAGTAGTCAAAATTTCAGTGTCGGAAAAATCTTAGAAAATTAACAAATGAAAAGAGGAAACTTTTTTGTCTGAAAAGTTTTTTGATGCGACCCCCCGTTTAGGAGATAGGGGTGGAGGGTGGTTCCCCCCTCACCCAATATATGCCGAGTGACCCGTCATAAGACTCGTAATGACTAGTAGAATACTGCTGGCTAATTTTTCTTTGTCGATCCGACCACCGCCCCCCCCCCCCCTCCACAACTAAACTAAATCATTCATCTAATCACTGTTACCTTCGCATATTGCATGTCGAGAATCGCGTGACGGGAATCTACCTAACACGATCAACCCTGTCGAATGAGGTATTTTATTTGATATCTGAGAAAAATTGCTAAACTGAAATGGTAACATTTAATATAATAAAAAAAAGTAGAAAAACAAATATCACTAGGAAACTTAAATTTTAATGAGCAATAAAATATTTTAGTGGCTGATTTTTATTTAAGGTTGCAGCCAACTAAAATGAGATATCACAAATTCTTTTGTTTCACTATATCTAATATAATTCAATACACCTTTTAATACAAAGAATTAAACAACTAGATTTTTTAATGTTTAAATTTACACTTATATAAAATCTAGACTATTTTGTTCACAATATATTTAATTTTTAATTGACAATATATGTTATATACACTCACAAAAGCACTTAATATTTATATATATAAAGAAAGCAAATATCAAATTATATGAAATAATTAAAATCGGCGTTGTATTTCGTAATTAAAAGTTTCAATAATTGAACACAGTAATATCGTAGTGAACTTCTCGATAATAAACATTGACATTGACTGATGATAAATATTTTGAAACAATTAACAAAAGACTCGAATTGAATTTTCTCATTGTACATATACTGAATATCTGACGCTAGAACGTTATTGCAATTTTATAAAATGTTATAATCTTAATATATAAAGCACAAAGACACTCACTCACTGACTCATTCATCGCTCTACAGCCCAAACCGTTATACCTAGAAAGCTGAAATTTGGACACAAGACTCTTGACATATTGAATAGGTGCAATAAGAAAGGATTTTGCAAAGGTCCAAACTGTTCCAAAGTTACAGCTAAAAAACTGCAAAGTTTACCCCCGCTCCCTTCCTTCCCCCATTCCATTTCAGTAGAAATTTAAATTATTTGGCCTCTCACTATGTTTATTCGTAGGATTAGGGTTTCGTAACTCACATATAGTTTGTGATTATTTGTGATTATTTTCTATTTACCCACATACAAATTGTGATTTTTTTCAATTAACCCACATATAGTTTGCGATTATTTGTTATTATAGTTTGCGATTCTTTGTTATAAAAATTAACAGTTTTTTTTTCTTTTCAATTAGGGTATTCCTTATTTTTACATTTAGCTCAACTTCATACGGTACCCTTATACCCTTATAAACCTCTCGTGACAGGCTTCAGTTTCCGTGTGGACAACAAAGAATTAATCAAAAATGCTTTGAAGGACAGCTTTAGAGTGAATTATGGAAAGAGTAATAACCATATTATATAATACATATATTAAATATAAACATGTTATGTAACAAATAAATGTTTATAAAAGTAATATAAGCTTAAATTTTGTGGTTAATGAACATACAATTGAAACATAAATCAGTGATCAAAACTCAAATTCTAATATAATTAATAATAATACTATTAAAAATTATATTATATAGATTACTTTTTTATCAATGTAACCGATGAAGCACGTTACCAACTAAACGCTCTACTTGTTATTTAGACTGCTGCTGAGTGGTTTAAGTGGGATGACTCTCTCAAATATTTTTGTGTAAAAAGCAATTATAGTTTATAATTTGGGGTAAGTAAACAGCCGAGTATAAAACGTGCTATAACGATCCTAATGACAGTAGAACTGTGTTTTTATTTATCGTAACTAAAACTATGCTTTAGCTAGCTAAAGCTATGCTTGGAGCTACTGTTTACCAAAACTAATTATATTTCCAATGCACAATTTACATTTGCACAGAAATATACTGTACAGTAAATATTCAGATCAAGGTAGGGCACTACGAAAAGAATACAATTCAATGAAGTTGCAAAATTTATATATATATTTCAATACTAATTTATAATTTTATTTTTATCGTACTCAATTTATAATTTTTTATGATTATTTAAACAACTACATAATTTATTTATTCGTATTTATGCTTCTTGCATGCAATATATTTATTTTTCTTTCTGAATTATACGATTGGTACAACTCAGCTTAACACTATCTAAAAGTCTAAATACAATGGGCAAAGTTGAAACTATTTTAAAGTTGCTTTAAGAAAGCTTTTATCGCAATAAAAGCCTTTCTTCTTACTTTTTTAAAAGTTTTCTCTAAAACAAAAATAATTTGTATCTCAAGCAACAAATGAGCTTCTGAAATGACTTAAACTTAGACATTAAATCAGTCTGAAGACCTTCATTGTTCTATTGCTTCTTGCAGATGCAGACGCACGGCGAATGACTTTAAAAAAAAAAGATTTTATTAAATATAGAATAACTTTAATGAACAAGTAATAACTTAGGCTACCTTAACAAGACTAACTTAATATTAATACAATGTCTTAAATACTATCGAGTCGGCCATCCAGAAGGGTATTGTTCGCATCATTCGAATATGAGCGTGCGAACATTGCGAGATGCCGACACAGCGGGATGGGCTGGTGTGACTGTCGAGTCAGCTGTTTGGACTGACGTAACTACTTAATCTTGCCATAAATATTGTTACAAAAAGCAATATTTTTTTTGTACGTAACATATATTATAATTTCAGTGTGTTAGTTTTATACGTTAATATAAAACCATTAAAAGTATTTAAAGCTCATTCATAGTGGCCTCCATTGGCTGTAATACAGTCTATTAAACTTATCCTAGGCCAGTTATCAATCCGCAGTACTGCGCCGGGGCCGGACGGTATTCCGGGGCGAGTTCTATCCCTCGCCCTGGAATACCTGGGGGGCAGGCTTCGGGAACTGTTCAACCTTTGTTTGCGCACTGGACAGTTCCCGAAGGCCTGGAAAGAGAGCAGATTGTGCCTGTTGCGGAAGGAGGGTCGTTCTGCCGACTCCCCTTCCGCATACAGGCCAATCGTGCTGCTGGACGAGACGGGCAAACTCTTCGAGAGAGTTCTCTGTGCCCGTCTCGTCCAACACCTCGAGGAGGTGGGGCCGGGTCTCTCGGATGCCCAGTTCGGCTTCAGGGCGGGTCGATCGACGATCGACGCCCTGAAGGCTCTGAGAGACCTGACCCAAGAGGCAACTCGCGAGGGGGACGTGGTCCTGGCGGTGTCGCTGGACGTCGCCAATGCCTTCAACAGTCTTCCGTTTGAGACATTGGTTGAGGCACTCCGGTTCCATGGAGTGCCTCCCTATCTTCGGAGACTGCTGGGGGCCTACCTGCAGGACAGAGAGGTCCTGTGGGTTGGCGGCGACCAGCGGATATACCGGCGTAGCGTATGCCGCGGGGTTCCACAGGGGTCCGTCTTGGGCCCCGTCTTGTGGAACCTCGGGTACGAGTGGCTGCTCCGCTGTCCTCTCCTGCCGCGGATGAGGGTGTTGTGTTACGCAGATGACACCCTCGTCACATGCAGGGGAGGAACGTATGCGGAGGCGGCCCGTCTGGCAGCAGTCGGTGCTACGCTGGTTGCGGACCGCATAGGGCTGTTGGGATTGGAGGTCTCCGTATCCAAAACGGAGGCCATCCTCTTCCACGGCCCTCGCCGGGGTCCCCCTCGCCGGGCGTCCATCTCCGTCCAGGGTCAGGAGGTGATGGTGAAGGCCCAGTTAAAATATCTGGGTCTCACCCTGGACGGAAGATGGAACTTCGGGGCTCATTTCTCCCTTCTGGCCCCGAAGTTACTGTCCACCGCGGCTGCCTTGGGAAGGCTTCTGCCCAACGTCGGTGGGCCGCAGGCTCCGTGCCGGCGACTCTATGCCGGCATCGTGAGGAGTATGGCGCTGTACGGTGCCCCCATATGGTCGGGGTCTCTCACCGCCGATTCCAAGACCCTCTTGCGAAGGACGCAGAGGGTCTTAGCGGTGAGGATGATCAGGGGGTACCGTACAGTGTCGTACACTGCGGCCACACTCCTGGCGAGCGATCCGCCTTGGGAGCTGCAGGCGGAGGTGCTCGCCGGGGTGTATTGGCACCGGGCGGAAGCCAGGACCAGAGGAGTAAGGTCCGAGGCAGCTCGAATCAGGGCTTCAGCTCACCGAGCCCTGATTCGACGGTGGACGAGGGACTTAGAGTCCCCTGCCGCCGGTCTGACGACAGTGGGGGCAGTTCGCCCCCACTTGGATCGTTGGATCAACCGGCGACACGGGACTCTGACGTTCCGTCTTGTGCAGGTGCTCACGGGGCACGGATGCTTCGGAAAGTACCTGCACAAGATTGCAAGAAGGGAGGAGGCCCCGTCCTGCCACCACTGTGACGAGTCCGTCGACACGGCTCGTCACACCGTGGCGGAGTGCGCAGCCTGGGGTCATCAGCGCGCTGAGCTGGTGGCCGTGGTTGGCGGGGACCTCTCGTTGCCGCGCCTTGTTGGCGCGATGGTCGGCAGCGAGAGGTGTTGGGCCGCTATGGCCTCCTTCTGCGAGCAAGTCATCGCCGCGAAGGAGGCCGCGGAGCGGGTCAGGGAGCAAGCCTCTCCCTCTGACCCGCTCCGCCGGGGGAGGCTGGGAAGAAGGAGGCGGGAGTACGCCCGCCGCTTCCTCTCCCAGCAGTAGGCCTTGGTGAGAGGGGGGGGTGACCCCTCTCACCTACCATAGGCCTACGCCGTGAGGGTGTCCTAAGTTGCTCGGGGCACCCTCGCACGGGGGGTAACCGCCGGGGCGGCACGGTGAGTGCTAACGCGATCCCGTGTCGTCCCATTAAGGCGTTGAGGGCAACCGTTGGTTTTTTAGTGGGTAGCCTTAAAAATGGCGGCGTCCTCTATGCCGCCGGGTAGTCCCACATAACCCTCCGGCCATCACCTTCCTGGTCGGCGGGTATCCGTAACGGATTTTTCCAACGCAAAAAAAAAAAAAAAAGGCCAGTTATCAATAGCAGTACGTACTCTTTTTTTGGGAAATTCTTCACTGCCATTCGTATGGATTATTTAAGGGACGCCAAATTGTCATGGCATTTAGAGCAAGCTCTACTCTCTAAAACTGACCATATATCATAATCTAGTGAGTTAATTAAGGTCTCGAACGTTCGTTTCTAACCAAGATTGTATGGAGAGACCGAGATTTATGACCCAGCGCCGAGTCTTGTTGACAGAATTATTCTTGGTTATAAAACATGGTGTTGCTAAGGGGAAAAACTACCTTCTCAAGAGTGGTATTTTGAGATACTTGTGCTAATGTTTCGATACCTTTTTCACAATAATATGGCTGAGTAACTCCATCATAGTTAACAACCCACCAAACCTTTACTGATGTCGGAAAATGCCCATGTTTTATTCTGTTGACAAATTGGGTTATCATATATATGATCATTTTATTTTTAATATTGATAAATTGATGAATATTTTCTCATCCTTAAACAATTATTATCTGCCATTTGCGTACCGTACCGCTTTAGTAGTTGTTTTGATTTTAGTAACCTATTCTTTTTTAAGTTATCAGTTAAGAATTGACCATAACATTCTCTTATATGTTTCTACATACATACATACTTAGGACTAGAAAGTCCTAAGTCATCTTTTAAAATACGCGACATGTTTATAAATGCTATCTTCATCTCCCGAAATAAAATCTTTTGCTTTCTTACAGGATTTCTTCGAATTCTTTCCCTTTTTATTTAAAAAGTAATTAATATAAATAAAGTGAATAATAAAAACAAATACTGATTTGTGTCACTTTCATATTGTTAGGTTTATTAGTTTTTATTACGCATTATTTGAATGCATCTTTTCTCGTTTTTTTCCTAATATGCCAAAGTACGGGTTTCTTAAAATAATAATTAAAAAAGCATCCATGCAACACATTACTCCGTCTCATTACTATTTTGTAGATTTTTAATTAATTTTACATCCAACATCTCTTGATCGTTTTGGTAACGTCAGTAACCAACTTGTCTTGTTTTTTTAAGTCATACTGAAATATAAATAACAACTTTTTTATTTTTGTCTGTTTGCTTACCTGTCTAAGTCTAAAAGCTATTTTACCGATTCCGATACAAAATTGTATATACCAAGAAAATGTCATTGAATAAATAACAGGCCATATAAAAGATTTGTATTGTATAATTCTATAACAAATGTAGATTTTTTAAAATATAGCTATTATGAATACAGACTCCATGATACTATGTAAAAGTAATTTTATGAATATTACTTACTTGTTATTATTGTAATAAAAAATCTTTGTATCATTCTAGGTGAAAAAAAATTGTCAATATGCGCTAGGATTGCGGTGACATGAAATTGATGTCATATTTTGTGGTATAAAACAATGGCCTACCATCATATAACGAGTATAACAATGTAAGTATAAAATGTGAGTTGCATTAAATTCATACATTCAATTCATAACGGTTGCCATTTTTGTCTTTTGTTATTATTTCACGAACCATAATACGTATCTACAAACCCTGTCAAAAGGTTTTAACGTTATTTTAAAAACGTGACATTTTGTTTAGATAATAGTTATATAGAACAAAGTTTTATTATATTAGAACACTGATATTTTACATGTTTATTTTTTAACATAAAAAGTAAAGAATAAGTTGTAAAAATTAACACAGGGATTTAAATCAATCAAAATTTGTTACATTTAAACTACTCCCGTTTTTTTATATTCTAAATATAATAGCATATAAGTGCGTGGTTTAGATAGAGTATTAAGTTATTATCTTCTCAAATAAGTATCTGGTTTATCTAAGTTTATCCTATTTTACTTTAACCATATATATAAAACTTAAAACAAGTTATGACACTCAGGAAAACCTGTTATCGGAATAACCTAAAGTGGATTTAATTATAAACATTGCAGAATTATATAACTTCGGTATTCCATATAGCGGTCATGTGGCACTGACATTATTTTATATTTTCTGAAGTAATATTACCGCTAATAATACATCCATGTCCTTATATAATGAAACGTCGCCGTTCTTCAATATTTTGTTATTTCGCGTCTATGCTTCAAGAAGAAAATGAACGTATCGCTGGTCATCGCGAACAATCAACGTGGACACCAACCTAATAATATCAATTTAAAAAGTAATTAATCCGCCCGATACCGATCGTATATCTCGGATGAAAAATTAAACAATTTATGTGCTATGAAATTAAAACTAAAATTTCTGTCACATTAGTGTTAAAGTAATTTAAAATAAACTAACTAAGAATTATTATAATTTATTCAAAATTGCAAATCCCAAACAGTAATTCGAAACAAAAGTACAACAGAAAAAAGTTATATTAGATAAATTTATACTTTATTTGAGCAAACTTATTTTAGGATTTACAAGTAAGTTGCATTGGAAAGATGAAAGCAATTGAAAATGAAATGGCAAACGTGATTCTTTTTGCCAGCAAAGATATGAAAAAATTAACTCACATCTCTGGAGATTTTATATTTCTCAGAAAATATCTAATATCATACGTAGTTAATTTAAAATGAGAGAAAATTGAAATTTGCTAGTGCATAAATAAAAAAGATATTAATATGTAGCTACATATTAATAAATTGACATTGAAGATAAATAAACTGATAACCTATTTAAAGAAGAAGTTATTTCAAAGTTTTCAACAGATTCACAAAATCTGTTTATAAATAAATAATCATCAATAATAACGAGAAAATCATATTTATTTATTTATTTATTTATTTATGTACCCGGAAAAAATACAATTTACAATCTAAATAAAATAAAATGTACACAAAAAGGATGACTTATCTCTTAAAAGAGATCTCTACCAGCAACCCTTTATTATAGGAGAAAATATTTATATAGTTGCGGTATAGGTATAATAAATATAAATATAAATACAAATATATATAAATGATAAAAGTATAAAAAAATATTTATAAATATATTAAATACATACAGATTACATACATACACATTTATATATGAGTATATAAACACACATATTACTTAAATGTACATAAATATAAACATAATACATACTTACATAAATATAATATATATACCGAGGACATTTTAGAGGGAGAGGTAGTAATTCTTCAGTCTAAACTTAAAGGAAATAATAGTGGGGCAATCTTTGTACAAGTGAGGAGGTAATGAGTTCCAAAGTTGAGCGGCGCGAACAGAGAAGGATTTGCGGTATTGGGCAGTGTTATAATGCGGCACCTCAAGAAACTTTAAAGAAATACAAGAGCGTTCTGGCAATTGTCTAGGTGGACATAGTTGTAAGAGATCTTGCAAGTAAGAAGGAGAAGATTTTTGTAGAACTTTATAGAGAAGTGTTAGTACATGCACATTCCGGCGAAAGCGGATAGGGAGCCACTTTAACTCACGGCGGTATTCCGAAATGTGATCAAATTTACGCAAGCCGTAGATAAAGCGAATGTATAAATTCTGAAGTCGTTCGAATTTATCAAGCAGCTCCTCAGTCGCATCTAAATAACAAATGTCAGCGTAGTCAAGGAGAGGAAGAAGAAGAGATTGGGCTAGAATAATTTTAGTTTTAAAGGGAAGTTAATTTTGAAGACGTTTAAGTGAATGTAACGATCGATATAAGCGCTTGCTTATGTCGCTGAATTGAGCCACCCAAGTGAAATGGGAGTCTAAGGTTAATCCCAGATTTTTTACGGTATCTAGGTACTGTAATGGTATACCATCGTAAAAAATGCAAGGCAAGGTCGAGAAATACATACTTAGTCGAATCGAAAATAATTGGGATCAACTTTATGACTTTATGGTATATCATTGACATACATAATAATATATTAAAACGATAAATTTGACGTCAAATTTACCGTTATATATATATATACATATATATACATGATATTTCCGTTATGCTATTTCTGGGTACAATTTATAACTGACCTTTTAGAGTCTCTGTAGTTATGTTATATGGTACATTATAACAAAACACGGTAAAAAGATCGGGTGCACAGAGCTTTTAAATAAATTGGTTTAAGTATACCGATAAGAAAAGAATTTCTTTTTAAAAATGTATCTCTTTCAATATTAATAAGTTATGATATTTGTTTACTGACCAAAATTATATAGTATAGAGCCTAGGTTTTGAGGAAGACTATAACTTTCGAAACCAATCCGTTTCAGCTTATTTGAATGGCTCCGTCGCTGTAATACAAGTACAGAAGATTTACAACGTTATATATACTTGCAGTTATTTATTAATACACGGTAAGTACTTACCATTGTAAATTGCTTATCTATTTTATAGTTTCTAATTCTCCTTATATTGATAAATATTATATTACCGCAATTGTATGTAGTTTTTTGATCTCGTACTTTAGTTGAAAGTTCAAGGTGTAATATTCTCTTATTATTTTGTATTAAATTATTATACATACGCTTTTCATATGCCTTTCTTCTAAATCTCTTACATCACTTACCGTGTATCAGAGAATAAATTAAAATGAGATGAAAGATAATATTATACTTAAGTAATTAATTTTGTTATAAACAATGTTTTTTTTTAAAGTAAATCCTATTACAATTGAATTTTTTTTAAGCAATTAAACAATATTATTTATTCAATATCGAAATATCAACTCTGTTTATCGTACAGAATTTGAATAGCCGAGTTGGGGGATGATTGGATGAAAAGTTAGAAAGACTTATTTTAATACATCCGAGGAATTTCATAACAATGCAAAGTGCATTACATATAACTAAAACAACGATTAAAAACCATGTAGTCAACCATTAAACAGAAAAAAAAAAACATAAAAAAGATTCATTAAGGAATTTAATGACACACACCCGTAAAAATAATTATACGTATAACAATAATAAGCTATATTTTCTATAATAATTGTCAAATATTGAGTATTGACCTGACCTGACCTGGCACGTTAGCGGGCTTAATCTGGCTTGAGCCACTCTTTTAAAAGAGGTTGGAAGGATTGTAGGATTTATAGGATTTTATTGCGTTACATATGGCGGAAGTCTATAATATTAAGATATTTATGACATTATTATCGACTGGTATAGTTTAGGAACAGTGTTTTTGTTTTTAAATTATTAATTTTATATAATATTTAAAAAAACAAAGAATGCTTTATTGAGAATTTCTTAAGATAATGTTTTCGTTTAAAGAATTTGTATTAAATGGGGAACCTACTCTATAGTTAATATTTAGTTAACTGGAGGACTACCGATGTTTCTTTAATTTACAGTTCATTTTGTCTTCAATTATACAAAGATTGATGATTGATAGATAATGATTTAAGGTATTAATCTATTTGTGCTTTGTGTAAACATACTTCTCTACTTACATAATCCTATCAACTGTAAGACCATTAAAATAATAATAGAGTTCAATATAATATATAACATCTTAGTAATAATCCAATCTTCATACCGTTTAGGTTTTAGTGTCAAAATATATTTTTATTTTAATAACAGATTACAGAATATATATATATATATATATATAAATATATGTGTGTTAGAATAATATTATTCTATCTTATTATGAATATTTTTTTTCTTATCGAGTAAGTAGTATTATTGTTATCATAAAATTTATTAGTTATAGTATAAAGGATTACATTAACGGCGATATGGCCTGAAAATAAATTATTTTTAGCGGTAACTACCTGGGTAATTTTTTCTGACTCTTTTAGATCTACTGGGTGCATTATGCCACTTCCTTAGAAGTCATTACTTGCAGTAGCGACGGGAGCCATGTTGCCCCCTCCCCTCAAATATGGCGAAGGGGGTGATGGCTGATCCTTGCATTATGCTCTTGAACCGGTGCAGCTTGCTGTAGCTGGTCGTCTTGGTAGGTTTCTGGTCAGCTGCTGTATTATTGTACTTGCGGAAGCGGTAGACCCTTGCATTATGCTCGTGAATTGGTGAAGTTTGCGGTCTCTGGTCGTTTTGCTAGCCACGGATTTTTTTCTTATTATTATATAATCATTAGGCGAGCTTATAGATTTAATTGCGATGATTCTAGTTGTTCGTACATAACTCACTAAATATATAATATTACGTTCACAATAAAAAAGGTTTTTTTCACAATTTTTACTTGGAAAATTTAATTTACAGAAGGACTTTGTCGATAAGTATGGTATCAAAGTAGGCCCTCCTACCACTTCCATTTGACGTACACTAGTGGTCACAGGTATGGATTCAAAGTGGAAAAGATATGAATAAATAAATAATAAAATGGATTTAGCGAATATCTGAGTTATGAATAATGCGCTCGAACTGCGCTAGATGGAACTAAAATAAAATAAAAGGTAATTAACATATATTATTCACTTAAAAAATAACTAATAGTTGCCAACAGTGCGTAAGATATAACAGAAGCCGATCGACTAAGGCGAAAGCTATATTGCCGGTCATTGATTAACTCGTGATAATCGAGGAACGTTAGAAGCTGTATGTTTATGATGCTCTCGATTACTTCGGAGAGAAGAGAGGTAATGGCGACAGGTCTTTAGTTAGCTCAGTCCGAACTATTACCTTTTTTAGGGTCGGGTGGACAAGGGCACGCTTTCATGAAACTGGACTACGCTTTTAAGGTAAGAGTACCGAAATAGACAGGTTAGCTCTGGTGTCAACTGAGGCATACATGTTCTTAGTATCAATGGAGAAATGCCATCCAGCCTATTTGACTTAAGGACGTCCAAGGGAAATAGAGACTGTCGAATGGTTTTTGGGCGAAAGAATATTTTTGGCATTGAGCTCTGACACCGCGAGATGATCGGCGATTTTCTAGGTCGTTCAAAAAAGAGTGCCCAAGAGATTAGCTTTGTCTTTTGCCGTGTGGGCTAGAGGGTCGTTCCCAGTATGCATTGGCGGGAGGGATGGCCGATAAAAGTTTCCCAGAGTGGCTTTAGAAAGCGCCTAGACCTGCGCGTGCCAGCCGGGCAATTTGCCAGCTGATCCTCAATTTTCACGATTATATTTCCTCTTCAGAATTCTAGAGTTCGGATCCTTAGTGACTAACGCATTAACCACGGTACCACAAAGCTTAGTACAAATAGTTCCATGCCTTGTAATATCACATCAGCTAAAGCAGCGCAATCACTGGGATCATAGGAATCACACAAAAAATTACTTCACTCCATCTCAATCTGGAGCTTTCTGGATGGGTAGTAAACAGAAGATCTAGCAAAGAGGGTATATGGCTGTCCACGTAGACGAGTGTACATCTTAACCAGCTGGAACAGATCATTTGCCAGAGCAAAGGTAAAGACAGACCTCCCCGCGTAGCCGGTGGCACGTGACCCTAGCAAATCGGTCTAGTGCGCATTGAAGTCCCCGAAGATGAAGCCTTCGGCGGAGGCAGTCTAAAAAAGCAGGTCGTCAATATTCTCTTGAACGCTTTGCATGTCGACGCGCAGCCAGAGTACTGATAGGTCCCAACCTTCATCATTCTGAAGGCGAAGATAGCAGGTACCCCCCCCCCCCTCCCCCTTCGAAAAAGTAACAATAACTTTTAATAATAGCAACGGGACATCTTATCCGATCAGTATAATAGAGACGTGAATTCAAACAGATCAAAGCAATTTGCGTTTTCATAAACTTTGAATAATTTTCCGTATTAATCCCTGTAATAATAATCGATGTTTATGAAAAACAGAATAATTTTAAAAAGTAATAAATTGGCCAATTTAAATTTTTCTAAACAATAAAATTTGTTCGCTTTCAATTTGTCACTCTCTTTAGTTCAATACCAAATTTAAACTTACAGAGATCAAATTAAATCTTCAATATTCTTATGTTTTTTGCCAATGAATATATTAACATGTTATTTAAATGTTGAATATCTTTTAACGATTTTGGAAAGTTAACGAACAATTCGCCAAAGATAATAAGATATAATTTCATGCTCGGTAGACTCTGTATTTTGAACAAAATTTTCTCCTTTACTGTTTTTACGTTACGATGTCCTAATACAGTTTTAGAAGCATTAGACAGAGTACAGATACCCGATACATAAAACAAAAGACAAAGCGGGAAGAAATCCTAGAGTTTAAAAGCTTTCACGTTTTTATATATTTTAAAATTGAAAGATATCATAATTTATAAGACAATATCAATTTGCTCATGGATTAATTTATTATATTTTTTTTGTTATTCTCAAACAACTCTCTTTATCAAGTAATAATCAATGAATCCTGCTTTTTTCGCAATTACCGTAATTTAAGGTAATAGTTGTCTTTAAAAATAAGTAAATCTGTTTATAGGAATGTGTCCAGAATTAAGTAACAACACTAATGACAAAAACTTCGAAGACTGGACTTGGTGTGGTTATATTATTTAGTTCCAAATAGTGAAATATGATATTCTTGTAGTGAGTTAATTGATTTAAAATAATATGATATAATTTGAATCCTTTTTAGGAAATACATCAAAGTTTATCAAATCAGACTACTTGTTTTACACCGACAAATGAACAAACAAAATGATAAATAGACAAAAATGGAAAAGGAACTATTTGAAATTCTATATCAATATATAAATATGTTTACTTTTAATGTAAATATTTTTCTCTTTTTACTATTAAACATGTATATGATATTGGATATATGTATATGGCATTGAGTGGCAGAGATTAATTACCATTAAAATAACAGTTCTCACTTCATTTATATTTTTTTATTTATTTAAAAATATTGTTTAAGAAGTATATTAGTGATTGTGAAATGTATTATTTTTTTATTAAATCAGTATTAATCTATCTATAGTTCTTGTGCGTTCTTTATTTACGAAACAAGCGAAGTGTTGGATTTATTTACATAATTGACTAAATGTTTGTCAAACATTTGTCAAAGGGCAGGTAGGGCAGAGAAATCTATTATTGTTCTTACATATTTTGTTTAATTTTGCATTATTTTATTTGGTCTAATTAACTTTATTTTAAGTAATGACGCAGAAATAATGAAATATACAGAAAAAAATATTGTTATGTTGATGATGGTATTATTATTCAGAACACGATAGTAACAAAAACATCACGTTTTTATTTATTATATACCTATTTATTACTATTCATAAGTATGTCCATTAATAGTATTATCTACAGAATTTTCTTTATTAGCTTTCAAGCATAAAGTATAATACTAATTTAACTTTTGTATGTATTTATAAACTTTATTAAAAATAATTAATGTAATATTATAATAGACATATATAACCGAGTCTAGAGCCTAGAATGGGTAATGAGAAAGAACATCTAAAAAATTCCAATTCGTTGCTGTCATATGCAAGTTATCTAATAACAGAGGAATTATATTTTTGCCGTGCAGAAGAATTGGTTTGTATAAATGTTTGACATGTTTGTTTCAGAGTGTCATTTTTTTCATATCTATATTGTAAATTATACCGTCTATTTGTTTATTTGCCCAGTAAATATTTCATCCGTTATATTAATAATAATAGTAAATATACTTGCACAGTAGAAGATCATATAAATAAAAAACACATTACAAGTAAAAAGCACAAGAAAATAAATAGGTGATACAAAAAAGCGGCCGTATCTCTAACAAACGATCTCTACCAGACAACCTTTGTATTAAGAATACGCTGTGGTATATTAAAGAAAAAAATATCAAAAATATACAGTATTTATATATACCGAGATACATACATATTTATATAATACATAGTGTACATGTTGGGTATACAAAAATTATGTGAATTATAATCTATGTATACACGTTTATGTAGATGAGTTATTTAAATTATAAATATAATTAAATTATTTTAAAATATATTTATAATAGAATCACTTTAAATTTAGACAACAAGAAAGGAAAGAAAAATAAAAGTTTTATAAAATTATTTCAATTGGTTGTATGACAATAATAATATTGTATTACAATAATTTTTTCGTAAAGAACGCCTCAAATATAATGGTATTTTTTTTTACAGTTTAAGTTTATTTTGTCTTCATTTGTATTTTCATACCACAAACATTTTCTTTTAAATTTATACCTCTTTTTTGAAGAATATGTATTGTTCAGATTTGGAGTCCTATTATAAAATTTAAATATTAAGTCACGAGACTACTCACGATGAGCGCTCTGCACCTACTGTGGTAGGTGTTACGAATTTACATGGATATATATTTTTTAATACTTATAAACATATTCGTTTTGTGTACGCTATTGCGTATACAAGTAATCGCACATCATTGTAATGAAACATAAGCTATAAGCAGAAGATGTGCTTTACTTAGAAAGAAATCCTTCACGACTCTGTAAAGAGCGAGACAAATTCAAAAACATGACGGGCATGAGCTATTAGGTTTTCCTTTGAGGTGGTAATAAAGCAAGAAGCAACTATTAACTCGTCGCAACTTACTACTAGACCTTCGTAACTGGCTTTGTTTGAATTTTGTAACCATTTGAATTTTACACAAATATTTTTTTTATAGTACGAAACTTTAAACATTACCAATAAATAGTAGATTATATCTTTTTATAAGTATCGTCATTATATCATATACAAATTACGAATATTATGAAAGGATAATTATGGGACCAATATGGTACTTAGTTAAAAGGCGAAATGTTATTTCCTTTATTTGCATATTTAAAGTATCTATCTCTTAGAGTTATGTCAAAAATATTATTTATATTCTTTTAAGAGACAGACGTAAATATTAAATCTAACATATAAGTTTTTGCAAATTAACTAATTAATTTATCTATTGGAAATAAGAGCGCTTCATGTTACTTATTGTAATGTGGTTCAATTACCACAAGGGACAACTTACACCAACTTACAACCATACGAGACTCATTCCCTAAGTGGAGAAGTTTTATAAAACAATAAAAAATGAATGTGCTAAAAACACTTAAGGCATAAGGGAAAGACTAATCAAGTAACTGGTACATGAAATATTAAGAAATATAGTAACGGTAACTCAAGCTGTAATCAACTGTGGGTTAGATCATCCATTCTGATGACTATTCGATAGACTATTGATGATATCTTAATATATAAAGCACAAAGACACTCACTCACTGACTCATTCATCGCTCTACAGCCCAAACCGTAATACTTAGAAAGACTTAGACACAAGACTTTTGACATATTGAGTAGTTGTAATAATAAAAGGATTTTGCAAAGGTCTAAACCGTTCCAAATTTACAGCTAAAAAGTTGCAAAAAATAACGCGCCTGTTTGATACCTCCTAGGTGGTGTGGAAATTCAAACAAAATGATCACTTTCGCCGTCGTCGCGAAGCATGGGTATAATATATAAAACACAAAGACACTCACTGACTGATTCACTGACTCATTCATCGCTCTACAGCCCAAATCGTAATACCTAGAAAGCTGAAATTTGAAATAAGAAAGGATTTTGCAAAGGTCCAAACCACTCAAAAGTTACAGCTAAAAAACTGCAGACTTTACCCCCCGCTCCCTCTCTACTCCCATTGCATTGCAGTAGAAATTAAAATTATTTGGCCAGTCACTATGTTTATTCTCAACACGCTGCGATGTGAGAAACAAGAATGTACCTATAACCCAATAGAAATGAAACTCTGTAGTTATCAAACTCAAGGCTTTCTCGCACTGATAGCGAGTCATAATGGGTTGGAGGATAGAGTGTGTATGTGTGAAGGGTAGGTTCATGGGTTCAATACTCACGAAATTCAGTTTTTTTTTGTTTATTCCCGTCGCGAAGCACTGGTAACCTGCTAGTTTATAAATAAAACAAACTCACAAACACGTTACCTTGGCAATAAATATATTAAAAATACGGTTAACAAGCTTTGTACATTATTACGTACGAAAAAAAGAGTATACAATTCATCTGACGGAAATACAATAAAAAAACATGAGCACCATTGAAATTTTACCTCTGCAGCATAACTGAAGTTGTGTTGTCGGACATGGACATGTGGTTTTATATGATGGTTTAATTTATGCGATGTCATAATACCTATAAATGTCATTTTGAATAACTAGACATTTTTTGCGACAAACTCTTTTGTGTTCGTGTCGCTAGAGGGCTATAATTTGAATATTTCGTTATTTAAGAGAATAAATATAGTTGTTAAAAGCCTTTATTAGCCTTTATTGATGATGATATTTTTTTTGATGATACTTTCGAATTGTTGTTCAATGTTCAGATGAAAATAAAGATTCAACAAAACTTAACCAAATACGAGGACATACAGCCCAGTCTTCAGATGGGATCGGCCATATGCCGAATGTGTCTGCCATATTCTGGACTGAGACAATGCCATGATATGATTCATATTTATGAAGCAGGGTGTTCCCGCTATTTTTGCGTTAACGTAACTAGCGACGAAATTTGGAATTAACTGTATGATCCAGAAATAAAGACTAAGACAATAGTATCCAGTAGAGACAGAGT
The DNA here is from genome assembly GCA_918358695.1 of Melinaea menophilus ssp. n. AW-2005. NCBI lineage: Eukaryota > Metazoa > Arthropoda > Insecta > Lepidoptera > Nymphalidae > Melinaea > Melinaea menophilus. The sequence goes on from OU911052.1 coordinate 910,293, forward strand.
CAAAGATTTTTGATTTAATATGTAAATACAACATGCCATCGTTAAACATTTTAGAGACAATTATAAAAATGTATTAGTCTCGTTTAATACTTAACATTTTTTTAAACTCATCCCTGCCACCCACCAGCTTTAATATTTCTGACATTGTTATATATTTTTTAATTAAAATTTTATTCTACAAAATTAAACTTGATTAAAAATTATTTAAGATATTAAGTCTAATAACCTAATAACAAAGGTTAAACATTAAATTTGGTGTTGACAGTGTTTTAACCAAATACTAATTATTATTTTATTAAAAGTATCAAAATATTTTTATAAAATGTTATTAAAAAAACTTCATTTCCTAAACAATTAGTTCTTATATTAACATGAACATATTTGCAATCCTGATCTGTATGCAACTTTGCTGCAGGGGTTTAATAATTAGACCTTTTAATACAATTACGTCCAATAAATCAAACTTTATTAAAACCGTTTACAAATAAAATTGAGACTTAAGTAAAATATTCGCAAGACTTTGTAAGACTTATTAATGATATTAAAATTGAAGACACCGAAAACAAGGTTAGTTTTGACGTAGAATCATTGTCTATCAACATTCCAAAAGATGAGATTATTGATATAATTTGATTATTTAGCAAAAAAAATCTTTTACAGTGGTTAGATGGGTGATTTAAATTTAAGGTTGCAGCCAACTAGATATTAAAAATTCTTTTGTTTCACCATCTCTAATACATTTATATTATTAGATATCTTTTAATATAGGCAATTAAATCACCAGATTTTTTAATGTTTTAATACAATTTTGTTCATAATGAAGTTCGTTTTTAATTGACTGTATATGTAATATAAACAAAAACACTTAATACACATAAAGAAAGCAAATATCAAATTATATGAAATAATTAAAATCGCCGTTGTATTTCGTAATTAAAAGTTTTAATAATTGAATACAGTAATAACGCAGTGAACTTCTCGATAATAAACATTGACATTGACTGATGATAATTATTTAAATTAAAAGGTAAAAGTCAACAAAAGACTCAAATTGAATTCTCCCATTGTACATAAACTGGATTTCGCCGTTACTTGACGCTAGAATGTTATAAAAATCAGATAAAATTGTATAACCCTGTTATTATCACATCTATATCCCACGTTTTATATACGATATTTATCGAATCAAATTTTAGTTAACAAGTTTTAGGTAAAAAAAACACTAAAATATAAAAATTAAAAGGAGCCTTTTTTTCAATTAAGGTATTTTTTATTTTTATATTTTCTAAACTTCATGCGGTACCCTTATACCCTGATAAACCTCTCGTGACAGGCTTCAGTTTCCGTGCGGACAACAAAGAATTAATCAAAAATGCTTTGAAGGACAGCTTTACAGTGTATTATGATAAGAATAATAATCACATTATATAATATATTAAATATAAACATGTTATAAAAACACACATTTTTCTAAAAGTAATATAAGCTTAAATTTTGTGCTAAATGAACATTCAAATGAAACATAAATCAGTGATCAACATTAAAATTCAAATAAAAAAAATAATAATATTATTAAAAATAATATAATTTTAATTACTTTTTTTACCAATGTACCCGAATGAAGTATCTTAAAAACTAAACGCTACTAGTTTTTTAGAATGCTGCCGAGTTGTTTAAGAGGGATGACGCTCTCAAATAATTTTGTGTTTGTTCTAGTATCCCGTTTCTCTATATACCATCTCTTTATACGAGTACTTACTGAATAGCAACATGTCTGCGTCTTTACATATTTGCCAATAAGCAACATAGACGAAAGTACCACCAGCACCACGTGTTCGATTACCAAATAACCGCGATAACGATTAAAAATAATAAATATTAGTAAATAAAAGAAAATTTATTTTTTTAAATGTGAAATTTAACTTAATAACGTACTATAACGACCATAATGACAGTAGTTTTTATTTATCGTAATTGAAACTATGCTTTAGCTAGCTGAAGCTATACTTGGAGCAGCTACTAAAACCAATTATATTTACAATTTACAATTAACATTTGCACAGAAGTATACTATATATTCTAATTTGCACATTAAGGTAGGAAACTTCGAAAAGAATACATTGTTATACATTATAAATTTTTATTGTATTTTATTAAAATTTGTCTAATATTTTTGTTTAACTACATTTAAACTAGTGTTGATCAAGCTTTATAGTGTTATTGTATTTATGCTTTTTGCATGCAATATATTTATTTTTCTTTCTGAATTATACGATCGGTACAACTCAGCATAAAATCATCTAAACGTCTTAATACAATGGACAAAGTTGAACCTATTTTAAAGTTGCTTTAAGAAAGCTTTTATCGCAATAAAAGCCTTTCCTCTTACTTTTTTAACAGTTTTCTCTGAAACAAAAACAATTTGTATCTCAAGCAACAAATGAACTTCTGAAAAAACCTAAACTTAGACATTAAATCAGTCTGAAGACCTTCATTGTTCCCCTTGTTTCTTGCATTTTTTTTGCTTTTGCATTAAATTAGTTATTATTATAAATAAAGTGAATAATAAAACCAAACACTGATTTCTGTTACTTTCATATTGTTAGGATTATTAGCTTTTATTACGCATTATTTGAATGCACCTTTTGTTATCGTTTCTCCTAATACGCCAAAGTATTACTATTTAAAATAATAATGCAAAGAACATCAATGCAACACATTACTCCATCTCACTACTAGTTCGTCGATTTGTAAGTTTTATTAATTTTACATCCGACATCTCTTGACCGTTTTGATAACGTCAATAACCAACTTTTTTAAGTCATACTGAAATATAAATTACAACTTTTTTGTTTTGTCTGTCGGTCTACCTGTCTAAGTCTAAAAGCCATTTTAGACTGGGACGCGTTTGGAACCCTCATAGCTTTAACATTAAGTTGGACAGTGCTTTTACAGAAGGGCTTATTACGATAAATCTGGTATCGCAATAGGCCCTCCTGACACTTCCATTTTGACGTACACAAGTGATCACTGATAATGATTCAAAGTGGAAAAGATATAAATAAATAAAAAAATAAAAAATAAATAAATAAATAAATAAATAAAAAATAAATAAATAAAAGTAAAGAATAAGTTTTAAAAATTCACACAGGGATCTAAATTTGTTACATTTAAACTACTCCCGTTTTCTTATATTCTAAATATAATTTTCTATTTTAAACAAAAACTATGGAGCATATAAGTGCGTGATTTAGAGTATTAAATTATTGTCTTTTCAAATATGTAAAGTCTATTCTATTTTACTTTATCTATGTATAGAAAACTTGGAATAAGTTATGACACTTTAAGGAAAACCTGTTGTCGGAATAACCTATAGTGGATTTAATTGTAAACATTGCATAATTATATAACGTTGCTATCCCATATTGCGGTCTGTGGCACTTACATTTTTTTTTCCAGAGGCGGACTCTTTTAGATTTGCTGAAGTAATATTAAATGTACACAAAAAAGATTAAACAAAATTGATATTACACTGGTTGCGCCTAATTACACCTTAACGTATATAAATTTAAATTCAATTTATTACCGCTAATAATACATCAATGTTCTTATGTAATGAAACGTCGCCGTTCTTCAATATTTTGTTATTTCGCGTCTACGCTTCAAGAAGAAAATGAACGTATCGCCGGTCATCGCGAACAATCAACGTGAACGCCAACCTAATAAAATCAATTTAAAAAGTAATTAATCCGCCCGATACCGATCGTATATCACTGATGAAAAATTAAACAATTTATATGGTATGAAATTTAAACTCAAATTTCATTAGTTTTATTCAGTATAGTGAAAATAATTTCATTAATAAAGAAGAATTTGGTTGTTTCAAGAAATCAAAGATAATAATTATGTTATAAATAAAAACAGAAGAGAAAAAAAATGAAATATTTTGAGAAATGTACGAGCATACTCTGTTTGAGCAAAATTCTTTTAGGATTTTTAAGTAAGTTGCATTGAAAAGATGAAAGCAATTGAAAATGAAATGGCAAAGGTGATTCTTTTTGCAAGCAAAGATATGAAAAAATTAACTCACATCTCTGGAGATTTTATATATCTCAGAAAATATCAAATATCAAATGTAGTAAATTTAAAATGAGAGAAGATTTAAATTTGCTTTTGCATTAATAAGAATAAAATATTAATATGTTGCTACATATTAATAAATTGACATTGAAGATAAAGAAACTGATAACCTATTTAAAGATGGATTATACTAACTTTTTTAACAGACTCAACAAAATCTGTTTATAAATAAATAACAGTGAGCCTCAACAATAATAATGTGAAAATCATACTTAATCGAATCGAAAATAATTGGGATCAACTTGAATCAACCTGATACTTTATGGTATATCATTGATATACATAATAATATATTAAAACGATAAATTTGACGTCAAATTTATCTTTATATATATAATATTATCTATATATACATGATACACGGTATTAATCTATATATACATGATATTTCTGTTATGCTATTTCTGGCTACAATTTATAACTAACAGTTTAGAGTCTCTGTAGTTATGTTACATGATACATTATAACAAAACACGGAAAAAGACCGTGTGCACTGAGCATTTAAATTAATTGGTTTCAGTAAAATATATTTATAAGAAAACACTTTCATTTTTTAAATGTATTTATTTCAATATTAATAAGTAATTGTATTTATTTACTTACCAGAATTTGAATTCAAGTGTAAATCCTAAGTTTTGAGGTTATGTTTTCAATTTAAATAAAGAGTAAGTCAACAGTATCCAGTAGTGCCCGTGTCACAGATATTATATTATATATTTATTCAATATGTAAATATAACATGCCATGGTCAAATATTTTAGAGTTAATTTCAAAAATGTACTAGTCTCGTTTAATACACAACATTTTTCTAAATTTTCCCTGCCACCCACCATTTGTAATATTTCTGACATTATTATATATTTTCTAATTAAAATCTTAATTCTACAAACTTAAACTTGATTAAAAATTAATTACGTTATTAAGTCTAATACCCTAATTACAAAGGTACTCGGAACATATAAACCGAGTTGTGTAAATCGGATTATTATGTAAGTAAAATTATTAAACATTTAATTTGGTTTTGGCATTGTTTTGCCCAAATACTAATTGTTACTTTATTGAAAGTATCAAAATATGTTTATAAAATATTGATGAACAAAATTCATTTCCTAAACAATTCGTTCCAATATGTACATGAACATATTTGCAATCCTGATCTGCATGCAACTTTGCTGCAGGGGCTTAAAAATTAGATCTTTTAATACAATTACGTCCACTAAATCGAACTTTATTAAAACTTTTTACAGGAAAAACTGAGACTAAGTAAAATTTTCACAAAACTTTGTAAGACTTATAAGTGATATTAATATTAGATACACCGAAAATAAGGTTAGTTTTGACGTAGTATCTCTAGTACTCTTTATTAACATTCTAATAGATGAGGTTATTGATATAATATATTTATTTATGTAGTGTTCCACATCAAGTGATTATGTCAACTTTTCCGTGAGATGAGTTATCCTTTGCTACCTCATTTTTAGAGCATTTATGAGTCATGTAACTATATCTTGTCTCTGGTGAATAATGATCGATACGATTATGGCGAGTTCTTTTATTTGATATTCGAGAAAAATCGCTAAACTGTAATGGTACTATTTAATGTAATAAAAGGAAAGTAGAAAATAAATATCACTAGAAAACTTAAATTTTAATGAGCAAAAAAAATATTTTAGAGTGGTTAGATGGCTGATTTAAATTTAAGGTTGTAGCCAACTAGAACTAGACATCAAAAATTCTTTTGTTTCATTATCTCTAGTACAGATATAATATTAGATACCTTTTAACGTAAGCGTTTAAATTGCCAGATTTTTTTAAAGTTTAAATTTACATTTTTATTAAAATCTAGACAATTTTGTTTACAATATATTTAATTTTTAATTGACAATATATGTAATATACACTCACAAAGCACTTAATACTTATATACATAAAGAAAGCAAATATCAAATTATATGGAATAAGTTAAATCGCCGTTGTATTTCGCAATTAAAAGTTCAGTAATTGAACATAGTAATAACGCAGTGAACTTCTCAATGATAAACATTGAAATTGACTGATGATGAATAGTTTCAAACAATCAACAAAAGACTCAAATTGAATTGTACACATACTGGATATCGACGTTACTTGACGATACTCTATCGTTATAAAAATCATATAATATTTTATAATGCTGTTATTATCACATCTATATTCTATATATAAAAATATACGAGTATTCATCGACAGAAAATTTTAGTTGAAAAGTTTTTAAGTAACAAAACACTAAAATATTAGAATTAAAAGGAGTTTTTTAAGCAATATAAACAGTGTTTTTTAACTATTTTTATATTTTTAAGAATCAGAAATTAAAAGATCACATCTATCTTTTTAAAATAAGTATTCGTTAAAACCACCGGCATTTACTCTGCAAAAAAGGGTACTTACAAAAAAAAAAATTAGAATAATACTTGTATTCAATTAGGATTTGAAAAGCGTGCCCTTTTAAAAAGTTGCTTAGAATTATCATGTGAGTAATGAATGACTCCAACGATCGTTAAATTATTTTATAAAATAGCAAATACTTATATATTTATTTATATATTTTTTATATAAAGAAGAATATTAGAGGAATACTTCATGCGGTACCCTTATAAACCTCTCGTGACAGGCTTCAGATTCCGTGTGGAGAACAAAGAATTAATCAAAAATGCTTTGAAGGACACCTTTAGATTGAGTTGTGATAAGAATAAAAACCATATTATATGATATATTTAATATAAATATATGATGTAAACAAGTAATGTTTCTAAAAGTAATATAAGCTCAAACTTTTTGTGATAAATGAAATATTAGAATTTTCCAGTACTTTTTAGGTATAATTTTGTTATAATAACTTTGGATTCAAATATAAAAAAATAAAAATATAGACTTTATTTATTCCTTTCCGTTATAGAAAACCAAATCCTTTTTCTTATATTTTTCTTAACATATCAATTAACATCTATGAGTGTCTACACACTATTTTGATATCTGTGAAAAATGTTTTATTTAGAGGACCAGTAGTATAAACTTTTTACCTCATTTTTAATACGAACAGAAATTATGTTGTGTGCATTTTTCAAATTTATGGATATTCGATAGACAAGATACGTTTTAGTGATAAATTTATTGCTGTCCAAGAAATAAACTTATAATTTTATAATAAAACGATTTTTGAGTGGTCCATTAAAATTAAAATTGATAAAATAGTATCTTAAACTGGAAATAAGTCCTGGACCTATTTCTATTCTGATTATTTATCGCGATTAACTCTTCTTCGAATTTGAAAACTATTTTATACGACACCTATTTATAATATTTAATTATTTAAATAAGTTGCTTGTGGCGTGTGTATGAACCCTCGGCAATGTCCTTCATCGGTGTCCTTGGGTAACGTCCTCATTTACCATCATAAGAACCATCTGAAGTATCGTCACACAATGCCAGAAAAAAATACTCAAAAATATTTTTTTTAATAATGCCGTGATATATAAAATATAATAAAAAGTTTTTTCCTCTTTCATGCTTTTTATAGTGTATTTTTATGGTTTAGGTTATCAAATACTTGAATATTTGGATCTATATAAAAATCCGTGGTAATTAATGTTAATACTAAGATTTCGTACTGATATATTATCAAAATTGCTAATACAATAACGCTAATATTTATGAGGATTCCGTATGTCCTAATGTCTCTTTTGATTTAATATAAAGTAATCATAATAAAATAAATGATAAAACGAATACCACGTGTATTTAGTTTAACATACACATACACACACACACACAAACACACACATATCTAATCCTTTTGAAACTTAGCCGACTCGATTATATCTGTTCACGGTTAACGTGTTTGTGATAACATTATGAGGGAATAGAGAGAGGTTGTTTTTATTAAAAACGTTGCTCGTGAAGCCAAAGACCGAGCGAAGCTAGCGGCTTTGTTTGTACTAAGTTGTGATATTGGTTGGGAAGTTTCAATTTTATCATCAAAAACATTCGCATTGATTATTTTAATAGGATTTTTTTATAAACCTTAATTTTTGTAATCGAATTATTTGTTAAGCTTCGTCGTTGTAAAAAGCACTCTCATCGTGTCATAAAAGTATTTACGATGCCTTTAATAGATAAAAATATATATAAAAAAAATAGTTTACAGAAATAATTTTTTGATTACTCTGATAGTTCTAGTCACATTTCTGTATCAATAACGTCAAACAATCTGATTTGACAATGTTTGACAAATAGTCAATAAGAAATAAAAATAATTAATTAAACAAAGATATATTAGCTTTTATAATACAACTCTTTTGTACTGATTTAAATGGATGAAATACTGTTATTTATCATAAGTATGTAGGCGACTAATAAGCATCATTCATAAATAAAAGTTTGCTTTGAAGAGAGCAATATAAATATTAATTAGTTAATACATAAATAAATCTTAATTTCTTAAACAAATCTTGTAAATATAAGAAATTAAAATACATTTTGTGATATTGTCAATCTTATTTTATGATTGTATATTCGTTTAGAAAGTATTTATTTGCAACAAATATTATTTGCGAAATAGGAAATTAATTATACTGGTTCGCTTAATTTTCGTTCATTCTGAATGAGATTCCATTGTCATGAAATATTTGAATACTAACGGTTGTACCAAAATCAATAGTCTTGTATATAAAGTTTCTTTTGTTTTTAACGTATTTAGAATATCCGGATACAAAACTCTTCAGTGAATAACTTACCTCCGTTTTGCAGTATATATGTTTTTTGTTATCGATTAATATCAGCCCGCAGCCTTAACTTTGAAAAGGCTTACAAACATTTAGTAACTATTTATGAAATATTTTATACTAATGTATTATTTGAAATGTCAAATGTTTACTGGGTGACCTTAGTAACATTTGAAATAAGTTTTTTTTATTGAATGACAAAAGTTTGTCAAAAAAATCCTATTCAAAGAATATAAAATATGAAAAAGTACTCAGACAAACGAGTAAACAGAGAACTCAGCAATCTATTGAATATTGCTTCTAGTGATTGTGAACTGTTCTGTTTTAATAATTTGTTATTTTGTTATAAGTTATATTTACTAACGAAGTGGGTTTAAATATTTTATTGCTTCTAATTTACTGAAACGGGAAAAAATCAGAAGAGATTAGCCGTTGTTATAAATTTTCTTGATATTCCTTATTAACCGAATAACGTTCTTTATACCATATATCAGATTCTGTAACTTCTTGTTTTCAACTGATACAAATGAAAGCGCTGTGCATTGTTTTAATCGTCAAAATTTTCGATCTAAATTAATTTAAACACCTACATTGTACTGAATGTGTAAATTAATCGATACGTGTATGAAATTCTAAATGAATACATATTTATTGGCTAGGCAAAACAAAGATTTTTCAATACATGTCACCGATATATATATAACATTATATTATAATTATTTGCAAGTAATAAATGATCACTGAAATTAAATAAATAATGTCTCTATATATATATATATATATATATATATATATATATATATATATATATATATATATATATATATATATATATATATATATATACATGTATATGTATATATCTATTAATCTAGTAACTTAGTAAATTATTCTGAGAGTACAATAGTCTTAAGAAGAGATCATTTGATACAATTTAACCCCATAGTAATATGACAGATTGCATATACTCGTACATATAAAATACAAAGAGTTTTCGAGTACAATGAACTTTCATCTGCAAATAATTCGACTGGAGCTCACTCGATTATTCTTGTTCACGGTTCCTAAGCGCGGTTTTATTTGACGTTTATAAATTGGAAGCAAATATGATTCTGACGTATGCAAATTGTTATGGAACCCACACATAACATTTTTGATATTAAGTGAAAAAGTTCACGAAAAATTCAATTTTTAACCACCGTATTAACAAAACAACTACGTTTTTCTTAGTATCGGCAGTTTGTGTGAAAAACTACTTGTCATTATTTTCGTAAGTAGCTGTGTATTAATGTAGGTGATTTTATAAAAGTCAATAAAGTAAATAAGTAATACACATTGATAACAAATCATGTACAGGTTGTTTTTATTGAATGTTTTAATATAATTCAAGACCGTAGTGAAAACATAATTAGTTAATGAATTTGTTCTGAGTAGTTTCATAGTATAATGAGTGCCTGAAATGCCTGAAATAATTTTTTGCCAAAAAAATATCAGGAAGTCTCTATTTTCTTTGGACGTTCATAAGTCGAGTTGACCGGATGGCATTTCTCTATTAGCGCTACGAACGCGTGCCCCTGAGTGGACTCCAGTGCTAAAGCATCTATTTCGGCACTCCTACCTCAAAGGCGTAGTCCCGGTCACATGGAAATGTGCCCTTGTCCATCTGATCCCTAAAAAAGGTGATAGCTCGGACCCAGCTAACTACAGACCTATCGCAATTACCTCCCTTCTCTCAAAAAAAAAATGGAGATTATTATCAACCGACAGCTCCTAACGTACCTCGAGGATCACCAGTTGATCAATGACTGGCAGTATGGCTTTGGCCATGGTCGATCAGCTGGTGATCAACTTTTATACCTTACGTACCGTTGGGCATCGGTTATTGAAAGCAAAGGAGAGGGTCTGGCAGTTAGTCTGGATATGGCGAAAGCCTTCGATTCTTTATGGCACAAGGGGCTTCTTTTGAAACTACCTTCCTATGGGCATCCTGAGAGTTTATGCAAGTGGATCACCACCTCCTCATTGGAAGGAGCATAAAGGTAGTTCTCGATGGTTTTTGCTTGGACCCTAAGTCCGTGAATGCTGGTGTACCCCAAGGCTGCGTGCTATCCCCAACTCTGTTCCTTCTGCACATCAATGATATGTTGGATATTCCCAACATATATTGTTATGCGGATGACAGCACTGGGGATACGGTATATTTCGGCCGTGCAGGTCTTTCTCGGTAAAACGTTGACGTTGCCGAAAGAAACTTGTGTCTTCTATAGAGACCTCCTTGGGGATGGTCTCTGAGTGGGGTGAACTGAACCACGTTCAGCTCAATCTCCTAAAGACACAGTTTTGCACGTTTACCACTAAGAAAACCCCATTTGTTGCATCACCGCTCTCTGAGAGCACTCCTCTCATTGCCTCGTCAATATCAGAATACTGAGTCTCGACATTTCAAGCGATTGTCAGTTACGTGGTCATCTGGAGAGCAAGGCCAAGTTGGCCTCGATGAAATTGGGAGTGATCAATAGAGCGAGGCAGTATTTCAAGCCTGGCCAAAGACTTGCGCTCCACAAGGCGCAGGTCCGGCCACACATGGAGTACTGTTCTCATGTCTGATCCGGATCACCCCAATATCAGCTTCTACCACTTGACAACGTACAAAGGAGAGCCTTTCGGATTGTCGGGAACCCGGTGCTCTGTGAACGGCTGGACTTTTTTGCATTGAGTAGAAACGGTGCATGTCTGTGCGTTGTCTACCGCATTTACCATGAGGAGTGTTCCGACGAGCTATTCGATCTGATGCCTACCGCCGAATTTCATCATTGTACAGGGCGTCATCGCCTGCAATACCACCCGTACCACCTGGATGCGTGGTGATCCTCCACTGTGCGGTTTTCAAGGATATTTTTTTCAAGTACCACTCAAATGTGAATCAAACTTCCTTCGGCGGTATTTCCAGATCGATACGACATAGGTACCTTCAAAAAAGGCATATACTTTAAGGCTCTTATGAATCCTCGGATGTTGCAAGAATTCATGGGCGGCGGTGCTCACATGTCAACGGTGACCCGCAAGCTCGTTTGCCCTCCTTTAACATAAATAATAATAATAATAATAATAATAATAATAATAATTTATTACAAAGTCTTCTATATAAATAATAAAATTTTGTGAAGAACTCGTTATTTACAGTTTATTAAATATAAAAAAAAGCTTGTATTACAAGCTTTTTCAGACCTTTAAAAAGAAACTATCGAATCCCACATTTTTATGCTAGAAAACTTATTATTTGAAAATCATAGTAAAATTAATATATCTATAAAATATTAGTTATTTTGTTGATGGATAACATTGACACTATCAGGACTCGATCCTACAACCTTTCAAAAACCGTCCGGTTACTTAACCAAGTGAGCTATATATAGTTTTATATATAGTTTTTATAGGGACCGAGGCGGCAACTGTGAGCCTTCACTAAAAAATGTTTAAGATGCCCAAAAAAAATGTTTTAAGGTTAAAAAAAAATCATTTTTCATTTGTTCTAGACTAATTAATGCTATAAAATATATATCTTTGTAATAATAATAATATACCATTTAATATAAAATATATTTTAAACACAATGAATCGGTCATATACCTATGAATAGTATATTAATACTTGTTGATTTAGGTTACGGTTTTTCGTTAGTTTTGACATTATGTATAATTTTGAGTTTACCAAAATATTTTTTCATTTGTGTATTTCATCTCATATCTTTTTTATAACACTATATTCCTTCAACGCCTTTTAGCACGCATAGTTTTAATAAAATTCGGACTTTTCCATCCCACTTTTAACAAACAACGTGACGTTGATTAATGTATGCGAAGTATGGAAGAAGCTTAATTTTTCGAGCGTACATGATTTTATTATTTTCAGATACATTCGAAGTTACTTCATGGCTTTATTTTACTTTTAAGAGATGGTTGTTATTTTTAACAGGATTCAACTATTAAATTACTTCTGAAATTTATGAAATTGACATTAAACTGAAAACGATAATAGGGTTCGAAGAGTGCACTTTTAATCTATTTTTAATATGTTTCATATAGACTTAATATTCATACGATAACTTCATGAGGTTGAGAGATCAGCAATGTAGTGTAAATAATAGCAAGAAACAGTTAGTAGACATTCATATTTAAAGAGTATATTTTGACATGCTAGTGATAATGTCTCTTGCCATATATTTTGTTACAAAGAAAAATATATATTTTTTGTACGAATAAATGTATACTATTACATTATGTTAGTTTAATAAATTAATATACAACGCTTAAAAATATTTAAAGCTTATTTGAAGTGGTCTTCAATACAGTCCTATAAACTTCTATAAAGTCCTATAAACGTTGAGGCAAGTTATCAATAACAGCACGCACTCTTTCTATGCGAAAATTCTTCACTGCCAATAGTATGAATTGTTTTAGGGACTCCAAATTATCATAGCGTCTAGAGCAAATCCTACTCTCTAAAACTGACTATAATTCATTGGCTTAACTATCTTCTCAAAAATGGTGTTTTGATACCTTTTTCACAGTAATATGTCACAGCCACTCCTGTATAGCTAACACCCCACTTTGAACTCTGTTGATTAATTCGGTGATTTTGTTTATAATAAACTCAATTGTAAATATTTTCTCATCCGTAAACAATTATCTTCTGTGACCTCCTTTTGCGTACCGCTTATGTAGTTATTTTGATTTTACCACCTTATTTTTATTTAATTATCAGTGAAGTAATTGCCAGAGCGTCTCTTACAGGCAACAAGTCCTAAGTCATCTTTAAAAATACGCGTCATAGTTCTAGGTATTATCTTCATCTCCCGAGATAAAATCTTTTACTTTCGGACAGGATTTCTTCGTTTTAATGATTTGATCGCCGTTTTCGTACGAAAACTACGCGGACGACCTAATATTTTTTCTGTCATAAACCGAGTTTACTAATATCAAGCGTATCACATAATTTAACTAATATCAAGCGTATGGAAGATTTTGAAATTTGTATTTAGATCCTTAACTACTTTATGTAATGAAATCACAGCGATTCGGTTCTCTTTAACACCCTACTCCATTTTAATATTAGAAAATATTTTATTATATAACACAACAAAACACAATGTGCGAAAATCAGAAAACACAATGAATAATCCTATAAAAAGGACAGATTCCACAATCAAAAGTAATATTTTGTTTATTTTTTATTGTAACAGTATTTGTGGTCAGACTAAATATAAAATTATATAAAACTTAGAAGCACTTCGACGAGGCTTGAAAACTTATTCTATTACTCTATCGACATATCTAATTATTAAACTACAAAAAAGGAATATCTGAAATATAATATGTTGTTAAAAAACTTAATATTCAATAGTTTTAGACTATTCTAATTACCACACGCTTTTACGTTTTTCGTTTTTGTAAATATCTTACCAGAAATGTATTTAATAATAAATTATACACAATTCCTATGACAGATAGTAGGTATACCTCAAATGGATAAACGTATACAAATTAAATATAATCACACACAACTTCAAGGAATTTAGTAAATTTCTTACATAACATTAGTGTTGGGTACAAGGTATTTTTTTTATCTGGTCCACAGGTGTATTTGCTTACATCACCAGTTTTTTATTATGTCGCCGTAAACAAATGCTGTTATCGCGTAGCTTCACAAATATACCTCAGCTCTATATGCACTATTTTCAGATTTCACGCAGCGGTATATCAGGTTACAATTTACAACCGTTGGTATGCCTGATGTCAACCATCCCTGAACAAAAAATTGTAAAATGATTTTTATAATTTACCAATTTATGTATAGTTTTTGTAATAAATATTTAATTATATTGTCACTCTTAAATTTTGTTCGTTCATACAGAAGTACCGTTGCGATGGAAATATATAAACACTAATTGTTTTACTCAACAGACCTGGATTATGAGGATGCTATTAAATGTTATTCACGAATTTTGAATCGTCAGGCGTAGTTTCCGTTATAAACGTATCCCCATTTAAACGATATTGTATTTTTTATCACTATTTGAATAATTATTTGATATTTTTAACTAACGTGTATTTTCCACAAAGCTTACAATTTTTGATATCAAATGATATTGAGACATAAAATATTAACAGTTATAAATAGTATTCTTTATTTAAAATATGATAAATATAAAAGATTGCCTTAAAATGTTATTAAAACTGTTCAATCTAACGTTTCATTTTACTATATGTATGTATCATTAAGAATGGTAACGATGTATATAGAGGTATATATTGATTTTATGATTTCAAAAGTTTCTTTGCTATTAGATATAAAGAGAACAGTCTGGCAAAGCAGATAGATAATTGATTTTAATTATAATAATTGATATTAAGTTTTTTAAAAAATATACAATAAACTGTTATTTTTATTAAAACAATTTAATTAACATTTTATTTTAACTATGTAAGTTGATGTATTCATCTGAATGGTGCTTTATTTGAAGCACCAATCGTAGAAATATTTCATCTAATGCAATCCAAATTGAAAAGCGTCTGGTGAGTATGGTATGCTACCGAAATTCGTATGCGAAATTCGGAATCGAAAATATATACGATTTGCAGTGAATTAGAAAAGAATATGTATGTTGAAAGTACACTATAAAACTAAAGAGACATAGGAAAGAATTATCTTTTTGAATAACTGCTAACATCCCAAATGCCTTCAATTACAGACAAATAGCAGCATTTTCATCTCTAAGTAAAATATTTGAACAAAAACCATGCCTCATCAATTACTATATGATTTTAGTAAAAACAATTGATATTATGAACAATTCCGTTTAACAAAGGTCGCTCTACGACTGATGCTTTTGTAATTAAAGTCAAATGAATATACATCTGAGGTCTGGATGCTCATGGCGTAATCTGTGATCTGTCTAATAGATCAGAGGTTAGAAGATATTCGATTGTTTGATTGATACAAACCTATTACACAATAAACCAAATGTAAAGAAGATTTCAATTGATACTGTTAAATCAGGAAGCGGTTGAAATGCTTGAAACTACACTTTTTCTTAAAATCACTGTAGATGTAAATTACAGTCATATGGTATCTTATTCTGGGGTAAATGTTGATTTATATCAATTATCATAATTATTTATGTAGATAATATAGATATGGTTATTGTTTTTATAAAAGTTGTTTTTATAAATATTATGTTTTTGGTACAACTTTTAAAATACAATCTTAATATAAGGTTGGCCTGCTAAAAATGTTTTTATTTTTATTGAAATAAGCTAAAACAAACGATTAACTGGATGAGAATGATAGTAAGCATTTTATTATCAAATTCAATTAAAGATAATTTCAAATACTGTTATGGTTATTTATCTTTATTTTAAAAAATATGAATATTTCAATTTCAATTCAGCAAAAGCAAAGAATAACATAATAAGTTGGGTAAATAAATAACAATAATAAAACTTTTCTGACTTACCCATTATTAAAATGATTATTTGTTAACTGTGCTACTTTAAAAAATGCAATGTTTTTAGAATATATTATGAAGGTAATGTATCAATTTGTATGTAATAGAATTGATATTCGTTTCATTCTTCAAAGATATAGATGTATTGAATTAGAAATTGACTAATAGAATAATTCCTTACGAAACGAGACTTATAAAACTGAAACAAATACCAACTCAGTGAGCAATATCAAAAATTTTAATTTTTAAAACGGAGGCTCTTTTATTTTTTATGAACGTATTAACTTGTATGAGCATTGATAACCGGTTAAGTATACAAGGAGTAAAAGCGTAATAAACGATTGTTTATTGTTGTTGATTAATCCACAATCACATATATCATTTTAAGTAGGGTAAAATCTTGCAGATATATTATAATGTTTAATATTGAACTAACAACAAAACTATAACAGAAATAATATACACAATATGTATTCTGCAAAGAATATTAAACTCATAATTTTTTTATTAAGTCAATTGATTGGAAAAGTAATTTAGTTTAATAAATTAACAGCAGCTAGTATGGACTGACTCAACCGTGGTAGTATCACCTGTCATATGAGATCGACGTTTGCTATTTTGCCAGCAGGTATCATAAAAAAACGTAATTAAATATTTTCACTTATGCGTCTGCGATATATGGCTAGTGAACATGTTGATATTCAATATATCGAGTACTAATTGACATTAATACTGATAATGTGACTGATTTGGTCAACATTTGTTAGTGGTGTATGTTATATTTGGATGCCGTGGAATTGCTGATTAGATTGCATTGGTTCCATATATCAAACATATATTAGAATCTGAGACAAGGATATCAGAAACCTTTTTATATGAAAGTTGTTGATTTGTAAACTTTTAATAATAATTTCATATTTTTATATCAATTGTTTTTCCAACTTTGAATCAGTGGCATGAAGCTTAGAAATAATTAATTATGAATAAATCATAGCTTCAGAATTTACATTATTGAGTCTTCCGGTTATACCCATTTAGATGTATTAGTAAATGTTCAAAAGCAATAACTTTATTTAAAAATCCATTTAAAACACATATGTAAGTTCACTTGACTATCATGAATGTAATAAAAATGTGTACTTTAAAGCTGAATATTTCACAAATCTATCCATAAAAAAACAAACCCACAATATTTTTTAAAGACCTATCTAAGTACAGTCCACATCATTGGGGTACTTGGCAAAAAAATACAACCTCAATATACGCGTAGAGGTGCTACCCTAAAAAAATATTTTTCTAATTTTATTGTACCACTTTCTCGATATGTCTAATATGTTTGTTCGTGTCGAATTACAGTTTTTTAATACCAAGAGACTCTGAGCTAGGCTGAGGTAAGAGGGACAGACAGACATGACGAAACTATAAGATTTCCCTACTAGAGAGACAGAACTACAAAACCTTTAAGGGATTTAAAAATGTAAAGCTTATAACATCAATGTAATAAAAATATTCTTAGATTTAAATTAGTTTCAATATTATAATTATTCATATCATATCGTTCTGACAAATTGTAATACTAATAATAGGATCAATGGAAAACTTGTGAGGTGTAGTTGTATTATTTGGGACGCTAAGATTATCTTATATTATACATGATTAAAAAATATATCGTTCTGCGCTATTACAAAGGGATTTGAGTCCTTCCTTTATTTTTCCCATGATTTAATTTCCTAAGTCTTCTAACTTTCTGGGCTTGTTAACAAATTCTAATGTACTATTATTATTATTTAAGATTGTAATTTAATGTTAAGATAGGTTTTTGTTGAATTCATATAAACTTTTTATATATATTCAACTGGAATAAGTGAATCTACTTCTATCTCTATTGACAATATTTTTAAATATTTTATAACAAAGAAACAAAAAAAAAATTAATGTTGTTAAATTTTAATATTAATAAATTAATTGAGCGAAGCGAACGAAGTGAGCGGAGCGTTTTACTGGAGACTTTTTACACTCTTTGTCACGAATTGGCTCGAAAACTACTTGACGGAAAATTATGAAACTCTGCAATCAAAAAGACACATATTAGGTGGTTTTTTAAAAATAATTTTTGAAAAATGTCTTAATTTTTTTTTTGTTTTTTTAATTTCGTCAAAAATCTAATATCCCATTGAAGTCAATGGGAAACGACGAGTCAATATACTGGGCTCGCTTCGCTCAATATGCAAACGGCACCCGAGATTTCACGAGCACAGCGAGTCGAAATTGAGGGTTTGTTGGCGCACCTAGTTATAATAAAAAAAATATATATATTTAATTAATTAGTACAACGAAAAACCGAAAAATCTTTTATTCGTATAATTGTAAGACATAGAAAGAATGAGAAATAACATTTCGGCAACTCTTAGTATGTGGAAGATCTCCTTTTAAACCATATGAAATAGTTTTGATGCTAATAAATTTATATTAATTCAAGTTGGATAAGTATTTTCTTTCAAAATTCTGAGAAATCACCTATCGTTTAACGGATAGGTGACCCCGGGATTTTACGGCGCGGAAACGGAATTGAAATGCCCTACGTTCTTGAAAATTTACAAAAGACGAGCCTGGTTTATTAAACATCTCAAAACACACAATGGTGCTGAAGCGCAGCAATCGCCGGTAATATCTTGAGTTTTCACTTCGAATAGAGTTTACCCTCATATATCCCATGGTGAGCCATTGAATGCGAATCAGCAGGAGTCCATGACCATCCGGACGCGTCTTAGCATTCCCAATATTAAACAATCGACATGGAAGATACCCGACCAAAATATAGCTGACCTGTTAGAGCATCCGGGCTCAAACCAGGTAATCGACGTGCAAGTAGTAAAAAGAGACCTCATAAAGGAACTTCGTAGGGCCAAAGCCATGGGCGACAACCAACTTAGTCACCAACTGGCAATAATCAACCACAATAATCTTTTGTATATTTTTTAAAAATTTATATAATAAGTAAAAGAAAAATTTATGAAACATTTATGTTTCTAAATTTGCCCTAACCCTATTAAAATGATATATTGTAAAATGTTTACAGCCCCTGATTAAATTATACAATTTTGATGTCCAAATTCAATTTATCAAATGAGGTTTCGAAAGTACGAAGGTTGATAAAAAATCGTAGGTCACCTTATAATCTAAAAAAATTGACTCGTATACAAAATTAAACTATCTGAGTATACAAAAGATACTTATAGGTTTCGACGAAGCAATATTCATATTGCGGTAGACGGTATTTGTTGGTACATGTTTCAACATGTACCAACAAATACCGTTCAATATAGCTCATTATTAAAAGTGTCATTAAATGGAATAATATGAAATTAAATGCCAAGTTCCTTTAAAATTAATTTATCACGTTTAGAAATATGTATTTCGTAAGAATTATTTATAAAATTTATTGGGATGGTTACCAAGATGTCTATTGTCTGAATATGAATGCAAAATGAATGGGTGACCATAGGAATTTTTTTTATTCCACTGGCTTTGAGATGACGCACCCTGCTTCATAATTGGTCCCCAGCATTATTAAAATTTTATCTTAGTGCATTCCAAATGACTCTCCCAGATCGAAGTAACTTAGTAAGATTTGGCAAAGCCACCGAAAAATCTTGCAACATCTGTGGGGAGGCAGTAGGAACCGCGAAACACTTCCTAGTAGGGTGTAGGGTACTTTAAAATAGAGGTAAATACTCGCGTCGCCACGATAAAGTATTAGAAATCATACGAGAAGCGGTTAGTCTTTCTGTAGCAAGAGAAGGGTATGACAACCACAAAAATATCAGTAATAATAATAATAATAATAATAATAATAATCTTTATTGGAACCAAAAAAGATAGTACATAAGAAATCAGTGATCGAAAATGCTTGCATTAGTTATAAAACTGTGTCGCATACATTAACGCCCACCTCCAAACAATTATTGTTCCAGAGAACAGACAATATAAATTAAACAATAATAGTAGTTATAAAAACAAAAAGAAACAGAAAACAAAAAACAATATAAAAAACGTTATCCAAAAATAAGGTGCTTCTTTAGGTGTGTGTGTGTGTGTGTGTGTGTGTGTGTGTGTGTGTGTGTGTGTGTGCGTGTGTGTGTGCGTGTGTGTGTGCGTGTGTGTGTGTTGTGTATGTGTGTGTGTGTGTGTGTTTGCGTGTGTGTGTGTGTGTATGTGTGTGTGTGTGTGTGTGTCATGTAGGGGGATTTATAAGTAAACTTAAAATATTTTCGGTATCATCATAGTTTAGGCATTTTAACCATTCCAAAACTCGTCTTTTACATTCCATTACACTACAAGGATAAATATCCAAGAATTCATTTATCCTATTGTACAACCTACTTGCCAAATAGCAATATTGTCGCCTTGAGACTACTAGCCTGCTGTTGTTAATACTACAAACTTTTTGCATTCTACGTTTATTTACATTTGGCTTATAGGGAATTTCATAGTGTTTTCGTAATACTGTATTTAAAATAAATAACTGCCTTACCGAAAATACCTTTGCGAGGTTGTATAATTCATCAGTGGAGTTCGTAAAGGCAGGTTCGTGCAAAAAATCTAAACTAAAACCTTATTCTATCTTGGACGCGTCTCCTGATTGACACGTATCGACATCGCTCTCATGATGGACACGTATGAAAGGCAATACCAAATCCCCGGGGATGTTTGTGTTTCGTCATCTAGGCCGGACTTATTCCTGTACTCAAAACAACTAAGGCGCGTTATACTTGTGGAGCTTACTGTATCCTGGGAAACAAATTTACCTAAAGATCATACATTTAAGATTAACAAGTATTACGAACTATGTAACGAACTGATCAGGAATAAATTTATAGTTAATTTGTACGCTGTAGAAGTAGGAGCGAGAGGTATAACAGCAAAATCTCTCTACAATTTATTTAAGGATCTCGACCTTTCTAGAACGATCATCAGTTCATTTCTGGAACGTATTTCAAAGGCAGCTTTAGTAGGCTCTTACGATATTTGGTTAGGTAGGGAGAGGAGCGTGAACAGTGAAGGTGAGCGTGTATGCGCATACTAAAGGGGCCCCTTAAACCTACACCTGGGTCGCAAGTCCCAGGCATTGTTTGCGCTACTTTTCTTGCAACGCGATGGGCCCGGTACCCGCACGGTGAATCCATGGAATGCTAAGAAGCTTCGTCTCTATCTACAATTCAGGCAATAATAGTGCATTATGTTTATTACGTTAAGTTTCAGGGTCTATTTATTCCCTGGTGAATGTTAATAAATGAACTGTCATTTAAATGTGTGCTGAACCTGAAATGACATAGGCTGTATATAATGTGAAAAAATCCAATATACTAAGGCTAATGTTAGTTGTTGTGATGAAAACTACGAGTATATACGTTTTCTTTTTTGGAAGTCTATGTTTATATTAGAATTTTGTTTCAATTAAAACGGAAACAGTAGTTTTTGGTTGTTTCTCAATTCAAATAATTGTAAGCATACCTTGTTCTGATTATTTGGCGTATTGAGTAACTTGTGTTGACCATTACGAGTTTCATTCATTTTATTCGCATTCATATTACACAAATGTTTTAGATAAAGTGGTATAAAAAGCTAAAACTGTCCTTAAAAATATAGTGTATTAATTATTATTATCATTATTATTATTAAGAGCAATTTACATAATAATGCCATATATTTCCCATTTAACAGCTTATAAGTACTTCAATTAAATAACAAGTTGTTTTTCATGTCAATATATTTTATTAAATTGTAGTTACTGCGCTACTCATTTATATACATGCAATATTTGAGCACTTGACAACACAGAAATTTTACAACACAGAGAACCACACACAACACAAAAGAGTCACAATGTAATACAAATATTTATAAATGAATTGATGAAAGTGCTATTTTCATAAATAAAAGATAAAGGATATTTTTTTTGTTAAAAAAAATAGCAATTATTTTATTGTAACAAGTCATGGTTCATATCTATATTCAGATAAAGCGAAGTGGCATAACATGTAAGCAGGGATTATGATTACATTGACGAATTGACAACAATACCCAGTATAAACGAAAATAAATTAACTTAAAAGAAACCTCTCCAAATTGTCATTTATTCACGCGTCATTTTTTCTTTCCAGGAAGCTTCCTGGAAGGGTGAATGAAATTATATTGTTGTACTTTCTGTCAGGAATTGTGATTGACTGTTTATCGACCCACTAACTGGAAAGGTTAGTGTTTGATTGCTAATGATTCCATTTTTTTTACCCCATTTTTATATAAGTTTTTAAAAAAGTATGTCATACCTAGCTATATATTTTTGGAATATTCTTATACTAACCTTATTAGGAATTACAAAAACAAGAAATTATTGAGTTTCGTCTATAAATTTGTACAGCTCCCTTTACTATTAAAAGTGCTTAGTCTATGACATTTGGACTAAGATGAGGAACTTAAGAATTTTTGTACTTACAAAACCCTGCCTAATAAGTAAAGGTTTTTTGTTAAGTTAGTCAATACATCCAGGTTGAAAATTACAATTCAGCTATAATAAGCTCATCTGACTGGACATTTGTACCAATACACCATTACACCATGTATAAGATGATCTGAGATACAAGTCAAACTTTTATTTAATATTTTACGATGTTTTCTTATTGTAAAGACTTAAACAAAGAGTAAACGGAACTCCGTGATATAAAGAGGCGCTTAGTACGTCGTTGGAATTTTATTTAATGGCCATGTCAATTTATTTCTAAGAAAAAAAAAACAGGAAAACAAGGTACACAATTATTTTTAAAGATATATTTACCGGAATTATCATTTACTTTTAATACAATAAATATACCATATTTTTATGGAAACGGATAGCATGAGGGTTATGAGGGAGGGAGAGGGTTTTGGAGACTTGGATCACCATATAAAACGAAGCTATTAAACCGCGGTTGAAAATTTTTGTTATAGGTATCGATGCGCTAATCAGTGATCGACATAATAATCTAAAAGCTCAATATTAGGAACACAAATGGTGATTATAGCTGGGTGTTATTAATTTACAATGATACATGATTATTTATCATTAGTTTTGACAATTACGTGGTTTAAAAATTATCAAATGTTTCATTACTATCAGCGTCATTTAATAATATAAAGTTATTGTTAGCTGACGATACAATTTATTAATTCTCATAAGATGTCTCTCTCTCAAAAGAGTTTACTTCACAGGTATAATTGTCCACAATATATAATAGTCAAGCTTTAAGACAAAACAAGTTGATGTTAAAATATTTACTGCTAGTACATCGAGTGTGAAATTCAATTTAAAGTACTTGTTTAAAAATACTCCATTTGTCCGTATCAATGAATGTTTTTTAACGAACAGTTTATTCAAGTTTTAAATGCAACCGTTTTCATTTATAATTAATGTTCACAAACACTAACACTTCATTATTGTGCTTCAAATAAATGATAAAAAAATATTTTTAAAAAGATTTTTCTGTATATACTTATATGTCATAGAAAACCTTGTTGAATGTCTTGAATGGATATAAAACAGAATAATCTCCATTCGCAAAATGGTTCATGAGTGTCTTTTCTATTGTGGTGGTATATTTGTAAAATGATATTTTAATAAAAGTGATTTTGAGAATGATCCCGTGGTGAAGAAAATAGATTGAGTGGATTTTTTTAGAAAAAAAAATGGGTTATAGTTGTTCTGACAAAGAAAAACTTGTTATAATAAAATATACTTATACAACAAAAAAAGCTGAGTAGTGGAGAATAAGGTTCTTTTTTAAATTACATTATATTCAAAATACTGCAAATTTTATCGGCGCTGCCGGCATGCTACTCAAATTGTATATGATCGCGTGTGAAAGACAAGATTATTTCTATTACGTTAACTTATTTTGGAAATTTTTACAAATAATAAAATTGTATACGAATGCTAAAAATAATTAGTTATCTACCATTGATTTCATACCGTAGTCAGAACAACATAATTTATTAATTACTTCCAAAATGAAACACAAAGATTACTTTTATTGTTTAGCACGGGTAGTTTGAATTGATAATCTATCATAGTTTTAAACATTTTGTGAAAAAAATTATGTTTAGTCAAATAATGTTGCATTAATTTAATTTAAATTATCCCAATACTATTTAGATGACTTCTTTAATTACACAGTAAATAAATTATCATACATACATAGTTTAAAACTTAAATTAAGTCTTCCATTAATATTGCTTTCCTTAATTTTCCTATTGATAGCGATAATAATTACCATGTAGTTAAATTAAGCGCTTTATAAACTGAATTGAATTTTAGGATTAAATGTAATTTGAAATGTAGTGGATACTGAATGTTAGAATTAAATAGTATTTACTATGTGGTAATTTATTTGAATCTTTTGTTTTTTTTAATGTTTAAATATCAAAAGCATTTTTTAATATAAAGTTCATAATTTTTGGTGCCTTCATTAACTTGTTGTCTTTGTTTATATTTTTAAAGCAAACACACATTTAGGACATTTCCAATCTGATTAATTTTGTAATAAGTATTGTATTAAAATGATTCCAATACGTTATATTATAAGATATAAACATTACAAAGAGTAAATAATAAATCAACGGAAAAACAGTGTGTAAAAAAATATGATTTTATATTTAGTGTTTGACAAATGACTACATTATATTCTATGGTTAAATAATCCTCATAATTACTAAATTTAAATTGAAAAATGTGTAAATTGTTATATTAAAGAGCAAATAAAATTCATTCAGAATGAGGTTACAGTACGATGGAATTAATTGAACACTAATGCGTTTACTCCATTACTGAGGCCCAATCGCTCTGTATTTAGGACCCCATTCGTTATTCACCTTCTGACCCCAGCTTAGTACAAGCCGCTACTAAACTGATTGCTTAGGACCTTATGTAATTTTTACTATTACTTTTGTTCTTGAATTCTTTTTCAATTAAAATAAATTATTTTTTAAGTTATTCGCATCTTATTTAATTTGAGGAATGCTGCTTTTTTGGTACTGTGGTTTGAATGCAGGCAGAATGAGACATTTTTGTTCAGACTTTTAGGATTTTAATCAGCAGTAAAAATATAAATATGAAGAAAATATTTAATTTCTGTTAAATATTTATAAAAGCAGGCTTTTTTTGTTTGATTTGTTTATCAATATTATATATAGTTCTCATGATATCGATATAACAAATCAGTCTATTACAACAATTATACTTTATAAAACTAAGCTTATGGATTATGTATAAGGAAAAGTCCTTTCAAATGAACCCCCAAAAAAGTTTTTATTGGTTCATTTGAAAGTATAATAACTAAAATGAATTGTTCTATGTTCAACACAAAACTACCGAGAAAATTAAAATACAAGCAGTTACTACAACACTCAGACTAGAGACAGTACGTGTATAGCGCATGGCTCGATAGGTTTTTAATCGATTTACGATGCAACATTTTAAGACACACTATCGATTTACCCAAACCGGATACGTTATCAGTAACAAAAAAAAAATCGATTTATATTTGTTGCACATTTTCGATTTATATTCATTCCACTAAAAATGCATGCTTTGAAATAAAAATTCTTCACTTGCATCTTAAACAAATTCTTGATAGAATCTAGTGGACTGTTCCACATTTTTAGTAAGTAAGTTTTGTAAGATAATCCTATCAAAGCTAAACATTTTAATAGAAAAGTTCACTTAAAATAAAACAATTCTTTAAAGGAAATTACTTCCAATCAAGCGCGATCGAGAAGAGGTCAAAGGGGTCATGAACTCCATTCCAATACAATACAAGTTAAATTGACAATCCTTTTTTAAATAATCAATTTACGAAATTTTAATAAAGTATAAAATTCTTGCTATGTTGTATAGAAAAAATCACACTGACATTAATGCTGCAGTAAGTTTTTTTTTTTTTTTAGAATAATATCTACTATATAACAATATTTTTTTTATTAACGAACGCTTCAAAAATAAATGAAGTTTTTTATAGTTTGAATTTGTCATCTGTTCATTTATATTTTTATACCATATTATTTTATATATTTTTAAATACTTATAAATATATTAGTTTTGTGTACGCTATAGCGTATACAAACACATGCACATAATTATAAAAAACATGTCAACAGAAGATGTGCTTTAGTTAGAAAAAAATCTTTCACAACTCTGTAAACAGCGGGAAAATTCCTGAAAATATGACGGGCATGACCAATTAGGTTTTCCTTTGACGTGGTAATAAAACAACAAACAACTCACAACTCGTCGCAACTTACTACTACATGACATTCGTAATGGGCTTTGTTTGAACTTAGTAACCACTTAAATTTTACACAAATAAATTTTCTATATTGCGAAACTTTAAACTTTGCCAATAAGTAGTAGATTATATCTTATTATAATTATCGTCATTAAGCCATTGACAAATTACGAATATTATCAAAGGACAATTATGGAACCAAGATAGTACTAATAGCTAAAACTCGAAATGTTACTTCCTGTATTTGCATATTTAAAGTATCTATCTCTTAGAGTTATGTCAAAAATATTATTTATATTCTTTTTGCAGACAGATGTAAATATTAAATCTGACTATAAGTTTTTTATAAATTAACTAATTAATTTACCTATTGGAAATAAGAGCGCTTCATTTTACTTATTGTAATGTGGTTCAATTACCACAAGGTACAATTTACACCAACTTACAACCATACGAGACTCACTCCCTAAGTGGAGAAGTTTTATAAAACAATAAAAAATGCGACTTTTGCGACAAAATCTTTTGTGTTTGTGTCGCTAGAGGGCTACAATATGAATATCTCATTATTAAAGAGAATAAATATAGTTGTTAAAAGCCTTTATTAGCCTTTATTTTTTACAAGTACTATGATACTCTCGAATTGTTGTTCAATGTTCAGGTGAAAACAAAGATTCAACAAGACTTAACCAAATACGAGGAGATACAGCCCAGTCTTTAGATGGGATCGGAATGTGTCAGCCATATTTTGGACGTTGGTTCACGTGAGACGATGCCATGATATGATTCATATTCATGAAGCAGGGTCTTCCCGATATCTTTACGTTAATGTAACTAGCGACGAACTTTGACGACGAAATCTACAACCTTAAACTGGATTAAAAAATAATTAAGACATTAAATCTAATACCCTAATTACAAAGTATTTGGAACATGTTTATCGAATTGTGTAAATCGAATTATTATATAAGTAAAATTATTAAACATTTAATTTGGTGTTGTCAATGTTTTAACCAAATACAAATTATTAGTTTATTAAAAGTATCAAAATATTTTTATAAAATGTTAAAAAAACTTCACTTCCTAAACAATTAGTTGTTATATTTACATGAATATATTTGCATTTCTGATCTGTATGTAACTTTGCTAAACTATGCAAAAATTAGACCTTTTAATACAATTACGTCCAATAAATCGAACTTTATAAAAACCGTTTACAGATAAAATTAAGACTTAAGTAAAAAATTCGCAAGACTTTGTGAGACTTATTAATGATATTAAAATTTAAGACACCGAAAACAAGGTTAGTTTTGACGTAGTATCATTGTCTATTAACATTCCAATAGATGTGATTATTGATATAATTTGATTATTTATGTGGTGTTCAGCAAAAAAATCTTTTGGAGTGGTTAGATGGGTGATTTAAATATAAGGTTGCAGCCAACTAGACTGAGATATTAAAAATTCTTTTGTTTCGCCATCTCATCTCATTTCATCTCATTTATATTATTAGATATCTTTTAGCATAGGCAATTAAATCACCAGATGTTTTAATGTTTCAATTTACAATTTTGTTCATAATGAAGTTCGTTTTTAATTGACTATATATGTAATATATACTCACAAAAGCACTTAATACACATAAAGAAAGCAAATATCAAATTATATGAAATAATTGAAATCGCCGTTGTATTTCGTAATTAAAAGTTTCAATAATTGAATACAGTAATAACCCAGTGAACTTCTCGATAATAAACATTGACATTGACTGATGATAATTATTTAGTAAAAATCAACAAAAGACTCAAATTGAATTCTCCCATTGTACATAAACTGGATATCGCCGTTACTTAACGCTAGAATGTTATAAAAATCAGATAAAATATTATAATCCTGTTATTATCACATCTATATCCCACGTTTTATATACGAGTATTTATCGAACCTAATTTTAGTTAACAAGTTTTAGGTAAAAAACACTAAAGTATAAAAATTAAAAAAAGTCTTTTTTTTTTCAATTAAGGTATTTTTTATTGTTATATTTTCTAAACTTCATGCGGTACCCTTATACCCTGACAAACCTCTCGTGACAGGCTTCAGTTTCCGTGCGGACAACAAAGAATTAATCAAAAATGCTTTGAAGGACAGCTTTACAGTGTATTATGATAAGAATAATAATCACATTATATAATATATTAAATATAAACATGTTATAAAAACAAACATTTTTCTAAAAGTAATATAAGCTTAAATTTTGTGCTAAATGAACATTCAAATGAAACATAAATCAGTGATCAACATTCAAATTCAAATATAAATAATAATAATATTATTAAAAATAATATAATTTTTTTACCAATGTACCCAAATGAAGTATCTTAAAAACTAAACGCTACTAGTTTTTTAGAATGCTGCCGAGTTGTTTAAGAGGGATGACGCTCTCAAATAATTTTGTGTTTGTTCTAGTATTCCGTTTCTCTATATACCATCTCTTTATACGAGTACTTACTGAATAGCAACATGTCTGCGTCTTTACATATTTGCCAATAAGCAACATAAACGAAAGTACCACCAGCACGACGTGTTCGATTACCAAATAACCGCATTAGTAAATAAAAAATATATATTTTTTTTAATGTGAAATTTAACTTAATAACGTACTATAACGACCATAATGACAGTAGTTTTTATTTATCGTAATTGAAACTATGCTTTAGCTAGCTGAAGCTATACTTGGAGCAGCTACTAAAACCAATTATATTTACAATTTACAATTAACATTTGCACAGAAGTATACTATATATTCTAATTTGCACATTAAGGTAGGAAACTTCGAAAAGAATACATTGTTATACATTATTAATTTTTATTGTATTTTATTAAAATTTGTCTAATATTTTTGTTTAACTACATTTAAACTAGTGTTGATCAAGCTTTATAGTGTTATTGTATTTATGCTTTTTGCATGCAATATATTTCTTTTTCTTTCTGAATTATATGATTGGTACAACTCAGCATAAAATCATCTAAACGTCTAAATACAATGAACAAAGTTGAACCTATTTTAAAGTTGCTTTAAGAAAGCTTTTATCGCAATAAAAGCCTTTCTTCTTACTTTTTTAAAAGTTTTCTCTGAAACTTCTGAAAAGACCTAAACTTAGACATTAAATCAGTCTGAAGACCTTCATTGTTCCTCTTGTTTCTTGCATTTTTTGCTTTTGCATTAAATTAGTTATTAATATAAATAAAGTGAATAATAAAAACATACACTGATTTCTGTTTAACTTTCATATTATTAGGTTTATTAGCTTTTATTACGCATTATTTGAATGCACCTTTTCTTATCGTTTCTCCTAATATGCCAAAGTATTATTAAATAATAATAATAATAATAATAATAATAATAATATAGCCCTTTATTCGGATCTTTGTATAAAACTATTTACATAAAAGAACGGTTTACTCTAAACTTAAAAAAATCTTAATCTAGTTAATCTAATATTTCTTGTTTCTTTATTTTTTGTAGATCCGTTTGCCAGTCGGCAAAGGCCTCTTCCAATCTTTTCCATTCTACGCGTTCTTGAGCCACTCTATTCCACGTCACTCCCGCCACTTGCCTGATGTCATCGTCCCATCTTTTTTGAGGTCTGCCTCTCGTTCGCTTGCCCTCTCTGGGATACCACACAGTTACTTTTTTGCTCCATTTGTCTTGACCTCTCAGCATGTGCCCTGCCCATCGCCATTTAAGTCTTCTTATTTTTACTGTAACGTCAATGGCTTTTGTCTTATTTCTGATCATACGGTTCTTCATTCTATCCGATTTTTTTACGTTCAGCATACTTCTCTCCATTGCGTATTGACAGGTTGCTAGCTTATTTGTCATTTCCCGAGTTAAAGTCCACGATTGGCAGCCGTACATGAGAACAGGTAGTACACATGTATTAAATAATTTGGTTTTCATACTTATATGTAGTTCTTTGTCCTTCATCGCCTCCTTTAATCCCCAGTACCTCTTCCAGCCGTTAGTAATTCGTCTTTCAACTTCTTTTTGCATAGGCTCTTGTTGGGTTATAATCTGCCCCAAATATATATATTCATCTGTGTAATCAATTTCCATCTGTTCTAGTTGTATTTTATTTTTATTTCCATTAGTCATTACTCTTGTCTTTTCTGGATTCAGTTTTAAACCTACCTTATCACTTTCAATTGCAAGTTCTCTTATCATTCTACTTATATCATCTGAAGTTTTGGCTAATAGCACGATGTCATCAGCAAATCTCAGATGCGTCAGCATCGTCCCGTTCAGATTAATCCCAAAATGTTCCCAATTAAGTTTTCTAAAAATTTGTTCCAGTACCGCTGAAAAAAGTTTTGGTGACATAGGGTCGCCCTGTCTTACGCCTCTTTCTACTTTAAATGGTGTACTTTTCTTCTCAAGTTGAATCCTTGCTGTGCTATGGTTGTATACATTTTTTATTAATCTTATATATTTGTGTTCAATACCTTGTTCTCTTAGTGCCTCCCATATTTCCGCATGTAATAGAGAATCAAACGCTTTACTATAATCAATAAAAGCGATATAGTATACAAGGTTGTATTCGTTGTACTTCTCTATAATTTGGCGTACTACATGGATATGGTCGATTACTGAATATCCTTTACGGAATCCTGCCTGCTCTATAGGTTGGTGTTCCTCAAGTGTTCCTTCTATCCGTTTCAATATTATTTTAGAAAATATCTTATACAAATTTGACATAAGGCTAATAGGACGATAGTTCTCAATATCATATTTATTGCCTTTCTTATATAGAAGGATGATGTTAGATTCTAACCACTGGTGTGGAATGGTTTCTGTGGTCAATACATCGTTAAAGATATCTGTTAGAACTGGTATCAGCACCTCTTTACTTTGCTTTAAAATTTCATTATTTATTTCGTCGGGTCCTGGTGCTTTATCTTCACTCTGGGTTTCAATAGCTTTTTTTACTTCAGATGTGATAATTTTTGGGACATCAGAGATTTCTCTTAGATCGTCTACCTCGTTCATGGTGTTGCTTGCATACAGTTTCTTATAATAGGTTGTAGCAGTACTGAGTATGTCTGTCCGACGACGATTCCATTTCCCTTTATCATTTTTTATTTTTACTATCCAATTTTTAGAATTCTGTAGTAGTTCTCTATACGCTTTTCTTACTCCACCCGTTTTACCAATATACTTTTCAATAGTTTTCATTCTGTTTTGTTTTTGGTCCTTTCTTATGCTACTCTTTATTTCTTTACTAATTTTTGTTAATTGTTTTCTTCGACCTGGTGTGTCTCTTGCATTAATTAAATGGTATCTTTCTTCAAATAGATTAATAGTTTTGGTTGTTAAGTTTTCCTTGGATTCTTTATTAGCATTCATAGTTAGCTTAGTTTGCGATTTTATACTGTTCTCTATCCAGTTATATTTTTCTTGTGTTCCTAGTCTCTTAGTTGATTCTTCGAAGTTTGTAAACGCATCTTTCAAAGCAGTTGTAATTTGTTCTATATCATGGATTTTAGGATTTTGGCACCCTGTATATTGTCTTGGTCTGATGTTTTTTGGTTGTTTTGCTGTTAATTCTGTTCGGATTAGTTTATGATCCGTGTTAAAATTTAGGTTTTTGATCACTTCAAAGTTTGTAAAGTGTCTGGTTTTGTTGGTCATAATAAAATCAATCTCATTTTTATTCTTACCATCAGGCGTCATCCAGGTCCACGTGTTCTTTTTATTTTTCCTGTACACTGTGTTTAATATTGTTAAGTTGTTTCCCAGTGCAAATTGGATAATCCTTTCTCCATTCTTGCTTCTGATTTTGTTGTTATATATGAAGTTTCCTATTGTAGACTCTTCTCCGGGGCGTCTTTCGCCAATTTGACCGTTGAAGTCCCCTAACACTATTAGGTTTTTGTGGCAGTGCTCTATGATTGCTTTATTCAAATCGAGGTAAAATTTAGTAATAGTTTCCTCTTTAGCTTGCTCTGTAGGTGAGTATATTTGTACAATGGACCAGGGAGCTTTGTATCCCGGAAGTTTTAAATTCATTATTGCTATACGCTCTGAGATCCCTACAAATCCTTCTACATACTCGGTTATATGTTTTTTTATCATGAATCCCACCCCATAATGGCCTGGGGTCTCCCCTATATGATAAAGTAAGTAGTCTAGATGTGCAACTATACTTTCACCCACTCGCCTCACTTCACTGAGTCCTATGATGTCCCATTTGATTTGTTCTAGTGCATATATTAGCTCTGTTAAATTCTCTTGTTTTCTCAAGGTGCGTACATTTAGAGCTGCGACGTAAATTTTTAATTCTTTATGGTTGTGGTATAATTTATTTTTCTCTTCTACGTTTGTTGGAAGGTTGTGGTCTCTTTCCCCCACGACGACCACTCGGCTTGGGGGAGCTTTGTAGTTTGTTATATTTTCTTTATTTTCAGTTGCTTTATTTTCAGTTGGTTTTAGATTCCGTTTGCCGCTGTTTAATTGCTAATGTTTTTTATTTGAAGCTAAGTTAGAGAGAGAGTTCGATCTAGCCCTCATCATGTCAAACGCATCCGCTCTGTTGGACTTGGTTAGAAAATGAGACTGTTGCTTTTTAGGCTGGCTTTTATAAGAAGACGGTGAAACAGAAGTCTCTCTTTTCCTTTTTTCTTGTTGGTTGTCATTCTGTTTCACTATAAGTCTATCATATTTCAGGTAGGCAAAATTTCCCTTTTTCCTCTCTTCTACTAACTCTGCTTGCAACTGTTTCCTCTTTTGCAGCACTTCCTTCGAGTAATCTTCGGTAATGTAAATTTTCTTCAGATTTTTCTTGTTTTTAACGATTTCATTCTTTCTCCAATTGTTTAGAAGCGAGCTTAGGATCGGCCTTGACTTATTGTTTTCCAGTTTTTTATGTCCTAAACGATGAATTTTATTGACTTCAGAGTTTTCTAGATTTATTTTTAGATCTTGTTTGAGATGCTCATTTAATTTTTGGATTAAATCTAGATTAGATGTTTCTATCTCCTCTAAGCCGAATACTATAATATTATTTTCTCGCTGTCCTCTTTTGAGATACTCTATCTCGTTCTCTAATTTTTCTACCTTTTTCTTCAAGTTTCTGTTCTCCTCCACTAGAGGAGCGAGTTTCTCGTCCATTTTGGTCATTATTGCGTTAGACTGGACTTCCATCTCAAGTTTCATTTTTTCAAACAAAAGTTGAAATTGTCCTTCCATTTTCTAAAGTTTTGTGTAAAACGGAACGTAATGTGAAAGGTAGGAAATATTTTTTCTTTGCTGGCAACACTGGCTGTAATGTCTGACAGTGTCAGTTATAGTTATGTCAGATGTTGTTGATTATTAATTGATAATTTCTAACCTCCAATTTGTTGTTGTTTTTGGTGCTTTGTAATTTAGCAATTCCAATATTTATGTTGAGTTGATTTATCTTATATCTTAATTAAATTATAAAATTTAATTAAAACAAATTTATAATCAGAAATTATATTACTCGTATCGCCATCTAGTGGCTAAAAGCATAACCACAGTATTCTCAGTCAATACTTGTAAGGTAAAGTGGCGCTAGTAGTAAAGTTTTTCTATAAGTTATTCGAATTTTTATATATGGTATCACTAACAGCGTCACTGGTGGCAAGTAGTGGTATCTACTAATATTTGTTCTCTTCACTTCTATGTCGAAGTGGCGCTAGTTGTATGGTTTATATTAAAGGTTCAAAGTTCATTTTCTTTCAACGGTCGCGCAAATGTAATTTACTTGAAAGAATACGAAAGATATTGATTATTGTAACAAATTAATGCACAGTATTTTTCAATATTTGGAACCACTAATGTCTGAAAACTGTCTTCACTAGTATAAAATAGTTTTAACACCACACAAAGCAGTCCACCAAAATTTCTTGTTGTTTGTCTCTCACTTAATATAATTTGTCACAAATAGTTTTGCTTAGTCACAGTCATAAATAAACTCGATTGCACAGGTATTTACACTATTTGGGTTAAACTTTTAATTATTTCATTATTTAAAATAATAATTCAAAGAACATCAATGCAACACATTAGTCCATCTTATTACTAGTTCATCGATTTGTAAGTTTTATTAATTTTACATCCGACATTTCTTGACCGATTTGATAACGTCAATAACCAACTTATCTTGTTTTTTTAAGTCATACTGAAATATGAATTACATTTTTTTATTATTGTCTGTCTATCTACCCGTCTAAGTCTAAAAGCCATTTTACCGATTCCGATACAAAATTGTGTATACCCAGAAAATGAACATGAATTATTTTATGAACATTAATTATTTATTAATATTGTGATAAAAAATTTTTGTATCTTTCTAGGTAAAAAAAATTAATAGTCAATATGTGCTAGGATTGCGGTGACATGAAACTGACGTCATATATTGTGGTATAAAACAATGGCCTACCATCATATAACGAGTATAACAATGTATGTATAAAATGTGAGTTGCATTAAATTCATACATTCAATTCATAACGGTTGCCATTTTTGTCTTTTGTTATTATTTCACGAACCACAATACGTATCTACAAACCCTGTCAAAAGGTTTTAACGTTATTTTAAAAACGTGACATTTTGTATATATAATAGTATATAATTAGAATATCGATATTTTACATGTTTATTTTTTAACATAAAAAGTAAAGAATAAGTTGTAAAAAATTCACACAGGGATTTAAATCAATCAAAATTTGTTACATTTAAACTACTCCCGTTTTCTTATATTCTGAATATAATAGCATATAAGTGCGTGGTTTAGATAGAGTATTAAGTTATTATTTTCTCAAATAAATATCTAGTTTATCTAAGTTTATCCTATTTTACTTTAACCATATATAAAACTTAAAACAGGTTATGACACTAAGGAAAACCTGTTATCGGAGTAACCTATAGTGGATTTAATTATAAACATTGCAGAATTATACTGCGTTATCCCATATAGCGGTCATGTGGCACTGATATTATTTTATACTTTCTGAAGTAATATTACTGCTGATAATACATCAATGTCTTTATTTAATAAAACGTCGCCGTTCTTCAATATTTTATTATTTCGCGTCTACGCTTCAAGAAGAATATGAACGTATCGCTGGTCATCGCGAACAATCAACGTGGACGCCAACCTAATAAAATTAATTTAAAAAGTAATTAATCCGCCCGATACCGATCGTATATCTCGGATGAAAAATTAAAAAATTTATATGGTATGAAATTAAAACTAAAATTTCTGTCACATTAGTGTTAAAGTAATTTGAAATAGACTAACTAAGAATTACTATATTTTATTCAAAATCACAAATCCCAAACAGTAATTCGAAATATAAGTAGTAGAGAAAAAAAATATATTACTTAGAGAAATTTATACTTTATTTGAGCAATCTTCTTTTAGGATTTTCAAGTAAGTTGCATTGGAAAGATGAAAGCGAATGAAAATGAAATGGCAAACGTGATTCTTTTTGAAAGCAAAGATATGAAAAAATTAACTCACATCTCTGGAGATTTTATATATCTCAGAAAATATCTAATATCATACGTAGTAAATTTAAAATGAGAGAAAATTGAAATTTGCTTGTGCATTAATAAGAATAAGATATTAATATGTAGCTACATATTAATAAATTGACATTGAAGATAAATAAACTGATAACCTATTTAAAGAAGAAGAAGTTATTTTAACTTTTTCAACAGATTCACAAAATCTGTTTATAAATAAATAATCATCAATAATAACGTGAAAATTATACTTAGTCAAATCGAAAATAATTCGGATCAACCTGATTGATACTTTATGGTATATCATTGACGTACATAATGATATATTAAAACGATAAATTTGACGTCAAATTTATCGTTATATATATAAATATATATACATGATATTTTCGTTATGCTATTTCTGGGTACAATTTATAACTGACCTTTTAGAGTCTCTGTAGTTATGTTATATGGTACATCATAACAAAACACGGTAAAAAGATCGGGTGCACAGAGCTTTTAAATAAATTGCTATAAGTATACCTATAAGAAAATACTTTCTTTTAAAAAATGTCTCTGTTTCAATATTAATAAGTTATGGTATTTATTTACTGACCAGAATTTGAGGTAAAGAGCCTAAGTTTTGAGGTAGAGTATAACTTTTAGAAACCAATCCGTTTCAGCTTATTTGAATGGCTCCGTCGCTGTAATACAAGTACAGAAGATTTACAACTTTATATATACTTGCAGTTATTTATATACACAGTAAGTACTTACCATTGTAAATTGCTTATCTATTTTATAGTTTCTAATTCTCTTTACAATGATAAATATTATATTACCGCAATTGCATGTAGTTTTTTGTAC
The DNA here is from genome assembly GCA_918358695.1 of Melinaea menophilus ssp. n. AW-2005. Taxonomy (NCBI): domain Eukaryota; kingdom Metazoa; phylum Arthropoda; class Insecta; order Lepidoptera; family Nymphalidae; genus Melinaea; species Melinaea menophilus. Next base: position 947,412 of record OU911052.1, read on the forward strand.
TCTCGTACTTTAGTTGAAAGTTCAAGGTGTAATATTGTATTATTATTTTGTATTAAAATTACTATACATACGCCTTTCATATGCCTTTCTTGTAAATCTCTTACATCTCTTGCCGTGCATCAGATAATAAATTAAAATGAGATGAAAGATAGTATTATACTCAAGTAATTAATTTTGTTATAAACAATGTTTTTTTTTTTTTAATCCAATTTTTTTTTTTATGAATTAAACAAAATTATTTATTCAATATTGAAATATCAACTCAGTTTAACCAACAGGATTTGGACAACCGAGTTGGGGGAAGATAAAAGTTAGAAAGACATTTTAATCCATCGGAGAAATTTCATAATAATGCAAGGTGCATTACATATAACTAAAACAACGATTAAAAACCATAAAAATAAATTAAAACGATAAAAAAAAACATAAAAATGATTCATTAAGGAGTTTAATGACACACACACGTAAAAATAATTATACGTATAAAAATCATAAGCTATATTTTCTATAATAATTGTCAAGTATTAAGTATTGACCTGACCTGACCTGGCACATTAGTTGGCTTAATCTGGCTTGAGCCACTCTTTCGAAAGAGGTTGGAAGGATTGTAGGACTTATAGGATTCTATTGCGTTTCATACGGCGAGGTCTATAATAATAACATATTTATGACATTATTATCGACTGGTATAGTTTAAGTAGAGTATTATTGTTTTTGTATAATAAATCTTATATAATATAAAAAAAAATAAAGAATGCTTTTTTGAGAATTTCTTTAGATAATGTTTTCGTTTAAAGAATTTGTATTAAATTGAGAACCTACTCTGTAGTTAATACTTTAGTTAACTGGAGGACTGCCGATGTTTCTTCAATTATACGAAGATTGATGATTAATAGATAATTATTTAAGGTATTAATCTATTTGTGCTTTATGTAAACATACTTCTCTACTTACATAATCTGATCGACTGTAAGACCATTAAAATAATAATAGAGTTCAATATAATATATAACATCTTAGTAATAATCCAATCTTCATACCCTTTAGGTTTTAGTGTCAAAATATATTTTTATTTTAATAACAGATTAAAATGCTATGTTAAAAAAATATATATATATGTGTGTGCCTTACCACAAATGGTTCTGTATATATTATTCTTTCTTATCATGAATATTTTTTTTCTTAACGAGTAAGGAGTATTATTGTTATCATAAAATTTATTAGTTATAGTATAAAGGATTACATTATGGCCTGTAAATAAATTATTTTTAGCGGTTACTACCTACGCAGTTTTTTCTGACTCTTTTAGATCTACTGGGTGCATCATGCCGCTTCCTTAGAAGTCACTACTAAGTGCAGTAGAGACGGGGGCCATGTTGCCCCCTCCCCTCAAATATGGCGAAGGGGATGATGGCTGATCCTTGCATTATGCTCTTGAACGAGTGCAGCTTGCTGTAGCTGGTCGTCTTGGTAGGTTTCTGGTCAGCTCTTCTCATCAGAGCAGCATTAGCTTACTCACTGCCTTTTTTATTGTAATACTCGTAATTGACGATTCAAAAGTGCGTGTAAATTCTTATTTAAATAAAGTCCTTTTTCTTTTTAAGGCCTACTTGTCCGGAGGCTCTACTGAGATCATCGAGCATTATACCCAGGTCCTCCATAGTCTCAACCATTATGATTATCGGTAACGGTGAACAGTGTCAGAGAGATAATATCGCCCTGTCTAACACCTCTCTACATCTGTATTGGTTTCGAATTCTACCTCTGTTCCGATAGTCGATCTGGCACCATGGAGAAACTGCAGTACATTCCAGGTTTCTACAGCATTAAGGGCTTTCTTGTTAGATTATGATCTATCGACGTCAAGCATAATAGCCAATAATATTCTTCAGTCTTCTGTATAATCTGCCGCAATGTATGCAACAATTTGCTTCGGTAACAAAATACCGTTCATTGGACACCGATTTTGTTTTTGTGATATTTATCATATATTTCCCAATAACTTTTATTGAGAAAATGAATATTCATTTTAAGTTAAAGTTACAGTGTTTAATGCCAAAAAAATATTGTTTGATATAGAAATATTCTTTAACGACATTGTTTAAATTACTTTTGTCTACTTTTTTACTTTTGTTTTGACTATTGTCTCTACTATGATATTAAATTTATTATTTGTTTATGTATCTTCACGCCATATCCCTTGCGGGGTAGTCAGAGACGACGGAGCGCCAAACGCTACGATCCCTGCATACCTCGCCTCGGCCACAGACATCAAACTCTTCATTTATGCCCTCCGGGGGGGTCCTCATGCTTTTTACGTGACCTTCCTCCATTATCATAGACACTGTGTTTTCGAAGTCTATATTATATTTATTAGTTATTAATAATTTTACTTAATACTTGCAAAATCTTTTTTTTTTAATACCTTGTCATATTTTATCAATACGGCTAAGGTAACAAATTTTTGCTATAGGATATATTTTTTTACATTCTTCAACAAATTAACTAATTTCAGAAAAATTTGAATAATTTTAATCCATATGATGACATAAGAAGTGTTTATGAAAAACAGAATTATTTTAAAAAGTAATCAATTGGCCAATTTAATTTTTTCTAAACAATAAAATTTGTTCGCTTTCAATTTGTCACTCTCTTTAGTTCAATACCAAATTTAAACTTACAGATATCAAATTAAATCTTCAATATTCTTACGTTTTTCGAAATTTAATAGATAAGCATGTTATTTAAATGTTTATTATCTTTTAAGGATTTTGGAAAGTTAACGAAAAACTCGGAAAAGATAATAAAATATAATTTCATGCTCGGCAGACTGTATTTTGAACAAAATTTTATCCTCTACTGTCTTCGTGTTACGATGTCCTATTACAGTTTTAGAAGCATTGGACAGAGTACTGATACCATGAAATAAAAGACAAAGGTAACCTACACCTTAAAGTCCTTCTCGTTTTTATGAATTTTGTAAAATCTTTAAACATAAGAAAATATAAATTTATTAATGGGTTAATTTTTTATTCTTTTTTGTTATTCTCAAACAACTCTCTTTATCAAGTAACAATCAATGCATTCTGCTCTTTCCGCAATTACTATGATTTAAACTAATGGAGGGTCTTTTAAAAATAAGTAAATCTGTTCATATGAAAGTGCCATGAATTAAGTTACAACACTAGTGACAAAAACTTCGAAGATTACTTTGTGTGAGGTTATGTTATTTAACTCCAAATAGTGAAATATTATATTCTCGCAATAAACTTAAAAAAAAATGTTATTTATTATAATATGTTATAATTTGAATAATTTTTAGCAAATATATCAAAGTTCATTAAATCAGACTACTAGTTTTACATCGATCAACAAACGAACAAACAAAATGATAAATAGACAGAAGTGGAAAACTATGACTATTTAAAATTCTATATAAATATATAAATATGTTTACTTTTAATGTAAATATTTTTCTCTTTTTACTATTAAAGATATATACGATATTTGATATTGGATATATGCATATGGCATTGGGTGGCAGAGATTAATTATCACTAAAATTACAGTCCTCACTTCATTTGTATTTTTTATTTATTTAAAAAAATATTATTTAAGAAGTATATTAGTGATTGAAAAAATAATTATTTATTTAATAAGTCAGTATTTAATCACAAATCTATACCTACTACTATAAGTAGTATAATAGAATAATAGAATTGACGTTCAACGATGATGAACCAAAGTGATGAACCAAACATAACTTTTCTTTAATTGGAAATATCTAATAACAGACCAAATACCTTTCAAGCAGCAAATAATGATATTCTTACCATGTCTTGAGGGTTAAGTTATGATAGCCGCTAATATTATATAAATCGTGAAACTACCAATGTACTGTTTATTTAATGTAAACTCGCTGTTAGCAGTCCGAAATTCCATAAACGTGACATCTGATTGCTTCATAGAAGTGTAAATTAGTCGATGTTAAATAGAACAACGTTAAATGTAAGTTATATGTCAACATATCCAATAATGTTAAATGTAACTTTTATGTAACAATATGCATTAAAAATAAAATCCGCTAATTTCGAGACTATTAAATTTTAAGTAATTAATAATTTTTAATTCTAAGAAAACAATTTTTAAATACTATACGAAAAGTTTTGTCTTTTAAGAATAATCAAGTGATCAATACCAGCATAAAAATCCTTATTATTAATTTTTAGTAAAATAAATCGATTGCTGAAAAAAGATGAAATTTGAATTGTGTGTGAACAAAACAACACCACAGTATGTATAGTTCTTGTGCGTTCTTTATTTACGAAACAAGCGAAATGTTGAATTTATTTACATAATTGATTAAATGTTTGTCAGACATTTGTCAAAGGGCAGGTAAGGCAGACAAATCTATTACTGTTCTTACATATTTTGTTTAATTTTGCATTACTTTATTTGTTCGTATTAACTTTATTTTATGTAATGATGCAGAAATAATGTTGATGATGGTATTATTAATCAGAACACGATGTATACAAAAACATCACGTCATTATTTATTATTTACCTATTTATCACTATTAATAAGTATTTCCATTAATTGTAATATCTACAGAATTTTCTTTATTAGCTTTCGGGCGTAAAGTATAATACTAATTTAACTTTTTTTTACATGTATAAATAAACTTTATTAATTCATGTAATATTATAATACATAGATATATATATATATTATATATGTATTATAATATTACATGAATTAATGAAATTTATTATTAGTCTAAAATCTTTACGATTACTACAAAAATTCACAAGTTCCACACACAGTAATTAAGTAATATTTTAATTACTATTATAATTTTTTTTTTTACTATTGTAAGTTACTATTATAATAAGGAATTGGATTTAGAATTCAACCAATCTAAACTGTTAATAAAAATTATGGGTAATGAAAAAGACTATAAATTATAGCAAAGGAATTTGTGAAGAGGTCTTTAAATAAAAATATATTAAATGTTTGTATTTGACATGAGTCATCTAAAAAAATCCAGTTCGTTGCTGTCATATGCAAATTATCTAATAAAAGTGGTATTATATTTTTGCCGTGCAGTGAATTGGTTTGTATAAAAGTTTGACATGTTTGTTTCAGAGTGTCATTTTTTTCATATCTATATTGTAAACATTAATAATCTGTATTTTTTTATTCTGGAGGGTATTTTATAAGTCTTTAACATGAAGCTATACACAAATTATGAACATGAGAAATTAGAATAAATTAGTAATGTAAAAAAAAACATTTCACAAAACCAATTTAGATTTCGATTTCTAAGGTATGAGTTTGTGCGAATCTTGCCATAATTGCATCATTGCATTATCATCATCATCATCATCATTATCAAGGTGTCATTGTCAAGGCGAGACAAAAAGTACGTTATTCTCATTAGTAATAGTAACTTAAAAATAAGACCTTTTAAATTCTGTATTAAGTCAAGAAAAGAATCAAATTCGTTATTAGTTCAGATTGTAAACAATACCACCTTTTTTAATAATAATAATAAAAATAATAAATATACTTGCACAGTAGAATAAATAATAAACACATTACAAGTAGAAAACACAAAAAAATAAATAGGTGATACAAAAAAGCGGCCGTATCTCTAACAAACGATCTCTACCAGACCTTTGTATTGTATTAAGGATACGCTGTGGTATTATATGAAAGAAAAAAATGTCAAAAATATACAGTATTTATATAAAAATATACCGAGATACATATATATTTATATAATATATAGTGTACATGTTGGGTTTACAAAAATTATGTAAATTACCATCTATATATATATATGTTTATGTAGATGAGTTATTAAAATTATAAATGTAATTAAATCAGTTTAAAATATATTAATAATAGAATCACTTTAAAGTTAGACCACAAGAAAGGAAAGAAAAATAAAAGTTTTTATAAAATGATTTCAATTGGTTGTAAGACAATAATAATATTGTATTACAATAATTTTTTCGTAAAGAACGCCTCAAATATAATGGTTTTTTTTTACAGTTTAAGTTTATCTTGTCGTCATTTGTATTTTCATACCACAAACATTTTCTTTTACATTTTTACCTCTTTTTTGAAGAATATATATTGTTCAGATTTGTAGTCCTATTATAAAATTTAAATAATAAGTCACGAGACTACTCACGATGAGCGCTCTGCACCTACTGAGGTAGATGTTACGAATTTACATGGAATATAATTCAAAAATTTATATATTTTTTTTAATACTTTCAAATATATTAGTTTTGTGTATGCTATAGCGTATACAAATTGCACTTCATTATAATGAAACATAAGCTATAAGCAGAAGATGTGCTTTAGTTAGAAAGAAATCTCTGTAAACAGTGAAACAAATTCCTGAAAACATGACGGGCATGAGCTATTAGGTTTTCCTTCGACGTGGTAATAAAACAACAAACTTACTACTAGATGACATTAGAAACGGGCTTTGTTTGAACTTTTGTAACAACTTATATTTTACACAAATAAATTTTCTATATTGCGAAACTTTAAACATTGTCAATAAGTAGTAGATTGTATCTTATTATAAATATCGTCATTAAACCATTTACAAATAATGAATAATTTTAAAGGATAATTATGGGATAAATATGGTACTTAGCTAAAAGACGAAATGTTATTTCTTGTATTTGCTTATATAAAGTTGTATCTCTCGGAGTGATGTAAATAGTAATATTTATATATTTTTTTGCTGTAAACAGATATAAATATTAAATCTAAATAGATTTTTTTGCAAATTAACTAATTAATTTACCAGTTGGAAATAAGAACGCTTCATGTTACTTATTGTAATGTGGTTCAATTACCACAAGGGACAACTTACACCAACTTACAACCATACGAGTCTCATTCCCTAATGAGGGTAGTTTTATAAAAAAAAATAATGTGAATGTACCACAAAAATTCTTCGAGAACTTTAATCAAGTAACCAGCAGGTACTATATTAAGAAATATAGTAAAGATAACTCAAGTTGTAATCATCTGTCGATTAGATTGTTCATTCTGATGACTATTCGATACACTATTGATGATATTTATAAATAAGTTAAACTCAGAAACACATTCACGTCGTACAAAATATGTTAAAAATACGATTAACAAGCTTTGTATATTACAACGTGCGAAAAAAGAGTATACAGTTCATGTGACGGAAATAGAATCAAAATATATGAATACCATTGAAACTCTACATCTGCAATATATCTGATGTTGTGTTGTCAGTCATGGACATGTGGATTTATATAATGGTTTAATTTATACGATGACACAATACCCATAAAAAGTCATTTTGAATAACGAGACTTTTTTTGCGACAAACTCTTTCATGTTTGTATCGCTGGCGTGCTATAATTTGAATATTTGAGAGAATAAATATATTTGTTCAAACTCTTTATTAGCCTTTATTTTTTACAAGTACGTGACGTAAGTATGATAATCTCGAATTGTTGTTGAATGTTGAGGTGAAAACAAAGATTCAACAAAACTTAACCAAATACGAGGAGATACAGCCAAGTCTTTAGATGGGATCGGAATGTGTCCGCTATATTTTGGACGTTGGTTCACGTGAGACGATGCTATGATATGATTCATATTCCTGAAGCAGGGTCTTTTCGATATTTTTACGTTAATGTAACTAGCGATGAACTTTAGAATTATCTGTATGATCCAGAAAAAAGAGTAATTCAATAGTATCCAGTAATGCCCTTGTCAAATATATTTCATTTAATATCTAAATACAACATGATTAATTTTAGAGTCAATTACAAAAATTTACTAAACTCGTTTAATAACCAACTTTTTTAAAACTCTTCCCTGCCACCCACCAACATATTTGTGACATTTTAATATATTTTTTAAATAAAATCTTAATTCTACAAACTTAAACTTAATTAAATATTAGTTAAGTCTAATACCCTAATTACAAAGGTAAAGGTAACACCGGTGTACAAACCGGTGTACAAAGGTGTACACCGAGTTGTGTAAATCGGATTATTTTCGATAAGTAAAATAATTAAACATTTAATTTGGTATTGTCAGTGTTTTGACCAAATATTAATTATTAGTTTATTGAACGTATCACAATATTTTTATAAATATAATATATAAAAAAAACTTCATTGCCTAAATAATTAGTTCTTATATGTACATGAACATATTTGCAATCCTGATCTGCATGCAACTTTGCTGCAGTTGTTTAATAATTAGACCTTTTAATACAACTACGCCCAATAAAGCGAACTTGATTAAAACTATTTGCAGGCAAAACTGAGACTTGAGTCAGATTTTTGCAAGACTTTGTAAGACTTATTAATGATATTAAATACAGCGAAAACAAGGTTAGTTTTGACGTAGTATCACTGTTTATTGACATTCCAAGAGATGAGGTTATTGATATAATATGTTTGTTTATGTGGTGTTCCACATCAAGTGATTAAGTCAACTTTTCCGTAAGATAACCCATCCTATGTTACTTCATTTTTAGAGCATTTATTATTATTTGGGGGCTGGGGGGGTTGAAAGTTAAAAACCAAAAAAAGTCACAGAAGTAGTCAAAATTTTAGCGTCGGAAAAATCTTAGAAAATTAACAAATGAAAAGAGGAAACTTTTTTGTCTGAAAAGTTTATTGATGCGACCCCCCGTTTAGGAGATAGGGGTGGAGGGTGGTTCCCCCCTCACCCAATATATGCCAAATGACCCGTCATAAGACTCGTAATGACTAGTAGAATACTGCTGGCTAATTTTTCTTTGTCGATCCGACCACCGCCCCCCCTCCCCCTCCACAACTAAAGTAAATCATTCATCTAATCACTGTTACCTTCGCATATTGCATATCGAGAATCGCGTGACGGGAATCTACCTAACACGATCAACCCTGTCGAATGAGGTATTTTATTTGATATCTGAGAAAAATTGCTAAACTGAAATGGTAACATTTAATATAATAAAAAAAAGTAGAAAAACAAATATCACTAGGAAACTTAAATTTTAATGTGCAATAAAATATTTTAGTGGCTGATTTTTATTTAAGGTTGCAGCCAACTAAAATGAGATATCACAAATTCTTTTGTTTCACTATATCTAATATAATTCAATACACCTTTTAATACAAAGAATTAAACAACTAGATTTTTTAATGTTTAAATTTACACTTATATAAAATCTAGACTATTTTGTTCACAATATATTTAATTTTTAATTGACAATATATGTAATATACACTCACAAAAGCACTTAATACTTATATATATAAAGAAAGCAAATATCAAATTATATGAAATAATTAAAATCGGCGTTGTATTTCGTAATTAAAAGTTTCAATAATTGAACACAGTAATAACGCAGTGAACTTCTCGATAATAAACATTGACATTGACTGATGATGAATATTTTGAAACAATTAACAAAAGACTCGAATTGAATTTTCTCATTGTACATATACTGAATATCTGACGCTAGAACGTTATTGCAATTTTATAAAATGTTATAATCTTAATATATAAAGCACAAAGACACTCACTCACTGACTCATTCATCGCTCTAAGCCCAAACCGTTATACCTAGAAAGCTGAAATTTGGACACAAGACTCTTGACATATTGAATAGGTGCAATAAGAAAGGATTTTGCAAAGGTCCAAATTGTTCCAAAGCTACAGCTAAAAAACTGCAAAGTTTACCCCCGCTCCCTTACTTCCCCCATTCCATTGCAGTAGAAATTTAAATTATTTGGCCTCTCACTATGTTTATTCGTAGGATTAGGGTTTCGTAACTCACATATAGTTTGTAATTATTTGTGATTATTTTCTATTTACCCACATACAAATTGTGATTTTTTTTCAATTAACCCACATATAGTTTGCGATTCTTTGTTATTATAATTTGCGATTCTTTGTTATAAAAATTAACAGTTTTTTTTTCTTTTCAATTAGGGTATTCCTTATTTTTACATTTAGCTCAACTTCATGCGGTACCCTTATACCCTTATAAACCTCTCGTGACAGGCTTCAGTTTCCGTGCGGACAACAAAGAATTAATCGAAAATGCTTTGAAGGACAGCTTTAGAGTGAATTATGGAAAGAGTAATAACCATATTATATAATACACTCACCGGCACATTTAACCGCCCACCTTTATCATTCGTCGCCCTGTTTGTTTACGTTTATTATGGTTTATCAACTGTTTTGTTTTTTATTAAGTGGCTACTCTAGCAATAAATTAAACACTTATACTCATAATTTGTTTCCTAATTTTATGTCACCGACAGGTTTTTGGAATTTAGTCGTTATTTGACATTGTTGCCATTGTGTTCCCGTGTTAACATTTCCAGTTATTTTCTACCATAGTGTGTGAATATTGCTTAATTTAAGTTTCTAGTGTTCGCTTATTGTTTGTAACTGTAAAAAATGCCACTCGATGCCACTGGTGTAGCTAGGGCAGTGGCTTTTTCTGACGCCAGGTAGAGCCAACGTCGCACCGTCCGTACACTCGGTGTACCTTGAACTACGGTACGGGATGCCATCAGACAATTTCGGGAGATAGGCTCATACACGCGCAGGCCAGGTCAAGAACGATATCGATGCACTTCAGCCCGAGATGACCGCTCCGTTATCAGCAACGTGTTGAGAAATCGCTTTTGTACGGCTACTGAAGTTCATACGCGTCTTTTTGAGGTGAGAAATGTCAGTGTGAGTGAACGAACAATTAGGAGAAGACTGGCAGAAAGGAATCTGAGGGCTTTTCGTTCAGCTCGTGCCCCACAACTGCTCCCACAACACTGTAGAGCTAGACTTGCTTTTGCTCAAGAATATGCTAACTGGTCTGTTTGGGAATGGAAGGACGTACTGTTCTCAGATGAGAGCAGAATAGCCCTAAGAGGTCCAGATGGACGTCAGCGTGTCTACAAGCGCCAAAATGAAAGGTTTGTTCCATGCGCTATAACCGAAACAGTGGGTTACCAGAGATGATACGTAATGGTTTGAGGAGGTATCTCTTATGAGGCTCGTACTGACCTTGTTGGGTTCGATATAGGCAGTGCAAATGCTCAAAGATACGTGGAAAATGTCCTACAAGACCATATCATACCTTTTGCACCATTTATTGGTCACAACTTTAGATTAATGCATGATGATGCACGTTACCATACCGCAAGTTCCGTCATAGAGTACCTTAATAAGGTCGGTATTCAAGTTTTATCATGGCCGGCACGCAATCCCGATCTTAACCCAATTGAACACATTTTGGACAACCTCAAAAGACGTATCCGAGCAAGATTACCAGCACCTACGACACTAGGAGAGCTCAAGACGGCTGTGGTATAGGAGTGGCACAATATCCCCCAATCAGATATCCAAGATTTCATGGATGGAATGGCAAACCAGCTCCAAGAAGTCATTGGAGCCCAAAGCAGCAACACCCATTATTAATTTTAAATTTTCTTTTTAATTAGACAACTTTTTTCAAAATTGAAATTGTTAAATTTTTATAGAAAATTGTCCTAAAATCGATTTTTGGAATTTACCGTTTAATAAAACCCCTTGTTTGAAGAATTTTGTTTTTTTTCAAGACCTTAAAGGTAGCTTTCAATGTACCTCTCATAAAATGTGGTCTAAAATTTTCGATTTTTGTAAATTGAAGGAAATACAAGGTGGGCGGTTAATTGTACCATTGAGTGTATATTAAATATAAACATGTTATGTAAGAAATAAATGTTTCTAAAAGTAATATAAGCTTAAATTTTGTGGTTAATGAACATACAATTGAAACATAAATCAGTGATCAAAACTCAAATTCTAATATAATTAATAATAATACTATTAAAAATTATATTATATAGATTACTTTTTTATCAATGTAACCGATGAAGCACGTTACCAGCTAAACGCTCTACTTGTTATTTAGACTGCTGCTGAGTGGTTTAAGTGGGATGACTCTCTCAAATATTTTTGTGTAAAAAGCAATTATAGCTTATAATTTGGGGTAAGTAAACAGCCGAGTATAAAAAGTGTGTAACTAAATAACGTGCTATAACGATCCTAATGACAGTAGAACTGTGTTTTTATTTATCGTAACTAAAACTATGCTTTAGCTAGCTAAAGCTATGCTTGGAGCTACTGTTTACCAAAACTAATTATATTTACAAAGCACAATTTACATTTGCACAGAAGTATACTGTACAGTAAATATTCAGATCAAGGTAGGGCACTACGAAAAGAATACAATTCAATGAAGTTGCAAAATTTATATATATATTTCAATATTAATTTATAATTTTATTTTTATCGTACTCAATTTATAATTTTTTATGATTATTTAAACAACTACATAATTTATTTATTCGTATTTATGCTTCTTGCATGCAATATATTTATTTTTCTTTCTGAATTATACGATTGGTACAACTCAGCTTAACACTATCTAAAAGTCTAAATACAATGGGCAAAGTTGAAACTATTTTAAAGTTGCTTTAAGAAAGCTTTTATCGCAATAAAAGCCTTTCTTCTTGCTTTTTTAAAAGTTTTCTCTAAAACAAAAATAATTTGTATCTCAAGCAACAAATGAGCTTCTAAAATGACCTAAACTTAGACATTAAATCAGTCTGAAGACCTTCATTGTTCTATTGCTTCTTGCAGATACAGACGCACGGCGAATTGTTTAAAACGGCGGCACTTTAAAAAAAAAAGATTTTATTAAAAATAGAATAACTTTAATGAACAAGTAATAACTTAGGCTACCTTAACAAGACTAACTTAATATTAATACAATGTCTTAAATACTATCGAGTCGGCCATCCACAAGGGTATTGTTCGCATCATTCGAATATGAGCGTGCGAACATTGCGAGATGCCGACACAGCGGGATGGGCTGGTGTGACTGTCGAGTCAGCTGTTTGGACTGACGTAACTACTTAATCTTGCCATAAATATTGTTACAAAAAGCAATATTTTTTTTGTACGTAACATTTATTATAATTTCAGTGTGTTAGTTTTATACGTTAATATAAAACCATTAAAAGTATTTAAAGCTCATTCATAGTGCCCTCCGTTGGCTGTAATACAGTCTATTAAACTTATCCTAGGCCAGTTATCAATAGCAGCACGTACTCTTTTTTTTGGGAAATTCTTCACTGCCATTCGTATGGATTATTTAAGGGACGCCAAATTGTCATGGCATTTAGAGCAAGCTCTAAAACTGACCATAGATCATAATCTAGTGAGTTAATTAAGGTCTCGAACGTTCGTTTCTAACCAAGATCGTATGGAGAGACCGAGATTTAAGACCCAGCGCCGAGTCTTGTTGACAGAATTATTCTTGGTTATAAAACATGGTGTTGCTAAGGGGAAAACTACCTTCTCAAGAATGGTATTTTGAGATACTTGTGCTAATGTTTCGATACCTTTTTCACAATAATATAGCTGAGTAACTCCATCATAATTAACACCCCACCAAACCTTTACTGATGTCGGAAAATGCCCATGTTTTATTCTGTTGACAAATTGGAATATCATATATATGATCATTTTATTTTTAATATTGATAAATTGATGAATATTTTCTCATCCTTAAACAATTATTATCTGCCCTTTGCGTACCGCTTTAGTAGTTGTTTTGATTTTAGTAACCTATTCTTTTTTAAGTTATCAGTTAAGAATTGACCATAACATTCTCTTATATGTTTCTACATACATACTTACATACCTACTTAGGACTAGAAAGTCCTAAGTCATCTTTTAAAATATGTTTATAAATGCTATCTTCATCTCCCGAAATAAAATCTTTTGCTTTCTTACAGGATTTCTTCGAATTCTTTCCCTTAGCAATTTGTTATTTAATAAGTAATTAATATAAATAAAGTGAATAATAAAAACAAATACTGATTTGTGTCACTTTCATATTGTTAGGTTTATTAGTTTTTATTACGCATTATTTGAATGCATCTTTTCTCGTTTTTTTCCTAATACGCCAAAGTACAGGTTTCTTAAAATAATAATTAAAAAAGCATCCATGCAACACATTACTCCGTCTCATTACTATTTTGTAGATTTTTAATTAATTTTACATCCAACATCTCTTGCTCGTTTTGGTAACGTCAGTAACCAACTTGTCTTGTTTTTTTAAGTCATACTGAAATATAAATAACAACTTTTTTATTTTTGTCTGTTTGTTTACCTGTCTAAGTCTAAAAGCCATTTTATCGATTCCGATACAAAATTGTATATACCAAGAAAATGTCATTGAATAAATAACAGGCCATATAAAAGATTTGTATTGTATAATTCTATAACAAATGTAGATTTTTTAAAATATAGCTATTATGAATACAGACTCCATGATACTATGTAAAAGTTATTTTATGAATATTACTTACTTATTAAATATTGTAATAAAAAATCTTAGTATCATTCTAGGTGAAAAAAAATTGTCAATATGCGCTAGGATTGCGGTGACATGAAATTGATGTCATATTTTGTGGTTAAAACAATGGCCTACCATCATATAACGAGTATAACAATGTATGTATAAAATGTGAGTTGTATTAAATTCATACATTCAATTCATAACGGTTGTCATTTTTGTCTTTTGTTATTATTTCACGAACCACAATACGTATCTATAAACCCTGTCAAAAGTTTTTAATGTTATTTAAAAACGTGACATTTTGTTTAGATAATAGTTATATAGGACAAAGTTTTATTAAAACACCGATAGTTTACATGTTTATTTTTTAACATAAAAAGTACAGAATAAGTTGTAAACATTCACACAGAGAGAATGTTTACTGATTTAAATTAGTCAAAACTTGCGGCATTTAAACACCTCCCGTTTTCTTATATTCTAAATATAATTTTCTATTCTAAACAAAAACTATGGAGCATATAAGTGCGTGATTTAGAGTATGAAGTTATTATCTTTTCAAATATGTAAAGTCTATTCTATTTTACTTAAACTATATAGAAAACTTGGAATAAGTTATGACACTTTAAGGAAAACCTGTTATTGAAATAACCTATAGTGGATTTAATTGTTAACATTGCATAATTATATAACGTTGCTATCCTATATTGTGGTCATGTGGCACTTACATTTATTTTATGTTTTCCAGAAGCGAACTCTTTTAGATTTTATGAAGTAATATTAAATGTACACAAAAAAGGTTAAACAAATTGATGTTACACTGGTTACGCCTAATTGCACCTTAACGTATATAAATTTAAATTAAAAATTATTATTAACGCTAATAATATATCAATATCCTTATTAAATGAAATGTCGCCGTTCTTCAATATTTTGATATTTCACTTCTACGCTTCAAGAAGAAAATGAACGTATCGCTGGTCATCGCGAATAATCAACGTGGACGCCAACCTAATAAAATCAATTTGAAAGTAATTAATCCGCCCGATACCGATCGTATATCACTGATGAAAAATTAAACAATTTATATGGTATGAAATTAAAACTAAAATCTCATTAGTGTTATTTAGTATAGTGAAATTCATTTGAATAATAAAGAAGAATTTGATTGTTTCAAGATTCAATTAAAAATCATAATTAAGTTATTAAAAGTTATTTAAAATAAACTAACCAAGAATTACTATATTTTATTCAAAATCGCGAATCCCAAACAGCAATCCGAAATAAAAGTGTAAGAAAAAAAAATTACTTACAGAAATACATACTTTATTTGAGCAAACTTCTTTTAGGATTTTTAAGTAAGTTGCATTGAAAAGATGAAAGCAATTGAAAATGAAATGGCAAAGGTGATTCTTTTTGCAAGCAAAGATATGAAAAAATTAACTCACATCTCTGGAGATGTTATATATCTCAGAAAATATCAAATATCAAATGTAG
Organism: Melinaea menophilus ssp. n. AW-2005; assembly: GCA_918358695.1. NCBI lineage: Eukaryota > Metazoa > Arthropoda > Insecta > Lepidoptera > Nymphalidae > Melinaea > Melinaea menophilus. The sequence continues at coordinate 963,337 of OU911052.1, forward strand.
TAAATTTAAAATGAGAGAAGATTGAAATTTGCTTTTGCATTAATAAGAATAAAATATTAATATGTTGCTACATATTAATAAATTGACATTGAAGATAAAGAAACTGATAACCGATTTAAAGATAGATTATACTAACTTTTTTAACAGACTCAACAAAATCTGTTTATAAATAAATAACAGTGAGCCTCAAGAATAATAACGTAAAAATAATACTTAATCGAATCGAAAATAATTGGGATCAGCTTGAATCAACCTGGTACTTTATAGTACATATTGACATAGATATTAATATGTCATTTTGAAATGATAAACTTTATGTCAAATTATTATGATATTATGATATTTCCGTTGTTTTATTTCTGGGTACAATTTATAAATAACATTTTAGAGTCTTTGTAGTTATGTTACATGATACATTATAACAAAACACGGAAAAAGACCATGTGCACTGAGCATTTAAATTAATTGGTTTTTAATTAATTACTGAAAGTAAAATATATTTACAAGAAAACATTTTCATTTTTTAAATATATTTATTTCAATAATAATAAGTTATTGTATTTATTTACTTACCAGAATTTGAATTCAAGTGTAAAGCCTAAATTTTGAGGCTAAGTTTTAAATTTAAATAAAGAGTAAGTCAACAGTATCCATTAGTGCCCGTGTCAAAGATATTTTATTGTATATCTATTCAATATCATAAACACAACATGCCATGGTCAAATATTTGAGTTAATTTCAAAAATCTACTAAACTCGTTTTATTCACAACATTTTTTAAAATCTTCCCTGCCATCCACCAGTTGTAATATTTTTGACATTGTTATATATTTTTAATTAAAGTCTTAAATCTACTAACTTAAACTTGATTAAAAATTAATTAAGTTATTAAATCTAATACCCTAATTACAAAGGTACTTGGAACATATACACCGAGTTGTGTAAATCGGATTATTATGTAAGTAAAATTATTAAACATTTAATTTGGTTTTGGCATTGTTTGGCCCAAATACTAATTATTACTTTATTGAAAGTATCAAAATATATTTATAAAATATTGATGAAAAAAAATCATTTCCTACACAATTCGTTCTAATATGTACATAATTGTAATCCTGATCTGTATGCAACATTGCTACAGGCGTTTAATAATCACACCTTTTAATACAATTACGTCCAATAAATCGAACTTTATTAAAACCGTTTCAGGCAAAATTGAGACATAAGTTAAATATTCCCAAGATTTTGTAAAAACAAGGTTAGTTTTGACTTAGTATTACTGTTTCTTAACATTTCAATAGGTCAATGATAATAATATGTTTAATTATGTGGTGTTTCACGTCAAGTGAGTATGTCAACTTTTCCATCCATCCTTTGCCATTTTTAGATCATTTATGAGTCATTTATCTTTTCTCTGGTGAATAATGATCAATACGACTATGGCGTGTTTTTTTATTTGATATCTGAAAAAAATCGCTAAACTGCAATGATAACATTTAATGTAATTAAAAAAAGTTTGAAAAACAAATATCTCTAGGAAACTTAAATTTTAATAAGCAAAAAATCGTTTAGAGTATTTAGATGGATGATTTAAATTTAGGGTTGCAGCCAACTAGCATGAGATATCAAAAAGTCTTTTGTTTCATTACCTCTAGTACAGTTATATTCGTATTATTTGACATAAACAATTATTTCACCAGATTTTTAATGTTTCAATTTACATTTTTATTAAAAGCTAGACATTTTTGTTCATAATACATTTCATTTTTAATAGTATTTGTAATATACACTCACAAAAGCACTTAATGCTTATTTATACCCATAAAGAAAGCAAATATCAAATTATATGGAATAAGTAAAATAGCCGTTATATGTCGTAATTAAAAGTTCAGTAATTGAACACAGTAATAACGCAGTGAACTTCTCGATAATAAACATTGACATTGACTGATGATGAATATTTTGAAACAATCAACAAAAGACTCAAATTGAATTCTCCCATTGTACGTATACTGGATATCGACGTTAGTTGACGATAGAGTGTTATAAAAATTTTATAATCCTGTTATTATAACTCTTATATCCCACGTTTTATATACGAGTACCATATTTATCGACTCAAATTTTTGTTAACAAGTTTTAGATAACAAAACACAGAAATATAAAAATTAAAAGGAGTGTTTAGCAATATATGCAGTTTTTTAAAACTATTTTTGTATTTCTAAAAATCAGAAAGTAAAAAATCACCGGCACTTACTCAGCAAAAAGGATACTTACTAGAAAAAATGTTGAGATCTAAATTTATAAAATAACAAATAATTATATATGTATTTTATAAAAAAAGACAACAAATTTATTTTATATATGTATTCTATTCAGTTAGGGTATTTCTTTTTTTTATATTTTTCTATACTTCATGCGCTACCCTTATAAACCTCTCGTGACAGGCTTCAGTTTCCGTCTGGAGAACAAAGAATTAATCAGAAATGCTTCGAAGGACAGCTTTAGAGTGAATTATGAAAATAATAAAAACCATATTATATGATATAATTAATATAAATATATGATGTAAACAAGTATTTTTTAAAAGTAATATAAGCTCAAACTTTGTGTTAAATGAACTCTTAGAATTTTAAAAAATGGATTTTTTTTTGCACAAAATCAGGTTAACCCAGTACTTTTTAGGTATAATTTTGTTATAATAACTTTGGATTAAAATATAAAAAATACAAATTACAAACTTTATTTATTCTTCTCTGTTATAGAAAACCAAATCATTTTTCTTATATTTTTATAACATATCAATTAACATCTATCAGTGTCTACACACCATTTTGTTTATCAGTATCTGTGAAAAATGTTTTATTTAGAGGACCAATAATATAAACTTTTTACCTAAATTTTATTAAGAACTGAAATTATGTACATGCTTTGTGCATTTTTCAAATTTATAGATTAGTGATAAATTTATTGCTGTCCAAGAAATACACTTATATAGTTTTATAATAAAACGATTTTTGAGTGGTCCATTAAAATTAAAATTGATAAAATAATATCTTCAACTGGAAAGAGATCAATGGTATTCTGATTATTTATCGCGATTAACTCTTCTTCGAATTCGAATACTATTTTATACCACAACTATTTAGAATATTTCATTATATAAATTATATATACAAAGAAGTTTGTGGCGTGCGTACGAACACTCGGACATGTCCTTCATCGGTGTCCTTGGGTAACGTCCTCATTTATCATCATAAGAACCGTCTGAAATATTGTCACACAATGCCAAACAAAAATACTCAAAAATATTTATTTTAATTAAACCGTGATATAAAAAATAGCACAAAAAAGTTTTCTTTTACTCTTTCATTTCATGTTTTTTGTAGTGTATTTTTTGAATCTAGACAAAAATCCGTGCTAATTAATGTTAATTCTATATACAAAAGATTTATTTTGTTTTCATCATAACAATCAGCAAAAGGAACTGTTTATATTTTAAATAAATATTACAGATATTATTCTTGTTACACTATGATATAAAATATCAAAAAATTTCTTATCGACATATTATCAGAATTCCTAATACAATAATTTTGTAGATTTCGTATGTCATATTGTCTCCTTTGTTTTAATATAAAGTCATCATAGTTAAATGAATGATAAACCCAATACCACGTGTATTTGGTTTAACACACACACACTCACACACACACACACACATACACTCACACACATATAATCCGACTGAAGCTTAGCTGACTCGATTATATCTGTTCACGGTTAATGTGTTTGTGATAACATTTTGAGGGAATAGAGAGAGGTTGTTTTTATTAAAAACCTTGCTCGTGAAGCCAAAGACCGAGCGAAGCTAGCGGCTTTGTTTGTACTAAGTTGCGGTATTGGTTGGGAAGTTTCAACTTTATCAACAAAAACTATCGCATTTATAATTTTAGTAGGATTTTTAATATAAACCTCCATTTCCGTAATCGAATTATTCGTTAAGCTTCGTCGTTGTAACGAGCACTCTCATCGTGTAATAAGAGTATTTACGATGCCTTTAATATATAAAAATATAAATAAAATCTATTACAGAAATAAGTTTGTGATAACTTTGATAGCTTAAGTCATTGTTCTGTATCTAATATCGCCAAACTTTAAGACATAAAACTGAATTGACAATGTTTGACAAATAGTCAATAAAAAATAAAATAATTGTACAAAAATATATTAGCTTTTATAATACAACTCTTTCAAACTGATTTAAATGGATGAAATACTGTTATATATCATAAGTATGTAGGCGACTAATAAGCACTAAGTCTTCATCATTCATAAATAAAAGTTTGCTTTGAAGACAGCAATATAAATATTAATTAGTTAATACATAAATAAATCTTAATTTCTTAAACAAATCTTGTAAATATAAGAAATTAAAATACATTTTGTGATATTGTCAATCTGATTGTATATTCGTTTAGAATGTATTTATTTGCAACAAATATTATTTGCGAAATGGGAAATTAATTATACTGGTTCGCTTAATTTTCGTTCATTCTGAATGAGATTCCATTGTCATGAAATATTTGAATACTAACGGTTCTACCAAAATCAATAGTCTTGTATATAAAATTCCTTTTGTTATTAACGTATTTAGAATATCCGTATACAAAACTCTTTAGTGAATAATTTACCTCCCTTTTGTATGTTTTTTGTTATCGATTAATTTAACTTTGAAAAGACTTACAAACATTTAGTAACTATTTATGAAATATTTTATACTAATGTATTAAACATTTGAAATAAGTTTTTTTTTATTGTATGGCAAAAGTTTGTCAAAAATATTATAGAGAATAATATAATGTTATACGTTTCTGTGTCTGTTTTATTGTCGGCATCTTTAAAATAATTTCTTATAAAAAAAAAGTCAAAATATCTTTATTCAAATAGGCATTTACATGCACTTTTGAATCGCCAATTACTAAAATACAAAAAAAGGTCAGTGTAGTCAGTCCGTAAGTAAGCTACCACCGGCTTGGAATGCTGCTCTGTTGAGAAGAGCCGGCCAGAAACTCAAAAGTTGCTCTTTTCAAAAGAAATATAACAATAGGTGATGTACATTATAATATAAATCCTGCAAATGATTCAACAACTTAAGTTATATATTTCGATCCACTAAAAACTCTTGAACGTTATAATAAGCTTTATTTAATAATAAACTTTTGATTTTAGATTTAAAACTAACAAATGGAAGGTCTAAGATATCTTGTGGAACTTTATTATATATGCGTATACTCAAACCCATGAAGGATTTATTAACTTTTTGAAGCCGAAACTTTGGCGAGTTTGTTTTTATTTCTCGTATTTATCGCGTGTCTGTCACTGTTTTTTATATAACTTTTTAAACTTTGACGTAAAAAATAAAACCTATTTAAAGAAATATAAAAAAAAATCCTATTCAGAGTATATAAAATATGAAAAAGTACTCAGACAAACGAGTAAACAGAGAACTCAGCAATCTATTGAATATTGCTTCTAGTGATTGTGAACTGTTCTGTTTTAATATTTTGTTATATTGTTTTGAGTTATATTTACTAACTAAGAGGATTTAAATATTTCATTGTTTCTAATTTACTGATAAGTTCATTGATGAAAAGGGAAAAATCAGAAGAGATTATAAATTGGCGTAATTGGCGTTGGCGTTGGCGTTGGCGTTGGCGTAATTGGCGTTGTTATAAATTTTCTTGATATAACTTATTAACTGAATAATGCTTTCTTTATACCACAGATTAGACTGTGCAACTTCTTGTTTTCAACTGATACAAATGAAAGCGCTGTGCATTGTTTTAATCGTCACAATTTTCGATCTAAATTAATTTAAACACCTACATCGTACTGAATGTGTGAATTAATCGATACGTGTGTGAAATTCTAAATGAATACATACATATTGGCTACGCAAAACAAAGATTTTTCAGTACATGTCACCGATATATATAACATTATATTATAATAAAATATAAGTAATAAATGATCACTGAAATTAAATAAATAATGTCTCTATATATATACACGTATTTGTATATATCTATTAATCTAGCAACTTGGTAAATCATTCTGAGAATACGATTGTCTTAAGAAGAGATCATTTGATACAATTTAACCCCATAGTAATATGACAGATTGTATATACTCGTACATATAAAATACAAAGAGTTTTCGAATACAATGAAATTTCATCTGCAAATAATTCGACTGGAGCTCACTCGATTATTCTTGTTCACGGTTCCTAAGCGCGATTTTATTTGACGTTTATAAATTGGAAGCAAATATGATTCTGACGTATGCAAATTGTTATGGAACCCACACATAACATTTTTGATATTAAGTGAAAAAGTTCACAAAAAATTCAATTATTAACCACCGTATACACAAAACAACTACGTTTTTCTTAGTATCGGCAGTTTGTGTGAAAAACTACTTGTAATTATTTTCGTAAGTAGCTGTGTATTAATGTTGGTGATTATATAAAAGTCAATAAAGTAAATAAGTAATACACGTTGATAACAGGTCACGTATAGGTTGTTTTTATTGAATGTTTTAATATAATTCAGGACCATAGTGAAAACATAATTAGTTAATGAATTTGTTCTGAGTATTTACATAGTATAATGAATGCCTGCAATGCCTGAATTAATTTTTCGACAAAAAATTATCAGACAGTCTCTATTTTCTTTCGACATTCATAAGTCGAGTGGACCGGATAGCATTTCTCCATTAGCGCTACGAAGGATGCTGCGGAGTTGACTCCAGTGCTAACACGTTTATTTCGGCACTCCTACCTCAAAGGCGTAGTCCCGGTCTCATGGAAGTGTGTACTTGTCCATCCGATCCCTAAAAAAGGTGATAGCTCGGACCCAGCTAACTACAGACCTATCGCAATTACCTCCCTTCTCTCCAAATAATGTAGATTATTATCAACCTACAGCTCCTAACGTACTTCAAGGATCACCAGTTGATCAATGACCGGCAGTATGGCTTTCGCCATGGTCGATTAGCTGGTGATCTTCTTTTATACCTTACCATACCATACTTACGCACCAATGGTTAGCGGTTATTGAATTGATTGAAGCAAGGGAGAGGGTCTGGCAGTTAGTCTGGATATGGGAAAAGGCCTTCGATCGTGTATGGCACAAGGGGCTTCTTTTGAAGCTACCTTCCTATGGGCTTCCTGAGAGTTTATGCAAGTGGATCACCAGCTCCTCACTGGGTGGAGCATAAAGTTCGTTCTCGACGTTTTTTGTTCGGACCCCAAGCCCGTGAAATCTGCTGCACCCCAAGGCTGTGTGCTATCCCCAACTCTGTTCCTTCTGCACATCAATGATATGTTGGATATTCCCAACATACAGTGTTATGCGGATGACAACACAGGGGATGCGGTATATTTCGGCCATGCAGGTCTTTCTGGGGAAAACGTCAACGAGTTCCGAAAGAAACTTGTGACTTCTATAGAGACCTCCTTGGGGATGGTCTCTGAGTGAGGTGAACTGAACCACGTTCAGTTCAATCCCCTAAAAACACTGTTTTGCGCGTTTACCACTAAGAAAACCTCATTTGTCGTATCACCGCTCTTCGAGAGCACTTCTTTCATTGCCTCGTCAAGTGTCAGAATACTGGGTCTCGACATTTCGAGCGATTGTCAGTTTCGTGGTTATCTGGAGAGCAAGCCCAAGTAGGCCTCGATGAAATTGGGAGTGATCAATAGAGCGAGGCAATGTTTCAAACCTGGCCAAAGACTTGCGCTCTATAAGGTGCAGGTCTGGCCACACATGAAGTACTGTTCTCATCTCTGGTCCGGATCACCCCAATATCAGCTTCTACCATTTGACCGCGTACAACGGAGAGCCGTTCGGATTGTCGGGAACCCGGTGCTTTGTGAACGGCTGGACTGTTTGGCATTGTGTTGGACGTTGCATGTCTGTGCATCTTCTACCGCATTTACCACAGGGAGTGTTCTGACGAGCTATTCGATCTGATGCCTACCCCTGAATTTCATCATTGTACAGCGCGTCATCGCCTGCAATACCATCTGTGCGTGGCGATCCTCCACTGTGCGGTTTTCAAGGCCATTTTCCCATGTACCACTCAAATGTGGAACAAACTTCGTTCATTCCTTTCCAGATCGATACGACATGGGTACCTTCAAAAAAAGGCATATACTAATATCTTCAAGGCTCTTATGAATCCTCGGATGTTGCAAGAATTCATGGAAGACGGTGATCACATATCAATGGTGACCCGCAAACGCGTTTGCCCTTCTCTAACATAAATAATAATAATAATAATAATCTATTGCAAAGTCTTCAATATAAATAATAAAGTTTTGTGAAGAACTCGTTATTATCAGTTTATTAAATATAAAAAAGCTTGTAAAATTATCAGACCTTTAAAAAGAAACTATAGAATCTCACATTTTTATGCTCGAAAACTTATTAGTTGATTAGTAAATTTAATATATCTATAAAATATTAGTTATTTTGTTGATGGATAACATTGACACTGTCAGAACTCGAGCCTGCAACCTTTCAAAAACCGTCCGGTCACTTAGCCAAGTGAGCGACAATATATATGGTTTTCATAGGGACCGAGGCGGCAACCGTGAGCCATCGTTCAAAGTTATAAATAAATAGTAAACTGTGAAAAAGATGCCACAATAAAAGTGATTTTAGGTTAACAAAAAAATTGGTTTTGTGACATGTGAATATGGACTGTATGCATTTTTTTTACATTAATCATTTTTCATTTGTTCTAGACTAATTAATGCTATAAAATATATACCTTTGCAATAATAATAATATACCATTTAATATAAGATATATTTTAAACAAAATGAATTGGTCATATAGCCAAGAAATACGTATTTAAGATATTGTTTGAATACTTGTTGATTATTGTGCAAGCTATAGGGCCATCAGTTTGATTAGCTTGGGCGGTAAAGTTTATGCTAAAATTTTAGCGAGAAGAATGCAAGAGAGATCTGAAAGACTGTTGTGGGAGGCACAAGGAGGTTTTAGACCTGGAGGAAGGTGTATAGATCAGATCTCTTCCCTCCGCACGATCACGGAAAAGTTTTTGGACCTAAACCAAAAGGTTTTCTGTGCTTTTGTGGATTTGGAAAAGGCGTTTGGCAGGGTTGTGAGAAAGAAGTTATGGGAGATACTACCCCGATACAATGTGAACGGACCCTTGCTACAGGCTGTAAGGTCTCTTTACCGAGATCACTCAGCCTGTGTGCGAGTAGGAGCTGGCATTTCGCCCTGGTTTGACATCCAATCGGGTGTTAAGCAAGGTTGCGCTATGTCAGCTTGGTTGTTCAATTTGTATTTGGATAGTTGTCTTCAAGGCGTGAAAGATAGTGACATGGGAGTGAAAGTAGGTGACCTTAAGGTCAATTGCTTACTATATGCAGATGATGCAGTGCTCATTGCATCATCAGAATGCAATTTGCAGGCATTGGTCACCACTCTGAAAGATGGGTGTGAAATTAATGGTTTAAACCTGAATGCAGGTAAGACGAAGGTTCTGATATTTGAAAGAAATGAAGAAAGAACAGAATGTAAGATCATCGTGAATGATAAGATAATAGAACAAGTGAATGAAGTGGAATATTTGGGAAGTATGTTTAGCAGAGACGGAAGATACGAAATGGATGTGGAAAGGCGTATTGCTGCCGGTAACAGAGTCAATGGTGCTTTGACTGCATTGTTGAGACGGCAAAACGTCAGTATAGCTACACGTTTGGCTGTACACAATGCAGTTTTGCTACCGACGCTGTTATACGGCAGCCAAACGTGGGTAACACAGAAGAAGAATGTAAGGAAGATGAATGCTGTGGAGATGCGATCTCTTCGCAGAATATGCGGAGTCAGTCTAGCTGATCGAATCCGCAATGAAGAGATCCACAGAATGGCAGGTACTAGCGAAGATGTCACGGTGAGAATGAAGAAGAACGTGCTCAGGTGGTTTGGGCACGTTGAACGAATGAGTGATGAAAGAATGGTAAAAAAGATATATATGGGAAAAGTGAGCGGTAAGAGAGACAGGGGGAGGCCTCGAGTGACCTTCGAAAACACAGTAGCTACGATACTGGAGGAAGGTCACGTAAAAAGCATGAGGACCCCCCGGAGGGCATGTATGAAGAGGTTGATGTCTGTGGCCGAGGCGAAAGAGGTATGCAGAGACCGTAGCGTTTGGCGCTCCGTCGTCTCTGGCTACCCCGCAAGGGATATGGCGTGAAGGTAAATTGTTGATTAAAGTTACGGTTTTTCATTAGTTTTGATATTATGTATAATTTCGAGTTTACCAAAATATTGTTTCATTTGTGTATTTCATCTCATATTCCTTTTATAACACTATATTATTTCAACGCCTTTTAGCACGCATAGTTTTAATAAAATTCGGACTTTTCCATTCCGTTTTTAACAAACAACGTGACGTTGATTGATGTATGCGAAATATGGGAGAAGCTTAATTTTCCGAGCGTACATGATTTTATTATTTTCAGATACAGTTGAAGTTATTTCATGGCTTTATTTTACTTTTAAGAGATGGTTGTTATTTTTAACAGGATTCAACTTTTAAAATGACTTCTGATAGTTTTTGAAATTGACATTAAAACGAAAATGATAATAGGGTTCGAAGAGTGCACTTTTAATTATATTTCATATAGACTTTTATTATGTTTCATATAGACTTAATATTCATACAATAACTTCATGAGGCTGAGAGATCAGCAATGTAGTGAAAATAATAGCAAGAAACATTTAGTAGACATTCATATTTAAAGAGTATATTTTGTCATGTTGTCATGTCAACTTCTATAAAGTCCTATAAACGTTGAGGCAAGTTATCAATAACACCAAGCACTCTTTCTATGCGAAAATTCTTCACTGCCAATCGTATAAATTGTTTTAGGGACTCCCAATTATCATGGCGTTTAGAGCAAGCCTTACTCTCTAAAATTGACCATAATTCATTGACTTAACTATCTTCTCAAAAATGGTATTTTGAAACCTTTTTAACAGTAATATGTCACAGCCACTCCTGTATAGCTAACACTCCACTTTGAACACTGTTGACTAATGTTTTAATGCTATCGGCATAAATTCGGTCATTTCGTTTATAATAAACATAAAAATCTATTGTAAATATTTTCTCATCCGTAAACAATTATTTTCTATGACCTCCTTTTGCGTACCGCTTAAGTAGTTGTTTTGATTTTACCACCTTATTTTTTTAATTATTAGTTGAGTAATTGCCAGAGCGTCTCTTACAGGCAACAAGTCCTAAGTCATCTTTAAAAATACGCGTCATAGTTCTAGGTATTACCTTCATCTCCCGAGATAAAATCTTTTACTTTCTAATTCTTCGTTTTAATGATTTGATCGCCTTTTTCGTATGAAAACTACGCCGACGACCAGATTTTTTTTCTATCATAAACCGAGTTTACTAATATGAAGCGTATCAAATAAGTTAACTAATATCAAGCGTATGGAAAATTTTGAAAATTGTATTTGGATTCGGTTCTCTTTATCACCCTACTTCATTTTGAAATTACTCCATTTTAATATTAAAAATCAGAAAACAAAATGAATAATCCTGTAAAAAGGACAGATTCCACAATCAAAAGTAATATTTTTTTTATTTTTAATTGTAACAGTATTTGTGGTCAGACTAAATATAAAATTATATAAAACTTACAAGCACTTGGACGAGGCTTGAAAACTTATTCTAAAGCACTTAGACGAGGCTTGAAAACTTACTCAATCGATATATATAATTATTAAACTACAAAAAAGGATTATCTGAAATATAATATGTTCTTAAAAAACTTAATATTCAATAGTTTTAGGCTATTCTAAACACCACACGCTTTTACGTTTTTCGTTATTGTAAAAAATTTACCAGAAATGTATTTAATAATAAATTATACACAATTCCTATGACAGATAGTAAGTATACCTCAAATGGATAAGAAGTATATAAATTTAATATAATCACACACAACTTCAAGGAATTTAGTAAATTTCTTACATAACATTCGTGTTGGGTTCAAGGTATTTTTTTATCTAGTCCACAGGTGTATTTGCTTACATCACCAGGTCTTTATTATTTCGCCGTAAACAAAAGCTTTTGGCGCGTAGCCTCACAAATATACCTCAGCTCTATATGCACTTTTTTCAGATTTCAGGTACGATATATCAGGTTACAATTTTACAACCGTTGGTGTCTCTGATGTCAACCATTCATATAACATATAATTGAATATTTATAATTGTAAAACCATTTTTATAATTTATCAATTTATTTATAGTTTTTGTAATAGATATTGAATTATATTGTCACCCTTAAATTTTGTTCGTTCCCACAGAAGTACCGTTGCGATGGAAATATATAAACACTAATTGTTTTACTCAACAGACCTGGATTTAGACTATAGAATAGTAGTAATTTTTATTTAAAATATGATAAATATAAAAGATTGCCTTAAAATATTATTAAAACTGTTCAATGTATATAATTTATTTAAATATTACAGGTTTTATTTAAATATGTTATCTATATCTTTTACTGACATTCGTAGCCATAGCACAAAACATAACATAAAATTGAAACGTCTTTAAGACGTGGATTCAATTTAATACAACTAATATATTATGAATTGAAATTTTGAATACAAAATGTGGCATAAAAATATATAATATTTGTATTAAGACAGATTTTTATAATATTTCTAACATAATATTTAAAATCAAGTCCATTCCAGTGCAAAATATATTTTATATGAACGTTGCATTCAGCTTTGACATAACATTGGATAAAAAAACATTTTTATATAAGTTACCGTCAATAACACCGCCACGAAATGCAAAAGTATTCGCTTCAAGTAAATGTGAACGTCATTTAGGTGACCGAATGTTAGCAGAATGATTTTATTTGTTTTATTTTCTCTGTATGCTTTTCGTTTTGTGATAGTTTTCTTTTTTTTTTGTGAAATTAAAGTAGTTTATTGGAGTTGTGAAAGCTGGTACAGTATTCTGTTGTGTATTTTTTAAAAAATTATATAAAAAGTAAAAGAAAAATTTATGAAACATTTTTGTTTCATAAATTTGCCCTAACCCTATTAAAATGGTACTTAATAATATATTGTAAAATATTTACAGCCCCTGATTAAATTAGACAATTTTGATGTCCAAATTCAATTTATCACATGAGGTTTTGAAAGTACGAAGGTTGATAAAAAATCTTAGGTCACCTTATAATCTAAAAAAAACTTAATCGTATACAAAATTAAACCATCTGAGTATACAAAAGATACTTATAGGTTTCGACGAAGCAATATGAAACATGTACCAACAAATACCATTCAGTGTTATTAAATGGAATAATATGAAGTTTAATGCCAAGTCCCTTTAAATTAATTTATCATGTTTAAAAATATGTATTTCATAAGGATTATTTATAAAGTTTATTAGGATGGTTACTGAGATGTCTATTGTCTGAATATAAGTATAATTAATACGTTGAATAGCGTTGAAAATCCTCCAAAATAAATTTTAATTCCTCCTTCATGACAGATGTTTTGTTTGTAATTGTTCGACTGACACATAGAGACCAATTAAAACTTCACAAAGGCTGTTATTTTAAAATAATTTCGTTGTTGTGTTAAATGACTATTCTTATTCGATAGTTCTAGTATCTTCTAAATCTTCTTGGATTATTTCCAATGATGAACATCAATATTTATAGCTATATTTGAGTTTTTGATATATCGTTTTCCGCAAATAATTTCTAATTAAATAAATTGTAAGAGACAATTATAATTAAAATATTTAGTAAAAAACAAATCTTTCTTATACATTTTTCACAGAAAGAATATCATAAGGTTAAAAGACTCATAAAAACTAATTAGTAAAGTAAATTTAATCATTTTAAATTACATTTACAAAAAGTTAAATACAAATGTAAAGGCATGAAATATTTCTATTTGAAATTTCTGACTTTAGTTGTATTTTGTACTATTTGTATTAAGATATCTTTGTACAGTTGTAATTGGGTAGTTGAATTTATTTATTGGAATATTGTTTATTTTTCTTTACTGTACTATGACCTACAAATCACTTCATCTTACTAATTAACAGTCTGTTACATGAAATGAAAAAAAAATAATTTAGCTTCGCCCTTTTTAAAGGATTTATTTACAAAATAATTTGTTTTCGTGCAAAAAATATATATTGGAGCTTTTATTGAAATGTTACTAGATACTAGTTGTTTAGATGACGGATTTAATACATTGAGCCTTAAAAATCAAAAATATAAATAAAATCATCTTAATGAAAAAATAGTACAAACATAAATACATTTTGACGATTCTAAACAAATTTACACAATATATATAAGTTGCCTGCTATATAACTTTATTCTTGACTGGGGTCAGTGTAATTAATAATAAAATTACATAAAAAGCAATGTAGGCGATATGCCATGATATTGCGTGCTAACTGTTAACCATTAATAAATGTTTACATTGTTGGATAGATGCATGTAAAGTTTCTAAAAATGTGCAAATATTTACCTTGAATATTTAATTACACATCTTACAATTCAGAACACAATAGTGCATTATGTTTATCATGTTGAGTATGAGAGTCTATGTCCTGACTGGGTGAATGTTAATAAATGAACTGTCATTTAAATGTGCGGTGAACCTGAAATGACATAGGCTGTATATAATGCCAAAATCCAATATACTGGCTGATGTTGTTTGTAATGAGAGCTACGAGTATACGACTATACGTTTAATTTTTTCGAAGTCTATGTTTATATTAGAATTTTGTTTCAATTAAAACGGAAATAATAGTTGTTGGTCGTTTCTTAATTCCAATAATTGTAAGCATACCTTGTTCTGATTATTTGGCGTTTTGAGTAACTTGTGTTGATCATTACGCGTTTCAATCATAAAGCATTACGCTTAAACCGTATTTATCATCCGGTTTTCACAAATAACCTAAAATTACACAAATGTTTTAGATAAATAGTATAAAAAGATAAAGCTGTCCTGAAAATTTTAGTTTGATTATTATTATTACTATTAACAGTAATTTACATAACAATGCCATATATTTAACATCTAACAGTTTGTAAATAATTCAATTATATACCAAGTTGTTTTTCATGTAAATATTTTTAGTTGTAGTTACTGCACTACTCATTTATATATATACAATATTTGTGTACTTTGTGGAGTGTCTTTACCGGCAGTAAACTCTAATAGATTTCCACATTTCAATATAATAATAATAAGTTTGTCGCGACAACATAGAAACTTCACAACACAGAACCACAGACACAGACAGAAAAGAGTCAATAAAATGTAAAACAAATATTCATAAATGAATTGATGAAAGTTCTTGGAAGGGTTCCTGGAAGGGAATTATAAGAACGAGAAATTATTGAGTTTCCAGTATAAATTTATACTGTTAGCATTTACTGTTAGAACTGCTTAGTCTATGACATTTGAGGCTGACTAGGATGAACTTAATTTTTTTTAAGAACTTACAAACCCTGCCAAATAAGTAAAAGTTTTTTTTGTTAATTTGGCCAATACATCCAGGTTCTAAGTTGATAATTACAATTCTGCTATAATAACCTCAACGTGTAATTAATAAAAGTTAAAAAGTTTAAATACGAAGTGGTTGGACACTTATACAAATATACCATTACACCATATATAAAGTGATCTAAGATACACTCACATCACTCACATCTCACTGTAAATACTTAAACAACGAATAAACAGAACTCCGTAGATGACATAAAGAGACGCTTAGTACATTATTTTAATGGTCATGTTAATTTATTTCTATTAAAAAAGAACAGGGGAAACAAGGTAAATCATTATTATCAAATATATATTTACCGAATTTATCATTTACTTTTAATACAATAATAATAAAGGGATAGAATAAGAAATGAGTATATTAGGGGAAGCTTAGGAGTAGCGCCAGTGACAGAAAAAAATAGAGGTAGCCGTCTGTCATGGTATGGGCATGTTATGAGGAGGGATGAAATGCACGTGACCAAAAGAGTGCTAGGTATGGTAGTGGAGGGATGGACAGGTAGAGGACGGCCGAAGAAAAGATAGATGGATTGCGCGAAAGACGATATGGAGAAGAAGGGAGTGTGCACAGAGATGACGAGTAACAGGAGAGTATGGAAGGAAAAAATATACTGTGCCGACCCCAAAATGGGATAAGGGCAGGAAGAAGAAGATACCATATTTTATGGAAACGGATAGCAAGAGGGTTAGAGGGAGGTAGAGTGTTTTGGAGACTACGATCACCATATAAAACGAAGCTATTAAAACGCGGTTGCTAAATTGGTTGTTAATGGTTGCGCTAATCAGTTATCGACATAATAATCTAAAAGCTCAATATTAGGACCACAAAGGGTGATTATAGCTGGGTGTTATTAATCTACAATGACACAGGATATAATTAGTATATATATCATTAGTTTTGACAATTACTTGGTTTAAAAATTATCAAAAGTTTCATTATTATCAGCGTCATTTAATAATATAAAGTTATTGTTAGCTGACGAGACAATCTATTAATTCTCATAAGATCTCTGTGTCTCATAAGTTTTTAATTCACAGTTATAATTGTCCACAATATAGTCAAGCTTTAAGATAAAACAAGTTGATATTAAAATATTTACTGCTAGTACATCGAGTGTGAAATTCAATTTAAAGTACTTGTTTAAAAATACTCTGCATTTGTCCGTATCAATTAATGTTTTTTAACGATCAGTTTATTCAAGTTTTTGAAAGCGATCGTTTTTGTTTTAATTAATGTTCACAAATACTAACACTTCATTTGTATACTTCAAAAAAACGTTAAAAATGATTTAAAAAATTTTTTTTAGTAATTTTCTGTCAATACTTATATGTCATAGAAAACATTATCGAATGTCTTGAATAGGTATAAAACAGAATAACTAGCAAGTATTTATAAGTGTATTTTCTAATGTGTTGGTATATTTGTAAAATTATATTTAGATAAAAGTGATTATGAGAATGATCCCGTGGTTAAGGAAAACGTTGGATTTTTAGAAAAAAAATGGGTTATAATTATTATGACAAAGAAAAAACTTAAAATTATGACAAAAAAAAACAAAATATACTTATACAACAAAACCAGTTGAGTGATGGTGAATAATGATGTCATTTAAGTTACATTATTTTCAAAATACTGAAAATTTAGGCACTGACGGCATGCTTCTCAAATTGTCTATGATCGCGTGTGAATAGATTCTTTTTAGCGCGTTAACTTCTTTCGGTAATTTTAACAAATAATAAAATTGTATACGAATGCTGAAAATAATTGTTTCATCTCATACGGTATGAAATCTTCCATTGATTTCATTCCTTAGTAAGTACAACATAATTTATTCCATCACGTCATAAAATTAAATACAAAGATAATATAATTGTTTATATTGTTTAGCACGGGCAGTTTTAATTGATAATTTATCATAGTTTAAACATCTTTTGAACGAAATTATTCTTAGTCAAATAATGTTGCATCTATTCAATTTAAATTACCCCAATCATACATCATCATCATACAATCATACATATATAGTTTAAAACTTGAATTAAATTTTCCCCCTATTACATTTACTTAATATTTCTTTACTAAATTTTCCTATTGATAGCGATAATAATTAATTACCATGTAGTTAAATTAAACGCTTTATAACTTGTATTGAATTTTGGGATTAAATGTAATTTGAAATGTGGTGGATAATGAATGTTAGAATTAAACAGTATTTACTATGTGGTAATTTATTTTGCATCCATTGTTTATTTAAATTTTTAAATATCAAAAGCATATTTAATGTAAATTTTATAATTTTTGGTGCCTTCATTAATTGTTGTATTTCTTTATATTTTTAAAGCAAATTAGGACATTTTCGACCTGATTAATTTTATAATAAGTATTGTATTAAAATGATTACTAGCTGTAGTTATCTGACTGCAGCTCGTATTGGGCTGGCTCGACCGGGGAAGGACCACCCTCTCACAGAAGACCGACGTGTAGTAACTCTAGACTCTAGATGTGGACTTTTGTAACATCCGGGGGTTTCATTCGAACCTAAACGCCGTCCACTACCACCTTGAGACGGCGCAGCCGGCCTTGTTGTTTTTGACGGAGACGCAGATATCTCAAACTAGCGACACAGCGTACCTATCATACCCCGGGTATAAACTAGAACATCATTTTATACCACACGCCGGGGTTTCTGTGTTCGTAAGGGAGGATATCTGCTACCGTCGCCTTCAGATTTTTGAAGGTCGGGACCTGTCCGTGCTCTGGCTGCGCGTGGACATGGATGATCACGTCAGATTCTACGCGTGCCTCTACAGGTCCCATAGTGGTAATGCACAAACAGATCAACTGTTGGGCCACGTTCAAGCGAAGATTGACGACCTGCTTTCTCAGACTCCCTCCGCCGAAGTCGTAGTCCTCGGCGACTTCAACGCGCACAATACCTAATGGTTAGGGTCACGTGCAACCGACTGCGCGGGGAGATCTGTGTTTAACTTTGCTCTGGCAAATGGTCTGTCCCAGCTGGTAAAGACGCACACTCGTCTACCGGATGTGGACAGCCACACGCCCTCTTTGTTGGATCTTCTGCTGACTACACATCCAGAACAGTACCAGGTCACTGTCGAGGCTCCCTTAGGGTCCTCTGATCACTGTCTGGTACGGAGTGTAGTGCCCATTCAACGTCCGGCTCGCACAAGACCTGCGACTCGACGCGTTTAACACTACAAGTCAGCGGATTGGGATGGAATGCGGTCTCAAGGGGGCCGATTTGTTTCCCTTCCAATGATCCTAGTGACTGCGCTGCGATTGTAGCTGATGTGATACTACAAGGCATGGAACTATTTGTACCACGCTCTGTGGTACCACTTGGTGGCAGATCGCGGCCTTGGTTTGATGCGTCTGTCAGGGCTGCAGCAGCTGGCAAACGGCAGGCTTATCAAGCTTGGGCCAATGCGTTAGTCATTAAGGATCCGAACTCTAGAGTTCTGAAGAGGAAATATAACCGTGCCTCCAGATTCTTCAAACGGCAAATCGCTAGAGCAAAGTTCAAGCATGTCGTCAAAATTAGGGATCAGCTGGCAAAGTACCCACCTGGCACGCGCAAATTCTGGGCGCTTTCAAAGGCCAGTCTGGGCAAGTTTAGCCAGCCGTCCCTACCGCCGTTGCACATGGGGAATGACTCTCTGGCCCACACGGCAAAAGAGAAAGCCGATCTCTTGGGCACTCTTTTCGCCTCCAACTCGACTTTGGACGACCGAGGGAAGACACCGCCTATCATCCCGCGGTGTCAGAGCTCAATGCCGGAAATAGTTTTTCGGCAAAAAACTATCAGGCAGACTCTATTTTCCTTGGACGTTCATAAGTCGAGTGGGCCAGATGGCATTTCTCCACTGGTGCTACGAACGTGTGCCCCTGAGTTGACTCCAGTGCTAACGCGTCTATTTCGGCACTCCTACCTTAAAGGCGTAGTCCCGGTCTCATGGAAGTGTGCCCTTGTCCATCCGATCCCTAAAAAGGTGATAGCTCGGACCCAGCTAACAACAGACCTATCGCCATTACCTCCCTTCTCTCCAAAATAATGGAGATTATCATAAACCGACAGGTCCTAACGTACCTCGAGGATCACCAGTTGATCAATGACCGGCAGTATGGCTTTCGCCATGGTCGATCAGCTGGTGATCTTCTTTTATACCTCACTCACCGTTGGGCAACGGTTATTGAAAGCAAGGGAGAGGGTCTGGCAGTTAGTCTGGATATGGCAAAAGCCTTCGATCGTGTATGGCACAAGGGGCTTCTTTCGAAGCTACCTTCCTATAGGCTTCCCGAGAGTTTATGCAAGTGGATAACCAGCTTACTCACTGGGCGGAGCATACAGGTCGTTCTCGACGGTTTTTGCTCGGACCCCAAGCCCGTGAACGCTGGTGTACCCCAAGGCTGCGTGCTATCCCCAACTTTGTTCCTCCTGCATATCAATGATATGTTGGATATTTCCAACATACATTGTTATGCGGATGACAGCACTGGGGATGCGGTATATTCCGGTCGTGCAGGTCTCTCTTGGGAAAACGTCGATGAGTGCCGAAAGAAACTTGTGTCTTCAATAGAGACTTTCCTGGGGATGGTCTCTGAGTGGGGTGAACTGAACCACGTTCAGTTCAATCCCCTAGAGACACAGGTTTGCGCGTTTACCACTTAAAAAACCCCATTTGTTGTATCACCGCTCTTCGAGAGCACTCCTCTTATTGCCTCGCCAAGTATCAGAATACTATGTCTCGACATTTCGAGCGACTGTCAGTTTCGTGGTCATCTGGAGAGCAAGGCCAAGTTGGCCTCGACGAAATTGGGAGTGATCAATGGAGCGAGGCAGTATTTCAAACCTGGCCAAAGACTTGCGCTCTACAAGGCGCAGGTCCGGCCACACATGGAGTACTGTTCTCATCTCTGGTCCGGATCACCCCAATATCAACTTCAACCATTTGACCGCGTACAACGGAGAGCCGTTCGGATTGTCGGGGACCCGGTGCTCTGCGAACGGCTGAACTCTTTGGCATTGCGTAGAGGCGTGGCTTCTTTGTGCGTCTTCTACCGCATTTACAACGGGGAGTGTTCCGAAGAACTATTCGATCTGATGCCTACCGCCGAATTTCACCACCGCACAGCTCGCCATCGCCTCTTTTACCATCCATACCACCTGGATGCGTGGCGATCTTCAACTGTGCGGTTTTCAAGGACTTTCTTCCCACGTACCACTCAAATGTGGAACGAACTTCCTTCGGCGGTATTTCCAGATCGATACGACATGGGTACCTTCAAAAAAGGCATATATTCCTTTCTCCAAGGCCGGCAACGCTCTTGTGAATCCTCGGATGTTGCAAGAGTTCATGGGCGGCGGTGATCACATATTAACGGTGACCCGCAAGCTCCTTTGCCCTCCTATAAAATAAAAAAAAAAAAAGTTAGTAAGTAAAGTAAAGTAAGTAATAAATTAATGAATAAATTAATGAATAATCAGTTTGTAAAAAATATGATTTTATATTTAGTGTTTGACAAATGTCTAAATTATATTCTAAAATTAAATAATCTCATAATTACTAAATGTAAATATAAAAATGTGTAAATGGTTATATTGAGGAACAAATAAAATTCATTCATAATGATATTACATTACGGTGGAATTACTTGAACACTAATGCGTGTTCCCATTACTGCGACCCAATCGCCCTGTATTTAGGACCCCATTCGTTATTCACCGTCTGACCCGAGCTTAGTACAAGCCGCTACTAAACTGATTGCTTAGACCGTCGTGCGACTTTTACTATTTTACGTTGGGTTTTGAATTCCTTATTCGATTAAAATAAATAAATTTTTAAGTTATTCGTATTATATTTAATTTTTTAATTTGAGGAATGCTACTTTTTTGGTACTGCGGTTTGAATGCAGAGAGAATAATAATTTATGTTCAGACTTTTAGGATTTTAATCAGCAGTAAAAATATCAATATAACGAATAAATTTAGTTTGT
Organism: Melinaea menophilus ssp. n. AW-2005; assembly: GCA_918358695.1. NCBI lineage: Eukaryota > Metazoa > Arthropoda > Insecta > Lepidoptera > Nymphalidae > Melinaea > Melinaea menophilus. Next base: position 985,031 of record OU911052.1, read on the forward strand.
TTATTTATTTATTTACTAGCTTTTGCCCGCGACTTCGTCCGCGTTTCCGTCGTTTTTCGAAAAAAAATTAGCAGATGTCCTCCCTCATAGTTTTGACGTAACAGGCAGATTCACTTTCGTATTTTAGAAGGGCAATAGTAATATAATATGCCAATCCACAAAACTATTGAAAAATATAAGTAACCGCAGAATATTATAATATACCCACGCTATACCCACGACTCGGTCAGCGTGTAACTCCTTGTTTTTTATTAAGATAATATATTGCTAATATTTTTAGATCAAATTAAAATGTTTCAGCGCAAAGCTTCTGGGTAGACTATGTTAAGAGTCGACCCGTCCGGCACGTGAACGTAAAGATTCCTAGAATTGCTAACCCGGGAAAGAGCGACGTATAATTGACCATGCGAGAAACAGCTAACACCGAGATCTACTCCAGCAACACGAAAAGTCTGCCCTTGAGCTTTATTGATAGTCATGGCATAGCACACCGATACTGGGAATTGCGTTCTTTTAAATTGGAATGGAAAATTATTTGGTATTATGGGAATTCTGGGAATAAAGACAGTTTCTCCTGCACCGCAACCTGTTAAAATTTGAGCCTCGATTACATTTTGTTGCAACTGGGTTACTTTTAGCCGAGTTCCATTGCAAAGTTGAGGTGGTCTTAAATTTCGGAGCAGAATTATCGGTATGCCAATTTTTAAACAAATTATATGAGAAGGTAGTCCAGGCATACTTAAAGAATTTAAAAATTCTATCGGGTAATTAGTGGCTTCTTGTTCATCAACCATTCTATTTATTGAACTATAAACTTTGCTTTCTCCCTGTATATTAGACAGTATTTTATTATTAATTTCAGATGCCTGGTCATTGCGAGGAGTCAAAATGGACCTTTCGCAAAGCCAAGAATTGTCCCTATTTAATATAATTGTTATGTCACCGTAAACCGAAGATATAAGATGTTGTTGTCAGAATAAGTTTTCCTTGGTGTAGTTGTGGATAGGTACCTTCACCAATCTTCAATAATGTATCAGAAAATTCACGATTATCTGCGTTGTCTCCAGTTCTCACTCGCATATTTATAGTCAAATGCACCGATTGTATATCACGCCACAAATAAGAGCTTTTCAGGCAAGCCCTAATCTCATCAGCTCGGGTTCCCCGTGGTATTACCGGTAAGGTTTGTCGGAAATCACCACAAAATAAAACCGTAATACCGCCCATTGGTCGATCATTTTGTCTTATGTCCCTTAGAGTTCTGTCTACTGCTTCTACTCCTTTTCGATGGGCCATCGTACATTCATCCCATACGATTAAATTACACTCACGCAATACCTTAGCTTTGTCGCTATTTCTTGAAATACTACAGGTTGGACTTTCCGTGCGATCTAAATTAATTGGTATTTTAAACATAGTGTGAGCAGTCTTACCTCCTGGTAGCAATGTTGCAGCTATACCTGATGAAGCCACGGCAAGAGCGATTTTACGCTGATTTCGAACATAAGCTAATATTAATTTAGTCAAAAAAGTTTTCCCAGTTCCTCCAGGTGCATCTAAAAACCATATTGTTCCTAAATTATTCTGCACACTCTCGCACACGCGATCATAGACTAAGCGTTGTTCTGCAGTCATCATTGGGACACCGTTTTCTAATGTTACCAGCAGTTCCATTGGGTTGTAACCAATCTCTGCGGAATATTCCCTATTGGTAACCTCTCCGACTGAGGTTGGCGTTGGCAAACCATATTCACAAAGTGATTTACCGCCTACTGCTGTTAAGTCTTCCTGAAGAGCTAATAAGCACTGATTTATAGCCAGATCTCGAAAATTATCATTAGTTGCGCCTTCATTATTGTGAGATAAATTCCGAAGAAAGTCTTCTGCAAATTTTTCTTTATATTTTTCCCATAATTGGACAGGATCAGATAAATTACAAAATGTGAGTAATGTTACAAATAAATGGCGTAACCGTCGTGGATTATCACTAACACAGGATTCTGCTAAAGCGTCATCCCAATGTTGATCATTTTCAAGCAAATGACGCGCTTGGCAAGCTGCATGATAAGTTGGATAAACAACATCGTCTACTTTTCTCAAATCTATAAATGATGTTGGTCCTCGCACTGTATGTAATAATAATCTCAAATAAAAACACTCTGCGTTGTTAGGATGAACAGTATACACTCTACCAAGAACATGTTCTTTGAAAATACCTGTCTCTCCATCTACAGGCCTGCCTCGGCGTCTACGGTTAAAGACACCTCGTTGTTTATCGTAGGTATAATACGATGGAACTTCTTCATACAAAAGAGACTTTGCGAAATTATCAGTTTGGCAAAGTCGAAAGAATGCCAATAAAGTTGTTTGTCTAGGGTTCTCTAATCGTTCTGTAACATTTTCGGCGTTAAAATATATACGTTGACCGCCTTCCAGATGAACATCCAGATGGGTCACAGGTGGATATCTTTCGTGAATATTAAAACTTAAGATCCGCCACACAGCTTCTGAAGAGCTGATATATCTGCCTGACTGAAATCTAGTAACTTCATCATGTTCATTTCTTAACGCAAACGTAGCTTGGTCACTGCCCTTGTTAATGTACTTACAAATATATTTAATTGACTCTACACTATTACACATTTCTACATTTATGTGAGCTTGAAATGCTCTGGACAATACAGGCGAATACGGAACGACCCACCTATTATCTAAAGTAACCTGTTGTCCAGACATTCGCTTTTCAACAGTAAAACCACCATTGTCTCTTGAACGGCGACGATATAATGGGTATCCATCATGTCCTGTTACAGTTTCATCCACTAATGCTTTTGGATACCTTTTAGTGCAACGACCGTCTTGCATGCAAGGAGCATTTGCGTTAAATGCACCACATGGACCATGTATCATATGAGTTTTAACAATGTCGTATAACAGGGGATCTGCAGTCGGATCTGGAATTTCAGCACTGATTAATCTGTCTACATCATTAGGTCGAACCTTATCTTTTAACCAAAGCAAGATATGTGCGTGAGGTAAGCCGCGTTTTTGCCACTCAACACTATACATATAACACAATACTTCTCCAAAAATGTTATCTTTGGTAAGAAGATCTATCATTGATTTTAATTTTAAATGAAACACTCTTGCAATAATATCATGGCGGTCATGCGGTGCCTGACCCTCAAGAAGCTCCCGAGTGATTTCATCCCACTTGGGATTGGTAGTTACAGTAACAAATAAGTCGGGACGTCCATATTTTCTTACGTAACAAAAAGCGTCTTGAGTACGTTCATGCATGTAGCGTGGACCACCAGTAAAAGAAGAGGGTAAAATAACTAAACGACCCATATTCACAGTATCGTTATCTTGCTGCATGGCATCGCGAAGGTGCACGTATTCTTCAGCGCGCAGCTGCCTTTGATTAGATCGTATATAAACTAATCTTTCGGTTTCAATTTTTGCGTACATGTCAACAATAAACTGATTAAATAAGCCACGAAAACGTTGAAAGTATACCAATCTATTCCGTCTCACTTGCAGGTGGTAACAATAAAATTGAAGGCATGACACCTTTTTATTATAATCAGGTGCGCCTGTGCGCGGATCGGTTTGGTATACAGCGAAATTATAACCATCTTCCCCTCGACAGTATATCATAGGATATTGCAAACTGTCGTAAGCCCTGTGGGTTTCGAAAATACGTTGCAAACGATTGTCTCTGGAACGTATAACGATATCACGCCTATCACATTCCTGGTCGACCAGTACTACAGCAACTTCATTCGTGGATGGAACGTTATGACGCCCAGGGTGTTCCTGAGTTGGACGCTTATCGGCATTTATAACAATTTTATAATTGTTATTACCATCTTGAGAAAGGGCTTCTAATGCCGATTTAAAACTGCATACGTACGAATTAACCTGATGTAACATGTTCTGAAGTTGTGAAATGAGTTCAGTATTTAAATTCGGAAAATATTGATTTCTTATATTCGACTGTTCGTTGTAATCGGATACAAAATATATTTGAAGAAATTTAGGTTGTTCTTCAGGCAAAAGGGACCCTATCAAATGGTAAACCTGACCTTGTACCTTAAAAGTAGGCATGAAAGGGCCTTCTGAGATTTGTTTAGCACCAAAGGATGTCATTTGGAATGCACTATTATAAGTGCGAATATTATCTAAAAACTGTTTGGATTGCAAATGTTCCCCTAAAAGTAGTGATTTTAAAGGTTCCGGTGGGTCTTCGAACGAAGGCAAATTTATTTTACCTCCAGAACAACAGAAACCAGCAGACTCCTTCCTCCACTTCGAAGCATTACAAAAGGAACATACTACGTTCATATCGCCTATTTCAGAAGATGATCTGTAATCAATTGTGAGGTTATAAGCAAACCCACTTTTATATTTATCGGACCACGCCACCGAATTTGTAGATTGATCTACCACGTGTATATCTAAGTCATTAAGACCATGTCGAAATCTATCTGCAGTAAGACGGACCTCTCGCTGTTCTTCTGTTTCAAGCGACCGAATATTTTCAATTCTTAATCTTTCATTAGATAAAGTAATCAATTGTTCTTGTCTCAAAGAATTGTAATAATCGCGTCCCGACTCTAGTCGTTGTTCATGCTCATGTTCATCTTCAAGAGATCGAATCATGTTATGGTGCGCCCTATCATTTGTCAAACGGTCTTGATATTGAGTAAAAGTTTCAGATTCTCGAGACAAAATATAACGTTCGCGATCAGCTGTAAGCCGTAATTCCCTCTCAGTGAAAGTTTCGGACTCGCGAGATAAAATATGACGTTCGTGGTCAGCTGTAAGCCGTAATTCCCTCTCAGTGAAGGTTTCGGACTCGCGAGATAAAATATGACGTTCGCGGTCAGCTGTAAGCCGTAATTCCCTCTCAGTGAAGGTTTCAGACTCGCGAGATAATGTATGCCGTTCGCGGTCAGCTGTGAGTCGCAATTCTCGTTGTAAAGCAGTTTCAGCTTCTCGGGATAACGCATGTTGTTCCCGGTCAATGGAACGCCTTAGCTCTCGTTGAGAAGAGCTTTGAGAAGCCCGTGTTGTAGCTCGTCTCGCTCTTTCAGCTGCTAATCGCATCTCTCTTTCTGGAGAGCTTTCATTAGCTCGAGATGTTGAGGCACTAACTCTCATAGAGTTTAACCGATGTGCTCTTTCCTCTTCCGATTCTTGAGAACGCGTCATTCTCATTCTCCTAGCTTGACTCGAAGTTCGAGATAAAGATGGTCGTTTTTTAGGTGGCATCGTTTATTTTATTTTTAATCGACGGTAACTTAAATTCTATTTAGTTACCCAACAAAAAACTTACGTCAGAGGTCCTAACTATAGCTAAGTATATAATAAATAGAATATAAATCTAAGTGCCTATTAAAACTAAAATAATATTCTAATCGAATTATAAATATGTACGTAGGTACCTACAAATTACAAAAGAATAAAAAATGAAAATAAAGCTATACTTAATGCGTGTGCAATACTATCTACACTTACCTACTTCACTTAAAAATGAATAATAAGAAATACCTACAACTACTGTAATTAATCAAAGTACCTATGCTAATACAAAAAAAACCTTAGATGTTCTAAGTACAGCTGCTATATAATAAAAAAATATAAATCTAAATGCCTATTTAAACTTAAATACCTAATATTCTAATAGAATTAAACTAAGAAATATGTACCTACCTACCTACAACTTAGGTACAAAAAAAAAAGAAATGAAAATAAAGCTAAAACACGTGTGCAGTATAGGTAGATAGTAGGCAATATCTACCTATACCTACTTCACTTAAAAATAAATAAAAAATACCTATGAATACTATAATTAATAAAAGTACCTACCTACGCTTTTATCTACTCAATACAAAAAAAACTAAACATAAAATGCCCAAAACTAACCTATCAGTAACTAAAAATCTAACAATAATCTAATCTATCTATCTATTATCTAATCTAAAAATCGAATCTAAATCTACTTAAAAAGAAATAAAATAGGAACTATTAATAGTTAAGAATTTAAACAAAACTAAAACTAATTTAGAAAATAACAACAAAAGAAATTAAAATAAACTATTTAAAGACAAAAAGTCGCGCTGATAAGCACGGTTTATAAAATAACAATTATTGTCTGTCAATAAAGTTCAACACTCTGAACGCATCAACAGCCAAATATTGAATGACGCTTGCGCTCGCCTCCCGCCCCTTTTATACTCTGCCGCCGCGAGCCCCGTCGAGCGCGGCAACCGTTACGCAAAAATAATCCTTATAGCTTGATTCACTATTCACGCGCGATGTCTTGTTGGCGTATTTCATGTAAGTAAGTATAAGTTTGGTGTTTCTATACCGATTTCAATGATTCTTTTTTTATTGAATTGGTGCTAATGTTTATTTTTTTTTTAATTAGGAATGATGGTGAGCATTATTGGTTTTATAAACGTAAAAGTAAACAAATATAATAAGAAATCTCCGAAATGCTAAGCTATCGAGAGTTATGCGTGTTATTGTGAGTTAACTATAAAAGGTAGATATATGCTGTCTTGGAATATTTTTCGTGTATTTTTATGTAGAATATTTCCGTTATACATAGTTTCTATGTAGCTCTAACCATTAAGGCTGCACACGCGACGGAAGCTTAAAAAATCAAGCAACTTCTCCCATTTTCTCAACATTTCCTTTCACTGCTCTGCTCCTATTCATTGTAGTGTGATGAAAAGTATACTATTACCTGCCCAGGAGTATAAAGAATAATTGTACTAAGTTTCGTTAAAATCCGTCGAGTAGTTTTTTTTTCTATAAATAACATACAAACAGACAGACAGACAGACAGACAGACAAAAATTTTTTTAACTGCATTTTTGGCATCAGTATCGAACACTAATCACCCCCTGCTACTTATTTTGTAAATATATTTCATGTACAGAATTGACCTCTCTACAGATTTATTATAAGTATAGATATATTTTCGACTTTGAATCCATACCAGTGATCACTTGTGTACGTCAAATGAAAGTGACAGGAGGGCCTATTTTGATAACGTATGTGTCAAAATAAGCCCTTCTGTAAAGACACTCCAACTTAAAATAAGGCTACGAGGGTTCCAAACGCGCCCTGGTCTGAGAAGAACCACACAACAAACTCAGCTGGGTTTTTATTATTTTTTTTTTTATTGTGATCACTGTTTCACAAACGTCAATATATTTAGTGAGCAATGTGTTTGTATTAAATATTTATAAAAGACGGCTTTTTTTGTTTGACTTTATTTGTGATATTGATATTATAGTTCATATGACAACGGTAATACAAATAAGTTTAGTACATCGATTATACTGTATTGAAACCCCTGTAAAACTAATCTATCTGGATTATGACAATATTTTTGGGGATTCATTTGAAAGTATAATAAGTCGAATGAATTGTATGTTCAACACAAAACTACCGACAAAATTAAAATACTAGCCGTTACTACAACACTCAGACTAGTAGACTCTGTACTTGTATGGCGCATCACTCGACAGGTTTTTAATCGATTTACAATGCAATATTTTGAGAAACACTATCGTTGTACTTAAACCGGATATGACATCAGCTACAAATAAAAATGCATTTATTTGGTTTTTGTTATCTAATCTTAATAAAATATAAAATATATGTATTTAAGGATATCTGAGATGTTTCATTTTATATTTATTGCACAAATGCATGCTTTGAAATAAAAATTCTTCACTTGCATCTTAAACAAATTCTTGATAGAATCAAGTAGACTACTCCACATTTTTCACTATATATGTCTTTATAGAGTAAAATAATCTTAACAAAGCATTATACATTTTAATAGGAAAGTTTACTTAATATAAAAAAATTCTTTAAAGAAAATTAGTTTAAAATACAGAAGAGGTCAAAGGGGTCATGAACTCCTTTCCAATACAGTACAACAAAAATTGATAATCCTATATATATAGGTTATATAGTTATATATAGGTTATGAGTCCTATTATAAAATTTCAATAATAAGTCACGTGACTACTAACGATGACTCCTTTACGAATTTAATTGGAGTATAATTTTAAAAAATATGTTTTTAAAATACTTATAAAAATATTAGTTTTGCGTACGCTATAGCGTTAACAAACATATGCATATAATTATAATAAAACATTTAATCAGAAGATGTCCTTTAGTTAGAAAAAAAATCTTTCACAACTCTGTAAGCGCGAGACAAATTCCTGAAAACCTGACGGGCATGTGCTATTAGGTTTTCCTTTGACGTGGTAATAAAACAACAAACAACTCACAACTCGTCGCAACTTACTACTAGATGACATTTGACTTTGTTTGAACTTTGTAACCACTTAAATTTTACACAAATAAACTTTCTATATTGCGAAAATTTAAACATTGCCAATAAGTAGTAGATTATATCTTATTATAAATATCGTCATTAAACCATTTACAAATTATGAGTATTATTGAAGGATAATTATGGGATCAATATAGTACTTAGTTAGGCGAAATATTATTTCCCGTATTTGCATATTTGAAGTATCTATCTCTTGTAGTTACGTAAATAATAATTTTTATATTCTTTTACAGGAGAAATTTATAAATAATAAATATAACTACAAGTTTTTGCAAATTAACTAATTAATTTACTTATTGGGAATAAAGGCACTTCAAATTACATATTATAATGTGATTCAATTACCACAAGGTACAACTAAACACCAACTTAAACCGTACGAGAATCATTCTCTAATGAGGGAAGTTTTATAAAACAATAATATATTAATGTTCTAATAATACTTAAGGCATAAAGGAAAGACTAATCAAGTAACTGGTACGTAAAATATAAAGAAATATAGTAAAGATAACTCAAGTAATCAACCGTGAGTGAGGTCATCCATTCTGATGCCTATTCGATAGCCTATTGATGATATTTATAAATAAAACAAACTCACAAACACGTTATCTTGGTAAAAAATATGGTTAACAAGCTTTGTATATTATTATGCGAAAAAAAAGAGTATATAGTTCATGTAACGGAAATAGAATCAAAATATATGAATACCATTGAAACTTTACATCGGCAACATAACTGAAGTTGTGTTGTCGGACATGGACATGTGGTTTTATATGATAGTTTATTTTATGCGATGGCACAATACCTATAAAAGTCATTTTGAATAACGAGACATTTGTTTTGCGACAAACTCTTTCATGTTTGTATCGCTGGCGTGCTTATAATTTGAATATTTGGGAGAATAAATATATTTGTGCAAAGTTTTTATTAGCCTTTATTTTTTAACAAGTACTATGCTACTCTCGAATTGTTGTTGAATGTTCGGGTAAAAACAAAGATTCAACAAAACTTAACCAAATACAAGGAGATACACCCCAGTCTTCAGATGGGATCGGAATGTGTCCGCCATATTGTGGAGGTTGGCGCACGTGAGACGATGCCATGATATGATTCATATATATGAAGCAGGGTCTTTTTTATGTTAACGTAGCTATTCACGAGCTTTGGAATTATCTGTATGATCTAGAAAAAAGAGTAATTCAACAATATCCAGTAGTGCCCGTGTCAACGATTTTACATTTTATATTTATTTAATATACAACATGCCATTTAAAACTTTTTATTTAGAGTTAATTTAAAAAATGTACTAGTCTCGTTTAATACACAACATTTTTAAACTCTTCCCTGCTACCCACCAGCTATAATATTTGTGACATTGTTAAATATTTAAAAAAGTTAAACTTCATTTAAAATTAAGTCTAATATCCTAATTAACATGTACACTCAGTTGTGTAAATTGGATTATTTCCGATAAGTAAAATTATTAAACATTTAATTTGGTGATGTCAGTGTTTTAACCAAATACATCCATCACAAAAAAACCAAATTAGGTTTACCTAGGAATGCGTCGTTCGACAAACATTCGCCCTTATGAAATAATCATAATGTAACAATTTTGTATAATAATCGAAGAAAAAAAAAAAGCAATACGATTACTTTATGATAATATGTAGGTATTACTACACAAAATTACTCAGCCAAACTGAGCGGCCTAGTAAACAAAGAAATACGACAGACGCGACAGGCACACACTAACACAAGTTATGATAAACAAATGTTACAGGAGGTTACAACTCGCTTAAAAAATGGCAATTAAGTTTCTTTTTATATTTGACAAGTTGATATTATTTCTTAATTCTAAATCAAACTCATTAATAAAAAAAGGTATCATATATGTGCTAGTGCGCTTCCTGTAGGTATTTTTGTATTTAGGTATAATTAGTTTTTTATTTATTTGACGAGTCGAGATTTTGTTTTCTTTTAATTTTTGAATATCTAAATTAAAAAACTGTTCCTTAAGGAAATTGTAACTTACAAGTTAGTGTATTGGGAGGGTTTTACAAATTTTAAATAGCATATTCTCATTGTCATTCTCAATCCATTTTAATTTTGGTTGTTACAACATTTTTAAGTATTCGTACTTGCAGTCGATAGATACCATAGAGATAAGTTCGGTAAATACGCCCATAGCTACTGAGTCCGTAAGATAAGACGGAGGTTAGGTTAGGTTAGATAGGTAAGAGACGGAGGTGTAGATGAGCAAACGTGTTTGAAAAGAGATACGGTTTTTTATTACCATAATGTTGGGCAAAAATGCTCTTAGCTTATTATTATTATATAAGCGATTAATATGTGGTTTCCAATTAAAGTTACGGTCTATTACAAGACCGAGATATGTATGACTATCAACGACTTCAATAGGTTGACAATTATTTGGGCAACTCATGGTTTGTCTTTTGCTATGTAAGCAAGAGTGACAGTGGGATATCAGCTTATTTCGAAGAATATCTCATTTGTAAGGTGAGCTAATGTATAACAATTTAGTCTTTTGCGAAATTAGAACCAAGCCTGCGTCGTTGCACCATTTCCCGAGAGTGTCAAAGTGTACTTGTAGTTTTTTCTTTGCATCGTCTACATTGCTGTCTGCAATGAGTAAACAGGTACCATCTGCAAACTGGAAAGAAGTGCAGTAACTACTGTTGGTTTTGGTACAGTACTAGGGTTTTGTTGATGTCATTGACGAAAGCTAAAAAGTGAGCGGGCCCAAGCACCGAGCACCGAGGCTGTGCCTTCTGTAACTTTCATATCCTCGCTGCAGCAATTTTGTATTTCTTGTATGTATTAACATATTTGCAATCATGTGTATATTCTTAGTTCTTGTATATTTGGACATATTTGCAATCATGATCTGTATGCGATTTTGCTGCAGGGATTTAATAATTAGACCTTTCATACAATTGCGTCCAATAAACGAACTTTATTAAAACCGTTTACGGGTAAAATTGAGACTTAAGTTACATATTCGCAAGACTTTGTAAGACTAATTAATGATATTAAACTTGAAGACACCGAAAACAAGGTTAGTTTTGACGTAGTATCATTGTCTATTAACATTCCAATAGATGAGATTATTGATATAATATGTATATTTACGTGGCGTACAACAAAAAAATATTTTAGAGTGGTTAGATGGGTGATTTAAATTTAATGTTGCAGCCAGACTAGACTAAGATATTAAAAATTCTTTTGTTTCGCCATCTCTAATACATTTATATTATTAGATATATTTTAACTTAAGCAATTACCAGATGTTTCAATTTACAATTTTGTTCGTAATGAAGTTTGTTTTTAATTGACTATATATGTAGTATATACTCACAAAAGCACTTAATACACATAAAGAAAGCAAATGTCAAATTATATGAAATAACTAAAATGGTCGTTGTATTTCACAATTAAAATTTCAGTAATTGAACACAGTAATAACGCAGTAAACTTCTCGATAATAAACACTGACATTGACTGATGATGAATATTTTGTAAAAATTTTGTATACTGGATATCGCCGTTACTTGACGCTAGAATGTTATAAAAAAAAAGATAAAACTTTTTAATCCTGTTATAAAACGTGATAGTTTTATATACGAGTATTTATTGAATCAAATTTTAGTAACCAATTTTTTGGTAAAGAAACACTAAAATATAAAAATTAAAAGGAGCCTTTTTTTTCTTTTCAATTAAGGTATTTTTTATTTTTATATTTTCTTAACTTCATGCGGTACCCTTATACCCTTATAAACCTCTCGTGACAGGCTTCAGTTTCCGTGCGGACAAGAAAGAATTAATCAAAAATGCTTTGAAGGACAGCTTTACAGTGAATTATGAAAAGAATAATAATCATATTATATTAAATATAAACATGTTACATAAATAAGAAATGTTTCTGAAAATAAAATAAGCTTAAGCTTTGTATTTAATAATCATGCAAACGAAACATAAAATCAGTGATCAACACTCAAATTCATAAAAATAACAATACTACTATTAAAAATACTATAATTTAATAATTACTTTCTATTTTTATCATTGTACCCGAAGGAAATATCTTACCAACTAAACTCTACTAGTTATTTAGACTGTGCTAAGTGGTTTTTTTTTTAATTGCAAATATAGCTTATAATTTGAGGTAAGTAAACAGTCGAATATCAAAACAACTCTCCTATTTTTTGTGTATTCTAGTATACCGTTTCTCTATATATCATTTCTTTATACTTAATGATCAGTAATATGTCTGCAATATTCCATATTTTTCGATAACCAACATAGACGAAAGTACCACCAGCACCACGTATTCGTTTGCCAAAGAACCACATGACTAAAATTAAATAAATAAAATATAAAAATATATGTCACTAAATAACGTGGTATAACGATCCTAATGGTAGCAGAACTGTGTTTTTAATGTCGTAATTAAAACTATACTTTAGCTAGCTGAAGCTATGCTTGGAGCTACTAGTTACCAAAACTAATTACAATGTGTAATTTATATTTGCACAGATGTATACTGTATAGTAAATTGTCAGATCAAGGTAGGGAACAACGAAAAGAAAAAAAGTTCAATAAAGGTTCAAAAATGTATATATATGTTTTAATATTAATTTATAATTTTATATTGATTGTACAGAATTTATATTTTATATAACTATTTTAACAACTACATAATTTATTTATTCTTATTTATGCTTCTTGCATGCAATATATTTATTTTTCTTTCTGAACTATACTATTGGTACAACCAATAAAACCAACTGACAGCATAAAATCATCTAAACGTCTTAATACAATGGACAAAGTTGAACCTATTTTAAAGTTGCTTTAAGAAAGCTTTTATCGCTATAAAAGCCTTTCTTCTTACTTTTTAAAAGTTTTCTCTAAAACAAAAACAATTTGTATCTCAAATAACAAATGAGCTTCTGAAATGACCTAAACTTAGACATTAAATCAGTCTGAAGACCTTCATTGTTCCTCTTGTTTCTTGCATTTTTTTTTGCTCTAAATAGTTACAACTAACAAAATACATTAATTTACATTAACACTCATAAAAATTAAAAGATATATTATTAAATATTATACATAGAGAACGCTATAAATAACACCTCAACAAATCACCAAACCATTACTGCAGTCGGATAACGGCCATGTTTTATTCTTTTGATTAATTGGGAAGCTTTTTTCGAGCTTTCAGACTAAATACAGTAAATTTTGTTTGATAAAATATTTTCTCATCCGTAAACAATTATTATATATGTCCTTTGTGTACCGCTTAAGTAGTTATTTTGATTTTACCATTTCATTATTTTTTTATAGTCAGTGAAGAAATGACCAGTATCTCTTTTACAGGCAGCAAGTCCTATTCATTTATTAAAATATGTTTATAAATGCTAACTTCATCTCCCGACATAAAATCCGTTGCTTTCTTACAGGATTTCTTCGAATTCTTTCCCTTAGAAATATGTTATTTAATTAGTTATTAATATAAATAAATTGAATAATAAAAACAAATACTGATATCAATTTCATATTATTAGTTTTATTACCTTATATTACGCATTATTTAAAGGCATCTCTTCTCATCGTTTCTCCTAATACGCCAAAGAACGGGTTATTTAAAATAATAATTCAAAAAAACGTCAATGCAACACATTACTCAATCTCATTACTACTTCGTCGATTTGTAAATTTAATTAATTTTACATCCGATATCTCTTGATCGTTTTGATAACGTCAATAACCAACTTGTTTTGTTTTTTTATACTGAAATATAAATTAGAATTTTTTTATTTTTGTCTGTCTGTCTATCTGTCTAAGTTTAAAAGCCATTTTACCGACTCCTATACAAAATTGTATATACCAAGAAAATGTGATTGAATAAATAACAGGCCGTATTTGTATTCTATCGTTCTATAGCAAATTTAGAGATTTAAAAATATATCTATTCTGAACACCGACTCCATGATACCATGTAAAATTTATTTTATGAACATTCATTACTTATTGACATTGTAATAATTTTTTTTTGTGTCTTTCTAGGTCAAAAAAAATTACAATATGCGCTAGGATTGCGGTGACATGAGACTGACGTCATATTTTGTGCAATAAAACAATGGCCTACTATTTTTGTCTTTTGTTATTATTTCACGAACCATAATACGTATCTACAAACCCTGTCAAAAGGTTTTAACGTTATTTTAAAAACGTGACATTTTGTTTAGATAATAGTTATATAGAACAAAGTTTTATTAGAACACTGATATTTTACATTTTTATTTTCTAACATAAAAAGTAAAGAATAAGTTGTAAAAATTCAGACAGGGATTTAAATCAATCATAATTTGTTACATTTAAACTACTCCCGTTATCTTATATTCTAAATATAATTTTCTATTTTAAATAAAATTAGATTTAGGTTTAGATAGAGTATTAAGTTATTATCTGCTTAAATAAGTATCTAGTTTATCTAAGTTTATCCTATTTTACTTTAACCATATATATAAACTTAAAACAGGTTATGACACTAAGGAAAACCTGTTATCGGAATAACCTATCGTGGATTTAATTATAAACATTGCAGAATTATATAACTTCGGTATCCCATAGCGGTCATGTGGCACTGACATTATTTTATATTTTCTAAAGTAATATTACTGCTAATAATACATCAATTTAATAAAATCACTTTAAAAAGTAATTAATCCGCCCGATGCCGATCGTATATCGATAAAAAATTAAACAATTTATATGGTATGAAATTTAAACTAAAATTTCTGTCACATTAGTGTTAAAGTAATTTAAAATAGACTAACTAATAATTACTATATTTCATTCAAAATCACAAATCTCAAACAGTAATTCGAAATAAAAGTAGAAGAGAAAAAAAAATTACTTAGAGAAATTTGTACTTTATTTGAGCAATCTTCTTTTAGGATTTTCAAATAAGTTGCATTGGAAAGATGAAAGCAATTGAAAATGAAATGGCAAACGTGATTCTTTTTGCAAGCAAATATATGAAAAAATTAACTCACATCTCTGGAGATTTTATATATCTCAGAAAATATCAAATATCATATATAGTAAATTTAAAATAAGAGAAGATTGAAATTTTCTTTTGAATGAATATTAATTAAATATTAATATGTAGCTACATATTACTAAATTGACATTGAAGATAAATAAACTGATAACCTATTTAAAGAAGAAGTTATTTCAAAAAAAAAAAAAAAACAAATCATGACAAACCCGCTGAGTTTCTGTCGCCAGCTCTTCTCAGGTCTGTGGAAATAATTTTCCGAGCATGTGGTAGCTTTGACAATGAAAAAATGTTTTGTATGAAACTTATTTTCAATAAAGATTTTTGATTTTTGATTTTGAACTTTGTCAACAGACTCAACAAAATCTGTTTATAAATAAATTATAATCAATAATAACGTGAAAATCATACTTAGTCGAATCGAAAATAATTGGGATCAACTTGAATCAACCTGATACTTTATGGTATATCATTGACATACATAATAATATATCATGTATATATTATTATGTATGTCAATGATATACATGATATTTCCGTTATGCTATTTCTGGGTACAATTTATAACTGACCTTTTAGAGTCTCTGTAGTTATGTTATATGGTACATCATAACAAAACACGGTAAAAAGTTCGGGTGCACAGAGCTTTTAAATAAATTGGTTTAAGTATACCTATATACCTGTAGCGGCGTTGGGAATCGCCAACCAACACGCCATGTTCCGAACGGCGGAAGGTGGAGGACGGAGCTACAAATAGCTACGTGGAATGTAAGAGGAGGAATGGAACAGAAGATGAATGGATTATTAGATGTGTATATAAGTATGCCTATATGTGATATATAAGTATGCTTATAAGAAAATACTTTCTTTTTTAAAATGTCTCTTTTTCAATATTAATAAGTTATGGTATTTATTTACTGACCAGAATTTGAGGTATAGATCCTAAGTTTTGAAGTAGAGTATAACTTTTAGAAACCAATCCGTTTCAGCTTATTTGAATGGCTCCGTCGCTGTCATACAAGTACAGAAGATTTACAACTTTACATACTTGCAAATATTTATAAATACACGGTAACTAATTACCATTGTAAATTGTTATTTATTTTATAGTTTCTAATGCTCTTTACATTGATAAATATTGTATTACCGCAATTGTATGTAGTTTTTTGATCTCGTACTTTAGTTGAAAGTTCAAGGTGTAATATTCTATTGTTATTTTGTATTAAAATTATTATACATACGCCTTTCATATGCCTTTCCTGTAAATCTCTTACATCTCTTACCGTGTATCAGAGAATAAATTAAAATGAGATGAAAGATAATATTATAGTTAAGAAATTTATTTTGTTATAAACAATGTTTTTTTTATACAAAAATCCAATAAATTTTTTTAAAGTAATTAAACAAGCAAACAAAATTATTTATTCAATATTGAAATATCAACTCAGTTTAACCAACAGGATTTGGACAACCGAGTTGGGGGAAGATGAAAGTTAGAAAGACATTTTAATCCATCGGAGAAATTTCATAACAATGCAAGATGCATTACATATAACTAAAACAACGATTAAAAACCATGTAGTCAACCATTTAACAGAAAAAAAAAACAAAAAAATGATTCATTAAGGAGTTTAATGACACACACACGTAAAAATAATTATAGATATAAAAATAATAAGCTATATTTTCTATAATAATTGTCAAATATTGAGTATTGACCTGACCTGACCTGGCACAATAGCTGGCTTAATCTGGCTTGAGCCACTCTTTCAAAAGAGGTTGGAAGGATTGTAGGATTTATAGGATTGTGGCGTTACATACGCTGGAAGTCTATAATATTAAAATATTTATGACATTATTATCGACTGGTATAGTTTCAGAACAGTTGTTTTTATATAATTAATTTTATATAATATTTAAAAAAACAAAGAATGCTTTTTTGAGAATTTCTTAAGATAATGTTTTCGTTTAAAGAATTTGTATTAAATGGAGAACCTACTCTATAGTTAATATTTAGTTAACTGGAGGACTACCGATGTTTCTTTAATTTACAGTTCATTTTATCTTCAATTAAACAAAGATTGATGATTGACAGATAATGATTTGAGGTCGTCAACACAAAAATATAAGAATTAAAATGAGTTTTTTAGCAATATAAACAGTGTTATTTAACTATTTTTTATATTTCTAAGAATCAGAAAGTAAAAGATCACTATCTTTTTAAAATTTTTCGATAACTTTTCGATAAAATCACCGGCATTTACTCTGCAAAAAGGGTACTTACTAAAAAAAAATTGAGATCTTAATAGTCGAAAGAAAGAGAAAGAGAAAGAGTAATACTTGTATTCAATTAGGATTTAAAAAGCGTGCGCCCTTTTAAAAAGTTGCTTAGAATTATAATGTGATTAATAAACGACTCCAACGATCGTTAAATTATTTTATAAAATAGCAAATAATTATATATTTTTTTATATAAAGCAGAATACTAGAGGAATACTTGATGCGGTACCCTTATAAAAATCTCGTAACAGGCTTCATTTTCCGTCTAGAGAACAAAGAATTAATAAAAAATGCTTTGAAGGACACCTTTAGATTGAATTATGATAAGAATAAAAACCATATAATATGATATATTTAATATAAATATATGATGTAAACAAGTAATGTTTCTAAAAGTAATATAAGCTCAAACTTTGTGTTAAATGAACTCTTAGAATTTTCCAGTACTTTTTAGGTATAATTTTGTTCTAACTTGGGATTCAAATATAAAAAAATGAAAATATTGATTTTATTTATTCCTTTCCGTTATAGAAAACAAAATAATTTTTCTTATATTTTTCATAATATATCAATTAACATCTATCAGTGTCTACACACTATTTTGTTACCAGTATCTGTCAAAAATGTTTTATTTAGAGGACCAGTAGTATAAACTTTTTACCTTAATTTTAATACAAACAGAAATTATTCTCTTTATTTATCCAAATGGTTATAGTATTCTCTTTATAAGAACCGTATGAAGTGTTGTTATACATTACCAAACAAAAATACTCAAAAATCTTTTTATAATTAAGCCGTGATAAATAAAATATAATAAAACAGTTTTTTTTACTCTTTCGTTTCATGTTTTTGTAGTGTATTTTTTGGAATCTATATAAAAATCCGTGATAATTAATGTATATTCTATATACAAAACCGGCTGAAATACATTTAACGTTAATTAGGCTATGATTTATTTTGTTTTCATCGCAACAATGAGCAAAAGGAACTGTTTATATTTTAAATAAATAATACAGATATTTTTCTTGTTACACTATGATACAAAATATCAAATATATTATCCTATTCCTAATACAATGCTAATATTCCTGACGATTCAGTATGACATATTGATTCTTTTGATTAATATAAAGTATTTGTACAAATTGAGTACAAATTACCTTGAAGCCTGGTATAATTAAAATGAAACAAGTACCTCAGAGCGAGACAATAAATTTAATTAAACTAAAACCTTAACACATTGCGGAGTGGCAAAACGATACCGCGATCTAATTCGATCCAACGCCATCTATCGAGAAAACTAAATAGTCATTTTACTTGTAGAATGACGTTGGATCGACCGTACAGTTAAGAGCTTATTTGAATATTTAACATTCCGCCCACCAAAAGGAACATTTCCTTTTAGTACCGCCCACCATGGACAGCTTCATTACATAATGATGGGGAGATTAACAAATTGTGGTTTTCCTTAAAACGTTATAAATACACAAAATATTATAGCCTTAACGTAAGGTCAAAGTAAAATCTCAAATACAGTTATGGAGTTTCTTTAAACTTTAACAGAATACAAAGTAACAAACCAAAAGGTACAGAACAAAATCTTACTACGAAAACTTATTCAGTAATAGGAAGAAAACACAGTTTTGAAATTGGACGTTTAATCGTAGTGCCTTTGCAACGAACAGTGACAACGCGCGTCAAACTATCTTTACCCGGATGTAGCTGTATGATTCTACCGTATAACCATTTAGCTGGAGGTAAGTTGTCTTCCTTTAATAATACTACATCACCTATTTTACAGTCCAGATTACGAACATTCCATTTCTGTCTTTGGAAGAACTGTGTTAAATATTCCTGCTTCCATCTACGCCAGAAGTGTTGCACCATACGCTGTACCAATTGCCATCTACGTAATGTACTAACCGAGGCATCCTCGAAATTGTAATCGGGTGTCACCACCAACGGATGACCCACCAAAAAATGGCCCGGAGTTAAAGGCACAGGATCCTCTGGGTCGTTACTACCCTGCGACAAAGGCCTTGAATTTAAGCATGCCTCAATTTGATAAAGAACTGTAGACAGTTCTTCAAACGTCAAAGTGGAGTCACCTAAGAGACGCCTTAAATGGTATTTTACACTTTTGACTCCTGCTTCCCACAATCCACCAAAATTTGGAGCGTGAGGAGGAATGAAGTGCCATTCAGTTTGCGAGGTAGCAAGAGCAGTAGCAATGTCTTTAAACGTTGAACTCTCCTGATTAAAAAGTATTTGTAGCTCTTTGGCGGCTCCAACAAAATTTGTGGCATTATCGCTCCAAATGTGACGACAATGACCACGTCTAGCAACAAACCTTTTAAACGCTGCCAAAAAACCCTCAGTGGTTAAATCAGAAACAGCTTCAATATGTACGGCGCGTGTGGCCATACACACGAATAAACAGATGTATCCCTTATATGACCGCTGTCCACGACCTTTAGATACCCTAATGTTAATGGGGCCCGCATAATCGACACCAGAGTTAAGAAACGGTTTGCTTGGGGACACTCTGCAAGCTGGAAGCTCGCCCATTAACTGTTGTTTAGAACTCGCAGCATATCGAGTACAGGAAACACAGCGATGTATGTAAGCTCGTACAAGATTTTTCACCCGACTGATCCAGTACTTTGTGCGTATAAAATTGAGTACCAGTTGCTGTCCTCCATGAAAAGTCCTTTCATGTGCGTCAGCTACAATCAGTTTAGCCAAACTTGAGTCATGAGGAATAACAACTGGGTGCTTTGTATCGTCCGATAGTTGAGAATAGCGCAGTCTTCCTCCGACACGCAATATCTCGCATTCATCTAGAAACAAATTTAATTTATATAACGAACTTGTTTTGTCTAATGGAACCTTATTTTTCAAAGCTATAAATTCTGCATGAAACCATTGCTGTTGGCTTTGTCTGATACATATCTGTAAGGCCTCACGAATTTCCGAAGCTGACAGGTATGCTGTGAATTTAATGTTTGCTTTACGAACTCTTGTCGCTTGCAAGAACCTTTTACAATATGCGACAACCCTCACTAGACGAGTAAGTGAAGAGTACTTGTTTCCCCAAATGGCTTCAAAATCAATAACAAGGTTAGCTAAGTGAACGGTAACAATTTTCTTCTCCTCATTAGTGAGTATTGCGCTAGGTTTAGAATATTCAATATGATCATCTCTTAACCAACCTGGTCCTCGTTTCCATAGATCATCATTAAGCAGATTCACTGAAGAAATTCCACGTGATGCTATATCCGCTGGATTATCCTTGGACTTAACATAAGCCCATTGTGTATTATTTAGCAAACTAAGAACCTCTGAAGTACGGTTGGCTACATAAGTTTTCCAACGACTTGGATGATCATTCAACCAAGCCAGCACAACTGAGGAATCTGTCCAAGCATGGATATTTGCCTTAGGAATTTTCATAACTTCGGCCACCTCGATCAATAGGTTTGCTACTAGAACCGAACCGCATAATTCTAGCCGTGGAATAGATATCTGCTTGATAGGAGCTACTTTTGTTTTTGCAGTTATGAGATGTGAGTGTGTTTGCGCACTACTATCAACAATGCGACAGTACACGACAGCCGCGTAAGCTATATTTGACGCATCGCTAAATCCATGTAGCTCAATCGTCATGTCTTCTTCTCGCTTTCCTATCCATCTGGGAATGTGAAAATCCACTAGTTTTCCCAATTCGGATCTGTAATATCTCCACTCTTGAGAGAGTTCTGGAGGCAGTTCCTCATCCCAACTTACTCCACTAATCCATAACTTTTGTATAAAAACCTTTGCGGTTATTATACACGGTGCTATCCATCCCAATGGATCATAGAGTCGTGATATTTCCGATATAACTGTTCTTTTTGTATCAGTAGCAGGTGGAGGCGACATCTTCACGGAGTAATCAAATTCGTCAGTGTTCCGGTTCCAGGTAAGTCCGAGAATCTTAGTAATATTATCAGTTTTAATTTCTAAATCCCTTCCAGACTTTTCTTTTAAGATTTCTAATAAACTCATTCTATTACTTGTCCATTTTTGCAATTGAAATCCTCCTTTCTCTATTAAACTGTTCATTTCATTATAAATCGTTTCTACTTCATTTTCAGATTTGCAGCCAGTCATCAGATCATCCATATAGAAGTCTGACTTCAGCCGTTTGGCAGCCAACGGATATAGGTTACCGTCATCACTTGCAACCTGCTGTAACGATCTGACAGCCAAGTAGGGGGCGCACGATGTACCAAAAGTTACAGTCAAAAGTCGAAAATCCTCTATTTCTTGGTTAGGATCCTCTCTCCAGACAATTCTTTGAAAATCTACATCTGACGGGGCAACTTTAATTTGGCGATACATTTTTACAATATCTGCCGCAAGACAGATTGGATGCTGTCGCCATCTAATGACAATATGTCGCAAATCTGCCTGGAGAGTGGGTCCCACCATCAAGGTGTCATTTAAGGAAACTCCATTAGTTCCCTTACATGACGCGTCATAAACCACTCGTACCTTAGTGGTTAGTTTATCTCGTCTAACCACTGCATGATGAGGCAAATAAACCGCATCACTTCTTTTTCTTTCAGATTCGTTGCAAATTTTCTCCATATGGCCCATTGATAAATACTCCTTTATCACATCAGTATATTGTTGTTTTAATTCATGATCCTTACCCAACTTCCTTTCTAAACCAAGCAATCTTTTTACAGCAATGTTTCTAGAATTACCGTATTTACAAAGTGGGTCTTCTGAACGGAAAGGTAATTTTACGACATAACGCCCATCTTCATCTCTTCTTGTCGTATATGCGTAAAATTCCTCACAAGCCTGTTCCTCCGGCGTAAAAAGCCTTTGCGTTACAGCAGGCCCGCAGTCTAGTTCCCATAAACGTTTTAGCATTTCGTTCTCTTCAATTTGTGTGTACATAGCTATCACAGTATTATAGGAATTCTGAGACAGACAATCCGTTTTACTAACATGGCCTGACACAATCCAGCCCAAATGGGTGTCTTGTGCCACCGGAGAGCCCGCGGGGCTCTTGATCAGACCTTCCTTTATAACACGACAATACGCTTCAGCTCCTAACAAAATGTCGATTTTATTAGGGCGATTAAACTTTGGATCGGCTAAACATATACTATGAATTTCTGGCCAATTTTTTAGTTCAAAATTTGTATCCGGCATAACTGAGGTCAGAGAACTTAATACATGCGCAGTTACTGTTAGAGTAAAGGAGGAATCATGCAACGATTGAATGTTAATATTAACCACATGTCTAGATACGACATCACCATGACCACCTATACCTGCAATAGTAGTTTTCGAAACTACTCTCTTTAAACGAAGTAGTTGCGCTGCTGCCTCAGTTATAAAGGATGCTTGGGATCCTTGATCCATCAAAGCTCTCAAAATTTGAGAGGACCCATTTTGTGATTCGACTTTCAACAAAGCCGTGGCTAACAGGACTTGACCGTGTGCTTGTCCCTTCATAATATGGGTAGCTATATTTGCATTAACATCAGGTACTTCCTCTGAAGTACTTTCATGTGGGGCTGTAGACACCGTCGGTGTAGCAGCCTCACTGGCTCCACTTTGGTTCTTAGGATGCAACAACGTATGATGCTTCCGCTGACATATACGGCATTTTGAAAGAACACGACAAAACTTGGAAGTGTGGTTATTACCCAAACAATTAAAACAGACACCCAAAGACTGTGAAATGGCACGACGTTCATCAGTATTTAATTTGCCAAACTTCTTACAACCGGAGAGTCTGTGATCCTCGGAACAATGTGGACATGAACCTTTAACGGGGTACCGTTAAAGGTTCATGTCCACATTGCAGCACAGTGCATGGTAATGCATTGCTTTCGCGTGAGATGTAGAACTATTATTGCCTTTTGATTTAGTCTTAGGTTCAATACATTCTAAGGCTCGAAAACGCGTCTCTAAAAACTCACAAAACTGCTTAAAAGAGGGTAGATCGTCGGATGATTTACTAATATACAGTTCCCACTGTTTCCTAGATTCTACGTCCAATTTCAAGCTGACAACATAAACAATAATAACATCCCATGAATTTACATCAATACCTATATTAGCAAGTTCGTGCAAACAATCACTTGTAACATCAAGCAACTCTTTAAGTGCCTTAGAGGATTCATTTACCATAACACGTTGGCCAAATAATCGATTTAATATACATGTTGACATAAATTTCTTATTATTAAACCTATGTTCTAACATATCCCAACATTTTTTATAGTTAGCTTCAGTAATGGGAACATGTCTTATAAGCTGTTCTGCCTCATCTGACAGTTGCGTTTTCAAATAATGGAGACGTTGTACGTCATCAAGTTTTTTATTGTTATGAACTAATGATATGAACAAATCTCGAAACGATGACCACTCCGTATATTTTCCACTAAATGTAGGTAAAACTATTTTTGGCAATCTAACTACACTGTCAGATGAACCAGCACATACTTCCTTATTTGAACTATTAACTTTAACTTGAGACAGAGCATTTTTTAATTCAACTTTATACGTTAAATATGTTTCATAAACCTTTTCATAAACATCTTCCTGAAAACACCTATACAATTCTTCACTCTCGTATTCCCCCACTAATCCTTCGTATTTAGCAGTAAAATTCCTGAATTGACTCTCTAACATTTCCAGACGTGCATCCACATAGTTGTAATTTATACGATCTTTCGGAGACTTTTTGAAGTTTATCAAACCCTTCTCAATCTGTCCTTTGACATCCTTCAACTTTCTCAATTCTTTTTCCATGTTTTTAATGAATAATCTAAAAGTTCTTCAATTCTGAAAGTTTCGCCAAGGGGAATTTTTCAAAGTCCCAACAAGAGTAAATTTTATAAGTGTCGCCAAGTGAAAATTTTTCTAAGTCCTGGCAACAACTTCAAACCGCTTCGAAATCGGGCATAGATTCGCCGTCTGGTCGTTTTTTGCGAAATTATTCTAAGTCCCTGACTGCCCAATATTTTTACTAAGTTTAAAGTTCATGCAAAGCACTAAGTTCTAACCCTATTCTCTTATAACACTTAATTGTACTCACAGTTAAAGTCCAGTTCACAGCCCACTCACTTATCACAATCTTCAGCACAATATTCCGCCACACTTTTGTTCACGAACAACTAGCGCCACCTTGTATCGAATAGCGGAACTAATCTTGCCACTTGTGTTCTTCCATAAACGCCCTTCGGCTCGTATAGGACCATGTACAAATTGGGTACAAATTACCTTGAAGCCTGGTATAATTAAAATGAAACAAGTACCTCAGAGCGAGACAATAAATTTAATTAAACTAAAACCTTAACACATTGCGGAGTGGCAAAACGATACCGCGATCTAATTCGATCCAACGCCATCTATCGAGAAAACTAAATAGTCATTTTACTTGTAGAATGACGTTGGATCGACCGTACAGTTAAGAGCTTATTTGAATATTTAACAGTATTCATAGTAACATGAATGGTAAACCCAATACCATATGTATTTGGTTTAACACACACTCACAGACACACACTCACACACACACACACACACACACACACACACATATATATATATATATAATCCGACTGAAGTTTAGCCGACTCGATTATATCTGTTCACGGTTAAAGTGTTTGTGATAACATTATCAGGGAATAGAGAGAGGTTGTTTTTATTAAAAACCTTACTCGTGAAGCCAAAGACCGAGCGAAGCTTGCGGCTTTGTTTGTACTAAGTTGCGATATTGGTTGGGAAGTTCCAACTTTATCAACAAAAACTATCGCATTTATAATTTTATTAAGATATTTTATATAAACCTCCATTTCCGTAATCAAATTATTCGTTATGCTTCGTCGTTGTAACGAGCACTCTCATCGTGTAATAAGATTATTTACGAAGCCTTTAATAGATAAAAATATAAGTAAGATCTATTACAGAAATAAGTTTTTTATTATTATTATTATTAATATCGTCATACTTTAAGACATAAAACTGAATTGACAATATTTGACAAATAGTCAATAAGAAATAAAAATAATTGAACAAACATATATTTTATAATACAACTCTTTTGTACTGATTTAAATGACTAATACGCACTATGTCTTTTCGGAGTTCTTCGATATTTAAATTATAATATACTTAAAAATAAATCTAAATAATATAAATATAAAATAATCGTATATTAGAAAAACTTAAATCTCTATCAATAAACTTACTTACTCTGAAGAGGGCAATATAAATATTAATTAACTAGCTTATTCCCTCCCGCTTCGCTGGGCACACTATGAATTTGGACGTGAGCTTAGGTTGCTATGGTATTTTTTAGTATTTGTCATATTATCCGTTGCTATGGTAACCGTTGCTATAGTAACTCTTACCCCCATATTAAGTGTGTAGCTCCTACAGGTTTAAAACTTGGCAAAATGCAAAAAAATTAAAAACGTTGGGATAGGAATTCTGTAAAATCCGTTCTAGTGAACGTCTACGTCACAAAAAAGTAACTATATAAAGTTTTAAGTTAATTGGACAGAAAATTTCGGAGATTTCGTGAATCAGTGACTGGTAAATGGCTTATATATAATCCATAAAAAAATCTTATTTTTTAAACAAATCCTGTAAATATAAGAAATATTAAAATACATTTTGTGATATTAGTCTGTCCATCGTCAATCGTATTTTATGATCGAATATTCGTTTTAGAATGTATTTATTTGGATTAAATATAATTTGCGAAATGGGAAATTAATTATACTGGTTCGCTTAATTTTCGTTCTTTCTGAATGTGATTCCATTGTCATGAAATATTTGAATACTAACGGTTCTACCAAAATCAATAGTCTTGTATTTAAAATTCCTTTTGTTATTAACGTATTAAGAATTTTCATCTGCATATAATTCAATTGGAGCTCAGTTCACTCGACTATTCTTGTTCACGCTTCCTAAGCGCGATTTTATTTGACGTTTATAAATTGCAAACAAATATGATTCTGACATATGCAAATTGTTATGGATCCCACACACAACATTTTTGATATTAGGTGAAAAAGTTAACAAAAATGCAATTTTTAACCACCCTATACACAAACCAAGCATCACTTTTTCCTTAGTACTGGCAGTTTGTGTGATATCGTATAAAACTACTTGTAATTATTTTCGTAAATGCTGTGTATTAATGTTTGTGATTATATAGAAGTGAGAAAAGTAAATAAGTAATACATATTGATAACAGGTCGTGTGTAGGTGTTTTGTATTAAATGTTTTAATATAATTCAGGACCATAGTGAAAACATAATTAGTTAATGAATTTGTTGCGTTCTGAGTATTTTCATAGTATAATAACATTGTTAGAAAGTCTTCAATATAAGTAATAAAATTTAGTGAAGAATTCGTTATTATGAGTTTATTAAATATAAAAGGGGTTGTAATATTATCAGACCTTTGAAAATAAACTATCGAAGCTCACAATTTTATGCTCGAAAACTTATTAGTTGATTAGTAATATTAATATATCGATATAATATTAGTTATTTTGTTGATGGATAACATCGGCACTGTCAGGACTCGAACCTGCAACTTTTCAAAAACCTTCCGGTCACCTTACCAAGTGAGCAATCGCTCAAGCTATAGGTCGTTAACTTTTTATAGGGACCGAGGCTGAAACTGTAAGCTTTCGTTCAAAATTATTAATAAATAGCATAATGTGACTAAAATTTAAAAAAAAAATGTTTTTTTGTTAAAAAAATGTATTTTTGTAATATTTGAACCAAATTCTAGACATAACACTGAATTGCCCATATTTGACAAGCGGTCAAAGTAAAATTCAAATACTTGATCATATAACATATGGCGTAGATGTAATGCCGTTATCGAGTTGTTGTACAAAGATTGTACCTACAATTGGCAGTTCTCGTGAGATTCTTATGGTTAGTAAAGTATATTAAAAAAAATTGCTATAAGTATAAAATATATTAAAACAAACGTTATCGTATCCAATAGTCAATCAATATTTAGTCAATAATACTAGTATTTCAAAAATAAATTAAATAAGCTTATGAGTAAAGAAGATGTAGACTGTGTGCAACTTCTTCAAATAAATGATTTTTTATTTGCTCTAGACTAATCAATGCTATATAATACATTAGCAATAATAAAAATAATAATGGATCATTTAATACAAGATATTTTAAATACTTTTATTGAAAAACTTAAAAAAAAATATATATTAATATTGTTTAGTAAAATTTCGACTTTTCGTTAGTTTTGATATTATTTATAATTTAGAGTTCACCAAAATATTATTTCATTTCTGTATTTCATCTCATGTCTTTGTTATAACACTATATTTTTTCAACGCCTTTTAGCACTCATAGTTTTAATAAAATTCGGACTTTTCCATCCCGCTTTTAACAAACAACGTGACGTTTATTGATGTATGCGAAATATGGAAGAAGCTTAATTTTTCGAGCGTACATGATTTTATTATTTTCAGATACAGTTAAAGTTACTTCATGCCTTTATTTTACTTTTAAAAGGTGGTTGTTATTTTTAACAGGACGTAACTTTTAAATTATTTTTGATATTTTTGAAAATGATAATAGGTAGATAATAGGGTTCGAAGAGTGCACTTGTAATCTATCTTTTATATGTTTCATATAGTCTTAATATTCATACGATAACTTCATGAGGCTGAGAGATCAGCAATGTAGTGTAAATAATAGCAAGGAACAGTTAGTAGACATTCATATTTAAAGAGTATATTTTGAGATGCTAGTGATAATGTTTCTTGCCATAAATATTTATTTATTTATTTATTTATTTACCCTTTATTGTATATTACAAAAGTCGAACTTAATGCCTGTTGGCATTCTCTACCAGCTAACCTTTGTGGATGGTGAAAAATTGCGGTAGGCGTAACAAAGTAAAATTCAAAATAAAACTAGTACTAAGTGAAATAAAAATATATATATGTAATATGTAATAATAATAAAAATAAAATAAAAATAGTAATAATAATGAAATAATAATAAATAAACTATAATATATATATATAAATATATATATATATATATATATATATATATATATATATATATTATATATATAGACAAATTATAAACACATATAATGTCTAATTAAATATTATTACAAAGAAAAATATTTATTTTTTGTACATAACCATTCCATTGTGTTAGTTTAATACATGAATATAAATATTAATATAAATGCATTAAACAAACAAAAAATTAAAATATTTTTTTCACAATTATATATCTCAGTCACTCTTTCATAACCCCATCAAACCTTCACGAAGCCCGGATAATACCCACCTTGTATTCTGTTAACTAATTTCGAAGCTTTCAGTACAAATTCATTAATTTTATCTGTGCAAAAATTTGCTCAAATGAAAATATTTTCTCATCCGTGAACAATTATTTTCTTTGACCTCACTTTGCGTACCGCTTAAGTAGTTGTTCTGATTTTACCACTCTATTCTTTTTTAAATGATCACATAAGAAATCAAAAGTACGTCTCTTATAGACAAAAAATCCTGAGTCTTATTATAAAACACTCGACATGGTTCACACTCGACATCTTCATCTCTCGAGATAAAATCTTTGGCTTTCGGACAGGATTTCTTAGATTTTTTCCCCTTATTGCTGTGATCGCCTGTTTCGTAGATAAACTACGTGGACCGCCAGATTTTTTTTCTGCTATAAACAGAGTTTACTAATATCAAGCGTATCAAATAATTTGACTAATATCAAGCGTCCGGAAGATTTTAAAAAATCAATTTAGCTCCTTAACTATTTCATGTAATGAAATCACAGCGATTCGGTTGTCTTTATCACCTTACTCCATTTGAATATTACAAAATATTTTACAATATAATATAAGAAAACACAATACGCGAAAACAAGAAAACACAATGAATAATCCCATAAAAATTACAGATCTCAAAATCAATAGTAATATTTTGTTTATTTTTGATTGTAACAGTATTTATGACCAGACTAAGTATAAAATTGATTTGGATTGAATTGGATTGATAACTTATTCCATTACTCTATTGATAGATATCGTTTAAAATTTACAAAAAAGGAAAATCTGTTATATAATATGGTTATAAAAAACTTAAAATTGAACAGTTTTGTTAGCCCAAATGCCACACGTTTTTGTGTTTTTCGTTTTTACCGAAAATGTATTTAATAATAAAAAACACACAATTCAAACAAAGTATGTAAATTAAATAAAATCAGACACAGTTTCTAGGAATTTAGTCCATTTCTTATATAACATTCGTGTTGGGTTCAAGGTATTTTTTTATCTAGTCCACAGGTGTATTCGCTTACATCACCATGTCTTTATTACTTCGACGTAAACAAATGCTGCTGGCGCGTAGCGTCACAAATATACCTCAGCTCTATATGCACTATTTCCAGTTTTCAAACAGCGGTATATCAGGTTACAATTTAGGACCGTCCGCAGGTAACAAGGTAACGTATATCAGGTAACAATTTAGGACCATCGGTCTGTATGACGTCAATCATCCCTGAACATAATAATATGATTGAATATTTATAATAGTAAAATGATTTTTATAATTTATTATTTTTTTATAGTTATTGTAATAAAAATTTAATTATATTGTCCCCCTTAAATTTTGTTCATTCCGACAGAAGCACTGTTGCGATGGAAATATATAAACACAAATTGTTTTATCCAACAGACCTGGATTTAGAAGATGCTATTAATTGTTATTCACGAATTTAGAATAATCGGGTGTTAAAATGCATAGTTTCGATTATAAACGAATCACCATTTAAACGATATTATTTTTTTATCAGTTTTTTTATATTTTAATTATCGTGTATTTTTCACAAAGCTTACAATTTTCAATAACAATTGATATTGAGACTGATATTGACATTGATTATTGATATTGAGAGAATATTAACAGTTATAAATAATATTTGTTATTCAAAATATGATTTCATAAAAGGTAATAAAAGATTTCCTTAAAATATTGTCAAACCTGTCCAATATAAAGCTTTATGTAATCGATTGTATCACTTTGAGAATGAAAACCATGTATATAAAGGTATATATTTTGATTTTATGCTTTCAAAAGCTTATTTGCTCTGTTAGTTAATATTAATTATAATAATTGAATATTATTATTAGAATGTAAGAAAGATTAATGCTGTGGAGATGCGATCTCTTCGCAGAATATGCGGAGTCAGTCTAGCTGACCGAATCCGCAATGAAGAGATGACAGGTACTAGCAAAGATGTCACGGTAAGAATGAAGAAGAATGTGCTTAGGTGGTTTGGACACGTCGAAAAATTTAGTGATGAAAGAATGGTAAAAAGATTTATACAGGAAAAGTAAGCGGTAAGAGACACAAGGGGAGGCCTCGAATGAGCTTCGAAAACACAGTATCTATGATACTGAAGGAAGGTAACGTAAAAAGCATGAGGGGGTCCTTCGGAGGGCATGTATGAAGAGGTTGATGTCTGTGGTCGAGGCGAAAGAGGTATGCAGGGATCGTTTGGCGCTCCGTCGTTTCTGGCTACCCTGCAAGGGATATGGCATAAAGATAAATAAATAAATGATAAATAAATATAAATATATATAATTAAATAATAAATTTTCAAAAAAAAATCAAGAAAAAAACAATTTTATTAAAACAAATTAATTAATATTTTATTGGATTAAGTAAGTAGATGTATTCATCTAAAAGGTGCTTTATTTGAAGCACCAATCGTAGAAATATTTCATCTAATGCAATCCAAATTGAAAGGCGTCTGCTAAGTATGCTATCGAAATTCGTATTCGAGATTCGGAATTGAAAATATTTACGATTTGCGTGATACGAATTAGAAAAGTACGAGTATATGTATGTCGATATTACATAATATGTCCTTATCAAACATAGTAAAGAATTATCTCTTTGAATAACACAAATGCTTTAAATGATAGACGAATAGCAGCATTATTATTTCTAAGTAAAATATTTGAACAAAAACCATGCCTAATAAATTACTATATGATTTTAGTAAAAACTGGTTCATAATAAAAATTCGGTTTAACAAAGGTCACTCTACGACTGACGCTTTTGGTATTAACATCAAATGAATATACATCTGAGGTCATGCTCATGGTGTAATCTATGATCTATCTAATAGATCACAGATTAGAAGATATTCGATTGTGTTCAAAATGAAACGTTGGTCAAACGATTGTACTGAAATATTATAAACTCAGTTATCTTAAACTTTTAATAATAAACAGAATTTTTAAGGTAGAATGGCAAAAGATAACGTAAACAAGGCTCTCTCTTAAATAGTTCAAAGGTTTTGTACCAAAAACCTATTACTCAATAAACCAAATGTAAAGCAGATTTTAGTAAAAACTGTTAAATTGCTACTGTTAAATCAGGAAGCGGTTGAAGTGCTTGAATCTACAGTTTTTCTTAAAAACATTTCTTCGAGATGTAAATTGCCGTCGAGCCCTCATACAGCTGAACTGGAAGTTTACTATTATAAAAAAATAAGATACCTCCAAGTTGGTTCATTATCATATCATATCGTATGTCGTATGGTATCTTACTCGGGAGTAAATGCTGATATTATTATGTAGATGATATAGATATGTTTACTGTTATGATCTAAAAGCTCTATATTAGGAACACAAAGGGTGATTATAGCTGGGTGTTATGAATCTACAATGACACATGATTATATATCATTAGTTTTGACAATTACTTGGTTTAAAAATTATCAAATGTTTCATTATTATCAGCGTCATTTAATAATATATAGTTATTGTTAGCTGACGATACAATCTATTAATTCTCCTAAGATCTCTCTATCTCAAAAGAGTTTAATTCACAGGTATAATTGTCCACAATATAGTCAAGCTTTAAGGTAAAATAAGTTTATGTTAAAATATTTACTGCTAGTACATCGAGTGTGAAATTCAATTTAAAGTACTTGTTTAAAAATACTCCATTTGTCCGTATCAATGAATGTTTTTTAACGAACAGTTTATTCAAGTTTTAAATGCAACTGTTTTCATTTTTAATTAATGTTCATAAACACTAACACTTCATTTATGTGCTTCAAGTTTGGTAAAAAAATATTTTTAAAAAGATTTTCTGTAAATACTTATATGTCATAGAAAACTTTGTTGAATGTCCTACATGGTTATAAAACAGAATAATCTCCATTAGCAAATGTTTCATGATTGTCTTTTCTAATGTGGTGTTATATTTGTAAAATGATATTTTAATAAAAGTGATTTTGAGAATGAGCCCGTGGTGAAGAAAATGGATTGAGTGGATTTTTGAGAAAAAAAGTGGGTTATACTTGTTATAACAAAGAAAAATTTTTTATAATAAAATATACTTATGCAACAAAACTAGCGGAGTAGTGGAGAATAAGGGTCTTTTTTAAATTACATTATTTTCAAAATACTGAAAATTTTATCGGCGCTTCCGGCATGCTACTCAAATTGTCGTGTGATTAGAAAAATTCTTTTTAACGCGTTAACTTCTTACGGTAATTTTCACAAATAATAAAATTGTATACGAATGCTAAAAATTATTGGTTATCTTCCATTGATTACAAACCTTAGTGAGAACAACATAATTTATTAATAACTTCCAAAATAAAACACAAAGATAATTAGTTTTATTGTTTAGCACGGGCAGTTTTAATTGATAACACAGGCACACAAAAAAAAAAAAACGTCATGAACCAGAGGGGAGACCCCATTATTCCTAGGTTTTTGGGATCGCTGAAACCGAATATGACAATAAAAACTAATTTTAAATGCCAGTTTTCCCGCTAGCACCCCCTTACTACCTCTTAAGGGGTGAAAATTGAAATTGTTGTAAAAAATCAAGATAGATGTGTCTTTCTACGTTTTTTGGGATGCTGAAACCGAAAATGATAACTAAAAATAAATTCATGACCACTATCACCCCCTACCATCCCTTACAGGGGGTGAAAATTTCATTTTTTTCTATAAAATCAAGACAGATGTGTATTTCTACGTTTTTTGGTATAATGAAACCGAAAATGACAACCAAAAGTGAATTTGATACCTCTTTTACTCAATACCACCCCCTAACTACCCCTAACGGGGGGGAGGGGGTGGGGGTAGTTTCAATTTTGTATAAAATCAAGATGTATGAAAAAATTTTGACGATTTACAGTAAATGACATGTTTATCAAACTAGTTTGAAGTTACTCTTAGCTCTTATATTAGAAATTCAAATGCTTTATCGATCAGAAGTATCTGATATATATTCATGATTTAATTCTATTCTTAGCGTAACCCAGGAACAAAGGCGTGGACGTAGTAGATTTCTGTTCCCTTTTGGAGTGCTGGATTAAAGTGAGTCTCCTTGCCTCTCACTATCCGGGGTGCTGAATTAAAGTGAGTCCCCTTGCCTCTCACTATTCAGCGTCTACCTGTTTCTACGATAACGAACTCTCTTGTTGTCAAAAGTTCTTCTAAGTGGTTGCCTTTTATTGGTTCTTTTCTGTTCTGGCAAATTTCTTTTTAAATTCCAACAGTAGTCTGCTAACATATTGACATCCCATTTACCCTGATAGCGCTGTTCCATTGTCTTAAGATCCTGTCTGATGGAACCTTTCACCTTGCTCCTCACTATAGTCTCCTAAATTGGCCGAAAAATAGTAACCTTTCTATTTCGGAGGCATAGAATTAGGTTCAGCATCTTTTAAGCGTTTTACAAGACTGCCGGATGGATAACAGTATAAACAGAATTAAATAGAAACCAAAAAAAATCAAAAAATGAAACAACTTGTTAAGAATAGGACAAAAATCATGATTCAGTCTTAGTATCATAATAACAAATATATGCATACAATAAGGTTACCATATACTTTATAATCATTTTTTCTCTCAGCATCTTGAAAAACATAGAAATTCACATATTTTCGGTTCCAGCATCCTAAAAAACGTAGAAATACACATCTATCTTGATTTTATAGAAAAATTGAAATTTTCACCCCCTTTAAGGGGTAGTAAGGGGGTGATAGAGGTCATGAATTTATTTTTAGTTATCATTTTCGGTTCCAGCATCCCAAAAAACGTAGAAATATACATCTATCTTGATTTTATAGAAAAATTGAAATTTTCACCCCCTGTAACGAGTATTAGGGGGTGATAGTGGTCATAAATTTGTTTTTAGTTATCATTTTCGGTTTCAGCATCCCAAGAAACGTAGAAATACACATCTGTCTTGATTTTATAGAAAAAAATGAAATTTTCACCCCCTGTAAGGGATGGTAGGGGGTGATAGTGGTCATGAATTTATTTTTAGTTATCATTTTCGGTTTCAACATCCCAAAAAACGTAGAAAGACACATCTATCTTGATTTTTTACAACAATTTCAATTTTCACCCCTTAAGAGGTAGTAAGGGGGTGCTAGCGGGAAAACTGGCATTTAAAATTAGTTTTTATTATCATATTCGGTTTCAGCGATCCCAAAAACCTAGGAATAATGGGGTCTCCCCTCTGGTTCATGACGTTTTTTTTTTTTGTGTGCCTGTGTAATTTATCATACTTTTAAACATTTTGTGAAAGAAATTGTGCTTAGTCAAGTAATGTTGCATCTATTCAATTTAAATAAACGCAATACAATCTAGATTTTCACCTTCTTCATTAAAGGTAACGTCGTCATACAGTAAAGAAATTATCATACATACATAGTTTAAAACTTGAATTAAATCTTCCCCTATTATATTTCGTAAATATTGCTTTACAAAATTTTCCTATTCATAGCGATAATAATTACCATGTAGTTAAATTAAATGCTTTATAAACTGAATTGAATTTTGGGATTAACTGTAATTTGAAATGTGGTGGATAATGAATGTTAGAATTAAATAGTATTTACTATGTGGTAATTTATTTACATCTTTTGTTTATTTAAATGTTAAAATATCAAAAGTATTTTTTATACAAAGTTCATAATTATTTGTGCCTTCATTAACTTATTGTCTTTGTTTATATTTTTAAAGCACACACAATTAGAACATTTCCAACCTGATTAATTTTGTTATAAATAATTTAAAAAAATGATAATAATTGCAATACGTTATATTATGAGGACATAAATATTACAAAGAGTAAGTAATAAATAATGGATAAACAGTTCGTAAAAAATATGATTTCATATTTAGTGTTTGACAAATGATAAAATTATATTCTAAAATTAAATATATCTCATAATTAACAAAAATGTGTAAATTGTTATATTGAGAAACAAATAAATTTCATTCAGAAGGGGATTACATTACGGTGAAATTATTAGAACACTAATGCGTGTACCCATTACTGCGACCCAATCGCCCTGTATTTAGGACCCCATTCGTTATTCACCGTCTGACCCGAGCTTAGTACAAGCCGCCACTAGACTGATTGCTTAGGAACTCGTTTTTACCATTTCACTTTGGGTTTTGAATTCCTTATTCGATTAAAATAAAATAATTTTTAAGTTATTCGCATCTTATTTAATTTTAGGAAAGTTACTTTTTTTGGTGCTGTGGTTTGAATGCAGACAGAATAAGAATTTTTGATGAGACTTTAGGATTTTAATCAGCAGTAAAAATATAAATATAATGAAAATATTTAGTTTGTATTAAATATTTATAAATGCCGGCATTTTTTTTGTTTGATTTGTTTATCAATATTACAGTTCTCATGATATCTATGTTACAAATCAGTTTAGTATACCGATTATACTGTATTGAAAACCCTATAAAACTAATCAGACTGGATTATGTCTAAGGACATAATATTTTTAGGGGATTCATTTGAAAGAATAATAAGTCGAATGAATTTTACTGTGTTAGACACAAAACTACAGAGAAAAATAAAATACTAGCCGTCACTACTAAACTGAGAGTAGTAGACTCTGTACCTATATAGTGCTTCACTCGACTGCTTTTTAGTCAATTTAGGATGCAACATTTTAAGAAACACTATCGACGTACCTAGACCGGACACAATAACTGCTACAAATGAAAATGCATTTATTTTTTATTGTTATTTAATCTTAATAAAATTTATATTTACACCATATTTGATGAGATGTTTTGTTTTATATTTATTGCACTAAAAATGCATGCTTTAAGATAAAAATTCTTCACTTGCATCTTTAAAAAAATCTTGATAGAAACAAGTAGACAGCTCCACATTATTCACAATGTATGTGTTTATAAAATAAAATAATCTTAACAAAGCTAAACATTTTAATAGGAAAGTTTATTTAAAATAAAACAATTTTTTAAAGGAAATTACTTCAGAGCTCAAAGGGGTCATGAACTCGTTTGCAATACAATACAAATTAAATTTACAATCCTTTTATAAATAGTTAATTTACGAAACTTTAAGAAACTATAAAAGTCTTCCGAAAGTCACTTAACATTTTAATTACAAATATCTTCCGATTTCTTTTTATAAAAAAACGTTATTTCTTCTTACATTAAAAATCACACCGACACTAATGCTGCAGTAAGACTGTTTGTTTTTAGAATAATATCTACTGTATAACAATATTTTTTTTCGTAACGAAGGCTTAAAAAAATAAATGAAAAATGTATGCAGTTTGAGTTTGTCTTCTCT
This sequence comes from Melinaea menophilus ssp. n. AW-2005, assembly GCA_918358695.1. NCBI lineage: Eukaryota > Metazoa > Arthropoda > Insecta > Lepidoptera > Nymphalidae > Melinaea > Melinaea menophilus. Next base: position 1,022,495 of record OU911052.1, read on the forward strand.
TCATTTATACTTTTATACCATACGATTTTCTTTCTAAATTATACCTCTTTTTTGAAGAATATGTATTATTCAGATTAAGCGTCCTATTATAAAATTTAAAATATAAGTTATGCGACTACTCAATATGACCGCTTTGCACCTACTTTGACCTTTTTTAATACTTATAAATATATTAGTTTTGTGTACGCTATAGTATACAAATACATGCACATAATTATAATGTAACATTTAAGCAGAAGATGTGCTTTAGTTAGAAAGAAATCTTTCACAACTCTGTAAACAGCAAGACAAATTCCTGAAAACATGACGGGGGTGAGCAATGAGGTTTTCCTTTTGACGTGGTAATAAAACAACAAAAAACTCACATCTCGTCGCAACTTACTACTAGATGACATTCGTAACGGGCTTTGTTTGAACTTTGTAACTATTTTCATTTCAGACAAATAAATTTTCTATGCGTATTGCGAAACTTTAAAAATTGCCAATAAGTAGATTATTATAATTGTCGTCATAAAACCACAAATTATGAATAACATCAAAGGATAATTATGGGGCCAATATGGTACTTAGTTAGGTGAACTATCAGTTCCCTTATTTGCATATTTATGGTATTTAGTGGTATATATTTCCTGGAGATATGTAAATAATAATATTTATCTTCTTTTTATAGTAGAAAGATATATATATTAAATCTAACTACAAGTTAATAATTATTTTACCTATTGGAAATAAGAGCGCTTCATGGTACATATTGTAATGTGGTTCAATTACCATGAGGGACAACTTACACCAACTTAAAATCATACGAGAATCATTCTCTAATGGGGGTACTTTTATAAAACAATAAAATATTAATGTACCATAAAAGTCCTTCGAGAACACTAATCCAGTAACATCAATCAAGTGCGTAAAACATTAAGACATCTAGTAAAGATAACTCCAGCTGTAATCAACATTGGGTTAGATCAGCCATCCTGATGATTGTTCAATAGACTATTGATGATATTTATGAACAAAATACACTTAGAAACACATTACTTTGGTAAAAAATATGTTAAAAATACGGTTAACAAGCTTTGTATATTATCACGTGCGAAAAAAAGAGAATACAGTCCATGTGACCGAAATAGAATAAAAAAATATGAATACCATTGAAACTTTACATCTGCAACATAACTGAAGTTGTGTTATCGGACATAGACATGTGGTTTTATATGATGGTTTAATTTATGCGATGGCACAATACCTATGAAATGTCATTTTGAATAACTAACCTTTTTTATGTTCTTATTGGCTACCGGGCTATAATTTGAATATTAGATTATTTAAGAGATTAAATATGTTACTATGATACTCTCGAATTGTTGTTGAACGTTCAGGTGTAAACAAAGATTCAACAAGACTTAACCAAATATAAGGAGATACAGCCCCGTCTTTAGATGGGATCGGAATGTCTCCGCCATATTTCGGACGTTGGTTCATGTGAGACGATGCCATGATATGATTCATATTCATGAAGCAGGGTCTTCCCGATATTTTTACGTCAATGTAACTAGCGATGAACTTTGGAATTATCTGTATGATCCAGAAATAAAGAGTAAGTTAACAGTATCCAGTAATGCCCATGTCAAATATATTTCATTTAATATCTAAATACAAAATGGTTAAACACTTTAGAGTCAATTACAAAAATGTACTAAACTCGTTTAATAACCAACATTTTTTAAACTCTTCCTTGCCACCCACCAACATATTTTTAATTAAAATCTTAATTTGTAGAATTAATACTTTGTAAGACTTATCAGTGATATTAAAATTGACAGCGAAAACAAGGTTAGTTTTGACGTAGTATCACTGTTTAATAACATTCCAAAAGATGAGGTTATTGATATAATATGTTTATTTATGTGGTGTTCCACATCAAGTGATTAAGTCTACTTTTCCGTAAGATAACCCATCTTGTGTTACTTCATTTGTAGAACATTTAGTAGTCATGTACCTTAATCTTGTCTCTTGTTAATAATTATTAATACGATTATGCTGTGTTTTTTATTTGATATCTGAGAAAAATTGCTAAACTGCAATGGTAACATTTAATATAATAAAAAAAAGTAGAAAAACAAATATCACTAGGAAGCTAAAATTTTAATGAGCAATAAAATATTTTAGTGGCCGATTTTAATTTAAGGTTGCAGCCAACTAAAATGAGATATCACAAATTCTTTTGTTTCACTATATCTAATATAATTCTATTATTAGACACCTTTTAACACAAGGAATTAAACAACTAGATTTTTTAATGTTTAAATTTACATTTTTATTAAAATCTTGACTATTTTGTTCACAATATATTTAATTTTTAATTGACAATATATGTAATATACACTCACAAAAGCACTTAATACTTATACACATAAAGAAAGCAAATATCAAATTATTTGAAATAATTAAAATCGCCGTTATATGTCGTAATTAAAAGTTCAGTAATTGAACACAGTAATAACGCAGTGAACTTCTCGATAATAAACATTGACATTGACTGATGATGAATATTTTGAAACAATCAACAAAAGACTCGAATTGAATTTTCTCATTGTACATATACTGAATATCGACGATAGTTGACGCTCGACTCTTATTAGAATTTTATAAAATGTTATGATCTTATATATATATTATAAATGTATTTATCAACTCAAATTTTAGTTAACAAGTTTTAGGAAACAAAACACTAAAATATAAAAATTAAAAGGAGTTTTTTTTTCTTTTCAATTAGGATATTTCTTATTTTTACATTTTGCTCAACTTTATGCGGTGCCCGTATACCCTTATAAACCTCTCGTGACAGGCTTCAGTTTCCGTGCGGACAACAAAGAATTAATCAAAAATGCTTTGAAGGACAGCTTTAGAGTGAATTATGGAAAGAATAATAACCATATTATATAATATATTAAATATCAACATGTTATGTAAGAAATAAATGTTTCTAAAAGTAATATAAGTTAAATTTTGTGATTAATGAACATACAAATGAAACATAAATCAGAGATCAAAACTCAAATACTAATATAATAATATTATTAAATAATAATATTATTAAGAATTATATTATATAGATTACTTTTTTATCCATGTAACAGATGAAGCACGTTACCAACTAAACGCTCTACTTGTTATTTAGACTGCTGCTGAGTGTGAGATTTTCTGAAGTAATATTACCGCTAATAATACATCAATGTCTTTATTTAATGAAACGTCGCCGTTCTTCAATATTTTGTTATTTCGCGTCTACGCTTCATGAAGAAAATGAACGTATCGCTGGTCATCGCGAACAATCAACGTGAACGCCAACCTAATAAAATCAATTTAAAAATCCGCCCGATACTGATCGTATGTCTGGGATAAAAAATTAAACAATTTATATGGTATGAAATTTAAACTAAAATTTCTGTCACATTAGTGTTAAAGTAATTTAAAATAAACTAACTAATAATTATTATATTTTATTCAAAATCACAAATCCCAAACAGTAATTCGAAATAAAAGTAGAAGATAAAAAAAATATTACTTAGAGAAATTTGTACTTTATTTGAGCAAACTTATTTCAGGATTTTCAAGTAAGTTGCATTGGAAAGATGAAAGCAATTGAAAATGAAATGCCAAACGTGATTCTTTGTGCCAGCAAAGATATGTAAAAATTAACTCACATCTCTGGAGATTTTATATATCTCAGAAAATATCAAATATCATATGTAGTAAATTTAAAATGAGAGAAGATTGAAATTTTTGCATTAATAAGAATAAAATATTAATATGTAGCTATATATTAATAAATTGACATTGAAGATAAATAAACTGATAACCTATTTAAAGAACAAGAAGTTATTTAAACTTTTTCGACAGACTCAACAAAATCTGTTTAGAAATAAATAATCATCAATAATAACGTGAAAATCATACTTAGTCGAATCGAAAATAATTGGGATCAACCTGATACTTTATGGTATATCATTGACATAATGATATATTAAAACGATAAATTTGAAGTTAAATTTATCTATACATATACATTTATACATCTAATCTATACATATACATTTATCTATACATTTATACATACATGATGTTTCCGTTATGCTATTTCTGGGTACAATTTATAACTGACATTTTAGAGTCTCTGTAGTTATGTTATATGGTACATCATAACAAAACACGATAAAAAGATCGGGTGCACAGAGCTTTTAAATAAATTGGTTTAAGTATACCTATAAGAAAATACTTTCTTTTTAAAAATGTCTCTCTTTCAATATTAATAAGTTATGGTATTTATTTACTGACCAGAATTTGAGGTATAGAGCCTAAGTTTTGAGGAAGACTATAACTTTCGAAACGAATCCGTTTCAGCTTATTTGAATGGCTCCGTCGCTGTAATACAAGTACAGAAGATTTACAACTTTGTATATACTTGCAGTTATTTATTAATACACGGTAAGTACTTACCATTGTAAATTGTTAATCTATTTTATAGTTTCTAATTCTCTTTACAATGATAAATATTATATTACCGCAATTGTATGTAGTTCTTTGATCTCGTACTTTAGTTGAAAGTTCAAGGTGTAATATTCTATTATTATTTTGTATTAAATTATTATACATACGCCTTTCATATGCCTTTCTTCTAAATCTCTTACATCACTTGCCGTGTATCAGAGAATGAATTAAAATGAGATGAAAGATAATATTATACTTAGGTAATTAATTTTGTTATAAACAATGTTTTTTTATAAAAAAATCCAATATATATATATTTTTTAATGAATTAAACAAAATTATTTATTCAATATTGAAATATCAACTCAGTTTAACCAACAGGATTTGGACAACCGAGTTGGGGGAAGATAAAAGTTAGAAAGACATTTTAATCCATCGGAAAAATTTCATAAGAATGCAAGGTGCATTACATATAACTAAAACAACGGTTAAAAACCATAAAAATAAATTAAAACGATAAAAAAAAACATAAAAATGATTCATTAAGGAGTTTAATGACACACACACGTAAAAATAATTATACGTATAAAAATAATAAGCTATATTTTCTATAATAATTGTCAAGTATTGAGTATTGACCTGACCTGACCTGGCACGTTAGTTGGCTTAATCTGGCTTGAGCCACACTTTCAAAAGAGGTTGGAAGGATTGTAGGACTTGTAGGATTGTATTGCGTTACATACGGCGATGATCCCGTAAGACTCCTAAAGTCGGAAAGAGAAGACCCAAGTCGGTACTTTTCGATCCGGACGACGCGATTGCGTTAGGGAACGCTACGTAAAAGCGACAAAGCGTACATAAATACTACACATACACACACACACACAGCGTCTTCGCCGGCGAAGACGAGGCCCCCATCCAAGCACGTTGCTCCGGCGTTCTGCCGTCGGAGGACGTTAGTGTCAAATCCTAACCCACATCCAACCCTCGCTTCCCACCTAACGGCGTCCTGAGCCGTGGTCCGAGCCTCACAGGAGGCGCCCTCAGGACGCCCGTTCCCCTGGGGCCCTTCAGGCCCCCCTTTTTCAAGGGCGGGTCTCTGCACCCGTCCATTCCACCGGTGACGCTGTCATGGCCAGTAGGGCTAACAGCAGAGACACATAAAAAAAAAAAAAAAAAAAAAAACATACGGCGATGTCTATAATAATAACTTATTTATGATATTATTATGGACTGGTATAGTTTAAGTACAGTATTATTGTTTTTGTTTAATTAATTTTATATAATATAAAAAAATATAAAGAATGCTTTTTTGAGAATTTCTTTAAATAATGTTTTCGTTTAAAGAATTTGTATTAAATTGAGAACCTACTCTATAGTTAATAGTTTAGTTAACTGGAGGACTACCGATGTTTCTTCAATTATACGAATATTGTCATATTTTATTAATACGGCTAAGGTAACTAATTTTTGCTATAGGATATATTATTTTACATTCTTCAATAAATTAACTGATTTCAGAAAAATGTTAATATTTTTTTATCAAAGAGAAATAAAATCTTTCAATTAAATTTCAGTAACCTAAAAGCTTTTAATAATAACAATGGGACATCTTATCCGATCAGTATAATTGAGACGTGAAATCAAACAGATCAAAGCAATTTGCGTTTTCACAAACTTTGAATAATTTTAATCCCTATGATTACATAAGAAATGTTTATGAAAAACAGAATTATTTTAAAAAGTAATAAATTGGCCAATTAAAATTTTTCTAAACAATAAAATTTGTTCGCTTTCAATTTGTCACTCTCTTTAGTTGAATACCAAATTTAAACTTACAGAGATCAAATTAAATTTTCAATATTCTTACGTTTTTTGCCAATGAATATATTAACATGTTATTTAAATGTTGAATATCTTTAAACGATTTTGGAAAGTTAACGAACAACTCGCCAAAGATAATAAGATATAATTTCATGCTCGGTAGACTCTGTATTTTGAACAAAATTTTCTCCAAATTTTTTTCACGTTACGATGTCCTAACACAGTTTTAGAAGCATTAGACAGAGTACGGATACCTGATACATAAAACAAAAGACAAAGCGGGAAGAAGTCCTAGAGTTTAAAGGCCTTCTCGTTTTTATATAGTTTAGAATTGAAAGATTTCATAATTTATAAGACAATATCAATTTACTCAAGATTAATTTATTATATTTTTTTGTTATTCTCAAACAACTCTCTTTATCAAGTGATAATCAATGAATGCTGCTTTTTTCGCAATTACCATAGTTTAAAGTAATAGTTGTCTTTAAAAATAAGTAAATCTGTTTATAGGAATGTGTTCGGAATTAAGTTACAACACTAATAACAAAAACTTTGAAGACTAGACTTGGTGTGGTTATATTATTTAGTTCCAACTAGTGAAATATAATATTCTTGCAGTGAGTTAAAGATTATATGTTTTAAAATAATATGATATAATTTGAATCCTTTTTAGGAAATACATCAAAGTTTATCAAATCAGACTACTTAGTTAAAGATTATATGATTTAAAATAATATGATATAATTGGAATCCTTTTTAGGAAACACATCAAAGTTTATCAAATCAGACTACTTGTTTTATACCGACAAACGAACAAACAAAATGAAAAATAGACAAAAATGGAAAAAGAACTATTTGAAATTCTATATAAATATATAAATATGTTTACTTTTAATGTAAATATTTTTCTCTTTTTACTATTAAAGATGTATATGATATTGGATATATGTATATGGCATTGAGTGGCAGAGATTAATTACCCTTAAAATAACAGTTGTCACTTCATTTATATTTTTTTATTTATTTAAAAATATTATTTAAGAAGTATATTAGTGATTGTGCAATGTATTATTTTTTTAATAAATCAGTATTCATCTCAATATCTATACCTACTACTATAGTTAACTCACGTCAGTTGTGGATGTACCAAACATAACATTTCTTTAATTGGTAATATCTATCTATAGATATTTCTACTTTTCAAGCAGCAAACAATGATATTCTTACCACATCGTGGGTTACTTCTGACAGCACCTAATATACTCTATTATAAAATAAATAGTGAATTTATCAATATACTGTTTATTTAATGTAAACACGCTGTTACCACTCTGAACTTCCGTGAACGTGACATCTGAATGTTTCAGAGAAGTGTAAAGTAGTCGATGTTCAATTGAGCAAAAGTTATATAAATTAAATGTAAGTTATGCGTCAAAATATCTAATAAAATTAAAATCCGCCAACTAAAAAACTGTACGAAAAGTTTTGTACTTTAAGAATAATCAAGTGATCAATACCAGTATAACAATCCTTATTATCAATTATTAGTTACATAAAAGCCCTAGGATAATATAATAAATGCACATAAATCTAGTGATGAATCAAAGGTTTCATTTTTAAAAATAAGATAACTCGTTACAACATAATTTTTAATGACAATCATCATTTAATACATAACATCATTGTTTTTAGGGGTGAAGCGAATTATTTATAACCGAGTATTATTTATTTAACTTCACGCCATATCCTTTGCGGGGTAGCCAGAGAAATAACAGAGTAAGTAATATATTAAAAATTTAAACTATGACTAACCATAGAAACTATGGTTCTATGTTATTTATTTACTGAGGTTTTAAAAAACACAACAGAAACAGCTGCAACTACAACACTTGATATATTATGCAGCTACACACTTGTCTGAATTATGCACGCAGAACTCTGGAGCTAGAGCTGTCGTCGTATTTGCAAAACAAAACGAAAGTGGAAAAACTGTGACTGTAGATATAAGTTAGAGATTTATTTAAATTTATATTTATTTATATATCGAATTTTATTTAAAAAGATATGTATACTTTTCCTAATTCTTTAAATAATTAGAAATTTTAGTATTTATTATTATTATATAATTAATATAATAATTTTTTCTATAATTAGTAAATTGAATATTTTATCTATGGTCTGTCTGAATTGATTTTTCAAAATAATGTAATTGAAAAATATACTTAGGTATGGTAAGTAGATAAAATTTTTATATATAGACCTCATCTTTTAGAACATTATATAAGCTCTACTGCAGGACCGTTACTGTATACCAGATGTATGTTTTTTTATTTAGCGTATTGTATTAAACGGTAGCCTTATTTTTATACGGCAGTATCGACATGGTATGAACAATATATTGAGGTATTATTTGTAACAACAAGGTGTCAACACACCAAAATAACAAAATATTAATTTTAAAAGCTAAAATTGTTTTTATCTATTTTGTAATTGACTTTCTGTACAGATCAGAAAATTAAGAGTTTATTAGATTTTTTTTTATATATTTATATTATATATGTTATATCTTTCAAGTATATATATATAATATAAGTATATATATATATATATACAACAATCTTATCAATTGAAAATAGAGGTGTGAAAATTAGGTCGACGTTTTGATTTAAAATTAAACAATTGCTGAAAAAAGATGAAATTTGAATTGTGCGTGAACAAAACAACACCACAGTATCTATAGTTCTTGTGCGTTCTTTATTTACGAAACAAGCGAAGTGTTGGATTTATTTATATAATTGATTAAGTGTTTGTCAGACTTTTGTCAAATGGCAGGTAGGGCAGACAAATCTATTAGTGTTCTTACATATTTTGTTTAATTTTGCATTACCTTACTTGGTCAATTAACTTTATTATATTTAATGACGCAGAAATAATGAAATATACAGAAAAAAATATTGTTATGTTGATGATGGTATTATTATTCAGAACAAGTTGGAAACAAAAACATCACGTCTTTATTTATTATATACCTATTTATTACTATTCACAAGTATCTCCATTAATAGTATTATCTACAGAATTTTCTTTATTAGCTTTCGGGCGTAAAGTATAATACTAATTTAACTTTTGTATGTATTAATAAACTTTATTAAAAATAATTAATGTAATATTATAATAGACATATATAACGGAGTCTAAAATCTTTACGATTATTACAAAATTTTACAAGTTCCACACACACAGCAGTTAAGTACTATTTTTACTACAACATTTATTGAATTTATGAATTTAGCATACAACCATTCTAAGCCGTTATTAAAAAAAAAATACTATAAATTATAGAAGAAGAATTTGTGGAGAGGTCTTTAAATAAACATTTATTTAATGTTTGTATTTCACATGTAACATCTAAAAAATTCCAATTCGTAGCTGTCATATGCAAGTTATCTAATGATAGTGGAATTATATTTTTGCCGTGCAGCGAATTGGTTTGTATAAATGTTTAACATGTTCGTTTCAGAGTGACATTTTTTTCGTATCTGTGTTATTAAACATTAATAATCTGTATTTTTTTTATTCTGGAAAGTATTTTTTAAGTCTTTAGCATGAAGCTGTACACAAATTGTGAAATGAAATTTCGCATAAATTAGAATAAATTAGAAGAAATGTCAAAAAAAAAAAAAAATTACAAAACCAATTTAAATTTCGATGTGTAAGGTATCGGACTGTGCCAATCTTGTCGATATATTATCATTTCATTATAATTACCAAGGCGAGATCTGAATTACGTAAATAAAAAATCTGACCTTCCAAATGCTGTATTAAGTTAAAAAAAGAATCTAAAAGCAAATTCCTAATTGGTTAAGACTGTAAATAATACCAACTATTTGTTTATTTGCCCAGTAAATATTTCATCTGTTATATTAATAATAGTAATAATAAATATACTTGCACAATAGAAGGACAAATTAAAAAAAAACACATTACAAGTAGTAAACACAACAAAATAAATAGGTGATACAAAAAAGCGGCCGTATCTCTAACAAACGATCTCTACCAGACAACCTTTAGATTAAGGATACGCTGTGGTATTACATTATAGAAAAAAATAATAAAAATACAAATTATTTATATATACCTAGATACATATACATATTTATGTAAGATATTGTGTAAATGTTAAGTATATAAAAACTATGTTAATTATAATCTATACATATATATTTATATACATGAATTATTTAAATTGTAAATAGACGTAAATCATTTTATAATATAGTTATAATAAAATCACTTCAAATTTAGATAACAAGAAAGAAAAGAAAAAAGTTTTTACATTATAAAAAAAACTGGTAGTTATTCAGCATGCATCCTTTTTTTTTTTTTTTTTTTTTTTTTTTATGGAAGAGGAGGGCAAACGAGCTGGCGGGTCACAGATGACTTGTGATCACCGCCGCCCATGAACTCTTGCAACATCCGAGGATTTACAAGAGTGTTGCCGGCCTTGTAGGTAGAAGTAGACGCCTTTTTTGAAGGTACCCATGTCGTACCGATCTGGAAATACCGCCGAAGGGAGTTCGTTCCACAAGCGAGTGGAACGTGGAAAAAAAGTCCTTGAGAACCGCACAGTGGAAGATCGCCACGCATCCAGGTGGTAAGGATGGTAAAGAAGTCGATGGCGCGCTGTGCGGTGATGAAATTCGGCGGCAGGCATCAGATCGAATAGTTCTTCGGAACACTCCCCGTTGTAAATGCGGTAGAAGACGCACAAAGAAGCCACGTCTCTACGCAATGCCAAAGAGTCCAGCCGTTCGCAGAGCACCGGGTCCCCGACAATCCGAGCGGCTCTCCGTTGTACGCGGTCAAATGGTAGAAGCTGATATTGGGGTGATCCGGACCAGAGATGAGAACAGTACTCCATGTGTGGCCGGACCTGCGCCTTATAGAGCGCAAGTCTTTGGCCAGGTTTGAAATACTGCCTCGCTCTATTAATCACTCCCAATTTCTTCGAGGCCAACTTGGCCTTGCTCTCCAGATGACCACGAAACTGACAATCGCTCGAAATGTCGAGACCCAGTATTCTGATACTTGGCGAGGCAATGAGGGGGGTGCTCTCGAAGAGCGGTGATACGACAAATGGGGTTTTCTTAGTGGTAAACGCGCAAACTTGTGTCTTTAGGGGATTGAACTGAACGTGGTTCAGTTCACCCCACTCAGAGACCATCCCCAAGGAAGTCTCTATAGAAGACACAAGTTTCTTTCGGCACTCGTCGATGTTTTCCCGAGAGAGACCTGCACGGCCGGAATACACCGCATCCCCAGTGCTGTCATCCGCATAACAATGTATGTTGGAGATATCTAACATATCATTGATGTGCAGGAGGAACAGAGTTGGGGATAGCACGCAGCCTTGGGGTACACCAGCGTTCACGGGCTTGGGGTCCGAGCAAAAACCGTCGAGAACGACCTGTATGCTCCGCCCAGTGAGGAAGCTGGTGATCCACTTGCATAAACTCTCGGGAAGCCCATAGGAAGGTAGCTTCGAAAGAAGCCCCTTGTGCCATACACGATCGAAGGCTTTCGCCATATCCAGACTAACTGCCAGACCCTCTCCCTTGCTTTCAATAACAGCTGCCCAACGGTGTGTGAGATACAACAGAAGATCACCAGCCGATCGACCATGGCGAAAGCCATATTGCCGGTCATTGACCAACTGGTGATCCTCGAGGTAGGTTAGGAGCTGTTTATTGATAATGCTCTCCATTACTTTGGAGAGCAGAGAGGTAATGGCGATAGGTCTGTAGTTAGCTGGTTCCGAGCTATCACCTTTTTTAGGGATCGGATGGACAAGGGCACGCTTCCATGTGACCGGGACTACGCCTTTAAGGTAGGAGTACCGAAATAGACGCGTTAGCATTGGAGTCAACTCAGGGGCACACGTTCGTAGCACCAATGGAGAAATGCCATCCGGCCCACTCGACTTATGAACGTCCAAGGAAAATAGAGACTGCCTAATAGTTTTCTGCCGAAAAACTATTTCCGGCATTGAGCTCTGACACCGCGGGATGATAGGCGGTGTCTTCCCATGGTCGTCCAAAGTCGAGTTGGAGGCGAAAAGAGTGCCCAAGAGATCGGCTTTCTCTTTTGCCGTGTGGGCCAGAGAGTCATTCCCCATGTGCAACGGCGGTAGGGACGGCTGGTTAAAGTTTCCCAGAGTGGCCTTTGAAAGCGCCCAAAATAAGCGCCTTGCCAAATTCCATAGCTGAACTGCGTAAACAGTAAAAGATTTAGTATAGAAGGAAGAGGAGTAGGAGGTATTTCTATAAGATTATTTTAGTAGCAAAGGGTACGGGGAGTTCCACCTCCAAGAAGCTTAAATCGCTGTTTTACATAAGGAGGAAGAGCAGGGTTGAATAGAATGCGATTTAGAAGGTTTGAAAAAGGAAGTCCTCAAAAAGAAGTTGTGTTTTTCTGGTTTATTTAGAAAAATCATGCTCATACTTACTTTTACTTGCGTTTTACAACGTAGAGTCTAGCTGTAGTCATTTGAATGTGGCTTGTATTGGACTGGCTCGGCCGGGGAAAGACCACCCTCTCAAGATCGGTGTGTAGTAACCAAATTCATTTGGTGATTTTCCGTCGGTGAGTGAGAGAATCCGGAAGGCCTATCCCTCCCCCTGCCAAACATAAAAGCGATACCGGAGGGTATCGGTTTTGACAGAACCCCTCCCCAAGCAAAATCAGATGAATTGTTCTCGGATTGTGCTCGGGCTGCCCGTCATATCTGGGACGGGCGAAGTATCGCAATTTGTGTTTTCTAAGGGCAAACGATGACAAACAGCAGTATTTTGCTCCATTCTAAATGTGGACTTGTGCAACATCCGGGGATTTCGCACTAACCTAACCGTCGTCCATTATCAATTTGAGATGGCGCAACCGCCTTTTTTGTTTTTGCCGGAGACGCATATAGCTCAACCTAGCGACACAGCATACCCATCATGCCCCGGATATAAACCCGAACATCTGCTACTGTCGTCTTCAGATTTTTGAAGATCGGAACCTGTCTGGCTGGCGCGTAGACATGGACGAATATGTCAGAGTCTACGCGTGTCTCTACAGGTTCCATAATGGTGGTAATGCAGAAACGAATCAACTCAATTTCAATCTCAGCTTGGATCAACTTAACTAAAGCAAGGAAGAGGGTCTGGCAGTTAGTCTGGATATGGCGAAAACCTTCGATCCTGTATGGCATAATTGGCTTCTTTCGAAGCAACCTTCCTATTCCAATGGTTTTACGCTAATAATTTGTTGCTCAATAAAAAAAAGACGGAATGTGTTAAATTTACCAAATGTTAAAAATGTTAAAACCAACCAAACAATTAAACAATGAGGAATTGGACTTGGTCAAATCTACTACTTTCTTAGGCATCACCTTAGATGATAGATAGATAAACTGATGATGATGATAGATAGATAAACTTGCTATGCCCAATACAAAGGTTAATTGTATACGTTTTTATAATAAGCTTAAGTTTGTCATTAAATAAATTTAAATTATATATAAAAATTAATTTGATAAAAAAATCCTACTATAGTGTACATCAACATTACATCAACGACAGTATGGCCTGGGAATGAATAGTGTTGTATTGCGAATAACTAGTAATCTTCGCAATTTACTTTTTTTTGTAGATTAATTTCGTTTTATCGACCTGTTACATCACACTTCCTTTCCTTAGAAAGTCCTTCCTTCCTCCTTAGATTCCTTAGAAGTCATTACTTGCGGTAGCGTCGGGAGTCAGGTTGTCCTCCCTCAAATATGGCGAAGGGGATGATGGCTGGCTCTTGCGTTATGCTTGTGAACGGGTGCTGCTTGCGGTGACTTGTTGTGTAGTAGGTCGATTTTTATTTTTTTATTAATATATTATTTTATTTAATTTTTTTACTATATTATTATTATTATTGTTTTTTTTTTTTTCATTTTCATGCCTGAAATCTTTAGGCTTAATTTCCGATTTATTGCGGCGGTTCTAGTTGTTCAAAAAAAGCTTTTAAGATTGACGTTTGTGAAATAGTAATATCACAATATAAAAAAAAATATATCTGGCTGGGTTTGTCGTGTGGTTCTTTTCAGACCAGGACGCGTTTGGAACCCTCATAGCTTTGCCATTAAGTTGGAAAGTGCTTTTACAGAAGGGCTTATTACGATAAATCTGGTATCGAAATAAGCCCTCCTGACACTTCCATTTTGACGTACACAAGTGTTCACTGATAATGATTCAAAGTGGAAAAGCTATAAATAAATAAATAAATATATAAATATTGACTTCTCACGAGTTTATGCAAGTGGATCACCAGCTGTCTCACTGGGCGGAGCTTACAGGTAGTTCTCGAGAATTTTTGCTTGGAACCCAAGTCCGTGAACGCTGGTGTACCCCAAGGCTCTGCGCTATCTTTAACTCTGATCCTCCGGAAAAACAATAATATGTTGGATATTTCCAACATACATTATTATGCAGAGGACAGCACAAGCGATGAGGTATAACGGTCGTGCAGGACTATCTCTGTAAAATGTCGAAAGAAACTTGTGTCTTCATCATAGCTCTTTGAGAGAACTCCTCTCAATGCCTCGCCAAGTTTCAAAATTATTAATCTATTTTTGAAATGCGTTCTTTACGTTGAAAATGACTGTTCCACATTAAATATTATTCTAATAACAATCCATCTTACAGCAGTATTAGTGTTCAAATAATTTCACCGTAATGTAATCTCATTCAGTATGAATTTATTTTGTTCCTGAATGTAACCATTTACACATTTTTATATTTTAATTTGTAATTAATATGCTATGATTACATTTTTTTTTTATAAATTTTTAAACACTAAATATGAAATGATAGATTCGAACTAAAGACAATTGTTAAAACTATCGATTTATTTGAGGAAGCGAGCGAAGCGAGTGGAACGCTCCACTAGAGACTTTTCACATTCTTTGTCACGAATAGGCTTGAAAACTACTTGACGGAAAATTATGAAATTTTGCAATCAAAACATACATTAGGTGATGGTTTTAAAAAAAAAATTTTTGAAAAATGTCGTGTCGTTGAGGTATAATCGTCAAAAAACGGATATCCTATTGAAGTCAATGGGAAACGTCTCAAATGTCTCATACATTACACTGGGCTCGCTTCGCTCATTATGCAAACGGCACCCGAGATTGCGCGAGTGGAGAGAGTCGAAATTGAGGGTCTGTTGGCGCCCCTAGTACTTATTCTACTGTCTTTTGTCCTATAATATATTGCAATCATTTAAATTGTTTTTGCATTAATTATACTATTTATTAAAAATTAAATCGGGATGGAAATGTTATAATTTGATATTGTCCTCAAATTATATAAACAAAGACTATAAAATGAGGGAACCTAAAATGAAGAATTTAATATTAAAAATATATTTGATACTTACACATTTAATCAGTAATAGAAGCAAATAAATTATCACATAGTAATTATGTTTAATTCTAAAAATTCACTATCCACAACATTTCAAGTTACGTTTTATCGCTAAATTTAATTCACTTTTGATAGTTTTTAAATTGAGTAAATGGTAATAATTGTTTCTATGAATGGACAAATTACCAAAGTAACATGTGGAAAATTTATGGGATTTATTTGTTTTCTTAATTTGCAGTCATAATACATTAAAGCAAATTACGTCCATATTGATAGCGTTCAAATTATTACCTTTTCGATGAATGTTAATTTATTTACCCTTATTTGTATTTGTCCGTATGAAATCATAATCTACAATCTAAAATAAAATAATCATTAGTTTATATTCTGTATTTGTAATTTAAATGTTTGGCATTAGATTCGATAGTAGTAATTACCAAATAACTTTTCAAATAAAACTCTATTACTTTCAACAGTGAACCACATTTTAAAATTAAGTTTTTTTTTCTGTTAGAAACAAGTTTTTAAGTCACGCATGAACTCTTGCCACATTAGAGGATTTAAAAAAGCGCTTCTGTAGTGCTGAGTTTACACCTTTTTTAAAGGTACCCATCATATCGTTCTGGAGATACTGCCGAAGGGAGTTTCTTCCAAATTCGAGTGGTACGTGTAAGAAAAGTCCTCGAAAATGTCACAGTGGAATATCAACAAGCATGCATAGTGCGTACGGTTTTGGAAGCGTTGATGAAATTCGGCAGTAGGCATAAGTTCGAATAGTTCTTCAAAGTACTTACTGTTCTAAATGCGGTATAAAACACACAGAAAAGTCACATCTCCACGAAATGCTAAAGACTCCAGCCGTTCGCAGAACACCGGGTCCCCGACAATCCGAATGGCTTATAGATCGCAAGGCCTAAAATACTGCCTTGGTCTTTTGATTACTCCCAATTTTATCGCGACCAACTTGGCCTTGCTCTCCAGGTGACCTTACTTACAATCGCTCGAAATATTCAGACCCAGTGTTCTGATACTTCGCAAGGCAATGAGTGGAGTATTCTAAGAGCGGCGATACGAGAAATGGGGTTCCCTTAGTAGTAAACACGCAGATTTGTGTCTTTTGAGGATTCACCAAACGAGGTTTAGTGATACTGATATGCAGGAGGAACAGATATGAGAATCGCTTTAGGTACAAAAGTCTTCAAGTGCTTGGGTTCTGAGGAAAAACTGTCGACAACGAGCTTTATTCTCCGCACTGTGAGAAAATTGATGAAGCCCAAAAGAAAAAAGCTTCGGAAGAAGCCCTTTCAGCCATACATAATCGAAGACTTTTGCCATATCCAGACAGTTGATCGACCATGGCGAAAGCCAAATTTCCGGTTATTGATCAAGCTGGTCATTC
Organism: Melinaea menophilus ssp. n. AW-2005; assembly: GCA_918358695.1. Taxonomy (NCBI): domain Eukaryota; kingdom Metazoa; phylum Arthropoda; class Insecta; order Lepidoptera; family Nymphalidae; genus Melinaea; species Melinaea menophilus. Next base: position 1,039,661 of record OU911052.1, read on the forward strand.
TCGTGGTACTTAAGGAGCTGTCATTTAATGATATTTTGGTAAAAGCGATAGGTCTGCAGTTAGATAGGCCCAAACTATCATCTTTTTAGGTATCGAATGGAGAAGGGCAAAATTCCATGATACCGCTACTATGACTTTAAGGTAGGAGTACCGAAATAGACGCGTTAGCACTGGAGTCAACTCACATGATCGTAGCACCATTGGGGAAATAAAATCGGGCCCACCCGTCTTATGAACGTCCAAGAAACAAAAGAGACTGTCGGAGGGAATATTACCGAAAACATATTTTCGGGCATTAAGCTCTAAAACCCTGGGATAGTAGACCGTGTTTTTCTTTTATCGTTGAAAGTCAGGTTTGAAGCAAAAATTGTGCCCAAGAGATTGACTTTTTTTGCCAGAGAGATATTCGCCATGTGCAATGGTTTTAGGAACAGCTGACAAATGTTGCCCAGAATAGCCTTATAAAGTGGGCAGTACGGGCGTGTTGACAGCTGATCCCCAAGTTTGACAACATGTTTGAACTTCTCTAGCGATTAGCTGTTTGAAGAATCTGGTTTATATTTCCTCTTCAGAATTTTAAGTTGAGTCCTTAGTGACTAACGCTTTAGCCCAAGCCTGATACGCTTGTGGTTTACTGGCTGCTACAAGCTTAACAGACGTATCGTAACCAGGCCACGATCTGCCGTCCAGAGGTATTACAGAGCTTGGTACAAATATACCATTTACAAATTACGAATATTCTCAAAGGATAATTATGGGGCGAATATAACTGTTACGATGTTCAATATTCAAACATTAAGTTACTTTTATATTTTTGAACTTTTTAATCATAAAGGGATTTTATTTTTAGAAAACCTTTCATTAAAACATTATTTTTTCTTTCTTTATACTTTCTATTTAGCTTAACATTTCTTTATGTTTTTCTCGTACCCTTTTATAGGAATAGAATCTCAAGAGGTTAAGGGAAGTTTCTTTATCTGAAGTTATATACAGAAACTGGTTTGCCCTTTTTTTTCAATTATAGCTTAGTTTTTAATCTATGCTAAAAATTTTTTTTTTTTTTAAATTGGACTACTAAAATAGTAACTTTTATAAAAATGTAAAACTACTTTTAAATAAATTTGACATCTTAATAGGATCACTATTAAGTATTATTCTTTACCAAGAATAATAATTATTAGCAATTACTCAGGTACTGTTATGAATTCAGCGAACTCATAAGAATTAATTGCTGGTTTTTCTTAAACATATAATCAAATTTGTCTTTTGAATTAGTCGTGATTTTCTTGAATAAGGATAACGTTTTAGGTTACATTCAGAACTAACCATATGCTATATTTAAATGCTTAAATAATTCGATGTCTCGAAAAAAAAGAAAATACACAGATAATGCTGTTGTTACCTGGTCGAGAAGATAAGCTAGTATATAATAACTGAATTCAAAATATTGCTAAATGTCAATAAATGTTCCTTAATAAGTGTATTAGAATAATGAACCTTCAGCTTTTCACTAATACCAAATGTTTTTAATTTGATAACACTAAATGTAAAAAAAAAATGTTATCGCATATTGTCAATTCTACAACAGCTCATATAAGCTGATTTAACCGTGGCAGTATCCCCCTGTTATAGAGATCGACGTCTAATGTTTGGTCACCAGGTTTTATAAAAAAGTATTCATTAAATATTTCCATTAATGCGTCTGCAAAAAAACAGTTGAAGCGTTCAGTTACATATGTAATATAATATAATACTCAAATAATTATGGCTATTAAATATTGACATTCAGTTTTCCGATTATTAATTGGCATTAATACTGATAGTGTGATTTATTTGAATAACATTCAATAGTGTTTTATATTGTATTTTGATGCCGTAAAATTGCCGATAAGACCGCGTTGGTTCAATATATCAAACACAAAAACAAATTATATCAGAGAACAGGATAGCAGAAACTTGTTAATCTGTTAATCTGTAATTCTTTTAATTAAAATTCTTTTATTAGTGTCAATTGTGCTCCTAATCTTGAACTACGGTAGGTACGAACCTAAGCTACGTACTAGTTTTGTAAATTAGAAATAATTAATTATTTATAAATCATAACTTCAGAATTGTTATTGTTTGAGTTTTCCGTTTGTCCCAATTTAGTTGTATAAGTAAATATGATAGTGGTAATACGATAGTGGTCAAAAGTATTAACTTTATTTAAAAATTCACTTTAAACACATATGTAAGTGAGTGGGGGGGGGGGGGGGCAACTTGAATATCTTGAATCTAACAAAATTACAACTATTATAATTATTATCGAGGTAGGCTATACTAAAAATAAATCTTCAAAACTTTGTTGTACCACTTCGTCGTTATGACAAATATGTATTTTAGTGCTGAATCATAACTTCTTATTAATAAGAGTCTCTGAGCTAGGCTGAAGATAGAAGGACGGACGGAGATGACGAAACTATAAGAGCTTACTACTAGAGAGAGATAGAACTACGGAACCCTTAAAAGGTAATGAAAATAGTATTAAGATGAGAAATTGCACTACTAATAACATATACAGACCATATTATTTATTACTTTCGGTTTAACATGACTTCATAGTAGAGAACTTGTGAGGTGTAATTGTATTATTTGGGACGGTAAGATAGTCCTATATTATACATGATTTAACAATATCTCATTCTGAGCTGTCACAAAGTAATTTATGTCCTTCCTTCATGTTTTCCCCTGATTCCATTTTCTGAGTCGCCTAACTTTCCGACCCTGGTAACAAATTTAAATTTACTGTTATTATTGTGTATTATAAGTATTTTATACTACGATAAATGTCAATGTAAAAACTGCTCAGAAATTGCATTCTTAGTTTTAATACTAATAAATCTTATTTAACATTTAACTAACAAATTTTCACTTACCAATTCAATATTCAAGTTGCAGGTGATATTTGCAACTTCAGAAATTTCTTTCTTTCATTTTTATTACAAACAGTTGCTAATGAACTGTTACAGTAGCCTTTACAGAGAGTTTTATTGTTGTTACTATGTATAGAACCGCAATGATTCTTTTAATTCCGTATAAGATAAGGTTTGATTAATACTGTTTACATCTAATATATATTTTTTGTATGTAGTTACTTTATCATTAAATTACTACCGCTATTAGGTTTAGGTTATTGTTGAAAACATATAAACTGGAATAGCTGTATCTAATTTTATCTTCATTGACAATATTTTCAAATATTTTATTCAAAGAAACAAAAGAAAAATATATTAAATTTTAATAATGGTTTGTTAATTAATTAATTAGTACAATAGAAAACAAAAAAAGAATATTCGTATAATTGTAAGACGCATGGAAAGATTAAAATATAATATTATATAAATTATATTCAATCAAATTTGATAACTATTCTCTTTTGAAATTCTGAGTAATCTACCTATTTTATAGCCTATCATTTAACGAATAGGTGACCCCAGAAATTTACAAGATTTGACAACTATTATATGACCTCTTCAGTGAAAGGGAATTAAATCATAGTAACTCCTTTACTTATGTTAGAAATTATTCAAAATGGTTTATTTAAATTAGTTCACAAAACAGGTATATATCATAAACTGTATATATGTTTATTTCTTAAATCCAAAACAAATATTGTACATAAGAATAGTGATAATTTATTAAGCATACCTTATATAAATATGCCGAACAGTAGAAGGTCAATAATTCTTTTATAGGGCAATGAATACACTTTTAACTAGCTCCCAGTCTTTGTTTACACGACAGTATAAAATTTCTACAAAATAAAAGAAGTGTTTGTATAGTAACAGATATTACATACAGTATTTCTTTTTTATTTTATCTGGAGCTTGATGTACAGTGGTTACGGAACATTATTGAATTATAAATGTGTAATTTAAATATGAGTTGGTTATTGCGAAAAAACATTCGCTAAAACTCTGATATACATGTCACCAGTGCTGCGGAAAACTTTTATTATAAGTCTGTTGTTGTTGTCTGTAACAATTAATTCACTACACAAAATGTCAAATATAAAACTTTTTAAATGTACAGAAATCAAATCTATCTGTAGTAAAAGTAATATTTTAAGTGTTGTGCATAATAAATTTATTTGTTGTCGTATCGATATCACATATTAAATTAAGACTAATTTATTTTATAACATTGCACAGATAATGTGTGCACAACTAATACAATTATTATGGTCTTGGATAACTACCTGTTGAGAAAATGTTTATAAATATTAAAATATATCGTAATACAGAAACAGGGCTAACGAGATGTCTAGCATGGTGTTGTTAGATTATGTGTTTAATTGTTGAGTTTGTTTCATTCAAACGTCACATCGAAAAGGCTTTAGGGTGTTGATTCAATTTTATGTAACTAATAGTTATATATTATGAGTAGAAAATTAGAATACAAAAAAAAAAAACAAAAAATAAATATCTTTTATTGTATCAAGGCACATTTTTGTAATATTTTTAACATCTACTAATAATATTTACAGTATTTGACTATATATATTTCGTAGGAATGCAAAATATATTTAATATGAATGTTGCATTCAACGCTGTTATAACATTCGATAAAAAAATCATTTCTATTTATATTACCGTCAATAACACCGCACGAAATATAAAAGTATTCGCTTCAAGTAAATGTGAACGTCATTTATGTGACTGAATGTTAGCAGAACGATTTTATTTATATTATTTTGTTTCTAAATTTTTAGTTTTATGATAATTTTCATATTTCTTTTGTGTAATGAAAATGGTTTGTTTAAGTTATGGAAGATAGCTCATTTTTAAAAATCATTTGTCACTATATGAAAATCATAATTTTATTTTGTGTGTTTTTAAAAATATATAGGAAATAAAAACCTTGATTTGTCCTAACACTACTCAAGTGGTACCTAATAATATATTGTTAAATCTTTTACAGCCTCTCATTTTAAAAGGCGATTTTGATGGCCCTTAAAGGTACTTTTAGTTACCACTAAGAAAAATGGAAGAAGAAGCAAAAAAAAAATCAGGGACATCATTGAATCGAGTCAACATCGAATATTATGTATTATAGTTTAATGCCCTGTTCCTTTTAAATAATTGATTACATTAAAAATAGGCATTTTATACGGAGTATTAATAAAATTTTGTACAATGGTTACCGAGATGTCGATTGTTTGAATAAAATATTAATTAATACGTAGGATAGCATTCGAAGTACTCCAAATTAAATTTTAATTCATTTTTTATGACAGGTGTATCGTATGTTTTCTATCGATGGACTGTCGCAAAAATATTTTAAAAACTTTGTACGTTCGCTTGTTGAAGTTGTTGTGTAAATGACTAGGCTTAGTCAATAGTTTTTGTATTTCAAAAACAACAATCTGATGATTAAAACATTTTTTTTGTTATATTCGGCCTCAATAGGTTTTCAATATATACTTTTACACAAATTATTCTTAATTAAATAAATTGGATTAGATAGTAACAGTATTATAGTTTTGGAGCTTTGTGTAATTTGAATTATTAGTAAAAAATAAAAGGTTTGTTTAAAAAGTTTTGAAAGGAAATAACGAAACATCAAAAGATTCACAATAAAAATCACTAACAAAAAGATAAATTTGTTAAAGCCATGAAACATTTCCATTTGAGATTTCTGACTGCAGTTTTATTTTGTACTATTTATATTAGGATATCTTTGTAGATTTATAAATGGGTAGTTGAATTTATTCATTGGAATATTGTTTATTTTTCTTTACTCTTCTTGAAATTACAAAATTATACATCCTATTAAAAAAACAAATATTTAGCTTTTATTTTATTAAGGATTTATTTACAAAATAACTTGCTTTGGTGCAAAAAAATGTATTGGAATTTTTATTCTAAGTTAATACCACGGGCTTAATAAGTTTGCTTTAAGAATCCGTAAAATACAATAAATAAGATGTACTTAATGCAGTCCATCTTAATAAAAAATGTAATTTTCTATAAAATATTTATAGTTAAATATATATTTATACGGGTTTAAATGAATTTACTCTATATGCATGTATTAGACTACTATCTTGCTATCTTTATTCTTAACTCGAGTCAGCGTAATTCAGATTAAAATGGAAAAAAGGAATGTAGACGATATGCTATAATATTGTATATGTAGTATGTATATTGTATATAATTTGGTGCTATAAAATAGATTAAGCAACCTGTTTATTGACAACGGAAGATGATAAAATTTTTTAGTAGGCACTATAAAACATTTTATTTTTCTCATCTGTTAGTATTCTAATCATTAAGGGGATGAATCAAAGTCACAAGGTTTTTTAATAATTCATAATATTCATATCATACTCACCAAGCTTGTCATGCAATGGGTTCAACTTAATTTGTGAACGCACAAAGCTTGTAGAGTACAAGAACTGAATTGCCAAATGCTATGTTATAAATATTTTTTATCAGTACGTAATTTTACGAATCTTATCAGGAATTTATTTACGGTTTGCATTAGTTTTGATCACATACATAATGTTTAATTTTATAGTTTGAAGTCAAAATCGTCAAAATGGATAAATGCTTACATCATTTGATAGATGCATGTAAAGTTTAATATAGTAATGTTAAATATATAAAAGAAAGAATTATATCAAAAGTACTGCTTTATTACTTATTATAGAATTAAATACACAATGCAATAGTACAAGCGCGGAGTCACGACAGCAAGAGAGAGAGGCCCGATATAATGACGTTACTAATGAGCGTTCCGCGAACATTGCTCTTATATTTTGTCAGGCGTTTGCGTGCATTCTAACATCCTCCCCTGAACGCAAACCCATTGCTGCAACACAGAATTCAAACTTCGGTTGCGGTAGTCCTTTCGTCAGAGCGTCAGCCACCATATCATCGGTGCTCCTGTATTCCACATCTATTTGTTTGGCTGCAATTTTCTCCTTCACAAAATGGTACCGCACGTTCATGTGTTTAGTGCGGGTGTGATAACTGTTTGTACCTGCAAGACTAATGGCACTTTGGTTATCACAATACAAAGTTACTGGCGTACCTTTTAGATTTGGCCATATATCCTCTTCCAGCTGTTTAAGCCACATTGCTTCTTGAGTTATAGAAGCTAATGACATAAATTCAGCTTCACAGCTGGACAATGCTACTGTAGTTTGTTTTTTTGAGTTCCAGCTTATGCAAGCGCCCTGAAAAACAAAAAGATATCCGGTGCAGGATCTGCGGTCTATGGCGTCGCCAGCCCAGTCTGCATCACAGTAACCAACTAAGTTCTCGTTATTTTTCTTGAAAATGAGTTTCATGTTAGTGGTTCCTTTTAAGTACCTAAATATTCTCTTTACTGACATCCAGTGCTGCATTGTGGGATTATTATTAAATCTGCTGACTGAATTTACAGCATAAGTGATATCAGGGCGTGTACCTTGCGACAGATATATCAAACAACCAACAGCTTCCTGATAAGGTACATTTTTCAAGACTTCCTTTTCATTTTCAGCCTTTTTTAGTTGAATTCCTGTTTCAAAAGGCGTACGTACAGGCTTGCAATCATGCATTCCAAATCTGTGTAGAATCTTTTCAATGTATAGTGATTGGTTAAGAGATATCTCATTACAAATATTGTTTTGAATAATTTTGAGTCCTATACACTGTTTTGCAGTGCCTAGATCTTTCATTTTGAACTTTTCATTCAATTTCTTTTTTATTAATAGAGCAGTACTTTCTTTGCTAAACAAACATAATAGATCGTCTACATATACTGCTATAAATAATATATCATCATTTACTATTCTATAGTAAATACACGGATCTACAGCACATCGTGTTAAGCCAATTTCCAACAATTCAGTATTTAATCTCTTATTCCATTGGCGACTGGCTTGCTTCAAGCCATACAGTGCCTTGTTTAACTTACAAACTTTGTTGTCTTTCTCATAACATGGCGGCATTGCCATATATATCTCCTCGTCCAAATCACCTTGCAGAAATGCTGTAACTACATCCATTTGATGTATTTTCAATTGGTATTTCGCTGCTAAGGCTATGAGATATCTAATGGATGAGTACCGAATCACTGGCGCATATACTTCAGTATAGTCTATACCCCTTCTTTGCTTGAAACCTTTTATTACAAGACGGGCTTTATAACGAGCTATTTTACCTGCATCATCTCTCTTCGTTTTAAAGACCCACTTGCATGGGATCGCCTTTTTGCCTTCAGGTAAGTCTACAATTGTCCAGGTCTTATTATCTATTAATGACTTATATTCACTCTCCATTGCTTCACGCCATAAAGATGAATTTTCTGATTTCAGTGCCTCTACATGATCTTGCGGATCACCATCCAACAGCCCCATTGCAGATTCTCTGCTCATACATAAGAAAGAAGTATGATCTACATTTTCACTGTCACACAAGCTGGGACTTACTTCAAGTTGTTGTAAAGCTCTATTTCGTGGTCTTAGGTTTATATTTTTCACTGCAGGTGGACTGAGCTCATCATCATTGGAAGGTAAGTATGTTTCATCATTAGGATCAAAGAAAGATTCATCACTTTTTTCAGACAAAGTTGTTTCATTTTCATTATCATCAGAATGAACATCATTTTCGCCAGTCTTCAAGGTTACGTAAGTATCTTCTTGTTTAGCTTTTGGTTTTATTTCTTGCATGTTTTTCTTTTTGCTAATTTTATTTTCTTTTTCAGGTAAAATATCAATAGTATTATTCTTCACACTTTCTTCCATAAATACTACATCTCTACTTAATATTATTTGTTTACTCTTTGGATCTATAAAGCGATAACCTTTTATATTCTCGCTGTAACCAACAAATATTAATTTACGTGACTTGGGATCCAGTTTCTGTCGCTTCTCTTTCGGTATATGCACCATCGCCTTGCAACCAAAAATTTTCATATGACTTAAATCTGGCTTGGAGCCGCTCCACATTTCTTCCGGGGTTGCACGGAGGCTGCGCGTCGGTGAGCGATTTATAATATAAGCAGCAGTAGCAACTGCTTCTGCCCAATACTCCTTCTGTAATGAGGCATTAAATAACATACATTTAGCACGCTCAACTAGGGTACGGTTCAAACGTTCACTCAAACCATTTTGTTCCGGTGTGTACGGATTAGTAGTTTGGTGTTTTATTCCAAAATGTTTGAAACATTTATTGAAATTATTATTTTTGTACTCGGTCCCATTGTCACTACGTAATATTTTTATTTTAGAATTCAATTCGTTTTCTACCATGTTTTTAAACTCTAAAAATTTTTCATATACTTCTGATTTCTGCTTCATGAAATAGACAAACACCTTTCTCGAGTAATCGTCTATAAAGGTAACATAATACCTGGCACCCCCCAGTGAGACAGCCTCCATGGGGCCACAGACATCTGAATGGATAACCTGTAATAATTCTGTTGCACGGGAACCTTCACTTTTGAATGGTTGTCTGGTCTGCTTTGCTTCTAGACACGAAGTACAGGTGTGTTCTTGTTTTTGTGAAGACAGTTTCACACCTTTTGTGCATTCTGGAATCTTATCTACATCATGAAAATTAAGGTGACCCATTCTTAGGTGCCACAGATATTTATCATGTATTGTAGCTGCCATTGCGTGACCACTTCGGTAAGTATTTAACTTATAAGTGTCATTTATTAATTTTGCTATAGCCACATTCATTCCATCTTTGTTGCTGATTGTACAACCATCGCTATTAAATTCTACTTTGCAACCACTTTTCACTATTTTACTGACTGAGAGTAAGTTTGTTGATAACTCTGGTATATATAATACATTATTTACCTGAATTTTTTCTGATGATCCGTTGCTTTTGCTTGGTACTGTAATGGTGACAGTTCCACAGCTTTGTACACTTAATATTTTATTATTTGCAATCCGGATGGTTTGTACAGGTGGTGTCATCTCATTCTCAAGCCAGTCTCGGTGCATGGTCATATGGGCTGAAGCCCCGGAGTCCACGTACCAGTTCATCGTATCATTGAGTGTGGTTGCTGAAAAAGCTGCTACAAAACCTTTATTAGTTTCATCTTTCTCTTTTTTATTATTTTTAAACCAACAGTGTTTGCTTATATGCCCAAATTTATTACATTTAAAGCATCGTGGGCCTTTAGGTCTGTTCGTGTGGCTATTATTGTAATGCTGAGTTGAATTTTTCTTCGAATTTGTATAAAAAGCGGTAGTAGTATCTGATTTCTTTACCTCCTGTAGTAATTTCGTTTTAATCAGATCAGCACTAATTTTTATATTCGAGCTCTCAATACCCATAATCATTGGACGGTATTCCTCCGGCAACCCAGCCAACATCAATGTACCGAGCCACTCATCATTGACGTCAAACCCTATACCTCTTAATTTCAGTGCTGCTGACATTAGCTTATTCACATACTCTTCTATATTGCTACTATTTTCTAAATTCGTATTAATTAATTCTCTAAGAAGACCAACTTTTCTGAGTAGGCCTGAGTCTTCAAAAGCTTGTGAAAGGTTAATCCATACCTGTTTAGCGGATGTGGCTTCTTGAATATGAACATATAACTGGGGATCAATTAATAATATCAATTTCGATTTGGCTTTTATGTCTTTTTTCTTGTCGATTTCTTCGTTTTTACCAGTTATACACTCCCACAATTCTTCATGTTGCAAATAAGCCTCCATTGCAAATTTCCAGGTTGTAAAGTTATCTCTTCCCGTTAGTTTTTGTATTGACATCATATTTAAAGCCATTATTGTAATAAAACAATGATATTAGCTGAAAAAAAGTATTGCTGGCAACGTTGCCGGCCGGTGACGTGTTTTGAGGTTAACTTTTACTTTCACTTTTGACTTTTTTCAAAAAATACTAATTAATTCGCGGTTCTTTTATCAGGCGGACTGGGCCCATAACCTGTTAAATATATAAAAGAAAGAATTATATCAAAAGTACTGCTTTATTACTTATTATAGAATTAAATACACAATGCAATAGTACAAGCGCGGAGTCACGACAGCAAGAGAGAGAGGCCCGATATAATGACGTTACTAATGAGCGTTCCGCGAACATTGCTCTTATATTTTGTCAGGCGTTTGCGTGCATTCTAACAAGTAATGCGCAATTTTTTAACCTTTAATATTTTATTGATTTTTTAACAATTCAAATAACACTATGGCATTATGTTTATTACGTAAGTATGAGGGTCTCTTTATTCCCTGGGTGAAAGGGTGACTGTTAATAAATGAACTGTCATTTAAATGTGCTGAACCTGAAATGACATAGGTATAAAGTGCCAAGAAATGTAATATAGCGGCTAATATTAGTTGTTGTGATGAAACCTACGACTATGTAAGTTTTCTTCTTTTTTTATGGTAAAGGAGGGCAAACGAGCTTGCTGGTCACTGATTATACGTAATCACGGTCGCCCATGAACTCTAGCAACATCCGAGGATTCATAAGAGTGCTGCCTGCTCAGGAGGTGGGAGTATACGCCTTATTAGAAGGTTCCCATGTCGTATAGAAATAACTCCGAAGCGAGTTCAGAGGCACAGTGTAGGACCGCCACGCATCCAGGTGGTACGGATGGTACTGGAGGCGAAAACATGATGTGCGGTAAATAAATTTGGCGACAGGCATCAGATCGAATAGATCTTCGGAACACTCCACATGGTAAATGCAGTAAAAGATGCACAGAGAACCTATGTCCTACGTAATGCCAAAGACTCCAGCCGTTCGCAGAGCACCGGGTCCCCGATATTCCGAACTCCGTTCCCCGGATCTCATCGGTCAAATAGTAGAAGCTGATATTGGGGTGATCCGGACCAGAGATGAGTGTAGCTGAACCTGCGCCATATAGACGACAAGTCTTTGGCTAGGCCTAAAATATTGCAAACGCTCTATTGATTAGTCCCAAATTCATTGAGGCTAGCTTGGCCTTGCTCTCTAGATGACCAAAAAGGTGACAATCGCTTGAAATATTGAGACCCAGTATTTTGATACTTGGCGAGGCAATGTGAGAAGTGTTCTCGAAGAGCGCTAATACTCTACGCCGTGAGAAATCTGGTGATCTACTTGCATAAATTCTCGGGAAGCCAAAAGGAAGGATTCCTCGAAAGAACCCCCTTGGGCTATACACGATCGAAGGCGTTCACCATATGCAAACTAACTACCAGACCCTCTCCGTTGCTTTCAATAACAGCTGCTTAACGGTGCGGTTAGATGTAAAAAAAGATCACCAGCCACATGGCTGGTTATTGATAAATTGCTTTGGAGAGAAGACAGATAATGGCGATAGATCTGTAGTAAGCTGGATCCGAGCCATCATATTTTTAAGGATCATATGGACAAGGGCACACTTTCAAGAGACCGCGACAACGTCTTTAAAGTAAGAGTAATAGACGCGTTAGCACTGGATTTAACTCAAAGGCAAACAAATTCGTAGCAAGAATGTGGAAATGTCATCCGACCGACTCGGCTTATGAACGTCCGTAATACCAAATTTCAATATAAGTTTTTACAAAATCATGTTGTACCTAGTTATATATTTTTCCGAATATTCTCATAAAAGGGTCATTCCGAATTATAAGAAAGATTATTGAGTTTCCTGTTTAAATTTGTATAGCTTGCATTTCTATTCTATTCTTTCTCAATGGGATATAATTGGTTTATGATATTTGCTGAGGACTGGGATGAGAAACTTAAGAAGTTGTACTTCAGAAGTTATGAACCCTATATAATAACTTAAGGTTGCCATAATTTCGCCAAGACAGTGGAACCTGATTTAATTATTATAATTTCTCGTACAATAACTTTATCGTATAATTAATAAAAGTTAATATGTTAACTACACGAAGTGACTGAATTCTTGTGCTAATATACCATAAAATCCTGTAAAAATTGATATAAGATACATGTTAAACTGTTTTTTATTAATTATTTAATATTTTACGACTTTTTCTTGACAGTTATCTTACTGAAAGTACTTAAACAAAGAATAATCAGAACGTCGTTTATATGACGAGGCGCATAGTACATCGTTAAATTTTTAAGATTTTTTTTAACTTCCAAGAAAACCAGAAAAACAAGTTAAACCATTGTTTTCAATTATAAATGTATCGGATTTAACAGTTGCTTTTAATACAACAATGGTTGTTAATGGAAGCATCGATTCGCTGCTAATCAGTGATCGTTATAATAATAACGTAAAGGCATAATATTGAATACAAAGGATGATTATAGCTATTATGTTTCATAAATTTTGCCAATTATTTTCCAAAAATAATCAAATTTTTCATTATTTTCAACTACATTTAATAATATGAAGTTATTGTTAGCTGACAACACATTCTAAAAAATTTCGTAAGATTTCTTTCTCTTAAATTCACAAATACAAGTGTAGTTAGATATATGTTTTAAGATAAAAATCTTATTAGAAACTCAAACCAAAAATATATATAGATCAAGAATCAAAGTCTCTTAACGTAAATTTTTATAACGATGAGATTAAATATTAAACGAAAAAATGTCAATAACAAGACTCGTATAAAAAAACCGGATAGTTAGTCATAACATTTATATACTACTGTATTTTAGTACATAGTTCAGTGCTTGTTAAAAATAAATAAGAATACATTAATAAATTGCGGTCTGCGTAAGAAACTGTGAAAAAACAAATAATCAAAATTTTAGAAATTCACATTTAATTAACAGCGTTGCTTTGAAGTGGTCACCACTTCATTAATCGGATTTTATTCGAACGTGAATGTTATAAGGATTAAAATTCAATTGTAATTTACTTATGAAAACATGTAGATAGTAACATTTAAGCTCTACTTATAAATAATATTAAAATGAATTACAATCTCCGCAAATGTTATCTCTAAAACACGATACGTATATTATTTTAATTTCAAAATGAAATAATCGAGAAATGAATAGTAATTTTCTTATTATTACCATATCTTACAAACGCATAATTTTTCAGGAAAAAAATATCCCCCTATATTGTGAGTAATAATTATTTTCTATTCGGATTTCCTTAAGACCTTATATCAAGTGTTTCAATATTCTTAATTTACTTTGAAGTAAGACTAATATTTTACCTCATAAGTCACAACATTGCCATTCATATTACGGTAATCTGAATTCTGAATCCAAAACTTTTGTTTGACTGCGAAAATATTGTTGGCGAACAATGATGTAAATATGCCAATCTTTTATAAAGACAAACTAGAAATATTTTGTTAAATTACACAACCATATAAGTCGGGAGATAATCTTGTAAAATGAATTATAATTTTTTTAATATATCCTAACTTACTTTAATAGATTTTAGCCGTTTATAAAAGCTGAACATCTACAAATATGGTCTTAAGTAGGTTAGTCAGCCTCCCCACTTTATTTATAATAACGTATTAATATGGAAATATACAATAACTAGGTTAAGCCGTGTGAGGCAATTATTTATTAAAAATAGTCTATATTTTTAATAAATAATTACCTTGTTAACATTGTGTTCAACTCTACTAAAATAAAGAATAGTACTGATGCACGTAGTACTATAAGACTTCAGATAGATCCATAAAAGTATTAACTTCAAAGAAAATCATTTCAAGGACATGCAAAGTTTATTTCCGTGACAGAAATATTAAGTTTTTAGTTAGAACATCAAATCAAGGACGAACAGCGACGGATACTTCAAGGAAAGCGTCATAAGGCAAAAAATATATTCAAGTATGATTGTTATTTTAATTTTTTGCCTAAGTATAATTTATAGCGTAATAATAATACTTAAATAAATGCGTTGATTAAATTGTAGAATGAATTATTAACAAATAATTGCTGATATAAAGAAAAAATAAATGTTTGCAATCTTCCAATACAATTCTAATAACAAAAAACCTAGTAAAATATTAAAATTAACTTTCCTAACAATTATAAAGACATTCCTAATTTAAACTTTAAGACGTTTCGACCACTTAACTTGAAAAGCAATGCATTAATCACATTTTACTTCACTATTAGAAATAGGTCACATTCTATTTAATATAACTTAATAATTATTAGATAAATTAAAAGATTAAACCAATTATTCCGAAAAATTTCATAATAGAAAAGTGGTTTGCTGTAGAAAGTAATAAAGTTTTATTTGGAAAGTTGATAGATAATTACTACTATGACAACAAATGCTTGACATTTAACTTAAAATTAAAGAAAGTAATTTAATGTTCTAAAACTATTTCAATAAATTATGATTTCATACTAATAAATTATGAATCCATATCGACAAATACAAGTAGGGGTACATAAATTAATATTTATTGAAAAGATAATAATTTGAACGCTCTCAGCATGCACGTAAGTTGATTAAACGTGTTATGACTACAAATAAATTAAACAAGTCATAAATGTATTATAATTGGAATACATACTTCAAAATTTTAACTATATTTTCCAGATGTAGCTTTTTTGTTATTATTCTTATTGGTAGAGAAAATTATTATAATTGTTAAATTGAACGCTTTATAAACTAAATTGAATTTTGCGATTAAACGTAATTTGAAATGTAGTGAATACTGAGTATTACTATTAAATAGTACTTACAATGGTGATTTATTTGCATTTTTTGTTTATGAAATGTTTTAATATCAAAACCATAGTTAATATAAGTTCAAAATGTATGGTTCCTTTATTGTGGTGTTGTCTTTGTTTATATTTTGAAGCAAATATACAATTGGGACATTTCCATCCCGATTATTTTTATAGCAAAACATAATATATACAAAAAGATTAAAATGATTGCAATATATTATATAATATGGAAATAAATATTACAAAAGGATAAGTAATCAATCAATAATCAACTCTAAACCAAACTTTTTAATGCGAACCTATCATTTCATATTTAGTGTTTGACAAATGACTAAAGCATATTAAAATTGCTCATAATATATTCTACACCTAAATAATTTAATAATTACTAAATTTAGATAAAATAAATGTGTAAACGTTTATATTAAGTAACAAATAAAATTTATTCCGAATGAGATTACATTACGGTGGAATTACTTGAACACTAATGCGTTTACCCATTACTGCGACCCAATCGTCCTGTATTTAGGACCCCATTCGTTATTCACCGTCTGACCCGAGCTTAGTACAAGCCGCTACTAGACTGATTGCTTAGGACTGATGCAATTTTTACTTTTTTACGTTGGGTCATGAATTCCTTTTTGAAATAAAATAAATTAAGATTTAAGTTATTCGTAATCTTATTTAATTAAAGAAAACTTACTTCTTGGGTATTAAAGATTGAATCAAGGCCGAACAAATATTTTTTTCAGACTTTTAGGATTTTAATCAAACATGAGAAGCTATAAAACTTATAATATTTATTTTGTATTAAAGATTTATAAACAGTACTAAAGCGGAATCGTGATATCGATAGTACAAATCATCCCTTTTATAATATAGATATATGCGGCTCTGAATATAAAGTGAGTTTATTTGGATTACAAATACTTTCAAAACAGAAGGCATTTATTAAGAGATGAAAAAATAAAAAATGTTACTAAAATCATGTACAAAAATCCACATAAAATATTTGAGAAAAAATAAGAAACAGAAAAAAAATAAAAAGACAAAGATAAGAAACAAGCTGAAAAATTTATAAATCAAAATAAATTACTAGAAATGAATATAAAAGCTCAATTAACAAACCAAAGGTAATCTACCATAAACCAAGGTATTATATTATTAAAGTAGTTGATTTAAATACTACTGAAAAGGAATTGCTAAAAAGCTTAGAATGTGAATATGACATAATTTCAGCAATCCGATTAAAGGGATTGAATAATGACAGTAACTGGGTTGAGAATGAAACTATGAGATTATGTTTTGAAAAGCGCCTTTATTTATAAATGCGTATGGATTTAGATTTGACGTCGAATAATTAGAGTTTCCAGTTACTAGATGGTCAGGATGTTAGTCTTTTGGGCATATTCAAAAATATTGCAAACTAAATAAAAATATTTGTTCGAAATGTGGTGAAGCATTTAAATGTGTTAATTGTAAAGGTCCCCATGACATGGCTTTAGATAAGTCGTGTCCTTTTTTAAAAAAAGAAAAAGACTTTCATGTCATAATGAGTGAAACCAATTGTACATATGAAAAAGCGTTAGTCATATATTTAGAAAAAAATCTGAAACAAAAGAAAAGTAACCTCTTAAGCGAGAAATTTGATATAACGGGCGGTCTAAGTGGTGGAATTTACAGTGACGTTCTTCAGACATGTGATACAAGAACAGAAAAATTAAATCAGCAAATAAATGTAAACAGGAAGCATGATAAAAACAAAAAGAAGATTAACAAGAGCAACTTTAAATATTAAATCAGATGATGAAAAGGAGGAAAAGGAAAGGTTAGGAAAGTGATCAGCAAAGCATTACTGAAAAATATTTAATTCAATTTTAAATTAATTCAAATCAGGCGCGGTCGAGATGAGGTCAAAATGGTCGTCAACTCCCTTCTAATACAATACAAGTTAAATTGTCAATCTTTTAAAAGTACACAATTTATGAAACTAATAAAGTTTCATAAATTGTGTCAAGTCAAGTATAAATTTCTCGCTAAAAACACCTAATTAATTAATTAAAAATATAAGTTTTGATTTCATATTTATTGGTCAAAGAAAAATCGTAGTTCGTTATATACCAAAAATCACACTGTGACTAATGCTGCAGTAAGATTGGTTATCTTTAGAATAATATCCAATATGAGCAATCATTTTCTGCGTCAAGAGAGCGTTTCAAAAGTAGATTAACAATTTTGATACATTGTGGGAAGTATCCTTAATCTTATAAAATATAATATGATTTCAAATATAGATAAAGAGTAGTAAATATGTGTCGAATTTAATTCGAATATTTACTATTCAAATGTTTTTATTAAAATCTAAACAAATTTATCTCTATTGGCTAAGCTTAAAAGTGTTTTCCCGATTAAATTGGTAATTTATGCATTAAAAGCAGTTAAATAAAATTTCATTGCCAAATTTAATGCATCTAAATGGGACTCTAATTGCCACCATTGTGTGATTGTAATTCACAAATGTACCATAAGAGCTGTAACTGAAATATTTTTTTTATTTCTTAACAGTAGAAATGTAAGACTGAACTAACTGACTGACTGAACTGCACTTCCTTTTTTTCTAATTTATTCAAAATGCAGAAATCTAATGTAATGTGTTAATAAATTTATAAGATAAATATAACGAATGCATTAAATATTAAATATTTTTCGTAAAAACGAATTCCTACATGTTTCCGTCTACAAGTGCACAAAACAAAAAAAAACAATAGTATTTAAAATGTTATTTTGTTCATCTTTTTTAATGTTTGTTCGGGTATCTTGGAAACATTACCACATGGATTTTATGAAATTGGAAATTTTATAGATTATTGGTTTAACAATTTTTTTTAAATTTCATATGGATAATATGTTTAATTATAATTAAGATAAAAGTAAATTACTTTAAGCATTTAACATTTGGAGTCGTTATAAATTATTGACCAACATGTATAATTCTTATAATTCCAGAGAATCATGTCATTTATATGGGAAAATATAAAAAAATGATTTGGGCTACAAGAGAAATATAAAGACTAGTAATTATATTTTAGCGAATGTTAGTGTGGGGTAATTATATAAGGAAACATCTTCAAAGCTATTCAGTCCGGTACAATCTTTTATTTTTTCGGTTACTATAAAATTAAGAATTTATAGATTTATTTAATAATAATTTGAAATCGTAAGCAGAAGTGAAATGGATGAAGAGTAAGTCACTACCAACAGCTAACATAATATATAAACTTAACTAACACCATGTTTAATTAGTAGCCACGCACCGGACTTAGTGAATTATATTAGCTTCACCAAGTTAGTTTAAAGTTAGGTTACAAATAACTATGCTTTAATATTCATTTAAGAATTAAATTTGGTGACATTAATAGCCTAATTTGGAATTAGAATCGTTATAAACGGTACGAAATATTAAACATAATTATTACATTTCATAACCTTATATCCATATTATATTTAATTATATAGTAGTTCTGTGCCTTCGTTTTTAAATTAAATTATGTTTTACTATACTTTAAAATGTAAGCGCTGTAGCATGTACAAACAAAAAGACATCATTATAATGAAAAATGTGAGCAGAAGATGTGCGGTAGTTAGGAAGAAATCTTTCACAACTCTGTAAACAGCGAGACAAATTCCTAAAACATGACGGGCATGACCAATTAGGTTTTCCTTTGACGTGGTAATAAAACAACAAACAACTTACAACTCGTCGCAACTTGCTACTGAATGACGTTTACGCTGTAATGGGCTTACACTTAAACATTGCAACAAATTAGTAGATTATATATTATTTAAATTATCGTCATTATATTATATTATTACAATACGAATATATATATCAAAGGATGCTTTGATATTTAAGAATTTTTAATGATAAAAAGATAAAATTTTTACAAAACAATTAAAACATAATTTTCTTTTGCCTAATTACTTTCTACTTAGCTTTCATATCTTTATGTTATTTTTCGTACCCTTTTATAGGAAATAAAATCTCTTGAGGTTAAGGGAAGTTTCTATATCTGAATTTATATACAGAAACTCGTTCTTCCCTTTCTCTTTAATTATATCCTAGTCTTTAATCTTTGTTAAAATAACGTCTCTTATATATTTTCTTTGAAAATTGTTCAAAGTACTTTCAACATGATATTCATGTTATTTGCCATTAATTGAAATTGTCTACACACATGATAATCAGGTTATTATAATCGGGTTAACACGGACAGGATTCCACCCTGCACCTCTGGATATAAACTTAAATTTCTCTTTTTTATGTTTACAGTTTCTTTTTTTTTTAGTCACATTATAATTGGATATCGTTTAATTTCGCATCTAAATTATCCTATTATTCAGAGTTTTAATAGGTCTGTCAAAACGCGAAAATTTACGAGTAGTTCCGATGTTTATGTATTAAAGTGGTCTCTATTTCCAGAGACAACATAAATGTTAATATTTATATTATGTAAATTTTTTTTTTCAGCAAGAAGAAACAAATATTAAATCAAACAACAAGTTTCTGCAAATTAATTAATGACTTATTTTTAATTTAACTATTCAAAATAAAAGTGCTTCATGTTACATATTATAATGTGGTTCAATTACCACAAAATACAACTAAACGAGTATTATCCCCTAATGAGGGCATTTTTATAAATCAATAAAATATTCATGAAATACTACTCCCAGAAAAGGACATAAGGAACATAATTTTTCTAGTGCTCTAAGCAACTGATACGTAAAATAACGCCAAATATAATAAAGATATCTCGATCTGTAATCTACGGTAGGTTGGGAAAGTAAAATCGTCCACTGTGATGAGCATGTGATAGACCATTATTCTTTATAATGCTTATAAAAAAATACTCTCAGAAATACTACTGTCTACTATAAACTATAAAAATTGTACTATATAATAAGTTATGCAATTTATTACGTTTTATTAAAAGAGTATCTAGTTCACCTGAATGTAAAGATATGGCCACCATTATAAATATCTGCAACATAATTAAAGTTGCGTTGTCGGACATTGTAGTTTTAATTTATGAGATGGCACAACAGCTATAAAATGTCACTTTGTGTAACTATACTTTTTTGTTGTCGTAAATTTTTTAAAGTTTGTGTTGCTAGCGGGATATATTTTGAATATTTGTTTGTTTAAAAGATAATTGTTCAAAATTTTCATTTTGCAACTATATTTTTACCACTATTATGAAATTATTGTACATCAATACCACAAAGCTTAATCAAATACAAGGAGATACAGCCTAGCGTTCAAATGAGATCAGAAAGTGTCAGTGATATTATTAAAGCAGGCGCATGTGGTATGATGCTATGATATCATTCATAATTTTGAAGCTGGGTCTTTCCGCTATTTTTAAGATAACGCAACTAGTTACAAAAATTCACTCTCTCTCTCTCTCAAAATTAAACTTTTAAATGCGTGACATTTTATATTTCAATAAACAGCTGTTATTAAAAATGTTAAGTGATTGTCCATTACTTAACATTTTTCAATAACTGATACACAAATAAATATTTTTACTATTATATTGGGTTTAAATATTCAAAAAACAAAGATGAATTTACTTTGTAGTAAGTAGGTAAAGACCGAAAGAGAGATGGAATTTTTTTTTGTTAAAATGTTACCGCTATTCATATGTTTAGATAAATACTGATCTTTTATAATCAATTATATTTCCGAATCTTTGATAAAAAACTAAAATTAGCCTTCACAGGTTATATCATCCAAAATATTACATTATTCAAATAAAAATTATATTAAACTTTTTTTTTATTATATCAAAAATAATTTAGAAACAAAATAAATATAAAAAAACTTTGTTTATTTTATAGAAGTGCAATTTATTTGCAATTTATTTGTTTATTTTAAACACTTGTGCAATTTAAACCCATTTTTCTCCCAGATTTATACAAGCTTCAGACGGTTTTATGTATACGCAATATAAAAGTAATTACAAAAAAAGAAATAGTTATTTTTTCTTTATATATATATTTTTATTAGCACAGAATTATTTAATTTTCATAAGAAAATATATATCAGGGTGTAACCATATCTCTAAGTGCAAGAGGTAAAGTTGTGTCCGTGTTAGAGTTAGTCCACGGGAAGCTTTTAGACGATAAGTGCCTTTCTTCCTACTTTCATGAAAGTCTTAGTTTAACAAAATTATTTATATTTCATTCTTGAACAGACAACCGTTTAATGTCACTTAGAACTTTGATATTTAGTATTTTAGTTTCTTTAACTAAAGGAAATAAAATCTATGCTAGTTTTGGTTGACATTTACTTAGCAAGAATAAGGATCAGTTATTTAAAAGTTAAAGAAAATAAAAGTACAACAGGCATGCCATTTCGCACTTTATCAGTTTATGGACATATGGAAAATACTTGACATAGATTGTATTTACATTTTAAATCTTAACAACAATAACGATTAAAACCAATATAATTTTTTAATTCATAATAACTTCCACTTTTTGCCAGATAATTCGTACAAAAGCTATCAGTACATAATCCAATCAAATATTAAATCTTATTGATAAAAAGAGTAACCAGTTATTTTAATAAGTATATTTGAATATTGACTTAGGATTTATTTTATTACAACTTAAACTAATTTTAATTTCAATATCATATTTTTATAAATGTATATTATTGAATTAATTATGAATATAAATGAAAGTAAAGGATAAAAAATAAACATTGATTTGTATCACTTTCATATTATTATACATTAACAATTTTAATGCATCTCTTCTTATTCTTTTTCCTCACATGCCAAAATGCGGGTACCTAAAAAATCATGCTTTAGGGAACATCTATGCAACTCATTATCCATCTTTACTACTTCACCTCGCTCGACTTCAGTTGACTCAAGTCTTGAAAGTGTATCTCTAGCGGCAGCCGTATAACAACAACAGTTCAACATTAGCTTTAGATTAAGAAGCCTAAGTAGTTGCAATTAGGTGGAAACCTACATGAAGCTTACTGCGTTATCAGCATAAGAACCAGCACAAAGACAGCAGCTAACCCATATCTCTGTTTAACCCTTTACTCCTTACATTCTTTTTTGGGCATCGTATAATATCCCTTTATTTACATATTTACATTATCATTAATAATTACGTAAAAAATTTTATATCAACTTTTTTTTAACCATCATACTGTTGTCGCGTCTTTAAAATTTGTACATTTAATTAATTCTACATCCGACATCTAGCGCCATCTATGGACTGTTGTGGCAACGTCGTTACTGTTATTTATTAATTTTACTCGTTGACAATTAATGCTATCATTTGACAGAAAACACTGTTAGTTAACAAACTGCTAACTAACAATCTCAACTGACACTTATTACATTCGAAATTCTGTTTTTACTACATCATTTATCATTTTAATAGAAAAAAACGAATTGGAAATTAATAAAATAAACTTGCAAGTTAATGGTTGTTTTATTTAATCATTATATAATTCAGCACATCAAAGTTTTCATTACGAAAGTGATTTAACTATAGTAACATGACTAAGGTTTAATTCTTCCACATTTTTCAGACATTTATATACAATAGAATAGGCATATCTTATTGCAATGTTTAGTATAGTAGTAAGTATCCATTGATTCATGTTTTTATGAATTAAGTTAGCATAATATAATAGTAGTAGATATCCATATCAGCAGTGTATAAAAGTCACAATGTTTGTTATAACTGAACTTCGGTTTATGGAATAAATCATTTGTAGTAACGATACTGTCATGTATGTGTTGCCAGGTCGACCACAATATTTATAATTTAGCTTAATGATACTTAGTTCCTATAAGGATATTGTAGTTAAAAATAAACAATTTTACAAGTTACAATTGTTTGCGCTCACAGTCAGAAAAATAAACGCCAATCACAAGGCACTTGTTGAGTTCATTATTAAAGATATCTTATAAAATTTCACATTAATGAACAAAGCATGACAACACATGGTTCTTCAGTTAACTTTAGTAATGGTAACAGTAGATGTACTATGCTGCTGCGTAACTGTTGTAGCACCAGGTTACAATGGCCACTTTATGTTGATGGAAGTTTTTGCAACAATTGTTTTAACATTTCTGGCAGAAATGGCGCCGAGAATATTTACATACTCTTCAACAACGGTCTAAGTTTTTCAAGAGCATTCCCAATATTAGACTTGGAAACATTGTGCTAATTAAAGAAGGGTCCAATGGAAAATAGGGTCGAGTATCTCTCCTGCATCCTAATGCTGTTGGCGTCGTTGGCGTCGTGTAATTAAAAATAAGCGGCATATCATGTCTTAGAACTTTTAACACACACTCGAAGAAAAAATATTTAAACTCTCTATACCTGTACGTACTTTTACGCAATTTTTATTCTACCACTATATCGGCGTAGCTAACATGTATGTTTGGGCGGAATTACAGCTTTCTACCTGGACTATGGAATCCTAAGTATTATTTTTATTAAAAAAAAAAAAATCTTTATTAAAAGTAAAAATTGTATATTCCGTTTATTTGGAATATTATTATATTATATTATATATCATAGTTAAATATAAATAACATCTGTCTATTGATTGTGTTTGTTTATTTCAATTATTTTATCAATTTTGTGACAAATAATAGTTTTATGATAATTTGAATACAACTTTTTTCATTTTTGTCTATCTACCTGTTTGTATGTTATTCTCAACTCAAAAAAACCATTTAATCGATAAAAAATTGTGTATACCAAGAAAGTGTGGTAACGCAAAAGTTATGCTATATAAGAAATCGGTGCTCTATAGTTTGATTGTAAGTTCACATTTGTTATAACTGTGCTGTATTTTTACTGAGCATTCATATTATTAGAACTGAATATTATTAGAGATGAACTGAATACTATTAGAGATGCTAAGATCAAAGTGAAAGGTTATGTGTTTATTGCAAAAATAACGCTTGCTTCTTTTTCTGTGATATTCAAACAAACTGAAGAAATAACTATTTCCAAAAAAATACCTAATGTGAAATACAAGCTCCAGCTCCAGGTTAAAGTTATCTATTTTTCAATTTGAGATACTGAAATTTTATAAAGTTAAAATACTTATTGATGTAGTAATAAAAATAATTTTCAATATAATATTTCCACCTCAAATTATATAGGTCTAGAAATCTGTCATCATGAACTAACTGGCATTGCGGTGACTTAAAGTGAATATGCAAGTATGCAAAAGAATATGCAAGTGTCCTAATTATATAATGAGTATAACAATATTATATATATAAAATGTGAATTGAAATTGAATTCATACATACAATTCATTGTTGTTTCTTATTATTGTTTCACGAACCACAATAACATTTACAAAGTCTGTCAAAAGAATTTAAAGTAATTTAAAAAAAGTGAATTTTGGTTTAGAGGGTAATTTTTTTAAACAATTTTGTATTGGTACACCAATATTATATATGTTTATTCTTTAACATAAGAATACAGAAAAAGTTGTAAAAAGTTTGGTAAATATGTTAAATCCATCACAAGTTTGATTTAAGCTGTAACTGTTTCATTATATTTTATATATATATGGGTGACCCAAGTGAGAAAAAAATTTAATTTAGAAAAAATACGCTCCAAATTGTATTACTGAAACAAATTACTACGTTATTTTCGTTGTAAACAAAATCTAAACCGATTTTTTAACTTGTACTTTTAAAAGTCTTTTAATTATATTTCACATAAAAATCAACCAAGTTCTTAGTTATATGTTAATATACCCGTATACCACGTCAACATAAACCCATCACAATATAAACCCATGTTACGAACCTGTCAATAACATGACTTTTCGAAATATATTGTTTTTGGCAGATCTACTTAATGGTCAACCCTATTACTTCCACTTCACTATCTTGTTATATTAAAACCTATAGAGCGTATAAGTGAGTGGTGTAGGGTATTCACTTATTATCTTTTTAAACATGTAAATCTGACCCTACTGTTCTTTAAACATGTATATAAAACTTGGAATAAGTTATGATACTATGGAAAACCTGTTGTATGAATAAGTAGATTTAGTTGTAAACATTGCATAATTCTATTTTTACTACTTTATTTTACTATAACGGGATCTATGCAAGCCAAGCGAAGTGCACTGATTTTGAACATATATGTAGTTAATATAACTTCACTGTTCCATGTTACGGTTATGTGGTACTTAAACTTTAGATGAAGAAATATCTAATAAAAGGCCTTCTTTTTTATATTTTCTTACTATGTTCCTATGGTTTTAAAATAAAGGGAACGTATCGCTGGTGATCGCGAACCATCAACGTGGATGTCACCATAATAAAATCAAATTAAAAAGTAATTAATCTGCTAGACACGGATGCCTCCTACAAAAATTTAAGAAAATTAATATGAATGAATGGACAAAGTATTTTTTGTGACAGCAAATTTATAT
The DNA here is from genome assembly GCA_918358695.1 of Melinaea menophilus ssp. n. AW-2005. Lineage (NCBI taxonomy): Eukaryota > Metazoa > Arthropoda > Insecta > Lepidoptera > Nymphalidae > Melinaea > Melinaea menophilus. The sequence continues at coordinate 1,065,782 of OU911052.1, forward strand.
AAACAACAAAGTACAACAAAGTACATTTATATAAACAACACGCCATGTTCCGAACGGCGGGAGGTGGAGGACGGAGCTACAAATAGCTACGTGGAATGTAAGAGGAGGAATGGAACAGAAGATGAATGAATTATTAGATGTGATGGATGACAAAGATCTGGATGTTATTTGTGTGTCTGAGACCAAGTGAAAAGGCAATGATACGACCGATTTGCCTGGCAACCGGGTCCCTCGCTGGGCTGGGGTTCCAGAGGGTAAGCGAGGTTGCCAACGTGTAGGCGTGTTATTGTCCTGTCGAATGGTTAATGCAATGGTAGAATACAAGGCTATCAAGCCAAGACTTCTTTGGGTTCGCTTTAAGCTGGGGATAACAAGAGTATTCTTGTTAGCCGTTTACGCGCCAGTAACCTCAGCTCCCGTGAGCGAACTCGAGGAGTTTTGGGAGAGTGTCAGGGATGTTCTAAGTAGTGTCAGAAGTAATGAAAAGTTGATAGTATGTGGGGATGTTAATGGATGGGTTGGAACCGCGCGAAGTGGTTACGAAAGCGTGCTAGGCAAGTACGGTGATAAGAGAGTAAATGAGGCTGGAAAGCTTATTTTGGAATTTTTTAAGGAGAGAAATTTGTTTTTGTAAATAAAAACACGATGTTTGATCATAAACAAATTCACATGTACATATGGGAGCGAGCGGACGAAAGAAGTATGATTGATTTATTCCTAGTGGATCAGCGTATTCGAAGCCAAGTTATGGACACGCGAGTGTTTAGGGATATCTGGGAACGGACCATTATCTAGTCGTTGCTAGAGTAAGAGGCAGCCACACAACATTTCTAGCTTGGAGTCGAATTATCGCATAAGAAGCTGGAAGCTTCAAGATCCACCGATCAGAGAGGAATATCAAGAAAGGGTTTCCAAGAAGCTTGAAAGCTGTGATTTAGGAAATGAAAGTGTTGAAGTATGCTGGCAGAACATTAGGAATGCTATGGTGAAAGTAGCGACAGAGGTATGTGGTAAAAGGAAAAGAGGAAAAAAAAAGTTTTCATGTGGTAGAGTATAATTCGAAAGTCTCGACCGGTGTAGTCACACTTTATATATATTTAGATATTCAATAATACTCGGTAAACACTTACCATTGTAAATTGTTTATTTAAATTAAATTAAATTATTTATGTATTATAGTTTCTAATAGTCTTAGCAATGATAAATATTAAATTATCGCATGTATTTGTTTGATCTCGTATTCTAGTTTGAAAGTTCAAGATAATATTTTTTCGTATTTTGAATTAAAATTTTAAGCATCCATGTTTTATATACTTCTTTTTGGAAAACACTCTTGTCACTTGCCGTGTATTAGATAATGAATTAAAATATAATGTAAGCTAATATTATAATTAAGTAGTAATTGTTGTTATAACAAAAAAATACGTTTCTTTCTTAAAAGATTATATTACAATTAAATATCTTTAAAAAAAATAAACAATATTAATAATTGAACAGCAAAATATCAAATAAGTCAAACCTATGAGAGTTGGAGAGAAGGGTCGGGGGACGATTTCGTGAAAAATTACAAAGACTTATTTATGATACTATTTTCGGCTGATATAGTTTAAGTATGTTATAAAAAGATATATCATTAATTTTATATCCCTGGTTATATCAATATATATTAATCTCTGCAAAAAACTTTACAAAAAGTAGTTGTTACTAATAATATACATGCTAAATACCGGAATAAGATAAAAAATAGTAAACTGTATCCAATACTTTATAAAATTAATGATTGATTTGGTCATATATTCAAATATAAAAATATATCTGTACACTGTAGATAAAAAGACATAAAATTTTGCACACAAAATTATTATAAACAAAGGAGTTTAAACAAACAAAATATACAAAGGCAACCTTATTGCTAAAAGCAAATTCTGACAGACAACCTTCAGGAATCTGAAAACCTTTCAGATTTCAGTAACAATAAAACCTAAATTAGTTGAACCTGTAGAATGTAAACATAATATTACTTAAAACATCTGAAAAACAAATATAAATATATATAAAATAATAAATAAATAATATATTTTTAAATATTTATGGAAACAACAGCAAATATGGTATATATAATATTGGAATGAAACTTGAATATAAATCGCATTAAGTTCTTAATAAGTATCATATTTAAAAATTATCAATGCGAGCATATAAAATATTTTTTTCTGGTAGTGTTTATTTACGGAGTATTTCACAAACTGAGAGTTAATGTGACTTGGCAAAATGAAACTCGATTTCAGTGCCTTTAAAAAGGCAGTGTTCGAAAAAGAAGTAAGAAATAATAAAAAATAACCAACGAAAGGTGTTAGATAGCAAGCGTATTTATTGTAAATAATTGAACAGTACTAAGGATTATTATAATAATTATTGTAAATAATTGAACAGTACTAAGGATTATTATAATAATGTTGTGTTTTATTTGTGTTAATCACCGTAGAGTAATAGACTAAACAATTAGGGCATCATTACATATTCTCGCAAGTCTGTCAACAATTGAAGTGTTTGTCCAAGTATTTACATATCTGATTAAACGTATATTAATGGGCCGCGTAAACATAGGCTAAATACTGGCGTTATTAATTCCATCAAATTAATATTCAAAATTAAAAAAATATGTTTGATAGATTTAAGGTATCTATTTGTGTTTTATGTGTGGTAAATGTAATTATCTACATACGAATACATAAGCGGATAGTCTGAAAGATAATTAAAATAAAAATAGATGTCAAGATATCAATAACGGCCGAGTAAAAACTTTGTATAGTGTAAGTGCTACAATATTTTTATTATAAAAGGATTTTGAGAATATCTGCGTTATTAATAATGGGTTCGAACTTGGATGGACCTAAAATAAAAAGTAATTAATAAACGCCATTTGCGCCCGACAATTACTAAGATAAAACAACGTCATAAGGCATTCCTCAATGAAAATATGTAACAGAAAAAAATATTGTCAACTCATAAAAAGTATTTTTAATTTAAAATTTCACTACGACTGTATAAAAATGTTACATTTTTCATACTAATGACATCGTTCATAGACAAATTGCCGCGGTAACAAATTACCGTTCATTGGACACCGCTTTTGTTTTTGTGATATTTAATATTCGTCATCCCTTGATACAAAGTTTACTGCAAATAAAATATTGTGTATCTTTTTTTTATATGATATAGAAATTATATTTAAGGATATTGTTTAAATTATTGACTCTACTATAATCTTAAATAATTGTATTATGGGATTATATGTAATTTAACTTAGAAAGTAAAATATTATTTTTTAGAAACTACGTGTCATTTCTTTCACTTATAATAAAGGCTAAGGTTGTAGATTTTGCTACAGGATTTATTTTTTATATTCTTCAATAAATAAAGTAATATCTCAATTTAACCATCGCTTAGAAAACGGTGATATTTTTGTTATCAAAGCGAAAGAAAAATCTTTCAAATTAAATTTCAATAACCTAAAAGCTTCTAATGATAGCAATGGCACAACTTATCCGATCAGTATAATTGAGGCGTGAAATCAAACAGATCAAAGCACTTTGTGATTTCACAAACTTTTTATCTAACTCTCTCTCTTTGATTATTTTTCCGTATTAATTCCTATGGTGACATAATTAATTTTTATGGAAAACATAATTATTTTAAAAGTAAGAAACTACACTATTTATGGGAATATGTTCAGAATTAAGTTACAAAACTAATAACAAATCGAATCTATAAACTTAGAAGACTAGATTTTATGAAATATAATATTCTTGCAGTGATTTAAAGAAAATATTCTGTGATTTAAAATATGGTATAATATTAATAATTTTTAGGAAAAACGTTAGAGTTCATCAAAGTCAGACCACTAGTTTTACATCGATGAATTGACAAACAAAATAATAAATAGACAAATTCGAAAACGTCTATTTGAAATTCTATATAATATATATAATCGTATCGTAAATCGTAGTAATGTTTCCTTTTAATGTACACTGATGTGTTTCTCTTTTTACAATTAAAGATATATATCATATGTAGGATATATGTACATGACACTACACGAGCAGACGTTAAGTTCAATAGTAAGTACATACGAGTACATAAAATATGAACGTAAGTGCTATAATGGACGGTAATCCATGAAGAACGGAATTTGATGTAGAAAACTTGAAAATAGGGAGAGAAAGAAGTGGATAATGTTATCCAGCTCTTGTTCTCTGTGAGAAAATAGCTATAATATTTACCTTAATACATTCTTCTTATACGGGCTCGATTCACGAGACTCACTTTAAATCTACTGCCATAAATGTTTCGGTTTAAATGTATAAACCTTAAATATTTCTCAGCTGAGATAGATTATTTAATAACTAATGATTAATTAAGTTTAAAGATTTCAAAGGATCTTTAAAACTTTCTACTAAAACTTAACTTCTTACTTATTCCTAATGAAAGAAACTGTTTCTTTTCTTTAAGACAAAGTCTTAATACCTAAAATAAAATATTGTTACAATCGATGTTTCTAATGTTGATGGCAACCTTCATACATCGAATCCACACATGTGCAATGGCGCTCCTCTTTTTTTTAAAAACTTTTAAAACAGTCTTACAACATCGTTTTAAGCTTTTGATATTATGTTTACTCCAATTATTATTAAAATTATAATTCCCATTTCATTTATATATTTTTTTGTTTAAATAAAATATATTAGTTCTTAAGTGTATAACTGATTTCAAAATGTATTGATTTTAATTTAATCAGTATTTAATCAGAACTAAATATTATAAAAATATATTTTTTATGGATTAAATGGGTATTTTTTTGTAGATTAATTAAATATATAATATAATAATAAATAATAATAGACTGGTTTCATCTCTTGACGTCTGAAAGTATAATTGAGGGTCACGATTTTTTATTAGCCAGTTAATTTGGTAAATGGAAAGTTAGAACAGAAAATATTAGTCTCATTGGACATAAAAGGTTATTGAACATTAACGAAATTTTTTTATACATTCAATTCAGTAATTCTATGCCAACTAAACTTTATAATTAATACCTAATATATGTAGCAACTGCAAACTTAAATGATTTTTTTTGTAGTAGTATTTGCAAAACAAAACAAACGTAGGAAAACTATTAATAAAGATATATTTTAGAGATTTGTGTAATATACATTCATAATATACCAATTATGTAAAGTATATTTTTCATAATTATTACTGTTTTTATATACACTATTTTATAAAAATATGTATTTTTTATTTTGTCTAATTAACTTTATTTTATGAATTTATTTATTTATTTATTTACCTTCACGCCATATCCCTTGCGGGGTAGCCAGAGACGACGGAGCGTTAAACGCTACGGTTTATAACATCCAGATCTTTGTCATCCATCACATCTAATAATTCTTTCATCTTCTGTTCCATTTCTCCTCTTACATTCCACGTAGCTATTTTTAGCTCCGTCCTCCACCTCCCGCCGTTCGGAACATGGCGTGTTGATTGGCGGTCCCCAACGCCGCATTTGTTTATTTTATTTAGTAAGAGAGAGGTCCTGGGCGTTATTCTGGATATTGCGAAAGCCTTCGTAGATTTCACAAGGCACATCTCACGAAGCTTCCTTTCTGTGGGCTTTCCGAGAGTTTGTGCAAGTGGACTACCAGCTTCCACTGGGCGGAGCGTACAGGTAATTTTTATTGGATTTTGCTCAGATCCCAAGCCGGTGAACGCTTGTGTTCCCCAAGGTTGTATGCTATCCACGTTACTGTTTTTTCTACATATAAATGATATCTTGGATGCAGTATATTCGGGCTGTGCCGGACTCAGTCGTGAAAGCTTCGATAAGTGTCGAAAGAAATGTGTGTCTTCTATTGAGGTCTCCCTAAGGAAGGTTTCTAAATGGAGTGAATTGAATATTGTTCAGTTTACTCCCAAAAACAAAAGTCATCGCATTCGCGGTCATCTGAGTGATCAACACAGCGGGGCAGTTCTTCATGCCAAACCAACGACTTGCGTTATATAAAGTACAGGTCAGACCTCATATCGAGTACAGGTCTCATCTCTGGGCCAGATCATCCCAATATCAGCTTCTACCATTTGTAGTGAATAAACATATATATGAAAAGCACAAAAAGTTATTTGGTCTGTAATTATTATAAAACTAAAAATGTAAATCGAAGTATGGTTCAAAGGTAAACAAAACTCAGAACCCGGGAAAAGATGTATAGCTCTTGCAATTCAACCAAATCTGCTGATTTGTAGCGCATAATTCCAATGTGGCGGAATGAAGCTGTACATCTACTGGTACCCGAATATGTTAAGAGGACATCTGTTAATATCTGATATCAGTCCGATAATATATGAGTTGTTACGCGTTAAATTTTCTGCATATCTGCGTTTCCACCAAGGTAGATACAAAAGTAAATTATTGACTGATATAATCAAACTCGTTTTTTTTTATGTTATTTAATGTATTTATATATCGCGTTGTAAGTAAATATTAAACAAGGTAATTGATTTGCAGTCTAGTTTAGCTTCAGACCTAATAAATAAGATGACCATGTAAATTCTACATATATTATTATTTTTAGTAGCGTATAAAAATATTGTACGTTCCTTTAGTTTAATTAGTTTGTTTTATTAACTCGCGCAAGGAAACATTTTATACACCTTGTATATTTTTTAAGTATTCAAAGATTACAGGTTTAATAGTTAAGGTATATCTAGATTTAACCAGTTTTATTTCAACCTTATTGAAATAAAACTACTTTACTATAATGGTGTAACTATATAATCTTTAGTGTAATTCAGACGATATATATCAATTGGTTTTTAACAACCTATACTGTTTATTTATTAGAGTTATCGACATTGATTTATTTAATATTTGATACCCATCGTTATAGATCACTTTAACAAACATCCATTTTTAATATACTATATTTAGATTTTTTAATCAGATTCTGATGCTAAAACATGAATCTAATTATATATTAGTAAATTTATAGCGTAATAATAATACTGGATCGACCGTGTTGATTAGCGTCTAGAAATAAACTTATCCACACAGAATTGCTGATAGAAGAGGAAAAAATACCATTACTGAATAACTTATGTTATATTTTTTAATAGTGACTTCATCATGCAATCCATACATACTTCGTTATTATTGCAATACTCAAACATGTTTATTCTACTAACAAAATTATAGTAAAATATTAGTTTACAAAAATTTCCTAGAACATTCTTATTTTCAACCTTATTTTAAACATTAAAACATGTTGACCACTTAACTTTAAAAACAATGCATTACTTTACCAGTAGGGCCTATTTATTATGACCTTATAAACTATTGTATAATTTATGAGGTTATGAAAATTATTCAGAACAACTTTATACTAAAAAGTGTTTTGTTGTAGAAAGTAATAAAGTTTTATTAGAAAAGTTTATAGGTTATTACTACGATCAAAACTAATGCAAAACATTTTACTTACTCGTAAAATTAAACAATGTAAACTAATGTTTAGTTTATTATTATTATTATTTATTATTTACCTTCACGCCATATCCCTTACGGGGTAGCCAGAGACGACAGAGCGCCAAACGCTACGGTCCCTGCATACCTCTTTCGCCTCGGGCATAGTCATCAACCTCTTCATACATGCCCTCCGTGGGGTCCTCATGCTTTTTACGTGACCTTCCTCCAGTATCATAGATACTGTGTTTTCGAAGGTCACACGAGGCCTCCCCTTTTCTCTCTTACCACTCACTTTTCCTGTATAAATCTTTCTTACCATTCTTTCGTCACTCATTCGTTCGACGTGCCCAAACCACCTGAGCACGTTCTTCTTCATTGTCACTATAACATCCTCACCTCACAATAGTACCTGCTATTCTGTGGATCTCTTCATTGCGGATTCGGTCAGCTAGGCTGACTCCGCATATTCTGCGAAGAGATCGCATCTCCACAGCATTCATCTTTCTTACATTCTTCTTCTGTGTTTGGCTGCCGTATAACAGCGTCGGTAGCAAAACCGCATTGTGTACAGCCAAACGTGCAGCTATGCTGACGTTTCGCCATCTCAACAATGCAGCCGTTGACTCTGTTACCGGCAGCAATACGCCTTTCCATATACATTTCGTATCTTCCGTCTCTACTAAACATACTTCCCAAATATACCACTTCATTCACTTGTTCTATTATCTTACCATTCACGTTGATCTTATATTCTGTTCTTTCTTCATTTCTTTCAAATATCAAAACCTTCGTCTTATCTGCATTCAGGTTTAGACCATTATTTTCACACCCATCTTTCAGAGTGGTGACCAATGCCTGCAGATCGCATTCTGATGATGCAATGAGCACTGCATTATCTGCGTTTAGCAAGCAATTGACTTTAAGGTCACCTACTTTCACTCCCATGCCACTGTCTTTCACGCCTTGGAGACAACTATCCAAATACAAATTGAACAACCAAGCTGACATAGCGCAACCTTGCTTAACACCCGACTGGATGTCAAACCAGGGCGACATGTCAGCTCCTACTCGCACACAGGCTGAGTGACCTCTGTAAAGAGACTTTACAGCCTGTAGCAAGGGTCCGTTCACGTTGTATCGGGGCAGTATCTCCCATAACTTCTGTCTCACAACCCTGTCAAACGCCTTTTCCAAATTTACAAAAGCACAGAAAACCTTTTGGTTTAGGGCCAAAAACTTTTCCGTGATCATGCGGAGGGAAAAGATCTGATCTATACACCCGCTTCCAGGTCTAAAACCTCCTTGGGCCTCCCACAACAGCCTTTCAGATCTCTCTTGCATTCTTCTCGCTAATATTTTTTGCATAAACTTTACCGCCCAAGCTAATCAAACTGATAGCCCTATAGCTTGCACAGTCTATCTGTTAACCTTTGCCTTTATACAAAGGTACGATGACTGCACCTCGCCAATCGTCTGGGACTTCTCCTGATTTCCAACATAAATTGCACAAAAGCCAGAACAAGTCCAAGACGCGTTTCCAACCATATTTGATCATCTCGGTAGTAACTTCATCTGCTCCCGCAGCCTTACCACATTTCAGACTTCGAATCGCGCTCTCCACTTCTTCCAAACTGATTTCACCATCGGCTACATCCGGACTCAGCATTTTGCCTGTATTCAAGGCCGAGTCGTCCTCACATTCATACGTCTCCTTGTAGAATTTCGCCCACCGCTGCAAAACGTGTGCTTGCTCTGTTAACATTTCACCGTTCTTCGAAAGCACCCCTTTCATTCTACAGGTTACCGAACAACCCCGGGAATCACTAACTTCTCGCCAGAAAAGCTTCGTGTTTTCCCGGAAGTTTTTTGTCAACCTTTAAGCCCTTTCTTTCTCATTATTTTGACGCTTCATCCTTATAAGTGCTTTCGTTTAGTGCTTTTGCAGCTTATACTCTCTTTTTCTTATCTCTCTCATACTTTTATCCTTGCCCGAGGCTTTATAATCCAACCATGCTTACTTCTTTAACTCCACAGCGTCTTTCACTTCATCATCTCACCATTCATCGCGCTTCTTACTAAAACCTCTTTTCCTTTTACCACATATCTCTGTCGCTACTTTCACCATACCATTTCTAAGGTTCTGCCAGCGTACTTCAGCACTTTCATTTCCAGAGTCACAGCTTTCAAGCTTTTTGGAAACCCTTTCTTGATATTCCTCTCTGATCGGTGGATCTTGAAGCTTCCAGCTTCTTATGCGATAATTCGACTCCAAGCTAGGGACCTTCGTGCGGCTGCGCCAACCAGCAAACAGATCTCTTATTCTAGCAACGACTAGATAATGGTCCGTTCCCAGTTTGTGTCCATAACTTGCCTTCGAATACGCTGATCCACTAGAAATAAATCAATTATACTTATTTCTTCCGCTCGCTCCCATGTGTACATGTGAATTCGTTTGTGATCAAACATCGTGTTTGCCACAAACAAATTTCTCTCCTTACAAAATTCCAAAATAAGTGTTTAGTTTTAAAACATTTAATAAATTATGATTTCATACCGACAAGTATTTTTAATATTTAATGAAAATATTTTATGCACGTATTATGACTACAAATGTAGAAAACAAATAATTCCCAAATATGTAACATATATTGGAATACATTCATAGTTCAAAATCTAAATCGTCCAAATATTACTTTTTTAATTTTCCTATTGATAGCGATAATTATTATCAGCAGTTAAATTAAACGCGTTATAAACTGAATTTAATTTTGCGATTAAACGTAATTTGAAATGTAGTGGATAGTGAATGTTAGAATTAAATACTACTTACTTTGTGGTACTTTATTTGCATCTTTTGCTGCTTTATTTTTTTTATTAAATACACAATTGGGACATTTTTATTCTTATTATTTTTGTAATAAATATTAGAATTAATACAAAACATGGAAATGATTTGTTGTATATACATATAAATATAATAAAAGAGTAAGTAATAAATGTAATAAATCATCTTTAGTGCGAACTTATTATTTCATATTTAGTGTTTGACAAACGATTAAAAATTATTAAAATTGTCAATCATAATATATTTCACGTTTTAATAAATTAATATTTACTTAATTTTAGTATGATAATGTCTAAATAGTTATATTAAGAAATAAATTAAATTTATTCAGAACGGATTAAATTACGGTCGCATTATTTGAACACTAATGCGTTTACCTATTACTGCGCCCCATTCGCCCTGTATTTAGGACCCCATTCGTTATTCACCGTCTGACCCCAGCTTAGTACAATCCGTTGGTAAACTGATTGCTTAGTAGCGGATTGTGCTAAGTATTGTACAAGATTGTACCTTATACGATTTTCACTATTTTAATTTTAGTAATTAAAATTATATTTGTATTAAATATTAATAAAATATGTTTGATTTGATTTGTAATAATCGATATCATAGTTTTCACGGTATTGGAAATATAAACTAGTTTAGTGCACCGATTATACTGTATTCATAAGTAATTGACAGTAAAGTATTTGGGATGTCGGGAATTGTAAAATAATGTATGAAAGATTGTTATTAACGTACATTCACGTATTTCTTATTCAGTAGCTGTAGTTAGTAGAGAGGCAGGATAATTTCCCAAAGGTCGTAGGTTCGAATAATGGCCGAGTCTGTAATTATTTTATTATATTTTTGTTTCAACACTGAAATAATGTAAGCATTGCTAAATATTTTATGTAAAAGTTGCCTGTGCCTTGCGGCTGCCTAAACTTCACTTAAAATAGAACTTCATTTGTTTGAAGGAAATTCGTTTAAATCAGGCGCGGTCGAGAAGACGTCAAAAGGGTCGTGAACTCCTTCTCAAATAGTACCAGTTAAGTTGACAAACCTTCTAGAAATAGACAACTTACGAAAATTTATTAAAGTATAAAATTCTTACCAAAACCCCTTAATTAATTAATATATATTTTTTTACATCATATGTTTTTAATAAAGCACGATAGTTAGACGTTATACATAAAAAATCACAATACACTATTGCCGTAGTAAGATTAATTGTTTTTAGAATAATAGAAATTACGTTGTACAATAATTTCCTCCGTACAGAACGTGTTTGAAAACTAGATTAACAATTTTTATACTTTAAGTTTGTCTTCTCCTCATTTATATTTTTATATTTAAAAAAAACAGTTTTCTTTAATTGTTGAGATTAGAAGACATAAAATCGCAATGATAATCCAAGTGACTGCTCACGATGACCGCTTTGCATCCACTGAGGTTAAATAAGAATTTTATAAATATTGGTGTCAAAATCAACGCAATGAGTAAATAAAGTTAAATTTAATGCATTACGAATATTTGATTTACGTGTTTATAAAGTAACTGTGAGAAAATAGAAAAAAATGTTTTATATTTCATGTAATGTAGTATTTTTTTTTTCACGAATATTATACATTAAAACATTTTTTATGAATTTAACTATAGTATAATCTTAAAATTTAGGTAATCATTAAATTATAATCCTTAAGTATTGTTTTTTAAATTCTTTAATTTCGAATGTTTTGCAGCAATCGTGTTCAGGAGATAATGTAATAATGTAATTTAATTTAAACATTGATGAAGATTAATTTCTACCGAATTCGAATATTTATTATATTTTGATTGCATTATGTTTTTATTAAGATCTAAAAACTTTTATCGATATTTGCCAAGCTAAATGAATGCTTTCCGATTAAATTGGTAAATTATGCATATTCCGGGCTCGGAAATGAAAATTTAATTGCAAAATTTAAGAACTATTACTAAACTTTTTTTTATTCCTTACCAGTAGAAATGAATGATTTATTTATTTAAAATTATAAATTATGCTATAATTTTGAAATTGTTCCAAAACTTTAAACTATAAATATTCATTTAAAGTTTTATTTCAATTAATGCATTTAGATATGTATGTATAAAGGTCGCTGAATATTTCTTGTTCTATATTTAATTATACTCAATAATATTTTGATATACATCTTTTTTAATATCTCATAGTAGCTTAAGTTATATTTAAACTAGACTTAATTTATTTTTTCTAATTTATTAAAATTGCAGAAATATAATGTAACATGCAAATAAATTTATAAGATGAATAAAATAAATTGTTACCAAGTATAAGTTGTAAGCTAATTCCCACAACTCTCCATCTACGTATGTACTCGTACGAGTAGGTGACACAAAACTCAAATAAATTGTTGTTTTAAATGGTAGTCTGTTTATCTATTTGACTGTTTGCTTGTTCGGGCATCTTGGAAACCTATGTACTGTAAATGTATTGATTTACGTCTATTAATGTCTAATATTCAACTATCGTAGCAAAGTAAATAAATTCAAACTTCCAGCACCTAACGCCATAATTAGTTAATAGCGCATCCGACTTAGTATATTGTATTAGTTTCAAATAACTATGTTTTAAAATTATTTAAATAATTCAACCTGGTAAGATTGATGGAATTGGAAACGTAATAACTTATATGAAAGAAGAAATATAATTATTATATATCATATCCTCATTCTACCCATATTATATTATTAATATATAAGTTCTGTTCTTCGTTCTTGAAATGAATTACCTTTTATTATACTTTAGAATGTACGCTACAGCGTATACATTCAAACACATATCATTAAATGAAAAACGTAAGCCGAAGATGTGCGGTAGTTAGAAAGAAATCTTTCACAACTCTGTAAACAGCGAGACAAATTTCTGAAAACATGACGGGCGTGAGCAATTAGGTTTTCCTTTGACGTGGTAATAAAACAACAAACAACTCACAACTCGTCGCAACTTGTTACTAGATGACGTTCACGCTGTAATGGGCTTACACTTAAATATTGCCAATAAGTAGTTGATTATATCTTATTCTATTTCAAATTATCATCATTATGCTATTTCATATTACAAATATTATTAATATTAGGGACCAATATTGTACACAGCTATTACGATGTTGAATATTCAAACATTAAGTTATTTTCATATTTTAAAATTTCTTAATCACAAGGAGATTAAAATTTTAGAAAACACAATCTTTTTCTCCATCACTTTCTATTTAGCTTACATTTCTTTGTTATTTTGCGTACCCTTTTATAAGAAATAAAATTTCAAGAAATGAAGGGAAGTTTCTATATCTGAAGTTATATAGAGAAACTCGTTTGCCCTTTTCATTTCAATTATATCCTAGTCTTTAGTCTTAATCTTTGCTAAAAATAACATCTCATAAATATTATTTAAGGTACTTTCAATATGATATTCATGTTTTTTGCCACTATTTGAAATTGTCTACACACATGTTTATCATGTTATGGTTTATTGTTTTAAATAAAAAAATAATTAAATATTAATTGTTCTCAACATGGACAGGATTCCAACCTTGCCTCTGGAAAACAACTACAATGCTTAATATATTATGCAGTATCTACACACTTGCCTGAATTATGCACGCAGAACTCCGCATCTAAAGTTGTCGTAGTATTTGCAAAACAAAATAAAAGCAGAAAGACTGTTACATTTTGTAAATATATTTTTGAGATTGTATATATATTCGAAACATATGTATGAAACGCATTCTTTTCCTAATTCTTTAAATATCTTATCATTAATTAGATTTAATATTTTTGCTAAAATTAATATATTGAATATTTTGTTAATAATCTGTCTTCATATAAAAGAAATTTTATACAATAATCTTTTATAACTAAAAAAATACATCCTTTACATAAAAGACAAAATAAAAAAGATTAAAAAATTTATCAAAAACTATTTCAGCTGCTTCATAATAGGTTCTTATTATTCTCCTACGTAACAATGTGGCGTTGAATGAGAGACACTTTGCCTTTATAATGAACGACAAACGTAGAAAGATTCTGTCAATAACACTATATGCACATCATTTCTTAAATTTACGTAACGTATGAAACTCATCACAGATTAATATTTTTTTTAGGATATTGCTTTAATTTTTTGGGAGGGTATAAACTACTCTAAGAACAGTATTATTTGTAGATTAAAAGAGGGAGAAGAGCAAAGTTTGTTTCGACAGCAACAGCTGCCAAAAAAAGTACTATAGTCCGTTTGTCTTTGAAAAACAAATAATTTTAATAAATACATTTTAAACAATAGTATGGTGTGTGACTTTCTAATTTATATATTTACATACATTTATTTTAAATTATTTTACACACAAGTTTTATTTTTATACTTATTTTATAAAACGAATTAGGAAAGTAACACGCAAGTACTAAAAATTAAAACAAACAATTTTCATCCTTTAAGAAGATTTTAACCTTCTTCTGAAGGAATTCTGACGGAACAGGCTATCGCTTCTTACTTATCCGATATCCCACTTTGAGCTTCATTACTCTTTAAAACAAAGTACTTTCAAGAAATAATGTACTTCAAGTATTTTTATACTTTAAACATATAACCTATTTTAAACAATCTTCTTCAAGTTTTGTAATATTTAGTAAAAAATATATTGTGGTGAACGTGTATCGAATCGGGGTTTTAAAATAATGGTATGGAAAAATACTTAGGTCCCAATTGAGGGAGGACCTTTACGGGATAGCAGGTGTATGTTTTTTTATTCATTGTATTAAACGTTTTCCTAATTTTATATACGGCAGTATCGACATGGTAGGAACAGTATATTGCGGTATAATTTATAATAATAAGGTGTCCGCATAAATTTTTAATCCTGAAAATAACCATAATAACATTGAATAATTTCTATTAAATATTTATCTTGTTGTTTATCTTGTTCTTGGCTATCTTGTGTCTGCTTTTCAGTTCAGATCAGGAAGGCGAAAGTTTATTACTAATTTATTTTATATATCAATTATGTAAGTTATATCTCTTATATATATATTTATGACAAATAAAATTTTTAACAAATGAAAATAGAGCTATGTAAAATTATTTTCTGCTTTTGAGTTAATATAAAAACAGTTAACAAAAAAATATGGTAAGGTAAGAGAAACAATTACTGTATTTACCATACAACATTTTATAAAATGTTGATAATTTTATTTTTTTGCCTAATTAAACTTACTTTACAAAATGACGCCGAAATAAAAAATAGACATAAATATATTAAATAAGTATGGTATATATTTGTTGACTATATTTTTATTCTGAATATAATTCATATAAAACATATACGTCTCTATTTATTAATTACATAACTGTGAATATTGATAAGTATATTGTCTACATATTATTTTTTACTAGCTTTAGGGCCTAACATAAAATACTTAATAATTATACTTTGTTTTATGCGTGTTAATAAGCTTCATTAAAATTAATTTATATAATATTATAATAAACATATATAACGGTATCTAAACCCCTTACGAATACTAAAAAAACACAAGTTCCACACACTAGTCAAGTACCATATTTGCTGGAACTGGGCTTAGAATTCAACCAAACTAAACCGTTAACAAAATATTAAGGTTAAAGAGAAAGATTCTAAATTATAGAAGGGGAACTTATGACGAGGTCCTTCAATGTATCTTTTTATGTTTGTAGTTCACATGTAACATCTAAAAAATGCAGTACGTTGCTATGTCTGTGCAAGTTATCTAATAACAGTAGAATCATATTTTAGCCGTACAGCGGATTGGTTTGTATAAATGTTTAACATGTTTAGTTCAGTGTGACAATTTCAAAGTATTCATATATTCTTTGTTATATAGAACATAATAATATATATTGTTTGTATACAGATATTTCTCAAACTATTTTACACGTATTTTACCTAAGCTTTCAATCAGAAGATATTTTCTATGCGTATAAAAAAAGTAATAATGTGTAATTTTTTTATTCTGGTAAGTAGTTTCTGTCTTTAGAATTAATCTATATTTACCAATTACAACATTTATACAATGGAATTTCGATACAAATTAATGTAAAATAACACTTCACAAAACTAATTTTGATCTATATCTAACCAAGATGAAGATATCATACTCTGATTAATGTCTAAAGTAACAGATTTTGCGAACCATGTCAAAATATATCTGGGAGTATATTTGAATTTCCTTGCATATCTTTGACTCTGTATCTCTTCCAGTTCCGATCTCTAAAATTCCTTTAAAATGTCGATATGTGAGGGTTTCAGTTTATATCAAATATATAAATGAACTTTATCTGGTATCATAGCTTAGGCAGTATTATTATTTTTAATTATTAAGACGAGATACGTATTATGTTAATAATTACAGTACTCTTTTTTTTAATCTGACCTAAATGCTAAATTATTAAGTCAATAAATAAGTCGAAAGGCAAATTCGCAAATATTTTTGTGACGATAAATAATACAGCCTATTTAATTATTTGCACAGTAAATATTTCATCCTTTATATTATGATGTCTCATATTGACTTCTCACGAGTCTTGTTTTTAATATACATAACTTTACAAATCATGTTCGTGACAATGACGTGTTGTTTTAATATGCGAGATGTGTTATCTCTTGCAGGCATGAGTCCCTTTTCACCCACACGTTGCAATCTCATCAGTGCAAGGCGGATGTTGGCTACAATCATCATATGATACTAATAATAACAATCTCCGTATAATACTAACATTAGCGTTCAATAAAAAATAAAATTGAATGAAATAATTTTACCGATGTCGTCGTGAAATAAATACTTAGATTATCAGCTATAATTGTTACAGTTTATTTATTAACGTTGCTCAAATATGAAACCTTTTAAAAAATTTATGCAGATTAAACTGGTGTTAGAAATCCATCAAAATCATATTAATATTTATACAGATTTTAAATGAATGAATAAAGTTGATTTCAGGTACCAAAATACGAAATAATCGAATAAGCGGGACAGGCTCTTGAATCAAATCGTTCCAACCCGACGATTCCCGATTAAGGTTGCGTAATATCGGAGTCAATCGTTAACGCAATCGACAACAATCAACGTTATCGAGAATAATAAATTTTATTTTATTTTTTTATTAAAGTTTACAGACTTTGTGAGTTTCTTATTAATAAGATAATTTTAATTATGAAACTTAATGCGTACAATAAATATAATCAGTTTAGTTTCCTTTTTTTTAATATAATGCATAGCTAGCGGGCTATAATTTGTATATTTTATTATTCGACTGTATATTATTGTTCAAAGTTTTATGACCTCAAAGTTTTTACTACTATTATGAAGTTCTAAAATATTTTAGAAAATTTTCAAGCACTAGTGACGAAGTGTTGAATTATCCGTATGATACAGAAATAAAGAACCAGTCGAGTAATGTCCGTGTTAATATTTTTTTAGTTCCATATTTATTTAATATACAAATATACCGTGCCATGTTTAAATATTTTAAAGTTAATTTCAATAATGTTATAATCATGTGATATTCATTAATTTTTATAAACTTTTCCCTGCTAGCTTACCAGCTACCAGCTGAAACGTTTGTGATGTTGTTATTGTTTTCTTAATTAAAATTCTAGTTGTCCAAACTTAAGCTTGTTTAAAAATTAATAATGATAAAAAAAGTTATACCCTAATAATGAAGGCACTTGGAACATGTATGCCGATTTGTGTAAATCGGATTACTTTATATATGTCACATTATTAAACATTTAATTTGATACCATCATATTTTTGTCCGTATATTAATTATTAGTTTATTAAAAAAAAATTATAAAATATTAATAAATAACTTCAATTCCTCAATAATTAGTTTTTATATTAAAATAAATATATGTGAAATATTGCTGCAGGCTTTTAGTAACATAAACCTTTTACCACAATTACGTCAAATAAAATGGACTTTTCCGAAATTATATATACTTAAGTAAGTGATCATATCCAAATTTTTGTGAAAGAAAACATGTGTAAATACACGGAAAATAGTTTTTAGTAAATAAATATGACTGTGGTCGTATCTTGTTTGGTAGAACTAGAATAATACTATAAACGTATTGTGATACTTTTTAAATATTTCGTAACAGACTTCAGTTACAAAATAACAACAAATAATTAATCATAAAGGCTTTAAAGAACAGCTTTAGAGAATATTATTAAAGGGATAATAAGCATATTATATAAAATTTTATTAAATATAAACATGTTATAAGATGTTGTGTAAACAAGAAAAATAGTTTCAAAAAGTGACATAAGCTTTGTGTTAAATGAATATATAAACGAAACAAAACAATAACAATAATGGTTTTTATTTTTCAATTTTTTGATCAATGAAACCGAATGAAGTACGTTACCAACTAACCGATCTACTAGTCACTTAGCGTGCTGCTGTGTGGCTCAACCGGGATGACAAATTGTTTTTTGAGATATAGCAATTACAGCTTATAATTTGAGATGAATATAACAACAACTCTTCTATAATATGTGTGTCCTGGTATCCCGTTTCTTTATATCATCTCGTTATACTTAATGAATAGCAATACGTCTGCAACTTTCCATATTTGCCAATAAGCAACATAGACGAAAGTACCACTATCACCACGTGTTCGTTCGTACATAAGTAATATTAATATATAAAATATAAAAAATGGCGATGGGTGTAACCGACTTACGTGCTATATTTTTATTGTATGCAATCTAAACTTTTTTTATGGCTTTTACAAACTTTTTTCGAATATTTTTGTTCGACGACATTAATTTATCTTAGTTAACTAGGATTTTGATTTTGTAATTTAACTGTATTTATGGTTTTTGCATGTAATATGATTTTTCTCACGGAATTTTAAGATAAAAAATCAGCATCTACGTCTAAACCATTAAAACGTCTTAATACAATGGACAAAGTTGAACCTACTTTAAATTTACTTTAGAAAGGTTTTTATCGCAATAAAAGCCTTTCTTCTTACTTTTTTAAAAGTATTGTTTGAAACAAAAACAATTTGTATCTCATACAACAAATAAGCTTCCGAAATGACCTAAAACTTAGACATTAAAACAGTCTTTAAAGACCTTCATTGTTCTATTATTTCTTACTAGTAGTCAAACATATTAAGTTGAATTAATAGTCGTAGATATTTCAAGATATTAGATTTATTATTTTCCACATTAAACGCTGTAAATGAACTGTCATAAAAATCTATCTTGACATTTCAGCGTAAATACGGTCATTTTGTTCGTTAAAATATTACTCAATTGTAAATATTTTCTCCTTTAGTCGTTATTGAAAAATGTTAAGTGATTGCCCATCACTTAACATTTCTCAATAACTGATACACAAATAAATGTTTTGACTATTATATTAGGTTGAAATATTCAAAGAACAAAGATGAATTTACTTTGTAGTAAGTAGGTAAAAACCGAAAGATAGTAAAAAAAATTGTTAATATATAAATTGGAAGGAGAATGTTTCAATTTGAATTATTATTTTGCCTCGGTAAGGTACGTGATTATAAATTTCTAGCTTTTGCTCCTTTATTGCAAATAATGTACAAAGATACGTGTCTGTCAATCTGATTTTGCGAATATTGAATAAAATTGTGTGAATAATCTTATTAATTTTACATTTGAATTGTGACCTTATCATTCGATTCAATTGTGAGCCTAGAAAGCTTAAAGATTTACGGTTGAAATAAAGGTACTGGAACTTAGCCATACTTGTAACAAGAAGGACATTCAGAACTATTGTCTGTTATCAAACGTTATCGTTATTCATATCTTTATAAAAATAGTGTACTTTTAAAATCACGATATATTATTTCAAGAAACTAACAATGTTAAGTTACTATGTTTTTAAAATTAATTTTTAATAAAATAACTAAAAACTATTATAATTTATTCAAAATCATACAACCGAAATAGTGTCATCGATGTAAATAAAGATAGAAAAAGAAAAACATAATTGTTGTTCTACTTTGAAATGCTTCGAAGGGCATACTTTTTTGAGCCACTTCTAGGATTTCTAAGTAAGTTGCATTGGAAAGATGAAAATGTTTGAAAATGAAATTGCAAATGTGATTCGGTTTCCAAAGAAAAGATATGAAAAATAAACTCAATCTCTAGAGCTTTTAAATATCTTAGAAAATATCAACATATGTATTAAATTAAAAAAGGAGAGAAAATTTAAATTTTCTTTTGCATTAATAAGAAGAAATAATATATTTAAAGAAGGGTTTTATATTTATATACCAAGTTAACTTTCTCAACGGGGTCAACATAAATTCTGTTCATAAATAAATTATTGCAATCCTCATCAATAGTAACGTGATAATCTGGCTTAATCGAATCGAAAATGACTGGAATCAGCTTCAATCTACTTAATACTTTATGTTAAATCATTGACATACATAATAATTTGATTGTTTTTTAAAGAAAATTTACTTTAGATTATTTTATGATAATATTTTTGGTTCAATTTGTAACTGATTGTAAGAGTGGCTGTTGTTATAATACATATTATCAATATAATAAAACATGTAAACAAGACCAGGTAGAGAGAGCTTTTAAATAAATTGGTTAAGGAAAAATATACCAAGAAAATACTTTTAATTGATAAATGCCTTCTTTTTAATATATTCAGTTAAGTTATTTATGTATTGACCATAATTTGAGGAATACCACCTCAAAAATTAGGCTCTATAGCTCAGTATAGCTTCCAGCAAACAATCCGTTTTCAATTTGAATGTCTCGACCGGTGTAATACAACTTTCTATATATATTTAGATATTCATTAATACGCTGTAATCACTTACCATTGTAAATTTTAGCTGTTTTATAGTTTCTAATTCACTTTGCAATGATAAATATTAAATTACCTCATGTATGTAGTTCTTTGATCTCTTACTCTAGTAATAATAATTATTTTGTAATTTATATGATTTTTTTTATACACAAAGGTTTCATATGCTTACTTTGGCAATCACTCTTGTCACTTACCGCGTATTTGACAATAAATAAAAATATAATAATATAAAAGTTAATATTATACTTAAGTAATTATTATTATTATTGTTAAAACACAAAAATACATTTTTTTTCTGAAAAGATTATATTACAAGTAATTAATGTCTTTTAAATAATTAAACAATATTATTTGTTAAATAGCGCAACATTAAATAAGTCCAACTTACAGAATTTGGAGAGCTGGGTTGGGGGACGATTTCGTGAAAAATTACAAAGACTTATTTTTGATACTAATTTCGGCTGGTAGAGTTTAATGTTACTTTTTATATAATTAATTTTATATCCCTGGTTATATCATGTTATGTTCTCTGCAAAAATCGTTACAAGAAGGTCTGGTCACTAACAATATGCACACTAAATACTAAAATAAGAAAAAAAATAGTGAACTGTATCCCATACTTTATAAAATTAAAGATTGATTTGGTCATATCTTCAAATATAAAAATAAATCTGTAAGCTGTTGATAGAAAGACATATAAATTAGCACTTTATTGCACACAATTATTACAAACAAAGGAGTTTAAACAATCAAAATATGCAAAGGCAGCCTTATTGCTAAAAACAATTTATAACAGACAACCTTCAGAAATCTGATTTATCCTTTCAGATTTCAGTAACAATACAAGTCTAACATATAGAATATAAACATTATATTATTTAAAATATTTTAAAATAAATATAATTAATAATAATAAATCAATAATATATTTTTAATAGATATAGAATAGACACAACAGCAAGTATAAAATGTAGTATATTGGAATGACATTGAAGTATAAATTACAGAAAGTTTGTAATTAGTATTTTATTAATGCCAGCATAAAAGATTATTTTTTCTGGTAGTATTTATTTACGGAGTATTTCACAAACTCTCGAGAGTTAATATGACTTGGCAAAATGAAACTCGATTTCAGTGCTCTTACAAAGCAGCCGTCGGAAAAGAAGTCAGAAATAATAAAAGATAACAAGTTAAAAGTGTCAGATAATAAGTGTACGGACGCCTAATTGTTGTAAATAATGAAACAATACGAAGGATTATTATAATATTGTTGTGTTAATAAGGTAATAAAATACCATAAGACAATTTAATCTAAAAATAATTAAAATAAACGAGTCAAGCCGTATTAACGTCAGGTAATTATATTATTTTTTTAATTTCAAAGACGGTCGAGCTGAGTCTGTCTACGAATGTTTAGAGACGGAGGTTCCATTGGAGCTTTGTATGTAAAGTTATACTTAGGAAAATCGTTGAGTTTGTCAATTCTACAATTCTTTGTTAAGTAGTAAGCTACAGTTATGACTTTTCATATAAAGAAGTGTAAATTGTAAATTTGTATTAAAATGAGAACATCTAGTTAATATTTTAGTTAACTTTACGACTTTACGACGATGTTTCTTTAATTTACAATCCATTTAGCCTTCATTTGTATAAACCTATGCTTGATAGATAACGATCTAAGGTATTTATTTGTGTTTTATGTAAATATAATTCTTTACATTCATAAATCAACTGTAAGATAATTAAAATAAAAATAGAGGTCAAGATAATAAATAACGTCCCGGTAAAAACTTTGTATGTTGCTATTGTAAGTGCTGCTTCATTCTAATTATAAAAGGATTTTGCGAGTATCTGTGTTAATAATAATGGACTCGAACGTGGATGGAACTAAAATAAAAGGTAATTAATAATCGCCATTTGCGACCGACAATTACTAAAATAGAACAACGTCATAAGGCATTCCTCAATAAAAACATGTAACTGAAAAAAAATACTGTTAACTCATAAAAAGTATTTTTAATTTAAAATTTTACTGCAACTGTATAAAAATGTTTAATTTTTCATACTAATGACATCGTTCATAGTCAAATTGCCGCGGTAACAAATTACCGTTCATTGGACACCGCTTTTGTTTTTGTGATATTAATATTTGTCATCCCTTGATACAAAGTTTACTGCAAATAAAATATTGTTTATTTTTTTTTATTATGTAGAAATTATATTTAAGGATATTGTTTAAATTTGTGACTCTATTGTAATTTTAAATGATTATATTTTGGGATTATATATTATTTATATATATATTATTTAAAAAGTAAAATGTTACTTTTTTTTTTAGATAACACGTTTCATTTCTTTCAATGATAATTACGGCTAAGGTTGTTGATTTTGCTAAAGTGTTTTTTTTACAATCTTAAATAAATGAGATAATATCTTAATTTAAGCGTCGTTTAGAAAACTTTGATATTTTTGCTATCAAAGACAAAGAAAAATCTTTCAAATTCAATTTTAATAACCTAAAAGCTTCTAATGATAGCAATGACACAACTTATCCGATCAGTATAATTGAGGCGTGAAATCAAACAGATCAAAGCACTCTGTGTTTTCACAAACTTTTTATCTAACTCTCTCTCTTTGATTACTTTTCCGTATTAATCCCTATGGTGATGGAATTAATGTGTATGGAAAACATAATTATTTCAAAATTAAGAAATTACATTATTAATGGGAATATGTTCAGAATTACAATACTAATAATGAATCGAATCCATAAACTTTGAGGACTAAACTTTTTGAAATATAATATTCTTGCAGCGAATTAAAAAAAATATTCTTTGATTTAGAAAATATGGTATAATTTGAATCATTTCAGGAAAAACGTCATAGTTAATCAAATTCAGACCACTAGTTTTATACCGATGTATGCATAAATAAAATAATAAATAGTTAAATTTGAAAACGACTATTTGAAATTCTATATAATATCTATAAATCGTAGCAATGTTTACTTTTAATGTAAGCCATTGTGTTTCTCTTTTAACTATTAAAGATATATATCATATATAGGATATATGTATATGACACTACACGAGCAGACGTTAAGTCCATAGCACTCGTAAGTACATACGAGTACATAAAATATGAATGCAAGTGCTATAATGGATGGTAATCCATGAAGAATGGAATTTGATGTAGGAAACTAGAACATAGGGAGAGAACTGAAGGGGGTAACGTTATCCAGCTCCTGTTCTCTATAAGGAAAGTAGCTTTAATATTTAGTTTAATGTAATCTTCTTATACGGGCTGCATTCATGAGACTATGTTAACTTTACTGCCATAAATGTTTCGATTTCAATGTATAGACGTTAAATATTTCTCAACTGAGATAGATACTCGTTGTTATTTGAAAACTAACAATTAATTAAGTTTAAAGATCTCAAAGGATCTTTTAAACTTCCTACTAAAACTCCTACTTCTTTCTTATTCCTAATAAAGAAAACTGTTTTTTTTCTTTAAACAAAGTATAAATATCTAACATAAAATATCGTTACAATCGATGTTTCTAATATAGATGGCAACATTAATATTCTGACACAACAGATTCTGACTTGTGCCATGGTATGCGTCTCTTTGGTTCTTTAAAATTCTTAAAACGGTGTGTCAACGTTGTGTTAAGATTTCGATATTATATTTACTCCAATTATAATTTCCACTTCATTTATGATTTTTTTTGTTTAAATAATATAGATTAATTTTCAAGTGTATAAGTGATTTCAAAATGTATTGGTTTTAATTGAATCGGTACTAAAAATTATAAAAATATATTTTATATAAATTTCATGGGTATTTTCGCTTTGTAAATTAATAAAATAAATAATATAATTATGAATAATGATAGACTGATTTTATCTCTTGATGTCTGAAAGTATAAATGAAGGTCACAATTTTTTATAAGCTTATTTATTTTGTAAATGGAAAGTTACAACAGAAAATATTATTCTCATTGGATATAAAAGGTTATAAAAGATTAACGAAAATTTTTTATTCATTCAATTCAACAATTCTATACCTACTAAAATTAATAATTAATACCTAATATACGAGTATTATGTGGCAAATACACGCTACCCTGATTTTTTTGTTAGTTAGCGTAGTTTATTTTCTTAACATTATATTCAATAATAATATAGGCACTTTATTTCTTAAATATACGTAACCGTTTGATAAAAGTTACTCATGGTCGATTAATAGTTTTTTAGGGCACTGCTATAATTGTTAAAGAGGTATTATTTGTAGCTTAAAAGAGAGAGGAGAATAAAAGGTTTATTTTGACAGCATCAAGTGATAACGAAAGTACTATACTCCGTTCGTTTTGGGAAAATAAATAATTTTTATAAATACATTTTAAACAATACTAAGGTTTGTAAATATCTAAACAACTGTTATTAAAAATTATTATATCTATCTTGTTATTGTCTATCCTGTGTTTGCTTTTTTGTTCATATCAGGATGTTTATTAGTAATCTTTTTGTATATTTTTTGAATTAGTTTTATATATATATATGTATGTCTATCATATACGTATATTTAAAACTTATCAAATAAAAATAGAGCTGTGTAAAATTATGCGTTTGTTATGGTTTAAAATAAAACAATTGATAAAAAAATATGAAATTTGTTGATGTGAATAAAACAACACCACGCTATCTCTAGTACTTGTGGGTTATTTATTCATGTAACAAGCCAAGTGTAGGATTTATAGGCATATTTAATTAAATGTTCGTCAAACATTTGCTGAAAGGGCAGGTAGGGCAGACAAAAATTTATTACTGTTTTTATATACAATATTTTATAAAATTATGTATTTTTTAATTTTGTCTAAATAACTTTAGTTTATGAAATGGTGTAGAAATAATATA
Source organism: Melinaea menophilus ssp. n. AW-2005 (assembly GCA_918358695.1). Taxonomy (NCBI): domain Eukaryota; kingdom Metazoa; phylum Arthropoda; class Insecta; order Lepidoptera; family Nymphalidae; genus Melinaea; species Melinaea menophilus. Next base: position 1,091,950 of record OU911052.1, read on the forward strand.
ATAAAAAATATAAACATTTAAAATTTGTATGTTGACGATAATACTATTATTTAGAATAGCATGGATATAAAACATCAAATCTTTATTTATTAATTAACTAATTATTAGTACAGGTAATTTTTATTGGATTTTGCTCAGATCCCAAGCCGGGGAACGCTTGTGTTCCCCAAGGTTGTATGCTATCCACGTTACTGTTTTTTCCGCATATAAATGATATGTTGGATGCAGTATATTCCGGCTGTGCCGGACTCAGTCAGTGCCGAAAGAAATGTGTATCTTCTATTAAGGCCTCCCTAAGGAAGGTTTCTAAATGGAGTGAATTGAATATTGTTCAGTTTACTCCCAAGAAGAAAAGTCATCGCATTCGCGGTAATCTGAGTGATCAACACAGCGAGGCAGTTCTTCATGCCATACCAACGACTTGCGTTATATGAAGTACAGGTCAGACCTCAAATCGGGTACAGTTCTCATCTCTGGGCCAGATCATCCCAATATCAGCTTCTACTAATTATAGTGAATACAGCGAAGAGCCATTTCGATAGACGGAAACCGCGAGCTCTATAAAATGATAGATCCTTTGGCGTGGCGTAGAAACATCGTATTTCTGTACATCCATAGATATTGCCGGAGACCGCGGGCGGCTGAGCTCACTTTCCACCAAATGACCCGCAAGCTCGTTAGCCTTCCATATATTATAATATAAACATATATATGAAAAGCACAAAAAGTTATTTGGTCTGTAATTATTATAAAACTAAAAATGTAAATCGAAGTATGATTCAAAGGTAAATAAAACTCAGAACCCGGGAAAAGATGTATAGCTCTTGCAATTCAACCAAATCTGCTGATTTGTAGCGCTTAATTCCGATTTGGCGGAATGAAGCTGTACATCTACTGGTACCCGAATATGTTAAGAGGACATCTATAAATATCCTATATCAGTCCGATAACATATGAGTTATTACCCGTTAAATTTTCTGCATATCTGCGTTTCCACCAAGGTAGATACAAAAGTAAATTATTGACTGATAATCAAACTCGTTTTAATTTTATGTTATTTAATGTATTTATATATCGCGTTGTAAGTAAATATTAAAAAAGGTAATTGATTTGCCGCCTAGTTTAACTTCAGACCTGATAAATAAGATGACCATGTAGATTCTACATATATTATTATTTTTAGTAGCGTATAAAAATATTGTAAGTTCCTTTAGTTTAATTAGTTTATTTTATTAACTCGCGCAAGGAAACATTTTATATTTATTTGTTAGTACTCTATTGAATATTTATTAGTACTCAAAGATTACAGGTTTAATAGTTAAGATATATGTAGATTTAACCAGTTTTATTTCAACCTTATTGAAATAAAACTTCGTTACTATAATGTTGTAACTATATAATCTTTTGTGTAATTCAGACGATATATATCAGTTGGTTTTTAACAAGCACCTATACTGTTTATTTATTAGAGTTTTGTTATCGACATTGATTTATTTAATATTTGATACTCATCGTTATAGATCACTTTAACAGACATCCATTTTTATTATACTATATTTAGATTTTTTAATCAGATTCTGATGCTAAAACATGAATCTAATTATATATTAGTAAATTTACAGCGTAATAATAATACTGAATCGACCACGTTGATTAGCGTCTAGAAATAAACTTATCCACACAGAATTGCTGATAGAACAGGAAAAAAATACCATTATTGAATAACTCATGTTTTATTTTTTAATAGTGACTTCGTCACGCTATCCATACTTACTTTGTTATTATTGCAATACTCAAACATGTTTATTCTACTAACAAAATTCGAATAAAATATTAGTTTACTAAAATTTCCTAGAACATTCTTAATTTCCACCTTATTTTGTTGCACATTAAAACATGTTGACCACTAATAATAATGCAAAACATTTAACTTAAAATTAAACAATGTAAACTAAAGTTTAGTTTTAAAACATTTAATAAATTATGATTTCATACCGACAAGTATAATTAATATTTTATGCACGAATTATGACTACAAATATAGAAAACAAATAAATCCCAAATATGTAACATATATACAATTATTGGAATACATTCATAGTTCAAAATCTAAATCGTCCAAATATTATTTTTTTAATTTTCCTATTGATAGAGATAATTATTATCAGCAGTTAAATTAAACGCGTTATAAACTGAATTTAATTTTGCGATTAAACGTAATTTGAAATGTAGTGGATTGTGAATGTTAGAATTAAATACTACTTACTTTGTGGTACTTTGTTTGCATCTTTCGCTGCTTTATTTATTTTTTATTAAATACACAATTGGGACATTTTTATTCTTATTATTTTTGTAATAAATATTATAATTAATACAAAACATAAATATTATAAAAGAGTAAGTAATAAATGAAATAAATCATCTTTAGTGCGAACTTATTATTTCTTATTTAGTGTTTGGCAAATGATTAAAAATTATTAAAATTGTCAATCATAATATATTTCACGTTTGACTAAATGAATATTTACTTAATATTAGTATAATAATGTCTAAATAGTTATATTAAGAAACAAATTAAAATTATTAAGAACGGATTAAATTACGGTCGCATTATTTGAACACTAATGCGTTTACCCATTACTGCGGCCCAATCGCCCTGTATTTAGGACCCCATTCGTTATTCACCGTCTGACCCCAGCTTAGTACAATCCGCTGGTAAATTGATTGCTTAGTAGCGGATTGTGCTAAGTATTTTATAAGATTGTACCTCATATGATTTTCACTATTTAATTTTATTGATTCAAATTATATTTGTATTAAATATTAATAAAACAGGCTTTTTCATGTTTGATTTGATTTGTAATAATCGATATCATAGTTCTCACGGTATTGGTAATATAAATCAGTTTAGTATACCGATTATACTGTATTCAAATCCTTATAGAAGTTGGGTCTTAGATAAACTTTTTCATTTAAAAGTAAAATCGATTAGAAATCGAAAGTAAAGTGGAAAAAAATTGACTTTTTTAAACACAAAAGTAAACAGAGAATTAAAATACTAGCCGTTACTACAACAGCTAGTAGACTCCGTCCGCGTATAGGTCACCGCTCGATATGTTTTTGTCGCAATGCAATATTTTAAGAAACACTATCGTTTTACCTAGATCGGATACATTATCTGTTAAAAAAGAAAATGCATATATTTTTTTATGTAATCTTAGTAAAACTTATATGTGCAACATAATTAAGAATATCTGAGATGTATTGTTTTAGATTTAATGTACTAAAAAAGGCATGTTTTGAGATAAAAATTCTTTACTTGCATCTTAAACAAACACTTGATTGAATCAGGTACTCTTCCGTTGTCAGATGAACGAATCTGTTGTTAAACTGTAATGGTGTTTAGGTACATTCGACACCAAATTTTAACAGTGTCAAAATGGTCTACATATATTGTTAAACAGAATTGACTGCTAATGTATTTGGGATGTCATGGATTGTAAAATAAGGCATGAATGATTGTTATTAACTTACATTAACGTATTTCTTATTCAGTAGCTGTAGTTAGTAGAGAGACACGGTAATTTCCCAAAGGTCGTAGGTTCGAGTAATGGCCGAGTCTGTAATTATTTTATTATATATTTGTTTCAATACTGAAACAATCTTAACATTGCTAAATATTTTATGTAAAAGTATATTTTATGCCTGTGTCCTGCGGCTGCCTAACCTTCACTTAAAATAGAACTTCATTTGTTTGAAGGAAAATAGTTTTAATCAGGCGCGGTCGAGAAGACGTCAAAAGGGTCGTGAACTCCCTTCCAAAATATTTATTTATTATTATTTATTTAGCAGCCATATCCCTTGCGGGGTTGCTAGAGACGACGGAGCCCCAAACGCTACGGTCCCTGCATACCTCTTTCGCCTCGGCCACAGACAGCAACCTCTTCATACATGCCCTCCAAAATAGTACCAGTTAAATTGACAAACCTTCTAGAAATAGACAAATTACGCAACTTTATTATAGTATAAAATTCTTACTAAATCCCTTAATCAATTAATATATATCTTTTTTTTACATCATATGTTTTTAATAAAGAACGATAGACGTTATACATCAACAATCACAAAGACAATAGTGCCGTAGTAATATTAATTGTTTTTAGAATAATCGATATTACTTGGAACAAAAATTTTCTACGTACAGGACCTGTTTTAAAACTATATTAACAATTTTTATACTTACAGTTGATCTTCTCCTCATTTATATTTTTATACCAAAAAGTTTGTCTTTCTAAATTATAGCTTTTTTTTTAAAACTATGTATTGTTGAGATTGCATGAGATAAAATCTCAATAATAAACCAAGTGACTACTCACGATGACCATTTTGCACCAACTGAGGTTAAATAAGAATTTTGTAAATATTGGTATAAAAATCAACACAATGAGTAAATAAAGTTAACTCTAATGCAACACAAATGTACATTAATTAAAAGAAAAGTGAAAAAATAGAAACATTTGTTTTATATATCATGTAATGTAATCATTTTAAAGAGTATTATACATTAAAACATTTTTTATGAATATAATTATAGGATTATATATACAAATTTTTTAAACTTTAATTTGGGTTGTTTTGCAGCAATCGTGTTCAGGAGATGTTGTCATAATGTAATTTTATAAAAAAATTGAAGAAGATTAATTAATTTATATCGAATTCGAATATTTATAATGTTTTGATACCTCGACCTTGTCGACCACCTTAAAATACAAATGAGTGAGAATAAATCAGTGTTGGTGGTCTCCTTAGATATCGAGGGTGCGTTTGACAATGCCTGCTGGCCGGCACTTAAACAACAACTTGTCAAGAAGAAGTGCCCAAAGAACCTCTTCAAATTAGTTGGTAACTATTTAAACGACCGCAATATAATGGTCAACTACGCGAGACAAACGACCGAAAAGAAAACTACCAAGGGATGCGTTCAGGGATCAATCGGTGGACCAACCTTCTGGAACGTGATAATTGACTCGCTATTATTTTTTTATTTATTTTTTTTTTTTTTATATTTCTGCCTACCAAAATGACTCCACCCTGCCTGATGTTAAGCAGTCAGTGAGGTCCAAAAATGGATGCCACCAATCTCATTCAAACATAACAGAATGACGAATGGTGGCCTCCACTATGGCGGCCTTACGAGATGCTTTTTCACGCCCCGCTTAAAAGACCCAGGATCGTAGTGGGAAGGAAACACGTGCCGTGGTAATGAATTCCACATTTTGATGGACCGACATAAATAAGATCTGCTGAACCTTTTGGTTCGTGAAGATACCGAATCCACCGTGAAGGGATGGCACTTCTGTCCCGCACGTGTTGTTCTGGATCGGAAAGGAGAGGATGGGATAAGTTGGAAAAGTTCGTCGGAGCACTCGCCGTGGTGTAAGAGATAAAAGACTGCCATAGTAGCAACGTCTCTACGTAATTGGAGAGGCTCCAGGATCTTTACGGCCTCTGGGCTTCCAATAATGCGAACTGCTCGCCGCTGCAACCGGTCGAGAGTGTCAAGCAAGTACTGAGCTGAGCCATCCCAAAGATGAGAACAGTACTCCACGCAGGAGCGAACCTGCGTCTTATATAAAAGACACAGTTGCTCCGGCGTGAAGAACCGTCGCACCTTGTTCAACACTCCGAGCTTACGTGAGGCTGATTTAATGACACTCTCGATGTAGACCTTTTGGTTGAGGTCCCGGCTGAGGTCTACGCCCAAGATGTTGAGGCTGTCCTGGAGCGCTAACTGCGTGCCCCGAAACGAAGGAAGAGAAGGGAACGGAGACTTTTTGGCGGAAAACGCGCATACCTGTGTTTTCTTATCATTGAACTCAACCAGATTCTCATGACCCCATCGTGAGACAAGGTTGAGGACCCGGTTCATTTCAACAACAAGATCCTTTCGTTTCCCCTCAATGTCAGTCAGCTTTGCCGCAGGGTGTCCGAAATATCACCCGTGTACCGTAGAATCATCCGCATAGCAATGAATGTTGCCTAGGTTCAACATATCATTGATATGCAAAAGAAACAAGGTGGGCGATAGAACGGAGCCCTGAGGCACACCCGCATTTACCTGCCGAAAACTGGAGGCCGTTCCGTCGCAAAGGACTCGGATTTGACGTCCATGCAGGAAAGCGGCAATACATCAACTAACAGAAGAAGGAGTGTACTGCCAAGCTTTTGCTGACGACGTGGTACTCGTCTTTTCGAATAAACAAATCGCCATATTGGAACTTGAAGGTAATAAGACTCTGGAACACACAATGCTTTGGGGGAACCAAAATAAGCTCAGTTTCGCACCGCACAAGACCAACGCGATGCTCCTCACTAAGAAACTTAAGTACACTCCCCCGATCCTACATATGGCAGGAACAAAATTGAAACTAGTCACCGAGTTAAAACTCCTAGGGGTAATAATAGATAGGCAACTAACTTTCAAATCACACGTTGCGGCACAATGTCGGAAAGCTATGGGCATTTATAAACAAGTAGTGCGTGCGGCAAAGGTCTCTTGGGGGCTTAACTCGGAGATAATAAGAACCATCTACATTGCGGTCATTGAGCCCATAATAACATACCGCTCCAGCGCATGGTCCCGTGCTACAGACTTGAGCATGGTGCAGCGTCAATTACCCATGCTCCAAAGGGGATTCGCGCAAAAAATATGTAGATCTTACCGCACGTTCTCATATACCTCAGCACTCATCTTATCCGGACTGCTACCATTGGATATCAGGATCCAAAAGCAGGCTAACCTTCATAGAACCAAAAGGGGTAAATTAACATCCTATCTCCCTCCCAACATGCCTCTCGAAACTGACACGAGCTTCAAAGAGTTCCTACACCCATCCCTGTCGGAAGCCATAGACTACAATCTTCTAGAAGACACTACCTTGGAGCTCCAAGACTCCTCAAGCCACTGTATTGAGTGGCTCAAAATCGTCACTCGATTTGTTAAGGAACCCTAAAATAACAAATCCCTTAGCAAGGGCGATACAGCAGAACATCAAGGACATTAGGACCCAAGGATGAGAGGTTAAACTGACATGGCTTCGAGCACACATAGGTTGGCAACGAAAAAGCTGATGAACTCGCCAAAAGCGCTACGCTAATTAACAATAAATATATTATGCTGAGATACCAGAACTTACGTTAAGAAGACTATCCGTGAAGAATCTGTACAAAAGTGGCAGGACAGATATACAACATCCAGCACAGGAAAAATCACAAAGGAGTTCCTACCAGATGTCGCCACAGCTTTTCGTATTACAAGGAAAACCAAGTGGAATCCTATACACGTGCAAATCCTGACGGGTCACGGAGGCATAGCAAAATACCTACACCTATTTAAATTAAAAGACTCTCCGGGCTGTGAGTGTGACTCGTCCATCGAAGAGACAGTGTGGCACATAATACTAGACTGTCCGCGTTTTTCGTCAGCTCGATCGGACCTGGAAACTCAACTCCACACCAAACTGGAGAAAATCGGCACAAAAACCCTCATGGCCGACGATCATAGACGCCCAGTTCTCTTAGATTTTCTAGAAGAAATTTTCCCGGTCGCCATGAGAAGAAATGGCAGTAAAATCGCTTTAAGGAAAAGACCTCTGGAAAACAAGAGTCTTATCAAAGTCACACCAAAAACACCTATCAAACCTACAGGGATACAAAAGTCGAACCTACAACGCTTTTTGGATAATGGACAACCTAGTATACCAGGGCTTCGGACTAAACCACTAGCTCTATACATGAACGACGACCAAGAAAAAATAGGTTTCAGTTTCTGCATCGCAGGACCTAAAAACTGGGTATACATCTCACCTGGACTAGCTGCCCTCACTAAAGGAAGTACCGATAGGGCAACAATGAAGAGGTCGGAGTACGACAGCATGCCAAAAGTCACATTGGGGGACTGGGATTCATCCAATCAACAATCATGATTGGATCAACAAAACCATCGCACTACTAGACGCTAATTACCCAGAGTCCCCTTACGCAAATGCATGTAAGATGCTCGATCACCTGAGCACACTAGGAGCTAAAAATATTAACACAAGTCCAAAAACAATAAGCGTTGACGCTATGCGAGTTTGCTATGACAAAGAAACTGTAGCAAATCTCATAGGATCTATAAATGCTTCAAGGTACCACGACGTGGTTGTATATGAAGACCGCGGAGAAGACCTAACGTTCCTTAAAATAAGAAAAACACCCAATAGGACCACAATCCCCGGAAACACCTGGGGCGAACCAAGCAACCAGAGCCTACAAAGCGGCGTCGCACGCCTTCAAGAGAAAATTGCCATCGAAATTCAATCCAATAAAATAACACAGGACAAATTAAAAACTAAGAAAGAATTTAATAAGATGATTACAATGCTAAAACCGAAGCAAAAATATCATAAAAAGAACAGAACTAGAGCCGACATGGGACAAACAAATGCACCCGATTTACCATCCGCACCACTGGCCAACGAACAGATGCGAAACGCGTTTCTTGAGTACAAAACAATCAAAACTAACCTTGCGATCTGTGAAAAGATCAGGCGGACCTTCGAACTTGAAAACGAAGGTCTTCTTAAAGTATTACTCAAGGAAGAAAAAGCCGCCATTTTCAACAACACCACATCTGAATATGTACGGGGTAAAACACCTGAAAATCCCCACGAGGCAGCTTACAGCGTTAAAAATGAACTCGTTAACATAATTGAAAGAGTAACTGGACCGCCCAAGTATTTAACACCCGCCAAAGACTCAATACTTGTAGTAGCCCGCTGCACGGCGGTCGCGCTGGAAGATAACATCCTCCAAATGGCTACAGCCGTAGAGACCCTGGGAAGAATGGAAAGCACCAATTTTCCACCGGGTCAACGGCGTTCCTGGATGTGGAAAATCGACTTGGGTAGTAAACAACTTCGTATTTGAAAGTGACTTGATAGCAACAACGACGACTGAGGCAGCATTAGAGCTCAAGAACCTACCGATGTCGCCTGGACGTAAGCTATGCTCTAAACGAGGTATACAACGGCATATACTCAGCCCATTCATTGACTCGCTCTCTGAGAACAGTCAGGTTTACGAGTGCTACCATCGAAGCTGATTTCCCTAATACCTTGTACCTGGTCCACACACAGACTGAAAAAGCGGACCTTACAAAACTAGAATACGGAAAAGGGGAAAACTCGCACATCCTCACCATCAATGAAGCTCAGGGATTAACATACGAGTCGGTAATAATCATCCAAACCAAAATCTTACCTGACAAGTATCCCACACGCAGTGGTGGCTATATCTAGACACACAAGAGTTCTAGTTCTACGTACTACACTGATATAGATGAAGACGCCATTGTGAGATTCATTAGACGGGCCGGCGATACCTCCGATAGAAACCTTGTAGAGTACAACCTCAAGATGGCAATTTCTCACCGTGACTCCGAGGCTCTGAAAAAGCTAGTGAACCTAGCTTACTACTACTACTATTTACTTTATTTATTATTACTATTAATTTCTAAAATAGCTTTCGAAAACTTGTGCAGGTGTACAATTTCCTGCAAAGTTACTCACGTACGTACAAATCTTTTGATATACGTCTAAAGTATAATATTCAATTATCTTAGCAAAGCAAATAAATTCAAACTATCAGCACTTAAAGCCATAATGAGTATAGACTTAGTGTTAGCAGTTAGTAGTGTATATTAGTTTCATCAAATGATGTTAAACTTAGGTTATAAATAATTACGCTTAAACATTTATTATAAATGCAACCTGGTGACATTGAAGCGATTGGCATCATTAGAAATTATGCGAAATAATTGATATAATTATTATATTTCGTAACCTCATCAAACCCTTATTGTATTATTAATAATTAGTTCTGTGCCTTTACTATATTTTAAAATGTACGCTATAGCGCATACAAACAATCACATCATTGTAATGAAAAATGTAAGCAGAAGATGTGCGGTTAGGAAGAAATCTTTCACAACTTTGTAAACAGCGAGACAAATTCCTGAAAACATGACGAGCATAAGCAATTAGTTTTTCCTTTGACGTGGTAATAAAACAACAAAAAACTCACAACTCGTCGCAACTTGTTACTGGATGTCATTCACACTGTAATGGGCTTACACTTAAACATTGCCAATAAGTAGTAGAATATATCTTATTCAAGTTATCATCATTATACCATTTCATATTACAAATATTATTAATATTAGGGACTAGTATAGTACACAGCTGTTACGATGTTAAATATTCAAACATTAAGTAATTTTCATATTTTAAAATTTCTTAATCACAAGGAGATTAAAATTTTAGAAAACACAATTTTTTTCTTTTTTCACTTTCTATTTAGCTTAAATTTCTTTGTTATTTTGCGGACACTTTTATAAGAAATAAAATTTCAAGAAATGAAGGGAAGTTTCTATATCTGAAGTTATATAGAGAAACTCGTTTGCCCTTTTCATTTCAATTATATCCTAGTCTTTAGTCTTAATCTTTGCTAAAAATAACATCTCATAAATATTATTTAAGGTACTTACAATATGATATTCATGTTTTTTGCCATTATTTGAAATTGTCTACACACATGTTTATCATGTTATGGTTATTGTTTTAAATAAAAAAATTATTAAATATTAATTGTTCTCAACATGGACAGGATTCCAACCTTGCCTCTGGAAAACAACTACAATGCTTAATATATTATGCAGTAACCACACATTTGCCTGAATTATGCACACAGAACACCGCATCTAAAGTTGTCGTAGTATTTGCAAAACAAAATAAAAGCAGAAAGACTGTTACATTTTGTAAATATATTTTAGAGATTGTATATATATTCGAAACATATGTATGAAACGCATTCTTTTCCTAATTCTTTAAATATCTTATCATTAATTAGATTTAATATTTTTGCTAAAATTAATATATTGAATATTTTGTTAATAATCTGTCTTCATATAAAAGAAATTTTATACAATAATCTTTTATAACTAAAAAAATACATCCTTTACATAAAAGACAAAATGAAAAAGATTAAAAAATTTATCTCAAACTATTTCAGCTGCTTCATAATAGGTTCTTATTATTCTCCTACGTAACAATGTGGCGTTGAATGAGAGTCACTTTGCCTTTATAATGAATGACAAACGTAGAAAGAATCTGTCAATAACACTATATGCACATCATTTCTTAAATTTACGTAACGTATGAAACTCATCACAGATTAATATTTTTTTTAGGATATTGCTTTAATTTTTTGGGAGGGTATAAACTACTCTAAGAACAGTATTATTTGTAGATTAAAAGAGGGAGAAGAGCAAAGTTTGTTTCGACAGCAGCAGCTGCCAAAAAAAGTACTATAGTCCGTTTGTCTTTGAAAAACAAATAATTTTAATAAATACATTTTAAACAATAGTATGGTGTGTGACTTTCTAATTTATATATTTACCTACATTTATTTTAAATTATTTTACACACAAGTTTTATTTTTATACTTATTTTATAAAACGAATTAGGAAAGTAACACGCAAGTACTAAAAATTAAAACAAACAATTTTCATCCTTTAAGAAGATTTTAACCTTCTTCTGAAGGAATTCTGACGGAACAGGCTATCGCTTCTTACTTATCCGATATCCCACTTTGAGCTTCATTACTCTTTAAAACAAAGTACTTTCAAGAAATAATGTACTTCAAGTATTTTTATACTTTAAACATATAACCTATTTTAAACAATCTTCTTCAAGTTTTGTAATATTTAGTAAAAAATATATTGTGGTGAACGTGTATCGAATCGGGGTTTTAAAATAATGGTATGGAAAAATACTTAGGTCCCAATTGAGGGAGGACCTTTACGGGATAGCAGGTGTATGTTTTTTTATTCAATGTATTAAACGTTTTCCTAATTTTATATACGGCAGTATCGACATGGTAGGAACAGTATATTGCGGTATAATTTATAATAATAATGTGTCCGCATAAATTTTTAATCCTGAAAATAACCATAATAACATTTAATAATTTCTATTAAATATTTATCTTGTTGTTTATCTTGTTCTTGGCTATCTTGTGTCTGCTTTTCAGTTCAGATCAGGAAGGCGAAAGTTTATTACTAATTTATTTTATATATCAATTATGTAAGTTATATCTCTTATATATATATTTATGACAAATAAAATTTTTAACAAATGAAAATAGAGCTATGTAAAATTATTTTCTGCTTTTGAGTTAATATAAAAACAGTTAACAAAAAAATATGGTAAGGTAGGAGAAACAATTACTGTATTTACCATACAACATTTTATAAAATGTTGATAATTTTATTTTTTTGCCTAATTAAACTTACTTTACAAAATGACGCCGAAATAAAAAATAGACATAAATATATTAAATAAGTATGGTATATATTTGTTGACTATATTTTTATTCTGAATATAATTCATATAAAACATATACGTCTCTATTTATTAATTACATAACTGTGAATATTGATAAGTATATTGTCTACATATTATTTTTTACTAGCTTTAGGGCCTAACATAAAATACTTAATAATTATACTTTGTTTTATGCGTGTTAATAAGCTTCATTAAAATTAATTTATATAATATTATAATAAACATATATAACGGTATCTAAACCCTTTACGAATACTAAAAAAACACAAGTTCCACACACTAGTCAAGTACAATATTTGCTGGAACTGGGCTTAGAATTCAACCAAACTAAACCGTTAACAAAATATTAAGGTTAAAGAGAAAGATTCTAAATTATAGAAGGGGAACTTGTGACGGGGTCATTCAATGTATCTTTTTATGTTTGTAGTTCACATGTAACATCTAAAAAATGCAGTACGTTGCTATGTCTGTGCAAGTTATCTAATAACAGTAGAATCATATTTTAGCCGTGCAGCGGATTGGTTTGTATAAATGTTTAACATGTTTAGTTCAGTGTGACAATTTCAAAGTATTCATATATTCTTTGTTATATAGAACATAATAATATATATTGTTTGTATACAGATATTTCTCAAACTATTTTACACGTATTTTACCTAAGCTTTCAATCAGAAGATATTTTCTATGCGTATAAAAAAAGTAATAATGTGTATTTTTTTTATTCTGGTAAGTAGTTTCTGTCTTTAGAATTAATCTATATTTACCAATTACAACATTTATACACTGGAATTTCGGTACAAATTAATGTAAAATAACACTTCACAAAACTAATTTTGATCTATATCTAACCAAGATGAAGATATCATACTCTGATTAATGTCTAAAGTAACAGATTTTGCGAAACATGTCAAAATATATCTGGGAGTATATTTGAATTTCCTTGCATATCTTGGACTCTATATCTCTTCCAGTTCCGATCTCTAAAATTCCTTTAAAATGTCGATATGTGAGGGTGTCAGTTTATATCAAATATATAAATGAAATTTATCTAGTATCATAGTTTAGGCAGTATTATTATTTTTAATTATTAAGACGAGATACGTATTATGTTGTTAATTAGAGTATTCTTTTTTAAAATTTGTCCTTCAAAATGCTAAATTATTAAGACAATAAATAAGTCGAAAAGCAAATTCTATATTATGACGTCTCGCATTGACTTCTCACGAGTCTTGTTTTTTTAATATACAAAACTTTGCAAATCATGTTCGTGACAATGATATGTTGTTTTAATTTGCAAGTTCTGTCATCTCTTGCAAGCATGAGCCCTTTTCCATCGACACGTTGCAATCTCATCAGTGCAAGGCGGAGGTTAGCTACAATCATCATATGATACTAATAATAACAATCTCCGTATAATACGAAAATTAGCGCTCAGTAAAAAATAAAATTGAATCAAATAATTTTACCGATGTCGCCGTGAAATAAATACTTAGATCATCAGCTATAATTGTTACAGTTTATTTATTAACGTTGCTCAAATATGAAACCTTTTAAAAAATTTATGGAGATTAAACTGGTGTTAGAAATCCATCAAAATCATGTAATCCATCATCAAGAATATTTATACAGATTTTAAACGAATGAATAAAGCTGATTTCAGGTACCAAAATACGAAATAATCGAATATGCGGGAAAGGCTCTTGAATCAAATCGTTCCAACCCGACGATTCTCGATTAAGATTGCGTAATATCGGAGTCAATCGTTAACGCAATCACAATCAACGTTATCGAGAACAATAAATTTTATTTTATTTTTTTATTAAAGTTTACAGACTCTGTGACTTTCTTATTAATAAGATAAATTTAATTATGAATCTTAATATGTACCATAAATATAATCAGTTTAGTTTCCTTTTTTTTAATATAATGCATAGCTAGCGGGCTATAATTTGTATATTTTATTATTCAACTGTATATTATTGTTCAAAGTTTTTAATACTATTATGAAGCTCTAAAATATCTTAGAAAATTTTCAAGCACTAGTGACGAAGTGTTGAATTATCCGTATGATACAGAAATAAAGAACCAGTCGAGTAATGCCCGTGTTAATATTTTTTTAATTCTATATTTATTTAATATACAAATATACCGTGCCATGTTTAAATATTTTAAAGTTAATTTCAATAATGTTATAATCATGTGATATTCATTAATTTTTATAAACTTTTCCCTGCTAGCTTACCAGCTACCAGCTGAAACGTTTGTGATGTTGTTATTGTTTTCTTAATTAAAATTCTAGTTGTCCAAACTTAAGCTTGTTTAAAAATTAATTATGATAAAAAAAGTTATACCCTACTAATGAAGGCACTTGGAACATGTATGCCGATTTTTGTAAATCGGATTATTTTATATATGTCACATTATTAAACATTTAATTTGATATCATCATATTTTTGTCCGTATATTAATTATTAGTTTATTGAAAAATATTAATAAATAACTTCAATTCCGCAATAATTAGTTTTTATATTAAAATAAATATATGTGAAATATTGCTTTTAGTAATATAAACCTTTTACCACAATTACGTCAAATAAAACGGACTTTTTCGAAATTATATATACTTAAGTAAGTGATCATATCCAAATTTTTGTGAAATAAAACATGTGTAAATACACGGAAAATAGTTTTTAGTAAATAAATATGACTGTGGTGGTGATAATACTAGAATAATACTATAAACGTATTGTGATACTTTTTAAATATTTCGTAACAGACTTCAGTTACAAAATAACAACAAATAATTAATCATAAAGGCTTTAAAGAACAGCTTTAGAATGTATTATTAAAGGGATAATAAGCATATTATATAAAATTTTATTAAATATAAACATGTTATAAGATGTTGTGTAAACAAGAAAAATAGTTTCAAAAAGTAACATAGGCTTTGTATTAAATGAATATATAAACGAAACAAAACAATAACAATAATGTTTTTTATTTTTCAATTTTTTGATAAATGAAACCGAATGAAGTACGTTACCAACTAACCGATCTACTAGTCACTTAGCATGCTGCTGTGTGGCTGAACCGGAATGACAAATTGTTTTTTGAGATATAGCAATTACAGCTTATAATTTGAGATGAATATCACAACAACTCTTCTATACTATGTGTATCCTAGTATCCCGTTTCTCTATATCATCTCGTTATACTTAATGAATAGCAATACGTCTGCTACTTTCCATATTTGTCAATAAGCAACATAGACGAAAGTACCACTATCACCACGTGTTCGTTCGTACATAAGTATTATTAATAAAAAAAATATAAAAAATGGAGATGGGTGTAACCGACTTACGTGCTACATTTAGATTGTATGCAATCTAAACTTTTTTTGTGACTTTTACAAACTTTTTCTAATTTTTTTGTTCGACGACATTATTATATCTTAGTTAACTAGGATTTTCATTTGGTAATTTAACTGTATTTATGCTTTTTGCATGCAATATGATTTTTCTCACTGAATTATACGATTAAAAATCAGCATCTACGTCTAAACCATTAAAACGTCTTAATACAATGGACGAAGTTGAACCTACTTTGAATTTACTTTTAGAAAGGTTTTTATCGCAATAAAAGCCTTTCTTCTTACTTTTTTAAAGCATTGTTTGAAACAAAAACAATTTGTATCTCATACAACAAATAAGCTTCCGAAATTACCTAAAACTTAGACATTAACACAGTCTTTAAAGACCTTCATTGTTCTATTGTTACTTGTAGATTTTTTACTCTACACAACTACTACTAGTCAAACATATTAATTTAAATTAATAGTTGTAAAAATTTAAAGATATTAGATTAAATATTTTCCACATTAAACGTCATCAACGATCATTTTGTTCGTTAAAATATTTCGCCATTGTAAATATTTTCTCAACCGTAAACAATTATTATTTGTGACCTCCCTATGCGTACCGCTTAAACAGTTGTTTTGATTCTACTAACATAGGTTAGTAAAAGAGAATAGTCTTTTTAAATTTAACTTCATCTCCCGATTTTCTCATAAGATAAAATCTTTTGCTTTAGGACAGGATTTCTTCGATTTCTTTCCCTTACTGCTTTCGTCGCCGTTTTCGAACGATAACTATGTGGACGGCCATGCCTTAAACTGAGGTTTCATTGTAAATATTAGAAGCCCCGTCCATAAAATTTGACAATATCATATCAAGCATATGGAGGGCTTTAAAAATTGTATTCTTACCTACCTTTATGTAACGTAATGTAAATCTTTATGTCTTACAATCACAACGATTCGGTTCTCTTTACGACTCCACTCTATTTTAATATCACAAAATATTTTACAATATAATACTTTTAATTGTAGCAGTAGTTATGGCCAGACTAAATATATCTATAAAAATAAACTTTTTAAATGACAATGATTTATTTATTTAATTATGTGGCAATGAAAATAAAGGGATAATTATTTTTAATTTTCATTCACTCGTATATTTTAAAATTTTCAAAGAATAATACACATCTCGGTGTAACCATGTCTCTAAGTGCAAGAGGTAAAGTTGTATCCATGTTAGAGTTAGTCCACGGGAAGCTTTTAGACGATAAGTGCCTTTCTTCCTACTTTCTTGGAAGTCTTACTTTAACAAAATTATTTATATTTCATTCTAGAACAGACAACCGTTTAATGTCACTTGGAACTTTGATATTTAGTATTTTAGTTTGGTTAACTAAAGGAAATTAGTTCTATACTAGTTTTGTTGAATATTTGGTTAGGTGGTCAACTTATTTTTTAGCATTAAAAAAGTAGTAAACAGAATTCAGTATTGTATAAAATTAATGATTGATTTAGTAATATATATATATATATATATATTTAAATAAAAAAATATATTTATAAGCTTTAGACACATAAATATACACATTATTACATACAAAATTATTATAAAGAAACAAAAGGTGATTAAACAACATATGCAAAGGTAGTGTTATTGCTAAAAATGATCTCTAACAGATAATCTTAAGCTGAAAGGATTTCAGGAACAATGAATCTTAAATTATCTTAACATATGGAATAGAAACATTTACTTTACATAAATCAATTTAAAATAAATATGAACCTATAGAATAATAACTAAGTAATATATTTTTAATGACTGGAAACAACAGTATGTATAATTATATTGGCATCAAACTTAAATATAAATTGTATTAAGTTCTCTATTAGTGTCATATTTCAAAATTGACAAATCGAGCCTGATGAATTATTTAATCAGATGGTATTTATTTACTCAGTATGTTCACAAACTCGAGAGCTAATATGAATTGGCAAAATGAAACTAATTTAATTTCAGAAATTTTAAGAAGCCGTAAAAACCTTCCATAAATAATTCAGAAATAATAAAAGATAACAAGCGAAAGGTGTTAGAAAACAAGTGTATGTACGCCTAATTATTGTAAACAGTGAAACAATACTAAGGATTATTATAATAATGTTGTGTTTTGTTTGTGTTAATCATCGTAGGGTAGTAGACGAAACAATTAGGGCATCATTACATATTCTCGCAGGTCTGTCAACAGTTGAAGTGTTTGTACAAGTATTTACATATCTGATTAAACGTATATTCATTGGCCGCACAAACACAAAATAAATACTACCGTTATGCTTTCCATTAAATTAATATTCAAAGATTAGTTAAAGTCGACTTTCCAATTTCTAATTTTAATTTCAAAGGTTCTGTTTAACTATGGATATTTACGCCTTTTCATTGATTTTAAATTATAAGTTTCAATATGTTCGTCTAAATTAATATTTTGTTCTTATAGAATCGAAGTCTAATTTTAGATTTAGAGTTAGAATTTTAAACAAATTATAGAAGAATTATAGTGTTTTGGCACAATAAATTTATGGTTAGTTACTTTAATTCTACTAATGTTATAGCTGTAAAAGTTTGTGAGGATGTACGTATGTGTTTTTGTTAATTTGTCACACAAAAACTACTGAACGCATTTACGTACGAACAGCATATAGGCTACAGTTTCTAAAGATTGTGCATAATTTGGTCATCACGATAAGTATCAGGTAATTTAGAAAAAATCCCGTCTTCTGAGAGCTGTTCTGGTGAGCACCACTTAAACCATTTGAACTACATGAAAATTATTATACGGTACATTATTGTTTGGTTTAAATACTTTTAAATGGAAGTCAACTACAGCATACCTTATATGACAGCCATTATATCCATATCATAACAATATAAAATTTGGTATGAGTTTTATCATATAGACTTTATAATATTGTTAACGCGGTAATTAATAAAAAAAAGACGCAATGTTTTATATCTCCCTCATTTTGAATAATAATATAATCATCAATATGTTAATTTAAAATATTTATATTTTTTATTATTTCTACGCCATTTCATAGAGTATATTAGACAAACAATGCACAATTTTACATAATATTGTATATAAAAACAGTAATAGTCCTGTCTTTTACTTGCCTATTCTATGTCTATTGTTATTATTTATATGTATTGTTAATGTATGTTATGTGAAATAAATAAAAATAAATGTACGTATATAAATTAGAAATATGGTTTTAATTGTAGTTATTAAATTTCTTTGTTTTCACAAGATGCACGGACAATATAACTTTTAATAACCCTCGGTGCTGTCTATATAAACCTTTACTGTCGTTTCTCTTTTAATTTACAAATAATACAACACTTAAAACAATCCTTAACAATTAAGTCACTTTTATGAAAAGGTTATATTTAAGAAAAAAAGTGCCTTTATTATTATTGTGTGTAATGTTAAGAAAATATAGTAGAGGAGCCTTTCAACGTTTTTCATTCATTATAGAGGCATTATGACTTGTATTCAACGCCTCACTGTTATAAAGGAGAATAATAATAAACTACTGTGAAACATCTCAAATAATTCTTCATAAATTTATTGCTCTTTTTTATGTTTTCTTTTATATAAGGATGTGTTTTTAATTAATAATACAACAGTATTATGTGAATTTTAATTTGTATAAAGATAGAGTATTGATAAAATATTCAATTTATGAATAAAATAGTTAAAGAATAAGGAAAAGTATACGTTGTATACATGTTTCGATAGATAGTAGATATATGACAGTAGTTACAATGACATGTATTGTAAAATAGATGTATACATACTTTAATTTTGTTTTGCAAATACTACGACAACTCTAAATCCAGAGCTCTGCGTGCATAATTCAGGCAAGTGTGTAGCTGCTGCATAAAATATGAAGTGTTGTAGTTGCAGTTGTTTCTGTTGTGTTTTATAAAACCCAAGTTGGTAAAACATTTTTAATATAAACATATTAACCACGTTTTATAACCCATCACCCTTAAATACAAAGATGTTGATGATGTTATTATTCATCGCTCTTTAAATGATGATTGTCATTAAAAATGATACTAGGCAAGGTTGTACCGAGCTTAGGTAACATTTTAATAAATCTTTGATTCACCTCTAGATTTATGTAAATTTATTATATTATAATAGGACCTTTGTGAAACTAATAATTGCCAGTAAGAATCTTTGTAATGGCAATGATCACTTGATTATTTTTAAATGTCAAAACTTTCCGTATATTTTTTTTTAATAATTTTTTAGAATTTAAAAATTATAATTACTTAATAATTTTCTTAAATTGATGGAAATTATTTTTTCATTGGATGTTTTAAAATATAAGGTCTCTTTAATATAATTGTTTCTCAATTGAACATCGACTAATTTACATTTCTATGAAACATTCAGATGTCACGTTCACGGAAGTTCAGAGTGCTAACAGTGTGTTTACATTAATTAAATAGTATAGTGATAAATTCACCATTTATATTACAATAGTGTATATTAGGTGCTAACATAAGTAACCCACGACGTGGTAAGAATGTTATTGTTTGCTGCTTGAAAAGTATTTGATCTGTTGATGGATATTTTCTATTAAAGTATACACAATATAGTAGGTATAGAATCGTGATTATTACTGATTTAATAAAAACTAATACATTTTGCAATCACTAATATATTACATAAATAATATATTCAAATAACGAAAAATATAAATAAAGTGGGAATTATAATTAATCTCTTACATCTAAACTCTTAATCTATCTATCTCGGCGTTATAAAACCGTTTTAAGAGTTTTTAAGAACAAAACAGAGGAACACCATTGCACAAGTCTGAATCTGATGTATTAATTTTGTCACCAACATTAAAACCGCGATCGTTATAATACATTATTTTATTATAGATAAGTATATATTGAATCATTACTACAAAAAAATGTAAAAAAATGTAACATTCCTTTTAAATTTAAGAAAATTGAATCCAATGATATAATTAAATGTTTTAGGACCTTAAATATTAAGAATACTCCTGACTTAAGGGGAATATCTGTTAAGGTGATTGGCTCAATAGTGGACCTCGTTGCGCCTTACTTAGCGACCATTTTTAATGACTGTATTTCTTGTGGAGTATTTCCTGACCTAATGAAACACAGCAAAGTAATACCACTCTTAAAATCAGGCAATAATTCAGATCCGTCTAATTACAGACCAATATCAGTATTGCCTTCGTTTAGTAAAATATTTGAAAAAAATCATGCTTAATCAGCTGATAGACCATTTTAATAAATATAAATTGCTTCACCATAAACAGTTCGGTTTTACTAGAGGTCGCTCTACTACGGACGCCGGCGTCTTTCTTATAAAACATATATATGAGGCCTGGGATCAGTCACAGGATGCTCTTGGAGTATTCTGTGATTTATCTAAGGCTTTCGATTGTGTTCAGCATGAAACATTGGTCAGGAAATTGTACCACTATGGCATTAAGAACATTGATCTCAAACTCTTGATTTCTTACTTGTCTAATAGAATTCAGAAAGTAGAGGTGAATGGAAAAAGATCGGCTGGGGCTCCGATTGATATGGGGGTCCCTCAAGGTTCAATTTTAGGTCCATTTCTCTTCCTTGTTTATATAAATGACCTGCCTACTTTTGTAGACAAACATAATGAGATAGTATTGTTTGCTGATGACACTTCTTTAATATTTAAAATAAAACGGCATCAGGTAATGTATGACGATGTAAACAAGACTCTCTCTCGAATAGTGCATTGGTTTAGTGTTAACAACCTGTTGCTTAATAATAAGAAGACTAAACTTCTTAGATTTTCAACTTCTAATATTAAACAGGTGCAAACTAATGTACTTTTAAATGAGGAAGCGATGGAAGTGGTGGAATCCACAGTTTTTCTAGGAATCACTGTTGATGCTAAGCTACAATGGGGCCCTCATATAGCTGGATTGGCTAGTAAACTTAGCTCTGCCGCGTACGCTGTTAAAAAAATTAGATCCCTAACTGACGAGACTACTGCTAAGTTAGTGTATTATAGTTATTTTCATAGCATAATGTCTTATGGTATCCTACTGTGGGGTAGTGCTACTGATATAAATGCCATTTTCGTTATACAAAAAAGAGCTGTCCGTGCAATTTACAATCTGGGCCCTAGAGATTCTTTAAGAAATAAGTTTAAGCAAATTAATGTACTTACGGTCGCCAGTCAGTATATTTTTGAAAATCTTAAATATGTACATAAAAATACTGACAATTTTATTAAGCATAGTGATATACACACTATAAATACCAGGAACAAACACAAGCTCGCGCTACCTGTTACTCGACTTAAAAAAGTGAGTAAATCTTTCATGGGGCAATGTATACAGTTTTACAACAAAGTCCCAGCAAACGTTCAAGTATTACCATTTAACAAATTTAAGAGAATAGCTAAGGAACGTTTGTGTGCAAAAGGATATTACAATGTATTTGAATACTTAGAGGATAATGCACCGTGGGTATGAAGCGATCGCTGCCAGGCTGCTTCAAGATTATTTATTTAATATTGTGTAATGTATTTATGTTATTTAGAATTTAAGGAAAAAAAAAAAAAAACAAATCATGACAATCCCGCTGAGTTTCTGTCGCCAGCTCTTCTCAGGTCTGTGGAAATAATTTTCCGAACTGGTGGTAGCTTTGACAATGAAAAAATGTTTTGTATGAAACTTATTTTCAATAAAGATTTTTGATTTGATTTGATTTGATATAATATTTGGTATTAAGTATAAATATTTATAGCTTAACTAAGTATCATAAATGCATAAGAAGATTGCGTTAAAGTAAATATAGCTACTTTTCATATAGAGCTGGATAACATTAACCCCTTCCTTCCTCTCCCTATGCTCTAGTTTCCTACATCCTATTCCATTTCTCATGGATGGCACTCCAGTATTGTACTCGCACTCATATTTTCTGTACTCATACGTATTTACTATTTATTTTTCTGTTTATGTAGTATCATAAACATAAATCACATATATTACATAATAGTGAAATGAGAAAAATAGTTAAATTAAAAGCAAACACATTTATATATTGTTACGATTTATATCATAGAACTTCAAATAGTCGTTTTCAAATTTCTGTCTATTTATTATTTTGTTTGTTCGTTTATCGATGTAAAACTAGTGATCTGATTTTGATCTACTCTGACGTGTTTCCGAAAAATGATTAAAATGTTACTATATTTTTTTAAATCACAGAATATTTTCTTTAATTCAACACAAGAAAATTATATTTCACTGTTTAAAGCACAATTATATAAGATGACAAAGTTTTGTCCACGAAGTTTATCAATTCAATTTGTTATTAGTGTTATATCTTAATTCGGGACACAGTCCTATTTTAGTTTTACTTATATTTTTAAAGATCATCATTACTTTAAATTACAGTAATTACAAAAAAAGCAGGATGCATAGAGTAATACTTGATAAAGAGAGTTGTCTGAGAATAACCCATGAGTAAATTGATATTGCCTTATGTTTAAAGATTTCAAAATTCATAAAAACCAGAAGGACTTTAAGCTCTAGGATATCTTTCCGTTTTTTCTTTTGTTCTATGGTTTCAGTACACTGTCTCATGCTTCTAAATTGTATTAGGACTTCGTAACGCGAAGATAGTAGAAGATAAAATTTTGTTCTAAATACAGAGTCTACCGAGCATGAAATTATATCTTATTATCTTTGGCCGGTTGTTCGTTAACTTTCCATAATTGTTAAAAGATATTCAACATTTAAATAACATGCTAATCTATTCATTGGCAAAAAACCTGAAAATATTGAAGTTATCTCGGTAAGTTAACTTTATAATAAAGTAAACTAAAACAGTACAATTTATTTAAAATCCCACATTCAAAACAGTGGTTTTTTTTTGTATTATTATAATGGGAAATGTATACTTTATTTGAGCACACTTCTAAGATTTTCAACTAAATTGTATTGGAAAGATTAAAAGTATTGAAAATATAATGGCAAAAGTGATTTCTTCTCCAAGCAAAGATATAATAAAAAATAACTCAATCTCTGGAAATTTTATATATCTTAGAAAATATCAAATACCATTTGTAGTAAGTAAGTTTAAAATTAGAGAAAATTAAAATTTGTTTTTGATTTACGATAATAAAATATCTATATGTAGCTAAATATTAAAGTATTGAAATTGAAAATAAGTAAACTGATAACCTATCTACCGAATACCAATATTCAAAAAAAACCCTGATTGTAAATAAATTATTACAATCCTTATCAATAAAAATCTGACAATCAGTCTTAATAGAATCGAAAATAACCGGGATCAGCTTGAATCAATCTGATACTATTTCAATTAAATCATTGAGATAATATTTATAATAATATTTCCGTTATGCTTTCTTTGGTACAATTTATAACTGGCATTTTAAAGTGCCTGTAGTTATGTTACATGTTACTCATATAATACAATATGTAAACAAGACCGGGCGCACTGAGCTTTTAAATAAATTGGTTTAAGTAAAATATATCAAGAAAACACTTTCAATTTAAAATATTAATATTAATTGAATCAATCTGATACTTTATGATAAATTATTGACATGATATTTATAACAATATTTCCGCTAAGCTTTTCTTTGGTACAATTTATAACTGGCATTTTAAAGTGCCTGTAGTTATGTTACATGTTATTTATGTAATAAAATATGTTATAAAGCACTGAGCTTTTAAATAAATAGGTTTAAGTAAAATATATCAAGGAAACACTTTCAGTTTAAAAATGCCTTGCTTGCAATTTTAATCACTTGATGTATTTGTTTATTAACCAGATTTTTATTTGAGGTATAGAGCCTAAGTTTTGAAGTAAAGTATGTCTTTCAGCAACCAATCTCTTTCAGCTTGTATTCGAATGGCTCGATCGTTATAATACAAATACAGAAGATTTATAACTTTATATATATATTTAGATAACTATTAAGACACAGTAGTCACTTATCATTGTAAATGGTTTACCTGTTTTATACTTTCTAATTCTGTTTTCAATGACAAATGTTAAATTACCGCATGTATGTAGTTGTTTGATCTCGTATTTTAGTCCGAAAGTTCAAAATGTAATAAGCTTTTCGTAGTTTGCATAAAATTTGTAATGTAATGAAAGACAAAATTCTATTTAAGTAATTGTCGTTGTTGTAACAAAAATATTGTTTTTTTTTCCAAACAAAATCCTATAACAATTAAATTTCAAAGTAACACACACGTACAAAAGAATTGTACACATAGAAAAAATAAAGATACATTTTTTAGAATAATTGTTAACTTATGACTTCGATTATTGACCTGACCTGCATATTAGCTGGCTCAATTTGACCATAGCCCACTCTTTCAAAAGTAGTTGGAAGGATTGTAATGTGTGCGTTACATACGGCGAAGATCACAATATTAAAATATTTATGATATTGTTGTTTAAGTATGTAAGTTTTTGCATAATTAATTTGTCGTCCCTGATTATAATATAATATGTTATCTGCGAAAATGTTATCAAAAAGTACCTCATAATATATGCGTATTAAATACCTTAATAACTATTGTTAAATAAGACAAAAAAGTGGTAAACAGAATTCAATATTTTATATAATTAATGATTGATTTATTATAAATATATATATATAAGCTTTAGACACAAAGATATACACATTATTACATACAAAATTATTATAAAGAAGCCAAAAGTGATTAAACAATACATGCAAAGGCAGTCTTATTGCTAAAAACAACACCTGAAAGGATTCAGGAACAATAAATCTTAAATTATCTTAACATATGGAATAGTAGCATTTACTTTACATAAAACAATTCAAAATATATATGAAACCTATAGAATAATAAATAAGTAATGTATTTTTAATGACTTGAAACAACAGTATGTATAATTATATTGGAACTTAAATATATATTTCATAAATTTTTCTATTAGTGTCATATTTAAAAATTGTCAAAGCGACCATGATGAATTATTTTATAAGGTATTTATTTACTCAGTATTTTCAAAAACTCGAGAGTTAATGTGACTTGGCAAAAGGAAACTAATTCGATTTCAGGACTTTTATGAAGCCGCAGGAGCCTTCGATAAATTCAGAAATAATAAAAGATAATAAAAGAAAAGTGGCAGATAACAAGTGTATGGACGCCTTATTATTGTAAGCAATGAAATACTACTAAGGATTATTATAATATTGTTGTGTTTTGTTTGTGTTAATCACCGTAGAGTAGTAGACTAAACAATTACGGTATCATTACGTATTCTCGTAGGTTTGTCAACAGTTGAAGTGTTTGTCCAAGTATTTACATATCTGATTAAACGTGTATTCATAGGCCGCACAAACACAAGCTAAACACTTGCGTTATTAATTCCATTAGATTAATATTCAAAGTGTAAAAATTGTATTGACTAAGAAATTGTAATAAGTAAATAAATTTAAAAATTTGTTAAACTTAACTTACCAATTCTAAATTTTAATGCCAACGGTTCAGTTTCAATTAAACTAAGAATATTTACGCCTTTTTATTCATTTAAAATTTTTAGTTTGAATATGTTAGTCTGATTTTATATTTTGTTATTAAAGAAATAAAGTCTTAATTTAGAGTTAGAGTGTTAAACAAATTATAGAAGAAATCCAGTGTTTTGGAATAATAAAAAATTTATGGTTAGTTACTTCAATTCTACTAATATAATAAAAGCTTTGTGAGGATGTACATATGTATTTTTGTTAATCTTTCACACAAAAACCACTGAACGCATTTAGATAAACCTATGCGATAATTTAGCGTTTACGTCAGAATAGCATATAGGCTACAGATTTTTTGCATAACTTGACCGTCACGATAAGTATCAAGAAATTTAGAAAAAAATCCGTCTTCTGAGAGCTTTTCTCGTGAGCACTGTTTAAACCATTTGAACTGCATCAAAAATATTATACGGTACATTAATGTTTGGTTTAAATACTTTTAAATGGAAGTCCATTACAGCATACCTTATGTGTAAGCCATTATATCCGTAACATAACAATATAAAATTTTATATGATTTTTATCAAAATTAATACTTTTATCGTTTCTGAAATTGAAAATAAATAAATTTTGCTTTTATATATAATATAAGAATGTGTTGTTTAAGGTTGGATTACAATGTACAAAAATTGATGATTAATGGATAACGATTTAAGATATCAATATATTTGTTTTCTATGTAGACATACTTCTCTATATATAAAAGGATAGACTGTAAGACTATTAAAATTAAAATAGAGATCAAGATAATAAATGATATCAGTATCCTTTCCTACCTTCTTATCATTTAAGTTTTACTATCGAAATATTTTGTTATTTTGATAAATGACTAAAATGCTGTGTTAAGTTAATTAAATTGTTTGTGTATTGCCACGTATATGGTTTTTGTATATTATTCTCTTCTATTATTATTTTAAATATAAAAGGATTTTGCGAATAGCTGAGTTATGAATAATAATGAACTCGGTTGGATATTATAAAAGGTAATTAACAAGTGTCATTTGCGCACAAAAAATACTATGTTAAAACAACGTACAATGAAAACATGTAACTAAAAAAATATTTACTTAGATATTTTTTTAATTAATAATTTTACTACAACTGTGTAAAAATAATTTATATTTCATACTAATGACATCGTTCATAGACGAATTGCCGCGGTAACAAATTACCGTCGATTGGACACCGCTTTTGTTTTTCTGATATTTAATATTTGTCAACCCTTGATACAATTATGTTATTGGGGAAATTGATATTTAATGTAAGTACAAAAATGTATATTACGAATAAAATAGTATTTATTTTTTATTGTATAAATTAGTGACTCTATTGCGATCTTAAATAATTGTATTTTGTAGGTATCATCATCGGTAAGAAAACTTTAAAAATTTCTTATCAAAGAAAAAGAAAAAAATCTTTTTAATTAAATTTCAATAATTTAAAAGCTTTTAGTTATGATAATGACACAAGTTATCCGATCTGTATAATTGAGGCGTGAAACTAATAGGATCAAAGCACTTTGTGTTTTCATATACTTTTTATGTAACTTTTTCTCTGATTACTTTAGCGTATTCATTCTTATAATGATATAATTAACATTCTTATAATGATAAAAGTTACGAACAACTCGCCAAAGATAATAAGATATAATTTCATGCTCGGTGGACTCCATATTTTGAACAAAATTTCTCTACTGTTTTCACCTCATAAAGTCCTAACACAATTTAGAAGCCTTAGACAGAGTACTAATACCATAAAACAAAAGCGGGAAGATATCCTACAGCTTAAAGTCCTTCTCATTTTTATGAATTTTGAAATTTTTAAACATTAGGCAATATCAATTTACTCATGGGTTATTCTCAAACAACTCTTTATCAAGTATCACTCTTTGCATCCTGCTTTTCTTTGTAATTACTGTATTTAAAGTTATAGTGGTCTTTAAAGTAAAACTGTTAATAGGACTGTGTCCAGAATTAAGGTACAATACTAATAACAAATCGAATCTATAAACTTCGTGAACTAAACATTGTCAGCTTATATTGTTTTGCTTGAAACAGTGAAATATAATAATCTTGTTGTGAATTAAAGAAAATATTCTATGATTTAAAAAAATATAGTATAATTTTAATCATTTTGCGGAAACAGGTTAGATTCTTCCAAATCAGATCACTAGTTTTACATCGATAATTGAACAAAATAATAAAAAGACAGAAATGACTATTTGAAGTTCTATGATATAATATAAATCGTAACAACATCTAAATGTGTTTACTTTTAATTTAAATATTTTTCTCATTTCACTATTATATATGATATATGGGATATATGTTTATGACACTACACAAACCGAAAATTAAATAGTAAATACATACGAGTACATAAAATATGAGTGCGAGTACAATACTGGAGTGCCATCCATGAGAAATGGAATGGGATGTAGGAAACTAGAGCATAGGGAGAGGAAGGAAGGGGTTAATGTTATCCAGCTCTATATGAAAAGTAGCTATAATATTTACTTTAATGCAATCTTCTTATACGGGTTGCATTCATGAGACTTAGTTAAACATTACTGTCATAAATGTTTCGTCTTAAATATAAAGATATTTACTATTTCTCAACTGAGCTAGATAATTATTTATCAACTAATTGAATGATTAATTTTGGTTAAATTTCTAAGGATCTTTAAAACTTCCTTAAAAAATATATTCGTTCCAATTTACGTATTTTTAATAAGGAAACAGTTTTTTAGGTTTAACTCAAAATATTTATACTTAAAACCAAATAGTATACTGTTTATTTTAAAATACATATTTATAACGTTCGCGGTTTTAATGTGGGTGGCAAAATTAATATTTCAGATTCAGACTTATGTAATGGAGATCCTCTCTTTAGTTCTTAAAAACTCTTAAAAGGTTTCATAACGCCGTTACTTAATTACATTAATTACTATTAAAATTATACTTTCCACTTTATTTATATTTTTCCTTATTTAAATATATTATTTATGTAGTAAATTAGTGATTGTATTAGTTTGTACTAAAATATCCATCAACAGATCAAATACTTTTCAAGCAGCAAACAATGATATTCTTACCACGTCGTGGGTTACTTATGATAGCACCTAATATACTCTATTATAATACAAATCGTGAATTTCTCAATATACTGTTTATTTAATGTAAACACGCTGTTAGCACTCTAAACTTCCGTAAACGTGACATCTGAATATTTCATAGAAGTGTAAGTTATATTAGGTCTACAACTTTGTTCTCGCCGTTTTCCAAAAGATGGCGCTAGTGGCCAGTAATAGTTCAAATAAATAAATCACAGTTGTTTTCCATCAGTTTTGACCTCTATAAATATAACCTTACATCGATATTAGTTAATATTTGTTTGCGTCATATAGTTACACTTAATGAAATATGTCAAATAATAAACCGAATTCACGTCATTTGCGGGAGATTTTACTTTTTCATTTCAACATGAAAAAATCGGCGGCTGAGTCTCATCGGGTTATTTCAAGTACTTATGGTGATGATACTATTAGTGAAAGAACGTGTCGCGAGTGGTTCCAGCGCTTTAAAAGCGGTGATTTTTTTGTTGAAGATCGGCATAGCGGTGGCAGAGAAAAAACTTTTGAAGATGATGAACTGGAGGGTTTACTTATTAAGGACGTGCCAAACTCAAGAACAGCTAGCAAAATCATTGGGAGTAACTCCGCAAGCAGTATCAAAACGCCTGGAACAGCTGGGGATGATCCAAAAACAAGGATACTGGGTACCGTATCAGTTGAAACCAAGAGATGTTGAGCGACGTTTATTTGCTTGTGAACAGCTGCTTGAAAGACAAAAACGAAAAGGATTTCTTCATCGTATTGTTACTGGGGACGAAAAATCGGTGCACTACGACAACCCTAAGCGACGCACATCATGGGGATTGCCCGGCCACACTCCTACGGCGACACCTCGACAGAATATTCACGGATCCAAGGTCATGTTGTGTATTTGGTGGGATCAGCTTGGCGTAATTTATTATGAGCTGCTAAAACCTTCTGAAAAAATTACTGGTGCACTTTATTGAACGCCATTAATGCATTTGAGTCGGGCATTAAAAGCAAAACGGCCGCAATACGCTGATAGACACGAAAAAATAATTTTGCAACACGACAATGCTGGACCTCACGTGGCGAAATTAGTCAAAACGTACCTCGAAACACTGAAATGAGAAATTCTACCTCACCCGCCATACTCTCCAGATGTTGTTCCATCTGATTACCATTTATTTAGGTCGATAGCACACGGCCTGGCGGGCCAGTGCTTCGATTCTTTTGAAAAAGTGAAAGAATGGATCGATTCTTGGATCTTATCAAAGGATGAAGAATTTTTCCGACGCGGGATTCGTTTGTTGCCTGAAAGATGGGCCAAAGTAGTGGAAAGTGACGGACAATACTTTGAAACATAAATAAGATACCATTTTTTTAATATAATTTTTAAAAGTAAAAAAAAAACGGCGGGAGCAAAGTTATAGACCTAATATGTTAAAATTTACCAATGAAAAAACAAGTTCCACTAATTTAAGATTATTAATTTTTAAGTAATTATTAAGTTTTTATTCTATAAAATATTTTACAAACCACTATACGGAAAGTTTTCTCATTTAAAAATAATCCAAAGATCAGCAGTACAACAATTCTTACTGGCAATTATTAGTTTCACAAAGGTCCTATTATAATAAAATAAATTTACATAAATTTAGTGGTAAATCAAAGATTTCTTTTTAAAATGTTACCTAAGCTCGGTACAACATTTATATTTTTTAATGACAATCATCATTTAAAGAGCGATGAGTAATAACATCATTGTATGTAAGGGTGATGGATTATAAAACATGGTTAATATTAAACATTTACCTACTTAAGTTTTATAAAACAAAACAGAAACAACACTTAATATTTTATGCAGCAGCTGAACACACTTGCCTGAATTATGCACGCAGAGCTCTGGATCTGGAGTTGTCGTAGTATTTGCAAAACAAAATAAAAGTATGTATATATCTGTTTTACAATACATGCCATTGTAAAATATATCTACTATCTATAGAAACATGTAAATAACTTATACTTTTCCTAATTCTTTAATTATTTTATCCATAAATTGAATATTATATCAATAGTCTATCTTCATAAAAATGAAATTTCTGAAAATTGAATACTGTTGTATTATTAAATAAAAACGCACCCTTAAATAAAAGAAAACATTAAAAAGAGTAATAAATTTATGAAGAACTATTTGAGCTGTTTCACATTAGTTTCTTATTATTCTCCTATATAACAGTGAGGCGTTGAATAGAAGTCATGCCTCTATAATGAATGAATAACGTAGAAAGGCTCATCTGTCCATATTTTCTTAGCATTACACACAATAATAATAAAGGCACTTTATTTCTTAAATATAGGATAGGAAACTTTTTCATAAAAGTAACTCATCGCCTATTAATAGTTTTTTGCGATACTGCTTTTATTGTTAAGGATTATTGTAGGTTTTTTATTATTTGTAAATTAAAAGAGAGATGAAAGTAAAGGTTTATTTAGACATCACCGAGTGCTAATAAAAGTTATATTGTCCGTACGTCTTGTGAAAACAAAGAAATTTAATGAATACATTTTAAACAATGTTTTTAATTTATATACATACTTACATTAATTTTTATTTATTCCACATATGTACATAAATTAATTAGCTCTTTATACTTATTTTATTACCCTATTAAAATAATATACCAAGAAATAAATAAAGAATGTAACGAGCGAGTACTAATAACTAAAACCTAAACAATTTTCATCCTTTAAGAAGATTTAAACCTTCTTTGGAATGAATCCTGACGGAACAGGAGATCGCTTCTTACTTATCCGATATCCCACTTTTCGCTTCATTACTCTTTAAAACAAAGTACTTTTAAGAAATACTTACTGTACTTCAAGTATTTTTACACTTAAATATATAAACTATTTTAAACGATTTTCTTAAAATTTTTAACATTTAGCAATAAATATATTAAGGTGAACGTGTATCGAATCCATTTCAAAATAATGTAATTGAAACATTTACATAGGTATGGTATCAAATATATTTTTCTGTACGTAGACTGTATCTTTTAGAACGTTATAAAGGTCTCAATTCAGGGAGGACCCTTATCGTATACCAGGTGTATGTTTTTTATTCATCATATTGTATTGAACGTTTTTCTACTTTTATATACGGCAGTATCGACATGGTATGAACAATATATAAGTCATAAGTCCTCATAAACCATAACAAAAATGCAAGATACTATATTAATATTTAATAAATTTTGTTAAATATTACTGTATGTCTTGTTCTTGTCTTTCTTGTATGTACTTTTATGTCGACATTTGGAAGGTAACATTTTCCTAGTAAAATTTTCATATATCTATTCAAAGCAATTTATATTATGTATATTATATTTATTTCATATACCTTTCTTTTTTTTCTGGGTGTGGCTTTGATTTAAAATAAAACAATGATGAAAAAAGATGAAATTTGTTGTGTGTGAGTAAAACAACAACTGACGCTACCTGTAATACTTGTGGGTTATTTATTCACGTAACAAGCGAAGTGTTAGATTTATTTGCATAATTGATTAAATGTTTGTCAAACATTTGCCGAAAGGACAGGTGGGGAAGACAAGTCTATTACTGTTTTATATACAATATTATGTAAAATTGTGTATTGTTTGTCTAATTTACTTTAATGTCTGAAATGTCGCAGAAATAATAAAAAATATAAACTTTTTAAATTAATATATTGATAATTATATAAATATTCAGAATGAAGGAGATATAAAACATTACGTCTTTTTTTATTAATTACCGATTTATCAATATTAATAGGTATATTTTCTACATAATTATCTTTATTAGCTTTCAGGCGTGAAATATAATACTAATTTATCTGTATTATATTAGACGCCTGCAGTGTTTTTTACGTAAATAAGTAATAAAGATAAAGATAAAGAATAATAAAGATTCATTAAACATAAATATATATAAATAATTACTGTATTATTATAATACACATATAACTAAACCGTTAATAAAAAAATATGAGTAAAATGAAAGGCTCTATTATAGAAAAGGAATTCGTGACGGGCTGTTATATAAACATTTTATGTTTGTATTCCACATGTAACATCTAAAAAAATACAGTTCGTTGCTATGCAAGTAATCTAATAATAGTGAAATCACATTTTAGCCGTGCAGTGGATTTGTTTTTATAAATGCTTAACATGTTTGTTTCAGTGTTACATTTTTACCTAACGACTGCTTAATAGTCCTAAACAATCAAATTTAACTGTATAGTTACAATATTATATTTTTTTACTTATGCAAACATTTCTCAAACTATTTTCTACGTATTTAACCTAGCTTAGGTTTCCAATTTGAAGATATTTTCAATGAATATAAATATAATTTTTCTGTACTTTTTTTTATTCTGTAAAGTGTTAAGTCTCTAGCATTAGGTTATATTTACCTAATACAAAAATTATAGACATGGGATTTTGATACAAATTAAAAATTGAAAAAAAACTTCACAAAACTAATTTTTATTTAGATCTAACCAAGGTGACATTATCTGGCTAAGATCAATCACAATCCATGGATTTTGCGAATTTTGTCAAGATATATCTCTAAAATCCCTAAAAAATGTCAATATGTGAGTTTATATAAAGTATCAAATAGATAAATTAAATTTAACTAGCACCATTGTTCAAGAATAAATATTATTTTTAATTACTAAGGAGAGATAAGTAGTACATTATTAATTACTGTACTTTTTCTTAATCTGATTTTGTAAATGCTAACTTGTATTAAGCCTACAAAAGAATCGAAAAGAAATTCTTAGATCTTTAAGTGACTGTAAATATCTCCTTTATATTATGATTTCTCACGGGTCATGTTTTTTATTATATAAAGCTTTGCAAATCATTTTCGTAGCAATGGCGTGCTGTTTTAATACACGAGATGTATAATCTCTCACCTCTTTCCATCCACACTTTGCAATATCATCAGTGCAAGGCCGAGGTTTGCCACGTAATTATATGTTTCTAATATTAGCAATCTCCGTATAATACTAATATTGCTGCTCAATAAAAAATACTTTAGCATGAAATAGTTATATCGAAGTCTGCGTGAAATAAATACTTCGATTATTAGCTGTAATTGTTATGGTATATTTATTAACGTTGCTCAAAAATAAAACTTTTTATAAAAAAATATTAATATTAAACGGATGCTAGAAATCAATCAAAAACAATGGAAGGAATGTATTCCATCATCAACAATATTTACACAGATTTTAACGAATGAATAAAGTTGATTTCAGGCACCAAAATACGAAATAATCGAATAAGCGGGAAAGGCTCTCGAATCAAATCGTTCCAACCCGACGATTCTCGATTAAGATGGCGTAATATCGGAGTCAATCGTAAACGCAATCGTATGGAGTAATCACTTCTTAACACATCCTTGGTGATAGCAGATTGCTGCTATAAAATTAAACATTACTTACTTATGAATCTGATAGTGTTATCGTGAATAATAAATTATATTTTATTTTGTGTTAGCA
This sequence comes from Melinaea menophilus ssp. n. AW-2005, assembly GCA_918358695.1. Lineage (NCBI taxonomy): Eukaryota > Metazoa > Arthropoda > Insecta > Lepidoptera > Nymphalidae > Melinaea > Melinaea menophilus. Next base: position 1,127,030 of record OU911052.1, read on the forward strand.
GTGACTGTGACCTTTCTGTTTATATTTGTTATACCCCATGCTAGGAACATTATATATTATAAAATTAAGGTAAGTTTACAAATACTAAGCAAAATATTATAATATCTTAATTATGTTTGAAAAGATCTATTAACATGTTTAGCTATGTTGAACTTATCTTCATTGTTCATAAAAAAGTTTTCAAGACGGGTACCGCTCGAACTTACGACTGAGCTATCGTCCTGTTACTCAGCAAAAAATAAATAATTAATGCCATAGCAACATAACTCACTCAGCATTTACTGGTCAGATAACAATATTGCGTATTTATCATACAACGGGAAAAAATATACATAAAAAATACAATAAATTCATTAAATAACTTATAATAAGAAATATAGTATATTGTTATAATAATGTTTAAAATGTATCAAACACAGGATGGAAGGTTTCCCAGAGGTCACCGATTCTACCCGCCCATGTAGATTCTGTATTTATAAAAATAAAAAATAAAAATTAAATTATTATTAAATACAGCCTTAAAAATAATATGCCAAGTCTTGCCCTCCCAATACGATCTGTATTTGACTTTGCAACAGCGAATAGTCTATCCCAATTGGTTGTTACGCTTACTCTTCTCCGGCTTCTGCTTCTTCTACTGATCTTCTGCTGGCTACATTTTCCGAGTAACTGTTAAGATTCCCTGACCGTTGCTTTGTACGGAGTCTAATTTGTTTAAAACACTGAATTTGCACAATATCTGTAAACGAACTCGTCTGGCACAACAGGTCCACAAAATAAAATTAAAAATTGTGCACGCGATATGAAATATTCATAATTTCTTAACAACTATTGTATACTATAATATACTTCAATAAACATTTAAAAAAATAATTAAACAATTACATTTTGCTGTCTGCAATATTTTTTTATATGCAACCTCTGAACCATTCCAAATGTTTAATGATTGACTGATTCCTTTAAAATACTATGTAAAGCATTACATCGGTCATAATTATTCCACGGATAATATAATTAATGTCATTTTCTTTGTTATTATAGACGTTTATAACAGTTTACAATGTAAGTTTCTAAAAAAAAACTGTTGTTAAAAAATTATGCAAATAATCTAGCAAGTACTCTTATATATGTTATTATATTTATGTAGAGCTTAGTTAAAAAAGAGTTTTTCAAAAAAAAAAAAAATTCTCAAATATTTATTGTTTTACTTTCGACCATGTTGTACTTGTTACTTTGTAAACATTTATCAATTTGAAATTGTAAACACGGAAGATTTTGAAAAACTATTTACTGCAGGTATCTGTGAATTTAAAATAAATTGCAAAAATTCAACTGCTGCTGCAGTAGAACCTTAACATTACAGCTCTATTTTATGAGTTCTCACAGGCTTAAGCTGTAGTTTTCCTAAATCTTTCCTGATACTTGTAGGGTTTATGTTTATAATGTAGCGAATGGAATTGATATTTTTGTGAGAAAAAAATATACTAATACAAAAAAAAGTATGCTTAGAAAATTTATTAATTCAGTAAATGGACATGAAAGGAAATAGCTTTAAAACTGGATTATATAAAATAAAACGCACGCAACGAATCGCAGACTTGTTTAATATGTTTTAACGTTAAATTAATAATAATTACAATTATTTTATTGTTTTGAACATCAATTTGGTTTTCGCTGTGGTCGCTCAGATGGTGTTTCTCTACCTTATGCACCGTTGGGCAGCGGTTATCGAAAGCAAAGAAGATGGTCTTAGAGTTTGTCTGGATATGGCAAAAGCCTTTAATCCTGTATGACACCAGGGTCTTCTTTCGAAGCTTCCTTCCAACTTTTTTCATAAGGTGGAGCATACAGTTCGTTCTCGGCGTTTTTTGTTCGAACCCCAAGTCCGTGAATGGTGGTATAGCTCAAGGCTGCGTGCTATTCCTATTACATGAATGTTATAAAAAAAAATATTTTGCAATACGTACAACAACAATTTGTACATGACACAACAGCAATGAAGAGCTTAATGAAAAAAAATTAAGATATTGTAACGCAAAATCTTAATACCGTAGTTATAATGAATCCTAAAATCCTTTCGCATTATGCGTACATTTATGTATGTAGAAATAACATAATAGTAATACAATAAGTCTAAATAACCCCTCATGCAAGTGCTGACCAAGTAACGACTCTATTAACTTTGGACACACGCAAACGTTCCATCCAGGCTAGTATGCTTTATTGTAATAAAAACTTTTGCTTTAAAATAAAACATTTTTTGTAAGGTGGTACAAGTAAAAAGTAAATTAAGTTAATTTGTATCATAATAATAATTTATCTATAACTTTTTATTCAAGTCTACGAAGTCTTCATTTTAATTAAAAGTTATTAAGTGTACACTGTTGTATCTGTGTAGGTGTAATAATTATATACTAGTTATATAACTTGTGTCTTGCTCACGGTGGGGTAGAACGTGGCAGTACCAGAGAGTACATTGTATATACTTACGAGTAATACAGCTAGATTCACTAACCAGAGCAGACGTGTCATTGCCGAGCGTGTCGAGTGCATGTTTATAAGTACACGTTGTGGTATAGCTACAACATACACTACAGATATTTACGAGTATAATATATCAAGTGTCTGAAACAGGTAGTATTTATAATTATGTAATAGAAGACAAAAATAAAAATTGTTTACTTGATGTGTAATAACGTGTTAAATAAAAGACACTACCAGAATCTTTTAAAAATTTATCTTTTACAAATATGCATTTATTATTTTTTTACTGCTGATTTTCATACTTATGACCTAGAACAGTGTTATAAATCAACATAAATATTATTTTTTTTGTTTCTTTGGAGCAATATAAAGAGTTTTTTGCCTGGACAAGATCTTGATATTATATTACACTTATGTAATAAATGATTTTATATCTATTGACATATTTTTTCTATAGTGCCTTAACATGATGTTTATAAACTTTAAGAGATTAATACCTTTTTAAAAATGAACACCTTTTTAAAAATTATTCATTTATTAAATAATAAGCTACACACTTTTGCAATCTGCTCCTCTACACTTGCTATTATCGATGATTAGACAAAAAAAAATGTATTTTACAACCCTATTTTAATATGAAATATGCATCGAAATTAAAGTTCTGGTTTTATTCCATGTCAAATAATTTAATGATTTAGAAAAAATACACTGGCTTCATATCAATATCATCAAGCTACTAATAATGTTAATGTTCTTTTTAAAAGACATATAAAAAATAGGAGTAACTTTAATATATAACCCTTATAATGATAATTGACAATTTATAATAATATACTTTTATTTTTATCTTAACCATGTACTATATATATAAAACTCGCCATCTACAATATGAGTTATGAGTTTTCCAGAGTGTCCTGGAGAACTTGAACTTTGCTCTAGTGATTTTCCGTTTGAAGAATCTGAAGGAATGGATATATTTCGTCTGCCTATTACCAATATATTAGTCTCCTTGTTTGGCGACTGCTACAGTCCTAACAGATACATCAAACCAAGGCCGCGTTCTGCCATCAAGTGGTACTACAGAGTTTGATACAAATAGTTTCATGTTCTGTAGTATCACATCAGCTACAGCCGCAGCGCAGTAAGAAAGTATTGCTACAGTGTAAGTAAAATAATTATTATATTAAAACCTAAATTATTTCTATTGACAATACGCTTTCTACTATGAAAACAGTTATTTTCTTCTGCATTCCTACTTAATTTCCGTTTACAAATATCTTCCAAGATGCTTGTATATATCTTAATAACTTTAAACCGAGCTTAAATTTCAATTAATAATTTCATTTGGCTTACATTAGTAGAAACAGTAGCCGATATGCAGGAAATTTAATGCCTGTTAGGCAGTCATATGCCATCGAACTGATACCTGATTTTTCTATAGATCCTCTTACTCATATTCGAGCACAAGTGAATGTACCACTTCTTTCCGCCAATTCGGAACTATATTAATGTGGTGCAATATGTAGCCTTGTCTCATTATTCACTAAAGGAGGTTATCTTATGGCTGATGTGCTCCAAGGTCAATAAATTTAGTAATAAATTCCTTACCTTCTCATGCTTCCTTATATGTTAATTACACACTGATTAATTATTTCAATTCTGTGCAAAATTGTAAAAATGTAAGACTCCAAAAGTCTCATTTATCTTAGAACTCTCAAGTTAATCAAGTTTATTTTTGGAATAAAGAAACTTGACCACAGTACTTATTATCGTAGCTTATTGGACTTGTAATTTGCTTTCATATAAATAGTCATGTTTTATGTGTTATTTATAACGTTCTCTATAATCCAACATCTAGTCTCATAATGTCGAGTCTCCTTGTAGGCCGCCTCTTAGAACGATCCTCAAATTACTCGTATATAAAAGTAAGATTTATTTCCATTCTCATACGGTTCAATTGGGCCGTGAGATATGAGGCTGATTAATATACTTAGTGAATAATAGTATTAATCCAGCAAAAGGAAGCACTATCATAAATTGATAGCACTGATCATAATCAGCTTTTTAACCAAGTGACAAAAGATCCCCTTATATCTTTATTTTACCCTAAATTACTTCCTAAAATCAATGATGTTCAATTGTATTTTGAACCTAGGAAAAATAATCCACCATGAAAATCTACACAATACAAGATATATTTTGCAACTTATTGAAATATTTCTTCGGTCGATTGAAATTCTTCTTTCGATTTCAATTTATCTTCTACCGCCAGCCAAAATGACCTAATTAATTAAAAGTTTAAAAAAATACAGTTCAGTAAGTATTACACTGAAGAATAAATAAAAATACATAAAAATCAATGTTTTTTTTGCCATGTCTCTCTTCAATGTTACCTTTTCACATAATATCGGTTACAAGTTTCAAGAACTATTCAACCTTGTTATTTTTGGATATTATTCTAAAAAGGTGAAATATATGAAATTTGTTATTTTATGAGTTGTATACTGAATATAATAGAAATTAAAGAACTAACAAATTTAACAACAACAAAACTAATTGTATTCAGGAAAATTGTAAGTGAATATTATTCTTAACTACATAAAACAATTCATTTAAAACAAAAACCTTAACCGTACCTTGTTTGTTAAGAATTATTAAAACGATCTGTCAGTACTCAAAACAATTCTCCCACAGGTATTGTGCGGGGTTTTTAGTTACACTACAGCCGTTATTTAGAGAGGTTGTTGAATAAATTACAATGATAATGAACGAGAGCACAATTAAAGCTTTAAGAATATAAACACTTAACCAAAGTTTCTTTTCCTAATATTGACGATTTGATTTAATCCATCTTCATTTGAATAGGCTTATATCAAAATATAGAGTCCTCTCATTTTGTATTAGAAACAAAATCAAAATTTAACCCACTAATGAGTCATCTTTTTAAATAAAATTTTAAGAGATTCGACAACAATTAAATTTTTAAATACAATTTTAAGTGTTGTTGTTTTCATTGTTCTTTTCGGGTAAGAAAAAAAGAAAATCTTATTGTAAATATTTGTATTATAAGTTTTTAAACGAAAACTATTATAAATATTTAAAGGGGTATTTAGTTTAACGAATATATTATTGTCGTATATATGATGAAATTTATATTATGGAGGTGGTAAAAGTGGAAAGACAGCAGCATTATAAAAGCTGACAACGCTTAAATCTACGATTTTTAAATTCTAGGTCGTGTGAGGCGACACCAGATTCGTGCGGCGCCTTTAAAGATGAAGGTACTTTAAGGAACCATGCATTGTCTTAGTCTCAATTATATTTTAGACAACAAACATTTAACCTTATAATTTACATTTTATACACGTATTATATTATAAGTATTATTGCCTATATATATTTTTCATGGTATAATATTTTGTAATGTGGGTAATGCAATAATATCATTGTTTATATAATTATTTCATTCTAGTAAAACTACGTAATATAAATATGTTAAAATTTATTATTATTGTATTCATTAGATTTAATAATTTACATTCACTTAAAATAATTGTTATAATTATACATACTATATTAAAGTGGTAAAACTAAGTTTTCGACTTGTTGGCAGAAGCTATCTTCGATATTAAATGATTATGTTTTAATAATTAAATATATTAAAAAGACATTTGGTCTGAATTATGGTTGCTATAAATATATTTATAAATTTAGTATCTTTCAAAATCACTATTTTGTTAGCATTGAACTTATTGAAATGATTAAAGTTTTCGATTATGACAAAATGCTATAAATGGCCGCTGACTGTAGCTGTGATATTGGTGTAAATACAGCAGCAAGACCGAATTTCATTCTCAGTAACATCCGTACTGGATATCTGAGAAGCTAAGTATTTTTATACTTATATTAATATTATAATTTTGTGTTTATTAAATCTATTGTGTAAAGAGTTGTGAAATTTTTAATTCTTTTATTAAACGTATATTTCATTCATACTTAATAAATATGTTATTTGGTATTGATTTCTTTTCCGTTAAATAAGCCTCAAATAATGTACATTTGTATGTTTTCTATTTACTAAACAGTGTTATATAGCTTGATTAATAGATTATCTTAATTCTTTCAGCCATGCTTAATTGTAGAGTCTTAAATAATCTAACACGAGTGATTTCAATAAGCAAATACTATTCCTTGAAATTGGCAATAAACGCCCACATTATGTTCACTACAATTTTAAGCAAATATACGAAAAAAACTCATCGATAAAAGAATATATTTAAGGATATTATTTTTTTTTTCATAGTAGATTTAAAAATATATTATATATTCATTTATTTTTATAGAATAAGAATCTGAAATGTTCTTATAATATCCAAGAAACTCTTTGAAACTTAAAAATATCTTAATCACAATTATAACAGAAATTTAAAACGTTTTAAAATGTCAGTACAATTGTAAATTGTCGTCATCTACAAATACCTATTATAAAAAAATAAATCGATTATATTATACCTATGTGTGATATTTTAAAAAAAAGCACGAAAATATTTGTATTACAAATGTTGCATTATAAAAATATAATCCGCATTTTCTTCACTTCTAATTTATTTTCTTGAAACTTCGTTAACGTTATCGTAACAAGATAAATCGAGTCGTTCCGTACGCCATTAATTTGACATTGGTGATATCTATCAGTAATTACTAGAAGAGAAAATAATTTATCGAAGCTATATTGAAAATGATATTTTAGATTTACTTAACACCTTTAGATGTATAAATTGCTATCCAAGACCCAAAACAAATGTATTGTCAGCGTCAAGTAATAAATGAAAAATATGCATTGAATGTATCCATGTGTCATCGCGAGTTTTTCATAAAAACTATGATAAAAAATCACTATCACGTCATAAAATAGAATGAAAACAAAACAAATCATCAAAAAATACATGTACTAAACCATGGAATCTTGCGAATTGCTTTTAGTCGTTCTAAATTGCAAAATCAATTTTGCAAGCGTCAGGGTTGGGTATATTTTATTTTGTAGATTTTACATTTTCTACTGTATATATACTTTTAAAAAATACTTTATTTAGACTTCAAAATGGATTGTGGGTGAATAGTTGAACAGAGCAGCAGTTTGAACAGAACTGCTCGCGGTTGTACACGTTCTCGCGGTGTCCTATTATGACGGCGGCAGCCGTCTGGTATAGTTAGTGAGAGTTTCATATAACCGTCGCCTTCCTACCCTGGAATGCAGCGTGTACTCATTATAAGTTTCAAATGTTAAAAAAAATTATAAAAATGTAGTAGTTGCACTAGAATCACAAATATTGAAATCCTTTCCACCATAAAATAACATTTTCTACTTATTACTTTTAACGCACTCGGTTAAATAATTTGTATAGTAAATTTTTTAGCATTATGTCACTTAAATACTATATGTAACCTGTAAATATCCTAGAGTACACAAAATTAATGAAATGCTGATAATGTTCTTTAAATATGAAACTATACTACACTAAACTTATATGACGACGAAACTACACGAAACTTATTTGACGCCAATGGTTTTGTCATTTTTTAAGATTTTTATTTAATGAAGATGACGCCATGAGAAGACGCCACGCAATAACTTTAGAGTTATAGGGTATTTTTTTTAATAACAAAAAAATGGGTTAAAAATATGTAACTTCTGCTTATATAATAGTTTATGTATTTTTTGGATTAAAAACTGTTTTAAAATATTGCAGAAATTACTCACTGGGAACACTACAAGAGGAGATTGATTATTCATTTTTGATAGCCATCAAATATTGCGGAGGCAGTTTTATACACGAAATCTATACTAAAAAATGTAGTCAACAGTTTTTTTTATATTAAAACTTGAGACCAATATTCGTATTCAAAATCAAAAATCTGCTTATAATTAATTATACTTTAAGGAATTTTCTAAGGCTTGGCAAAGATTTAAATTTTGGTTCAACCTTCAAGGGATGTTAATTTTGTGTGCTTGTCATTACACAGTTTAATGTAAAACAAATGGGTAACTTTTATTTAAACAACGTAAGTATTTTTATTTCAAATTATAAATCGATTGAAAAAAAAAAACACAACAATGAAGCTCTCCTGATGTATAATTGTTGTACGGGGTTCATAAAAGATGATAGAAGGTGAAATTTGTCGGTGACATATTCTCCTTTTGTTGTTTGTTGTTTTTATAACTTTAGAAATACATACATTCATTATTATTATTATTGTTTTATTTTTAGAAGTAATTTAGGAAATCCTGTAATGTTTATGCATCTTATAATATGTGTATGATTTTAGAATTACAAATTAAGCATATTCTTAAATGTAACTGAAATTTTCATGTTATGTGGAATTAAGAATTATATTAGGAATAAGAATTTTATCTGTCTTACGTCGATTAAAGTAATCATATATGAAAAATATTTTATAATAATTGTTTCATTTATTTGCAAGACCATGAAATTTTAATATTAATTCTTAAGATAACGTTGTTGCTTTCTGAACTAAACTATATAAAGCATATAAAATTAAACTAAACCTACCCCTGTTTTTATAATAACTCGTCCCTAAGTCAAAATAGTGCTAATTCTTAGCCTTGTACCTTTAATTGTATGATATAACCAATAATTAAAGTATAAAATAAATTATTAAATTTTAATTAGTAGAATGCTTCGTGACCGTAATTTCATCGTAATATTTAACTGTCAATGTTTGGAATTCGACATCATTCAACCTCTATTATCATTGCATACATATTGTTACTGATTGACAATGAGTTGGTAACATATGTTAGTCTGAGTAATGTTTTCTTTTATTAATTGAATTCATTTCCACATTTCATACTAAACTGTAGTTTTCGTAAAAAGAAGTATAACGTTTCACGTATTGAAATATAGATAAATAGTGCAATGAAGATATTTTAGCATTTAAAAAACATGATTTGACACAATCAAATTATAAATAGTGTGTGGTCTTAACCAGTTATCAAAATAGTATAAAAAGCAATCAGATAAAAATAATACATTTATATTGATAATTATGTTAAATGTAATTTTACTACCAAATTACATAGTTATTTGCATAAGCATGAATAAATATAAAAAATGAAGTGATTATAGAATTTATATATTATATATATAAGATTATCTGATAAGAGATAAAGACTCTCTCCAGCAAGATCATTTTCATAAAAAAAAAATAGTAATATTGAAACGACGACTTGAAATAAACTATAATTAAGTATTTGAAGAATCGAAAAGAAGAAGAAGAAAGATAAAAAACGTGTAAATTAACTAAATAACTTTTATAGTTTAATTATATGTATAAAAAATACACAAAAATATATTTAAATATATATTATTGTTAATGATATTTAAAAATAAAATTAAAAGGGAAGACAACGGATATATAATTTGATTATTTTTTGTTTATTGGATGTATCTAATTATATTGTATAAATTACGTATCAATATTACTTAAAGATGTTAATTGTGAAACTACTACAAAGTTAACAATAAGTATGTATTTATATTATTTAATATTAACTTTAAGTTCAGGAACGGATGAAATGTACATAATTTGCCCTTAAATATTTTCTCATATACAATAAAAACATAATTACGTTTTTTTATTTTTGTTTTGGAATTAAAAGTATGTCCTAGAATTTTCTAAATTGTCAGCAATGTACCTGAAATAAAGATGTAATGAGAATGATAAAAGAATGAAAACTTTATAGCAAATGAAATGAGGAACCATTAATTTTTTACTACAGAATAAATAATACGTAAAGAGTACAATGTTTCCTGAAATGTACCTTATTTTGTAAAACCTCTAATATAAACTAGATTTCCGTAACACATGCAGTATTTAAATATATTAAGGTACAACCCCGGAGCAAATCAGTGTACAAGTGGATAATAAATAGCAATAAATTTTACAAAGTTTTTATACTTGAACAACCAAAGTATTTTGCAACATAGAAAACTTTATTTTACATGAGCGGTATTAATTTAAACATAAACAGGACTAAATCATTTAAAAACGTGACAAATAAAGCTTTTACGTTTTCTATGATTAAACTGGATCAAAGGCCCGAGATTTTTTTGATAACATGAAAGCCCGTAATGACAGCAATAGGATCATTTTCTCTATCAGTGCGCTGAAGCGTAATATCAAATCAGATCAAAGTACATTAAAGCAGAGTGTCTCTTTGTGAGTGTTTTATTTAGCTCTTTGATTCTATTGACAACATCAAGCACATAATTGAATTGAAAATTAAAAGCAATAGAATGAAAACTTTTTTTTTATTACAGAAATTCATATTGTTTGCTTTAAAAAAATGTTTTTAAGAACCATCGTGATAAAATGTGTAATTCATGGATTTCTTGTTTCGTTAAAACATTTCTCATTTAATCCATTTAATAGTACAGGATCTGCGGTCTAATTCCACCATTTACTACTAGCTAATTTCTCGTATATATAATATATTCAATTAAAAGAGGCGCCTAACTTTTTTCAACTGTGGTAGCTAGCATGGGTAGAAATTATAAAATATGTTGATTTGACGATTGCTAAAAAATTATTACTAAATGTATTTTTTGAGTTAAATTGTAAAAAAATGTTCGTTGTATGGAAACTATGATTTTAAAGTGTCATATCTTGTTGTGTCCTGTCGTGTCGTGTCGTATACAATATCGTTTATTTGGTAATATTTTAGTTTTTCAAACTACAAAAATCTAAATTTGCCGATTAATTACATTTTATTAATAACTAACTAACTCTTAATAAGCCTACTAACGTGTTATTAAAAACTCAAGTATTAATATCGGTGTAAGTAAACTATAACTACATTAAAATAAAAAAAAAGGTCACGAAAACTTAGACTGATTATAAAATAATAAATCATTAAAATGGAACGTGGATCCTAAACTATAAGAAGGGATTCTCCATAAACTATCAACTTTTTATTATGATCGCATAAAACCATATAATGGGCTTAGCTTAAAAATAAACTTTATTGCATACATACTTGTAATATTATAGTGTGTTTGTCTGCTGGTAATAAACAACCAACATTTTAATATCATCTGGAACATTTAATCGTTTATGAAAAATGAAAATTTGGAAATAATTTATTGATTTTGTTAAAAATCGTGAAAGTCCCAATTCTTTGTTTTTCGTTGTTTTTCTTACAATATACTATATGTTTTATATGTTAACCAAACCCAACATATTTTGCAAACAATTTATCTTGTTGTGAATACATTTATAAACGTACAGTACAGTAAAAATGAGTTTTTGCCTTAATAAGAATAAAAAAATAAATAAAGGTGGTGCGAGAGGCTGATCCAGTTACATTGTGAAATGTAAGCTAAAATTGAAATGAGCTCGACAACTCTTATCTCCTTCCGTTTAGTAATACGTAATATTAAGTCGAATACTAAAATTAACCATATTGAATTATCGCTACCTCACATACACATACTTGGCGTCGAAATTCTACACCCTAAAATAATATTGTTTTGTGAACATGCACATTAAAATGTTGTCGCCGAGAATCATTTAAGGATATATACATATTAATATTAACTTTAAAATGTTTCGAATTATAAGTAGGTAGAATTGAATAGATTTGAAATGTTTTATTTAAATTAGAATAAAAAATATTTTTATTTTAATAAAAAGACATTATTATAAATGTATTTTATATCGTATTTCATTTTTTTATTATTTATTGCTACAAGGTCGTAAATATGAAAAAATGGATTTCAAACATAACTTTTAAGGAATAAAAAGGAACTCTTAGAGTTTCTTTATATTTAACCAACTGTCCATTTAACTAATTCTAAAACTCTTACTATTAGTTCGCTGTAATTCGGCATGAATTTTTCTATTAATTCATCAAATTTAAAGGAACATGTGAAACTATATAAACTTGCAGTCAGTTCAAATGACAAGTCGAATCCACTTTCTATTTTTCGAGTAAGCTTTTTATTCTCCATCATACCTCTTTGTTTTTAAAGGTGTCAATGTCTCTGCAAATAACTTAATTCACTTTCATATACTTGGACGAAGGTAACCACTTATCACGTCTTCTGAAAGTAGTAGAGGTATCTTAACTGGACTAAAATATTAATATTGCGTGTCTATCGTTATAAGTAATCATGTAACTTGATTCATTTAAACATGGTAAAAACATAAGATCTATTTATTGAGCCTTTGTATTTTATCTTCATTGAAAACAGTACCGATAGAAATTATGTTGGATTGTGTTACGGTAATCAATATTTTAGAAGGTAGGTTTTCTGGAATCATGTACTACCTATATAAAATTAGTGTTTTATATGAAAAAAGTGAAATGAAAAAGTATTACAATACATTTCTCTTGATGAAATATACTTACATATATTATACAATTATTTTCTATACACTTTCATGACATTATAAGTATTTTATTGATCTCCTTGATGAATAAAACAATCAAGATAACAATGATTTAGCTGGATCACTGAGGTTCAATCATTTACTATTATCGTACATTATTCATTTCATAACAAAAACGACACGATTGAAAATTTCCTTGTTATTGATACAATTGAAAAATGTAACACAGCATAAATTGCGTATTTTTTGATGTGCTTCACTTAATTAAGCCATTTCTCGGCCACTTTTATTTTTCCAATTTGTTTTAATTAAAATTATTTTATCACTCACATTGGAACTTGATACTAGTATTGACGTAGTTTGTGATGAGTTTACTATCACAATCATTTTAAATTCATTATCATTATCAATGCTGTGCGTATATGTAAGTTAAAATTTTCTTAACTTCATACAAATAAAAAAAAACATATTTCATCAAAACGCTAATTTCACATGTAAAGAACTAATATTTATTATTATTTATTAATTTATTTATTTATTTAGCTTCACGCCATATCCCTTGCGGGGTAGCCAGAGACGACGGAGCGCCAAACGCTACGGTCCCTGCATCCTCTCTTTCGCCTCGGCCACAGACATCGACCTCTTCATACATGCCCTCCGGGGGGTCCTCATGCTTTTTACGTGACCTTCCTCCAGTATCATAGAAACTGTGTTTTCGAAGGTCACTCGAGGCCTCCCCCTATCTCTCTTACCGCTCACTTTTCCTATATAAATCTTTTTTACCATTCTTTCATCACTCATTCGTTCGACGTGCCCAAACCACCTGAGCACGTTCTTCTTCATTCTCACCGTGACATCTTCGCTAGTACCTGCCATTCTGTGAATCTCGTCATTGCGGATTCGATCAGCTAGACTGACTCCGCATATTCTGCGAAGAGATCGCATCTCCACAGCATTCATCTTTCTTACATTCTTCTTCTGTGTTACCCACGTTTGGCTGTCGATAACAGCGTCGGTAGCAAAACTGCATTGTGTACAGCCAAACGTGCAGCTATGCTGACGTTTTGCCGTCTCAACAATGCGGTCAAAGCACCGTTGACTCTGTTACCGGCAGCAATACGCCTTTCCACATCCATTTCGTGTCTTCCGTCTCTGCTAAACATACTTCCCAAATATACCACTTCATTCACATGTTCTATTACCTTATCATTTATTATTAAAAAGTTAAAAAAACTCTTTAAACATCTGATTTGTATATCTAACCACGATTAAAGCTGAAGATTTCGGAGGAGTTACTGACGTCTTCCGGGTGTGCTTTGACGCTATGCGGTAGTAATTCTAGAGGACAAACTTTAACAGTTCCCGGAGCCACCTGCCCACGCACGATCGGTGGTTACAGTGAGGTTCATAGTGGGCATTCAGCTAATGCGGAGAGCCACACATAGGTCGTTGGCTCCCCACGAATGGCGGGTATTTTGATCGTTTGATACAGGATTAATGCAGATTGGGTGAAAAAAGGGCAGGTCACGTAAATATGTATGACTCTTTTTCCTAAACACTAAACGTGTATATAGAATGGAGAACCTGTGACTTGTCGTCTTGTACGGATTGGAATGCTAAGGTTAAATACCTGAAGGACAAGTCCCTGATGCTAAATTATGAACGTTAAGATAGATGTGAATAATACTCTTGTTCTTAATGACTGATGCAAATTTTGTTTTTTATGGCATATATTTAATCATATATATCAGTATTGAATTGTTATATAAATATAAATAATTTTTTTTATCTACTACTGATGGAATTACCTCAATGATTGGGTGAGTGGCACTATTCATATTTTATATGTTCTACTGCTGTAGTTACTTGAGTGATGCGGTGGGTGATACTATTAAATCAATATATTTTACGTATTTTTGCAAAAATAAAAAAATAATCTCAACTTTTCAGTCTATTTGCAATTTTAACTGTTTTAAATTAATATTTACTATATCAAAAATCATCAAAACTTTTTATAATAGTAATCTTAAATACAATAAATATATAAGACAGTCAGCCAATTTTTATTATATTAATCATTGTAATCTGAGAGGTAAATATATTTTATCTACATAGCAGCAAACCAAGTTACTTTATTTATTATTACGATAAATGTTCAAATATTTTTAAATTTATCGAGATATATTTATATCCATAATTTTTAAAGTCAAATTATAGAATTTATAGAATCCAAATAAATACCAATAAATTTTCATTAAAGTAAACTAATAAACACTTTTTATTTTTTTCTACCAGTTCTGCCCGTCTCGTCAACAGTTCTGCCCGTCAAGTAATATAAATTTCTTACTTTGAAAATTATAAAACTCCTATACAAACTTACATATTCTATTTAACTCTCTGAATAATTTTTTAGAAGTCCTGAGTCTGTCTTAAAATTTTCCTATATAAAATATTGGAATTGTAATCCCAGTAGTTATAGAGATATCGTATTCTCTTTTATATAAATTATATTTTGGATATTCATCTACAAAGTTTTAAGGCAATAAGACAAAATATCACACTAATATACTTAAACTTGTAATAATAAATTATGTGATTTCACTAACAAAATACTTTACTTAGGCGTAAAATGAGTTACAAGCTACAATAAAGCCAAACGAAAACTTTGTAGAGGAAATCGTAACGAATTGTGAAGAAATTCCAAGACGAGACGTAAACAAAGGGAGGTTTTTGTAGGTACTGAACCGAATCCTCGTTACTAACTTGGCGAAAGTTAGCGCCCTTCAGATGAAAACTTGGAAAGTCGGGTCAACAAAACCACCGAAATGTACGTGACTTCTGGAAGATTTTTCTTGGACGTATAAATAATTGCCTTTATTGGAACACAAGAATACTTTTTCGATATTAAGTTAACTAATTTGCGTGATTTTCTAAAAGGTAATTCGCATGAATACTTTAATACGAACACACTTTAAAAAATTATAGTATATTTTATTTTATTTCATGATACCTGAAATCTAATGGTTATTATATTATAGGTATTTAAATGTCAAATTATATGAAAATACAAATTTTCATAGACAGAATCCTATAAAATAATTTAAAATATATGAAAATGGATTCATGGTATGAAGACCGTACGTAACATTTACATTCTGAATGAATAAGTCGAACATGTTAGCTCTACGTTCTTTTAATATATTTAATAAGGGTAAATTTATATTTTATTAACTGATCTACCTTGAAAAGAAAACACCAATGTCTCTCAAATATATCTTTAATCATATTCAGAATATTGCGAAAACTTTCAGAAGTTCTGACCAAACAGATCTTCGAGTTGGTTCAAAACCTTATCTGTTTTCAAAGCGTTTTCCATAATGGTATTAGTTTCATATCCCAACAATAATAACTGAGAATTGAACTCTTCTTTTGTATAATCAGGGTATTTATTTTCTTTAAAACATCATGTGTTTATTTATTCACAGTCAATTTAAGAAAGACAACATACTTCTTATTTATTTTTTTAGTCACTTATGACTAGTCCAGAAGCTAAAAACCTAGTCCAGTTTACTAGGTTTTTAGCTTTTAGCAAGATATTTTAGAAGAAATATGTCTATTTTCTGGGATAGAAGAGAGAGACACGGTTTAGTATTACATTTTTTTTTATTTAGTATAATAGTCGTTTATAGTTATAGATCTAAATTCTTATAGTGAAAATTGGAGTTAATAGTGAATGGTGGAGTAACATTAATATAAATTATCACATAATGTTAAAAAATGTAAATCATTAATATAAGTCTCTTTTGATGACTCAAAATTTTCATGGGAAGTAAAAATATTAATTTAATTTTATTCAAATAGTAAGTGTATTTCAAATTAAACAGTACTAATGTTTATGTCCTACAATATCTTTAGAAAAGAGTGGTAAAATTTACACTTTGCATCAGCCCCAAGCTGAGTAAGGACAGCAGGATGATGATACGTTTATTTACATTTCAAAGAAAATATCATACAAGATAAAATTATTATCTAAATTGGTATTAATATAAAAAAAACATATCTTTGTTAATTAATGGATTATTAAATTTCTGAATGTCAACATTGCAGTCTCTTTTAAGATCATGTCATGTCTGAGAATGGACAAGCATTTCCTTTACCACACTCAAAACTTCTTTTGCCATCATCGGAAATAAAGGACAAATTGTTACTATTCATGACGTTAGCTTTTGTTTGAATATATATTAACATTATCCCGGGTCAAGAACTACTTTATTTTTGTTAAAGTTATTGTCGCAAATATTATAAGTTAGTAGTGAAATAAAAGTGACGCTTGTCATACTCGTTTGTGATAACTGGTGACTTGTGGGAGAGAAGCCAAGTAACAAGCGCATCATGAACGGTATCAGCTTATCATTAGACTAATTGGGAGGTTGGAGGCCACTGTAAGGAGAATAGACCCAATATACATATTAAATTTATGTTTAAATAATATAAAAGCCTTTTACACAATTATTATAGAAGAAAATATGGTTTAAAGTCATTGCAAAAAACAATAATGTCTTTAGATAAATGACAACATGTATCTCAAGTTATCGTAACGGTCATTAATCAACCTTTGTCGCCAACCACACGGTATTATATCCTTAATTAATTGTTTGTTAGTATAACCGATTTAAGCTAGGCGCCAGACGAATCAATAGCGTGGGATAAAATGTTTTATATCCAATATGTGTTCCTTGTCGTTTATCGGTTTTGTAATTAAAACAAGATAACTTGAATAAAACCTTTAAGGTCACTTAATAAACTGAATTAGGAATTCTACTTTTGAAACTTCTATTCTTAAAATCACTTACTACTTTGAAATTTTAGAGTTGTTTTAAGTTTCATAACAATGTGTTGCACTTAAATTTGTGTAAAACAAATGCAATATAGTATAATTTACTTTACTTTGTTTAAATATGTACGTATTTGTTAAAAAGCACTGTATGATTAAACCAATCATTAGAGCTTAGATTATCAATAAAATATATAACATTAGATCCAAAAAAGGTTCAAAATTAATTGCTTATCCGTTTACAGTATCTTTAGCAACTTATAGCTTAAAAAATATTTGTTAAAGGCACATATAACAAGAATCGTAATTAAACATATTACATTTATGAAACACCACCAAATATTGATTGCATATCACTGGTAATAATCCCAGTAATTATCTCATATGATATGTTGTGCTTTATCATGAGTTCGATTTTAAAATGTAAACTCTTTCGTTGATTTAACATTATTAAATAAAGGTGGAGCTGCTTCAAATTACATAATGGAATTTATTTAATCTCTTGCGATATTTATAATATTACAGATTGTTATAGTTATTATATTGAATTACTATATTATCTACAATATGATAATTAAATTGAATATTGTCAAACTCTAATTTGATTATCATCATAATAATAAATAACTTTTTGTAATCTAATTAAATTACAGCATCAAATCAAAATCTTTTTTCAATTATTTAATATATTTGAAAAGCACATATATCCATTAGCTAGGATTAGTTTGACATCTAAAAGTTGTGATCGCTCTTTTACCCATTATGCTTTTTCTCGGAGACATATAAAGATTGGTAGAATAAATAGTAGTATTACTTGACTATTTTAAGGATTAAAGAAATTTTAATTGTCAGATAAAAGAATTAATAAAAACAATTAGTTTTATTAAAGGATATTTACCGACTTTAAACCTGGAGAGGCCTCGGCTAAATGCCTATTAATTTATACATCGTCAGAAAGGAGTTCACTGAAGAATTAATTTAATATTCTTCTAATTTTCTTTTGATAGAACATCATTTGTGAAAAATTATGTTTTATTTTGTATTGCTATCCATTTTTCTAAGTTTGATAAAAGTAGCTTTAATTTGTATTTATATATAAGTAATAAATAATTTCTTTATATTATACAAGACATACATTGTAGTCGATACTGTAATTATTTATAACATATACAAAATATTTTTAATAAATAAAACTTGCTAAATTTATTAATACGAACAGGAATTGAACCTGCAATATTTGGGAAACCGTCCCGTAGCTGTATTAATTATGTTACGATACCACCACTGGCTAGAGGATTTTAGCTTTCTATATATATATATGCCTTAGTACTTTTTGTGTGCAACCGTTGGTTTGCTTTAAATAAAAATCCATTACTAATCTTTATTTTATAATTAATAATAAAAAAATTTAGATAATACATACATTCTCAGCGGCGGGTCACTTCAGAGTTTACCTCAAATACTTTTGCCGAATGAGTTCCTTAATATTATGATCCCTATAAGTCTTAGACGAGACTGACAATGGGCAAGCGAAGACATATAGAAGACACATAGCCCCCTTGTTTGTCATTACAAAAAGACTGCATTCAAACTCTTATTTAGCAATTATTAATACGTAGTGCTGAACAAGTATATAAAAAGTTGTAAATAACTGGAAAAATCGAGAATTTGATAAATGGGTGATGGAGAAAAAAGGCCTCCCAAGCAATACCTACCTCAAGTCCAATTGTCAAAATTGACTATTAAAAGTTACAAAACCTATAGATCATGTATAAATTTATAATAGGGATTCAAATGACTTACGAAATATCCTTCCAACAAACTTACAAACAAACACGGATTAAGGTTTTTTCTTAATATTTATTCAGTATTGCCATAATATGCACAAATAATTATAAAAATCAACACCTAAAATAGTTAATTACAACACTTAGTACAAAAATACTCACCGAAAAAGTGAATATCAGAAATCCTTCCGATGGAAAAAACTTGTGAGGTTACAACATTTAATTCAACATTACAAAATCTGTGAGTACTCTGCCTGCGCATAGATATGGACGATCATATCACAGTCTTTGCTTGCCTCTACAGGTTCAATAGTGGTCACGCAGAAATAGGTCAACTCATGTACAAGCAAAGACTGACGACCTGCTGACGACGATCTCGCGTAGTGGCAAAGTGGCTTTGTGACAACAAAGCCATTTTGCCACTACGTGAGGCACCTAATTGCGTGCGTTAACTTTTCTCTGCGTTTAAATTTTCTCTGGCAAATGCTCAAACTCGGACAATTTTGCAAAACGAAAAAACAAAAATGTACTATAGTAACGCGATGCAATTGGTTATTGTTAATGCTTACCCTTTTTACCGTTTGAAAACATATAAATCCGTCTATAGGAAACCGACGATAGATGTGTGAGACCTGCTGGCACAGCATAGAAAATGCAAATTACCCTCATAGTCTTAGTCGAACGCCATTGCATCGCTGTTTAATCTCACTGTGATAAACTGCTTTATAAAGTCTTGTAATAATATTGCAGTTTCGATAAAAAAAAGTCAACTCTAGAAATTGTGAAAAGTATGATAAAAATTTTAAAAATATGGTATTGATCAGTCAAAAAATAAACAATATCGCTTAATAAACGCGTAGATTACATAATATCTTTTGTGTGCAATATTAATTTTAAGCCAAGTACAACGAAATATATATATATTATGACTTTCTTTGTGAAATCTACACAGTTCTGTTTCCTAAAAAAATTAAAAATACATACATTGTCTTGATTTAGTTTCATAATAGTAGTCATATATAATAATTTTACCTAATAATATACAAGAAGCAAATTAAATTAATGGAACATCAAACTTACTGTTAAAAGGATTGTTATATGATATTTAAAACAAAATAATTTATGCTTCTCTAAAACTAACGGGCACTACACTCCGTACCAAGAAATAATCAGAGGGGAGCGTTGACAGTGACTTGGTACTTTCCGGGATGTGTAGTCATCAGAAGATTCAGCCAAGAGGGTATATGGCTGTCCATGTCCGATAGACGAGTGTGCGTCTTGACCATTTACCAGAGCAAAGTTAAACACACATCTCCTCGCGTAGTAGGCAGCATGTGATCCTAGCCAATCGGTATAGTGCGCATTGAATTTCCTGAGGACTCCAACTTCAGCGGAAGGAGTCTCTGAAAGCAGATCGTCAATGTTTGACATGGCCTAAGAGTTGATCCGTTTTTGCATTACCACTACGGGACCTGTAGAGGAATGCATAGACTCTGACATGCTCGTCTTTGTTCACGCGCAGCCAAAGTACAGACAGGCCCCGACGTTAAAAAATCTGAAGGCGACGGTAGCAGATATCCTTCGTAACGAACACAGATACCCCGGCTTGTGGTAAAAAATGATGTTCGAGTTTATACCCCGGGTATGATAGGTACGGTGTATCGCTAGGTTGAGTAATATGCGTCTCTGTCAAAAATAACAAGACCAGCTGCGCCGTCTCTAGGTGATAGTGGTCAGCGTTTAAGTTGAAATTAAGTCCCCGGATGATGCAAAAGTCCACATTTAAAGTGGACCGGGGTGTTGCTGCGTTTGCCTTCGTTTGCCGTCAGTAAACACAAAACGCGATATGTTACCCGCCCTAAATACGACAGGCAGTTGGAATATTAATAGTATAATATTTTTTAGAAAGATGACTGTTAAAACTCTTATTCTAAAATCGAAATCGGAGTTGTGGTTTTAAAAGCAACCATTAAAACACCTAATAAACATGTTTTGGTAGAAAATCAGTGAGCGTGTCATGATGAAGAGAATACACAGACAATATAAGCGTTATAGGTTTTTATTGCCCATGTATACTTCAAGAAAATAAAGTATTTACACAAGTATTTACAATAACTTTTGATTCACAAAATAAAAGCTGATTTAATTTTCTAAAAACATTAATAATCATGCAATCATAAATCAAACAGGGATGTATCTATTGATATGATCTATGATTGCTTCGATAACTTGCAATTGGTTATTGGCATGTTGCGCTGGCGGTTGCCACTTCATAAGTGAAGAATTGCACTGCCACCAGTCTGACGTTCCACTGGAATGACAACGGTTAAATGGGGTTCCAACTTATTCTGACAGATGGCATTTTCTATGTATGCACCATCGTCCATCATATATATATACATATGGCTTCACATCTCTAAAAGGCTGGCAACTCCATGTTTATAAAATAATAACAATTACTAATATGAGATAAATTTATGGTGTGTTTGTAGGGTACCTCATGCTATTGTGAAAATAACTTTGAAAACCAAGTTTATTACCCGAAAGCGTCTGAAGTTCTATTTTTATCAATTTACATAATACGGTTATCTTTTTTTTCTTGAAAATATTATAAAGTTAATTGCTTGTAGACTTATTATATATTTATAAAATATTAATCAAATTTGACTTCATTTAATTTACTTGTAGTATAAGCATGTTATAACTGATAAGAACATAAAATGAAAATCTCTTTTGTAGAAAGAAAAACTCTTTCATATTTTGTTAAACTCTTGATTTTTATACACATTATATTATATTTAATACATGCATCAATGTATGAATAAAAATCTTTACTAAGAGATTGAACAGAAATCGCTTATAACTGATGTAACTAGATTAATTTTACTAGAGAATACATTTTAAATTCTTGCCTCTAAAATCTAACAATATTTTAAAGGTAAAATTAAACTATAAAAACATTTTCACAAGCACTATACTATATTTGTAAAAAAAAGTGTTACATACTTATGTTTTTAAGATGACGGAACAATTGTTAATATTTAATTTAGTTTTATTTTTTTTATAAATTATATAATTGTATAATAAAATATATTTGAAGGATTAGTATTTTGTTATAAAAATATTATAAACCAATTTAAATTCTTTAGATTCTTAATTTAAAAAACGATATGAATCATAAAATCGAATTTTAAATTAAATTTAAATGTTAGCTTCAATAATCCACTTTATGTAACCAAAAAACGAAACTTTTAATATGAAGTACGCTTGTAAGCCCGCATTAAATTTTCAACTTATAATTAACTGTATTCGTCAAGTGTAGTTAAAAATATAGTTTCTGTTTTGCGAAAAACAAATAATACTTTTCGATTCAGTTTGATTCGTCTTAGAAAATACGTCTTTGTTTTAATGCTTCAACATTTTAAACAGATATATATTTAGAGTTCAGTACCTACTTCAAAGCAAAAAAAAAAAACAGAACCGTTGTCCGTTGGTCTACAGATATTAAGAGTCTTGAAAGACTCTTAATTTCGGAGAGATATGGGGTTGATATTAAAACCGCCCTTTGTTTATACATTGAAGCTGTGAAAAATATAATTTCTGAATTAACTAAAAAAAAGAAACCACCGTTAATGCCAGAACAAACATATTTTGATACTCTCAAAGGCTCTCTATGAAATATGGCAATTAATATCGTTTTATAGTGTATGTTAAAGGAAAATTCTAAATATTATTCATTTATAATTAAATCATAAAATATATTGTTTTGTCTTAAAATACATTATCTTAAAATAATAGCAATTATTCATATTAAAATTATAGGTAATCTATTATAGTCTTAATTGCTTTAATAAAAATGCGTTTATTTGTTTAGCTTACACTTGCCTCTTTTCTTTTTTATTGTTGGACTTCTTAAGATCATTAACACTATATATTCTTAGTTCATAAATTGTACTAAATATTAGTTGAATTTAATTTATTTATTGTTATTTAAGTTAATTCAACGTTATATCTCAAAATCGATACAACAAAGCTTTTGTGTGTAAGCTTTATTTGTTAATTGAAATACACTATTTAGATTATAATTAAATGTCAATATCAATGCACAAGTTTTTAATAAAAGTAATCTGTTCTTAACTTTAATTTATGTTTGTATGTAGCATCCCACATTCACAGTTAACACATTAGCGCTGCGACTTTAATATGTTACTTACAGAGCAAAATAGAATACGTGCTTCGTATTTAAAATATCATTTCATACTTTCTTTTGCAACTTTTAGTGCAAATGAAAATATTTACTTGTATCGAAATAAGTATATAATTTCGCGACTTTTGTTACACTTTTAATTGAAAATATTTTTATTTTGTGTAATCATAATTAATAAAAAGTAATTAAATTATTGAAAGTTATCGCAACCTAAAATCAATAATAATTACTTCGCCAAGATATATACCGACATTATTCTACTTGCCCTATTGTATTTACTTTTCTTACCAATTAACGTGTTTTATTATAATAATTATAGTATGTAATTAGGATTGGTTACAGTCCAGTAAAATAAGAAAAATTAACTTGAATCATAATTATTCATTAGCAACAAACGTATCTGTTGTTCGATATATAGTTCCATATACCTAAATTGTAAGTACGTCGCTAAACCTAGTATTTCATGTAAAATTATAGAAAGAAGAAGTCTACACATAAAGAATAAATGTAATCAAAAATGGTGAAAACTTTTAAGCCTTCGGTAGCAATGCCACTGTTAAGTACGTTAACTATTGGGTTTGATTGGATTGATTGATTGGAGTTTAAAAATTCCTTATTGTTCTAAGAGAAACAGGACCTCGTATTGTATTGAAATATGAATTAAGAATTTATCAATAATGCAATAATAGTAACATGGCCTTAAAACAATGTTTTAAAAGCAATAGCCAAAATAGCAGTTATGGGTAATGTTAGATAAAATTTAAATATTAAGGATTTTTAAACAATATATAAATAATAGGTTAAAAATCTTAATTAATTAATTATCAAAATTTATGTACTAACGAATAGACGAATATTTCTGAGACTTTAGATAAAAACAACTGTTTATTTTCAAATTATACTGAAAAAAAAAAAATTTAATTATTTACGTAATATCTTACAAGTAATGTTGTGAAGTTTAATTTGTCAACAAGACGTGATTATCGTAAAAAAAACTACTTGTGTTCATATATGTTCACAATTGAGTATGTGGATGAAATAAAATTGTTACCAAGCTCCAATTGATCATTTTATTCAATTTGGACGTAACTAAATAAATTTTTGATAATCATTAGAACCCTTTCTAAATTTTGAAGTTTTTTTAAAAATCCACAAATTACTGACTAACCGATTACATTACTTTCTTTTTTATGGGATCAATAAGGGGCCACTAATTTAGGGAAATATGAATAATACTTTTGCAATAAAATTTACGAAACGTGAGTTAAGCGTCCATTCATAGTAAAAGTCTAATAAATGTTTATTCAGATTTATACTTCTTTCTAGAATTTTATATTAAATTTTCGAGTTAAATTTTAGACCGTTATTACAAAACTTGAAGATTATAGTTTACTTTTCTGAGCTTGTAGGTATTAATTCAAACTAGAATAAAATATAATGTTTTGTCTGTGCAGCTTGTGAAAATATATAAAAATAAAGGATTCGCCGAAATAGCAAAGAAATAAAAAGCAATTTTATAATTTGTCTAGTTGTGACATATTGATATAAAATAGAACTGCGTTGTTGTTTATATCCCAACTGTGACTGAGTTATTAAACACATTTAAAATAATTATTTAATAAATCAGACGCTTTCTTTTATATGAATAAACATAGATTAAATAAATACAAGTTTGATAAAATGTTTTATTAGACTTGTTTGCTAAAGTTTTTATTTAAAAACATAAAAAGTTCAAAAGTTTATACTATATAAAGGATCTTTAAGGTAATCAAAGATCTTTTATTTTATAAGATTTTATAGGCTCTTTATTACCAAATAAAAAGTATAAATAAAGGCAATATTGATCATATTACAACTACAACAATTGAATGTTTATTGTGATATGTATATCTATATAATTGAAACGGTCATTAATCAACCTCTGTACGAGACCACATGATATCCAATTATGTAGGATAAAGTATTACGTTACAATGAGGGATGATGTAAGAATATTATAAACTATATTGATTTATACGCCTTCGTTTGATGACTATACTATAGTCTTAAATAGCTTATCTATTTGATGATCTAAGATTGTTATTTAATATTTATATAATGACTTATTATTTTATTTTATTAAAAAAGAGACATTATAATTGTAAATCTACAAAACATTTTAGTAAAAAGTATATTTAAAGTGTAAAAAGTGACCTATGATCTTTTACAAATTTGTATATAAGACCATATCAATATGAAGGAAATACAAGCTAATGGACTTTGACATTTTTTTTAATATTGCCAGCTAGCGCTCGGAAGCTGCATATTTTTAAAACAGCGTCGGTATTTTAATACTAAATAAGTTTAAAGGATTAAAGTATTTACAATAAATAGAATTATAGTATAATAAATTTAAACATTTTCATTGGAAATTTGATGTTGACATATTTTCAAAGAATGCTTTGGTTAAGTAATATATTTTATCGGTATTTAAATACAAAAACGGTTTTATCGCTTCGGATACGATTAATGTGAATCAACGAATGGAATGAAATGGGGCACAGAGATTCTGTTCGTTTGTAAATGTACATTATTCATGAAAAATAATTCTGACAACAATGAGAACACTGAGACCTTTAAAATGGATAATAATCACCTAACCAAATTGTAATATTAATCTTAGCATTTAGGACAGGTTACTATTGTTTACTTTAAGTAAGTTAATACTTCATAATGCTTCTCCAAAATTGCTATAAATTAAATTTCTATATTTTTCTATATAATAATAATGATAAATTGTAATTTTATATTCGATTTATATTTGTTGATATTAGATTCAAAATGTTTGTATGAAGCGAGATAAGCAATCAATACGACATTCCCGATATGATCGCACCTGAATTGTTTGTGATTCAACCTGAATATTTTGTTTGAAACGTTCTATGTATTTGTATTATCGATATGGAGCATCTTAAACTGTGACATAAAATATCTATAAATATAATGGTTATTTTCCTAAAAGAATATTAGCTTACATATTTTGAAATCAGAACTTTTCTTATCCTGCTATCAATTATATATCGTCACATTTTCTACTTATAGGTAGGTACATTATGTAAAAGTAAATTTTGTTTGTGTTTTTAACTCTAATATTTATAAAATAGTTTCACATTCTCTAAATAAATAAAATTATTTTAAATATATTTGTACATTTAAACGCGGTTAAAATCTATTAAGGTTAAAATGGAAAATATTTTATGCCGAGTCGTTTTATTCTTTCTTTACCTGACCCACATTAAATAAAGGAGAAAAATAAACTGATCTTCTGAACAGGTTTTTAATTTAATAATTTACATATTGCTGTATACAAAAACACCGTCTTTTATAAAGAATAATAAGATTTGATTTCGCATTGGTGAACTAATGGTCTGTATACATTTACAAGTGCGTCGTCGGCTTAAAGGTTAATATTCATTGTTATTTCACCTTTGAATGAATTCGGAGAGCCGTATTCATTTTATTCATTGATTTCATTCATTCCCGAGATATAATTCAAAATCGGATTCCCTATTTATACCTCTTTATTACATTTCATAATAGTAAACATTTTATTATTTTATATTATTGCTACTTAATTTACGAAATATATAATATAAGAAAAAGACTATTTTGTTTGAATATAGGTATGAGTATGTACAATCATTTTAGACAAAGCATATGTTGGATCAGGCGAGTACTTGGTTACTTCCTTGTATACGTGGAATATCTCAGCTGAAAGGAATGTTACGATTTTAGAATATTTAATTCATTGAGACTAAATAACTAATACAACAGTTTAAATAAATTATCTTATTCTGTAAATTGAACGAAGCGATCGGAGCGCTCTATTGGAGACTTTTTCACATTCTTTGTCACGAATGGGCTCGAAAACTACTTGACTGAAAATTATGAAATTTTGCAATCAAAAAGACACACAGTTTTAATTAAAAAAAAAAAATGCAAAATGTCATGTCGTTTAGGAATAACTGTCAAAACCCTGATATCCCTTGAAGTCAATGCGAAACGATGAGTCATTACACTGGGCTCACTTCGCTCAATATGCAAACGGCAAGGTCTGTTGGCGCCCCTAGTTAAAATAATATTTTGTTTGTTTTTGTACATATATATTTACTCTTTATTATTAGTATATTTCTATTTTATGTTATATTAATTTAATTCTATTTTCAGAACGTGTTACCAATGTTGACTAGCTGTTTAATTCGATTTATTGTCATAATAGCTTTGCTACAGTTTAGAATAACAAATTTGAATTTATAGCGATTATTAGAATGGCTGTAACTTTAACAGCTATCAGTCTAAATTCTTAACAGTTAAACAAGTTAAATAAACTTATTGGATGAACATAAGATGGTTAGGAGTTGGATAATTCGCTTAACTTTGATTAAAGGGGACAGACGATTTGATTGTCATTTGGAATTTGAATATTAACGATTTGGGGTAGGTCATGGGTTAAGTTACTTTTAATTGTATAATTTTGACTTTAATATATCTAGATTTTGTTCTTTCTTATTTTAGTCTGCATTTTTTTATGAATGAGTATATATTTATAAATTCATTAACATATTATAATATAAATATTTTAATAGTATTGAGAATATTTAATAGAATTGACTTGTCAATGTAAATTTGGGATTTTCATCCCTAGGGACTTCTTTGATAAATCGTAAAGGTATAATAATAGTAAATATTGAACAACATTAGTCAATACTAAGTAATACAGATATTTAGGACGTGGATTGATTGTGTACAAAACAATAGTGATGGAATTTTTAAAATCTTAAAATCAAAGGCAAAGCTATATACTCTGGTATTGAATATCTTGTATACTTATCTCTTGCGTCCTGAAACATTTATAAATATTTCCGAAATTTAAAAATGTAATTCAAAACAATATTTATAAACAAAATGAAGTTATTGTTTCACGAAAAGAGTTTTTTATAATTGAAGTTTACATTTTATATCGAGAATTATTTAATAATATTTGAATTTGAATTAAAATAGCTAAGCTAGATTTTATTCTACTTGAAATTTAAAATGTAATAAAGATTAAATCAGCCAACAGGTAGAAAATGTCTCAGAAAGTTGAAAAAAGATCGTGCGAACTCTGGCCATTGAAAGATCACGTGGCACCGACCTCCAAACTGCCGACTCAGCGTAGCACGCGACTAGCGAGCGTACAACCTGAAATGTACGGTAAAGTAATACTCCGAACTATAGTTACTCGCTTACCTAATTACTTCGTATGTTTATTAAATTTTCATTGCTTAATACTACAGTTGGCTACAAATAATTATACATACATTTATAGTTTTTCTTTTTTTTTAGGGCTACATTCTTTTGCATTTGATTTCATTGTCACTCAAAGTAATTTTTTTTTGTTTTAGTGACGTTTCGTAATTGCAATGTATTTTAAATATACATTGCAATTATGAAACGTCTTATATATTCTCGTTGTACTGTTTCAAAGTGTAGGTTCATCGAGGAGGAGGAGGAGGAGGAGGAGAAGAAGGAGGACGAGTACCCGAAAAGAAACTCCACAATTAAAAACAAGTTCGACGATATATATGATCGTATGTTTTTTTTAAGTTGCAAAGTCAGAGATTTCGGACAGGTAAGTGACTCTATTCTTTCCTCATTCAGTGATAATTCATTTTATATAAAAAAAGATTCCAGAGAAATAAAATGAATTCATTTTCATCCTTCAAATAGATCTGATAAACGCAAAGTTAACAAATTACATTCTTTATACAAAACAAGTGAATTTAATAAAAGCATACATGTCGTGCATTCAAAAGAAATTGAAAAATTCCGGGATCTTTAATTGTAAGCGTAAGCGAAGCTCTTAACCGTTTGGGATTCAATTTGATGTCACCACATCACATAAAAACTACTCAGTCAATCTTCATCAAAATTGGCATTGCTATAGCTCTTATTGACGCTATTCTACAGAAAAAAAATATTAATAAAATCTTCATTAGATCAAAAGTTATGGTCGAAAAACTGAATCCCCATAGACTTAAGCTTAACTGATCTCGCGCGCGCTTGCCGATCGTTTTCCTCAAAAGGAGCTGAGTCACTTCATCACATGAAAACTACTGGAGCGATTTTAGTTAAATTTGTTACGAATATAGAACTAATAAATAAGCATCTACAGAAAAAATCTGAATGAAAATAGTTTGATTAAATCAAAAGTTAAAAAGGTAAAATCAAGAGACTCGTGATTGTGTCGCTCGTAGTCTAACTTTCATGGCGACAAATTTTTTCAATTAATTGTTTATTGTTGTTATTAAATATTTATTTCCTTTTATTCTTTTCTAATGGATTTGCCTGCTCTCATCTCTATTTGTGCCACGCACGATGAGCCGTTCCAAGTAAAGCTGAGATCGCTAATGTATTTTTGGTCTGGTAATATAGCCTTATAAACATAGAAACGATTATAATTTATTCTCAATTTGCTTAAAATTTAGGGAGGTGATTCTTTTTAGATTTTCAAAGAAATATAACATGATGTAATCTACACAATTATTAAATTTTTATCAAACGTCGTTAATATGTTAAATAAATATCATTATAATCGTAGCTTAGCATTTTGTTCATTATTCGATTTAACCAAACACATTTAACCAAATTAACTAGTTCTTTCTAAGTAAGTAAGATATTTTATTAGTTTTTTTATTAAAAATTGTGATATTATTTTTATACCTGAATCCACTGTACTGTTTTGAAAAAATATATCGATTTTAATCTGTATATATGATGAAGATGCTTGCAATAACAATATTATAATTTGAACTTTATTCCATTGTGTTAAAATGTACGAATAATTAACCGTAAGTGTAAAATCTACCTACATGATTAATATCCATTGACAAGTGATGAGAACTCGATGCGTTAATGATTCGTTGGTGACTATTCACTTTAATTGGATGCACTGATCATTACGTACCTATTGTACTGATCTTTGCTGCGCTACAATTTAGTTAGTTAGTTTAGTAAATTTATAAGGAAGTATTAAGGATTGAAATATTATCTATAAGAATTGAAAAAACTTGTAAAAAGTACGATTATATGAAGCATTAAATCGAGAACTGATATGACAATAAAGTGTTTATACTTTAATAGTTACAAACATTAGAATGTAACAAATCGCTTAAAAACTGTTATGCATATTATATAAACACTTTTGAATTATGTTCAACACAATTTATTTATCAGATGGTCTGATATTGATAAAGAGACGGTAAAAGTAATTTCATTTCTTAACGCTCGAATTTATTAGTCTAAATTTATGTTTGGCTATAATTTATAGCACAGTATAAAAATAAATAAAATAAGTTTATACTGAAAATGCTACTGTTAGAATTGTAGAACTGTTTGAAATTTGAGAATTGAATAAATAAAATATCAGCTTATTATATTTACTCAGAGTTACAGTTAACAGTTCTTATTTATAAGTATCATCGAATGTAAATATATAATCAACAATATATTTTATTTAAGATACAGATTAAGTTAAATGTAAAATGTTATTTATAAAGGGTTTCATAAAAATGTTTTTTGTGAAAATAGTAAAATGTAAGTAAAAATATGTAACTATTTATACATATATACATACAAAAGGATGGAAAATAGACTGTAATAAAGTACTAGATTTAAAACGAATGTAAAATGGAAAATAATAATGACAAAATAGTTTTTATTTATCTTAATATGTTCATTTAATTTCTTTTATAATTCAAGAAAAGTTTTTTCGCCACAAAGTATCTCTTAATTACAATTATATAAATATCATAGTTAAACATTTAAATATTATATTATTTTATATTATACCTGTTGAGATGCCAGCACAAAAAAAAATCCACAAAAAAAAAGTTGAACTTACTCCTACAGTTTGAGGTAACACATTTTCCCATTTCCTCAGGTCGTTTCCAAGGACCACAAGTCAGTCAGGCAACTTAACTATGTTTCAAAGGGAATCATTGAAACACCAGATTACATGACTTATAATTAGATTTTATGTGTTAATAATTATAAACATAACATATTTATCATCTTATATATATTTTTATATGAATATAAAAAATCTCAAACTTAAGTAGAACTTCATCATACTCTAAAGACTTTTTAGTTAGCTTTTAAATAAATCGTCAGTGCATCTTGGTATTTTGTTTGAATACATGTTTTAGATGGGATATGGTGTTAATTATAAAAAAAAAAACACTCATATTTAGTATGATTAAAAATAAATTCAGAAATTAGATGCTTTTCTATCGGATAGACATAATTAATAAAAAGATATCGGTGGCTATGACGTCATCTCAGTTTGTCATTATTATTATTATACAGTATGAAATTAACCATTTGATATGTATTCGTTAAGCATTTTCCGGTAATAGCTCCGCAGGTATTTCTATCTGGAGTGAATTTCCTTTATTTCAAACAATATTCTGTCTACATTAAACCTAGTTTTGAGTTAGCCTATACCTATGTTTTGGTCCCTGACGTGTATATGTCTAATACCGTGTATGCAAGTTAATTTTAATTATAGTCAATCTTAATATTATTTTGAAAGAACACACGAAGAAATCATGATTTGTTCGTGTGAAAATACATATGTGAAATATGTATTGTTGTATATTTCTATCGATGAAGGATTAGAATTTGTGTACGAATGCACTCAGACCCGTTTCCCAAAACGAATGTGTCAATGTCACTGAATCGGTTGGGATTTGTGATATATTTCAGAATGCATCTTGCAATTATTTAGATATTGAAATATTAAAAGTTCACTTTCAGTTTAGTCTTCAAAATTGATTTTTTTTAATATATATACAATAATTATAATTAATCAAGACATCAATAAAGCTTACCAATTTATATATATATATATATATATATATATATATATATATATATATATATATATATATATATATATATATATATATATATATATATATATATATATATATATATATATATATGATTATTCCTATCTTTTCATTTTACAATCATTATAAAGATTAAGGTTTAGATATATCATATTAAAAATTACTTACCATTATCTATTTTGTGATGGGTTAATGAATTTATTACTATATCAATATTTTAATCCCTTTTTTGCTTCGTACAATAAACTCCTAAGTCGTCTAATGTGAAATTAAGGAAATAAAATTTTGCTTATAGAGGGTTTGTAGGCTAGGCAGTGGCATAGATGAATCTTTTAGCAAGAATTAAAAATGAAAAAACTGAGAGAGTAAAATTAAACGAGTTGAAGTAAAAATCTTAACAAGCATATTATTTATTCCTCACATTACACTTTATTTATTTTTATACTTCCGGACTATATAAAATGGATGGGATATATTTTAAAACGTATTTTAGTAGATGCTATCTTTTATTTCAGATTAAGTAATTTTTCTTGCAGGTTTGAAGGCGCGGCAGTGACGTAGATGACTCTTTAAGAAGGTAATTAAAAATGAAGAAAGCTGAGTGAACAAAACGAACCGAAGCGGATTAAATCAAAACAAGAATCTTATTAATTCGTCACATTACTCTTTTTTATTGTAATGATTTCAAACTAGATAAAAATGGCCTACTTTTTGTACACATCCTTATGTATTTTAAAACGTATTTTAGCTAGTGCTATTGATATGATTTCAAGTTAAATAATTATTAAAAAAGATAGTTCAGTTTTATAATCTAACACAGAATAATTAATAAAATTTATTTTAAAGAACGTAATAAGTATTTTTATAAATTACTAACTTTTAGGCTGCGGCTTTGCTAAGTGCGTGCGTGCATTAACATTAGTTGGTAGTGTCTAATTTTACGTATAAACAGATACAAAGAACCACCAGACAAAAATGAAAAAATGGTGAAATAACTAATCAGTGCATCATAAGTTGGTTGGTTAAAACAAAATTTACCATAAAGTAATCGAATGTAGACACAACTAATAAATGTATATAGTAATATATACCGATATTTTTGAATTCAAAATAAAAGGAAACTATACCAACAATACTAAACTAACTTGTACGAAAAAGAGACAGGATCAAGTGAGCTAGAGGAAGTATTTGTTCCAGAACTATCACTTCTTGAGATTAACTTTTTTGCTCGGATATGATAAAACATTGTATATTCATTAAAAAGTTTCATGGTGTTTCAAAATTAATGGAGTATGTTTAAATATAGTTTACGACAAAAAATTGTGTACCAAAAATTTAGTAAAAATAGAATAATTTTAATAAATTGTTACTTTCACATTTACCGGTAAAATCTGAACACTTTTCAAATCCGGTATTTTTAAATTATCAAGTTATATTATATTATATATTATATAAAATTATCAAGTTTCAAAAGAATTGTCGGTTCACTGAATTTGAATCAATTAAAGTGTTTGAGTGAATATTGAAAATTAATTATCGACAACCCAAAATCTTTAATTGTAACCGGTGATCTGATTTGATAGCAGGCCTTTAAAGGCGTTTTATCAGATCACCGGACTTCAAAGCTGCTCTTATAAAGGCCTTTAATTCGGTGCATTAATTTTTAAAAGAACTGTGTATAAGAGTGCTCATCGATTGAATGGAGCACAAGAAGAATATATATTGGATTGTACTTTACTACTTTATTATCATTTATTGAACTATTGTATACGTTTGTATTTTAACTATTATTAAATTAACATTAGATATGAAATTAATATTTTTAAGTAATTGAGTTTTATAATTCAAACGCTATTTTATAATCACGAAGTAGTTGACTTACTAGTACCCTATTTCCTCGTTTTTATTACATAATGCAGATTATTTTCACAAAAAAGTCAAATGTCTTTATTATGATGGACCATACTAGTGAACTGCTACTAAACTACTAAAATATTTGAGGAATTATTAGGCAAATCAATATTCCAGATTAGGTGCCTAACTAAATTAAAGTTTGCATTGCTTCGAATGCGACAACAAGTTTTTTTTGGAATTTAACTGAGCCAGAAGTTGTTTGAACAACTTTCATTTTATGAACTTTCTCTTTAAATTTATTTGTAAAATAAAAGTTTCGTCGATTTATTATTTCTTTACTGACAAAGAAATAATCCAACGAACTCACACTTAAGTAAATAACAAAACTTTTTCATTTAAACCCCTTACAATGATTCATTAATTAAGCCTTAAAAAGGTCAATAACAATTAAGCCGTAATAAATCATTAACTTATGAAAATGAAAGTAAAGTGTTTAAAAATCTTTTAAAAGCTTTTGAGTTATACATTTAAGTATTTATGGCGTGTTCTCGGCATCAAGCTATAAGTATAGTAGTACATCTGTCATATATTGTACCCGCTAATAACACATGTTTATAAATCTTCATGCATTATATATCACTTCCTTTAAACAAATATTGCAGAAATAACATTTTAAGGTTGCTGACCGGAAATCGTTGAACTATTATTGATATAGACCTAATGAATTCCTTGCTTGCGTCTGTATTTCCGGATAGACCCAACCTGGGCAAATGTGCTCCACCCTAGATAGCTATCGAGGTAAACGATTGCTTATTCTGTAAAAGAATGGTACTATATTTTCACAGAAAATCATTAATAAACTATTATAGATAAAATTCGTGAGGAGTGTAAGAATGCCAGTTACTAGTATCATTGCTATATTTGTACAACTATTTGGCATGTATAAAAAAATAACCACCTAGTTTTCACTAATGAGGCAGTCATTGAGAAAATATTCCTTATATTAAATGTTTATAGATATTGAGGCAAACCACATCAAATATTATCAAAACCTGGGTTATAGTTTTGATTAAAAAAATGAATAAAATTGGTGATATTTTGAAATTTGTTCACATCTGCATTTAATACAGTATTAAAGCGAATACTAAATGTATTTGCTCAAAGATGTTTATTTTCTAAGTTATAATATGCCTTTAAAAAATAATTTTAATTCTGTTATTTTCAAAATATTTATTAAATACGAATATAAAATTTTACCAAATTTGAAAGTAAAAACCAAAACATGTGCAATACGTGTTTTTTATTAATACGAATAAACAACGATGAGCAAATATATTTCGTATTTGACACTTCAAACTTACCAGATGTATAAAAAATCCAAATATGAACAAATTATAAAAGTACTTTTATTTTCTGTCCGCTGCCACGTCCATATCAAATTTTAAAATCGGTCCAGTAGTTTTGTACATGCTTCACTACCGTTCAATCAAACAGATAGACATATAACACTGATAAAAATATTAAAAACAATTGTTTTGAACTTTATGAAATGAATATTAAGTAATTACTCGTGTTATATTCATTTTACTAGGTTTACATGAAATTCAGTAAAATGAATTTATTAAACGCGCGCTTATTAAAAGAAATTATATCAAGGAAATCTTTCGTATCTCTGAAAATATAAATAAATACATTTATTACATACATTTTATTGTATTTTAATTAATTATAAAATTTTATGCACATATAAATATGTATATTCATATCTTAAATAAATATAATAAAATGTTTTTTTACCAGTGTTTTCATATTTATATGAGAATATAACTAAATTTTCTCAGTAGAGTTTTGTAATTAATGTTCCAAAAATTTGTATAGATATTTACATCTAAATTATAATAATTCAAAGTTGCTGGTGTTGTGTAACAATTAAAAATCGATCGATTTTATTCGTATAGTTATTTGGAAGTTATGACCGAGATGTGTGCAGTCTAAACCAACAGATGGAAAACAACTTCACTACATTGAAGATAGATAAACATACCATCGATAACAAGGTATGGAATCCAAGAGGAATCGGGCAGTAGATATGTGAAGTGTCATGAACTACATCTCTCGTGCCATCTCCAACAAGATACTTGCTTTCGAAAGATTTCGCTACGTTGACTTCAAATATATTTATATACAAGTATAGTTATAGTATATATGTAATATGTTAGACATGCTAAAATTTTCTGTATTTTTTAAAAATATATCAGGTGTGGATAAATTTGGTGAAGATAGAGAACATCAAGCAATGCTGTGCATTTTATGTACTTGTAATTTCAAAATGCTAGTTATCCCTATTAATGGATTTAATTTTTATTGATCTAGAATTACGCTTATATATAATTATATAAATTTACATTCATTAATAAATTTTTTGCCTGTAATTTATATACAAGAAGACGAAAGCTAGCTGACATATGCAACTCAAATCAAATTTTTGTTTTTTATTCAGTAACTGTAAATTATTAAACACTTTTTTGCATGCTAATAGATAAAATTATTTAGCCACAGTTGCAACTTAATAACATTAAAAATACACAGACATTAACTGAACTTTCCTTTTATTTATTAAATACCGTTCATACATAATCTCTTTTAAATTGGCATCTTAAAACTTCCTTAAGTTTAAAATGAGTTAACGGTAGACTTGACCACAATAATTCAAATTCCCAACGTTATTTATTTCAAATTTCATTTCGATAACCTAAAAGGTTTTATAGGTAGAAAATTGGATCATTTATCCAATCAGATTTATATTAAATTGGATGAAAGTAAATCTTTTCTTGTTTTTTCTTAAGACCTTTGATATCTTAGCTATAATAAATCCTATAAACTACTAGGGGTTCTGATAGCCGTAGAACTTACTATTTGATATGCTATAGAAAATTTACTTTTTTAACATTAATTTCCTCTTCCCCATATCCGTAACCCCTTTAATTTTTTCAAACGAAGAGATGTTTAGACAAAAAAGTAGCATTTTAATAAGGGCGTGTGCCGATAAAAACGATTACATTGAGAGTAGACACTACGTTCATCGACGCCGGGCATGACGAGGTACTTTAATTGATAGGGAGATAAAACGGTTTCCCAGCATGTCAAAATATGTTCATAGAAAGTTATCGTTTATTATTTGTTATTAGAAGTAGGAAGTATAAATTAAGGAAGAGCATATAAAGTTCATAAAACTTTTTAACAGCTTTATTTCCTTTTTTGTGGATGATTGCGAATAATTAGTTTATAATACAAGCAAATCTTCGTACAGAATTATTTATGTGAATAGTTAAATGAAAATTTTCATTTAATGCAATAAAGTCCAATAGAGATCATTTTTTTTCATCATTAATAATTTTAATCCCCTGTCAATTTAACAGGTTAAATCCCCTGTTAAGTTGATGTCCTTAAATTCGATTATAATATTTTATTATAATTGTATAATAAATAAAAATTATAATTGTTTATGTTTAAGGATTTCTTTTCCTATTTTTTATGTAATTTGTTCTAAATTTGGTCACTATGCATCGATTTATTTATTTTAGTTGTGTGACCTATAGGAGTCTTTTATAATATATTTTTTAAGTAATGAATTATCAGTTAAATCTTTGTAGCACAAAAAAACTATATTTATACTAAAAAATATCTGAGTCATTATTATAACTTTTATATAATGGCAATAAGCAAGCAGTGTTAATGCCGAGACATGTGACTAACATACAAACAAGCCAGAGGAGGCAAGTAACTCTACACGAGAGACAAGTAATTTATATTTACGGCAAATGTCTTGGGTTGAAACTTACATAATATCTTAGAAGAAGTTATATCTTGTAATAAAGCAGCAAGTTAATTGAGATCTCTTTATACATCTTTAACGTATTTGAAAAGGAGAAACAACAGCAATTTTAAAACATATTCCCGGGTATGTAAATAAGGTGTTTAAAAACTTTTTACGAAAATCTGACTAAGAATTTAAAGTCGTTAAAAAATATAAATGAGTCACGAGAACATTTAGTTTAAATTATACAGTTAAATGTATATTCCTTGCGACTAAAGCGAATAAAGTCTTTTAAATAATAGAGATTTTTTTAAACACTTATGACATTTTTCTTGATATTTCACCTACCAACAAAAGTAAAAGTTCTTGTAATAAAAAATAAATAATATATGTGACTATAAGTGAAATAACTACAGTTAATATTTAATGAAATGTATGAGCAATTAAAAAATAATATACGCAGTCTCATCAAATACCTTTTGCGCAAAATATGATATGGTTTTACGAATTGAATAAACTAGTTTTTGCTATTGATTCTACTCAAACTGTAACAATATTTGAAAACATAATTCTATTATGCAGGTATTTAATTAATATCTTTCTACGTAACATATTGAATTTATTATCAACAATATCATATCAGCGAAATACAATTACGATAATAAATATATTATTTTTTTTGCATATTTGATAATTATATTTTGTTCATAATTCGTTTGATATTTTATACTATTTGATATTATATTTATCACTGTAGATTAACATTAAAAATTGAATAGAAATCATCGAAAAAGAAGGTTAATTAAACAAACCCTCTGCGAAATTATAGTCTAAGATGATGAAGCATGAAATGCAGCAAGAACTAACTTAAGTTCACAATGAAATAAATATAATGATGATGGTTTTTATTGAAGATTCATCTTTACCAAATAAGATATCTCTGTAATATCAAATTTCTAACAAAATAAATTATTACATAGATATCATTTGATATACTCGTATTTGAAACAGAAATTATATCGCACGCCGTGAAGATTATTAAGTCAATGCTTAACTCATATAGAGCCTTGAAAAGTATTTTTAAGTAAATATAGAATTAATATTCTTTCAAAATAATTTTAATATTTTTTAACACGTTTGTAACCCTAATTATGGAGTAATGATTTTATTTGTCCGATGTTAATTTTTGAATTTTTTTTAAAGTTTTATATATTTAATCTATTAACAGACAGCTAATTTTCTTTAATTAAAATGATGATTGTATATAGTTGGTATTTTTGGACGTGGCACTCATTATATCTTAGGGCAACTTACCCGTAATAAAAGTCAACCAGGCACGGAATAGGTTGTCTCGTTTTTCCCGTTCTACAAAATTTAGTTTATGCACAATATTGTAATTGGTAGTTAATACTGTAATTGGTAAAACAGTTAATTACACAACACAATTAATTACAGTACACAACACAATACTATAATTTGTAGGACAGTTAATTGTTTTTTTTCAAAACTGAAAAGCTTGAACAAAAGCTATCCGACAGTCTCAATTCTCCTTTTATGTTAATACGTTTATAAGTCAAGTGGGACAGATGGCATTTCCCCACTAGTACTACGAAAATGTGCTCCTGAGTTGACTTCAGTGCTTATGCATCTATTTAACCACTCCCTTTTTAAAGGCGCAGTCCGGGACTCATGGAATTCTGCCCTTGTTCAACCGATCCCTAAAAAAGATATCACCTTTTGGACCCAGCTAACTATAGACCTGTCGCTGTTACCCATCTTCTCTCTAAAATGATGGATAATAACATTAAACGCCAGCGTACTGTATCATTGACCGGCAATATGGCATTAACAAAGGGTGATCGGCAGGTGATCTGCTATTATACCTTACGCACCGTTGGGCAGTGGTTATTAAAAGCAAGGTCTAGGGTCTAACAGTTAGTCTTTATATGGAAAAGTCTTCTATCGTATATGGCACAAGAGGACCCCAAGCCCGTGAATACTGGTGTACCCCACACGGCTGCATGCTATCCCCAACTCTGTCCCTCCTGCATATCAATACATTGTTATGCGGATGACAGCACTGGAGATGCGGTATATTCCGGCCGTGCAAGGCTCTCAAGGGCAAACGTCGACGAGTGCCGAAACGAACTTGTATCTTCTATAATGACCCTCCTGGGGATAATCTCATAATGGGATGAACTGAACCGCGTTCAGTTTAATCGCCGATAGACACAAATTTGCGTGTTTACATTAATTAAATCCCATTTGTCGTATCACTGCTCTTCGAAAGAACTCCTCTCAATTACTCACCAAGTATCAGTAGTATACTGAGCCTCCACATTTCAAGTGAGCAAGGAAAAGTTGGTTTTGATGAAATTGGGAGTGATTAATAGAGCGAGGCAGTATTTCAGACGTGCGATCTATAAAGCGCAGGTTCGTCTACACATGGAGTACTATTCTCATCTCTGGCCCGGATCACCCCAATATCAGCTTCTACCGTTTGACCGCGTATAGCGGAGAGCCGTTCGGAGTGTTGGCGACCCGGTACTCTTTAGCATTGCGTAGAGACGTGGATTCTCTAGGCGTCTTTTAACGCAATTACAACGGGGAGTGTTCCAAAGAGCTGTACGACCTCATGCTTGCCGCCTAATTTTATCACCACACAGCACGTCATCGCATTCAATACCATCCGTACTACCTGGATACATGGATATCTTCCACTGTGTGGTTTTCAATGACTTTTTTTCCATGTACAATTCGAATATGGAACGAGCTCTCGTCGGCGGTATACTCCTACCTCCATGGCACGGCAGTTTTTTTGTGAATCCGCTGATGTTGCAAGAATTCATAGGCCGCGGTAATCATCAGTGCCCTGTAAATTCGTTTGCCTCCACATAAGAAATTATTAAAAAGGAAATTAAAAGTATGACACCAAAAATTTATTATAATTCGGACGTATATTTAAAAGATATTTTGAAAACTATTGAAAAATAATTTAACGACATATCCACTTTAAATAATTACAGTTTTTATTATTTTTGATATTGTAATTGACTTATGTTGATTTAAAGTTTTAAGCATATTATTAGAGTTTATTCACACCACATGACACGACACGATATGTCACGACACGTTACGATATGATACAGTATGATATGAAGTTGTCCTCAAAACTTATTAACGTTAATCTTGGTGTGAGAATATATATCGTAAAAAATAAAAACATTCTACTGACACTGTTAAGCAAAGCAAAATAAAATTTTTAGTTAATAAAATTTATAAATAATGAATTTACAATTTCTTTAGAATTTTAACATTCATTAGAAAAAAAATACAATAATGTTCAGAAGTCTCGACAATAACTCATATCAGAGAAAGTCTTTAAAGAAATCTGACTTCAATTTATAACCGTCAGGACGTTGCGGTGACATTCGGTAGTATTAGCACAGTTGTATATGATTGATGTCTCTTTAGTTACTTAGTAGACATTTGTGCAAATCCAATATATTTTAGGAAAAAAAAACAAAGTAAAGATAAATTGTAACTCATTCCTTATTTATTTATAAAGAAAGCATTAGGGATACATCATCGTCCATGAGGACGCCTATGAAGGCGGAATGGATAAAAAGAATTTGTATTCCTAAGACAGTAAAGAAGAAGACAGGATGGGTTACAAGATAGCAAAGTTGTGATGGCAAAAATGAGAATATTAAAAATCCATTTAAAGATAGTTTAAAGAAATGGAGCACTTACACAAAAGAAAAAACTCTAATAACTTTTGATTACTGAATTATGTTTTACTTATCAGATCTAAGACTCATATTTTAATGATGCATTAGTTTTAAAATGGTTCATCATTTTAGAGGTAAACTTCTAAACCGACAAATCACTTTACACATGTACTCGTCATTTGAACTTTGCTTCAAACCAGTGAAAAAATAAAGTTCATGAATTTTTGGTTCTCATATTTGTGTTGTGTGATTTTTTTCATCATAGCATGGGTCTCTAAATACTTTTTGCACTGTTTGTTTACCTTACATCTTTATTCATCGCTTGACTTATTTGACTTAGTAACCTATACCAAATTAGTGAAATAGTAAATTAAAATTAGGAAATACCGTTTCTTAGACTTAAATATATCAGAATCTCCTCAAAGCTATGGGATATTAAGAATGGCATATTCCGCTCATAGGAATTTTCGATGTCGCGTGACATGCCTATCCAGAACGAAGTTCCCCTCAAAAAATCTCGCCAACATATCTCCTCATAAGGGTAATGGAGTATAACATTTTAAAATTAAACCCTCCATATCTATATTGAAGACTCTAGCGATAAGATTAAAACTTTTTAAGATCCGCATTTACTTATTTTATTTTTAGGCATATATTAGGCA
Organism: Melinaea menophilus ssp. n. AW-2005; assembly: GCA_918358695.1. Classification (NCBI taxonomy): domain Eukaryota; kingdom Metazoa; phylum Arthropoda; class Insecta; order Lepidoptera; family Nymphalidae; genus Melinaea; species Melinaea menophilus. Next base: position 1,169,749 of record OU911052.1, read on the forward strand.
ATAAATAAATCTTAATAATATTCATCTTTTTCCATATTCTCTTTTACTAAGTTTATATTTTTTAACTAATCTTTAAATAATTTATTATAAAACAAGTGAGGTTCTACACTTTAACTAACGTCTTAACGTGTCTGCTTTATAGAAATATTTTCCGCGAGTGACATATTTTACCCCAGAATAGATTATTTCCGATAATCGAGTTTATCCTTTCCAGGTCTACCAATTTTCAGTCGTACACTCGAATCACACAATACTGGTGAAAATAAATCCGTGTATGTTTTATGAATATTAATAATTGATTCTACCCATTCTCAATTCGTATAAAATAAAGAAAGACTTATTTATAATAAGTTTTTTTTTAATTTAGAACTTAAAACAAAGCCATTTAAAATAAATAAAGTACGATCAGACCGCTGCCACCACGTAATAATACTAAGATGGACAACTAATGAATGTTTTTCTTTTTTGTAATAGCTTCATTAATTATGCTTGGTATATTTAGCAAATTTCAAGTTTCTGTTTATGATACTTGTTATTTATTTATTTATTTATTTACCTTCACGCCATATCCCTTGCGGGGTAGCCAGAGACGACGGAGCGCCAAACGCTACGGTCTCTGCATACCTCTTTCGCCTCGGCCACAGACATCAACTTCTTCATACATGCCCTCCGGGGGGTCCTCATGCTTTTTACGTGACCTTCCTCCAGTATCGTAGCTACTGTGTTTTCGAAGGTCACTCGAGGCCTCCCCCTGTCTCTCTTACCGCTCACTTTTCCCATATAAATATTTTTTACCATTCTTTCATCACTCATTCGTTCAACGTGCCCAAACCACCTGAGCACGTTCTTCTTCATTCTCACCGTGACATCTTCGCTAGTACCTGCCATTCTGTGGATCTCTTCATTGCGGATTCGATCAGCTAGACTGACTCCGCATATTCTGCGAAGATACTTGTTGTAGATTAAAAAACATGTTGAAGGGTGGCAAAAATATTGATAGACATATGTATTTAAGACCTCAAGCATATTGTTGATAGGCAACTAAAACAGTATAAATAAATAAAGTTAGTATTATATATATATGAATGTTATGTATAAGTTAGTATTTTTTTAACTAAGAGGCAATAAGTTAATCATATAGTTTCAAATTATTAATTTCAATAAATTTTGATTTATTGTCATGCATTCCTACACACAAACATATGTACATGTATACTAATACAAGACATTGTAACTACCTTACTATGTCTTAAATTTAGTTGAGATTTAAAGCCACAAGATTATGCTAAGTCTTTCAGAGATCAACATTCGATTTTGTTCCATTAAGTCCTTCGAGGATTATATTGTTCTGAGGGTCTAGACAATTGGAAAATTTTCGTAATTGATTTCATTCAATTAAACAGAAACACTTAATCGTAAATGATGCTAAAGAAGTCGCAAAACAATTGTTTAAGCACAAGCTCTTTGTCGTTAAAAATATGTTAATATTTTTTTATTTTAATCCACTTTTTATAAAGATAAACTCCCAAGAAGTTTAATGAAACAAATGTATGTGTGTACATTATAAAATGGATTATATAATTAGAATATAATAATAGTAAATTAATAAGTTTTTAGATTGGGGATACTATTATGTTGCCTTTTTCTTACTAAATTTATTGACATTTATTGGAAAATATTAGGTTCTTACATATAAAATAGGCGTTTTGTCGTACTGGCTACTTTATATTTTTTTTTATTTATACATCTATTCACACATGTATTTGTATTTCTTTAATACATACATACATAAATTTTCCGTCATACATTAATTTTTTTCTTCTGGTTTTTCTGTTTGCGTCACTCAGTTTACAAAATAGAAAACTTGACACTATATATCACGTTATTTATTAGTACGAGTTCCAGGATAGCACCAATGCAATGGAAATTGCTATGAAGTGTTGACGATGCATATGGCGGTCTTGTTGCAAAAGAAAACGCAGTGCGTTATTGGTTCCAACGTTTTTGTTCTGGAAATTTTGACCTGCAAAACATGCCCCATGGACGGCCGGAGATCCAAGTTGTTAATAAAGAATTGAAGACTATTGTGGAAGCTGGCCCATCGGAAACCATGTCCGAGTTAGCTGCAGGCTGCGTGTTAGTGATAAACTATTTTTGACTTTGACTTGATGCAAATTGAAAAGATAGAAAAAAGCTTGAAAGGTGGGTATCTCACGAATTTAGTGAAGCATATCGGCAAACGCGCATGGACTGCTGCGTTACATCACTTAAGCGGCACAATAATGAAGTGTTTTTAAATTCAATCCTTACCTTTGATGAAAAGTGGATTCACTAAGATAATCTGAAGTGCTCATCGCATGTCTGGATCCTGGCATGCCAGCCAAATCCTTTTTTTTTTTTTTTTGCTTTTGGAAAAATCCGTTACGGATACCCGCCGACCAGGAAGGTGATGGCCGGAGGGTTATGTGGGACTACCCGTCGGCATAGAGGACGCCGCCATTTTTAAGGCTACCCACTAAAAAACCAACGATTGCCCTCAGATTACACTTTTTTTCTGAATTTGGATAACTTTTTGCAAGGGAAAAATTTCAACCCCTAAGATGTAGTCCAAACCTCTTGAAAGATTTTATTGATCCTGTACAAATGGTTTTTTTAGAAAAGGGATCAATGAACTACCTATGAAATGGCAAAAATGCATCAATAACAATGGTTCATACTTTGATTATATAAATATATTACATGAAAATAAGATGATTTTTTGTTCCTTCCTTACCAAACGCCAATTTCATATGTACGGACGGATGTAATATAACGTCCGATACGTCTGAAAAACACCTAGCATTAGCATATTGCAAACTCATATATTGTCTTTCTCTTCAATTGTCATTTGGCGTTATTTTGAACAGAAAATACTGTCGCCTAATGTTATAGGCAGATATTATGGCATTGCAGGAATTAGGATAATATTACAAATAAATTTAATGTCACATTATTGTTACTTATAATAATAATGATTTCTTTAGCCAGGGCAACTAAAATCTTATCTAATTCAACGTCAGAGAACGAAAAAAGTCAAAAATATTTCACAAACCTGGCATTTCTGACTTTATTTTCTCCCGAGGTAGGGAATGGATTTATGGAAAGTTTCGAATAAGTTTGGTAGTTTTGTGCTAAAATGCTGTAGTACCTTTCTTAAACGAGTTTTGGATTTATATTTGCGAAATATAGGACACATGTTATTAAATTTTAAATAAGAAGTTATAAGTTTAATAAAGTCACTTAGTCGAAGTTTGAATCTGTATTTGAGGCACGCAGCACTGAAGATATCCTTTAATATATTTGATATTAAAATATTTTTGTTCGTTTAAATATATATTATATGGATGGCATAATTTCGTTACCGTTTTCGGATCCAAGAATTTTTATACAAAATTTATCATTTGAAAACAGTGGATGTTTATTATTAAATTTATTAAATCAATATAATTATTATGGCAATAGTTTCTTACGTCGCTTTAATAAGGACAGATACTTTAATTTAATTTTACTTAGCCATAATTTTTGGTATGTTAATAAAGTTTCGTATGTTAATAATGAAATATGGAAAGTGGAACGTTACACAATAATATAGATCAATAGAATATTTAATGAAATATGAATTATTTTATCACTCAAGAAATCTTTACGGCGCCAATATATTTTCACGTTTTAGTGAATTATGACGTTGATCTTCTTTTGAGATCTAAATCTCTTAGAAAATTCCAATTATGCTGGACGTCTGCGTGACGAGAATAAAGATTAGCAGCTACGTACTGTTTTATTATACGATTCGATATTAGAACGATTTAATAGTGTTACGATATCGGATCTTTACTTTTTTTTGGAGTTATTAGTTATATTTTGTATATTATAGACAAAACTAACATTGCCTTATCCTTATCTTGAGAATGTTTCTTTAATCAGTTTCATAATGTTTTTTTCTTCATTATAATTTGCTATCAAAGGAATTCTGTAATGGAAGCCTTAAATCTCGCTCCATATTTATGTGTCGGACGTGAGAATTAGTTGGCGGCTTGGGAAACATATTCGTAGTACAGTTCATGCTCTTTTTAAATATATCTGTATTGCTTTCTGTAAGAATGCATCTTAGAACTCCATAGGTAGAATCTTAACAAACAAATTTTTCATATTTTACACTATCTTAGCTGATTTATAATATAATCACAAATGAAGGACACGTTATCAGTAGTACTTATAAATATTATCTTAAACTTTTTTTCAAAATGTTAAGCAGTTTGATGAGATTTTTTTCACTTTAAAAAGATAATGCGCTGCAGGAACTTTCTTCCATGCACTACTAAAATATAGAATTAACTTCCCTCGACGGTATTTTTAGTTCAATACGTGTATTTTGTTATTAAAAAATATATATAATGTTAATCAAGTCATGTTAAGTCAGGAAAATAATATAAACCGGTTGCAAAAGTAAATAAATATTTTTGAGTGAAAACTCTTGATATTCTTAGACATTAAGTAAATTTTCTACACACAGAGACAGAAAATATGCCAGCTGATTTGTTGACCAAAGCTTAGCAAATTATATTACTATTTTTGTAATTTATATACTTATACTGGGCATAAGTACTCAATAGTTGTTGTTTAAGTGTTTTATTATTTCTATATGTAATTTATTTTACCCATAACTGCAATTTTATTCATATTTATATTATTATTGGATTCGTTGTTTATTTTGATAAGTAGGGCTATTCAAAAGTTTCAAAATAGAATAGTCAACACTAATGTGGATATATCGATTGAATGTGTAAGCTGTTAATAAACTTTAATTATCAATCCAAATGGAAATAAATAATTGTCTTCCTTGAAACAACTAGCACTTTTCCGTTCCCTTTTGAAGAAGAAGTTTTTTTTATTTTTATTTATTTATTTATTTAAAACTTTATTGCACATAACAATATTAAAAAAGAAATAATATTACAATGCTTATATAAATGCAGTAAAATAACGTGCAAAAGCGGTCTTATCGCTTAAAGCAATCTCTTACAGACAACCTTTGATGAACAATGACAATTAGAAAAGTCACAGGGTAGTGCAAATTAATCTACTTCACAATCATATAGGAGTAATTATCGGCATATATAAACATATTATAATCTATACAATACATAAACAATTAAACAAACATCTACATATATAAATCCTAACTATATAATAATGAGCTAATTGACTCTGTATGCACGCGCATCACTTATCACCTACAAATCACACAATAATGTGTAATACATCAAAAAAAAGCTCTTGAATCAGGCTACAAAATAGGGTAGGTGCCAACCTCATACGTGACCTTTGACCCTTCCTGGCCCGAAGGGCCGGGAAGTTCCCTTGTATATAATATAATATAATAAATAATAATATACAACATATAACAATATACATATATATTTATCATTTTATTTATCTATTTAGCTAAATAATATTGTTTCAAACGATTTTTGAAAATTAATATTGACTTTGATTTCTGAATTTCTAATAGATCATTCCAGAGCAATATAGATTTAACGGTGAAAGAATTGCTGTACAGAGTAGCTGTAAGTATTGAATTTAGGAAGTTTTAATTTAAGTTCGTTAATAGAGCGTGAGTTGAATAATGACTGTGAGTTAAGAAAAGTGAAGCGCTCTTTGAGATAATGAGGAGTATGAGTATGGAAAAGGATATTGTAAAGAAGAGTAAGGGCAAGCATTTTTCGGCGTTGTCTAATAGGTAACCAACCTAACTGCGCGCGGTATTTCGACACATGATCAAATTTACGCAGCCCGAAAATAAAACGGATGCAAATATTTTGCAAAGGTTCTAATTTATTCAGCAACTCCTCAGAAATATCTAGGTAACAGGTGCCTGCATAGTCCAAGATAGGTAAAAGAAGAGTGTTAGCTAGGGAGATCTTTGTTTTGACAGGTAATAAATATTTCAACCGCCTGAGACAAGTTATAGTGGCAAATATTTTTCGGCTAATATATTCAACCTGCGATGTCCAAGAAAGAGAACTATCAATATGAAGTCCACGATTTTTTATTGTAGAAGAATAAGGTAGAATGGCATTAGCACACATTACTGGGCATAAGTTATTAAGGTCAACTTTACCAATTTGATTTCGATGACCTACAACAGCAACCTGGGATTTGCTAGCATTTACAGTCAGGCCAAAAGCTTCACTTCATTCTAAAACTTTACTAAGTTCTCCGTTTAACTCAGCTACAACATCATCAATAGTAGCTATAGAACCTGAAACGTAAACTTGTAAATCATCTGCATAAAGATGGTAAGAGGAGGACAGATAGCTAGTGACAGTGTTAATAAAAATAGAGAAAAGAAGGGGAGAAAGCACACCACCCTGAGGGACACCGGCAGTTAGTGATGAAAATTGAGAAAATTTGTTATTTAATTTTAAGCATTGTTGGCGATCACGTAAATATTTACGAAACCATTCCACTGCACTCGGACTTCATCAATTGATTTTAATATGGCTAGCATCAAGTCATGATCAACGTTATTAAAAGCACTGCTAAAGTCAGGAAGAGCCATAATTGTAACATTTCTATTATCCATCGCAACTTCGAATATCATCACATACTTTTACTAAGGCCGATATGGTGCTGTGGCCAGGCCGAAAACCAGATTGGAAGAGGCTTAGGATGTTATTAGTATGAAGGAACACGTTTAGTTGGTAATGGACAATGCGCTCAAGAACTTTGGAAAGAAAAGGAAGAATGGATATAGGACGATAATGTTCAAAGCTAGAGGGGTTAGAGATTTTCTGGATAGGTACAACTAAAGCTTTTCGCCAATTGCTGGGAAATTGACACGAACTCAGAGAGAAATTGAATATGTGGTAAATGATATCAATAACAGCATCTAGCATTAATAAAACCATTTTTCGATTTATTCCATCTAAACCGATAGCATCAGATTTGATGGCGCATATGTGTTGTTTAACGTCGTCAGGTGTGACACTAGTAAAATAAAAGGCTCTCTCTGGTATTTTCAAATGTCTTACAAGCTCCAGGATGGAACGTTTCACATATGGACGGAGACTAGGTGCATTCGTTAAAAAACTGTTAAAGCTATCAAGGTCAAAGTTCGAATTATGCATGCCTCGTTGTCGTCCAATTCCAAGAGTCATTAAAAACTTCCACATATCAGCAGTTTTCTTGTTTTCGAAAGATATAAAAATGTGGTTACGGCGCGCTTCCCTACAAACTCTTGAACAATGATTACGGAGATTTTTGTATTTTGTGCAGTTATTTTCCGTTGGCTTTAACTTGTATTTGCAGTTAGCAGCGTCACGTTGTGCCATAAGTTTTCTTATTTCATCTGTAAGCCACGGCGCGGGTAAACGTTTCAACTTAATCGGACGTAGTAGGGCGTATATATCAAACAATTCAAATACACTTGAATTAAAAATGGTTATCTTTTCGTCGACAGAAGGTGCGCTGAAAATAGAGTTCCAGTCGATTTTGTTAAGATCCTTTATAAAACTAGATTTATCAAAATTTGTGAAGGATCGAAACAATTGATAGTTTTATTTTTGGTGGAAGAATTTTATACGAAAGAAAAATTTATTTATTTATATCTGTTCCACTTTGAATCATTAGCAGTGATCATATGTGTACGTCAATTGGAGCGTCAGGAAGGTTTATTTGGATATCATACTTATCGAAATAAACTTTTCTTTAAAGACACTCTCCAACTTAAAATATGGCTACGAAGGTTCCAAGCGCGCCTCTAGCCTGAGAACAACCGCACAACATATTCAGCCGGGTTTTTTTATTGTGATCACTGTTTCACAAACGTCTCAAACGTTCAACTAAGATCATCGCAATCAATTCGATAAGCTGGCTTATTGATTTATTAATACTGATAAAAAAGAAAACCGTGGCTAGCAAGAGCAAATTCCTATTTTTAAATATTCTAGAAACCCATTTCTGTTTCATTATCCTCTTAAAAATTTTCAAATCTGTAATCTTTCCGTACATAAAAAATCAACAGTAACTTTATCTAAGTAAGCATCAACATCTTTTTGTTTAGCCCTTCAAAAGCTTTCATTTGATTCTGTTCATTAATTTCTATTTGAAATTATTGATTCAGGTTGCCGAGTGAACACAATTTTAACACATTTTATCAAGACCTTTGGAAAAATTTATATACTGATTAATATTAATTCATAAGTTACGCTCTTATGGTATATCAAATTATTAAATAAGTTGGTTGGTTGGTAGGTTTTTGTTATAGTAAACGATAATTTGAACCATATTCACACGCCATATTATTCGGAAATTCGTAAGGATCCCATTAGGATTCAGTGTAATTTCACTACTTTATTAAAGTCACTGCCTAATAGTTTCCTTCCTCTAAGGTTTACATTTATACTGATGTTTTTAAAAATATAATCGATAATTGATTCTTTACGTACACCCTAATATGAAAAAGTGTTTAGTAGTCTCAGAACCACGAAAATGTTTTCTTATTTTTGAATAACAAATTACAAAACTATTAACAAGATGAAACTAAGTAGCTTGCAATAAAATTAAACGACATATAAAATACATTATTAAAGAATCTTACAAACTGTTGAAATTCATGTAAAGAATGTGTCAAAATAATCGTAATAACAAAATTAAGATTATGCTAAATTAATATATTAGAGAACTGTAGTATGGTTTGGATCCTTCATTTAATTTTCATCGATCATTTCGAGTGTCACGTGTGTAAAAAAAAATATTTGATACCTTGCATTTTCTGAAAGAAAAGCAAAATAAAATAGAATGTAGGATAATTGGTGATGATATGACTATGTACCATTTCACAAATCAAATAAATTACTAAGCATCTAATAAAACTTCGTGTTCTATTTAGAAGTCCTGTCAAATCGATAGCACTACTCTATGTAATGGCTAATGAACCTAAAGCAAGGTATTGTAAGATTCTTGCATGTAGTAATGTAATTGATCTGCCGGTCAAAGTGCCCTTTCCTCCATTCACCTACTTCATTTTTAACATTATATATAAATATTTTTTAAATAGCAGTAAATGTAAAATCTTAAATTTTATATCATTTTATTTCATTATACAATGTGTGAAAGATAATGCTATAAGATTCGATTTCGTGAGTTGCTAGTTATACTTTTATTTATTTATATTTTTGAGTGTATAAATGGAAAAACGGTTCACCCTGTTGTTTTCAAATAATACCGGAACTTGTTAGAGGTATTTATTTTTAAAACTACTTTAGAATCAAATTTACCCATTCGTTTTATCGAATAGAATAATAAAGGTAAGTAAATAAATGTTGCTAATATTCGTTTTTACTTATTTATCTTTTAATCTTAAGCTGGTGAAATGGTTGTCATAATTCTTTTTTTAAAACACCTAATAAGGTCCGTACTACAATAAGAGAAGTGTGTTATCTAATAATTTTTTAGATATATAATGTCTAAATAGTTAACCTAATTAACAATTCTAATACCCAATAAGGTCCGGAGATGCGCCTTTAAAACCTTTTTTATAATTAACTAGTCAGTTAATTACAAAAAAAGTAACAAGGCACTAATAGCTATTAGTGCCTTGTTTTTGTACAACATTTTCTCTTTAAATATAAATAGTTTATCTGATAATGATGTCTTGCAAATAAACACAAAACCTTAAATTTATTTATTTAGGTTTTCTAAAATCCCGGCCCTTATAAGATACCTTTACCATGTTGACAACTATTATTTTATAAGTAATTTTTATATATACTATTCATTACCTAAAAAAGGTTTATTATTGCAAAACTGTCCACTATTACAAATATTATTTATAGTTTTTCTATCAATAGATCGAGTTATAATATTTATTAACCAACTTTTTATATCTGACTACATAATTATTATAAAATAAAATAATATTTATTACATTCAAATAATTAATTTATGCACATAAATATAAAAACTAAAAAAAAATATTTAAACTATGACCATATAAGAGTTCAATTATAATCATAATGCGGCGGTTCATTATAACAGATTAAAAAAAGGGATTTAGAGCTTGGCTCTGCTGCTGACTGTTATGGTCGTTGTATTTCGCTGCTAATTAATTTCAAACATACCTTTTTTGTAAGAGATATCTGGAAATCGATTTTGTAATCGATTTCAAGATTATGCATGGTTCCTATCGAACTTTTCTACAAATATTTGAGTTCTTAAGATCAATTTACTATCGATAATTACCATAAATTGATCAAAAGATTTTTTTTTGCCTTAAAAATCTAATCTTCTCAAAAAGATCTAAGATCCGAATCCCTAGTTTCGCAAAATTAATTATTTTTTTAATTTTCGCGATGACTCCTTTTTGACACATGACATTTTTTGATTTATTTTTTCCGCGAGTTAAAGTGTGTTCTAAGACTACTTTATGTTGTTTTTAATATTAGTAATTTTAAACCCGTTTTTTACAACCGTAAAGGCACTAATTGGATGGAGGAAATTCTTTACTTAGTATGTGTAAGAAATCAATTAAGTGGAATGCTTAACAACGGTTTGGTCCCCTCATTTCACACCACTAGTAATATAGGTAAGATTATTTAAGGTATATTAGAACTATTAAAAGCGCATGATAAGTATTTTCAATAAATTAAGAAATGTAAAATTAATTAGTAATGGTGTAAAATAACATTATAATATGATAATGGTGGCCATATTGAAACGTTTATAATTTAGTTACATGTTGAAAAATTGTTATAAATTTAAATACGAAAGATATTTTGTGGTTATTGTATTGAAAAATTATAATATTAATTAATTAAGCAAGCAGTGAATATTATAGTTTATTTGTAGTTTCGTATTTAGACGGGCGCTGTTGCGGCTCTTTAAATGTTATTAAAATATCCATTTTGACTCCAATAAAGTTGTTTTTAATTTTTATGTTTTATCTGTTTGAAACTCTTTCTTTCTCTATTGGAGTGTAGAAGATGGACTTAAGGATTATTTATAGTTTATTGCATTATTATATATGCCATTTAATTTATTGGATGCTATTCATTTATAAATATAAAGTTTGAGGTATAATATTTTTTGATAAACCTATATGTAAATGAATGACTGCAATCATGAATGTTTCAAAGAATTAATGCCTGCATGTATGAATGAATGTATTGAATTATATGAATTAAATATATAAATAAATACATAATAATAAATTTTATAAAGTTGTTGGTTAACTAGTAAACTTTTTGGAAGTTGATTACTTAAATAAATCCAATGTAAATCAATTGCTATAGAATAATATCATTAAAAATGTATTCAAGTATATGAAATATTAATATAAACAATATGGTAGCAGACCTTAGCTGTAATTACTTATTTGCATCTCGTGTAAGGGTTGTCTCGAAAATCTCACAGAAAAACGATGGAACGTAGCGTAATCAATGTTTTGTGCAGTGAGAGCACTGGTTGCTCGAAATCCTACTTTCTCTATGTTCTTCTTAGTATACTCTAACCTACCGCAATCCTCATGGGTGACAACACATTTGCAAGACTTCATTTTTGCACATAATCATGGACGATGATTTATAATCCGGTGAGCTCTCTTCTCGTTTACTGTCCAAAAAAAATCCTTTAATTTATTTTTAACAATAGATACAACAAATTCGTTTCCCAAAATATTATCAACACGTCTTATTAAGTAGAGTACATAATATTCGCTTGCCACCTGCTCCATTAGCATTGAAGCCAAATGACTGGCATTACAGTTACTCAGTCTAGCGAAATATGGCTCCAACCGAATCATAACTTAGAATAGTATGGCAACTTGCCAGTAAAACCGCAAAGGTATAAACAGAAATTGAACGTTTAATATGAAATAATATTTAACGGATACGTGGCATTTCTAAATTCATTTTTTATGGGTTAGAAAATGCTTTATTATTATAAGAAATATATTTTCTGCAAGAATAAAAGGTCGTTGACTATTTTCGTTGTGATTCGCGACTGATTAGGGTTTAAAATAATTTCATAAACAAAACAGCGAATAATTGTTTTATGAATATAGGTTTATTTTGTATAGTTATATAAGTAATTCTGTACAGTAATTTAATAACTAGTAAGTCTCTCATAACTATCTCTGTTAGAAATATAGAATGCTCCGTTTGTAGGAAACGCTTAAGCATTACATTTTCCTTTTAAAATTGATCTAAACGAACCTCTGACTCAAATAGGATAATAAAGATGCTATATTCAACTTACAGGGTATTATGTTGGTGAAAGAAGTTTTAAAATTAGATGGATAATTACAAAGACCTAAAATGAATTATTTTTTACTTACTTTTATTATTAAAAGCTTACAAAATTTATCCCTTTTTATAATAGTCTAGAAAAAACATCAAATCGGGTGCATATTTTATATAACATTGAGTTCGAAATGACATTTGAGTCGCTTACCGTTTGTAGGAATACGTTTCCGGTTCTTTCATATACTCAACGTACCAAATCCATTCGTGATATTCAAAATGTCTTGCAAGGCGAACAAAAAATATTTTGTATATTTTCTCTAATCTCTTTATGCTTCAGTGTACGTGGAATAAATACTACATGGGCACTCGGTATTTATTGTAGGCATACTACAAAAGTATCTGTTATTTATGTCTATTACACTATCAATAAAGGTGCAATAGGTTTTTAAATTAATTTCATTTCTCTGTGAATATTAGCTCTAAAACATATTATAATATAGCTTAATTAGTTTTGTATCTGCAACGGTCACGGTTAAGCAATTGTATTCCAAAGTAAAGAGATCGCAAATTTTTACGAAATCATGTCCGCCACATTAAGAAGATGGTCGTAGTTGGAACGGGCGGGTTAATTTCACTTATTAACTTTGCTTTATTTTTTTATTTTCACTCAACCCTGAAAAATTTCGATAAAATTCTTAACACCTTATAAAGTGTTGAACCACGTCATCCATTTATACCAACGACAGCTACAGGTAACAACTTTTACGAGTACGATAGGTGAAAATAGAAGAGTAAAATTTAAAACAGGCTTATAACTATATATTATTGTATTCTATCGAAAAAGCGATCTCACTATTGCTTCAAGAGCAATAAACTATCGCACAAGATTAAAATTATACGCTATTATTGATCGTCAAACATTGTTAGAGATGCTATGTGATTATCAAATATCTAAAATTTGCTTGATTGTATAAATAGCTTTATTCTATCAATATATATTTAATGAAAAAACATTATACTTCATGTATGCAATCAGCGTTTATTTCACAGATGTGGTTTAATACATATTTTTTAAAATTTCAAATATTGTAGAAGTGTTCCAAAAGAATCCGCAATGAAAGCTTTATATCTTTCTCAATATTTATTACTGGCACGTGCGAATTACTTGGCGATGTGTGAAGCAGAGTATCGTACATGCTCCTTTTAAATAATGCTTTAAGAGAATTTATGAGAATACTTTGATCTATATTAGTCATAAATCGTTTTTTTCACATAAGCTAAATATTACTGATAAATATTAATAATAATTAAATTAATATTACTAATAATAGCAAGATCTGTTGATAATATTATTTAGTCGAAAAAAAGTCGAGATAAATGTAATGAATTTAAAATTTTAGAAATATAATATTGTCCAGCACTGTGCATCACGTAAGTAGATTGCTAAAATGTTTGAAGTTAACAAATGTATAAATTTATTTATTTTCATTACACTTGCATTACATTTATTTTAGTTTTTAAATAATTACCATTTTATTAATTATTAATCAGTTAATTAATTGATCAGAACATATTTATATATTTTTTTATATTATCAGTGTTTATTGTCTTTGTTATAATTGTCACATTAAGACGTACTTGAAATTATATTTATTGTCTGTTTTTCCTACTCCCCAATAATTTAGGAAAAGTTTGGTATTAAATATTTGATTCATAATATACTTGTACTTCTCTTATGAACTTTCAACTTTGAAAAATGTTCTGAATTTTATATAGTAATTATTTAAACAAGTACAAGCTAAAACGCACGTTATGAAAATAAATGTGTGTGATTACCATAGAAAGAAAAACAGGCTAACAATACAATAACTCAGCACTGTGATATGGATGCAACGAAATCGTTTGTCAGAGCAAAATGGCGACCTGCCAGATACTAGTACAACCTCTAAGCAACCATGTAGAACGATAACAGAAAGTGGACGTTAAAAATCATTATATTGAATAAACATATGGTTTTTTTAAGACATTTTAAATTTGATTTCTAAACGACTTCAATGCTCAAAGGTTGTAAATATAATTTAAGTTTAATTTATATGTCTATTTCATTATGACGGGTAAAATGTTTAAATTTAGTTATTGCAAAAAGACCGGTTTAAGTGAACATGTTAAATTATATATAAGTATACTTGTTCTGTTGCAGTATTCATAATAAATGGAATATTCTGATAATGGGACTAATTCGGACCGCGAAAATGGTTATTAAAGTAAACTGTCTGTCTCATAGTTAATCATTCAATCGCAATTTTAATTTAGAACCTTATAAGTATTACACTCTTATAAGACACTTGTGTCTTACTATTTATTAATTTATTGTGAGGTAATTTCCGACCCTTATTGTGTATACTAGCTCTTGTTCGCGAGTCCATTCGCGTTAGGAACAGAAGGGCTTAATATATTCGAAACATTAGTTATTTTGAGTTTACCATTACTCACGGGACCCAAGATTATCCATAGTTATATATCATGTAGCCTTTTTATTTGAATAAGTTATTAAATGAATAATTATTTTATCAAATCTAACAGATGCCATAAATTAACGGGTAAAATTAATAAACAAAACTTTTGAGCTAAATGTTATTGAAATTGTTAGTTAACAATTGTGTTCTTTCATTTAATATGGCGTAGTATGTACAGAATATTTTTGCGACAACTGTAATCAATCACTTCTTGTGATGTTACTTGCTGATATTTATTGTGAATGAACAGAAAACAATTTATGGTTGACAGGTATAAATATTGTGAATGCTGGTAAAATATAATTGGGTATGCAGAATATTTATTTTATTGCATTTTCGTTAAAATATTATTTTATAGGCACGTCACAATTTATTTGTGAAGAATAGATTAACAGTAAGTTAAATATTATGATTTCTATTACATTAAAGAACATTAAGATAACTAAGAAAAGATTATGTCATATGCTATTTGTGCTTCATAATCTAAACATATAATAAATCTCTAAATGGTCGCTGTCTGTATATATAATATATTTGAAAAAATCTTTAGAAAAGAATAGAACTCAAAACAATGATTTTCAGATTTATGACTATTTCTCTGTATATTTATGCGTTTGTGCGCCTTCTGGAAACAAAAAAAAAGTCTTTACAAGTCTTTACTTTAGTCTCTTTACAGAGATCACTCAGCCTGTGTGCAAGTAGTAGCTGACACGTCGCCCTGGTTTGACATTCAATCGGGTATTAGGCAAGGTTACGCTGTCAGCTTGGTTGTTCAATTTCTATTTGGATAGTTGTCTCCAAGGCGTGAAAGACAGTGACATGCGAGTGAAAGTAAGTGACCTTATGGTCAATTGCTTCTTATATGCAGACGATGCAGTGCTCATTGCATCATCAGAATGCGATCTGCAGGCATTAGTCACCACTCTGAAAGATGGGTGTGAAAATAATGGTCTAAACCTGAATGCAGATAAGACGAAGGTTCTGATATTTGAAAGAAATGAATAAAGAACTGAATGTAAGATCAACGTGAATGGCAAGACAATAGAACAAGTGAATGAAGTGGTATATTTGCAAAGTATGTTTATCAGAGACGGAAGATATGAAATGGATGGGGAAAGGCGTATTGCTACTGGTAAGAGAGTTAACGGTGCTTTGGCTGCATTGTTGAGACGGCGAAACGTCAGCATAGCTGCACGTTTGGGTATACAAAATGCAGTTTTGCTACTGACGCTATTATACGGCAGCCAAACGTGGGCAACACGGAAGAAGAATGTAAGAAAGACGAAAGCTGTGAAGATGCGATCTCTTCGCCGAATATGCGGAGTCAGTTTAGTTGACCGAATCCGCAATGACGAGATCCACAGAATGGCAGGTACTAGCGAAGATGTTACGCTGAGAATGAAGAAGAACGTGCTCAGTTCTTTTGGGCACGTCGAACGAATGAGTGATGAAAGAATGGTAAAAAAGATTTATATAGGAAAAGTGAGCGGTAAGAGAGACAGGGGGAGGCATCGATTGACCTTCGAAAACACAGTAGCTACGATACTGGAGAAAGATCACTTAAAAGAATGAGGACTTCCCGGAGGGCATGTATGCAGAGGTTAATGTCAGTGGTCGAGGCGAAAGAGGTATGCAGGGACCATAGCGTTTGGCGCTCCGTCGTCTCTGGCTACCCCGCAAGTTATATGGCGTGAAGATAAATAAGTAAGTAAGTAAGTTCTGGAATAGTTTATCTGGTTAGAATGCAGTTTTAACTGTGCTGTGTTAACTTCAACAAAAATGTATTATTTTATTTAAATCGGTCAATAAAAAAAAGAGCCGAAACCTTTATTTTATGTTGTTTAAAAATATAACTAATATACTATTATCCAGCTTAAACCTTTATCTATGTATATATGTGTATGTATGTATAGTAAATTATAATGTGTATAAGTCAGTCTACCATAAATATAAATAAGTAAAAGTCATGGAAACAACTAGTTCCATATAAATATGACAACTATAACATCTTGACATAAATTTGATATTAATTATCATTAAAATTAACTTACATGTTTTTTATTTTTATTTATACACTTATGTATAAAAGTTCATAATGAACATTGAAAAAATCTAGATTATAGATTTTGAGATATTATATTGAAAGTTGAAATACTAAATTAATAATTTTGGATCTAGTGTCTGTAATGCTTATATGTGTCTTAGCGTCGGATAAAGGCAGAATTTATTACTATGGATTTAATAATTATAAACATAATAAATAATTTTCATGAATATAATAAATAAAAAAATACGTTTCTTTCAAACTTCTTCATTTTAAAAACTAAGGCATCTGTCTAAAATGGCCCTGTTCTTAACACTTAAAATTTCATACTTTTATAAATTTATAAATTTTACATCCTAGTTCGGTCTGTGCCAAAAAGGGTTTTTTAGGGTTTCTTTAGGAAAACAAACTGTTTTCGAATTTATTTTTTAAATATCAGTTATTCATTCATTTATGGTCACCCCTGAGAGGGTAAGTGTTTTTGGATTCTTTGTTAATTAATTTATTAATTTGATGAAGTAATTCTTGTTAACTTGTGAAGTCCCTATAAGGGCCCACCACACGAGTTACATATGTCGTTTGGGCCTAAAGAATATCTTGTCTTAAGATTTAAGTTAAATTTAGTTTTAGATTTTACAAAATATAAGCTATTATGATTTAAAAATCAGCATGTCACTACAAAAGCAACAACTACTTTCTTTACCTCTAGAAAAATTCTAAGAAATCATTTAATTAATCTGGCAGTGAACAAAAGATAGGTGGTCGAACGATTATACTAGCTTTAGCTATAGTTTACTCTTTCTCTGCTCCTAATAAGACCCACAGAAATGGTGGATAAAAAGAGTTATTCGATGACTGAAAAATATGGTCTTTGAAGAATGCAGGTATCTTATATAATAAAGGTCCTATATCACAATTTATAGTATTATATAGTATTAGCCCCATAATTGATTAGTTCCTAATAATTAACTTTCAATTTTAAAGTTGCTAAATATGTATGTTGTCGGGCATTGTCGTGTTAAAAGACCACAACTTTTCTGTTGATCATTTCTAATCGCTTTTTTTCAATTTACTTGCTTAAGTCTTATCTGGTGACAGTAAAAATCCGAATCGAACTTTTTGCCTGACGGTAAAAGCTCATAATGAATGAAGCCCTTTCAGTCCCACCATACACACAACATCACTTTATTGCGTATCAACCAAGTGGACCGATCTTTAAACACGATTTTTTTTGTAGATTCCTGTCGTAGGAGATACACTTTTCATCACCTGTGATCATACCCTTAAAAATAATTTTATTGCGTCTTGAGAGAGAATCGCAAATGAGTACACGATCCATTAAGGTTCTTATATGGCTATTAATTCACACATATATAAATATATAATAAAATCATTATTCTTAATTAAACCACCGTTTTAGTTTAAAACTTATATAACGCATAAGTATGTTATTGCTAAAAATGTGATAAAATCTGTACATTTATTTATTTCAACATTTATGTAACAATGTAAGTGTCAACATGCTTTCGACATAATATCATAGAACATAGATATTGATGCTTCATTTGTTCAAATTGTAAAACAGGAAATTCTTACACTGCAAACACGAGTATATGAGTATATACAATATTATATTGTAAGCAGGTCTTACCTAGAAAATAATGTTCTTTTTAAAATATAAAACATATGGAATAAAAACAAAAAAAAAAGCAAATAGGTGAACAAGCAAACGGTAATTCCAAAAAGCATTATTTTTATTTGTGTAACTAGAATAGAAAATAACATATAATAGGTCATTACATGATTTACTGTTTTTCAAAGATTTTTTAACATAAGATTAAGTAACATTATTAATCATTTAATTTTGGATTTTTCATATAACAGCGCTATATTTAGTGTTACAATGCCAAACAGGGCGTATAATCAGATCTTATCATCTATTGTGAAAAATAACTAAAAAAAGGAAATTACCACTTGATGTTAGTAACATTCTTAAGTATTGGTTTAAATGTCAGCTAAACCATGTCAAGTGGGCAGGCTCTTTTTCTGAAGTTAATGTGGTGTCATACTAAAAAGAGGGGTTAAGCTCTTCTACACTGTATATATAAATATGTTAAGGACTTTATAGAAGCAACTGTGAAAATATCACATGTTATATAGATGACATAGTTCTACTGATTGCTTCAATATGTAGTATACGAGAACTCTCAAATACTTACAATAAATACAACTCATAAGTTGATGTATAATTTAAAAACTAGTGTTATTATGTTTTTAAGGCCGATTTGAAGTAAAAGAAAAATATCGTTCAAGTAATTAATAATATGCTTTAAAGAGTATAGGGAATGTCTATGTCTGAAAGAGTATAAGGAAGTGTCAATATATATTTTAAGATAACATGTGTTAACTCCCGATAACGAACAAGAAAGAGATCGAAGGGCATTGTCTGTAAGATAAGGGCAAATTAATCAAACTCCAATGGTCGTAAAATTAATTTATACTTAATTTAATATTAAGCGCGTAAAATACGATGACACAAAAGATATATTCATGTTCAGCTCAAACTCCTCGGAGAGAATGTCTCAAGACTGTGACAACCTGATACTTTATTGTCCTGTTTGAAGATGAGTGATGAATCAGTTGTTTACACTGCTGAACGGAACACGTGCAGTGCGGCTTTTGTTGAAATGTTCTGTGAGTGTTGTTGGATTTAAAAATTAGGTTACGTTTTAATGCGTCAATAATCGAAATACAATAACAATTGTAACTAATATATACGTTATTCAGATTATATTATATAATGAGACACACAAAGAGAGAAAAAGATTTGTACATCCGTCTGCGCTCAGCTGCTCGACTTAGGACTTACACATATAACGCACCCTCTTGCATTCTGTTCTATACTCGCACACATACACAAAGTGCAATGAAATGTTACACAAAGATTAATACAAAATTGTAATGCTTATTTTTTTTTTATTAATTTTATTTCAAAGACAAATTTAGTAACGACTGTTTCATTTTTAAAAATGATATTTTAAGAGTAATGTTTGGTTTTCTAAAATAAAGTTTTCTTTAACTTATTTAATTTAATATATTGGTACTTGTGACATTAATTTGACTAGAAGGTAAGGATTCAATTATAGGGCTAGATATATTTGGGATAAGAATTCATCTCCTTGCGGCTTCTAAGACGTTGTGACTGATAAAAAAATAGACAATAATAATAAGAATCAAAATTTTATGTAATAGTTTGTCCATTTTCAATTAATTATAAAGTCTACTTTGTTAAAATTTAAATTAGCAAACGTACGTACGTTTTCTTAATAAGATCCACGAAGACTTTGAATTAGTCAAGACATCCATACAACGTTATATTCACAATAAGCTCTTGCCAATTCAGAAATGAAATAGTTAACACTTGGCTTTGATCCAGGGGTTACACATCCATATGTACATAATTACATAATATATCGTTCACAGGTTATATCTAGAATTGGTTACGTGCATTGCATGCATTCTGTAACATATCTCTATTTGTCGTATATTAAGTTGTAATTAAACAAAGTACTAAGTTAACATTGGTTTAAGTAGCATCGTCATTGAAAAGACTTAACATAAACAGAAATACTTTAAGTTAGAAAAAAATAATAATAATGAAAGTGTCTTATAAACATGATTCTGATAAGCTATTGTTTTTTTTGATACCATATATTTAAAATTTTGCAAGGAACTTGAAGCTCCATTAATATGTACATATATATATATATATATATATATATATATATATATATATATATATATGTACATATTAACTTAAAATATATTATATATATATATATATAATTATATTAAGAAAACACAAAAGAACTTCTCCTATATAAAAAAGATTTCTTAAAATAAAAAGTACCTACTTACAAAATTGCGAAACTAAGTTTCGGTTCAACTGTTGTTGGATATTCAACTGTTACATTGCTAAGTGCTAATTAAACTTTTAAGCTCTAGAGTAATTCTACAACGCAATTATACAATGTTATACATACTATTTATTATGCATTTAACTTTTAAACAGAGGATTTTAATTATTTGAATATTTAACTTATATTATACTTTATTTTTCTCTTATAGCGTATAATTTTTGCTGTTATAGTTTTCAATAGACAATAACAAATAAAACAATGCACGATTAAAATGAGTTCATATATTTCAAATAAAGACGAAATCAGAAAATTTTAATGCTTTATCGGTGTTCACAGTTGCTTTTAGGAAATATTACGAACTGGCATGTTTCCAATAAATCTAACGGCACATTTAGTCTTATCTTAGAATTGCAGTTGCTTTTGAGTTTCATGATTTTCATAAATTGGTTTGCCATTAACCCCTATTAAAAAAATTTACTCTTCAAACATTATAAAATAACATGTTTGTGTCTGATATATGAGAGTACTAAAATGTACAAAGATTTTTTAATGATAACTGTTTTGTTTAAGAATCTTTTGGAATATCAAAAATGTAGTTGTACCAGTATTATAAATATATAACATTCACGTGTCCTCAAAAATTGATAATCTGTGTCGGAAGTATTTTTATGAACAAGCTGCTTTAAACGGCTGCGTAGAGGTTCAGTGCGTTTCGTTTAATTTGAATGATGAAAAAATATTCCTTGACTAACATTTTTAAAATCAAATGGTTGCCATAAGATTTTGATGCTCGGTGCAATAAGCCACCAAATACGGGAAAACTAGCCCAGCCCACTATACTAGCCCACTCCGCGATTATGACAAAGGACTTCCTTACAACCTTAATTTGGCACCGTAGGACTTTTAATTTTTGCTAAAACTAAAAATTCTGCAGAGTACACTTTTCATCCCCGTAAAATGCATTCACTACGTCCGAGAAGGTTATAGGGGAAGTATCTGTTGCATACTGGAAAATGTGGTTTCAAAATATGTTTAGAGGCATGAATTTTTGTATAAATATTTCGTTATTTAAATAACAGGTAGGTTTTTTAAAATGCAATATATTATCTTGTGCAATGTTTAGTAGTTTATTCAAAAGAAAAGATAGATCATGCAAATGGAATTACTTTCGCATTTATACAACTATAGTAATAATTAGCTTATTAACATGGAAATTTAAATCAAACTAATATATGGCATAACTCCCTTTATTAACTTTTCCAAGAGAAATATAAACATTTTTTTTTACAGAAACGGAAAATATTGCAATCTATATCTACTTATAATCACAGAAAAAAATAAAAAGCATTTTACGTCTACGTCAAACTTAAAAAGCTTATTGAGTCATATAACGTTACATTCTATGTACATTTAGGCCACCTATTTTTCTATTAATTAAATAAACATTACAATAAAATGACAAGAATTTAAGTTACATAAAATACTCACGGAAAACTATTAATCTATATTTGGATATTCTTTGGTAATTAAATAAATATTTTAGTACATACAAAGACAATTTTCAATATATAAAGCATAAAAGTTAATTTTATTGACACCTCTTACATTAAACATGTCATACCTGTCTGTAAAAGAACTAGTTCATTATATAAGAGTCATGATTAGTATTTACAGTTGATGTTATATCTTCAATCACACATCTACGATACTATCATTTGTTCACTCAAATTGAATGGAATGGTTCGGGATAAAGAGCTTTTAATCCATTGATTTCGGATAACAATCTGGAAATAAACATACTTTAAAGTATTTAAAATAAAAATATTTTTTAGAAACTATTTAAATCAATTTTATTATGATCAATGCCTAAAAATAGGTTTCTACCTATTATACATTAAAGTAAATATTTATGAAACCCGAGATAGTTTTTGCAAAGAAACTACAATAATTTATTTAATCAATTCAAATTCCAAATTCTGTTAAATATTTTAGTTAAAAAGCTATATTCCACTAACAGTACTTCAAAGAACGATTTGTTGAATTTGATACCTGAATTATACGTCCCGTGGTGTAACGAATGGAGTTATGTCAGTCACTTGGCTTGAACACTGCTTGTGAGCTTGGCCGGCTTTCGGCGCGACGACCATTTGCTCCAAATCCCCCTGTCATAAAAGTAGATGTTGGTTTAGGATTTCATAGATCGTAATTTACTTTGACTGTTTTATAAATTATGAGGTCTGTTCGTAGCTTACTAACTTAAAAAGATATTCTTGTTCAATGTAGAAAAAAACAAGACAAAATAATGTTGTCTGATTTTTGTTCTGTACATTTGTGTATTTAAATTTGATTATTTTTATTGAAGTTACTTTAATAACTGTTTCATTAAAGTATTGATACATTTTATTATATTTTTAATATTGACATGTCTAAAGAATTAATCTGTATAAGCATACTTTTTAACAAAGATAGGGGAGACGACATGTATGCAAATTTTTTATAAGTTTGTCGTGTATAATTTGTTATTTCTATATTATTTAGATTATTAACTTTATAATATTTTATAGTTTGTTCTATTTTCTATTGTTTATTTTACATCTACATCTGACATTTTATCTAACTTTAAGATTGTCTGGGATAAACCGTCATGATAAGACCTCCTTTCTTATGTTGCCATTATTACTTTTTGTTTTTTTGGGACTTTTACATTTTTTTTTAAATCTTTGTAAAATAAAAAAAGCATTAAAATAGTTATTAAAACAGTGATTTGTTTTTTAAAGAAGAGTAAAACTAATAAAAATAATTAATTTGTTAAGTGTGCTTTTTATAAGAACAAATCATTTATCAAACAATATCATTACAGTGAATCAAAATTAACTTAACTAAAATATAAATGATTGCATAGAAAACATGAACTGAAGTACTCGAAATAATTACTAAGCCTAAGTAAATATTACCTTACCTTTTTCACGCATGGTTCGATCATATTAAATAAAAGGTCTACTTACAGAAAAAAGATAGCCTATAATGAGATCAGCGTCCCTCGGAGTATCCAATGCGTCCTTTTCGAGTAAGTCGGTCCTCAGCCAACGACAGTCGACGTATACTCTCACAGTGTTGTCGTCATGGACACTAAGTGGAATAAATTAGGTAACTATACATACCAGAGGTACTTTTCAAGACATATAAAGATTATTTATTTATACCTTTTTCACTTATTGTTATTATTTAAATAAATCAATATTATTAATTCTTTAGTATTAAAGAATCGATTTTAATTTTAATTTAATCGAATTTAGATTACATTGCAATAATAAGTAAATAATAACGTAAGTAGTAAAGGAAATAATAAAATTTTAAGGGCTATTTTTTATTTGATACACAAAATGTTTGAATAAGACTTAATGATTTATTTTGTCGTGTAGACAAGACAATAATTTTTATTTACTCTTATTTCATTTATATTCAGAGCGAATTTTTATAAACATAATAAAAAGATTGACAATTTTTTTGTACGTTATGGGATTCATCGTATATTTTAATATTATTTTTAAACGATGTATGTTTGTGGGTAATAATAAATGCATTTTCCGTTTCTTTTGTAAACATAAAGCTTTTTTATTTTATTTCTACTTTCTCGATTAAAATAAAAAGATAACAAAATTACTATATTCATACTCTTATTATTTATATACTATGACATAATGAGTATGAATACATATTTGTTTATAAATTTTGGATTAGGATCTCAATTTGTCAACGTCAACGTTAGCAAATTAAATTATTTTATTATATTAATTGGCTATTATTATAATTGTAAAAGTATCTATAGTATAGTGTATAAAAATTTACATAATATATTTAAGTTATCACCTTTTAAAAATAAAACTATGTTTTTAAAAGATATAACTAATGATTAACCATATAATATATGTAATTAATTTGTAGCAAAACTATAAAACAAACCAAAATACAATGAAAAAACTAAAAGTCTTACCTAATAGCCACATGGTGCCACCTGAAGTCATAAAGCGGTACAGCTAAGTATATAGACTTGGATAGTCCACCGCCTGCATGAACCAGTCTTGCAGCACCTCGCCCAGCCAGCTCAAAGGACAAGAAGGAACCTGTTCTATGTCGAGAACGTAGAGAGAATAGGGTCCCTTGTCCATAGCCACCGCTCTATTAAAATATTATGATAAACATTATTTTTATTGAAAAAAATATTTAATGTTTTATTTATGGATAAAGTTTTGTATTCAAAATATTTGAAATATTTACTTCATAACATAAAATGTCATAAAGGATTGGTGATAATTATAAAGGTTAGTTGTTTTTTTATGTTGGTTAAAAATATTAGTTACATTTTTTTACAGAAATATTATCCCTGTTTATTCTTAAATATAACATTTCCACTCACTTTAAACATTACGCCCCAAAAAATTTCACACTTACTAACCTTTTCTCGCAATTCGTTACACTACAACTTTAAATTGTATAACAACAGGTCAACAAGGTGACTATATTTAGCCGCTAAAACATTTCATTAGTAAATTTTTATTCAAGTACCACGTATTAATACGTTGACCCTTAATTAAGGTACACAAAAAATAAAATCTTTTTAAAATATACACACGAAATATTTTCTCTATCATAAACCTAAGTGTAGCTGTTTAAATGAAACCCTGGAAATACAAATTGAAAATAATAACCATATAGTTAAACATACCTCCGGTCTTAACCTTAAGGATATGTATAGCGTGAATTCCCGGGGGAATGCCTTGCCGGGAGTAAAAAGTTCCGAAGACGCTATCCAAATATAGGAATTAGGTTTTAGGCTGAAAGCATGTGGCCTATCTGGTACTGGACTCCACCGGGCTTGCGCTGGATGAAAGTTGCGTCTCGCGCCTGGTGCCAGAGGATTTATTGTACCTGCATTCGAAGTTGGAATCAGTAAAACAAAATTTAACTACATGCTCCAATATTCAGGATAAAGTTTGGGAGAATTGTTTATTGCTTGAGTAAGTACTAAATTGCTGTTCGTATGGACACAAAAGTTAAGTGTAGATTTGTAGTATATATAATTAAATATAATGAATTGTAACAGCTATTCGTAGAACAAAAATGTCATGGAACCCAACCTTCACATTTAAAGGAGTTACAGGACCTCCCTTGTTCTCCGTATCCTTCACAAGAGGTTCTTGAACAGTATCTTTTTCTTGTCTGTATACCTCCCCCACAAGTTTTACTACACGCTCCCCACTCTCCCCATCCAGCCCAACCTTTAGGAATAAAACTTTGATGTTACATGTAGTAATTACATTATAATTGACTAAATATTATAATTTAAAATATATTGGTACAGTATAATAGTAATAATTACATAATTATTTATTGTCATTGTTAATATTGTTATTGTTATTATTCACTGTTTTTCTATATAAAATTATATAGAAAAACAGTGCGAGCTACAAAATAATTTTCTGGTAAAATCTTATCTGCTGATTACTAATGAAAAATAATTGTCCATTAAACAATTCGTCGTTTTAAAATAGACGTTTTCTTCTGAGTTGTTTGTAATATTTTTTGTACATATTTATAAAAATTTAATATCATACTTACTTAAAGTGTTCTTGATAGTACTAGAAAATTACTAGAAATATATTTCATTATTAAAAATGAAAACTTAATTTAGCTACAGTAATTGCTATAGGTAATTAACTTTTTAAATTATATAATTTAGGGTTTACAAAAAGTTTCACATGAATGTAATGTAATTAGGTACTTATACTATACAAGTAGATTAGTAAATATGAATATGTCGAATATTGGTCCAAAAATTACTTTTTTAGGAAGTGTATTAATTTGATAAGACATACCAACAGCATTCCATATTGCTATATCAACTCCTAAACTCCAAGGTACTGCTGCTGCTGTGGCTTCCAGCCACGGACCATCTGGTGGTGTAGTCTTTAGGTCTACAGCCGGTTCACTGACACGGGCGAACACCACAAGCTCGTTTTGCTGATCTATGCTCCAGTTAAAGCAGTCTCTTAATTGAGAGCTTATTTTTAGATTAACCTGCCTAAAAAAATTTGTAAATTCAAAAGCATTATACTGAACAGAATACTATGTCAATAATAATAATAAAATAATAAATATTCAATAATCTTTAATATTAAATTAAAGTTAAAGGATCTCAATATCAAAATGATGTGGCTTGTTATTATGTAGGCAGGCAACTTTTAATTATTAATTCTTTCAATCTCTTTAGTAATAAACATCTTTATAGGGTATTTTTTAACAGTTTTTTTACTACAACTAACTACCTTCTTTGAGAAATACGCATTGCGCAAAACATATCGCGTTACTCTTACAATTTAAGTATTACATTAAATATTGTTGTAAAAAAATTACTTAATTTTTAAATATACAGTTATATTTAAATATTTAAAAAAAATATGACCTTAATGAACTAAATTATATATATATATATCTTATATATTATTTTCTTTATCATACTGTTTCTTAAAAAAACTTCAAATAAATCTGATGATATGAAAACTCGGTGAGATGTTGCAAAGTA
Source organism: Melinaea menophilus ssp. n. AW-2005 (assembly GCA_918358695.1). Classification (NCBI taxonomy): domain Eukaryota; kingdom Metazoa; phylum Arthropoda; class Insecta; order Lepidoptera; family Nymphalidae; genus Melinaea; species Melinaea menophilus. Next base: position 1,197,096 of record OU911052.1, read on the forward strand.
TTTCTTAAAATATTAAATTTATATACTATATTTTATTAAGGTAAATAACTAATAGCTTCTGTGGTTTTGAAGTCTGAAATGTTAACTTTATTATAATACAATGATCCTATTGATCACAATGTGAAAGCGGTCAAAGTGACAAATAACTGCAATTTTGTTGCCCGCATTTTATTCTTTTAATAAAAATATTTTTCAGTAATAAAGTTATCTAAAAATCACTATGATTTTCATTGGCTTTTCTGTTTTAATATTGGTAATCTTTCATAGCTATATTTATATTCAGACATTCATCGCAAACGATCAAACTATTGCTTTTTCTTGTTATTTTGTATTTTTTTATAAAGACTATTTATTATCTGTCCACTTCTTAGTATGTCAAGTTATATTTAACTTTTTATTTTATTTTTGGAATTAAATATTATGTATGTACAACGCTCTCTGCATGTTAATACATATTTTATAGACAATATTATTCATATGTATGTACATAATATTTTACGATTAAAATTATATTTAATGCAAAGCTTTTAATCAAGTAACATCACGTATATCCATCAATGTAAACAAAAGCAATTGCAGGATATATGAAAGATTGTCAGTTAAGACAGATCGAACGTTTTGACTGGTTTTTTATTGTGTGGCAAAAGTCGGAAATTCATGATACGCTTGTATAAAAATCTCAATATAAATTTGCGATCAATATGGCCGCTCTGACAGACCGAGTTATAGTCAACTTACGGTGTAAACCACTGAAGAATAATGGTTTTTCATTAAGCAAATGTGCAGAAAAATAAAAATGTGCCACTTTTTCTTCATTTACAAATTGCAATCTTATGAATACAGTGGGAGTCGCTAACTGGTAAATAAAAATTAAGAATTTGATGATAATTTCCCTGATCTTCGTCTAATATATAATATACGAGTATATCTAGATCATGAATAAGTGAAAACATTGAGTTACCCGAGAGTTTCAATTTTATAAAATAGAAGAACTCCAAGGGTTACTTAGTAAATTATTTAACAAGGCTTTCACATTAGCAGAGAAGATATTTAATTAAAGTAAATGTTAAGCAATAAGTTGCACCTCTATTCTAATCACGGCACTTTTGCTGGGAATTTAATTACACGGATCGCGATCTTGCCACGAACTTTCTTGGTTTAATAGAGTTCCACACTAATCTTTAACTTGCGCCTTACGGAGTTGCTTAAGTATTTAAGTCAAAGGAGACAGCGATAAAGATACATTAAATATATTCGACGGGTATCGCTGTAAATGTAGAATACATTACACGCGAGCCAGGAATATTTGATACTGTAATTTTTGTAATTAAAGTAAAGAATGTTTCTAAGGCATTAAGAACAAAACAAAAATTGCACTGCAGTTGTTTAAAACTCTTTAACGATAATCATCGGAGATACGTATGTATATTGATTAATCTAGTTTATAAATTGCTAAATTACTTGGTAAAGAGTTCTTATTAATAATAAAAAAATATTGGTTAAACAGTGACTGTGCATACAAAAACTTGTTTATCAGTAAAATAAAATAAAAAATAGTGTTAAGCGAAAAAGAAAGGATGACACAAAAAATCACTTACAGTAATTAAAATACGTAACACATATTTTATATACAAAAGAAACATCTTTTACAAATTAAATTTAACAATTATTAATTACTATTAGTATTATCTTTGACGTCAGTACAAACAAAAAATAAAGTACAAAATATTTTAATAAACTACACACTCACAGAGTAACATAACTTTTTCTTCAACAGAATCTATTTTATTTAACTATTAATTAATAGTTATGTTCTAATTGTTGATAACAAAGTATTAGTGTATAATATTTAGTCCTTCATTTATAGTTTCAATAACAAATATACAAGTGTGTGTTTTTTTAACTTCTTAAAAGTAGAAAAAAATTATATACTATTACATAGCCCATCAAAATAATTATTTTGAAATCAAACTCTTATACGAAGTTGAGTTTTTGCTTACTTTTTACTTTTATCAATTAAGCGGTACATTTGAAGATATGCTAGTACCAAACACTTTTCTTGGCGAATATTACCCCGGTGAAGCCATTATTGCGTCTGTTATTTCCTTAACTTTTATTATTACATTTGAATATTTATTATATTCTATACATATTAATATCTATTTTATTAAATATTTTTAACTTCAATTCTTGATACTATATAATAATTGCCTATTTTGGCACAAATTCAATGTAGCTGTTACTTTAAACTATTTAATTTTACATATTTATAAACTGCAATCACAAAATATAATATCTTATATCTACTGAAAATTGACCGATAATCGATTTTCTACTTAAAATTTTCATTCCGGGAGCGATAACAAATTTAAATTACTAAATATGTAAACGATATTCAAGCGATACCAAGCTTATGATAAACGGGTATAAAATTTGTTTTTCATCGCTAATATGAATATTATGTATTAATATGGCTATAGTTACTAGCAGTTTATTATGGTTGTCATATGTTCATGATAAATATAAGAAATCATATTATAATATACCTGTCTGTCGTGTTATAAGGCGAACCAACATATTGGCTAATTGAAGCTAATTCGACTCCACCACGGTATATTGATACTAACGCTAAATCTAGCGTTTTTATCTGAAACAAAAAAATATATGTCAATGTGTTCTCTAACTTTAATAATATTAAATAAGGTTCAAAAAATTATAGGAACTCCAAAAGTGTAAGAAACTAAAATTTACAACTTATAATTAATACCTTTTTTAATACGTTTTGTGTACGAGTATTCTACCCTAGTAGAATAAGAACATCGTATCTAACAACATTAAATACAAATTAAATAGTAAATTTGGCTTTGAACGGTCATTTTCAGACCAATTTAACCTATCTAGGAATATTGCAAAAGATATTGCGAGATACATTTATGTTATGAATACCGTCTTGATCTATTATTATTGTTTTAACCGTGATTGCTTATCGATTCTACAATAGTATTTTCCAAATGGTGCTATGTTTCTTTAAAGGAGTAGTAGATATATATAGGTTATATATATTTTTTTTATATATATATATATATTTTACGTAGTATGATTACAAAGGAATTTCAATTAAAGTTGCTACTTTCAAAGTCGGAATAAACAAAAATGTAGCAAATTTATGAAAATCCGATAGTATTTACGAAGTTATTACATTTACAAATAATTTAAAGAATACTTTAAAATTTTCTAACTATGTCAGGACTAAACTACGACATTTAAAAAGTGTACGTGTGTGTATGTAAGTGTTTTCTTACCAACTTTTACTAGGTCGCTATGAATGTTCGCTAGGTTTCTTACATACAATTATAGATCATCAAATACATCTGGACTCGAAAAAACAAAAACAATATTTGGATCACACCAACAGTCCTGTGTATTTGGGACACTAATCCACAACCTTACATTAGCAAATAGTAATGGCTTGTAGCTACCAAATAAAAGTTGTAGATATTCAGAAGATAATAATTTGTGGGTACAATAAAATAAAACAAAATAAAGTTCTTGAAATGTTAAAGAGCAGTTCCTTCAAGTCCTAAGTGGGTACTTCAAAATTCGCTACAGATATTAGACACTTATATAATCTCAAGTCACGTCGCTTCAGAGTATATAACTTTTTTATTGTAACAACCGAGAAATAGTTTTCCGGAGCCGCGTCTGTGTAATGGAGAGACGAAGAAAAAATAATAATATGTTTTGTTCTTAGATATTACACAAAAATGTACCTTATATAATTCTAATACGAACAGAAACTCCTTTTCTTCACAATATAATGTTACAATATTGTGATAAAGATATTTTTGGTGGTGACATTTCCACAAGCGTAATGTTCTATTAATATGTTTGCAATATTATAATTATATTTTAGAAGCTCCTTTAATTGTAAAACTCTCTGAAGTTTGATTCTATGATACTTATAATTACGGTTTGTTAGAGGAATAATTAATTCAATTAAGATCACAATGTACTAAAATTTAATACAGCTATAAAATTAATTTAAATTCCCGCTCAAAGTGCACATTCTAAATAAATAATATTTTGTTCTAGAATTCTCATTTGATATATTTTTTCCCCTGTCAGTGAATGAAAAAATCTGCCCTGTCAGTGAATGAAAAAATATATTGATTTAAGACTACAAGTGTGTAAGCAATAGTTTATAAGAGAGATTTAGAGTAGGCAAACGTACACAAGCCTCATTAATAATTATCTATTGCTTACAAATTAAAATGTTACAAGGAAAACAAATTATATAAAAAGTGAATCGAGATTAATTTTATTTTTGAGAAAATATAATAATTTAATACAAAATACGCCCACTATTTACATAATAGAAATGTTAATCAACGGACCTTATATATTATTCTTAGATTGAATTTCATCGGAATAAAAAGAAATGTATATATTGTACAAAATATATATTTTTCTATAGGCTTTTAAGTAAGTGGAATAAAAAACCTTTATAAATTAATAATATGATGAAAGATTATTTCATTACATTCATGTACCTAATATAAAATGTTCATTCCGTAATCTTAATTCAAACGACTCTTGCAGTGAAAGTTTTATATCGAGGCCAGGTTTGTCTTAATTGAATTTGTTCTTTGAAATAAAACTTCGCAGAATTTTCTAATCGACCTTGCATTACTCAACATCACTGTGAAATTGAAAAAACTGGTATCAAGGAAAATGTTTTCAATGCAGTAAAAACTTACATCAATAGAACAGAACCGTTTTCTGCCTAACAAATGTAGCCGTGAAGTATTCTATTTTGCAGAAAAAAGTTATTTTACTATTTAAAAACTAAAATAAAACCGTACAGTTGAAAATGTTTATGGTTTTAAAATATGCGGTAACTTATGGTTTCAAATAAATTCAAGCCGAGCATATAATGAGATTAAGTGCCGAAACACAAATTAATTAGAGGTTAACGTCATTTATAAAAGTTAATAAAAATAGTTACTTGAAGTTACTCCAACAAGGAAGTAATTTAGTGCTTCCTTAACTAAAGTAATAAATCAAGTATCTGTGGTATTTATTTATAAAATTGTTTATAGAAAAACGCAGTTTAATTACTTTAAAAAATTAAAATTGATTATGATGTCAAACATCAATCATTAATAATTGTATTGTTATTACACCTTATCTCCAACGTTTTAATAATGTGTTTTATTAAGAAACATTACAAAGTTACTAAGATATCATTGACACTTCTTCCTCCACCTCAGTATCAGTTTAACTTTGTCCATTTGATTGCATACAAAGAATAACCAAACAAATTGTCAGAGACTCAGAAATCTGTAAACGGGTGTTGTTTATTTGTGTAGTGATGCCGCAAGTCTATTTTAAATGTCTATTACAGAATTTATCATGAAAAGTGTTCTATTTTGATCAATTTTCTGTCACCTAATTTTTGTTAATATTTTTTTTTACTTGAGCTAAGAGAAAAATTCCTTTGTGAATTTTTACTAACTCATTCATAACGAATAAAAATACATCTAAACTTGAAACTATAATCTGCTGATCATAAAAATTGTTATCCTCAATGGGAATCAAATCCATGGCTCTGCAGTCGCATCTTCGTCCAATAACTACCGAGATAAAGGATAAACTTCCCTCAATGTTTCATTAAAAAACACGTAATACTATATTAAATAATTCAAATTATTATGAGGTGAGGTAGGAATATCAATGAACGTAGGAATCAATGATCAATTGTGTCTCCGACACATTCAGTCCTCTTCAATTTGTTTAAAAAAATATTTTTTTGCATGTGAAATATTTACATTAAATAAACAAAAATAAATTGCAATAAAAAACAAAAGTTTTTATTTATATATATATTGAAAATACAATTATGAAAGTTTATGTACGAGTATTAGTAATAAAAAATAAATTAAATAAAACCGTAGTAAGTTAACAATAATGTATGTTTTGGCCTTTTAGTTGTTTTTGTAAAGTGAATTGCGTGAACATCGCTGTTAAAGTCTCTTGTCTTTATTATAAAAATAAAGTCGGGAAGGCAGCAATTTATTACCCCAGAAAATATTAACCAGAAAATGAAAGGTGTCATTTATAATTTAATACACACCCTGAAAAGGCTCATTCACTCTTGAAAATTTCGAGGACGTTTTTGGGTTTTCCTTCTTAAAAGCATTACATTTCGCGAAATTAATATTATTATGTTATTGAAAAATGTATAACTTATTTTCTTTTATTATAATAGGATAGAAAAGATTTATTATAAATGATAAAATAATTAATCAACAAATTAAAAAATTAAAAAACTATTCTTTCAAAACTACCCACTGTTATTAATATTATAGTATCATCATATCATTACATTTTATCTGATTTTTATAAATGTAAAATTATTTACGTATTTGATATTTATAAACTTCTTCATTCTATTTAAAGGTATTACCTAATGTAAAATTTTTGTACAATAAATAATACATGCATGACTTTAACCTGTGACATCCACACGGCGCGATATGCCAGAAACCAATATAGTTTCATCAGTATGTAATTATCATTTGAAAACATTAAATCTAATAGGAATAAACCTCGATTTCCTCAAGACTTTTGTTACCTAGGCAGTAGCTATTATATATTAGTATACAAACAATAAGAATTAATATTTCTTCTTGTGTTTAAAAAATACAAAAAATTTTTTTTTTAAGTCTTGGTATTAAATTATAGTCGGTATTATCGATTTGAATCGAGAAAACAAAATAATAGTGGTAATAATTGTGTATACCATATATGGCGGTACATCATATATAAGGTGGTATATCGTATATAAGAAGTATCATAAGGTATCCAAATCGAAACTGTTAGTATTATTATTCAAAACGAAACAAAACAATCACCAGAGCAAATATTGTAGTAATATTCGTTTCGAAATAAAGCGACCACAATGACAATATTATGCGTGATCGTACTAAATAATTTCATGCGAAATTGAACACAAATGATTTTATTACCGTTTACATAAACATAATTTAATTTGGTTTTATTTCTTCTTTTCCAAATATATATATATATATATATATATATAAAAAATTAAAAAACTATTCTTTTAAAAACCACAAAATATATATATATATATATATATATATATATATATATATATATATATATATATATATATATATATATATATATATATATATATATATATATATATATATATATATATATATATATATATATATACTTATATTGTATAAATAATGAATGAGATACCTTCTATTATTCATTAATTTTCTAAATTCGATGTATTTTTAAAAAGAATATGGTAGCGAAAAACTATAATGGTATCAAGTTTTTAATACATATATATCACTAGCTGCATAGCGTATTTGTCCGGATGCAGGTTATATTTTGTCCTGTGTGTTAATTGAAGGAATCTCTGTCGGTTTTAATAATATATTTGTTTATTTTTTTATATTTTTACTGGATTCTAAGTATTGCAAATATTTATCAAACCTCCTAAACTTATGCAACTTAATATTGATAAGTTTTACGTGAAGTCGTTCATAGTGTCAAGACACTGTAGTATACGTGTGTATTGTTAAGAAGATACACACGTATACAGAACATAAAAATACTTCAATTTAGAATAGTTTTGTATGGGCAAGTTACAAAAAAAAACTTATCTGATGTTACAGACATTACGCCCTACTTCATTAATTATTTACAATATATTTTAATTTCCACAACATTATATAAGACAAAAACCTATACCTAAAACCAAAACTTACCTGGTAGCGAGCCTGGACAACAACTGCCCTAAACACTATGGAAGCATCTTGAACTCTTGTTTCCAATGGCCTTTCCGCAATCTTCGGGCACTGGCTGTCGCAAACTATAGCTTTGCCCGACAAAAACAAAACAACCAGGAAGAGATCGCCTTTGGAAATGCCGTGAGACGCCATTTTCAACTTAATAATTATAAAAATAGGTCACATATTCCTTATTTCATTTTACTGCACTTCGTTTTTCTCGTCGTTTCCTTTGACGTCTTTTTTGCATTTTTATCTGTAACAAGAAATTGGTTATTGAAACAAACGTTGTCAATTTTCCATCGCTTTTTATTCTATTGGCTATTCAATATAAAATTTTGTATTCAGAAATATATTTGCAAAAGACTTTTGTAATGCCTCACTTTGTGAAGTGTTTATTTATTATATCTAAATAAAACATTTCAGAGCATGTTACCAATTACAACATCAAGAATAAATGCTTATAAAAACTTATATTTAATTTAAATTAAAATTATATTACAAATAAAGTAGTTATACGAAACATGCATAAGATTAAGATTTATTAAGATTTAGAACCGATTTAATTTTGAATATATGACATCTTTCTTCTATAATTACTATTTATAATATAACGTTCATCTTAAACAATTATTTCATTCTTGTAATGTAGGGTACTTTTTTATTAAAAAGTAGAAAAGTGCTATGATGATCTACGAACACTACGTCATTTAATTTTACCTTTGTTTGTTTTATCGTAGAATACAAATTGTACAATATTATATAAAATTTTTCTCAAAAAACTCATGGCGGGGAAGAGTGAGAAAAGCGACTATCTGCCCTAGCTGGTGGTGAGAGGGTACAGGTTCTCTATATCGGACGTTAGCCATATTGTTGCTCCTGGAAATATTCTGTCAAGAATACTAGACCTAGGATAGATAAAAAGAAAAAGCATAGATAACTATCGAAGTTCTTAATATCTAAAAATATTTATTTGTGAAGATTCAAAATAAGCCTTACATTAATTGATAATAATCGAGTTTTTTATGTATGTTGTTTTGACGTTTGTTCTACGTTTTAAAATAATAATACTTATGTAAATATATCAAGTAGAAGAGTTCTTAGATCTTAATTGTTATTTTTGGGTAGACCTCGAAGAATTCGGTCTGTCCATTCATTTGTACCCGACTTTCGAATTTTGGAAAAATTTCTTCACAGGAGGTCTTCTTATGACCCCCTGAGTCCGAAATGACCATTGGTCAAAAAGTTTATATATATATATATATATATGCGTGCGTGCGTCGATTCGACTTTTGTCAGCACGATAGCGGCCGCAGTTTCGCTTGGATCGCTTTCAAACTTTGCACAAAAATCAAACATCCAAAAATGAAGGTCAAGTTCGTTAACCAGAGAAATCCGGCCACAGAGGGCGCTAGGGCCTCACTTTTTCTGATTTTAGTTTTTCGACCATAACTTTTTCCCTATTCAAAGAAGATCAATCGCGTTCATATCATATGATGTCTTTGATGAATATTGAATACCTATAACTAATGTAAATAAATCGAAAACCTAACTTCAATAACTTAGGGGTGGGGGTAAAAAAACCGAATTTTTGGAAAAAAATTCATAACTTTTTTCTGGTAAAAATTCTTACATCACAAGTATTTTTAATAGAAAGGTTATTTTTTTACTCTAAATTTAGGTCTCAAAAGTTTTTCCGTAAAAGGTACCGTTTCCGAGAAAAAAAATAAAAACCACTTTTAGCTTGAAAATTTAAGGTAGGTAAAACCACGGCAACTTTTTTCTGGTAAACATTCCCTCCTCGAAAATATTTTTAATAGAAAGGTTATTTTTTACTCTAAATTTAAGTACCAAAAGTATTTCCAAAAAACATACTTTTTCCGAGAAAAAAAATAAAAACCGCTTTTTGCTTGAAAATTTTTGATGTAAACAACGGCATCATGTGTTATTCTTAGGTAGTGAGTTATATTTTAAACGAGTTACACACGAGGTCTACCCACGCGTGTCCCCCTGCGGGCACGGATTTTTTTTATTTTAAAACATTACTTTAGATTCTGCCGGTAGCAATTTTGGGCTAGTTCTTTTTAGTCTTAACCGTATAATATTATATGATGAATAGTTTCATATCGCTTTACGACTAGATCTCGATTAGACTAAGTATCCTTATGTCTATATATTGGAATAAATACGTAGATTGGACTATAGATCTGTGTATTTAAATCTGGAGATCTCTAAGCATTGGTCTATCGTATAGGAAAATTCATAATGTTTTCATGAATTAAAAGGATTGAGTTTGATAAATATCATTTGCTGAAAAACTAATAATAATAACTAATTGTAGAATGAACTATTAAGTATCGTAAAGAAAATTGGAAAAATATACTGTAATAATATAAATTACAGTATATTATATACACAACTAATTACAATGAAACAAATATTTATTAATTACTTGCTTTGAAAACTGTGAGTAAAAAAGAAAACACTAGGCCTTCGGTTATCTTTTTAAAAACTCTTTAGTATTTTCGGTTTGATTTTTGAAGTGACATACAAATTTTCCACAACTATAACATTAATATGACCATACGAAGTAGCACTAACCCGAACAATAGCTACAAATAAGGTCAGATACTAGCTTGAATCTTCTAGTAATTACAAGTAGGCGGTTACGGTTGCGGTTAGTACCTATTGTTGTTTATGATTACTCTGTTAATGTGTACATGTTGGGGCTTGGTATATCAATATGTACAAAAGTCCCATAATTTGTGCTACATCTATATGTAGTACACTTTATCCTTATATTAATATAATAAAATATATATATATTTCAGTAAGTAACATACATTCAAGAGACTTCACAAACAATGGTTGTACTTGTGATGATAGAGAAAGTTTGCGTGTATCTATAAAGTGCTAGAAATTTACCCATCATGATGGATATCAACTATTTGTTTATAACATTTCATATAATATCTTCTAAGATACAAGTTTCCATGTATTATTCTCTTTTATAGATCAGATGCAAAAAATTATATTTATGTATTATTTAAGACTAGAAATCGCGCCTTGGGCGAATTAATTCAAAAGCGAACATTGGTACCGATACTCTAAAAAGTAAATACTAAATTTAAAAAAGAATTGACAGTTTTTTTGTATTAAATAAAAAAAAACAATATCGCTAAAAGCGCGACTACATTTCCATCGTATCTCATCAAGTCAGTTTCTTCAAATGGCATTATACTCCAATACATCTGTAATATTGAAAGTGCTCATATTTTCCATTATTAAAATATTTCAAGTTTGATTCAGTTTCATTACTAAATGAATTCAGGTATGCTAAGGTTAGATTACAGTCGTAGACGAAATTCGATTACTTTAGATGCATTACATTACATATATATTAAGGTTCTTATTAAAAATAAATATTATATGATTCAACAATAGGTAAAAAATAATTAGAATCTTACAAATAAAGCTTTTAATACGTCTGTATAATTGTTTTCACAATAAAATATTTTAACTAAATAGTATTAAAATCAGATACACTTTTTTAATAATAATAAAAATAATTATTTTATTGCACATTTGTTTTGCTGCCAATAATTTTTCAGTGTTTCACTGTAGTAAAAAACGCCTTCATTAGTATTTGAATCAAATATTGTTAAAACAATTTTTAAATGAATGATGTTCAGATTTTAATATATTTCGTGTTACTAATTTAATTTTAATTAATGTTCAGCAAACATATTGAAATCACACAGCTCCTCAATTCTCGTATAGCTATGTAATCATCTTGGCACCATCAACGAATGACGGAACACAGATGTGCTGCATTCTGTATTATCTTGAGAGTAACTGCAAATTACTATCTTAGGGTTGCAAGAGATAGTTATTATATAACTGTATAGCCAGTATCTTGTTCAGGATTATATCTATTATATGGGAAAATTCTATAAGGATTACCTATAATGGAATATGCTAATAGGTTCCACATTATAGTTATTATTAACAATAATTGAAGATACTGAAAGAGTTTCTTTTGCAATTATAGTTAAGTATTTTTATCGTATTATGTTTTATAACTTATGATAAATGAGATTTATTTCGAAGATATTTAATTATCTACGTCAAAAGATTTTTTCATTATAGCTCGGTATTAATATTAATTGTATACAGTACTATATTAATGATAAAAGTGAGTAAATAAATAGTATAAATTAATTATTAAATTTAATATCTCATGATCATCTTGCTTCTTCTACTGTCCCAGATGAATAATACTCGTAGCTCCTCCACAGCTTCATAAGATCGGCTGAGATAGTACTATTAATCGGATTTTTATTATCAACTTTTACTGCCTATATCTATCGTTTCCTTTCTTCTGAATTTTCTCATAGGGTAATGAAAATTTTGGATATATTTTGCTCCTTACAATAAATTATGTCTTTTAATGGCTATTAAGTCTAATATTATATTGATTAGCTTCCTTTCCTTATTTTCGTTCTGTATCTTATGAGTGGATGTTATTGCTTTTTATCTTAGTTCTAATCTATTGAGATTATTTGTGTTGTTTTTTCTTGCTTTAGTAATTTCCATATGTCATAACTTCTCATTGGTATGCCTATAAGCGGTTCACAAGGTGCCAACAGTTCTCTGAAAAGAACGATTTAGGGCATATTGTTAGGGTTGTGCGGTCGTGATAGTGTAATGAGCAATATTCTTCTCCTTATAGTAATTCTCAAAGTCCTTTGACATAAATACCGCGTTCCTATCAAATATCATTCATTGCGGTGTACCAACGGTTTATTGTTGCATTGTCAAGTTACTTAGGGTCTCTTCAGTCATTAAGTAGTTATATTGAAGTAAATTTAGTTAATCTGTCAACAATAGTCAGTATGTATTTGTTATTAATAATATTTGATGAGGTAAGTGGGCCGAGATGATCAATTGGTTGAGTTGACAGTGTCTTTCTCCTTCATCCAAGGGATGTAAGTATCTTTCCTTATTTCCTTTTTTTGTGATATCAATATACCCTATTATCTAATTTTTTTTTATTTTTTGTTAGGTCTTCATTAAAATATCCCCATGTAATTAATTACTCAAGAATCAAAAACGCTCAAGATCATTTCAATATTAGGTTTATAATCATTGCGTCTACATGTACAACTTTTAAGCCGGGTTCGAATTCATAGTCATATTTTTCAAGCAGAAGAGCACAACGAACTACGGTAAGTCTTCTTTTGTAAAATCATTAAAAATCTAGCACAATCGCTCACGATTTTAAAGTGGATTTCGAGAAAGTAGACACTGAATTTATTCACAGCTTCTACAATGGTTAAGATTTCTAAGTAATAACTGTGGTAGGTAATCATACAGATAATAAGATTTTTCTGCGGTTGGCGACGTGTATACTTATAAAATGAGTTAGATATGTCTGGCTGTCTTCGGGATCTCTATGGAGTACTTTTTAAAGATGTTAAAAATTACATGACTATTCTATCAAGAAATCTTTTTCCGTAAATAAGATTTTCAATCTCGAACCATTCCATAATACTAGCGGAATCTTCAAATTCTTCAATCCAGTTGAAATTGGATATGTGTTATCGACGCTAAAGGTAATTATGGACTTTCAAAGTCAGAAAAATATTTTTTCTGTCCCTGTGTGGGCATCTTTTGATCTTCTTTTTAGGTGGTATATTTCGTATATAAAAGAAGTAGCTTAAATATTTATTTATTTCAAAATACCTCAATATTCTTAATTTATCATATTGATAACTGTCACATCAAGAATAAAAAACAAATATTATGAACACTTTCATCATTCCAAAGCATTCGCTGTGATCTAATTAGTATGTTATATATATGTATGTATAATATGTGCAGTATTTTTTGCAATCAGGACTCGAAGCGTCACTTGCGTGTTTGCAAATTTGATTATCTTTGGATTCGTCGTAAAAAATTTGTAAACAATATTTATCATTATTTACTTCCAAATGTGTTCACATTTTTCCAATGTGTTCACTTTCTGGATTAGTCCCTAAAAGTTGTGGCCTATGTAGAAAGTAAATTTATTGTCAATCATTAGTATTTATATTTTACTATAAGAAAACTAATTATGGTTTCGTACGTCTTTATAAGTTGACTCGATAGAAATAGCATTATATAAAAAATAATCAATCTTTGTTTAAAATCTAAATCAAAACCTAGCAACAAAAATAAAAACTATTACAGAAAAAAGTACAAGAACTTGAAACCTTAAATTTTTTAAATTTATATTAGAACATAACTCAATTTTAAATAAATATTAATGACTATTTAACTGTGAAAATAATTATATGGTACAAAATCTGTCTTAATTGTGGGGTTCTAAGTGAGACATAACATTTTAATCTTCTTATTACGGTTTCAGACCCCGTTTTGTTTCTTTAATGATGGAAATGAAATCACAAAGGAATTTGTAAGCTTTCATTGGACAACTAACAAAGCAATTTTATAATAGTAAAACACGATTAAATTCATAACTAAATTGTTTTATGAATATAGCAAATACAACAGTATTTAACTTTAAATTAACTATAGTATTCAAAGATTTGTTAAGCAGCTGGTTATGAGAATAAAAATTATACTTTAATATATCTTTTTTGAGATGTCAAAATCTTCAAATTATTGGACAGTCAAATACTGTTTTCTTTATATATGGTAGAGACTTATAAAACAGATAGTATATTCATCTTCTTCATCTCTAACGTGAAAGAAATCCAAGCGACCTCCAATTAATTCAGTTCAAAGTATATATAAAAAAGGAAGAGGAAACTATAAGAAATTACATTCACGAGGAGGCGAGTGTTAATATATTTGAATATACTCGGGATTGGTTTTTTTTTTTGTATTATGAATGATAATTGAAATTTCTTTATTAAGAAATGAAAAGAATTCCTAAGAAAAAATACTTTATTTTAATTTCATACTTTCAATCGTTTGTAATAAGAAGTATTTCAATATAATTAGTAATAAAATAAAATATATAATACAATATTACAATATTAATTTGAATTGAAAGCTTAAAAGCTTCATTGTTTTGAACAAAGACTGTGTAATACTGACGTCATTATTTCCTTTGAATTTATTATCTATAGGAAACAGAGCTTAATTACAATTATGATTCAATAATTAACATTTATCGCCAAAACCCTTTAATAGGCTTAAATTTTGTTATCGTGAATGTAATAATGATTTTATTTAATTTATAGTATAGTAATTGTAATAATTAAACAACTTAAGGATCGTTGAGAATTTTTTTATCACTTAATTTAAAAAAGCTCTAGTAATATGGATTACACATACAAATTAAGGGGTTAGGTAATAATTGTAGTATAAAGAATTGTTCTAGGTAGGAATAGAATTTAATACAGATAAGCAGGCAACTCCGTTAGACCATTTAGCCAAGAGTAAATATAATATATTACATGTAAATTTCATTACATATTACGTAATTTTTTTAACCATAAAATAAAGTTTTATTTGTCTTTTTTTTAAGTAGAAATAAGTGGCCAAAACGAAATATAAAATGGTACGCTCATATTCATAAGTTTAGTATTCATACGTGGTTTTAAACTTCTCGTTGGAGCTTGAACTTTGTATGGTTTTGGTTGAATGACTACCGGTTTTGTAAAAAACAAAAATTTAGAATGAAAAAGTTACATAAAATATAATGTACGTAGTTTAAGTAATCGTTGTATGTGTTTCAATATGGCCAATTTTTATATATATTTTTATATATGTATACGGATCGCTAAAATAGAAATAGTACTTGACATTATCTTTTGGGAATTTAACAAATTGCAAGTAGATAGCAGTAAACCATGTATATCGTTAAAATAAATATAACAATATTAGCTCGAGATAATCATAATATCAAATCAGGTTATTCAACCGAAATGTTATAAATTTCAAAAGCGAATCCGGATTAAATACAAATATTTGCATAAAACTATTATAAAGTATTTTACTATTTATTTATATTGTTCATAGAAACAACATAACGTTTATAATTTTACAGCAAATGTTTTCTGAATAAATAAAATAAACATGTACGTAATTGTATTTTATTTCAAAAATTGTTAGGGTTATATGAATTATAATTGCGATATGTAACACTAAAAGTAATATTAAAAAACGTAATTCTATCTTTTTCACATTTGCGAAATTTAAACTTTATTTATTTTAAAATTATAATTATTATAAATTAACTGAAAAAAAATACTTTTCAAGATAGAGCTATGTGTTTAATTATCCGATATCATATTGAACAGGCTTTAATTTAAATAAAAAAGTTAAATTATTCACCGATAACAATTTTTGAAAAAAGGAAGATCAATTAACACTGAATAATATAAACAAAACAAAAAATAAACAATGCAAATCAAAGGTCACCCTTTTATTAAAAATCAGGACGACAGAAATAATAAATTCACATAACAAAGACAATAAAACAATTTAAATTGTAAAAACAAAAAATTATATTGAATTGTTTTTTTTTTAATAATAAATTCAAAGAATGATGTTTAATTTGACAGACACACGGTTTTTGTCATTCATATGTAAATTTACAAAAAAATTGATAAATTATGTATATACAATAAAAATCATGGCATTATTTCGAGAGTTTTTCACTTTATTTCGCAGTGTATAAAAAAGATGAATTTTTAATGACTTAATATTAGAAATCCTAAAATATAAGTTTTCATACCGAAATATAAGCGGCATGAAGTCTAATAATACATACATAGTAATATAAATTACGTTGGATATTTTATTTATACATATGCAATATCAAAACCAATTAAAAATTGATGAGATTATTCTTTACTCTATGTGATAGTCAGCTATAGAAGTTTTATATTAATTATAGTATAAGTACCTACGTAAAAAAAATTGCAGTATTGCTTTTTTTGTAAAATAGTGTCTTATTTTACTTATAAAATATGCATAATTGACAAATACTTTTACATCTTTCACGACTTATGTTATATTAAAATATTTTATTTTAGGCTTTATATAAATTTTCAATTGTAAAGTTAGTGTTTTCCTAAAAGAACGTAACAAGATGAACAGTTCATTATATCTGTTTTAAAATGAGAGGAAAATATATATGTAAAGAATGTTTCTGAGAATGAATATAATCAGTCACACAAAACATTACCGGCAATAGATTGTACCTATCCCTCTTTCAATTAAACTCGGCGAAAGTCAACTGTCGTATTCTTAGGGGACTGAGCTTATGTTCAATTTGTGGTCAAAAGTTCCAAGAAGATATATTAATGTTGTTGTTATTTTGTAAAATAAAATAATAGTGTTTTCTTAGAATAAAATTTATACTTCAAAATACAATACTTCACACGAAAAAAGTATGGAATCTTTTTTTTCATTACCCAATTACATTTTCAGAATCAGCAAAACCAGATGCATACACTCGTAAATATTTCATAAATATATAACTATAAAGATATAACTGCTGTTAAACACAACGCTTACTATGTTGAAAAAATCTAACTGACATATTAAATCTCTCATTCGTAGATCGACAGTACGGTTTTCTAAAGGTCGTTATTTCATCTAAGTATTATAAAAAAATAACTAGATGTGTTTATGCATCGTAATGATTTCAAAGTTTAGTGTTTATTTATTTTTAAAAAAATATGTCCAAATAGTCAGTTAGCAAAATTGACAATCTTACTAAACGACCAGTCTCAATACTCACTTATATTTACAATATAGTAGTTTGTTAATGTTTGTTAAGGCACAAACTGGATTACAACATGTAATTTTCCATAACCTTCTCTAAGAATATCTTATTGAAAGAATATGAACGTTTGGCATTCGCACAACGATTTTGTTACTCGGATTTTTCCTGAACATGGTATTTAGTATTGATCTCTGATATCCGACAATTATAGAAAATGTGTTTCAGTAGTTATTCTACGTTCAAGTTTGAAATAATGTATAAAGAATAACCAAAGGAACTGCTTTTTCTTTTGCCGTATGAACTAAGGTATTTATTGTACCGTAGCTTGCAGCGTGGATGCAGCGTCGAGAATAACAGATGAAAACTAACAATTTCTTCTACTATTCAAAATCAGCATAAGCGCACAGACGAGGTTCACCGAAAAGGGAACAAATCAGGCCAAATCGTTCCATCCTATCTTAATTAATCCTATATTAATTGGGTAGCAGATATTTGGCGAAGCGGGTGTTAAATGGGTACCACAATCTATACCAGGCAATAATGAGATGAAATCAGCTTGTAACCACAAATAATCTTCACGTAACATGTAGATTAATGTTAAGATGTAATTGTTACATAAATATTGTAAAACTTTGTAAAATATTCAAGTTAATTACTTAAAGTATTAGATATTTTACTTAGAAGTACAAGTGTTACATGGCATTTCTGCAGTAAGTGGTTTATACTTTTATTTTTCTCTAAATAGAGATAAATAATATTGAAGTAATGGTAGAGATAAAAAAAACAAAGTAAAAAATCAGTAAATGGCTTAAAATTACTTTTTTATTTAGGTTACTAAAACCTAATAACTCATAACGAGTAAGAAGATATTCAATAGATAATCTTAGTTCCATACAGCAAAATATTTTCATTGAAATGTCACTATTTAGATATCAAAAAAGGAAGACATAAATTATTTAATAACTTAGTTATTTTATATAAAAAAATGCATTAATATTTCGATAGATATTATATCAAAATTTTTATTCTTAATAATTCTCTTGCATACAGCAAAATCTATATCTTAGAGTAACAAAACAATTTTTTTCTTTATTTTTAATTTTATGTCTAAATGTCTTTATTCCTTATGACGACATATACAGTTTTTAACGTAATTAATTATATTACTGAATTACTTGAATTCTGAATTCAATAAATTAATCAATCATCTACATACATCTCGTCTTCTCATAAACTCGATTACTGTAACGTATTTCAAAGAGCGAAAACAACATTAAAATGTAGATTATTTTAAGATATAAATAATTTTTAGATAGGAGCAAGCATCTGTAATTGTAATCTATTTTTAAAAGAAAAAAATTATACACTAAAATTTTCAAACATGTTTCTTTATGTTTGGAGTTTCATATGCTTTGTAATTTTTATATTTTTCCTTTTTATACTTTTTATATAATGGCTCCAATATGTTTTAAAACTTCAGATATATGTAATTTAAGTAGGTAGGAATCAAATTCTTTTAAAAATAAAAATTGCAATACTGAATTATTTTGTTTAATCATTTTGTTTAAAATAAATTAATGAATTTAATATATTTGTAGTTGTAAAATGAAGTGGTTGTAAAAAAGGGGTCCATTAATTAAATTTTCCTTATAAACAGATTAGATGTTTTTTTAATATAGTGGATTTAATTACATTTTGCATCATCATAATTACATGATAAACAACTTTAAAAATAACATATTAGTTATTATTTAAACTCTTAAATTAACATAAAAATAAAGAGTATTTTTATAATAACTTTAATAACACATACAGATAGTAATACATATACAATACAAATAAAGATGATATAAATTATAAAAATATATAATATATTTATTTATAAAAATAACAAAAGATATATCTAATCATTGATTGATAAAAGATCCATCGAAATGTTAAAATATACTCACAATATATAAAAAATCCGATGTTCGAATTCACAACAGAAACACAAAAACACAGTTGTGGCCACCAGTTCTAAGTCGATTCGAGTTTTTATTGAGGTATATTTTGAATGGAGAGCAGCTGCTGCGACGCGAGCACTCTCAGCGACGTCAGCGGGGAGACTGAAGTACTGGCTATAATGAGTTCAATGCTTAACCAACCCTTAGGAATTACAGAATATTTGCTATGATCAGAATATTTTTTTTAATTGAAGATTTTACAAAAAAAATATCCATTTTTAGTTTATAATTTTGATATTCACAAAATAATGTTTGTATAGACAAAACTAGACAGTGCCTTATAAGTCGTCGGTTATACTTATTTTGCAGTTGCGTTGTTAATAAAAAATATATATTGATTAATTTAGATATACGATTTAATTTTATTATATCGCTTTTATCGGGACGGGGGTGACATCTAACATATTATAAGGTGATTTTAACATATATTTGAATACCAATACAAAGTAGTAATTGTTTTTAATTTGTTTGAAAAATGATTATAGAATAACAGAAATATATAGTTTTCATTTTTATCTGGTCTGCAAGTGGTGGCGGTGTTTTAATCCATTACTAATGCATCGTTATCTTGTGTACAAGTTTTCAAAATATCCTTAACTAACAACAGGTTTCATAACCGTACAATAATTGTAATTAATATTTGTTTTCTGAATTATATCCAAAAAAAAAACATAGTTTTATAGCGTATTGTTACTACAGAAAATAACAGTAGATATAGTTGTTTCTAGCTCAGAAATTCACAAAACTCCGTTTGTGATGCAAATTCCGTGTTGATAATCTAAACCAGGTGCGCGATGTTTATTTGCATTCACATAGTGTATATGAATAATATATTATGTGACATATACTTACAGACCTTTGCTAGAGAATATTTATATAATATAATACTTTCTCTAATACTAAGAGCATTTATCTGTTTCGTGATTTATAACATTACAGAAAAAAAGGGCAAGAAAAAATATTATTGTATCGTATTCTCTCGATTATCCACCAACTGTACTCAATATTTTAACAAATATTCATTTAGCCATATATATTTTCTATATTGTAGAACGTGGCTACAAAAGTTCCTTCCTGTCTATTTTCTATTACAGGTTCTAAGCAGTCAAATCAAATTAATGCAATCAAATAACTGGAACTTTATTTTACCACTAATAAATATATCTCTGTAATTGTGAATTAAAAGTATTTTTTTAATAATTAGGAAGATAAAAATAGTTGGTATTTGCAAACTTCGATTTCGATACAATACCTATTTTACTTGTAGCTTTAAAAACTACAGCATCAAAAATGTATGTTCCTAAATATTCAAGATTTTCAATATACCTGGTTTTGTATGTAAAAGTAAAATTTGAACGAGTAGTACTAATTATGATATAATTATTTTATTACATCTATCTTAAATTTTATGCCCGTAAACCAAGAAACCACTGGAGATAGATGACATTTTAACTGACATACTGACAGATACCTACATCTCGGCTGCCCGTGAACGCGATTAAAATAATTTTTCTCAAATATAGGCGAGTTAAATCTCTAAAATAGTTTTATTTCTACATACAACTATCTTAGAAAACTCTAATTTGAAAATATTTTTGTGAATGTTGTTATGACTGTTCATTAATAAAACTTAATCGATAATAAATAGTGGTATATTAGCAATAATATAACAATCTTTGACAGAATATAATAAATGCTACACGTATTATACTTAATATAGAAAGCTTATTTGTAATTGAAATTGGCGTTTTAATTGGCGGATAGATTCTTGTAATTGGGGTGATTTGGCAGAAATGGCAAGAATTCTTGTTAAAGCTGTACAGTGTGGTTTTTACTAGACTTTAATATGTATTCTTAAAATGGTTAACAATTTAATTTATTTATCTTTTTAAATAGCAGTAGAAAATTTATAGAAACATTTATTTTCATTAAAGATTAAAGTAGAACTAAAGCTACAGTATCAATGAAACCTTGACTTTTGTCATATTATTTTTTTTCCATTCCCAAAGAAGTGTGAATATTTGTATGAAACTCTATTCGTTTTTTTGCACTTTTCTTTAATTTGTATTTAAGCCTTCAACAACAAAAATATGAATTTATATTTTATATGTTTTTGGCATTTCAGTATGAGAAAAAAATCTGAAATTCCACCTGAATGAAGTCGGGTCGGTAAATTGAAATGAAATATTTACAATAGTTACCTCAGTAGGTTAAGTTTCATCTACTCGCCGTTGTTGAAGTTAGTAGATTTTATAAAAAGCGCTCTTATCAAGTTTATAACTAGTGATATTTACAAAAAAGATGATCGAAAAATATGTAGGGCGAAATATTATTATGAAATAACATTAAGTGGATTCGGAGAAAATCGCTGAGTATTTCGTTGTTTTTTGTTTGGTTGTTTCGCTTTGTATGAAATACAAATTAAATAGCGATTACTAAGAAAAGATATATGATAAATTATTTTCGAATAAATCGTGTTTATTTTACTGAAACTGTATAAATGTTTTTTAATAATTAGCTATTAAAGATTTTTAAAATTCTGTACTACTAATGAAAGTAAATTATTAAGCAAAATAATAATAATAATAATAATAATATACTTAATTGCAACCATATAATGTAAAATAACAGTAAAAAAATATCTTTTAAAATGGGACATTATAGAATATGCAAAAAATCCGGTTTTATCACTAAATAGCGATCTCTTCCATACAACCTTATACAGGTGTGCACAATTATTACCTAATTAATTAAATTGATAATCAAAATCATAACATTATGTTTTATTCTTTCTGGCAATATTATCTTAAAATACCCATTTATCAAATTTGAATATGTCGTACGTATTATGTTTTCCTACACACCCCGTGATGATTCCGAAACACTACTTAAGTTAATTTCAATTTACTTAATAATTAAAACGGCTCAGCTTGGTTTCCAGATCAAATATAATTTCAGAAAGAAATATGTCGGCTATTGAAAATATCTTCATTAAGCATGTAGTCTGTTTCTATGGGGTTTGATCAGCAGTTCTGAAAATGTGTTCATATACCGTTGTCCTTTATCACGCGGACAAACTCTGAGCATCACATAGTTATGCATAAATAAAGTAATAAATTTTCTTAAAATATTATTATTATAGATACTAAAAGGCACGTAACGGCTAAAAACGCGATTGATCTTTCTTATAAAGTTTTGTTTTCGCGTAATACTAATTATTTGATTCGTGATTGTTATCGTATTCGAAGTTATTTTGTAGTTTTTGACTCAACCGACAAATCTATTATGTAATTGAATGCAATATATCAACTCAAGATAATAATGATATCTATTGTTTTTTTATATATAAAAAAACAAAAGAATAGCAAAAAAAATATAATACGAGTATATAAAATGATTAAACAATTTAATAAAACAACTTTGTTCGCAATTATATAAACTTCGGTGACAACTTAGTACCTAAAGCTTAAACTTAACGCCACTTTGATTGGCGTGCGGTTTTGTTGTTTTGGATAGTTTTGTTTTAGTGAATTGTTTAAATACTTTTCTTTGAAACCAATCCCGTCACTAGAAAGTTATTCCAAATTTTGAACGACAGACAAATAAATTATATTTTATGTAAATAAATTAAATTTATTAATATTTGTTGATATAAATTATTAGTGTTAAATAGCTTGTTTTACGATGTTTTACAAAATGAAAAAAAATCAACTCCTTGCAAGAAACATCTTGAAACATAATAACTATAAATTAAAACGACGGAAGCCTTTTCCTCAAGCAATTAAGACCATTGAAGTTAAAGTTAAATGATTTTAAAAAGGGGTGACTTGTTTAAGTGTTGTGAACCAATGTCTCTTTCAGAGCTTATATAGATATAACATGTTTTTTTTTATTTAGTAGAACTGAATATATAGTAACATATCTAAGAACAAAGAGCAATAAAAGTAATCTCCTGGCAGGGAATAACTTTGGCAATAGGACAAAGAAGCTTGAGGAAATCCGCCACTTTATTGCGTGGACGGAACTATTTATATCTCAAGTTAACACACTAGTACTAATGTTATCTGGGATTAACCTGGTTTCAACCCTAATATCCTGTTAATATTATTATTGAAATATTTTGTTATATCATATTCTTTTTTCGGCTTTTCATGCAACGACTAATAGTTATATCTTATAAAGTCTTGTCAGAAACATGAACATGGTTTAGTATTGTTTATCAATCCTATTATGTCCAAAGTATTATGCAATGAATCTATTAATATTGAAGTTTACAGCTTAAATAACTAATTTATTAAAGCTTAAAGGTATTATGAAATAAAATAATTAAAGTTTTTTTGGTGGATAGTTTGTCTGGATGTTTGTAATAAACTTGTAACTTACGTGGCGGAGAAACTTTGAGATTACCTAAATATTAATTTTTTGGTACTTTTGAACACTGAGTAATAAAAAACTTTTATTTTATTTATAATTAAGGAAATGTTTACAAACACGTAAAAGGGCAAAGAAACATAACGTAAAACATATGAAAAAAGCTTTAATACACATATTCTAAAAGCACTTTCTTTAAGATGTTGAAGTTATTTATCGCAATACTTTTGAAATAAATCAAATTTCGATGATGTCGTAAACAATAAGTAAAACGTGAAATAAATAAACTCCGAAATCAGATTATGTCAGTTCTATACTTTTATTATCAGGACGGCTGTGCCTCAACATTTTCTTAATACGTAAACACAACAGAAATACCCCTCAGAATAACAGAGTAAAGTATTTACGGTTTCGAAGTAGACGTACAGGGAAAAGATTTATTTTCTTTTGAATATTTTTTTGATTTTTAGGAAATCATAATTTGGAGCTAGGCAATTATTTTACTTGAATATATAATACTTATATGTCGTACATTCAGAAGTAGCGCTGAGGGTTCAGACTTGATATTTGCCGTTAATTAAACAGAGTGCTATCGTCACTAAGACTCCTGTTTAATTCATAGTTATAGTAACGTTTAGTTCGAAATATTACCACTGCTATATATTAACCTTGGTAGATTAGATAACATTTATCAAAGCAAGTATATCAAGATAATTAAAACGCTAAACCTATAATATAATTAATATCCGACAAAGCAATAAAGTACGAGATTTCCTCAACTTTTTTCCTTAACCGAAGTCATTGCCTTTTTGTCAAAAGATTGAGCTTATTGCTATGTGTTCTTCAGTATTACATTTGTATTAAACCACTTTGCGATAGAATTTAACTACAAGTTACGTCTATTTTATTTATTTATTTTTACATCTAGTAATAAAAAATATTTACTGTGCATATTTAGCGCTATTTAAGTACATGATAATAAATATATAATAGTAGTCAGTTTATATGTCAATATGATATATAGATCCTACAAATCTGAGGTCACACATATAATAGTTTTCCTACAACCACAAGATTCAGCCTATAATTTTCTCTACTGTAGGAATACTTTCACTAAAACATTACTTTGGAAATATCTGTGAATTGAAGTATCAAATAAAAAAATACTTAGTGTAATTGCAATAATTTTACATAATTATTTTACTAGTCAAAAATTTGCATGTTTGCAATTTTTCTACATATTAAGCAAAAGTAAAAGAAAATATATATTTATTTGTAGTCAAAAATACTGGGCTATTAATCATATTTAAGAATTTACTTATAGAAATTACGAAACACAAAATGTAGCAAGTTGTCATTATAATTCTCTTAAGCAATAGTACAAGAAACAGAGCGTCGCTGCCCACCAAACAACTAACAACTACACTATACTTAATCAAGATCTTAGTACGGAAGTTATTACGTGACATATAAAACATGTGATAACCACTAGATGTATTGTAGTTTCATTCATAAAAACTTCTTACATTCTAAATAACTACAATTTTAATAAAATATTAACCACCTCTAACCCTAATTTTCATTAGAGTATTTTGTGTAAAAGTTAAGTTAATGAATAGGTGACTAAGGCAATGTATAGGTATACTAGTGACTTCTTTGTAATAATTTGTACTCGTATATTTACTATTGATATTCCTATAGAAATTTATTACATCTTAATAATTATTGACACGTAATAAAGCCAAGCCGTACGTGTCGCTACTTCTTGAACATCTGATTGTGACAGTAAATTACTCGCTAACGTACACCGCTAATTGAAATCAAGTTTATTATTAAAAAACTTGAGATATTTAAAAGAACATGAGGATAAATTTATCCAAATAAGCAAGAACGCATTTAAATTTCTTATTATAGTAAAAGCATATAAAATCTTTGACAATAAAATGCTTTCATTATCACTCAAATAACTGCATTGTAATGTAAATTACTCAATATTTATTTGGTTTCAGTGCATCTTAAACAAATCGTTTCACAATTCATAATGTTCTAATTATAACTTAAAATCTTAGCCAAACAACAGTTATGCACCATATTTCAAATAACTTCAACAATTTTTCCATAATTTTCTAATATAATAACATTATTGGAAAAATATGATATACAAAAAAATAAATATTTGAAATATACACAATGTTGCAGTTTCTTACAAAATTTAATTTTGCCACTAATTACCTTTTAGAAGTTTGCAGAAGTTCCACCGACCAAGATCATTATATGGTAAAGAGGTCTCGCATCGCGATAGTTTAATAAAACTTCGCTTTAGCAGTGCCGTGAGTCTCGAGTGTTTAATAAACGTTAAACAATAGAAGGAGCTTAAATAAAACGATTATTGAAAGCTTTCTCTATTCTGTTTTTTTTTTAAGGTATAACTTGCTATATAAGTTTATAATAATTTACTGTCACAGATTCCTGTAACACTACATTAGCATTACCCATATTTATCAGTGCTTAAAAAAAATATGCTCAAATTACTACCATAATTAAAGAAGTCACTGAAGGAGATAAAAGGAAGAAAACATTTATTAATATTTCCATTTCCAACAAACAGCATGGGTTGTTTTGCCCTTTTTGAAACAATAAGAGAAACTGAACCTAGTCTTTCTTGGCCTAAATATTTTTTAGGGAAACTTTTTCTTGCTCGAGAGAAAAAAAGAGATTTCGTCGTTAATAGCATTGCGTTATTGTGGTTATTTTATACAATTAGATATAAAAAACTTTAAAAAAAGGATAGCTTTAAATGTAAACCTAATTTTTAACTATACGATAGCTTAATTATTTAAATTCGAGGATTTCCTTGAATGTAAGAGATGGGTAGTGTGTGGGTCGTGGCATGAACAGATAAGACTCAGTCAAGAAGAGGCAAGATTAATAATGAAGAAAACAGCTGTTTTCTGGTCATTATTAATCTTGATTATTCCTGTTCTTTTCAATACTAAAGAAGCAGAACATCACAAAATTGTTAATTATATTACAAGTATTCTATCTATCGTCCACCAATGAAAAATAATTTTTAAGTACCTTTAATATAAAGAGTAACTATATACAACCAAAATACATAGGTAGCCAGTAAATGTTATTTTAAATTCTTCTAAATTTTTAGATGCTAGCTGTAATATTTCTTTATTATATTGCTTTTTATATTCCTCTTTAAGAGGCAACTTACTCTAAATTCTCTTTGACGTCTGATTTGACATCTTGTGAATGTGTAATAGAAATAGAAATATAAAATAGTGACATGACTATATAGAGACTTACGAATTCAATAAAGTATTTAATATTTTATTTGAAATATTAATTCAAAATTTTGTCTATTTGTGATTGTGGCAAAATTCAATAGTCATTTATTTTATTTTGTTAGATGTTTTGAATAACTTTATAGAATTTATTATTAAGAGTATTCAATTTTGCTATTGGTAATTGAATATAAAACTTATATTTAGTAGAGAAGTATTTTTTTGTTGTATACTTTTTATTATAAGAAAATACGTATTTATTATAAATGCAGTTTTCAAGATAACCGATTTGGATCTTAAAAACATGTTTCATTATAATTTTCTGCCATTTCCTCTTTAAATCTACGATCAATTTTTTTCTCAAAACTTAAATCATTATAGTTACAGACACAAAAAATAGGCAGTAAAACAAATAATCTTTATAAATATCATACTAACCGATATGAACATTTGGAAATTTTATCTCTGTTAATAGGGCTTTACCAAAACGTCAAATGTTTGCCAATAATTAACCACAAATGAACAGAGGGTGTAAAAGATTTTTTGTTTAAAAATTCCATCAGCGCAAATGACCGGGAATGTGTTCGTCCAAATTATTTTTGTATTAAAATGTGTGTTGTAGCAGAAAATGTGAAATTAAAAAGCAACATCCGAGAAGTTTAAGGTTATCATTACGTCGACTTATTTCATTTTATATGTACTTATATATTTAAGACTAATTAATTCTGTAATTAAAGTAAAAGCTGTTGTTGTTGATAATTTACAGGAATAAAATATTTTAATAACAAATAAAACTTTATCTGTTTCAACAGCACAGTTTTTCCACAACTTCTATCTCCTTGTTAGAGATGAAAATGCAACCATGCTTCCAAAATCTTTAAACGATTGTTGTTATAAATTATTACATTAGCTATGCATTGTTTTAATGATTCGTTGTTTATCATTAATAATGACCCAACATGAAAAGGGCAAACTATTCAGATCATAGACTTCGCTCATTAAATTATCTCTTTATAACGTTTATATTTTGTCTCAAACTCAAAGTTAAACGGTCATGAACAAAGAACTCGGTCTGAGTTATTGTTATTAACTAAAAACTCCTTCGCCTTCGCCTTCGGCTGATATTCTTTTCTAGAACTACTAATATTTGTAACAAACTTTTCGTTCCGTACAGTTTGATACAACATTGCATTAAAAAACCCTCTTCCTTCGCTAATACTCATGATCCCTTTCGAAATTCTATTGGTATTGCATGAAACATTAGGCAACACCATGTTTGTTGTCTAATTCAACATATGACTGTACAATATTTTCACTTGACAATATTTCCTTGTTTTGTTGAACGCAAAAAAACTTGTTATCGAAAATATTTATTTTATTTACGATACAAGACAATACGTATATGTCAATAAAGCTTATAATTTTAGTATCATGAGTCAGCACTTCCTTTGCTGCTAAAAATAGGATAAAAACAATACATTAATGTATTATAAGATAAAATAAATTAAATGATACCGGCAATTTAATAAAGTAGAGAAGATAGTTGAAGTTGAAAGATAGTTGAAGAACCTTTTTTCTCATTTATGATATTGTTATTTTGCGAAAAGCTTAAACAGTGGATCGGTATAAATGAAATGTTAGTAAAATCTTGAAATTAGGATTTCAATAAAAGTATAAAACGGAACGGTAGAAAAGGGATACTGACTATTTAATTTTTATTTTCCTCACCGGTACTTATGAATTAACAATAAATTTATACTTAACCCATATGGTTGAAGAGAATTTGCAAGATCTAACGATAGAATTCATACAATATTATATTTATTAATTCGTAATTACCACTCAAATTCACTATATATGAATGAAAATTACTTTCACTATATTCAAATAAAGTATGAGAAATCCAATTAACTACGAGTGGTGACATTGAAACGTCTCGCGGGATGGATCGTCTAATTCTGAGGTCATCTAATTCCGTTGAGAGGACCAATCAATCACATAAAAACAAGTAAGTCGGCTTTCACCAGATTAAAGTCTTGTTTTTAGTATAAAATTGAATATTCAATATAATGTTTTGCCTATTTTTAAACTATGCTTGACTTATACCACCGACTTGCTTCCGAAAATCAATTATCAACTTCTTCCTTTTTTATTATTATTTGATAAACATTCCATGAACATGTGTAGGTTAATCATATCTTAGAAGCAAAAATATGTTAATTTATCCAATTCTTTCCTATCCATTAACGACATAAATTATTATTAGCGCGATTTGACTTTCTGGCTCGCTATTTTATTTTTTCTAATTAATTCTACATAAGGAAGCTAATTATGAATCACTGTATGACAAATGAAAGTTTTATAGAAATATATATAGCTCGAATTGTCAGCAACTTTACAACCGAACTACTCTACATGGTCAAATTAATCACGACCGAGTAAAATGGAATCAAGAAGTCGGGCTGCATTTCCTCTTTAAGTAACAAATGCTTTTTATTGTATTAAAAATATCCTAAGTCTCTTGTTGTAGAAGCAATCTACAAGTTTCGGTATCGATGATACAAATATTATTGATTGTTGATATAAAATTATTTAGTAAATCAGGTTTATCAATTGGTTTAACTTTCGTAGAATTCAAACTACGCAAACCTGTAAACCTACCTCTTTGAGAAATAAATGAACTTTGTATCTAATTATTATTTAATAGTATAATAATAATATTTTTAATTCCTTTTTTTTATTATTTTAAAGTTTGTTTCAATGTGTAGCCCTTTTTAAAAGTAGTTAATAATATGTAACTTAAAGTTTGCCTACGGGTGTAAGTTAATAATACATGAATTTAATTCTGTAATTACATTTAAATGTTTTTGCAAGCAATATAGCATTATTATTATTATATTTATATATATATATAATATAATTTTATATGTTATTTTATAGTTAAGTCTTATTTAGTATATAACATTATAAATGATCAATACTTTTCTTCTTTTTTGCCTAAACACTTTATTCGTGCTGCAAGTTCAGTTTAACAGGGGAAAGTGAAACTATCATCTGAGTATACTTCATCCATATTATTCCATTTAATTTGAAATAAAATTCAATTATTCATAAAAGGTCCACTTATCTTAATATAGTACACATAAATACACAAAGTTCTCCGCTCCATTAGTCTGATTTTCTAGCATCTTTTAGCAGTGTAGCAGTCAATTTTGTTCTGATATCAGAATTTTGTTTAAAATACTCAGTCCCTTCTTGTCACTACCTCCTTCCAGATTTCTCACTTACTCGCAACGATAGGGATGGGAAAAGAGGTGGCGGTGTGTGTATTTACCCTCGCAATAACATTTTCTTTTCCATTTTGTCTCAATTTGCCCATAATACTGACAATTTAGAATATGTTTTTCACTAAATTTGTACACATTACTCAAATCTTCTGCTTGGTGTCGTCTATAATCCATCAAAGAATATTGATTATTTCTCAACACTTGAACAACTATTACAATCTTTTACATGATCTTATCAGCACACCATAAATGTGGGGGAACTTAATACATATCTTTCAAAAAGAAACACCAGCTCTTAGAAACTTTAATCATTAATAAGAAAAATAATCAATTAAAAATGATTATATCTTTTATATCTTTGGTATAACTTTTTATTTTATTTATTTTCGCAACCAAAATCAAAGACCTTAATAAAACGAAACCTTAAATGCATAAACTGGAATGATTTTGAAAGTGATGCATCAAAAATGGATTGGCCCTATGTTTTTAGCTAGCACAATTGATAATAAAGTGCAAACGTTTAACAATCTAATTACTAACTTATATGACCACCAAGCTCCTTATAAACGTGTTCAAACAAACTTCTTTCTGCATCTTGGCTTGCCCGGACAAAAAAAACTTTATGAAAAAACGTGAAAAAGCCAAGAATGTACAAACGTATCGGATGTAAAGTGTCGTTTTATATTTTCTTCAATAAACAACTCAACTCCATTTCAAATGTCAATTTTCAAATCTTTGGGTGTGGAGAAAACATCTGATCCTTTACATCAATATGTTGATTTAAACGCTCTGAATAATATTTTTCTATGTCTTTTCGCATGATGGAACACGAACATCTACGCTTCATGAATGTTTAATGTTCAAAAACCCGAAAATAATCTATTTATATTTCTTGAGATCATAGAGTGTGATGTTAAGATGAACGTACTATCTTACATTCAAAAGCAATTGGTTGCGATATACGTTGTGACATGCTCTTACCAATTTTAAATAATAAATTGGCAGTAATTATTCACATTATAAATTTTTCCCTTATTTCCAATCCCTTTTCTACAGCTTGGATGGAAGCCTATGTTATTCCTTTACCTAATAGTCAATACCCTCCACTCCTGTGCACTCCTATCCCATATTTATACTGCCGTTTCTAGCTAAAATTCTCGAAAATATTGTTACCAAGCAACTTTCATATTTTTTTGTCAATAATTGAATTAGTACTTACTAATCAGGTTTCCGCAATTATTATAGGATCGCGACAGCACTACTTAAAATCACGGAAGACATAAGACTTTCTATGTATAACAAATCATGTACCATCTTAGTTTTACTGGATTTTAGTAATGCCTTCAACTATGTTGATTTCGCTATATTGTTTTCCATCCTGCGCTCCCTTAACATATCTCCACCTATGTTTGAATTGTTTCAATCTTATCTTTATCTTCGCCAGCAAATGATTTGCTCTAACTTTGCTTTGATATATAGTTATAGTAGTGTTTAGTTACTAATATGTAAGTTTATACATTTGCTTATTGTAGGGGAGACCGGGGCTGGTTGACTAAGGGGCAGGTAGACTAATTGTCAAAAACGCGAGTTAGGCAAACTTTTTGCAAAGATCCACTATTCCCCCGCGCACAATCATCAGAAAAACCGCGGAGCAGACCCAAACCGTTTGTCAGCTAGAGCCTATTGTTCAAAAACAAGACACTTAAGTAACTATTTTTGCCTTAATTCTATTTGTTATAACTCTTTTCATTTTGTTTTGATTGCTTGTCAAACTGTTTAATACGAATGTTTGATTTCCGAACTTTGTATGCTTCCTTATTATTTTTAATTACGACACTATTTTATGGTTTTGGCACGTAGTTAAAAATTACTAGGTCGTTTGGGGCTGGTTGACTCATTTATAAAGGGGTTGGTTGACTATCTAGTCAACCTGCCCCATACAATTTTGGATATACTAGATATAAATTGGTATAAAAATTATTGTTCTTAACCTAACATTTCCAGTTTAGAACAATGCGAATCTATAAACGAAAGTCAAATCAGCGTAAAGACATACTGGAGAGAGTGTGTCGACAAGTTATTTTCGCCGAAGTATCAATTCCAGCAAAAGAATTTGCTATATTTCGAGCCACTTCTTTTCAACAAAAACAACATGCAGTTGTTCTTTGATTACCTAAGAACCGTTTACCTACGTTTAAATGTAAGCCC
The DNA here is from genome assembly GCA_918358695.1 of Melinaea menophilus ssp. n. AW-2005. NCBI lineage: Eukaryota > Metazoa > Arthropoda > Insecta > Lepidoptera > Nymphalidae > Melinaea > Melinaea menophilus. The sequence goes on from OU911052.1 coordinate 1,229,835, forward strand.
TGGGTATATTTGGAATGTAGATGAAACAGGACTGACAACGGTTCACATTCCTGATAGAGTAATAGCCCATCTTGGCACCATAAAATTGGGAAAAATGACGACTGCTGACCGAGGTTTCGCTGGTGACAGTCGCAGTTGCTATCTCGGCCTCGGCAATATGATCCTTCCGTTCTTCGTTTTCCCACGTGTTCACTATAAATACTATTTTGACTATTTTAGACTAAAGGACTATCAAAGACTATTTTAGACTGGAGGTGGACCGATAGGTTCTTAACGGTGTTTAATGTTGTTGAAGATGTTCTTAAAAATGATGATTGCATTTACTTTAGTATTTAAATCTTGTTTCTTCGTAGTCTTGGTACTCATTACTTCTTAGGTCAACTTACCCCTAGTGACAAGTCAACCTGCCCCAGGCACGGGGTAGGTTGACTCGTTTTTCCCGTTCTATAAAATCGAGCCTATATACTATGTTTTAATAGGTATCGAGCTTATTGTAATTTCTTTTTAGAGCTGAATAGTGTCACTATCAATGGAATTGCTTTTCACAAAAATAATCATTAAAGCAATAAAAATATTAACTTTTAAACTAAAAATTGGTCAACCATCCCCGGGCTCCCCTATTACATAAGCATATAATATTTATTATTATTTAATTTTTCCTTTAAAATTTTAATGCACCAGCCTACATAGGTCAATTATAATTAATACATAAATAATAGATAATAAATGAATAGATAAATTATATATACACCTTATAGTACATAATTAGATTTACACGTGAAAATTCCTATATTTTTGTAGATAGAACAAAGATATTTATGATCAACGAAATATAATTATTATTAATTACAAAAAAAAATAACGAACAACTTTATAAATGTATAAATAAAATATTTCTCCATCCATAGCCATATGATAATACACAGGAGTTTAAAACTTGTTTTGTTTGTAAATTTACTGAAAACTCTTCAGTGTTTCAGGGATTACCATAATCCAGACTTTGTTGGAATAATTTCGGTGCACAGTTGTTGGAAAACATATGTAGTGGACTGCAGCAAACCGAGTGAGGTGTGCGTTAGTGAAATTCTCCTCGTGATATGAGGAACCTCTTTGTCGAGGCTAGGAGGGAATTTAATATCTTCCTTACGTGTATTTGTGAGAATTCTCAGATGAAGAGAAGCGTGAATTTCTTAGAAAAAGAATCAGTTAAAAAATCCTAAATAGTTTTAGAATTACATTTAATTTGATTTCCTTAGTTGATTTATGTAACTATTAATTAAAGAAATATGTGCATTCATGTGTATGACAAAATCAAGGTCAAAGATAAAGATTTTTATTTCAAATAATTATACATAGCACTCATAAAGTGGTAGTAAATTATTATTAGATTTTTTTATAGAAATGACTGTTGAGCCACACTCACAATTGATAAGTGAGATTAAAGTAGAAAAGCTAGTAAAGTACAAAAAGATATTTAGAATTACAAAGAATGGATAAACCAATGGATTGTCGAATGATTTTTAATAATCGAAAATATATACATTTTATATCTTATTTTTGAATTAAAATCATATAAGTGGTTACAGTAAAGCCACATTTGTACTACTGAAATAATACCAAAAAAAAAAGATTATTATTACCGGACCCTTCTATATTTTGAAAAAGAGGCATGTACTTTTATTCAAAGAAAGATGTAACATTGAAATAATCTGTTTCAAATAAATATACTAATTATAACCTTATGTAAGCATGTTAATGGTTGTAAAAGTTAAATATATAATAATCTCTATTGTTTACATCCCTTTACGACAATTCAAACTTTGTTAATTAAAACATTAACTGCTAGTTGAGTTCCAAGTTGAAGTTTTCTATAACCACTCATTTCCATGCCAACTAATCAACTGTTTGGTCTATAAAATATTGTTTTTATTTAATTATAAATTATAAAATAAAACAGATTTGTTGGTAACTTCTTGGATACTCTTTCAATCATTAAATGATATTATTTTATTTCACAGTATTGTCTTTATTGTAAATGGCTTACCCTGAGTGTAAAATCTACAGGAGGGTTTATTTTCCTAAAATTTACTCCCTCGAGCCCCCGGTGTATTTATTTTGCGAGATGGATGTTAGGGATGTCGTCACTATTTAATCGAAATCACAACTACCGTTGAAAAGCCTTTGAGTATTTTGTTATAAAATTTAGTAGTTTTTTAATTTATGACCATTAAAATTTAACAAACGTACTATTATTAGTATTACAGTTATTAATTAGAGACATTTAATTATGAAAAAATAAAAAAGTGTATGATGATTTGAAATATTCTGCTCGACTTCAGGCAATTTTACGCTAGAGCGGTGTCAAAAAGACAACTGTTGTAAGTGTAAAATATGGTATTTTAACTCAAATACAAGAAATACAAAAAAATCTGTGTAGTTGTTTAAAGATTAACAGCTCTTATGCTTGTTTTAAGTTTTGAACAATTCGGATAACACTAGGACAATATAAAGAAACTAAACATAAAGGGGAATTTTCTTTTAAAGGTCTTTACAAAATTTATTGAACTGTGGTGTCTATCGGGCTTCCGCAAAAGTAAACAAATTCAATATACATTTATTCTGAATACCGAGGCTTGTTTTATTTGAATAACTTTAGAGGATTTACCAACAACGCATTGGAACTCGGAGGAACTTTTAAATCGGTATATTGACTTGAATGTATGAGAAAACGATTTGAAGATATTTTATTATATCCTATTCCGAATTCTTGAAAATGACTATTCTATTATTTTTATTAAAAATCTATTTCATCTACATTGTATGTTATTATTATATTTTTTTATTATTTAACTTTAGAAAGTCACTATACTACTATATGTCTACTATATGTCTGAAATAAAATTCTATAACATATAATGTTCCACGTGACGACATTTATTGTGTGCAATAAAGAATTTACTTCGTCTATGTTGTTAACTTTAAAGAACAAGAATGCTATGAATATATCGTTAAATAAAAATGTCACAAAATACAATAATTTCTATCCTTTTTTTACAGATATCAAAAAGATAACGACTAATATATGATAATCATTAAAAAACATAAAAATAATATTCATAATAAAAAAAAATAAAATAAATATTAATTGTTGCTACTATTGTACATACATCCTCAAGCTTCTTTGTTCCTATAATCTATCATTTTCCTGTTTAATTAATGTGGCACTAATTGCGCCTTGATCTTCAAAGCCATTATATTATGTAATCCTTATTCAGAAGTTTTAATAAAAACTGATAAAACGATTATTTTATTCTAAGAGTTTGTCTGTGAATAAATTATATAATGTCATTAATATGTTCAATGACAGCAAATAATTCTTTAATATTTTTAGTGCAATCATTTTTATTGTCACTAATTTTTGATCATAACTAATATTTCGATTCCTTTTAGAAAAATAACTATTCACAATTCACAATTGACATATGAAAAACATTTACATTAAAATAAAATGTCTGGAGTCGTTTTACTTCAAATCTTCATTATTTAATTCTAAACAATTTATTAAAAGTTATCTTGAGATATACTTGTAAGACAAAGTTTTTGTTATCAACAAAAAACATATGTTATAAATCTTAATTTAATTTTAATTCTCTTAAGCGACATGAGTCGCGGTACAAGAAACAGCACGTCCCTCGCCACGAAACAGCTAACAATTACGCTATGTTCCTACTTAATCAAGGTCTTAGTACAAGATCCGACCTATTACGTGTAATATCTATAGTACTAGATGCTATCATATAAATTGATATAAATTTCTTAACAAATATATTCCTTTTATATTTAAAAACAGATAAAAATAAAAATAAAATTTTCTAAATTATGATAGCTCGACATATTTAAATTGATTGTCATTTTTTTAAATTTACTCGATTTAAAAAATGACAATCAATTTAAAAATATTAAAAAATATAAATGTAATTACAAAAAATTACTTGTAATGCAAGACAACACTTAAATTTATTCGTCCAAACCAATAAATAAATCCAAAAAATAAATAAAATATATCAGTTGACACTTAATTGAAACAGGTTTGTACGTGCCTCTCCTCCCCGAACGTCTGATTGTGACAGTAAATTACTCGCTAATGGCACACCACTAATTGGTACCGCGTTATGTTGAAAAAATCCTTTAGGTCTTTGAAATTTGAGATTGTCACAAGAAAATTAAATTGAATTAAGAAAACAACAGAATTTCGTTTCCTAGCTAATAGCGTTAGCGTTTCGATAGCTAGATAATATTTAACACATTTTTGTTAGTCTGAGAAAATTAAATCATAATATTAAATGAACAATTTACCCTTATTATTATTATTATTTTAACTTAATTAAGACATTAATATGTTATTTCTACAAACAGTCACTAACATATCCATTTATATTTATTTATATATTTTCCACTTTGAATCAATATCAGTTATCTTGTTGAACTTGATGAACTTGTATTCGTAAAAGGGAAGTGCCAGGAGGGCCTACGTGTAAAGACACTCTCCAACTTAAAAAAAAGCTATGAGGACCCTGGTCTGAGAAGGACCAATCGACAAACTCAGCCGGGTTTATTTTTTTTTGTGAACACTGTTTCATAATAGTAATCAATGTACGTATAACTAGAACCATCGCAATCGATTATTATGATTAGTTAATAATAAGAAAAAAGAAATACGTGGCTAGCAAGCCACGCTAGGCCAGCCAGCCAGGCTAGCACATCTAAATATTGCTGTCAAAATTACAATTCTTTATAAATATAATGTTCGTAGATATAGTTCAAATCATAAAAAGGAAAAAAGAGTCAAAATGTTTGTTTTTAATTTTGGCGATATTGGCTTTGCGTTCATAGACGAGTGAGTCAGGAGAGTCCTCTATAATAAAAGTTGTAACCAGTGAAGATGCAAATACCCAGGGTATTTCCCGAACCAACTATGACGAAATAGTAAATGTTAATAAAAAACAATTGATTTTTATGTAAAATGATTATGAAAATAAAATTTTAAAAGTAATCATTAAACATAACATAGATTACACGCAAAAAATAATTGTAAATTTTTTTAAATTAATTTTTATACACACTCATTAAAAAAAACAAATTTTCCAAAAAATACAAAAAAAATGTTTTTTATTAAACTCAGCATAGATGTTTTTCGATTATATAAAAAAAATCTCTACAAATTTTCAGGACTTTTTTTCCTATCCACAGACATATCTATCCGTACATCCATCCATCCACTCGAGAAAAGTGAAAAAATACAGAACGAACAAAGTGCGTTCGTGAAGATAATACAATAGTAATAAATATACAAATACTATATAGTCTACATTGAAATGAGAAAACGATAGAGGTTTCCAAATTATTAAATAAATAAATAAATACACAAATGTTTAGAATAAACCTTGAGGATACTGTTTCACAAGTGCAATGTATGTATGATTTATTCTATTTGAAATTAAAATTATGGCTTTGAAGTCATCGAAGACGGACATAGATTGTATAACATCAAGTTAAAATTATACAGTTTTTCGTGAACTCAAAAATTTCTAAAAATGTTAGAATACCGATCAAACTATTTTATTTCTTTCTAAATGCCTTCTCTTGTCCAATTAGATCAAAATACAGCAAACACTAATTCTGGATAATAAACAGTATGGTTTTCTTATATGAAAGATAAACATATATTTGTGTTTATGTCATGGTTGGAGCGTCATTGTCTATGTAATAGTGTTGTGTAGTTTATATCCAAGTTTGGTGAGTGCGGTTGAACGTAATTACTACATGCCTTGTTTCATAAACTATATTGATCTTTGAATACGGAAACATACATAATATGACAATACAATTAGAATTTGATTACCTTTTAAACACTGTAGGAATAAGGTACTATTATAATAGTAGTACTATAAGAATTATAAAAAGATCAGATTCATAGGCAATCTGTTTTCATCTTCTAACATATTATATGCTATATGGCTATATTGCTTTTTAATTATTAATATTAGCTTTTTAATTAAGCGTATTGTTTGTGTTTGTGTTGTGTAATATATATATTTTTTTATATTTATGTTTTCTTTTGCAGTAATTTTCATTAATTTTCACTCGGGGATTGCTCTCAAGTAGATCTCTAAGGTAATAACTCACGCTATCCTAATCTTTAAAAGGCTATCCCATAGACCCATCATCTCTATGATAGATGAGAGTATTGTCCATTGCATAAGATGGTTTGAGGAAGCAGGTCGTAGGAAGGAATAATGTAGGATAAAGGAATCTTCTACTAGATATATCTTACTAGATAATTAGGATTCGTTGTTATTTCAATGATATATTTTAACTTCAACCTAGAACAATATTATCTAAAGAACTAATAGTTATAATATTTATAATTTTGTAATTTTATCTCATATTTGTCATAATGTCAAATATTGAATTTTAATTAACATGAAATAAAAAATGCATAGCCCAGAAGAAATTTTATATTGCATCCTTGAAACCAAAGTGATACTGTGTAAAATTCCCGAAATGACATTAGAGGTCGGTATCGAGAAAAACGTGTATAAATTTATATTATTTTTTATTTATTTTAAAAGAAAATGTTAGTGATAATCTTACAATGCTCAACCTGACCTCATACATTATATGCGGGTAGTGGCATACGTAAATCCTGCTAAGTTATTCAAATGAAGCAAGCTGTGGCATTTTGAATAAATGTTTATTGAATTTGTTTACGTTTGCTAAAGTCATTCAGATAGGCCATGGTTCTATTTACATTTGAATCTAAGATTTACATGTTAAATAATGTCAAAGGCCAATTGTGTCAGATATGTATTTTTTTTCAATGTAAAAGTTGTTGTAAATATTTGTTTATAGTTTATAAACATAAAATATATTAAAGCAGATACGAACATACATTTACATCAAACAACAAATTTTCAAGATTTGGAAGAATTTTTGTAAACAAAAAATTATTGACCACAATTTTGCAACTCACAGGAATCTCTTGCAAAATATACAGAAAACAGTTTTATTTGGTCCGGACTACTATAGTTAAAAATTTGTATTGTTAAATTCCGTTATTAAATGTGAGTGTAGTCAAATTGTTTTATTGGGGTTACATTAAATTGGGTTTCAAATTAATCTGTTAAGTTTCAGAAGTTATGTTCAGTTATCATCCAAAAGTAGTAAGTAAACGCTCAGTAAATTCGAATGTTTAAAATGAAAAATATAATAAAAACAAAAAGTTAATAACTAAAAGTTACTAAAAATCAATAATTATAAAAAAAATATTGAATACAACAAAAAGTTAAAATTATAACAAAGAACAACAAACAATTATAATAAAAAGAATGAAATTTTTAGTATTACCCACTTTTTGGGTTGTGAGCAGCATGACAATGATTAAATGACGCTCAATGTTCTAATAAATAAATTATGTGTAATATTATGTGTTTACTTAAACAAATGGAATTTGTATAAATAAAGTTAAAATATTAAATCGTATGAGATATAACATACTGATATTCGAAATGGAATAAATATCAGCATATAAAATATTGTATCTATAAATTATGTATAATATGAAATGGAACATTGATTTATTAATGTGAGCGGAGAATAGTCGGCGATCCAAACAAGATTATGGTTCGTTGTTACTTACGGTATTTGTCAATATATATAAATAACGGTAATAATATAATTCAAAATTAAATAAATGAATAACTTCAACAGTTTCAATTAATTAAAAAATTGCATTTCCCTAACATAAAAGTGAGATAAATATATATTTCATCTTATAAATACAAAATAAAATATCATAGAATTTAAATATCAATTTCATGTTCTGCTTAATAGTCACGGGCGATTGTGAGCTTTAATATTACCAGAAACTATATACTTCAGGCATAAACAGGCACGGAACTCCGTTACCTACAAACACTTGAAGAATTATCAAAACCTGGAAAGGTTAGGATTTAGAAATAGCGTTGTTGTTGTTGAATTCATTTTACTTTATATATTTATTTCCGAGTATATTAAAATTAGATTTTTGTAATAAAATGTAGGCAGTTATTGGTACTGACAATAAAAAATATTAAATGTTCTATTGAACTAAAACAACAGACATTTTATTGTTATTATTGAAATATTCCAAATAAATAAAATATCTTTATAAAAATTAATGATATTTTTAACTTTAAATAATTGATTATGGTACAATTCGCCACTATCTATGGTTTTCTGCCAATCACTTATATTTTTTTACATCTCTCATATAAGACGGTGCTAGAGCGAAGTTTTGTTATACTATCACATTACTAAAGTTTATGCCTCGTAATGATTTTGCTAAACCTTACTGCAAACTTCAAATAGGTTACGAGCAGTGAAATACTAGGAAATACATATAATTTTTCAATATTATAATCACGAGGAAAAATAATTATTAACAGAATAACAAAACGTATCAGATTAAAAAAAAAATTAGTTAAAATTATCATGAGTTAGTCATATTAGAGTATCATGTGATCCACGGAAGTTCTTATAATAATTTATTGTTTTGTATATTAAATTATCGTAACAACTATGAGCTATATTAAGTTTTCACAAAATTATTCATGCGAATGTAAAGTTGTTGCATAACATATAAAAGTACTGTAGCATACAGAAGGAGGTATGGACTAGTAAGATTAAATTCAGAGCCACAGGTTGCACATTTATGTCAAAATGACGACGGAATTTAATATCTTCCTCTTGTGTATTTATAAGTAAACCGCGACGAAAAAGATATGAATTTCGCAAAATATGTAGTAATGCTAGAGAATAAAAGAATTTCTGTTATTAAAAGCTCCATTACTCAAAACTCAAAACATTACAAAATTGAGATTTTTTTTCACATACCCACTCAATATTAAATTAAACATCTATGAGGATTAAACTTTAAAAACAATTTTGCAATCTATTTCTTTTAATTTATTTTATGTCGGTAAAGTTTTTAAGATTAAAAATATTACACAGTAAGAATTTGGGTTCGCCGTTTATTATGCCAATCAAAATGTATAATATGATATTTGACTGCCAATTTTTTAAAAATTTAATTTCATGAAAGTGGGTGTAATGATAACAGATATGATAATTTAAAATAATGCGAATACAGTTATGAAAAGAAATACATTACTATATAAATATAAATATAAACCGGTGCTGCGACTTTATAATCTACACAACAGTGAAGTATGCGAAAGCAACACGTACGTGCGCAAGTTACTACTACCCAATTAAGTTCATTCTACAACTCTGTGGTACGTGAAAAAAAAGTTTTTTGAGGAATGCAGAATACAAGATCGGCTCTCCATTGTACGCGGGTAAAGAGATGGAAGCTGATATTGTAGGTAAAAGCTAATATTGTTGTGATTCGGAGCAAAGATGAGAATAGTATTCCATGTGTCGGTGGACCTTCTTCTTATAGAGCACAAATAATTAATCGGAATAAAATACCGCTTCACTCAATTGAGTGATAAATTTCATATTATTGAAGTGAACTAGGCTTAGAGAGTTATGCACGGCCGTAATATGCTGCATCTCGAGTGCTGTTATCTGCATAATAATGTATGTTAGATACATCCAATATATTACATATGACAGAAGGTCACCAGGCTATCGACATTGGCGAAAGCCATATTTCCGGTCATTTGAACAACCGTTAGGAGCTATGGGTTAATGATAATCTCCATTATTATTTAGCTGGGTGTGAGTTATCCCATTTTTTAGGACTTTTAATTAACCAGGAGCACGTTTATATGAGACCGACCATGCCTTTAAGGTAGGTATGGCGAAATAGATGCTTTAGCACTCGAGTCAACTCAGAGGCACATGTTTGAAGTACCAATGGGAAAATTTCATCCGACCCTCGAACTATGAACGTAAAGAGAAAATGGAGACTGTCGTATGGTTATTTTCCTATTTTTTTAAGGCATTGAACTCTGATACGGCCGGATGGTTGACGGTATTTTCCCTTATTCGTCCAAAGTTGGAAACCAAAAATGCGCCCAAGACATCGGGTTACTCTTTTTGCCAATTGACAGCTAGCAATAGTTTTCCCACTTGCTTTTGAAAGCGCCCAGAACTTGCACGTGCAGGTGGGTACCTTTCCAGCCGATCCTCAATTTTGACGCCATATTTGAACTTGGCTCTTGTGATATGATAGAATTTAGATCCTTCGTCGGGTTGTTTGGAATTTAGATCTTTGTGCGAGCCGGACATTGAATAAGCACTACAGTCCGTACCAAGCAATGATCAGAGGACCCTAGGGGAGCCTCGACACAAATCTGGTACTTTCTGGAATGTTAAGAAAATCCAACAACGAGGGAATATGGCTGTCCATGTCTGGTAGACGACTGTGCGTCTTAATAACTGGGACAGACCCTTTCTGTGTAGACTCATCGTTTGTCCTCAAATACAAAATGTAGCACTTTGCCCATCCCAGATACGACGGGTGGCCCTAATAAAATTTCCTGAGGTATATTGTTCTAAGACTTCGCTTCCGGATTCACTCTTTCATTGGCGGAACAAAACCAAGTGCTTGGTTACTACATACTGATCTTGTCAAAGCGGGCCTCGATCCAGCCAGTCCTATACAAACTGCTTTGTTTTGTTGCAACCAATTTACTAGACATAGTTTATTGGTATTTCTCTCAGGTGTAAAGATGCTTTATTGTGTCTACCCGCTTATTTTTAGCTGACTAGATACTGTAAATATAACTCTAGTGGTTATAATGATATTATATAATACATATTCAAAGAGATGTTAAAAGTGAAACATAGTGATATTTGCTAAAAGGACATTTAGTATGCAATACGTCTCCGCGAGATAAATTATAGTCACCGGGGTGGTGCTGAATCTATATACGTTATGCTATTGCGATTCTGGAAAGAATACTGGGGTAACGAAATAATTATTGAAACAAGTGTTTATGGTATAATTTCAGAAGAAAAAATATTTCAAGAAATTTCAAGACCAAATCAAGTACTCTGAGATCTACAAAATTTAAGGGACTCGACTTTTGTATAATCGAAGTTTTGCCCTTTTTATTTCATTAATATCTTCATTTTATCCATTATAGAGAGGCGAAAGTAAAGGAATGTTTTTCATTTATTTGTTAGTTTATCGTGTTATCAGGTTAGAAAATGGTTTATATTAAGAGTCGGAGTTATTAACGAGACGAGAGAGACTTTCGATATACCTTCATTTTTACAAAACCTGGGGAATCAGACACTTAACATTTTGTTGATCTTTAAAATTTCCCTTACGAGAATAAACCGTATCTTAAAGAGTATGATTTTGGAATCATACATTTAGGATACTGTGTTTAAAATGTTTCTATAAACATGAGAAGCTTTTTTAATGTTGTTATTCTATAGTTAATTAAGGTTTATGGTTAAGTGATTTTATCATAATATTTAATAAAATAAAAAAAATAATATTTAAAGAATACAAAAAAGTTATTTATTTATAATCAAATCAGCCAACAAGATATACGGAACAAAAATATAGGCGGTCGCTTAATTCACTTGCGCAGTCTAAACCCTTTACCATATTATTTATTTTATTAATGAAACACGATTAACATACAGTTATAATTTTGTTGAAGTAATTCACAAGAAAGATGAAAGATGAAAGAGATATGACTTAGAGGTCGACTATAATATCTATTAATCGATAATCTATTTAAGTATATAATGGCTTAAGAACATTAGATCTACCATGAAATGAAATAAGTATATCTAACATAGTGAATATAAATATTAAAAAAAAATATATCAGACATATATTTCAGACTTTTCTTAACAACATAGAATAAATAAAATATTCAGATTGACAGGATTCAAACCTCCGACCTCTGGAATACAATCCCGTCACTCTGTCATTTAAATTACCGTGACTTTATGTCTTAATGAATAACATAGTCTAGCATTCTCTAAATAGTCGTCTGTATCTTGATGAAGGCGAAATCAGTTCGATTTCTTTCGAAAATTCTGACTTATGTTTCCTAGTTTGCAATATAGTAATAACATTAAAAAGCTGCCACAACCAATTATTTATAAAATCTGTTAAGCTTTATAAGTCTATCCTGTTAATATGCAATTTAAATCATAAATTAAATTTAATTATTGATAATAAATAAATAAATAATATAAATATGAGTTAAATATTTTTTTACACATTTTTACAATAATTATGATTAAAATGACACATGAGAGGGGGTACGTTAATGGATTCTTAAATTGCTCAAGAGAAACTTTTTCCTACTTCAATTACTTATTGAAATTAAATATTTGATTGTTTTTTAAATAACAATAATTAATATATTGTGTCAAGTTTTAATGCTGTATCGATGACAATCGATGATGAAGAGAGGTATTACTTTTAAGTTCAATACTTATAGCCTCGATAGAACGAAAACGACCAATTTCTATTTGGCGACTATCATTTATACTGTATAGAAGTCTATACTATAACTTGATTGGTTGTAATATTAAAATCAATCATATATACCAATATTACTTCTAAAAAAGAACGACTTAAATCCTATATAAAATTGGCTTTATCAAGTTTGTAAATGAGTATCGCAGAAGTCACTTTAATTTAAGGTGGACGAATTTTGTAAGAAAGAATATCCAGCTTACGGCGAGAGCAAGCATTGGATGGGAAGTGGCCATAAATTTAGTAGAAGAAAGAACCATTAATTGTAAAAAGGAAAGAGTGCAATTAAAAAAAAAGCATATGGAACCGCTAGGTAGCGGGAATGACGGCGATCCTTTCCTATTTTCGAAGGTATTCCTTATATTTGCAGAAATTACAAGGAAATGATACTACGTTTACTACAAAGATTAGCTCTTCACAATAATAACATTATTTAGGGCATTAAAATTTATTATATCTTAACGAACATAAGCCAACAAAGAAACTATGAATTTGTGTTTAAGTAAAATAATTCAATGTATCGTAATATTCAAAACGTAACTATTATGATATAAATAATTATAATTTGCAATTAAAGACTTTTCACAAAAATACAATAACAATACAATACGATACACTAAAAATACAATACACATTTGATAATTGTATTGTAAGCATAAATTAATTAATTTACTATTTTTGAACTGAAAACATACTAATTACGAATGTAAACACCAAAGGAAAACTTGTCCTAAAAAGGCGTATGGAATAGTGAGCGATCATTTTTATGTTTCAAAACAAAGCAACTTCACAAAAAAAATACATTTTTTTTTGGAAATGACAACCAATTATTGATTATACATAATTTTAAGCTTTATATGTATATATATATGTATTGAATATATATATACATATAAAGCTTGTTATATAATCTAAAACTTTATTTTTTTTTTTATAATCCGTTTTTCTTTTAAACTAAACTTGTACTTCAAGCACTTAGTCTTCCACCTAATTTAATACTTAGTGAAGTTTATCATATCATATTATTAGAAAAGATAAAACGGTCTTTGTTAGTTATAAAAAATTATCAAAAATTATTATAAAACTTTTTATAATCCATTAGGAATAAAACATAAATTGGTATATTTCATAATTTTTCTAATAATAATTTCTTTCAGATAAGAAGTACGTAAATGTTATTTTTATATCTTACTTTGGTTGTGTACACAAGCACTTACTCTCTTTCGAAAAGCAACAAAAGGGATAATATCCTTTTATGTCATTGATGCCCCCTCAAAGGAATTACGATGACCTCGGAATTAGACGATACGTCCCAAGAGACGTTTTCGTTTTGTATGTTTCATAAGGTTTCTTGTTATCCTCAATTAATTAAAGTAATAAAATAAATTACTTATTTGTAATACAAATCTTCAAAACTAAATCCTGAAATATAAAAGAAGCACATAGATTAAAAGAAAGTTAATTCATTTGTCTAATTAAAAAACCGGCCAAGTGTGTGTCGGTCCACAAGCAATGTAGGCTTCAGAAGTAGCACCATACTTGAAAAAGTTAATGTTAACGACTTCGACAATCTGTTTATCAAACATTGTTAAATTTCATTTAAAAAGTGCGACTGTGGAGTTTCTGGCCGGCTCTTTATAGGACATATAAAACCCACTTCATAAGAGGAAAGAAAAAAAAATATTACTTTTATTATTTGAGTACTTTATTGCAATGTATAAAATAAGAAGATAAAAAAAAAGACAGTGAAACAAAAACAGAAATAAAAACTCTGCAAAGTCGGTCTAATCGCTCAAAACGATCTCTTATAGACAACCTTTGAAAATGTTTTACAATAACAGATCTGAAGAGATGATATAAATGGTTATACATATGTAGATATATTCATAGATAATAAACGCACTTATACTAGAAACAATATAGACTTATATAACTACATATTTATATATATATATATATATATTTATACTTTAAACACATAAATAATGTTGCTTGAAACTATTTTTAAAAATAAATAAAGTGAAAGATTTTCTATCGGCCAAGGGAAGAGCATTCCAGAGCCTTACAGATTTTACAGAAAAGGAATTGCAACAAGTGCGTGTGTTATGTCAGTAATTGCAATTTCATATCTCTAAGTGAACGGGACTGAGAACTAAAGTAGGTAAAATGCTCTTTAAGATAAGAAGATGTTAGAGGGTGAAAGAGGATGGTATAATGGTGTGGTTGTTCTCTTATGAGTAGCCACCCCAACCGCGCCCGGTGTTTTAATATGTGGTCAAATGTCCTTATATTGAAGATTTTTTTTTTAATGTAAGAGGAGGATAAACGACCTTCCGAGTCACAGATGGTACGTGGTCACCGACGCCCATGAACTCTTGTAACATCCCAGGATTCACAAGAGCGCTGCCTGCCTTGGAAGAAGGAGTAAACGCCTTTTTTGCAGGTATTCATGTCGTACCAATCTGGAAATACCGAAGGGAAGGGAAGCCGAAGGGAGTTCGTTCCACATTCGAGTAGTACGTGGAATAAAGGTCCTTGAGAACCGCACAGTGGAAGATCGCCACGCAGCCAGGTGGTACGGCTGGTATTGGAGGCGATGATACACTGTGTGGTGATAAAATTTGACGGTAGGCATCAACTAGAATAGATCATCGGAACACTCCCCCTTGTAAATGCGATAGAAGACGCACAAAGAGTCCAGGTCTCTGCGCACTGATGATTCTCGAGGTAAGTTAGGAGCTATTTATTGATTATGCTCTCCATTTCTTTGGTGAAACGAATGCAAATATTTTTTAAACGTTCCAGTTCGCCCAGCAATGCCTTAGACAAGGTCTGCGTAAGCTGTAACTGTGTAATAGACGATTGAAAGAAGAAAGGTATTAGCTAAGGCGATTTTAGTTTTAATACATAAGATATATTTCGATTGGCTAAGTGCAGTCATCGTACCTCTGTATAAAGGCAAAGGTTCACAGATAGACTGTGCAAGCTATAGGGCTATCAGTTTGATTAGCTTAGGCGGTAAGGTTTATGCTAAAATAATAGCCAGAAGAATGCAAGAGAGATCTGAAAGGCTGTTGTGGGAGGCCCAAGGAGGTTTTAGACCTGGAAGAGGGTGTATAGATCAGATCTTTTCCCTCCGCATGATCACGGAAAAGTTTTTGGCCCTAAACCAAAAGGTTTTCGGTGCTTTTGTAGATTTGGAAAAGGCATTTGACAGGGTTGTGAGAAAGATGGGAGATACTGCCCCGATACAATGTGAACGGACCCTTGCTATAGGCTGTAAAGTCTCTTTACAGAGATCACTCAGCCTGTGTGTGAGTAAGAGCTGGCATGTCGCCCTGTTTTGAGATCCAATCGGGTGTTAAGCAAGGTTGCGCTATGTCAGCTTGGTTGTTCAATTTGTATTTGGATAGTTGTCTCCAAGGCGTGAAAGACAGTGACATGGGAGTGAAAGTGACATTGGTCACCACTCTGAAAGATGGGTGGATGGGTGTCTAATCCTGAATGTAGATAAGACGAAGGTTTTGATATTTGAAAGAAATGAAGAAAGAACAAAATGTAAGATCAACGTGAATGGTAAGATAATAGAACAAGTGAATGAAGTGGTATATTTGGGAAGTATGTTTAGCAGAGACGGAAAATACGAAATGGATGTGGAAAGGCTTATTGCTGCCGGTAACAGAGTCAACGGTGCTTTGACTGCATTGTTGAGACGTCAAAACGTCAGCATAGCTGCACGTTTGGCTGTACAGAATGCAGTTTTGCTACCGACGCTGTTATACGGCAGCCAAACGTGGGTAACACAGAAGAAGAATGTAAGAAAGATGAATGCTATGGAGATGCGATCTCTTCGCAAAATATGCGGAGTCAGTCTAGCTGATCGAATCCGCAATGAAGAGATCTACAGAATGGCAGGTACTAACGAATATGTCACGGTGAGAATGAAGAAAAACATGCTCAGGTGGTTTGGGCACGTCGAACGAATGAGTGATGAAAGAATGGTAAAAAAAGATTTATATAGGAAAAGTGAGCGGTAAGGGAGACAGGGGGAGGCCTCGAGTGATCTTCGAAAACACAATATCTATGATACCGGAGGAAGGTTACGTAAAAAGCATGAGGACCCCTCGGAGGGCATGTATGAAGAGGTTGATGTCTATGGCCGAGGCAAAAGAGGTATGCAGGGATCGTAGCGTTTAGCGCTCCGTCGTCTCTGGCTACCCCCTAAGGAATATCACATAAATCTAAATATATTTCCAACGTCGTACAAAATCAATAGTAGCAATGATTTTACGGCTGATATTTCAAATCTGTAGTACCCATGAAGTGCAAATTAATATTTCGAGATTAATTATTGTGCTAGAAAAAGTTAAGATGAACTTATCCCGGGTAATTAGTGTTAAAATGTTGATGTTAGTTTTAGAAATTTGATTTGGATATCCTATAACAACAAACTGATATTATTGGCATTAACAGTAAGACCAAATGCATAGCTCCATAGAAAAAAAATATTAATCTCTTGATTTAAGGAACTTCTTGTATTGTCAATATTTTCTGTAACTCATGTGACGTATATTTGTAAACAAAATAAAATAAAAGCGCCTCAATGATAATATCTTATTTATAATTCTGTAAGCAAGAAGTATGTTTAAATAAATTGCTATGCCACTCTCACCTCTGCCAATTCTATAATTTCTAATGATTTGAAATCTAGGAAAAGGAAATCGAAGGTAGAATAGGCATTAAAAAGGTTTTGAAAACAAGAATTGAATGTATATATCAGCTATCGATTTAAGCGAAAAGTTATAAGTAATATCGATGTATATAATATACTGCTGATGTTTTAACTTGAAGTTAAATAAAATTCAATAATTAAATTTAATCAACATATTGCCAATGATAACAAAAACATACGATTCTATCAATATGAAAGTAATTTATATTAAATATAAACCCAATACAATGTTATCTATCTGAGTACAGCCCGCTCTACAGGGTCCACACCCTGTAGAGCGGGTAAAAATTGAAAAATAGAAACATTGTGTACTTATTTAATGACTATATTAAAATCTCTAAAATACGTGAAAGGGTCGCTATGCAATAAAACCACAACACAAAAACGCTCACTCATCCTCCGCATTTGCAATCTCTGGTATTTCCTAAGATATTAATTTTAATAATGTGCTGTAAAAGGCAATTTTAGTTTAAATGATATGATACAATATATTGAATTAATTTAGTTTAATAAATAATCATATAGTATAGTCTAAAAATACGTAGTTTATAACTAAAAACTGTAACAATGTAAAACAGTAGTAACAAAAATGTACACTTCAAAACTTAAAATTTTCCAACAGAATCCTTTAATCGAAAAGTGGTTTAAACAAACCAACCATATTTTTAAAGGTCCATCTAAACAACAACAAAAGCCGCTACCCCACTATACGCTTAGAGGAAGTTCCTTAAAATAAAAGAATATTAAAAATGTATTCTACTACTTTGTAGGCGAGGCTAACATGTATACGAGTATTTATGCCGAATTACAACTTTCTAAGAGTTGGATGATGGACGAATGGACCGAAATCCTAAAAAGTCTTTTCAGTAACAAGGTACTAAAAAGTCTATTGTAAAAAAATGTACGTCTGCAAGAATAAAACGTTTTATAATTTAGTTTAATAATACATATTTATGTTCTTTTCGTAAATATAGTTTAATAATAAGGAAGATAGTTTAATGTAGAAACCACAATGTCCCTTTTGTCGTGTTTCATCCCCTGAATTCCATTAAAGTAAAATACCGCCTTAGCTGTTCTCAAGCGACTATAAGTTATCCAGTCGTGTCAGTACGAGTATGTATACGACATTTATACACCTTTTAGCCTTTAACAGGGATATTGTTAGAAAGGGTCACTTACCTGTTTCATTACTTTTATAACTTTAGATATATTTTCTCTTTTAAAACTTAAGAAATATTTTAAACAAAATAAATATTTTCGGAAGTGAGCTTGCGTCAATTTACAAGAACAAACTATAGACAATATAAAAAAAAATATTAACAAGAAAAACTTCTTTATATTACTAGTAAACTAGACATTCACAGGTAAAATATCAACATGCCAATCAAAGTACCTTAAATTATCACGTTCAGGAATTAAAATTTTAACTCCAACGGTTTAAATAAAATTTATGATGAGTTTTCTAAACGATTTTATTATAATTACATTTTTACAAGTTGATTTCAATTAATGTATGACACTACTGAAGAGAAATGCAACGAAGAAGAATATTAAATTTGTTCAAATTTACAACAAAAAAATCATTACAAAATCGGGATATATAAAAGTCTAAATTTATATACCCCTATTTAAGATAAGACTGAGACTGTAAGAAACGATATCAGTATTTATTTGAACACAAAGTTGTAACAATAATGTTTGCAATTTCTAAGGTATTAATTACAGATACATTAGGCGATAAGAAAATTATATCTTCGGCTGTGGTTTTGGAGTAAGAGCTCTTTCAACAATGAGTGATAATTTTGCTAAAATGTATTTAGTGTAATTATTTATGCATGTAAGACTATGTGGAGACGGAAAGAGGCATGTAACTAACAAAGGCAATTAAAAGTGTTATGGAATATAAAATATAAACCTACTTATTTTAAGCTGTGGTTAAATATATAGGCATTATTTTTGAAAGTGCAAAAATAGTTATAGGTATTGCAAAAATATATAATTTGAGATGCTGGGTATATGAATCCCAAGGTTTCTTGTTTTATTTGCTATCCCAGTCATGCTTAACATTTATTTGGTACTTCGTTATTATAATCTATTAAGTAGGCGTATAATATCTTTATCGCTTCTGATATTTAAACTAAATAGACTTTGTTTTTTACACGTTATCAAATTAACGCGAATGGATTGGATGGAATGGAAGAATTATGTATTGGTTATCCAATCAATAATAGACTGCTAAAAGTGAGTAAAATTCTAAAGTAATAAAAACGTAACAAAAATACGCTGACAAAGTTAAGGTAAAGTTGAAACTTTCTAATCAATGTAGAATTATGCGCCTTTAAAGCCACGGGCAAAAGCTAGTGGATAGTAAAAGTATCATAAAATTGTCCGTTACAACATCACAGAAATTAATTAAACAAATTTTTTTAAATAAAATGTTTAACTTTCAATCTCAAGCTCAGCAAGCGCCCAAGTTAATAAGTGCATGCTTAAAGAAAAAAAAATGATGTATGCTCTAATCTCAATAACAATAGTGCTTTAATCTTGCTTAAAACAAACGATAAAAAACAAAAAATAAAAGAAAATATGACTATATAAAATAAGCCGTTTTATATAAAATTGTATCTAAATCCATTCTAGGATAAAATCAATTTAAACCGCAATTACTATTTTCTACGGTTCACGACTTTTGACATTTCATAAATTTAAGTTTTCTTTGTTTTACACAAAAATTATTTTCCTCTAAAAACAGAAACTCATTCGTATAATAAGAATTATCTGTCTTACATTATATATATAAATAAGAAGTAACATAAATAAGTGGAGCTGTAGACCTAATTAATTAAGTACTTTTTCTCATATTTTTTTATTAAAGACATTAAGAAGGTTATTCATTTATTATTTGTGCCTAAGGTTAAAGTATATTATTCAACATTAATAATGGTACATATTATAAGCATATTTTTTAATTATAAGTACAGGAATATATAACATTATTTTATAAAGGTCATAGGTTGGCCTGATTGTATTCAAACCCTTAGTCTAGATTCTGAAATCTTTATTAATTTTAATGTAATGTCGAGGTTTCATTAACAAATATAACACAACACAGATTTACATCTGCGATTGGGGTTCCGATTTTGTTAATTTAATTACATGAAACACATGAATTTGTTTGTTAAAAGTAAATGCTTATAATCTATGGATAGCCCAAACAAATAACCATCATATTATGATATATTAAAAATGATATATATTATATTATTAAATACAAAGTGCTTTGTGGCGTAAAAATATAAACATATAAAATATATATAAATACTTGTAATTCAAATCAAGGATTTGTTGTTTTCATTGAAACTAGATACAATATCGTTCTAACACAATATAAATACACAAGTTTTGAATAAAAATAAGTCACTGTCATCATAATAATCAGTTGTATAATCGTCTCTCATGACTTGTTGGTTCGTTGTTGTTTTTTTAATAGAAAAAAAAATATACCTAAAATGAAATAAAACGATTACATTTCTTTAGATAGCGACGGATAATCTGGTTTAATATTCAGAACACGATGACGGGATTTGAAGGCAATTTCCTTTTTGATCTCTGCTCTGCAAACAACGATGCTTTGTCATGGCCACGCGATCGTTCTTTGCATAAAAAATAGGCTGAACTTGAAGCGGATAGTGGTTGGCAATGGTAGTGTTAAAATATTTATATATTAGCCTTAATTGGACTGAGTACGGCATTCTATTTTAATAAAAAAAAAATTCTAATTGATTGAGTCGTCATGATGTATGTAAACTTTAAATTCAAAAATAAAATTGAAACTTGAAGTAGTTATTTAACATTTATTTTTATATGTTTACATGTTATATATTATTATATGATGTAATATTTGAAACTATCTGTTATCAGAGTGACTCTTTTGAGTAAATATTTTCGTTTATAAAAGTTTTCTTTGATTTTCATGAGTAGTATATATTTAAATAAAACACTTTTAATTATATGTTCACAAGAAGACAACATGTAAGATTGTGTGAGTGAGTCATTAAATTAGTTATCTACTTACTTCCCACAGTTTCTATCCGATTCAATTTTAATCTTTAAACGAAGTAGTCGAAGTAGACTTAAGTCAAAGACAATCCAATGATATTTCGTAAAAAACAATTTGAAGTTGTGAGAACATATTTTCTAGCAATTAGTAGGAGAAAGGTAAATAACGAACGATAAACATATTACAGAAGACGAAGTTTTATTTGATTACATTTGTAAAGAAAATTATCCGTTATTACACGCCTTAATTGAACTCATTGAGCTTAAATAACAATAGGTAAGGATTAATTACGATTCATACAGAGGAGTTGTTACTTCCCATATTTATGGGATGCTTCCTTCCGATGATCCTAGTGACTGCGCTGCGGCTGTAGCTGATGTGATACTACAGGGCATGGAACTATTTGTACCAAGCTCTGTGGTACCACTTGGTGGCTGATCGCGGCCTTGGTTTGATGCGTCTGTCAGGGCTGCAGCAGCTGGCAAACGGCAGGCTTATCAAGCTTGGGCCAATGCGTTAGTCACTAAGGATCCGAACTCTAGAGTTCTGAAGAGGAAACATAATCGTGCCTCCAGATTCTTCAAACGGCAAATCGCTAGAGCAAAGTTCAAGCATATCGTCAAAATTGGGGATCAGCTGACAAAGTACCCGCCTGGCACGCGCAAATTTTGGGCGCTTTCAAAGGCCACTCTGGGCAACTTTAGCCAGCCATCCCTACCGCCGTTGCACATGGGGAATGACTTTCTGGCCCATACGGCAAAAGAGAAAGCCGATCTCTTGGGCACTCTTTTCGCCTCCAACTCGACTTTGGACGACCAGGGGAAGACACCGCCTATCATCCCGCGGTGTCAGAGCTCAATGCCGGAAATAGTTTTTAGGCAGAAAACTATTAGGCAGTCTCTATTTTCCTTGGACGTTCATAAGTCGAGTGGGCCGGATGGCATTTCTCCATTGGTGCTACGAACGTGTGCCCCTGAGTTGACTCCAGTGCTAACGCGTCTATTTCGGTACTCCTACCTTAAAGGCGTAGTCCCGGTCTCATGGAAGCGTGCCCTCGTCCATCCGATCCCTAAAAAAGGTGATAGCTCGGACCCAGCTAATTACAGACCTATCGCCATTACCTCTCTGCTCTCCAAAGTAATGGAGAGCATTATCAATAAACAGCTCCTAACATACCTCGAGGATCACCAGTTGGTCAATGACCGGCAAAATGGCTTTCGCCATGGTCGATCGGCTGGTGATCTTCTGTTATATCTTACGCACCGTTGGGCAGCTGTTATTGAAAGTAAGGGAGAGGGTCTGGCAGTTAGTCTGGATATGGCGAAAGCCTTCGATCGTGTATGGCACAAGGGGCTTCTTTCGAAGCTACCTTCCTATGGGCTTCCCGAGAGTTTATGCAAGTGGATCACCAGCTTCCTCACTGGGCGGAGCATACAGGTCGTTCTCGACGGTTTTTGCTCGGACCCCAAGCCCGTGAACGCTGGTGTACCCCAAGGCTGCGTGCTATCCCCAACCCTGTTCCTCCTGCACATCAATGATATGTTGGATATCTCCAACATACATTGTTATGCGGATGACAGCACTGGGGATGCGGTATATTCCGGCCGTGCAGGTCTCTCTCGGGAAAACGTCGACGAGTGCCGAAAGAAACTTGTGTCTTCTATAGAGACTTCCTTGGGGATGGTCTCTGAGTGGGGTGAACTGAACCACGTTCAGTTCAATCCCCTAAAGACACAAGTTTGCGCGTTTACCACTAAGAAAACCCCATTTGTCGTATCACCGCTCTTCGAGAGCACTCCTCTTAATGCCTCGCCAAGTATCAGAATACTGGGTCTCGACATTTCGAGCGACTGTCAGTTTCGTGGTCATCTGGAGAGCAAGGCCAAGTTGGCCTCGAAGAAATTGGGAGTGATCAATAGAGCGAGGCAGTACTTCAAACCTGGCCAAAGACTTGCGCTCTATAAGGCGCAGGTCCGGCCTCACATGGAGTACTGTTCTCATCTGGTCCGGATCTCCCCAATATCAGCTTCTACCATTTGACCGCGTACAACGGAGAGCCGTTCGAATTGTTGGGAATCCGGTGCTCTGCGAACGGCTGGACTCTCTGGCATTGCGTAGAGACGTGGCTTCTTTGTGCGTCTTCTATCGCATTTACAACGGGGAGTGTTCCGAAGAACTATTCGATCTGATGCCTGCCGCCGAATTTCATCACCGCACAGCGCGCCATCGCCTCCAATACCATCCTTACCACCTGGATGCGTGGC
Organism: Melinaea menophilus ssp. n. AW-2005; assembly: GCA_918358695.1. Lineage (NCBI taxonomy): Eukaryota > Metazoa > Arthropoda > Insecta > Lepidoptera > Nymphalidae > Melinaea > Melinaea menophilus. The sequence goes on from OU911052.1 coordinate 1,253,408, forward strand.
GATCCTCCACTGTGCGGTTCTCAAGGACATTTTTTCCACGTTCCACTCGCTTGTGGAACGAACTACCTTCGGCGGTATTTCCAGATCGGTACGACATGGGTATCTTCAAAAAAGGCGTTTATTCCCACCTACAAGGCCGGCAACACTCCTGTAAGTCCTCGGATGTTGCAAGAGTTCATGGGCGGCGGTGATCACGTCCATCTGTGACCCGCCAGCTCGTTTGCCCTCCTATTACATAAAAAAAAGAAAAAAAAAAAAAAAGCATTACTGATAATAAATATCTTTATTTTTGACATAAAAAAGCAAGTAAAGAAATAACATTATCATAGTTAAATTATTATATAGCCTGAATACTTCAATGGACGTAGCGAAAGTAACTAAGCACTCTAAAATTTTAAGAAAGCGGTGTTTTTAAACAATTGAGATGCAAAACTTCTTAACTTAGTTTGTCGTTGTCTTGTATTTTGTCTGTAACACTTAAGATGCTCCTATATCGAATAGGTAATTATATTGTTTTATACAGATACTAGTGAACTAAATAAATAGTAACAATATTATACTACAACCTGATTCGTGACATGTCATAATTATGGTAAATCAGACCATATTGAAGAAGTTTTTTTATAACTATAGATTTTTTGGTGTTTTCAGATAATTCTAATCAAGATAAACTGTCATTAAAATTTGTCAGATTATGATTACAATTTTGAACTTAAAATAGTATTTTATTTTATGCTCAATTGATTACTTTTTGTTATACTTTAATAATAATCACAATCTTATTTAGTACTTTATAAAATAAACGATTGAATAGAATAAACATATACATTTATGATAAACATAATAAGATAGAATAGTGATCTTATTAATTAAGATTACTATCGAATGTATGTATATTTCATGGGTCATCCGCGTAGCTATAATTTTTACTGGTATTTTAATACTCATAGGCAGTTTAGAGATTAATTTTATATTTTCCATACGAGACGGCTGAATCAACGCAGAGGCCCTAAAACCTTTGTTAAAATTAGCGCAGAGGCTATGGCAACTTATGAAATTGTTACTACATTAACGAGGATATGGCTAACCTAGTCAATGTTCTTTTATAGATAAGACGTGCCTCACCAGAATGACCTCATCGGCGCATCAGTTATGGCGTAACGATTTGTTAGCGATTTCTTGATTGATAATATCACTATTATTTTGATATCGGAGTGTAGACTACTTTGGTATTTTCGCGGTATAAATGAACGTGCAACTCCTTCAAAGATTCAGAAGCGAGTCATGCGTTGAGCAAAGCGCTACTCTCGTGTTTGCGTAATAACATTCTGAGTTGCTGCCGGGATATTGGAAAGTATTTCCATTTTATTAAAATGATTTGTTTTTATATTATTCAATATTTTGCTTTAACATTAATTATTTTTAATATGAAGTTTAAATTGTTCTATAAATCGAATAATTGGACAAAATAAATAATAATAATGTTTAAAATTTGCAAATTATATTATAATTAATTGGTTTACTATTTTTATAAATTTAGTTATTGGCTTTTGAATTTATTTACAATTAATTATGTTAGTTACAGTAAAGTATTGATTTTTATAATGATGTCTTTTCTTTTAAACATGAATTTGAATTTAGCCAATTGATTGGTGATGATTTTGCACATAACGATAAAAAAATGTTTACCTGTTTTTTTCAACAAGCACATAAGACTGAATTTCAAGTTTTTTTAGGTGACACTTGTTTCTTTTTCAACATTTTCTTTGATATTATTTCTTTTTTCTAATAAAAGATCTATATGAGATGGGAAAAGATTTGGTAAATTTCAGTTTTAGATATTAATATTTTCTAGAGGTTACCACGAATTTTTTCTTATCTAAACGCAAACTATGAATACCGATAATTTTAACACCATTAAGTGCAAAAAAAATCTTATTAGTTAAACGGTTCAAATAGGAAGTGATAAATCTAACAGCTTCACTTTATTTGACGTCAATAAATTTATAGGGAGCTAAGCGGCGGTTGTTCAAGAATAAATTATTATCTACAACGTATCGAGTCTGAGATTGTTGAACTGTATTTCACGATTTTGGTTATATCACGTTATGACTTTAATAATATTATGTTTTTAATTACGTCTACAGGAATGATTGATACCTTAACATGAGCTTTATAATCCGGCGCCGAGTCTTGCTGAAAGGACCATATTGGACTTGTATGGGCCTAAATACCTTCTCAAGAATGGTATCTTGGTACACTTGTACTGAAATTTTAGTAGCTTTTCACAAAAGTATTTGCTATATTTTTGTGAAAACGTAGGAAAAATAAAAATTAAAATCTTTCGTAATTTTGTATCGGAAGACAAATACTAGTTTATTTATGAGAGATAAAAGCATATGTAGGTCTTAAGTATAGGTCTTAATAACTTTGAAGTCATCCCTATTATTGAAATAATTACAAACGCTAGTCTCAGTCATTGCATTCTTTATTTATAAAATATAGACAGATAAATATTGATCCGATTTGCATAAAAACGGCTGTTTCTAGTTTTAGCGGACATAGAATGGACGATGTTTTCAAACCACCTATTGGTTTTTACTTTTATAGACATTGAATAAATATATATTTTGTATCTCTCAAATATATGTATGCATATGCCAAAGAACTTTTATATCGTTTACATGTAACATTTACTCAAAAGAAAAAATAAAATAAAAGTTGAAAAGATTAATAACCATAAACTGTTTAAATTTAAATAGAAGTATGAATTGTTTTCTTGTCAGAATTTTTCAAGTTTATATGATGGATGTATTCAAAGTGCAGTGAGATGCTTTGCAGATATTCCATTAAAGTAACCCTTGAGATAGATATCTTCAGACTTTGGTATGTTCTAAATTTAACTAGATATTGTTTTGAATACTTTGTAAGGTGAGGCAGGAAAATTGATCGAAAGAATAATAGCCGTTAGTATAGGCAATCACACATAGGTAACGATCTGTCGGTTTGCTAGTTCGGCTTTCGACGAGCCCGATCGACAGTGGATGCAGTCATTTGCGTCCGATCGTTATCATTGCCCTCTGCTCAATATCCTACGATTCGGCCACTATACTGGCGTGGTATCTGTCTCTGGATTTCCCTGCGAACATGGAACTACTACCGTATCCGAAACTGGGAGGAAGAAGCCACGACCCTAGCGGCTGTTGAAGTGCGCGAAGTATATAATTATTTCATTTCTTTTTATCCTGAATGAAAACTTTTAAGTTATTAGCTAGTTATATAAATATAAATATAGTCTTGTTTACCTCTTTTTAGTTTTTAAATCTTAAAGTTTAAGGAAACCTTAAGAGCCTTGTTTTTCATTTTAATGACAGTAATTACTGTCATTACAACGAAAAACAATAGTGATTACTAGAAGCACTTAAATAAAAAGGCAAAGATCATTAAACTTAAGCCGTTTGTAACTTTTCCTATTAACATTGACGGAGTGTTTTATTCGCCATGAATAGAATGACAGAAAAATATATGTAAAATTGGGATTGGTAAGGAAGGCCCGTAAAATTTATCTTGGAAAATAGTTAAAACATTTATCAATACTAGCAGATTCAACGGTTTCTACAAAGTCACTGTCTATATCTGAGTCGGTGACTTGGTAGTCTCTGTCTTAGTCACCAAGTCTGTTTGTAATATATATAGACTCGTTAAGCCAGGAAATAAAAAGGTTATTGAGAGGGAGCAAAAGGGATTTGGCGGTAAGTTTAAACGTTTAATATAATATAAAGTAATTATTTAATGCTTTATATCGGTTCACGAATACCATCTGTATGCAATTGCCTACTAGTATTACAATGTTTGTATGTTTGTCCGGGTCTTCCAATAATAATCTTGCAACAGAATTTTATTTTATTTATCTTAAATCGACTGAGCTGAGATTTGGTATACATACTTTTTTGGATGACAATGCATGCTTAGCTATGTGATGTTATTCAAAATATATTTTTGTCATAAATGGAGTGTTTTTAGAACTTATAGGAAATATTTTCTTTCATAGAATTTCTTTTGGTATATACTTGTTTGTCAAGCAAGATTGTATAATAACTATGTATTACATTTTTTGCTTAATTTAATTTATATAATTTATATTATTGTATTTCCGTTAATTAATTACTTAATTTAATTTATCTTACCAAATTAGGGTCTTTGAAACCTAATGCGAACACTTTTGTAAATACCTTTTCGGGATGGATTAATGTTTAAGTACGAATGCAGTGTAGTAATCTTTTGCTGTCAGATTTATTAGAACCATAAAAATAAAACAACGAACACCTAACATTTTATAAAAAATTGAATGTAATATTAGTTTTAATAATATTATCAGCTATATTTACATAGTTTATCAGTATTGAAAAAAATATATATTTTTTATAAATATGTGTTTCTTATATAACTTTTTATTTTGAACAAAAATAAAGGGATAATTAATATCTAGAAAAAACCCTAAAAATATATAAAGAGTGATATTTATATGGATATTACCTAATATTTTAATTTAAATAGAAGTATGATTTATTTCAATTATATTTAATTCAATTATTATATATTCAATTTACTAAGGTATAGGAAAAAAATAAATTTAAAAAATATTAATCGCTAACGATTTATAACATATGTATACATATGTAATACATATTAACTGATAAAATCTCAACTAAGTTTTAATAAATCGATGACAAAATAGTAAGCAATGATTGAAAAATGTTAAACATTTTCAAGGCACAAAAAAGGTAAATTGGAAGTTAAGATATACTTTTAACATTTTAACTTTTTTTTCAGTTTACATAGATATTAGAAATATAATTTTGACAATGCCTTTAATTATGTGAATATTTATATTCAAGCTTAATAACTTATTAATATTGAAATTGATTTTCATTATTTGCAAATAAAATTCGGGAGATAAGCCTGTCAAATTTTTTTGAATCCGTAGAATCCAAAATAACATACAAGTAATCCTTTATTTAACATTTTATTTAATTTAAAAAAACATATTTCAAATGCCAAAACAGCACTTTAGTGTAGACAATTTGAATGCACTTTTTAAAACGTTGTTCATATTTTATTCTCTGAGAATCCTATTAATTAGTATTTTTTATAATACATATTATTATAAAAAATACTAATTAATAGGATAGGTAAAGGTTAGTATTTTAATCAAAACTTTTCCTTAGCGATTTTTCAAATATCGTGAAAGACGTTGTAATTATTTGTTTTATTGTAGTCCTAAATTACTTTTTTTCAGGGCTACAGTTCGAAAAGATGAATGTCTTATATAATCTTTCATACGGCAATTGTTTTTAACAGTATTTTTTCTAAAAAACCTTTCAAAACGGATGATTACGTTACAAAATACGTTGGCTAACCGTTGATAGTCTGGAGTAACAAATGTTTTTAAAGGTAAAGGCAATTTGGTTCATGTGAAGTTAGTCATTTCTTAAAGCGTTAGGTTTAAAACATTGAAAATTTTAATGGCTTTGTAACTTTTTTAAGCTAATGCAATAATTATACCTAAGAGTATATAAATTAATTAAGTATTTACTTAAGCCGACGCCGACAGTACTAAAACTTTAGCTATAACCTTATTGCTTACGAGTATATCACTAAGCATGTATAAATATTAAACAAACAGGGTATATTTAAAAATACTTTTTTAACAAATCTGAGAAACGATTGGAGGATTGAATAGTTCATTATGTATCTTTTGCTGAACCGTAAATTATTATATTAATATTTATAAAAAAATTAATGAAAGTAAAATGCTTGAAATTTCAGACTGAAATCTAATCAAACCACTACAAATGTAATATAATTTCTAAATGCTAAGAACGATACTTCAGATTTTTATTACATTTTCAAATGACAGCTTGACATTAATTGGATTTCATGCGATCCATATAAATCATCAAAGACCCTTTGAGCATCCACATATTAAAGATAGCATAAGAAAAATTCTCGGTAATCTATTACGTTTTGTGATGTAACGCTCAGAGAAAAAGACGAAGTGATTAGTACACAAATATATGAAACACTGACAGGTTTCACGGTGGTTTCACTGCGATATCCTATAATTATTTATATTAATAGAGCAATTACAATTTCTTTGAATACAAAGTACACTATTTACAATATAGTGTAATGTGTATATGCGGTATTCCGTTCAATTTGCTTGCAAACAAAAAAACGTCACAGCATCACATCCAGGCAAAACACAAAACCAATGTTGGTTTCAAAGGACCCTATGTTGAATACACGCGATGCCGTGGATTGTTGAAGCTACGCTATATTTGGTGGAATCTCCAAATTAATTCCTGAACTAAATAATAGTAATTAAATATAAAGTTTTATTGATATTTATTGTGATCCTTGAATGCGATTTACGATACTTTAGTAGTTATTTTAAATATACCAATAGTTTTGTATTTTACATGGAAATAACCGAAATTATTATCAGTCAAATATGGCTGTTAAACGGTTTAGGAAATCTGCTTAACATATCTACTGAACAAATATAATTATGAAATCTTAATGTTTAGAGGTTTTGAAATAACTTTGTTCTATATTATGCTACAAAATATACAAGGTGGGTCCTATCGATTTCGAAAAGCTTTGTTTAATGCAGTTTTCTCTCAAAATCTTCTGAAGATCCACTGGATTAAAGAGATCCAGTAAAAAATTGCTGAAACGTGCCAGTAAATTAGTGAGAAATGTGGATGACAGCCACGTGAGACAGGATGAGGCCTGTTTGTAACTAAAGCAGATATATTATTTATTACTAAGTTTGGTTATTATTAATTTTCTTTTCTTGACTTCTTAACTGATTATCTGATATTTGTCAGATTTACTAAACTATACTAATTACTAAAAAATGTGAAGGTTCGAGAATTATTTATATTTGGACCCTTTTAAGTTTTTCATTAAATACTTATTTACGTTGATAATATTATCCTGAAAATAGTTATTAGAATATATTGATGGCTGTAGGTAGTGAATATTTAATAAATTATTATACTCAGACATGCATATTCCGTCACTGAAGCACGAAATCCAACCTAATATCTTATGCAAAGAATGACCTCTTCAACCGTGACAAAGTTTCGTTGTTTGCGGAGCAGAGATCAAGGAGGAAATTGCCTTCCAATCCCGTCACTGTGTTTTGAATAATAAACCAGATTATCTGTGGCTTCCTCAACAAATTGCGATAATGTAAAGTATAGAAAATAGACTGTTTTTTTAATAGATTTTTATAATAATATAATAACAATAATAATACTACTAAAAATGAAATTTACTTTGAATGTAATTATTATAAAATGTTTGTGATTATTTTTATTTAGTTTCTCAAAATTAGGGAAGATATTCTTTAACACAGAAGAAATAACCACATTTAGAATTACTTGTAACGAGTTACGATTTGTCGACGTGAAAAGGCACACATATCAACGGACATACGTAACTTGTTTTCACTATTGTTTCAACGTATGCTTTTTGCAAAAGTAGGGTCATTAAGTATAATGTAAACATACGTAACTTATATTTTAAACAGTTTTATAGCAAACAAAAACCAAAAACCAACAGCAACACATAGTTAGTCCAAATTAAACAACAAAAGGTAAAAGTCAAATACATAAAACCAACAAAGTAATTGTACAGTGGAAAGTTTGCAGTATTCATAAATGAATTTGTATAAATGGTAACGTCCGAGTGCATGGATTTAAGATTTGTAATAGTTTATTAATTTATAACACAAGGCATTTTAAAATAATTATACAGTTTAGAAAGTGTTTTTATTTAAATTACCGTAAAATGGGGTGGATAGGTACAAATTTGAACTTCAACACTGATTTTCTTACATATTTTGTAGGCATACCGTTAATAAAAATTGTGTTGTGTTGTGAGTCCCGTTGTAATTTACCAAATAGTAGTGCTTGAAATCCGAAATGTTGAGATTTTTTTGTAAAATAGGAAAATATAGGCGATTTCTATTTCCCTGAAATCTGGGGTCAAAAGATACGACAATGGGGTAAATAGAGAAATAACGCAAGGGCTGGCACAATCAACATTTATTACAAATGTAATTACTCATAGTAGATACCTATGAATAATTATATTTTTCAATCATAATGAAATTATGTTAACAATATAATTTATATAAATCTAATGTTAATTCAGATAATAGAGATGTTTTAATACAATAAATGTTTTGGGTTTATTTTAAATACCTCATTATTACTTGCTCGTTGTAACTTTAGAATTAAATAGAACAATATGTTTATAAAAAATCAAAATAACTAAAATAAAAACATGCTCCAAATTCTAACACAACCTTATAGTTTATTTTAGAGTTAGAATAAGATGTTAGAAATAGTTTGTCTTAGGTTTTATGTTACTTGATAACAATATAAGATAAATAGATAATACTGGCTAATCTTCTTCTAACTCTAATAAATCTTTTAAAATATCAGCATCACTCGTATAGTACCTGGGACGACTAGATTTATTTTTTGTTTTACTCGAGAACATTTCCTTAAGTTTGGTATCGGTGACTGGAATATTAGAAAGAATTTCAATTTTTTTGTTATTATTCTCTTCATTACTGTTAACCAAGATGTTACTCTGCAAATTTTCAAAAATGGGCATAGTATTTATGTCGTACGGAAATTCTTCAAAATAATTTTCTTCGGAGATAGCTGGCATATTATTTATGTGAGAACAACTTTCTTTGTCTGGTAGAACATTTTCTTTACTATCAGGTTTTGATTTTTTGCCCTTACCTTTCCCCTTAGTCACTCTATCAGTAACTTTTTTAATTCTTTGCTCTTTCTTTTCTTTACAATTCGAAGAAGATGCGTAATCAGGATCAGTCTCAATATAGTCTTCATCACTCGAACATATCACGCTTTTTCCAGCCTGAACCTGAAGCTTTTTCTTTTTTTTAGGTTCAACTATGTTAATGGTCCCATATCGCATTTCTTTTAAATAATCTAATACAGTTTCGTCAACAATTTCAGCCTCTTTAGCGTTATTGTTCCAATCAGGTAATTTTTTCATAACTTTAGAAGGATCGAACGGATTAATCCCTGTTTTTCTGAACCCAGAAATAATGTTAGCTGGACCATTTTGTTTTAAGTTGTCCATTAATTTACTTAACAATTTGGGAAAACAACCTTTCGGAATCGAAGATTGATTTCGCCCATCAGTTTTTTTCCACTGTGAAACTATGTTTCTCCATGCTATCTTCATGGGTCTAAAGAACGCAACATCAAGTGGTTGTGTAATATGTGTGGAATTAGCCGGTAAAAAAATAAAATGTATATTCTTTTCATGACATTTTCTTATTAAATCAATCGATAAGTGAGATGATAAATTATCACCTATCAAACATTTTTTACCAGGTTTATTTTCAAAAAACGGAAGAATCATAGTATTTACCCAATCTTCAAATATGTAAGAATCAAACCAGCCAGATTTGCTTCTGTTATAACGGGCTCCTTTTGGGCCACTTGTTGTCCATGTATCAAATAGGTTCTGTGCCTTATAAACTACGTATGGGGGGAAAATATATCCTGCAGTCGTACAGGCCATCATAATTGATATTATAGCTTTCGAAGAGTTCATTACCCTTTCAGGATATTTTGTTCCTCTTTTAGTAATGATCTTTTTTCGGCCAGGATCGTCAGCCAAATTGGTTTCGTCATAATTGACGATATTTTCAATCGGAACATCACAAATTGACTTTCTTAATTGTTCAAAATACTCATTAATAGTTTCTGAAGAGATCGCAGCTCTATTTTTTTTTACATTTTGTGATACCCTCTGTGATATCTTATCACTGTGCCTTTTCAAGAAACTTCGGGCAAAGTCTGGCCCAGGCATGTTATCTTTAAACCTTTTTTCGGTAATGCCTAATTTGTCTAAATAATTTTTAACTAATAACCGTAAGTCATATAGTTCCAGGGGGTATCCCCATTCAGCACATATATTAATATACTTTATAAATGCCAGTTCCGTCTCTTTTGATAGCACTGTTTGCCCTCCCTGGGTCTTCATATTTTTTATAGTATGTCTATAAAGGACTGATTTGTTGATTTCAAACTTTTTAGCAATGCTATTCAATGAATCGCTACTTTCATTATATTCACGAACAGCCTGCTCAATGATTTCTTTGGAATATTTTTTATACCTCTTACCATGAGGATCCGGCTTGTATATCCTCGGCATGGCGCAAGTAGTGCAATGTGGGGTACCTGTTTAAATTGTGTAATAATACCAATTATTAACTAACCCAGAATAAGTAACATTAACATATAATTCAACTTACATGAATTAATTATAAAATTTACGTTACAGTCAATTGTGAAGAATTTAAATAACCATGTAAATAAAAAGTAAAATTTAGTATGATATACATTATATTTTTGTGAAATAGGTCTGCATAATATTTTAATTTATTAATATTGTGTCAGAATTTTTTAATTTAATTAAAAAATTGATAAAACCAAAAATAATAGTTATATTGACAACCCTAAAAATTATGTGTCTATAAACCCCTCTCTCATTACTATTAACCCCTCACTCGTATCTATTAACCTCCCTCTTCGTGTCTATTGACCCTAAAGGCGTTTCTAATCACCCCCCACGCGTATCCATTTACCTCAAATTCAGAAAAAAGTGTCGATGTTCTGATTTTACTAAAAAATACAAACAAAATGATTGATTATTAATGCTAACCTTTTTTTTCCTAAAAGATGAGAAAATTAACAATCCAATTATATAAAATGACGAGGAGATAACACTGAAGAACTTTGAGTTTTTTTAAAAGTTTTACACAGTCAAAAATCACTCGTACACAGACGTCCACTTTAACCGCTTTTTTCTTTATGTCCTTAAACTTACCGAAAGTTTAGAAGTTGCCAGAACAAAGAAAAAATGTTGCCGTGTTATTAGAAGTAAAAATAAATATACATTAACAGGTAATAGACAAAATAGAGAGAATAATATATAATTTTCAGTTTTGTTTCTAATAACCCCGCGATTTCTATTCACCCCATTTTACGGTACTTTATAATGGATCTCATTTGAGCTAAGATTATTTATTATATTATATGAGCTATTTTTAAGTTAAAAATAACAACAACTATGGCTTTTGTAATCATGAATAAAATTGGCATAACTTAAAAAAATATATGTGGACAAACAGAAAGATGTGGGTCGCGACTTTGTTTTATAATATTTTAGTTATTACCTATAACACTACCTAGGATACCTGTTATGATAATCACCATAGTGTTATATAATTGTTATTGAGTTTTTCTGTAATTTCTTAAACCAAGATTAACCAAGCTCTATTATAGTGATATAATATACACTTTATATAAATATAATCTGTCATCATTATTCTTGTTGGTCAGGACGGAGTCGAGGTCCTAGCAGAAGGGGAAAGTGGTACAAAAAATGGGTTAGGTATCTAAAAGTCACGAGTGCTGAATACATATCATGTCATTTCGGCAAACACACTAGTTTTGAACACTAATAGCTAACGCTGCTCCATAACGGTTGCTCGGACACTCGGTGAAGGTACCGATTGATCACGAAATAGACCCAAAATGCACGAGTACATTATGGGATTCCAGTTTCCGGTTAATAAAGGGGAAAATTTATAAAACTTTCAGTGTTGTATGGATCATAATGACTACGGAAGATATACATAAAAGGCAAAAACGTGCGGCTAAAATGCTAATATTAAGAAGGATGTATGTGGTGACGAGAATGGATAAATTAATAAATGAGTATTTATGATTTAAGTAGCAACTGTAATATAAAAAAAAATAAGTCATCATTAGTCGTGGTATGGTCACCTAATGCGGATTTACGAAAGTAATGTAATGTAATGTGTTAATGTGGATTTTTTTAATAAATAAATATTTTATAACCACTTTGTATTCCTTTTTAAAACCCCTAGGACATTAATTCTAAGTTCTGATTTTGGGTTATGACGAGTCAGTGGCTAAGACAATTTTATTTTGTTATGTATAAACTAAACTCAATACATACTAAATGTTTGTATAAACTATCTAAACTAAATTTTAATGCAGGAAAAGGTAAAATTATAATCAATATATTATATACAAAAAATATTATTTACATTAATTGCATAATAAATATATGTATAGTTTTAAAATAAAACGATTATTATTGCTTTATACTTCATTTACATAATTAACTTCGATGTGTACGTTATTTGGTATTTTTATAGGATTCATATCGTATAACATAAATCAGATAATATTAAGAAAGTGGTAAGGAAGGATAAAAAGTCAATTAACTGTAATCGAAAATCATTACCATATTTTTCCTCAGCTATTTTTTATGCGATGCGAATTATTATTGGTGCTGACATAATTTATCGCTACCAACTGTCGTTAAGTGCTGTATAAATTTCACAATACGATTTTCTATCATATCGTGAAATGAGCTGCAGTTATTATATATATATTAAAAAAATATAGTGTACACTTACAATACAATTTTGTGTCTATAGTATCTTTACTATAAACACAAAATTATATCAAATTAAATCCATAATTATTAAAAATTTAAATTTTATTATCTCACAAATATTCCTTACACATCACCATTTTGTAACTGTAGCATTAAATTGACACTCAAGTTTCAATTCTCCATCATCTGCATGAAGACTTAGTATTTATTAGTCAACAATTATTTAATTAGACTTTGTTCGTCTAAGATCTAAATCACGGAATATGCTGCTAAGACAAATATTTTTGTGCTAATAAAAGAAAAAGGAAAATTAATAAAGGAATAAAATTAAAATGTTAATTTACTTCATCCTTGTTGTGCAAACATTCAGTAAAAAATTTAAATTGTTATATACTTTAATAACATATAATATGAATATAGGAGAATTTTATTATGAGACATATTTGGGCAAAACTTATAAAAATATAATAGCTATGTTACTATTTATGGTTTAACTGAAAGAATTTACCGACTTTACTGTCCGTGTTATACTACTTCAGTTTTAACTTTAAATATCTAAAAATTAAGTTGTTTTACTGTCAATATGATATACATTTAAACATGACTATATATTTTAAAGTAAACTTTTGTAAGCCCATACAATACACATGTGGATTGTATTAAAGATATCCGTTCTGAGAAAGAAACTCACCGGCTGTCAGCTTTCCAGCAAGGGTCACTAACTAAGAAACTAATAAAACCCACCCTGTTTGCGTTTATCAATAGGCTAAACTTTTCCATTTTTAATATTGAATTTATATGATTAAATTTTTTCAAAAACTTCTTAATTTAAAATTTCCTAATAGATGATTTACTGATTAAGTTGAATATACTAATTTAATTGTAAACCGTATCTTCTTGTTAATTCAGTTATTTCGAAAAATGTTCAAAAATAAGTAATTTTTTTTATACTCTTATGAAGATGCAACTTATTGGTATAAATATTTTCCTTATCTATATACTTTGTAAAATTTGAAGGTTTGAAAGGAGAAAAAATTATATAAATAGCAATTTGCTGTTACATCCATTTGCGGACTCAAAAATAACAGACCGACCTGATTTCAAGCCTTCTTCTTCAATTACCTTTTATGTTAAATTTAAACTAGTGAATAATTTTATCAGTATTTGACTAATTTTATATGATGATTGTAGTATATAAATTACAAAACACCCAAGCAATATAATTTTTTTTTTCATTTATTCAATCGTGGTAATTGAACAACGTCATAACCATCTCAGTTGTTATTCGATGTTTATTGCTGATTTTATTATTCAGTCGCTCGTTTACATTGTATCGGACAATAAAATTGGACGTTAAATCTCGATCAATATTGGGTTTGGATATGTTGAAACGATCGCGTTAATCCTCGAGAGGCAGTTAAATTTGTTGAAATCAGATTGACCTTATTTGGTGTTAGTCCTTTCCTTTGCATATAATTCGAAATGTTTGGTAGTAAACTGATGGATATTTATATACGGAAGCTGAATGTACGTTTTTCATATTATTAAAAGGAATGTTTTTCATACGGTGAAGTCAAAGAAAGCTAGTAGTCAAGGACATTAATTATACTATTTGTATTAAATTACTTAGTGAATATAGGAATATTCCTATATTCACTAAGTAATTTATTTTATATTATCCAAGTGGGCAATCACAACTTATAAGTTATGTTATAATGTTTAAATGTTCTCAAGAAGATAATGTCCTGTTATTAATAAGGATTTATTGTTAACATTGAGTAGTTGCTCATTTCATTTTTGGCTTGCATCGCACGTTATTTTTTTATGCAACAGTAAAGGATACAATTTTGCAACACTCTTACTTCATTTTATTAATTCAGCGTTTCCTTTAAAATTAAAGTTGTTTTTATTCAAATACTTATTAAACATAGAATTCTAAAAGTATTGTGCAAAGGGTATTTATTTATTTACTCATTCATTCATTCATTCATTCATTCATTCATTCATTCATTCATTCATTCATTCATTCATTCATTCATTCATTCGTTCGTTCGTTCGTTCGTTCGTTCATTCATTCATTTATTCATTCATTCATTCATTCATTCATTCATTCATTCATTCATTCATTCATTCATTCATTCATTCATTCATTCATTCATTCATTCATTCATTCATTCATTCATTCATTCATTCATTCATTCATTCATTCATTCATTAATTCATTCATTCATTCATTCATTCATTCATTCAATCATTCGTTCATTCATTCATTCATTCATTTATTTATTTCCTTCACCCAAAATTTTTTGTATAGAAATAATTTGTGGAAGACCGGTGCCTGTATAGGAGTAAACAGTATATCAAGTCTCCCAACTCCTATCACACAAGATGACAGTAAATTTAAGAAAACATGGATGTCGTAGAGAATGATATGAGAAGGCACTGAGATACCTATATATCATAACAATTTTTTTAAATTTTTTTTATTTGGACATCTTGGACGACGTCTCGAAGAAAACCGGTTCACTTCACCCGCAATAAAAATATATTCTAACCATATGTACGTAATATCTTCATACACCTAAGATTTAAATTACTTACAAAATGTTATTCAAATTAAATAGAAATAATGAAAACAAGAGAGGTCATTAATTTCATACTCAATTTCAATAGCAAGCGAGCACGCTTACGCAGAAAAGCATTTCTAGAAAGTCTAATTCGTGATAAATGCTTGACCTACCTGACAACCAATTACAACTTTTGACAATGCAATCATAACTTTTATAAATTACATTTACATATATTGCTAAGGAATAATTCTCGATGCTGCATATCAATGGAGACGAACGTTAGAAGTACTCCGTCCGAGGAGAGTTGGTAAACTCAATTAAACATAGTTAAGTGTACTCTGAGCGGGCCACTTCAAAATTGTGTGACAGGCGCTTATGAAACTATTATTATTTTATTAGGAAATTACTCCTAATTAATTAGCTGGGAGCTCTACTATCTGTCAAATATTTGCCAGGTTTCGGTCGAAATACTTCATAAAGCGATGCATGTGTTGTCCAATAATATCTATTTATCGATTATGTAGTAATACTAGTTAAGGGGTTTTCATTGTGCAGTACTGAACGCATATTTTTAACATTAAAACCTAATAGCTTAAAAAGTTTAGTGGGATACAATTAATTACAAAAAAAAATATTATCAAGTGCTGTCCGTAACTTCTTTTAAGTAGAACAAGAAAGCCGGTGCTCTGCTAACCCCAGGGGAGGGAGGGGTGCTTTCATTTCTAGGCGTGGCAAGTTTTTGCTGTACACGTTTCGATGTCTTATCTGTTGTAAATGTACAAGCTCGCTTATTTTTTATATTTTATTTTTTTTGTTTTGTATGTCTTTGCTGTTAGCCCTACTGGCTATGATAGCGTCACTTGTGAATTGGACGGGTGCAGAGAGCCGCCCTTGAAAAAGGGGGGCCTGAAGGGCCCCAGGGGAACGCGCGTCCTGAGGGCGCCTCCTGTGAGGCTCGGATCACGGCTCAGGACGCCGTTAAGTGGGAAGCGAAGGTTGGATGTGGGTTAGGATTTGATAGTAACGTCCTCCGACAGCAGTACGCCGGAGCAACGTGCTTGGGTGGGGGCCTAGTTTTCTCCGGCGAAGACGTTGTGTTGTGTATGTGTAGTATTTATGTTCGCTTTGCCGCTTTTACGTAGCATTCCCTAACGTAATCGCGTCGTCCGGATCGAAAAGTACCGACTTGGGTCTTCTCTTTCTGACTTTAGGAGTCTCACCGCCTGTGTATCCTGTGGCCTTAACCACCAGCGGGTTTGGGTGTCCCACAGCATTGTCAAAGTAGCTTTTGGAGAGCTTGAAATACTGTGCGATTGTCGGTAGGTGTAGCTTCTTAAGTATTCAGAGTCACATACATCGTATGGTCTATTTGTAAGCGATGTTATTGAGAATTGCAAATGTAGCTATAACTCTAAATGACTAATGACGCAAAAAAGCGATTATAAATTTGTGTGTAAAAACGACTATATACCTATATTCTTACAGATAAAATTTAAATGAACAAAAGTTATTTACCGCGTATTTACGTTCAATTACAATATGCTTAAGATATTTTTATTCTACTCAAAAATAATCTTTATTTAACTCCTTGTCTTTCTTATATTTTGGAAAGTAACATAAAATTACAAGGAAAAAAACTGTGAAATAAAAAATTGTTATTACAAATTAAAAGATGATACCTAAAAAAATATATTATACTTAATACAAAAAACAAAATAATATTTCAAATGAACATTACAAAATCTAAAACAATATAACTTACGTTAATCTTAAATCGTAAATAACTGTTTATTTTAGATAGGGATATTAAACTTTGGCCACTATAAATGGGACAGCTATCTAAACTATCTCTTTGGATCTCTTATTTGTGTAGATCTCGTGTTTGTGTAGCGTCTCTTTCACTTACTTGGCAAAATAGATTGAATATTTCACATACTTGGCACTGCAGGTGAATAGTTGTGTTCGTACTTGGCAACAAAGTTGAAGCATGTCCACCTGCGTTCTTGTTTAGATGCAGTCGTAAATTCTTTATATGAAACAAAAAATTGCTTAGTGCTTAACTTTTAGCGGGCAGCGTTGTATAAAGCCACATTTTTAAAAACTTATATTATTTTATTAAATATATTTTTAAATCAGATTGAAATAGAAGTTAAATTATAATTTCTTTCACTTATAAGCTTTTCGGATCAAAACAAGGATTTTTTTGTATATATACTTATCGGGTATCTACGGCTTTAAATAATTTAAAATACTAAATTAAGTAAAAGAAATTTTACTAAGCTGAGATGTGAAAAAATATTTGCTAAATTTATATTTTCCTTACATTTATATTTATAACGAAGTTATCATATTTGTTTTGCTTCATAAAACATTTACTTAATATATTTTCCTATATATAAGCTTCAGCTAGTTAATAAGCAGCAATTATCTTATAAATTCAGTTGTAATTTCGTAGAGGGCTTGTCAGATAGTTCGGAAGTGGCAGGCTTAGAGGACACTTAACTATGTTTAATCGAGTTTATATAGTCTTCTGGAAGTGCCACTTCTGACGTTCGATTTCATTGATTTGCAAGAATGTGAAAATTATCTCAGTAAATCATTTCCAATTATTAATATTATTGTAATCAGCAATAATAACAATATTTCTAAGAATTAATCAGTCTCTAATAATGAAAACTTATTACATTATAAGGGTTTAGTTTGCGTAAGTAAGTGTTTTATAAACATTATGATGAAAAGTAACAAATAGATCTTAGGTTACTAATATAAACTTAGAAACTTCTATGTTGTAACAAAAAGTACGTTAATATATAATACCATCACAATGATTAAAAAAGTTGTATATAGTTATAATTATGATTTCTTTGAATTTATTTCTTAATGACTCTCGTGGCCTGATGTTAGAGATTGCCCTTCCCAGTCTCCTTCACAGTCCCCCTTCTGCACTATCAAGATATTGTCTATATCTGAAGAATAATCCCATAACATTACAAAATAACTGTAACATGACATTTTGAAAATAAGTAAAGTAAACTATTCTACTACTAACTACTACTAACTAAAATATACTGTTCCAACATTTGTCAACAGACGTATTTTTTGAACCGCATATGAGGCAAAACTAAGTCTGTTTGACAAATCACATGGATGAGAGCCCCCTTGCAGTTTTAATTTCAGTTTAAATCCAATTCCTCATTGTTTATTTTACATTGGTTTTAACATTCACGTTTGGTAAATTCAAATTTTTCTTTGAGTAACAAATTATAAGCGTTAAACTATACAACAACTCAGAGAGCATTGTTCCCATCGTCAATTACTGTTTGCTGTTTATTCATTTTAGAAATAAGAAAAGTATCATCAACAAACAATACTATTCTTACAAAGTAAGGTAAATCATTAATGCAAATGAGGAATAATTCCTAATATAAGGCTTCGTACCACGCCCATTTTAACAAAGGAAGCAGAAAATATTTTCCATTTTCATCTACTTTAAAAAATTTTTAATAAAGATATGAACTAATCCCCTGGTAATATCAGTGCGTAGCGATTGAGGAGTTTCAACATTTAATAGTGGTAACTGAAAGATCACCCAAAATTAAAAAACTGTTTTAACCCCAATTCAGTAGTAACATATGTATTGTTTATGTTTAATTTGAATTTTATTGCTATTTTGTAATTTCGTATTTATACAGATTTTTTAAAAGAATTATAGAATAATACCAAAATGCGTCTCCAAGACCAAAACAAGTAACTGCTTTATATTGATCTTATATTGGATTATTATACAATCACGGTCTAGGTTGCCTATTTATAAGCTGCATTCAAATGGCTACTGTTAGTTTAACACATGCTAATCCTAAAATAATAATATATAAATAATGACAGTCAATTTTGTAGATTTAAAAAAAATACCTAACACACCAGACTATTTAAAAATATATTTATTACAAAAAAAATTAGTAAAAATAAAAAAATCATTTTATATACAAGATAAAACAATAAAATATCAAGCATCAAAGCACATAAACCGAGATTACCTTCCGAGGTGCTGAAATTTAAGTATTCTTATTGAAATTCCAACTTATACCAACAGATTATTTTTTAACGTTTTTATTAAATGTAATTCAGATTTTATATATAGCTTTTCAACTTGCTCCTAGTAAAATTATTGACAGTAAATAAATTTCTCAACGGCAATATTAAAAAGTGACGGCAATCTTGTAGTATTTTACAGACTATTATATTACTTAACTATTCAACTGACTAGTTACAAGGATACCATTAGAAAAATATTTGTAAATATAGAAAAATATTTTTCTAATGCTAATTGTATTAAAATGGAAGACTTAATATACAAAAAAATTATAAAGGTTTTAATAATAAAACTATTGGTAATCAAATTAACATTAAATATAAGCAAGTATTTTAAATTTTGACTTAAACAGTGATGTTCACTAACTTGTGTTGCATCGTGTGTACGCTGAAGTTTTATAAAATACATACCTAATACATAAAAGCATTTGTTAATTCGATATGAGTTATTTGGATACTATTTCATTTAAATATATAGGTATATAATAATAATAAGCCATTTATTCCATATTCCTTATGTTACATTTCAAACCAAGTTAGTAAGGTTAGTAAGTTTCTTAGATTGATTGTTAGTATGTTAGTCTTCTTTATTTGAAATATGGACCCCGTCTTGGGTAAAGGCCTCCCCCAGTTTTTTCCATCTTTCCCTGTCCTTGCCTATTTCCATCCATTTGTCTCCTGTAACGTGTACAATGTCATCAGCCCACCTTGTTCTTGGTCTTCCTATGTTTCTTTTCCCCCTTGGGCCTTTCCATCGCGTGGTTTCTATGGTCCATCTTTGATCAGTGTACCGTGAGATGTGACCTGCCCACTTCCATTTGAGTTTGAGTGCGTGATTGAGAGCGTCAGTAATTTTCAAATCAAATCAAATCAAAACACTTTATTCGGATAACATAGATTATTAGGTACACATATTAGAATTTAAATAAAAGTAAAATTAACATAAATAAAATATGTTCTATATCATCCGAATTGGATGACCACTCAGCATATGTTGAGAATAGAAAACTCTCAACGCTGGTATTCTGTGGCTGCCATTTATTGAGCCTGGTCGCACTGTGCCTTCATTGAAAATGACAATAACAATATATAACATTAACGAAACAATAGTTATAAATTAAAAAACAAAACAGAAAAACAAAAAAAAACAGGAACTGTCACTTTAAAATAAGTATTTTATAAAGAATAATAATATTATAAAGATACAATTTCGTTTTTTGTCTGATAGTTTCATTCCTTATTTTGTGAATTTTTCTAACTTTTAACATACTTCTCTCCATTGCAGTGTGTGCATTTGATTTTTTGTTTTATTTTGTTTGTGAATACCCAGCTTTGACAACCATATAGTAAACACGGTAAGAGGCATGTGTCAAAGACTATTTTTTTCAGATGTAAGGCATAGTTTCCCTTCAGAATTTCTTTTTGAGCCCAAAACTTTCTCCAAGACCCGTTGATTCTCCTTGCTATTTCGTTTTCATTATTAGATTTACTAAATGATATTTGTTTTCCTAAGTATATGTACTCCTGGATGTATTCTATATTGTTTCCTTTAATTACATTGGGCCTCTTGCTGCTGTTTGTCATTAACTAAGTTTTATTTAAGTTCATTTCAAGTCCTATTTTTGAGCTTTCGTGGTCGAGTGTTCTCATCATTTCCTTTATGTCTTTTGAAGTTTCAGCTATGATAACTATGTCGTCAGCAAATCTCAAATGGTTTAGGTAGTTCCCATTTATTAGCAATCCTTTGTTTGGCCAATTTAACTTCCGAAATATATTTCCAAAACTGCAATAAAAAGCTTTGATGATAAAGGATCTCCCTGTCTGACACCGACACTGATATTTTTATTTCTTCTCTTGTTTCTAATTTTATACTATTTCAATAAATATTTATTAAAATGTTGATGTACTTTTGGTGAATATTTGCACATTGCAATGCATTCCAAATTGAGCAATGGCTGATGCTGTCGAAGGCTTTGCTGTAATCTATGAAGGTCACATATATAGGTCTATTGAATTCTTGGTATTTTCCTATAACTTGCTCTAATGTCTGTATGTGGTCCATTGTGCAAAAGCCTGATCTGAAGCCTGCTTGCTCTTTTGGTTGCATATTATACAATCTCATGTCTTAATCTCTTTAGGAGTATAGATGAAAACAGCTTGTACAAACTTGGCAATAAACTTATGGGTCTATAGTTTCTTATATCTAAGGGATTTCCTTTTTTAAAGAGCAAAATATAAAATTATATATATATATAGGTAAACCTGTATAATTAATAATTATTCCACATTTTTATATATTTTTAAATTTACATTTCTTACATCATGAAGTATATCCTAAATAACTTTACACATTTGTTGTAGACAAAAGCTGTTCATTTTGACCATTATAAAGCAGAAAACAATGTAAACTATGTTTTTGGAGCTCACGTTTGTGTAGTGTCTGTTTCACAGACATTGCAGCGTATATAACCAATTTCGCGTACTTGGCAGCGCATACATCTGTCCGAATTTGGCAAAGATAAAATAAAAAAGTATCCATCTGTGTTCTTCTTTATGCCATGGAAAATGTAAGTAGTATGTAGAGTTTAATTTAAGTTAAATAATACAACGTATGGCAACTATATGTAATATATTATCGGATTTACAAAGAATATTAAATACACAAAACTTTACATCTTTAATTCTCGATGTTTTAGTTACTCAATCACTCTCTTATTAAGAAGCAGCTAAGCAACAAACGTGGCCATAATAAAACTTGTTTATATATTTATTAGTAGGAAACCTAATTCAGTATCGAAAGAACCTAAGCAGTTTAACTCTAACGAGGATATCTAAGAGCTTGTTTCTTGTTGTTTGAGATATTAATTTACAGTCAGTAATATTATTGATAGTAAGTTGGAAGACTTTATTTTTTTTAAGAATCACACTTAATAAAAAAATATAAAAAATTGTTGTTATAAGTTTGAATACCAATGGGGCTATTTACTTATATTTTATGGAATCTGAATATGTGATCTGAGTATAAAAAAAATAGTTGACCGTGTTTTGTATCAGCTTTTGGAAAAAAAATTCACAACCTTGCTTTGGGTTAGAGTTGCAAAGCTTTTTCTTTGTAGACAATCTCATATTTTTGGACATTTTTCAAGTATCAAAATTGTATGATATTAGGATATGGTAGTGTAGGAGTAGCCATTTGACCGTAACTTATATACGAGTTTGGTCGTCCGGGATTGCATTATTTTCCAATAGAAGATCGACGTAAAGTAGCTATTTTAGTTTAGTGACCGAGAGAGCCACTTGGTCACAACCGCTACCTTTTTTTCGTATGAGCTTAATTCCTTGTCTTTCCCGATTTCTTATGATTGACGACGCTTTATAATTGTTATCATTTTTCAGACGTCCTGTGCGACAAGGTAGATTGTCTGCCTGTTTGCCAATCGTTTTATCAAAAATTGTAGTAAACAATGTTGAATCGATTTTTTTTTTCGTGTTTTATATGTAGTTACAAAATGATAGCATTTAGACTATATTATAATGTATAATCAGGCAAAGAGCGAAAGAAAATAAATTATACCGTCAATTCTCGAAATTTATGTGAGAGGATTGATGATTGATTTAGTGTCATGTCAAAAAATAATGTCAAATATGACGGAATTTCTTCTCCGTCTTAATAAATTTCATAATATTATTTAGCTTTATTTTAATTAAATTCGAGCAGCCCTACTTTTTATTTACTTTAGTTTAGTATGTACATAAGATTTTCTTTAAAATTAAGGAATTGTTGAAAAAAAATCTGAAAAACCAGTTGAAGTTATGTCTCCAAATTAGTATTTTTAATGTCATTCGTGCAAAGTGGTAAAATGACACTGAAATTTAAAATCTTGAGAATGAAATCAAACTGATAGAGTCGTAAATAAAACATTATATTTTCATTAATATTATTATTTTTAATCTGATTTATTTTGATATTTTTTTATAAATACACATTTTATTTTAAAATCTAGTGTGGGCATAAAATTGTTTATATAGGTTAATATCAGCTTTGAAAAAGCCGACAGCATAATCATTTAAGTTGTTATTCCATATTTATTGGTGATTTTATTATTCAATCGGTCGTTTTCATTGTATCGCGTGATAAAATTGAACGCTAAATCACAAGTATTATTGATTTTGGACTTGCTGAAACGGTTCAGTTAAAATTGTTGATATCAGATTACTCTAGCTTAGTTATAGTGGCTTTGCTTATACATAATTAGTTGACTAGATTTTTGATTTATTACATTCATACAGACAATTTTCTCTTTTGCTTATAAAAAACGGTATTTACTTTTACATTTCTTATTTTGTTTGATTTCTCTAAAGAAGGAAGAAAGAACACAAAGGAAACAACCATAGGGGATTCGGTTATCTCCTATTCGTATGACAGAAACATAATATATTAAAACTATATATATTGCAAGTTTTAATAAGAAAAATCTATGTTTTACAATTCAACTTTTTACTCGTTACTGCTACGTATTAATTTTGACATTATTAACTAAACTAAATATGCTACTTACTTTAGTAAGTATATACTTATTTGTGTGCGTTAAATCTTTTATAAGTTAATTTTTTTAAGGACTGAATAAATCTCTTTTCATAAAAATAAAGCGAGTTGCATATCATATTTTTAAATGTCATACACTTCAAATAGTATTTTAATCATGTAATTACTTTTAGATCAACATACTCGTATGTATAAAATTTGTATGGTAATCTTTTTACAGCCAATAGACTGCAGTTCGTATAAAGGCTGCCACGACTTTGATGGTAAAACTATTTCATACAAAAACGACGAGAAGTAGCTATTACAACCACGTTTCGTAAATAGCGAAGAGCCCAAGCCTAATATCGCTCTCATCTTAATATCCAAAATTTCTTTACTAATCTCAGTTTAAGTTATTATTAATTTATATATCTACCGCTCTCCATATTTAAAGATCTTAAAAGTCAAGCACCGTGTACCATTAGACAGAAAAGGTGTAAGATCATGTGTAATCAACAGTAAAATTAAAATTTACTTAAAAAATGGATTATCAAATAATGTATAATATCATATATATCATATTTTATATATGATAATGTTATTATACAAACTTTAATTTATATACTTGCTTATTTGTTGCTGACTGTAGGAAACAAAAAAGTAGTATTCGTAGATAAATAAAACAACGAAAGAATGAGTAAGGTAACAAATTTATGTACTTAAAATATGTCTGTCATCTGTGCTTTATATACTACCACATTATATGGAAAATCAAAATCGATTACTCTGGAGACGAAGGAAAATGTAAAAGACAGGGTTCACATGTACTAAAGAGAGGTTGAAAACGTTTGAAGACGAAATACGCTTTCCAAGTTAAAAAGTTTTTAACAACGACAATCGTATTGGCGCAAGAATAATATTATATTTATAATTTATAATTTAATATATATATATATATAAATATACTACTAAATAAAATATCTAACATTATTAATAAGAATAAATAGTTTTGTTATCTTACAATATTAATATTAATTAAATAATATGTAGCTAGATATGAATTTTATTATTATTTAATATTATAAAGCAAAATTATTAAATCATTACAAATTTTAGCAGCAGTATGCTAAATACGAGTACATACTATTTTTTAAATTATTTTTAAACGATGATTTAAAAAAAATACCTTTACTAATTTTATCTCCAATCGAAGGCACGTAATTAACTATTCAAAATACTCTTAATTTTATACTATTAATAAACAGAGCATTTATATATTTACCTATATATTTTATAGTTTAAGACACTTTTTTTTAAAACGAATAAGGAATTCCTTTATTTTGGTGGTAGAGCTTAGCTGTAGTGATTTGACTGCAGCTCGACCAGGGAAGGATCACCCTGTCGTGGATAATCGGCGTATAGTAACCAAATTCATTTGGTTATATTCCGTTGGTGAGTGCTCAAACCGCTCCTCCCGTCAAACATGAAAGCAATGCCTCTAAAAAATATACCCCAGGAGGGTACCGGCTTTAAAACAGCCGAAGAATCCCTCTCCGAGCAAAATCGTGGTAATGATTCTCGGATTTTGTTCGAGCGACTCTCCGTATTCGGGCCTCCGTCAAATTATCGCGTTTGGTGTTTACTGAGGTGAAACATCGAGTCTACGTGTGCCTCTACAGGCTTCCATAGTGGTAGTGCCAAAACGGGTCAACTCCTGAGCCATGTCCAGGTGAAGATTGACAATCTGTTTTCACAGACTCCATCCGCCGAAGTGGAAGTTCTCAGAGACTTCAATGAGCACAATACCGATTGGCGATATTCACGTTCACGACCACTTTCCACCGACTACGCGAAGAGATCTGTGATTTTACTCTGGCAAATGGTCTGTCCCTGTTGGTCAAGGTTCGGTAGATGAGAGTTGTAAAATCCAAAAAAGAGGGCATATACCCGGAAAGTAGCAGATCTCTACCTACTCTAAAATTCTTGTTTGGTTGATTTAATTACGTCTTTTTTGCGTTCTACCTATGGGGACTAATTTGTTTCCCTGTACTAAACTCTGTGAGTATCCCTTGGTGGCAAATTCCGGCCCTTATGCGACTATCGTGGCTGCAGCAGTTAGCAAGCAATAAGCGTACCAAGCTTGGGCTAATGCATTAGTCACTAAGGATCCAAACTCGAGAATTCTGAAGAGGAAGTATAACTCTGCCTCTAGATTCGTCAAACGGCAAATTGCTGGAGAAAAGTTCAAGAATATCGTCAAAATTGCGGATAAGCTAGCAAGGTACGCCCAAGTTCTCATCATAAGGGGATTCTTTCGAAACTTCCTTGCTTTATTCTTCCCGAGAGTTTATGCAAATGGCTCACCAGTTTTCTCACTGAGCGGAGCGTAGAGATCGTTCTCGACAGTTTTTGCTCGGACCCCAAACCCGCTATCCCCAACTCCGTTCCTCCGGCACATTAAAGATATGTTGAATATTCCCAACATACATTGTTATGCAGATAACAGCCCTGGAAATGCGGTATATTCCGGCCGTGCAGGTCTCTCTCAGGAAAACGTCAACGACTGCCGAAACTTGTTTCTTCTATAGAGACCTCCCTGGGGATGGTCTCTGTGTGGGGTGAACTGATCCACATTCAGTTTAATTCACTAAAAAGACACAAGGTTGCGCAGTTAGCACTAAGAAAACCCCATTTGTTGTATCACCGGTCTTCCAGAGCACTCCTGTCAATGCCTCACCAAGTATCAGGATACTGGCTTTCGACATTTCGATCGATTATCAATTTCGATTTCGTGGTCATCTGGAGAGCAAGGCCAAGTTGGCCTCGATGAAATTGGGAGAGATCTCTAGAACAAGGCAGTACTTCAAGCCTCAAGGAGTAATGTTCTCATCACTCTAATATCTTCTTTTACCATTTGACCGCGTACAACAGAGAACCGTTCGCATCGTCGGGCACCCGATGCTCTGCGAACGGTTGGACTCTTTGGCATTGTTTAGAGACATGGCTTCTCTGTGCGTCTTCTACCGCATTTACAACGGGGAGTGTTCCGAAGAGCTATTCGATCTGATGCCTGCCCTCGAATTTTAATCACCGCACTTGTCGCCATTGTCTCCTTTACAATACATACCACCTGGATGCGTGGCGATCTTCCACTGTTGGATTTTCAAGGACTTTTTTCTACGTACCACTCTTACGTGGAACGAACTTTCTTTGGCGGTATTTCCAGATCGATACGACATGGATACCTTCGAAAAGTCATATACTACTACCTCCAAAGCCTGCAACGCTCTTGTAAATCCTCTGATTTTGCAAGAGTTCATGGGCAGCGGTGATCACACACCAACGGTGACCCGCAAGCTCGTTTGCCCTCCTCTAAAATTAAAAAAACTTCCTATATTTGCTTCGGATAATTTAAAACAACATGTAGACAAGAATCTGCTAAGTAGTCAATATGTGACAGAATTATTTTTTTAATTAATATGTCTTTATATGCCAGCAAGTATATTATATAAGTGCACATAAATTTCTCCCTACAGCCTAAAAAAAAATTAAAGAATATTTCCTTTGTAGATCATAAAAGCGTCACCTTATAAAATGATAGTACTAGCTCAGAAAAATTGGAGCAAGTAAAAAAAATTACAATTCAATTTATGGATAATTTATTTATTATAAAAAAAATACCTTTCTAATTCTGAATATATACTTTATCACCGATATAAGACAGCATTAGCAAAATATATTACTTCTTGGTTCTCTAAGAAGTCGTATAATCCTAATAAATAATTTGGAAGTGTTTTGCAACTATAACTGACTAAAATTAAAGGATACTTAAATTCACAAAAGTGATTGAAATTAAAAAATGTACGGCGAATAAATGCATATGGAATTTGTTTACGTTTGCCTTCACGATGTGGGTGAAATACCAGACCATACTTCTATTCAGATTTGAACCGATGATCTACATATTATTGCGTTCCATGATATTTATTCAACGTCTTTATTCAGTTGTACATCTTATATTGGATTGAAATGTTTGACGTGCTATGTTTAAAATACTAACTATTTTCTTGCGTTTCATCGTAGACTACAAAAGCGGTCATAACAAATAAAAAGGGTCAAGAATATTTGACCTTATTTATATACATATATAATCAAAAATTTAATTATCGGAATTAGTAGTGTATTGAATTTAGTTTAAAATAAATGTAAATATTTTACATATTTAACTTTCGATTCTCGTAATTCATGATTTTATATTTAACAATATAATAATATTATAGTAGTTCGTGATTTTGAAAATAAAGCACGAATGAATAGTAAATTGGTAATATTATTAATTTAAGGATTAAACAATGTTTTCTTCTGATACTTTGGCAAAATGTGCTGTAGTAAATCGACTCAGCATCTTTTTTAAGATACGGACAATCTAATTTTATTATTCATTTTACCCTAAGTCTTATAAAATCGAATTCTTATAAATATAACCAGTATCTCACAATTGGTCCTATTTTGATTTATTAAATAATACTGAAATGCTCTGTTTATATTTAAAAAAACTTTTCCTATTACAATATCAATCGTTGTCACTCGAAGTAATATAATAAATTGAAAAATAAAAAAAATATATAAATACTGGTCTCCAAGTAGCTGAAATTCGACCATAATTCAAAGTCTAAATGTTTATGAGGGTTTGAGCGATAATTAAACCTCTATGATTATTATATTTTTATTTATTTATTTTTTCTGTTCAGTAAAGCAACATCACAACATTGATGCAGACATTAATTTGAATATTTTACATTGACGTAAACAATCAATCTTGTGATTTATTTGTGTGTCAATTTTCAAACGCATAATAGTGTATGTAGTGTTTATTTTATTAATTTGATGTATTTCTAATCCAGTTTTATTTAAAATATTAGCTTTTTTCAGAATTTTACACACTATTTAGTGCACTTTGCCTGCTTGTGAACTTTAACTGTGCTAAGCTTGAAACTCATCTGTCCGCGTAATTTTCATAAAGAGAGGCACTTTAAAAGTTTAATTCTTCACGTATTAATATTATGATTATATCAGAACATTACGTTTTAATTAATTTTAAAATATTTACGATGATTGTATAGAAGTCTGCTTTATATTTATTTAACATACGTAAGTGCTAAAGGGAATTGTTACAATATTACAGTATTGTGTATATAGATGGAAATCTTTGTCTGGTATTATTGCAATTAGTGAATAGGCAGGGACATATTTTTTGTGAATAAAAACTAAAATTACAGTTAAGATTTTCAGATTTATTAATAGTTGTAAACTGAAATTGCTTGATAAAAATTTATATGTAATAGAAAAAATACATTTAAACGGAAGCTTGCTATAATACCCAAAAGTATAAATTTCAACTACCATAATACAGTTTTTTTTAAAGAATCGTACCATGAAAATGTTGGGTTTGTGTAACATATGTAGGTTCTGCAACTTACTAGGTAAGTTTGATAATGTTCAAAGCGACAGGTTGAACATCTGTGTTACCTCTGTGTGGTTATACCATGAAATTTAATATCTTTCTCTTGAGTAAATGTAAATAAAGATCTCGTAGTGTGTGAATTTCCTTAAAATGTGACGAAAATAAAAATAGAAGATTAGAATATGAATATCGTTTCAAAAAACACAATTTTATTTTAAATAAACATGGATACATTGAATTTTTGTAATATGCTTAACGATATCTTTCATGCAAGCGATCAACTAAATTTTTACGTCAAACGAGGACTAACAGATGACTGATGAATGATGATTGAAGGTGGGAATAAACGCATTTCTTGAAGGCACCCATGTAAATCAATCCAAACACTCAATTTGGAAGACGTTACATTAAAAAACTTACTTCGTCAACAACTTGGGATTAGATGAAGAGCCTAGGTATCGGGAGTATAATATCGCAGTTGGGCATCTAAAATGGAAAAACCTAGGATTAGTACGGTATGCGCCAATATAATTTAAGCGAGCTGGCGTAAACTTGTACATTAAACTTTTAACTTAGTACTAAGAACAGAATATGGGAATACATTATTATAAAGGTTTTCTTTTTCTTTTTTTAAGAGAAATTGATTTCTCTAAATGTAGCTCTTATATAGAAAAATCATGGATAGATTCTAATTAATTAAACACTTTTGCAGCTCTAAGGTGAAATACAGTAGTCCTGAAAAAACAGGTGACTTCAAGAGAGGCACACGCGGTTTGTATTTAAACAACTTTAAGAAAAAAAGACATTTTGTAAGCTTATTTTAGTTTAGTAGATATTTGTATTTTCCTAAACAGTAGAACAATGGTGCAACAATATTACACTGCTATGATGGTGAGTCAGTGATGGGTACATTATAATTATACCTTTCAGATAAATTTCTAGTAACATATGACGTTATGAAATAAAGTTTAAGGACTACCTTCTTTTATCTCTTGCTTATTTTTTATTTATTTTGCAAAAGTTATGTGCTTTATTAGTAATCGTCAGATTGAACATAAATGTCATTAAAACGCGAATCTCAAAGCAACTTAAGCCTTCAGAAAATGTGCCCATCATTTTAAACGGTACGTTAGAGAAAACTCCTGTCACTATATTATATAGGGTTTATCCTACAGGAATATAACTTATTAAGTTTAAAAATAACATAAAAAGCGTAACGGTGGCTAATCTATTTATGCGACAGATGTACATTTTTGAGAATACTTGTCTGAAATATCTCGATGCTACTTGCCACTTAAAAAAAATAGGCTAATTCGTTAGAACCACACAGATAAACTTTTAGAGACCAAAAAAATGTAACATAGGTATCACTAACAACACAAAATTACCATGAAGCTACATAAATGAAGTGTGCGGTTGGATGAGATTAATGCATATCTTGTCACACGAGCTGGCTTTGAATACGTTTACATAAACCATCATGTTGTACTTATACGAACTGTTATAATGTGAACTGTTGTGTGGTTACTGAGGATCTTATTTTAAAGGATTTTCTTGTTAGAAAACACTGTTATATTTTATTATTACATAAAATGAATTATTTGAAAAAAAGATTTCTATCTGTAAATTTATTTCCGAAAGCAAAAAACAAAATAATACAAATAGTAAGAAATCTTGGAATATTACACAATTTATGTAAGACTTCTAGACTATTTCTAGAAACACGACAAATCGAGTTATCTAAGTTCGGACTACCTTAATGGATCTTTTCCATTTTCACAAAGTTAAAATAAAAACAATCTAGTATAAATTATCAACACTATACCTGTGTACTGCGCTTTTATTTTCTAAATTTATAGCTTATATTGTTCGTGATTGGAAAATAAATGTCAGCACAATTAATGATTTTTTTCTCGAACTTCATGTGGTTATATGAATACCGTTTTTCAGGACTATTTCTTAAGATGTTTATTACGACGTATATTTTAAAATTAACGAGATTATTAACTCGTTATATGCTAATGTTTTAAAATATTGCACAAATTAATTATTATAATTTTATAATGTTACTTGGTGGTCCAGTAAATAGATGCCACAATTTTTAATATACGTAATATTAACATTATGGTTAAAAATATTATGGTAGGACTTAGGGCACTAGTTGTTGTATTTTTCGAAAGTATAAAATATATAAATTACAGAAATTATTATATCACTTACAATGACGGCATAATTATTTAATAGATGTTTACAAAGAGCGCTAAAATTGTAGTAAATGGAATAAGAAATAATTGGAATAAGTTTTTGTTCTTTAAATATTTTACAAATTCTGCACAATATTAAGATTGGAACGTATATAAAACAATAGAACTTAATTCTGAATACCGAACATTAGTTTATTTCAGTAACTGGGAAGAAATAAGAAGCGTCGTATTATTTGATTAAAAATAACATTTATCAACACTTTTGAATTTAAAATATAAATTTAAAAAAATAAAAATTATGACTGTGTACATCAATACATTTATGAAAATTTTGTTTATGTACACAAAAATATTTCAAAATTCAGTAAAAATTGTGATGCACAAATGCATTAATACTAAAAATAAAAATAAACTTTCTATGCCCATCACTAGACTTCAAAAAATAGGTAGTTCTTTTAAGGTTAATTGTATACGTTTTTACAATAAACTCCCAAGTAAAGCCTTAAATTTGTCTCTAAATAGATTCAAAATATTCATCAAAAAGAATTTGATAAATAAAAGTTATTAAACTGTAAAGGGTTACGTTAACGACGGTATAGCCTAGGAATAAATTATAATTTAACGAATAACTAGCGCCTACGCAATTCTCCCTGATGCTGTTTGTTACTCTCGTTAAATCTACTAGCTGCATCACACCGCTTCCTTGTAATTACTTGCCGTAGCGGTGGGGGCCGGGTTGCTCCCTTCCCTCAATTATGGCGAAGGGGGTGATATAACCTTTGCCGTATGCTCGTGAACGGGTGCTGCTTGCGGTGACCGGTCGTATTGCTAGCCACGGATTTCCTTTTTATTATTATTAATTATCATATGAATGGCTTATCAAATTGATTGCCATATTTCTAGTTTTTCGTACAATGCTCACTAAATATATTGACATAATATGTGAAACAGTGATCACAATGAAAAAAAAAACCCGGCTGAATTTGTTGTGTGGTGTGGTGCCTTCTAGGCCCAGGGCGCGTTTGGAACCCTCGTAGCTCTATTTTAAGTTGAAGATTGTCTTTACAGAAGGGCTTATTTTGATACATACAATATAAAATAGGCCCTCCTGTCACTTTCATTTGACGTACACAAATGATCACTGATATGGATTCAAAGTGCAAAATATATAAATAAATAAATAACTAAAAATATGTTTATAACTTTTTTTAAGGACGACGAGACATTAAATTTAATAAAAATAATCTATAGTAAAAAATATATTTGAGACGAGCAATAAAAACCATTTAATTTAATTTGAAATAACTGTGCCATATTCTAAGTAGATTCCAGGGACCTACTCCAAGAACGGTCGTATCTCTAGAATTTACGAGTCAGTAAAGTCTCTAGTCTATTCATTTTACGAGACGAATTTCATCACAGTTTCCTCTAAATCGGCGTCTAGTTATCTTTATTTTTGTTTTACGGCCCCGTTAAAGACATTCTCATAAAAGTGACTGAAATTAAATTTAATAATAGAAGTTCTGACAGGTGACGGTAAATTGTTGAAGCATTCGGTGCCTTATGAAACCAGTGTGTATTTATATGCAAAATTGGATATGTGAATATATATTTTAATAATACATTACTGTGTTAATAGATTGTTTACAATTTTACTTTACTAAGTACTAAGAGGTTTCTGTAATGAAAAAGGAAAAAAAAATTAAAAGCTTATCCTCAAGTACAAGTTTGTTCTCATCGTGTAATTCTATATCATTTAAACAATTTTTAATTCACTTAAACTTAAGAACGAGGTATATCTACACCATAATATTATGTTCTCTATAATTATTATAATTGTGCTCATAGTTTTTTAATATTATCTTATATATATTTATCTGCTTATTTATAATTTTGCTCATAGTTCTTTAATTTTTAGTAATCTATTTTCATATTTTTTGTTGTACTTCATGACGATTTAAAGACTCGATTGATATGATTGAGATATTTGATAAAGTTTATAAATTTATGCTTATTTATATTTTGAAATAAATTTAAAATGAAAAATTCATTAGCATGAGAAGGACTTGACACTGTAACCTCTAGACATATCCAATCAGCACTTTCAGTGTTTATGAACGTTATATTCTCTATTTATATAAAGAAATACCTACTTAATAACGTTTGTATTTTTTTTCACTTACGTTTCTGTAGACTGTAGCATTCAGAAGCTCTCTTTTTTTGTTTAAGAAAGTAACTCGAGGTACTGTCACCCTTATCACACATTTGACAAGGATAAAGAGAAGTAGTTTATTCAGTCTTATTTCATTTTTATGTATCCCTCTGTAAGATATAATATCAAAATTGTGTATTACTTTATTTTGAGCATAAGATACACGTTATCCAGCGTTCATATTCTATTTAGTATTTATAAAAAACAAATTAATGCACCTGCAATATAAAAATGACGAGAGAAGTATTTAAATAGAGAGACTAAAGGAGTAAACAAAATATTTACCTCTTCGAATCCTTTTTCCACTCTAAGGGGTAAGAGTCAGATAAAGGTTTCCACCTCCACCTCCGAATCATTTATGACAGCGAACATAAGATTTTTTATGAAATACTACATGTTATAATAATGAATAAACATTTCACCACATTCAATCCTCATGGGGTTGAAAGGGTCATAGCCAGTTATTATCATCACGGGAGAGCTTTCATACTTGCCGTTTGTATAAACGATATAAATACACGCGTTTGCACTTTTAAGGTTTTAATTTTATGATCCTTTAATAATAATTTACATATAAAATCTGAAAAGTATATTGAAATTATGATGTAAATTACTTTTATTTTCCTTTTTATGTTTTTCTTTAGGATTTTATCAGGTGGTTTTATATAATTTTTATTAAAACTTAATTAATTATTAGCTCTGTAAGATAATATTTTATAAAAATTACAAAAGTATATTCTATGTTTATTATCAGTAGACACAGAGATTATTTGCATAATTTGCTTTAAGATTTATATATAATGCTGTACATATTTGGAGTGTCAATATTTTCACTAGTACTACTGCAATTAAACCTTGGGTTTGCTAATAAAATTCGATGCAAATATCAACAAAACTAACAAACTTTAATTCCTAAAAAGTAAAAATATGAACATTTTATACTACTATTTGTATTTTAATATTTGATAAGATTCTGTTAATTAAAAGGTTATTTTGTCTTTCTCCTTTTCCCTATTAACATGAAAAGAATTCATAATGAAAGTCAAAATCGGCACTTTTTTAGTCTTAACGTAACGGTATATAAATGCCATTTTCAAAATAATATAACTAGCAAGTGCTTCTGCATTCTAGGTACCGAATTATGTCAATCTTTGATATTATAGTATATAAAAACATTATAAAATTGTAAGTATTTATCATAAGAGACCTTTTTTAAACCCGTGCGGTTTAAAAAAGGTCTCTTTTAAATATAAATTCTGGTAATTATAAATAATTATTTTATTATTCTTATATATTTCGAAATATTTAAAATCTTGTAATAAGGTTTTAAATAATAATATTATTTTTGTGCAACAATAATGATAAAACTGCGTATTTCTTCATAAATTTTATATTCATAATTTTATAATTAATTTAATTTAATGAAATAATAAGTACTTATACCAATTATAGATATGAGGAAAAAATTTAGAATGTATGGAACTTATGTGAACCTCTTATGCAATTATTATTGGATCAAGTGCAAATAGGGTTCATTACGGCGAGGGAAATCTTGGAGATCAACAAATTGTTAAGCTTGATTTCCCAGGTGTGGCAAAAATGAAATTGATTTAATTGAGGTTTATGCCGTCTTATAATATCTCAAAAAAGTGCTTGTTATATAAAAGTATTGGAAAATAAAATGATGTGATGTGATGTGAAAAACGATGTGATGTGAAAAAAGCATCATTGTTACTCTAAAATTATATTAAATTATTTTCGATAATAATTCGAATAATCCAAAGTGACAATAATAATAACATTTTTTTACAGAAATACCAACATCTTGTGAAAAAGTTCTGAAGTAGTGACTGAGCTGGTTTAATCCAGGTTTTATCAACAACTTCAAAGTCACGAGGTTACTTTAGGTAGCTACGTTTGATACAATAAGTGCAAGAACTGAGTGCTTAAAAACACTTTCTTTTATCATTGTCTTCTGCAATCCTCCTCATTTGTCTGGAGTATCAAAGCATAAGCATCTTTTCATATTTGTATATCTATCATCATTATCAAATAGTAATCTATCGTTTGCTCGTTTGCCACCTATTATTAGAAAATAAGATATTTATTAGAAAAATAGGCAATGGTAAAAAAGGCATTCTGTAAAAGCAT
This sequence comes from Melinaea menophilus ssp. n. AW-2005, assembly GCA_918358695.1. Classification (NCBI taxonomy): domain Eukaryota; kingdom Metazoa; phylum Arthropoda; class Insecta; order Lepidoptera; family Nymphalidae; genus Melinaea; species Melinaea menophilus. The sequence continues at coordinate 1,289,181 of OU911052.1, forward strand.
CCATTTTATTATTCAACTTCCTCCTACTCAGTTTGTTTCTGCAGTTTTTACAATTGTAGTGTTTTATGGTAAAATTCTAAGTTATAAAAAAATAAGAATCGGAACTGTTGTAATAATGCAAACTTTTCAAATACGAAAAGTGCACGGTTGCAATTCATTGCAGTGCATTCACAACGTTGTTCCGCTATAGTTTGTTATATTTCACAAAATGTATTGAAAAATGACCATTTCTAGGAAATTTGTCGTATTTTCCATTAAATATTAAATCATGAAAAATAAGAGTATTTATCTTACAAAGCAAATCAAATAACAATTTATTTAACAATCAACCAATACTACTTTTTATTACGAACGTCAATGGTATAATACCTAGGCTGTTCGTAAAGATGTTAGTGAAATAAGAAATATTACGAATATTATAAATGTTTATTTACAGTTCACAATATTCACAATATTCACCTCTAACCTCTATATACTTCTGCATTCGGATGAACTAGCTTTCAAAACATTTTAAAAACGACTCTCGTGATAAATCGAAATATAGCATTTGAAATTTTTCTATGGCTTCTTCTACGGGAAATAAAAAGAAATAGAAGCTAAATATAGAGGAGAATGAGATAAAATTTGTACCTATGAAGACATCGAAAAGTTGATGGTTCTAGGAGTAGTATGAGCGGGCGTGTAATCGTGCTTAAAAAGAAAGAAGAAAACAGCTTGAGGTAGATAAACTACGCCACACTACTCAGCAGTAACTGTTTTACTATCTTCTATTAGAGATATTGCTACTGCTACACTGCGTCTAGTACTATATTTATTTTACTAATGCTCCTAACGCCCTTAAGTTTTGTGGACAATTCATCATCTTTAAAGGACAATTACATAGATTGCTGCTTCGTGAGAAGATCGTAGCTGTAGATCCAATATAAGTTATTTGTAAGGATGTAGAATACGTTTTGTGAAGATCCCTCGTCAAACTTTTGCAGCATATATTTGCACCAATCAAGACGACGTGATTTTTGATCGGTGAGAAAATGAGGTATCCTGAAGCAACCTTACTAATCTTCAAATGTTCATGCAGGATTGTTGAAACTGTGATTCGATGTTTTAGTTCAGCTTGTATCTCTAGATGTGTATTCTTTTTATTTTCGCACAATAACCACTAAACTTTGATGACGTTTTCATGGATCACTGCAGTTGTCAGTCGGCGTGGTGTAGGATGATCATCCTACACCACGCCGATTAGGATCTCGATAACCTATAAATTGACGGAACCATTATGTAACTATTACTAACTCCGCAAAAGCAGCTTGAATGTACAATTTTGTACAACATCCTGCGAAGATACCATCACAATGAAAATCATGGCAAAATTGTTTTAAAACCACAAGGAAAACCACAAAATGTATAAAAAAAAACATTTGTTTTATACCAAGCCTATGGAGGATTTTAGAAATTATATGTTGGCTCCATACTTTATGCAATGCAATCACAGCGATTCGGTTATATTTTTTACCTTATTCCATTTTAATATCACAAAATATTTTACTTTTATTTTACCATGTACCTCTCACAAAAGATCGACGTGTAGTAACCAAATTAGTTTGGTTATCTTCCGTTGATGAATGAGAAAATCTGGCAACAGAAATACAGCTCTATTTTGATGAAACTGGAGAATCCCTCTCCGAGCAAAATCAGGGGATTTCTAACCTAAACACCGTCCACTATCACCTAAAGACGGGACGCCTCTTCATTTTTGGCGGAGATGCAGATATATCAACCTAGTGACACAGCTTACCCTTCATACCTCTGGTATAAACTAGAACATCATTTTATACCATATGCCGGTTTATCTGTGTTTATATGGGTACCCATACCTACTGTCACCTTCAGAATTTTGAAATGTACGATCATGTTAGGGATTACGCGTTCCTCCTCAGGTCCCATAGTGGTGATGAAGAAACGGATCAAATCTTGATCCACGTCCAAGCGAACGACGACGACCTACATTTATAGACTCGCTCCTCCGAAGTCGTAGTTTTTCACTTTGCTTTGGCAAATGGTCTATCCCAGCTAGTTAAGATTCACACTCGTCTACCGGACATAGACAACCATATACCCAAATACCAGGTCACTGTCCACCGACCCCTACGGATCGTTAATATAATAATAAATAATAGGGATTGTTTAAAAAAAAGAGCAAAACATTTTTTTATCACGGTAATTAGTTAGCAATTAAATAGCACTAAATTATGCTACGTATTGTTTTTGGTTCTTATCGCAAATTTTCAGTGGTTCAGCCAGCTTGATTTCAAGGTAGATGAACCGCTGTAATTGTTTAAAAAAAAGGCAATAAATTTTTCATCACGGTAATTAGTTAGCAATTAAATAGCACTAAATTATGCTACGTATTGTTTTTGGTTCTTATCGCAAATTTTCAGTGGTTCAGCCAGCTTGATTTCAAGGTAGATGAACCGCTGTAATTGTTTAAAAAAAAGGCAATAAATTTTTCATCACGGTAATTAATTAGCAATTAAACAGCACTAAATTATGCTACTATTTTTTTTGGTTCTGCTAATTTGGGTTCGCCAGCTTTATGGAGCCGCAGTATTTATGGCCAGACTAGGTATATCTATCTTCCTATAGCAATACTGTTACTGTGTCATTTTAAAAATTGTAACAACTTTATCAAGCTACATTATAGTAATTTATAATTTGTAGAATTATTTAAAAACTAGATTATGGTAATTTATAATTTGTAGAATTGCATAAAATTTGCAACACAACACATGGTTAGCAAACTCAAATTTTTGCGATGACCGAGTCATAAAGTTATATGATCACATATTTAATATGAAATGATAGTCAAAATTACTCTAAACATTTGAATATATAATAGTAAGTCATATAAATATATGACTTACTATTATATATCCTTTCTTTACTTCTGTTGGATCCTCTGCAGCATCATTTTCATTTGAATAACTTTACAGGATTTAAGTGTGCTTTGACCAGATTCAGTTACAACATCTTTTGTTTTAGGTTGAGTTGCGTACTGTAAAGAAAATTAGGAATAAGTTTTATTTATAGAAAAAGTTTTATCTTATTTATATAACAGTAACTTGTCCCATGAGCCTTAACATTGTAATATTATAAAACTTAAACTTTGCTTTATAGTTTTGGTAATAATTTAAGACTATAAATATATAAGCAAGAGATAAAGAAACGAAAACATCTATATGTACCAAACCATCATTTTAGCAGATAACACTAAAATGTATTTGGTCTTTTCACATTTAACGATTCGAAATGAATGTATGACAAAATGAATAAACCTGTATAAAACTGGTTTTAATGTTATTGAAAAGTCGAATGCGTTTAAAAGCATAACAAGGTAGTATTCTTTTCTACAGTACGAGTACGTAACGTGGAAGACATCGTTCAGCGGTCAGCTATAAAACTTACCATGACATCATTTACTTCAGAAAAATGCAGCAATAAAAAAAATCAGGAGGAAGTGTTTTATAAATCATGTTTTATTATTTTCCCTTGAGTGGTGTTTCCTTTTCAAACCAAAAACTTCTTTTTTTGCAGAACCCACACTGCTAGCTACGGTTGCTGATGTGAATTTTACATTGTGATTTCAATAACTGTATATTATTTTTTTTTTTATTTAAGATACTGTACACTGTAGTTGAAAAATTTCTGTAATGTTACCAATCCATTGGAGGATCAAATTAACAACTTAACTGTAAACTCTCGTATAAATTTGGGGGGAGGGGGGTAGAGAGGTGCTGGATGGGGGTGGATTTAGTTTTATTAATATCCTTATTCGAAGTTTTGCAAAAAGGAATTTTTTAGGAATTCTGTGAAATCTCCGGTGTGTAGGAAACATCTCTTACATCCTTCCGTAAAAATGCCTTGAAACCCAAGCTTACCTGCGCAATGTCGTAACAACAACATTATGGTGACAGGATGTATAAGAATAATGGAGTCGATGTTGACAGAGTCCGTTTTGAACAATTTTTTCTGTTATGCAATAAAATTTGTAAATCTTAAATTTACTATTATAATGAAATGATAATATCGAATGCAATTTTTATGAATATTTTAAATATGATTTACAGCTTTCAATAATTTCCTGAAAGGAAATTTGTTTCTTTAGTATTAAAATCAATAATGTCATTAACAAAGTTTTACATATTATCACAGAGATGCGACATTCCTCTATAAAGCTAAAGCATTTACCCTTTTACAGAACACAGGGTCCAAGATTACCCTAATATATGAATATGAAGCCTTACTTGTTCTTTATATAAAGTCAGACGCTTGTCCCACATGAAGTACTGTCTCTAAAAATTATTCAATCTACACTAGCTTAGCTTTACTCTCTAGCTAGCTGCAAAACTTGTAATCGCTTGAAATATCGAGGCACAGTGCTTATCAGAGTACTCCAAGTGCACAATAAGAGTGCTCTCAAGATGTGGTCATACGGCAAATAGGATTTTTGGTTTAGTTATTTACAGTTTTATGTCAGATAGAAGTTAGTCTAGTCCGCATTTTTTAAGAGCAGCGGGCTTAGCGAAATTATTTTCTGTCTGTTTAAAGTTACCTTCGCCAGTGTTGATGAGGGGAAGCCCGGTACTCGAGGTGTGACAGGTAATTCTCTGGCTTTCAGATAACATACATTATTTTGAATGGATTGCTAATCAAAGAATAAAAAGGTAAAGAATTGATCTTTGAGACCATTTTTACTACAATATGCAAGCACTATTAACACTAACTTTCTATTGTCTGTTACATAATTACGAACCGTTAAATAGAAATAAAATTATATGTATAATTTTTATTTGGTAATAATTTTTGAAACTTTTTAATAAAATTAATATCCTGTTTTAATGCATTATGTCAATATTCCTATTATTTCTTTCAAATATAATTTAATCTTATAGAACTGAATACACAAATGCAATGTGTGCATTTAAGACCTATGTATATATAACAGTTTTCTTGCAACTAACAGTAATATGTATATGTAGATAACTATAAATGAGAAGAAAATATATGAATTATTCAATGAATATGCATATTTATCTTACCGTTTATGGTCACGTAATGCTAAGGGATGAAAGTCATGTATCAAGAAGAGTTTGAAATTTGAATTTTGAATTTTGATTGTTACCAGAAAATAGAATTGTTAAAGCATGGAAGGACTGCTTGAAATTATATAGTGAAGAAGCATGTCTCCAGTTAGAAGACCTATGTTAGAAGAGTGGAGAAAGAATTTAAGAATGATGATGGTAGTGATATGTATTATTGTATTTATCTTAGAGTTTTTGGAAAAAGTAAAAAACACTTTTTTTACCTGTAATAAAATTTTGGTATAATTATGGCTCTTCCTGTTCTCATATTAAGGGTAAATTAATTATTACATTTGTTATTCGTGCTAATATGTATGTATAAATAAATAAATACTATTATAACTAAAAAATAAATAAAATATTACTTTTGAATTTGGAATCCGTCATTTTTCCGCGACTTTCCTGCCAATATATTCTATTATATTTTGTGATATTAAAATGGAGTGGGGTGTTAAGGGAACCGATTTGCTGTGATTGCAATACATAAAGTAGTTAAGGAGCCCAATATAATTTTTAAAACCTTCCATACGCATGATATTAGTCAAATATTTGTGTACCGGGCTATTGATAGATACAATGAAACCTCCTCTATTTGCGATATAGAGAGATCTGGCTGTCCACGTAGTGTTCGTACGAAAAAGGCAATCAAAACAGTAAGATAAAGAATTCGAAGAAATCTTGTCCGAAAGCAAAAGATTTTATCTTGTACATGTCGCGTATTTTAAAAGATGACTTAAAAGTTGCAGCCTGTGAGAGACGTACTAGTAATTTCTTTATTTTAATTTAAAAAAGAATAGGGTGGTAAAATTAAAACAACTACTTAAGCGGTATGCAAACAAAGGTGATAGAAAAAAATTGCTCACGGATGAAAAAATTTTTACACTTGAGCAATATTTTAACAAACAAAATGAACGTATTTGTGCTGAAACCTTTAAAGATATTTCCCAATTAGATAACAAAGAACAACTTGAGCCATTTCCAACTTCAGTGATGATGTATGGTGGTGTTAGCTACGAAGCCATACTTAATGATTTAAAAATATTCAGCGTCAATTATGATCACGAACACACTAACATAAATCTTAAAAAAGCGGCAAACACTTTAATCAAACACCAAAATAAGATTTTGAAATTGAAATATTGGACAACACGCGGATAACGATTACGAGAATATTTGAATGAAGCTCAATAATCTTCTAAGCTACTAATTTTTTAAGTTTTTAACAACACTTTAATTTATTATTTAAATACTCACTCGCTCTCGTGCTGAATTAAAAAAAAAAGTATAAAACTCCTTTATCAACTATTAAAAATGTCAGGACCAAGATCCTAAACCGTATATAAGTTTAGGTTTAGTTTACGTTTCTGTATTTGAGAATGCTTTGTTGAAATTTATTTTAATTATTTAAAATTAAATTCCTTAATTTATGGTATGTGCAGTTTTGCATTACTTGAATACTTTTTTTAAGTTTGATTTTCTATAACAATTTATTAACTCAATAACATAGAAACTAATATTTACACTGTAACACTTACAGCTCCATGATTTCGATTACAAGTAAATAAAGTTTCATCATTTTTTTTTATTTATAAAGGCATTAGGAACATAATCGTTCCAAATTTGCCTTGGTAGATCGTTTGTATCATCCGATTATAATTTAATTCCATTGAACCCTATCATTTAAGGTTATTGAATAATAAAATAAAATGTTTCATCAAAACAACACGATGTTCATCGATATATTTTGTGGTACATATAGTTTTAGAGAAATTTTGTTTTGAAATAATTTTTTACAACGTAATTATTTGATTTAAATTAAAGTTTATTTCAATCCTTTTATACTTGAGATAATAATTGAATTTGTTTGGTGTTGTCACAAAATAAATAACTGAAAAATTTTACGTAAATCGGACAGATGGTTTCAGAGATTTCGTGTTAAGTCAGTGAGTGGTAAATCGCTTATATATACATATATATATATATATACTTGTAGATATAGATATAGTTATATAGACGAATACTTTTCGTAACTTTGACGTAATGTTAAAACGCTAATATACTTTTTAAAGGTGTCTGTTAAAAATCATGAATATTGAATAGATTAAGTAACGTCTACTGCAGTGTTCACAGACTATATATAAAAATGGTCAAAGAATTTTGGATTAAAAAAAATTACTTAAAACCGTTTTATCAAAAATATACAGCTTTTACCTAAATTACGAATCTTTCGTTTCTGAATCAATGTTCGAAATAAAAAATAAACGTATGATATGGTAGAATATAATATACATCAATGTATATGTTTATTTCATGAAAAAGAAGAAATATATTTAAAAAGAAAAAAAAGAGCGTTCTCACAATTCAATCTGTAAATGATCTGTAATTTTGAATAATATTATTATACGATTGCCCGAGAAAAAATATTTTTAAAAACATAATGGGATAAACACTAATAATTTATTTCTATGTTCATTTCCGTAAAAATATAAACGGCTGATGTTTAAGGCTGATATTAAACTATATTCATATTAAAATATTATTTTTATTATATATGACTTCAATCATAACAATTTGCAATACCTGCTTATTCCTACTATATACGTCAGTAGATACTGATTAAACTGTTTAATTGGAAGCAAAGTGCATTTACTGACAATGTGAATGTATTTTGGGTTAGAATCTCTAATCCTAGTCTTATTTTTGATTTATTTATAATATATAAACAAATAAAATACCCAAAAATAATAAAAAACTATTGTTAAAAACAAATTTAACATTTACTTTTATAAAATATACGATAACGCGGTTTCGCTAGAACTACCGTTTCTATAAACACGTTTATGTTTTATTCAACAAAACTTTGTAATAAGTGTATGATAATCGCGCTAGTCAGGCACTATTGTAGTTTCAGACCGTTTTTAAAGCCACCTCGCAAAATGATGACAGACTTGAATAGTTCATTACGTAGCTTCTGCTGAATCGTAGATTAATAATAGCCTCGAAAAGAACTTCGATTGAAGTCAAATATTTCACAATTTATACTGCAAGTCTTTTCATAACGTCGCAGATAATTTTTAAATACCGTATTTTGAATTGAAATTTCAACTTAAAAGTTATGTAAACCAGTCTGAGGATAGTTGTATTATTACTAAATGAAGTAAAATATTTAATAAGAGAAATGTCTTAAATTAATAAGATTTAATAATGATAGAACTGTGTACTGCAACTTGAATAATTTAAATGTACGGTGTATTTCGCCAAAATCACGTATAATGGAGCAGACACGATGGAGATTAGTCAAGTAAACAAGCCTGTTTATAGGAATCAAGTATGGATTATCTTAAGGTTTTCACATTGTTAAATAATACTTATCTCGATATATAAGAATATATCCACTAATCGTTATTTGATACGAAGAATTTGTAGTGAAATGTTATATTAAAGACATAGGATAGTCATGTTGCTAAAGGAAAGAGGGACCCGAGCGGTTGGCGCTCCGTCGTCTCTGGCTACCCCGCAACGGATATGGCGTGCAGCTAAATAATAAATAAAATAAAGTCACTATAATTGTTATAGAATTATGAAAATGATAACGAAATAATATAACTTATTTTATGAACAAACTTATTAGAAGTAAGTACAGATTTGATGACGACTTTCTATCTATAGTTTTTATTACTTTACTTTCCTTTTCATATTTTTAGACAAGGAACTATAACATATGAGTGCTTACTCCGACTTGTACATTAGATATTCAATAATTTAATAAATCAATCAGCTGGCATTAAAAAAACTTTAATTAATTTAATACAGATAGATAGTATAACTAGAACCAATTCTAAATATAAAAAATAATAATCACAAACTTATTAGTATTATTATTATATTTATATATTTTCTTATAACATTTTTTTTATAATAAATAATGTATAAAAAATATTAAACGTCTACTAGGGTTTTACACAAATAACAGAAATCAAATATCAGCTTATATAATAAAAACATATTATATTACTTTGTTCAATAAGATTCAGGTTATTTCCAATAAGGTTCTCATCCACAAATCTTCTGAATTCCTTGGATGAAAGGGATCAAGTTATGGATTTCTCAAATTTTGCGATAAATAGAACAGCAAAATTAATCGGGGTCTCTTGAAGCAACGCACAGGAATCATGTGTAATAATTCAATTTTTTTTTTTTTTTATAATATATATTATATAATATATATTCCGATTCCCTAAAATATAAGACTGAAACGAATTAATGAAACATAATTATGAATTTACGACAATGAACATATTATGATAGCCATTATTTAATCATAGACAGAGTATAGTAATATAAATCTTAACTAAAATATGTTTAGTTTTTCTTTTTTTGCTTTATTTTGTTAAAAACACTGTATTAAATTAGTTTACGGTAAATCAAGAAATATCTAAGTATTCTTTAGCAAGTCACAATATTATGTGCAGCTCTATCGGTGCCCTAGTTTGATAACATATTATATATATTTAACGGAACTGAAAGAGTCACAAGTTCAAAACATTATTTTTACATTTGTAATTTTATTTCACCCAATATCGAAATTTTAAGTAATTTGTTGTTTCCAATTTTCATTGTTTCAAGGAAAATAAGTGAGAATTATCTCTTTTTAAGTTTTTGTTAGTAATTGTTCAGTGACAATGCATATGACAATGAGACGAAGCTTCTCAGCATTCCATGGATTCACCGTGCGGGTGCCGGGCCCATCGTGTTGCAAGAAGAGGAGCGCAAACAATGCCTGGGACTTGCGACCAAGGTGTAGGCTTAAGGGGCCCCTTTACTATGCGTATTCACGCTCACCTTCACTGTTCACGCTCCTCTCTCTACCTAACCAAATATCGTAAGAACCTACCAAAGCTGCCATTGAAAGACGTTCTAAAAATTAACTGATGACCGTTCTAGAGAGGCCGAGATCCTTAAATAAGTTGTAGAGAGATTTTGTTGTTATACCTCTCGCTCCTCCTTCTATAGCGTATAAATTAACTATAAATTTATTCCTGATCAGTTCGTTACATAGTTCGTAATACTTGTTAAGCTTAAATGTATGATCTTCGGGTATTTTTGTTTCTTAGGGTACAGTAAGCTCCACAAGTATATGCGCCTTAGTTGTTTTGAGTACAGGAAAAAGTGCGGCCTTGATGACGAAACACAAACATCCTCGGTGATTTTGTATTGCTCTTCATACTTGTCCATCATAAGAGTCCAATCAGGAGACGCCTCCAAGATGGAATAAGATTTAGTTAAGATATTTTGGACAAACTGCCCTTACGAACTCTATCGCTTTTTTTGTGCTTGTTATACCCATCTGCGCTCTTGATAGAGAAAGACTAACCGCTTTTCGTACGATTTCTAATACTTTATCGTGGCGACGCGAGTATTTACCTCTATTTAAAAGTACCCTACACCCTACTAGCAAGTGTTTCGCGGTTCCTACTGCCTCCCCACAGATGTGGCAACTTTTTCGGTGACTTTGCCCCATCTTACTAAGTTACTTTGATTTGGGAGAGTCATTTGGAATGCATTAAGATAAAATTTTAATAATGCTGGGGACCAATAATGAAGCAATCTTAAAGCTAGTGGTATACAAAAATCTCCTTTGGTCATCCATTCATTTTGCATATCTATTTCTTCTTTCATCGCGTGCAACCCTTAGTTATCATTTTCATCTTCCCGAATAAAGGATTTTATTATTTCTATGTCTTGTTCTTTTCTACTTGATTCTAGCCCTGCTTTATTTGTTTGAGCACCTATCTTAAATGGTTTATGAAATTGAAGTCGTGACTCCAACGCTGTGGCAATTTTATCTTTTGGAGAAATATTTCAGTATCATCATTCGATTTTAAGATGATATGTCTTTGGATCACTCTTAGTTGTGTATAGAGTTCCGATGGTTTCTTTAATTTTAACCCAAAATTGTGTCGGTCTCTAAATAAGATAGAAGAGTCCGCTGGATGCACTAACCCGAACCATGACTTCAATGTCCTTATGACGCTTGCATCTAACTTTAACAAAAGGGTCTTATTAATATCATAAACGAGGAAAGGCCATTTTAGACGTGATGTTAAATAATTATCATATATCCAAGTCGTTTTGATGTTACTTATTGGTTGATTGTCTACCTTTTTAAGATCATTCAAAAAGCTATCGACTATTATATTCAACGATGGAGTGCGCCCTTGGTAATCGATTTTTTTACCTAGTAATTTGAGCGGAGCTTTGTCGGTAATCATATAAACGCACTTACCCGCTATTATAAGACCCGGATCGTAAGAGGTATTTCTGGTGTTTCGCCTACCCAGACATAGACTGTAGTATTTATTTGGTTTTGTCGTCAATACGTCCGTCCAAGCACAGAAATCCTCCAAAACATTTAAAAGTAGCTGACATTGTTTTGGATTACGTTTATTATTTTGTATAGTAGTAGCTTTTCCATTTAAATTTGAAAAATGATGATAAAATTCTATAACTAAATTTAAATTTATTATTTTGGTATAAGTAAAATTATCCAATGAGAAAGTATTTTCAAATCATCCTTTGCATCAAATCCATTCCAATATTTTATGCAAAGATCAAGATCCTTAGCAGTGACAAAGTTTCTTTGTCATCACAGAGAAAATTGCCTCCAAATCCCGTTCTGAATAATAAATCAGATTAACTTTGGCTAAAATAAAAATTGTGATACCTATTATAATTATATCGATAGACACTTAATTATAATTTCAAAAGAAAAGTAACATTCATATTTTGTTTCAATTGCGGCATTACAGTTTTATTTTATGGCTAAAGTTAGAAGCAGCGCTTAGAATGTTTCAATAAATTTTAAAATTTTCACACGAATCCCAAAAAGGAAAGTTTGACATGTTTAATGGTTATATAAATATAAATATAACTTTTTTAATATTTATATTTTTCATACGAACGAACCATCGAACGAACGAACGAACATATATACTAGGATTTTTTTATATTCTATTTTATATTCATTAATTACTACAAATACTTGTTCAAATCTACATCTCACACATTAATTTTATTATAAAAAAGATAAATATTTAATAACACTAAAAGAGACTTTTTAAAGATGCACATTTAAAATCTCAGTATTTGAAGTCAAAGCGTAATCATTTAATTTTCAAGCTTATCTATTTGACTTCAAAAGATTTTGATCCGTCCAATTTTAAGTGCTTGCAATTGTGTACATATGTGTTATGAAATGTCGTTCTACAAATATTTATCGAGTGACTTTAAGAGTACGAAAATGTGTAAATAGATTCTTGATTTGTATAGAAGATATAATTAACATAACATCCATTAAAAGGTTATTTTTAAAATTCTCGAAATTGTGAAGGCACAAATGTAACAACAGAAAAAGTATCGGTAAATATGAGTATTTACCGATACTTTTCCTGCTCTAAGAGAAAGGGTAAAATCTATTAATGTAACCAGCGTTTTCAAATAACATAATATGGCAAAATGTTGTGAACGTTCGACAGTCTATCGATAAAAGGTTTTATCTTTTTAAAGGCAAAAGTGCGATTAGTTAACAGTATTACTTACGTAATCGCTCCTTTGACATTTATTGGGTTGATTCATTTATATTTTAAAAACTGGTAATGTCAATTTTTCATATTAAGTTTTTTTCCTATTATTTAGCAAATACATCACAAGCCCATGAACAACTTTATTGTGATAATTATTTACAACTATCAACATTTATTCTTGTCGAATGATATTATATGGAGGCAAGAAAAACAATGATACAAATATTTTTTATCTTCATGACAGTTCTATGTTGCTGATGAAATCAAACTTAATAAATAGTGTCTGGAATACATTCTTTCTGACAATTGTGTATGCCTGTGCAACTGTGACAACCATACATAGCGTCGGTAATTCTATTTAAAGAAAAGGTTGTTAATAAATATAGATTTTAATAAGTTAAGTGGTTTATATATTATACATTTTACACAAAATATTATTAAATCAATGTTGTTAAGCCAAATATAATTTGTAGGTATCTTAAATTGCAAGACAAAGACAAACGGAGTTAAAAGGTTTTGTATCACGATAGTGTAATAAATTCCACTTTGTTCCTTTCTCGAAATACTTTCCTTTCTTTGAATACAGGTAAGGTAATATAAATTGCAAAATGGATCGTCTTCCTCATAATGAGATGAGCTCGCTTAAACACATGAAAACTACTAGAGCGATTTTAGTCAAATTTAGTACGAATGTAGAACTAATAAATATTCGTCTACAGAAAAAAACAGAATGAAAATAGCTTGATTAAATCAAAAGTTATAAAGAAAAAACCAAGAGACTCGTGATTGTGTCGCACGTAGTCTAACTTTCATGGCGACAAACTTTTTCAATTAATTGTTTATTATTGTTATTAAATATTTATTTCCTTTTATTCTTTTCTAATGGATTTTCCTCCGCTCAGCTCAATTTCCGCCACGCACGATAGGCGGATCCTAGTAATAACTAAATTTAACTTGATTTCAAAATGATTGATTCCAAAAAAAATATGGGACTAGCAAATTTGGATGATCTTAATAGGGTAAAACAATTTTTGTAGATGATTTCCATTGACCTGTTATAATTTGAAGAAATTGATCTATGGTATTTTAAAAATAGATATTATAGAAACGGTTTTAAAAGAATTAACAATATTAATCAAATAAACAATGTACATTATTAATGTAAAAAGCCAGCTCGTTATAATTTAAAATTATGCCAATATTTGATACCAATTATCTCCGACTCAAAACTCTATAATTGGTGTTGATAATTTATTCCCCAGCAAACGACGCTTAGCACCCCATAAATTTATCTACGCCAAATAAAGGAGCTGCAGATGAATTTATTACTACTTCATTTTAATTTATGTTACTATTCTCTAAGTTACATTTAAATAGAGTAAAAGACTAATAATAATGATAATAAGTTAAATTAATAGGGTACAAAACAATTCCAAAATATAATATTATAAAAAAAGCCTGTATTGCAGATATAATATTATTACCTACATATTGAACCTTCATGATATAATATTTTGGTATATTGGTATGTAATAATATAAAAGTTATATATTTATAATTGCTTATATAGTAACTATTTATAAAAATTATATTATTATATATCGTTGTCCGTGGATAGGCCCAAAATGTAAAGTAAAGCAAAGTAAATTTTATCCAATGTTAATTAAATTTATTAAAATAACTGATCATTTATATCTTATTTTATCACTTCAAAATTATATTTATTTATATCTTTCCACTTTAAACCAATAACAGTGGATCACTTGTGTACGTCAAATAAGAGTGGCAGGAGGGCTTATTTTGATAGCACACTTATCGAAATAAGCCTTATTGTAAAGACACTCTTCAACTTAAAATAAGGCAACGAGGATTCCAAATGCGTCCTGATCTCATAAGAAGCACTCAACCGGATTTATTTATTTTTTAATGCCATCACCCCATCGCCATATTTGAGGGAAGGGGCTTAATAGGACTTTAGGGGAATTTAATAGTGGAAGGCGGGTGGCTTCCACTATTTAATCAAGTAATGACTTCTAAAGGAGTGGTGTGATGCATTCCGTAGATCTTTAAAGTTTATATTAAACAGCATTAGAAGAAATTGCGTCGGTTACTAGTTAATTAATAAAAAAACGGTCTCAGAATTTTGGATTAAAAAATCAGGTTAATATTGATTTATCAAAAATATACAGCATTTACCTAAATTGCTAACCCTTTCAGTAATAAACAAGTGTTTCTGAATCGATGTTCACTGTGTGTGTTGTTTTCATAAAAAAAGAAATATGTATATAAGAAAAAAGGAACATTTCACATTTCTGTACATGATCTGTAATGTTGCATAATATATCTAGGGGCGCAAAGCAGACCTCGATTTTCACTCACTGCGCTCGCAAAATCTTGGTAGAGTTCGACGAATTGAGCGAAGCGAGTAACCCATCTTCAATTCAGCGTTCAAAGCTGAAACCGACAGGACAAGCTGAATTCGACACGCGCATCTTATTGTAAACCAAATTTTTCGAGCGAAATTTTTTAACATTGAAATCTATGGGACTGTCAGTTTTTGGTGATTATTCCTCAACGACATAGAGTTTTTTTTTTCACTTTTTTTTAACCATCGCTATAAAAGTGCCAAATTTCCTGAAGATCGGTAAAGCCGTTTTTATGTCAACCCCGGTCATGGGATGCAAAAAGTCTCACATAGAGCGCTCCGCTCGCACCGCTTGCTTCGCTCAATTATATGATTGTCCGAGAAATAATATTTAAAAAAAAGTAATATAAGTCAGTAGATACTGATTAAACTGTTTAATAGGCAGCAAAGTGCGTTTACTGACAATAAATGTGTTTTTGTTAGACTCTTATCGTAGTCTTATTTTTGATTTATTTTAATATATAAACAAATAAAATAACCAAAAAGAATAAAAAACTATTGTTAAAAACAAAGTTTAACATTTAATGTTATAAAATATACGATAACGCGATTTCGCTAGAACTACCGTTTCTAAAAATACGTTTATGTTTTATTCAACAAAACTTTGTAATAAGTATATGATAATCGCGCTAGTCAGGCACTATTGTAGTTTCAGACAGTTTTTAAAGCCACCTCGCAAAATGATGACAGACTTGAATAGTTCGTTACGTAGCTTCTGCTGAACCGTAGATTAGTAATAGCCACAAAAAAAACTTCGATTGAAGTCAAATATTTCACAATTTATACTGCAAGTCTTTTCATGAGGTCACAGATAATTTTTAAATACCGTATTTTGAATTGAAATTTAAACTTAAAGGTTATGTAAACCAGTCTGAGGATAGTTGTATTATTACTAAATGAAGTAAAATATTTAATAAGAGAAATGTCTTAAATTAATAAGTTTTAATAATGATAGAACTGTGTAATTGCTACCTGAATAATTCGAATATGTACGGTGTATTTCGCCAAAACCAATTCTAAGTATAAAAAATAAAAATCACAAACTTACTTTTATTATTATTATATGATGTTTCTTTTATTTACTTACTTACTTATCTTCACGCCATATCCCTTTTGTTGTTCTTTTAACTTATTTTTTAATAATTTATAAAATAAAATAAAATATTTACGTCTACAAAGGTTTTACACAGATAACAGAAATCAATATAATAAAATCATATATTACTTGTTCAATAAGATTCAGGTAGTTTCCAATAAGGTTCTCATCCACAAATCTTCTAAATTCCTCGGATGAAAGGGATCAAGTTATAGATTCCTCAAATTTTGCGATAAATGGAACAGAAAAAAACGCAAGGGAATTATGTGTAGTAGTTTTTTATGTTTTTTATGATACATATATATTTTCCGATTGACTGGATGATATTCTATTTTATACTGGATTCAAGTATATATTTTATACTGGATTGAAGTGAATTAATGAATTTACGACAGTGCAAATATTCTCATAGCAATTAATTAATCATAGACAGTATTATCTAATATTTCCATGAGAAGTAAGTTAATAATATGTATAAATCTATACTAAAACATTTTTCATTTTTCTATTTTTGCTTTATTTTGTTAAAAACAGTGTATTAAATTAGTTTACGGTAAACCAAGAAATAGCTAAGTATTCTTAACTAAATCATGATATTATAAACAGCTCTACCGGCAACTTAGTTTAACATCTATTGTTACATTTCATTAAACGAAACACCAAGAATCACAATTTTGATAAACCATGTTTCATTATTTTTACATTTGTAGTTTTATTTCACCCGATAGCATATTTTATGTTTATTATTTTGTATAGCAGCAGCTTTTCCGTTTTGAAAAATTATGATAAAATTCTTTTATTTAATCTAAATTTTATATTTTGGTATAAGATTATCCACTGAAAAATTATTCACTGAGAAAGTATTTTCAAATCATCCTTTGCATCAAATCCATTCTAATATTTTATGCAAAGGAGCTTGACCCTCAGCATTGACAAAGTTTCTTTGTTTGCGAAGCAGAGATCACAGAGGAAATTGCCTCCAAATCCCGTTCTGAATAATTAATCAAATTAACTTTAGCTAAAAAAATTGTGATACTTATTATAACTGTATATATATATCAGACACTTCATTATATTTTCAGAAGAAAAGAAATATTCAATCTATTGTTTCAATTGTGGCATTACAGTGTTATTTTATGACTAAAGTTAGAAGCAGCGCTTAGAATAATTCAATAAATTTTAAAAATTTTAATAGGAATCCCAAAAAGGTAAGTTTGACATGTTTAATGTTTATGTATAATATAAATAGCACTTTATTAATATTTATTTATTTTTCATTTATTTATTTTTTATTTAATTTTCATGCTTATCTATTTAACTTCAAAAGATTTTGATCCGTCTAATTTTGAGTGCTTGCAATTAAGTTTTGTGTACATAAATATTATGAAATATCTACAAATATTTAACGAGTGACTTTAAAAGTACCAAAGTGTGTGAATATTTTATAAACTTATTATGGATTTGTATACAAGAGATAATTAAAATAATAACCATAAATTCGTTATTCTTAAAATGCTCGAAATTCTGCTTATAGTTACCGATACTTTTTCTGCTCTAAGAGAAACGGTAAAATGTATTAATGTCAGCAGCGTTTCGCAATAACATAATATGGCAAAATGTTGTAAACGTGTCTATCAATAAAAGGTATAAGATATCTTTTTCAGGGAAAAAGTGCAATATATGTAATTAATAGTATTACTTACGTAATCGCTTCTTTGAAATTTATTGGATTGATTCATTTATATTTTAAAAACTGGTAATGTAAATTTTCCATATTAAGTTTTTTTTCCTATTAGTTAAGCAAATACATCACAAGTCCATGTTCAACTTTATTATGATAACTATCTACATTATCAACATCTATTCTTGTCGTATGATATTATATGGAGGCAAGAAAAACAATGATACAAATATTGTTTACCTTCATGAAAGCACTATGTTGCTGATCAAATCAAACTTGATAGATATCTGGTGTACGGTGCAACACCGCACATTTCGCCAAATCAGCTTTTTAATTGTTTCGCTATAAATCATAATTGACATATTTTTCAGTTCGCATTAAGCAAGCATCGCGCGCGTTCTCTCTATCATTTCCATCATTATTTTATAGCCAGAATATATCAAATATTATCAAGCAAATCAATTATCATTTTCTATCATCAAAGACGTATGAAAACCCCATACATCTGGAATACATTCTTTCTGACAATTGTGTATGCCTGTGCAACTGTGACAACCACACATAGCGTCGGTAATTCTATTTTAAGTAAAAAGTTAAGTGGTTTATATATTATATATAGTACACAAAATATTATTAAATCAATGTTGTTAAGCCAAATATAATTTGTCGGTATCTTCAGTTGCAAGACAAAGACAAAAGGTTTTGTATCACGATAGTTTAATAAATTCCCCTTTGTTCCGTTCTCGGAATACTTCCCTTTCTTTGAATACAGGTAAGGTGATATAAATTGCAAAAAGTATATTTAAATCTACAACTTCCAACTAAAAAACTTTTACTGCGAAGATTTTCAATATAGCGTATTGATTCCGAAATGTTTCGATTATAAGTAAATATGATGGCGTTTGAATTATGGGACTAACAAATTTAGATGGTCTTAACAGAATAAAACAATTTTTGTAGAAAATTTCGATTAACATGTTATAATTTGAAGTAATTATTCTATGGTATTTTAAAAATAGGTATTATATAAACGGTTTTAAAAGAATAAACAATATTAATTAAGTAAACAAATATACTTTATAAATGTAAAAAGCCAGCTCATTATGATTAAAAATTATGCCAATATTTGATAACAATTATCTTCGATACAAAACTCTATAATTGGTGTTGATAATTTATTCCTCAGCAAACGACGCTTAGCACCCCATAAATTTTTCTACGCCAAATAAAGGAGCTGCAGGTGAATTTATTACTACTTCATTTTAATTTATGTTACTATTTTTGAAGTTATATTTAAATTGAGTAAAAGAATAATAATAATGATAATAATGAACTATTTATAGCAATTATGTAATTATATTTCTTTTTCCGTGGATAGGCGCAAAAAGTAAATTAAAGCTTTTATTTAAACCAATGTTCATTTCTTTTATTAAAATAGTTGATCAACTTATGTAATATTTTTATCACTTCAAAATTATATTTATTTATTTACATCTTTCAACTTTGAACACATCGAAATAAGTATTATTGTAAAGACACTCTCCAACTTAAAATAAGGCTACGAGGTTCCAAACGCACCCTGATTTCAAAAGAATCACACAACAAACTCATTTTTTTTTTTATGCCATCACTCCATAGCCATATTTGAGGGAAGGGGATACCCGGCTCCTACTATTACCGCAAGTAATGACATCTAAAGGAGCGGTGTGATGCAGTCAGTAGATCTTACAAGACTTACAAACAGCGTTAAAAAAAATTGCGTAGCTTACTAGTTAATCACTAAAATACAATTCGTCGCTATGCTACACCGTCGTTAATATTATTTTTATCAAATTGCTTTAAAGGAATATTTTGAAAATATTTTGTGACAAATTTAAGGCTTTACTGGAAAGGTTTTTATAAAAACGTTTACAATTGACTTTAAAGGAATTACCTATTTTATAAAGCCTAGTGATGGTCCTAGTAAGTTTATTTCTATTTCTAATATTAATTTTGTGTACATCATAATTTTTAAAGATTTTTTTTTGTACATAAATTTAATTTTCTTAACAATATTGAATTCACAAAGTCATAATTTTTTAATCTTATAATTTATTTTTTAATGACTCGAAGCCTCATGTTATATATTCTTCTGTAGTACAAAGATAATATCCATATCTAATGTATTTTGAAAGTATGTCGTATGACATGATGCTATGAAAGTAGCAAAAGGAAACTATTCTAGCTATTTCATCGTATGTCAACCGGCGTGTTCTTTGAATCGCGTTTGTGGCAGAACGCAAACCTGTTCTACAAATCACAGAAATGAGGGTCCCATTGTAATTTTGCAACTAAAGTAATGCCAAAAAAATATTCACTTCGTCCGGTTCCTCATTATTTAATTATACATTGTTTTTTACTTTTTTCACATTTAGTCAGATAAATTTAATCCATTTTCTTTTGTTTTCATTCAGTAAAAGATTATTGGTGCTAAACCATTGTACAACTTGAGAGCCTTGTTTACATCATAAATTACTGATTGCTGTCTATTTATATTATATATATATATATATATATATATATATATATATATATATATATATATATACGTGTATATTAATATTTTTATTAATACTTAATTACCCTGTAGATATCGCGAATTATAACCTCCGTTATATTATTAAAGGTAAAATAGCATTTAAAATATTATGAAATATTAAATGTTCCCTGTATAATCATTTAGAGGTACTTTAATCCCTCTAACATACATTCAACGTTTAATCTTATTGCCAAAATCCTATACTCCCTCTTAAAAACCTCGTTATTTCCTGGCTTGACTAGTCAATATATTTACACACATTTTTCTGTCATTCTATTCACGGCGAATAAAAGTTGCTAGCATTGGTAATAGGAAAAGTTACAAACGGCCTAAGTTTAATGATCCTCGACTTTACTGATTCTTATTTAAGTGCTTCTAGTAATTACTGCCATTATAATGAAAAACAATGCTCTTAAGTATTCTGTAAACTTTATTTTAAGTATTGGAAATGCAAAATGATGTAAAACAGACTAAATTATATATTTATTTATTTATTTATTTAACTTCACGCCATATCCCTTGCGGGGTAGCCAGAGACGACGGAGCGCCAAACGCTACGGTCCCTGCATACCTCTTTCGCCTCGACCACAGACAATAACCTCTTAAATAAATAATATATATACGGTATATGTATATATAGTATATATATATATATATATAGTCTGTTTATTAAATACATATATTTATTATTATTTACATTAAATTAAAGACTAAAAGTTTACTTTTTTACTTTACTCTAATAGAACTTTACTCATAAAGAATCAATGTTTAAATTGCTTTCGTATTTTGGTTACGGGATGACTACTAGTTTAATTTGTTTATTGAAACAAAATATTCGACTCTGGATCACGCAATTGATATTTTATTTATTTATTTAAACTTTATTGTTTTAACCTAAAACTCAGGAATACAAAGGGCGGACTTAATGCATATTGGCATTCTCTAGCAGTCAACCCGTGGTATTGGTGAGACGGTGTAGAGGTTGCAAATACAAGTAGTTAGTAACGAACGAAAATTTAGTAAATGAAAAATAATAGTAATAATAACAATAATAGTAAGATATAATAACAATAAAATATAATTAAATCATAATAATAATTAACTAAAAATAAATAATAATAATAACAATGAAAATAATTAAATTAAAATTATATATTATATTATATTATAGAAGACTATATAAGTTTATATGTGTATGTATAACTATTGCTTAAATGACGACTTCGTCGGTGATTTAATAGTATTTAAAGGTAAGGAGTTCTAGACTAGTAAAGCCTGAACGGTGAAGGAGGAAAACAGTTATGAGCAAATATCGTTCTATGCGTGTGTTGAGCAGAAAAAATGAAAAATTGCCAATAAATAAGAAGGATAACTAAGATTAGAATATATCGAGGAGCTTCCTAGATATATTCTAATATTCTGTTATAATATGTCAATTAATACACCTAATGAATTGTCAGTCTAGTTGTGAGATTCCAAGAGCTAGATCCATTGAGAACGAATAAATGGAACTGAGAGTCAAGATTTCAAATAGCGTAGATATATAAAAATATATAATTTTTAATAAATACTTTAAACACCTTTCAGAGGACCATATGTGGCACTCCACCTAAGTGCTTTGAGTAGAGTCTCTTACCCTCTCGTAATGCTGGCAGTGCGATAGGGTGTCCGATAAGTATTTCTGACAATCTGAAGGTGACGAAACTTTCTTGCCGCCGGAGCTAACCACCATGCACTTTTGCATAGACCGCAGCTCCCGGAGATCCAGCGCACGGATTCACGTGTATTTTTCTGTCTGCACACTTCAACCGGTGATAGGGGCACGGCTTCTTCCTCTGTCTACCGAACACGGCTCTTGGATTTTCCAAGCGACTCAATTTACTCAAAGCTCAATAAGCTGATGATGCTCCCCGTCCCAACCAACATATTGGATCCACTTGTCACTCAGGTACGCCCTGATATTGCTCTGTATATAGAAGGTAATGAATGGAAATCAATGAATGTCGATTTCTCTCCTAATTGCCCGCAAGATGAGAGCATTATAGACGTACAGAAACTCCGCCAACACTCCTACGCTCCTATAAACTGCCTGCTCCGATAGCGAGCGGCGATAGAGATGCGAGTGGATGATTGCATCCACTTTCGATCGAGCTTGTCGAAAACCGAACTGGAAAACCGACAGATCGAAGCCTTTGGTCAAGATGTCATCAAGTGATTCTATTATTGCATATATTTTTTGGCCTCACCTTATTAGTAGCCATAGTAGCCAAACATTATCTAGATAAATTTAGAATTTAGATCATACCGAGATGTTGGCAATTCACAGCAACACCATCATATTGACTTAAAAAATTGTGTTGTGAAAACAATTCATTCTTCAATTTGAATTTAAACAATTTATGATTATTATTCTTTTCGACGAATTAATTTATTTTTTTTAATTTATTTTTTTCTTTTGAGTAAATGGTACACGTAAAAGATATAAAAGTCGGCTCACATATGGATACAAAAATTTCACTTACAAAATATATTTTGGGGATATTTTTTCATATTTATGTAAATTGTACGAGAATTTAAAAAAAACATAATGATATAAACACTGATAATGAATTTCCTTGTTCATCATCGTAAAAAAATAAACAACTGATATTGCTTTTTTTTAGAATCTCTTACTGTAATCTCATTCTTGGTTAATTTATTTATCTCGGTTTCGTTAGAACTACCATTAATACTTTTTTATTTTATTCAACAAAATTTTAAATAAATGTATAATAATCGCGCTAGTCATGCACTATTGTAGTTTCAGACAGTTATTAAAGTCGCCTCACAAAATGATGTGAGACTTGAATAGTTCATTACGTAGCGTTTGTTGAACCGTAAATTACTAATAGTCTCGCAAAAAGCTTCGATTGAAATCAAGTATTTCAAAATTTAAACGAAAATTCTTTTCACACCTTTTCAGATAATTTGAAATGCCTTATTTGAATGAAAATTAAAATTTTTAGAAGAATTCAAATTCATATTCAAATATCTTCATTCAATTAAGCATTCACAACCACTTTTGAATCTTCAATTATTACAATAAAAAAGGTTAGTCCTTGTGTAATT
Source organism: Melinaea menophilus ssp. n. AW-2005 (assembly GCA_918358695.1). NCBI lineage: Eukaryota > Metazoa > Arthropoda > Insecta > Lepidoptera > Nymphalidae > Melinaea > Melinaea menophilus. Next base: position 1,312,790 of record OU911052.1, read on the forward strand.
GCTATTATTATGGTAGCTTAATAATAGGGATTCATTTACTGTTTTGTTATATAATAATAGATTTATTTTAAATATACATAGAATTATTTTCGGCCGCGTTACCCCATAATAAAATACCATCACTCAAAATACTACGAAAATAACAAAAATAAACGGGTCGAGTTGTATTATACCTGTAGGTATTTCAACCTGCGTTATTTAAATATGTACGGAGTATTTGACCAAAATCACGTAGAATGGATCAGACACGATAGATTTTGGTCGGGTCGAATGCAAGTTGATTTTTTAAAGAAAAGTCTTAAGATAATCGAGATAAGTATTGATTTATTTCGATATATAAGAAGAAGATATATAACTTTATACTGAAAGCTTTATACTGGTTATATTTTAGGCTAGTTGGTCTTATTTTTCACAAATGTAATGTTTAAAAAAAAATTTAACACTTATTAAAGCTAGTTACAAATATGATGACGACATACTGACTTGTATTTCTATCACTTTTTTAATTTTTTTTTAAGTTTTTAGATAAGGCCTTAAATTTTGAATTCCCCGAAATTACATATAACATTGTTAGAATATACGTTTATTTACGTAGTTATTGTATCGATATGCAGTAATAAGTAATAAAGTATAAATAAAGTAATCTCGGTTAAGCCATTTTAATTGCAACGATGACAGAATGCTCATGCGTCATTTAATATAAGCTTCAAACCGCTTCTCATAGTAATGAATATATTTACAACATATAGAATGATTTCAATAGTTTATTAAATGAAAACAATTGTACCATAATTAACCTTAAGTATTCATTACATTGAACTATTGTCTGGAACTGACATTAAATAAAAAAAAAAACATTTTTGCAATTATTCCTTTACGATTACGCGACCAATACAGCATATGTGTGATGTTATGAGAAACAAACTTGTGTTTGAGCAAATGGCTAATATAATAATAGTATAATATAGTAGTCATATACATTACATATTCAACGATTTAATAAACTAATCAGGTAGCGTTCGAAATAGTATAACAAATTTAAGACAAAGTATACCCAAAACTAATTCTGAGTGCAAAAATAATAATAACATATTTACTTTTATTATTATTACATGATATTTGTTATAAATAATTTTTATATTAAAAATATTTAACATCTACTCTCACACAAATAACAGAAATCAAATATCAGCTTATATAATAAAAACATATATTATATTACTTAGTTCAATAAGATTCAGGTTATTTCCAATAAGGTTCTCATCCACAAATCTTTTGAATTTCTCAAATGAAAGGATTAATTTATGAATTCCTCAAATTTTGCGATAAATGGAAAAACAAAATCAATCGAGTTCTCTTGAAACAAGACACGGGAATTATATGTTGTAATTGAAGTGCTTTTATGTTTTTTGTGATACATATATGTCTGTATCTTTATATTTTCCTGTTCACTAAAATATAAGATTAATGCATATTAAATAAACACAGCTTTAAAGTAAGGACAATACAAATATCACAGGATAGCTATTAATTAATCATCGACAGAGCATTTTTTAATACTTTCATTCCAAGTAGATTTATAAAATAATATGTTATGTAGTAAGTCACGATAAATTCTACGATTACATTTATTATTCATCTTCATGACACATTATATATTTGAAAGGAAGACCAAAAATAACAAGTTTTTATTTATTTTTATTTATTTAAATTCTTTATTGCACTACAAGGTACAAAGGGCTTAACGCTAAAGCATTTTCTACCAGCCAAACCAAAACGTGCCAGAAAATACGTACGAAGGCGGAGTGCAAAAAAAAAACAATACAAACTGGATATCGATATATAGATATAATATATAAACTGTATACATACATAAACGTACATAAATACTAACATAAATACATACAAAGCTACAAATATATAAATAAATAAGTTTTATACATATACTTATATATACTGAGATCGGAAAATAAAAGATTATAAGCTGCTGAGGTAGTACTGTTTCACCTGTCTCTTGAAAGAGTTTCGTGAAGGTGCCTTACGAATATTTTCAGATAATTGGTTCCAGAGTCGGACAGCGACAACAGAGAAAGAGTCAGAGATGAAACCAGTGTGATGAGTGGGAACAGTAAGGAGTTATTTATTTCATATCAAAATTCAATATCCAATATAAAAATTTTAGGTAATTTGATGATTTGAATTTTTATAATTTAAAATAAAATAAATGACAAATATTAGTTTTACAGATTTTTGGAATTGTAATTGTAATTAATCAGTGACAATGTATGTAGATTTAAATGTTATATAATAGCATTTATTAAGTTTATTATTTTGTAGAGCAGCAGACACTGCCTTTAAATGTGAGAAGTAATGACATTATTCTATAATGAAATCTCAATTTAATATTTTGATATAAGATTATCCACTGAAAAAAGTATTTTCAAATCATCCTTAGCATCAAATCCATTCTAATGTTTTATGCAAAGATCAAGCTCCTCAGCAGTGACAAAGTTTCATTGTTTGTGAAACAGAGATCAAAGAAGAAAGTGCCTCCAAATTCCGTTCTGAATAATAAATGAAATTATCTTCAGCTTAACAAAAAAAAATGTAATACCTACTTTACCAGTATTGTTAGAAACTTCATTATAATTTCACATGAAAAGAATAATACAAAAGTTAGAAGCAGCGCTTATAATATTCCAATAAATTAAAAATTTCCACTTGAGTGTAAAAAAGGAAAGGTTGACATGTTTAATATTTATATATAATATAAATATTTTTTTTATGTAAATTTATGAAATGCTCAGAATTATGGTTACATTTACTGGTACTTTTTTCCACTCTAAGAGAGACGGCAAAATGTATTAATGTCACCAAACAGTCTATCAGTAAAAGATTTTACCTTTTAAAGGGCGTGAGTGCGTAATGTAATTCGTAGTTGTATTTACGTAAAAGCTCTTTTTGACATTTATTGGATTTATTATTTTTATTTTTCAACTGGTAATGTGGATTTAAAATAATACGTTTCATTACTATGAACAAAGAAAATATATTAAACCAATGTAAAACCTTATGTCGAATTAAATCGACTCAAAAAAATGGTACAAATATTGTTCAACTTCATAAAGGTCTATGCTGATAATCAAATCAATGATAGATAGAAATTGGGCCAAGTTTTGATCTGAACATTGTGTTTATGTGACAGTAATTAAATCTTTAATTCTATTCTAATTTAAAAGTTGTGTAAAAATCTATTTAAGGGATTGACGCTTTATAAATATTACATAAAATGTTATTAAATTCATGTTGTTAAACCAAATATAATATGTAGGTATTTTAAGTTACAAGACAAAGACAAACAGAGTTAAAAGGTTTTGTATCACGATAGTGTTATAAATTCCTCTTTGTTTCTTTCTCGGAATACTTTCCTTTCTTTGAATACAGGTAAGGTGCAAATATAAATTGCAAAATGTACATTTAAATCAACAATTTGCAGCTAAAAACCTTAACTAAAAAGCTTTTTAATGTAGTGGATTTATTTTCAATAATCTTTTACCTATATATAACTTGATGCCTAGATGTTTTGTTTATAAAATAAAAATAATGACTTTGAATCTACTGCTACTACTAGAATCTGGTGTAATTTAGAAAAAAATATTTTGTCTTGGTGTTTTAAAAATAGATATTATAGAAATATTTCTGAAATAATAAATGAAAAAGAAAACAATATTATTTATTTACATAAAAGTCAGTTTTGTTATTCAAAATAATGTCAATATTTTATTCCAATTATCTCCAACATAATACTCTATAATTAGTTTTGATAATTTATTCCTCACCAAACGACGCTTAGCCCTCCATAAATATATCTACGCAACATAAAGGAGCTGCAGATGGATTTATTTATTTCATTTTAATTTATGTTACTATTTTCTAAGTTACATTTAAATAAAGTAAAAGAATAGTAATAATAATAAAAATTTAAATCAATAGGATAAAAAACAATTTCAAAATTTAACATCATAAAAAACTGTGTTGCAGGTATTGAATTAATAACTACATATTGAACCTCCCCGTTATAATATTCTGATACGTGGGTAATATAATAATATATTTTATAACTATTATATTATTACACTATACCATATACCGAGTTAAATATTATTTCCTTACCTATAAACTTGGCGTGTAGTCGTATTAGCCACGTTAATCACAAATTTCTCCTTTTTGGTTGTGAATTCCAAATTCAAATTTATCCAGCTATATACACATGTATTTGTGTTTCGTTAACCGTCATTAATTTGTATTTTTTCTTCCGTTTTCTCTGTTTGCGTCACTCAGTTTACAAAATGGAAAGCTTGAAATATCGCGTTATTTATGAGTTCGAGTTCCAGCGTGCCACCAGTTTTGAAGAAACGTAGGGTTAATGTATGGCGGTCGTGTCGCAAAAGAAACCACAGTGCGTTTTTGGTTCCAACGTTTTCGATCTCGAAATTTTGTCTGGCAAAATAATCTCCGTAGACGGCCGGATACCCAAATTAATCCATAGCAAACCATGTCCGAGCTAGCTACAGGCTATTGTGTTAGTGATAAAACTATTCTAGTCCACTTGAAGCAAGTTGAAATTATTAAAAAGTTTGAAAGGTTCTCATCAAAAATTGAGTGAAACAAACCGGCAAAGGCGCATCGATTACTGCGTTACATTACTTGATCGGCACAATAATGAAGGATTTTTAAATCGAATTACCTGTGATGAAAAGTGGGTTTGTTATGATAATTGGAAGCGCTCATCACAATGGCTAGACCCTGGTAAGCCAACCAAATCCTGTCCCAAGTGAAAATTTACCTAAAAGTTTAGTAAGCGTTGGGTGGACTAGTGCCAGTGTCGTTTATTACAGTTTTCTTTAATCTGAGCAGACAAACGTCTATTATCAGACAACCATAATGGAAAAGCTAGCTACTATACAACCAAAGCTGGTTATTTGCTCTACGCCCCTCCTGCTTCACGACAACGCGAGACCAAACTCTGCATAACAAACGGCTACCAAATTAGAGAAATAATAAAAGTGCTTAGAAAACATTGATTAAATAAATATTTTTTATTAAAAATAATCCACATTTTTTTGCTCCCTTATCAAACGCTAACTTCATATGTAAGGACCAAACAGTTAAACCTATTAAAACTATGTTATGTAAGTGTGTTAAAGTGTATAAATAATCTACTAATTAGAATAAAAAAAATATGTATGAGTATATGTACAAACAGAACGATTGTTATTACTGATATATTATTGTATTAAAATGGTTATGTTTTTAAATTATTATGTTTTTACACTTAAATATGTTAAACACAATTGTGTGAATTATGTATTCTAAAAATACATTTAAGCGTTTAGTATCGTACTACTATTAAAGTTATTTTAATGTTTAAAATCATGATTATGACAAAATGCCTGAAGCGACCGCTGGTGCTTGTGCAGCTATTAAATTGGTGTAAATACGGCTTTGAGCCACCATTCGATATGATATCCCTACTGAAGATCTGATAAACAAAGTAATTTTATACTTCTATTATTTATAATATTTGATTTTATGATATTACTTTGTATATTTAAATCTATTAAATAAAGAATTGTTTAGTAAAGTTGTAAAGTTAACATAACTGTATACAATTCTTTTATTATGAATAAATTTTACACTCATTAAATATGTTTTTTAATATTGATTTGTTTTCTTGTAAATAAGTTAAAAATTTTGTACCTTTGTATATTTTTTATTTATTTAACATTGTATGAGGGGAAACCCAAAAGTAAATTGCGTAGTGCGGGGTGGACAGGTTGGTGCAAGAACTGATATGTTCTTGGATACTTGGCGATAGTCCAGCAGCCCATCAGCTGTCCTAGTGAGCGGTTCCTAATTGTGACCAGTTGCAGAAAATATGGAAAACGTTAATTTAAAGCACCGTGCCGTCATCGACTTTTTAGTGAAAGAAGGAAATGAGCCAAAGGCCATTAATGAGCGTATGATCGAAGTATACGGGGACTCTTCTCCTACTTATTTCAAAATAAAATATTGGGCTAAACAGTTCAAGTAGGGATGTGAGTCCGTTGAAGATGACCTGCGTTGTGGAAGGTCTGTGGTAGCTACCTCACTTGAAATCAATGCCAAGGTGGAAAAGTTGTGCTTCAAGAGTGTCGTTTCAAAACTTCTCAATTAGCTACTGAATGCAGCGTTTCAGAATCGGTTTTGAGATTTCTACACGAACGTTTCTTCATTAACTAGGTCAGTGCAAGATGGGTCACCAGAATGCTCACCCCCCTCCAGAAGGAAAACGGTGTTCTGATTTCAAAAGAAAATTTGGACCTATTTGAATAAGAGAATGAAGCTTTTCTGTCTAACCCATTCATATATTTCAAATTATTTTTAAAAATTATTAACATTTAACATTTTTTTACAAACGAAAATGCTTTTTTTTAATACTGACTTCATTTAATTTTAAATCTAGCTAAAAATAAATTTATAAAAGAGGTGATCCATAAACATTCCAAAAAAAATATTCAAGTTCGTCATAAACAGCTCTTAATTACGTGACGTCATAATTAATCTCTTGTCATTTAAATATTCCATGGATCGCTTACATACAAGAAAAATATAAAATTGTGTATTAAATTGTGTAGAAAATTATAACAAATGTCCATATTGACTACATCATACTCATTTACATATATGTAACGATAAATATCATATATATATATATATATATATATATACATATTTAAATAATAATGATAATTGGATAATTTGAATAAAATTGACATACAAATATTTTAATGACACTCGTATTTTAAATTTATTATTATAATTTCGGTATTTTACTTTTTTATTTTTTGATTTTTTTACAAATTTGACATTTTAGTTTAATTATAATGATTTGAATATTTTAATTGATATAGTTATCAACATGTTATCAGAGAATGTTAATTAATGTAGTAAAGTGTAAATAATACTTTTGACGACTGATTTGGGACGCCCTAACCGGCAAAGTTATATTTTTGGAAATAGTTTTAAGAACATTGTAAACCAAAAATATTACCAAATAAATATGAATATGAATATATACATATATATCATATAAATATATATATATATATATATATATATATATATATATATATATATTTAATAAGTCAATTATCTGAACTCTACTGAAGATAATTACAGATTTTTATGTTAGTTAACTTAATGTTAACTAACATAAAAATCTGTAATTATCTTCATATTCAATAATAAAAAAAAAATTATAGAATTTCTTAAAATACATTGTTTCAGTACAATTATTAAGTCTGAAACAGCAGAAGTGCATTTTAAAGTTTCAAATGTACATTAAAAAAGAGACAACATTAAAATACAACAAAGTTCTTAAAAGGCATCTCGACGGTTTTTTTTCTGAAACCGAAATACTCTGGCGTCGCATAAATCCGAAGGCTATTCTACTAATGTCTTTTAGCAGTTTGAAATGTTTATATAATGTTGCTTTAATCTTAATTATTTTATTAAATCGACAAAATCTGTTATTGAAATTATAAAAATTATCTATGATCACATACTACTGTTAGTATTCATTTATACCTTATAACTAATTATTCTCAAAGACGTAATCTAATTAATTCTGTTTTGTATGTGAATAAAATTTTATTGAATTTCTTTACATTTGAAACTTTTGGAATACAATCTTATTAAAATACTTTTTTAAGTAATAAGGTACTATTATATATAAGGTATATAAAGTACCATATAAGGTACTATAAGCTAATATTCTTGAAACTGTAATAAAAAACATTTTATTTTTATTTTAATTTAAACTTTAATTTAAATTTAATTTAAACAACCGTCATTATGAAAGCAACCATTGACTTGTCAAACTAGGAAACTCGTTCGAAATTCTAATCCCTCTAAAACAGCGGCTCTAATTGACTTATTGTAAACGGGTTTAAATCAATCAACTAATATAAATAAAACCAAACATTTCTTCAGATACTTTTTAAAATTAAAAATATTTAATGTAATTCAATTATTCGCGCTTGAATTGTTGGCAAGTTACAATAGAAATAAACTAAATTAACGTCAATACGAACAACCAATGTTTTCAATTTTGAATAATTGATTTTGTCTTTTGCCTGACGTCACGCATGACATTTTTTCGTTTGCAAGCAAAAAGAGCGGAATATCGCGTATACACATTTCTTTTTATGCCTTTATAGTCCAGGAAAGTAAATTTATCTATTAATCTAAAAGATTTTATATTATCAAATTGAAGAAAACATATTGATAAAAAAACCACAATATAAAAATTTATAATTAATATAGGCCATCGCAATGAAATCATCAACTTAAACTAAAACCACCACCAAGTTAAACTTATTAGTGATTCATCACTAAGTCGTTCACTAATATATGTCCCAAAAAGTTATATATATAAGTATTGGTTTCAGCAGATTGTTGTTATACCGTCTTTAGTATATGGATGCTCGAGGGCTGAGAGTCTTCAATGATTTATATTGAGTGCATGAAATCCAATTAATGTCAAGTGGATGGTTTAAAATGGAATAAAAATCGTACGTAGCCTTCAAAAATTAAATTATATCTGTAGCGTTGTGAATAGACTTCAGTTTAAACTTTTAAGATTCTTACTTCAAACTATTTTTTTACAAAGGCAATATTGATATACAGTGCAGCAAATGAACTGTTGAAGTCTGAAGATCGTTTTAAAAAGTTGTTTTAAAAAGTATTTTGGATTATAGATATTTATTTTCAAATAAAATTTACCTTGTTACCAGTATGTTAAAATAGCTAAAGGTTTAGTGCTGCCGACGGCGATTCAATTAAAAACTTAATTATTTTATTTCATCGTAAGTATAATAAGTGATAAAAAAATAAAAGTAAGATTTAATAATCCTGTAGTTTACTTTTGTTTCTTTAACCTTTTATCGTAATTTCCGCTCTTCTTTGTTTTTTATAAGTTCAATATTCTGTTAATAGTCTGTTTAAATTAACTATTGCTATAACTACTATTGAAAATAATTATAAAACCAATTTTATAACCTATGAAAAGAAAACATGTTATTCTAAACCTACATGACGAGACAGAACACAATTCTGTTCTCGTATCTAAATTATTCAGTATCCAGGCGATAGTTTATGAATACCAAATATTTCTTAGCTGTTGACATTCTTCTTGCTTAAATTAAATATCCTTTCATTTTATAATAGGAGACTTAAACTAAATGTTAGTAGTAATATTATAACTGATATTTTTTAAAAGGAAACTGTCAATTACGTTCATCAGAGCTATTGAAAAACGTTTACTGAACTAGAGTTATAATACATAAATGTAAATCTAACCTAATTTGTTAATCCAATACTAACCGTTTTGTTTTAATATCATTTGATAATGATTTTATTATTATATATTAAAATAAAAAAGAATTTGCAAATTATGACTACTGATATATTATAATATATAAAAATTCTTTCCAAGTGACTAAATTCTGATTAACGTCCTTCAGCAGACAGTTGGCCATGAACCACAAACAAAATTAGGATGCACTGTCATTTGTCTGAAAAATAATTAATTAAAATATTAATTACAGTGAACGAAAATCATTTAAATATTATTTAGTATTCTAAGAAAAATAGAGCGACATTAAAAGTTTTCAATGAATAAGCCCTAACGCCTTAAGAAGGAACAAAGTTCAAATTCACATGAACCAAATCGCATTTACTTTCAAAATGAATACAGATTATCAACCGTTAGCCAAATCTACTGAATCTGGAAAGCTTACATTTATAAAATCTTTTTATTTTGTAAAGTAATCATCCGATATGAAGGTGTTATTTTAGAAAATTCTTGTCAAAGAGAAATGCCGCATGAAAAATAATAGAAGACATAAATATTTTTGAGTTGTAACTTTGAAAGGTATTTTAGGACTGCAATAAAAAAATAAAAATACGTCTTTCATGATATTTGAAGAATACACTTAATACAAATTTTGAAAAAATACTAACATCTACAATATTATTATAAAAGTACTAATTAATAGGATTGTCTGGAATTAAAGTAAGACCAACGTTTTAAGAACTGTGTTCAAGTTGTCTGCACTAAAGTGCTGTTTTGGAATTTAAAATATGTACGTTAAATATAATTTAATGTTAATTTTATTTGGAAGTGTTGAATTTTATTTGGAAGGTATAGTTAAAATCTATTTAAATTAATGAGATAAAAAAAATATTTAGCTTCACGCTATATCCCTTGCGGAGTAGCCAGAGACGACGGAGCGCCAAACGCTACGGTCCCTGCATACCTCTTTCGCCTCGGCCAAAGGCATCAACCTCTTTATACATGCCCTCCGGGGGGTCCTCATGCTTTTTACGTGACCTTCCTCCAGTATCAGATACTGTGTTTTCGAACGTCACTCGAGGCCTCCCCCCGTCTCTCTTACCACTCACTTTTTCTGTATAAATCTTTTTTACCATTCTTTCATCACTCATTCGTTCGACGTGCCTAAATCACCTGAGCACGTTCTTCTTCATTCTCACCGTGACATCTTCGCTAATACTTGCTATTTTGTGGATCTCATCATTGCGGATTCGATCTGCTAGACTGACTCCGCATATTCTGCGAAGAGATCGCAGCTTCACATGATAATTCTTTCTTACATTCTTCTTCTTTGTTACCCACGTTTGGCTGCCGTATAACAGCGTCGGTAGCAAAACCGCATTGTGTACAGCCAAACATGCAGCTATGCTGACGTTTCGCCGTCTCAACAATGCAGCCAAAGTACCGTTGACTCTGTTACGGGCAGCAATACGCCTTTCTACATCCATTTCGTGTCTTCCACCTCTGCTAAACATACTTCCCAAATATACCACTTCATTCACTTGTTCTATTATCTTGTTCTGTACTTTCTTCATTTCTTTCAAATATCAGAACCTTCGTCTTATCTACATTCAGGTTTAGATCATTAATTTCACACCCATTTTTCAGAGTGGTGACCAATGCCTGAAAATTACATTCTGATAATGCAATGAGCACTACATCATCTGCATATAGCAAGCAATCGACCTTAAGGTCACCTACTTTCACTCCCATGTCACTATCTTTCACTCCTTGGAGACAACTATCCAAATACAAATTGAACAACCAAGCTGCCATAGCGCAACCTTGCTTAACACCCGATTGGATGTCAAGCCAGGGCGACATGCCAGCTCCTACTCGCACACAGACTGAATGATCTCTCTAAAGAGATTTTACAGCCTTTAGCAAGGGTCCGCTCACATTGTATCGGGGCAGTATCTCCCATAATTTCTTTCTCACAACCCTGTCAAACGCCTTTTCCAAATCCACAAAAGCACAGAAAACCTTTTGATTTAGGACCAAAAACTTTTCCGTGATCATGCGGAGGGAAAAGATCTGATCTATACACCCTCCTCCAGGTTTAAAACCTCCTTGGGCCTCCCACAACAGCCTTTCAGATCTCACTTAATATATACATATATATATTATTATCGTTATTTATTTAATATATATACATATACGAGTATATATATATTCACATCATTATCATCACTCTTAATATTATGTGTTTAAAATCTTTATAAAAACTAAAACAAAATTAAACGTATTAAAAGTTTGTCAGATTCCGTATTTACCTTTTTTGTGCTTTGAAAATGTTCCACATTTTTTATTCATCCTTTACTATTTACTCATTAATATACAATAAACTTAGTTGTGACATATTGTAAAACATTGGTGATAAGATTTTTTTTTTATTAATTTACCTTACCCTTATCTTAGGCCATTGAGGTAGGTCCTTCCATTTAAATTTAAATATTAAGAAATGTCCTTATATATATTATTTTTTATAAATAACTTTTCCCAGGTATTAGGCCTTTCTTTATATTCAAAATAATACTATCTACTCTGTAGATAGTCGTCAATTTTATTATTGAATATAACACTGCATTTTAAATTGTATGAAATGTTAGATGGTTTAATTTTCTTTTCTTTTCTTTTCTTTTCTTTTCAATGTGATTGGATTGTTCCGAAATATATATATTTTTATTTTTAACTAGCTTTTGCCCGCGACTTCGTCCGCGTTTCCGTCGTTTTTCGAAAAAAAATTAGCAGATGTCCTCCCTCATAGTTTTGACGTAACAGGCAGATTCACTTTCGTATTTTAGAAGGGCAATAGTAATATAATATGCCAATCCACAAAACTGTTGAAAAATATAAGTAACCGCAGAATATTATAATATACCCACGCTATACCCACGACTCGGTCAGCGTGTAACTCCTTGTTTTTTATTAAGATAATATATTGCTAATATTTTTAGATCAAATTAAAATGTTTCAGCGCAAAGCTTCTGGGTAGACTATGTTAAGAGTCGACCCGTCCGGCACGTGAACGTAAAGATTCCTAGAATTGCTAACCCGGGAAAGAGCGACGTATAATTGACCATGCGAGAAACAGCTAACACCGAGATCTACTCCAGCAACACGAAAAGTCTGCCCTTGAGCTTTATTGATAGTCATGGCATAGCACACCGATACTGGGAATTGCGTTCTTTTAAATTGGAATGGAAAATTATTTGGTATTATGGGAATTCTGGGAATAAAGACAGTTTCTCCTGCACCGCAACCTGTTAAAATTTGAGCCTCGATTACATTTTGTTGCAACTGGGTTACTTTTAGCCGAGTTCCATTGCAAAGTTGAGGTGGTCTTAAATTTCGGAGCAGAATTATCGGTATGCCAATTTTTAAACAAATTATATGAGAAGGTAGTCCAGGCATACTTAAAGAATTTAAAAATTCTATCGGGTAATTAGTGGCTTCTTGTTCATCAACCATTCTATTTATTGAACTATAAACTTTGCTTTCTCCCTGTATATTAGACAGTATTTTATTATTAATTTCAGATGCCTGGTCATTGCGAGGAGTCAAAATGGACCTTTCGCAAAGCCAAGAATTGTCCCTATTTAATATAATTGTTATGTCACCGTAAACCGAAGATATAAAATGTTGTTGGGATTGCACTATACAACATAACTCAGGTGTCAGAATAAGTTTTCCTTGGTGTAGTTGTGAATAGGTACCTTCACCAATCTTCAATAATGTATCAGAAAATTCACGATTATCTGCGTTGTCTCCAGTTCTCACTCGCATATTTATAGTCAAATGCACCGATTGTATATCACGCCACAAATAAGAGCTTTTCAGGCAAGCCCTAATCTCATCAGCTCGGGTTCCCCGTGGTATTACCGGTAAGGTTTGTCGGAAATCACCACAAAATAAAACCGTAATACCGCCCATTGGTCGATCATTTTGTCTTATGTCCCTTAGAGTTCTGTCTACTGCTTCTACTCCTTTTCGATGGGCCATCGTACATTCATCCCATACGATTAAATTACACTCACGCAATACCTTAGCTTTGTCGCTATTTCTTGAAATACTACAGGTTGGACTTTCCGTGCGATCTAAATTAATTGGTATTTTAAACATAGTGTGAGCAGTCTTACCTCCTGGTAGCAATGTTGCAGCTATACCTGATGAAGCCACGGCAAGAGCGATTTTACGCTGATTTCGAACATAAGCTAATATTAATTTAGTCAAAAAAGTTTTCCCAGTTCCTCCAGGTGCATCTAAAAACCATATTGTTCCTAAATTATTCTGCACACTCTCGCACACGCGATCATAGACTAAGCGTTGTTCTGCAGTCATCATTGGGACACCATTTTCTAATGTTACCAGCAGTTCCATTGGGTTGTAACCAATCTCTGCGGAATATTCCCTATTGGTAACCTCTCCGACTGAGGTTGGCGTTGGCAAACCATATTCACAAAGTGATTTACCGCCTACTGCTGTTAAGTCTTCCTGAAGAGCTAATAAGCACTGATTTATAGCCAGATCTCGAAAATTATCATTAGTTGCGCCTTCATTATTGTGAGATAAATTCCGAAGAAAGTTTTCTGCAAATTTTTCTTTATATTTTTCCCATAATTGGACAGGATCAGATAAATTACAAAATGTGAGTAATGTTACAAATAAATGGCGTAACCGTCGTGGATTATCACTAACACAGGATTCTGCTAATGCGTCATCCCAATGTTGATCATTTTCAAGCAAATGACGCGCTTGGCAAGCTGCATGATAAGTTGAATAAACAACATCGTCTACTTTTCTCAAATCTATAAATGATGTTGGTCCTCGCACTGTATGTAATAATAATCTCAAATAAAAACACTCTGCGTTGTTAGGATGAACAGTATACACTCTACCAAGAACATGTTCTTTGAAAATACCTGTCTCGCCATCTACAGGCCTGCCTCGGCGTCTACGGTTAAAGACACCTCGTTGTTTATCGTAGGTATAATACGATGGAACTTCTTCATACAAAAGAGACTTTGCGAAATTATCAGTTTGGCAAAGTCGAAAGAATGCCAATAAAGTTGTTTGTCTAGGGTTCTCTAATCGTTCTGTAACATTTTCGGCGTTAAAATATATACGTTGACCGCCTTCCAGATGAACATCCAGATGGGTCACAGGTGGATATCTTTCGTGAATTTTAAAACTTAAGATCCGCCACACAGCTTCTGAAGAGCTGATATATCTGCCTGACTGAAATCTAGTAACTTCATCATGTTCATTTCTTAACGCAAACGTAGCTTGGTCACTGCCCTTGTTAATGTACTTACAAATATATTTAATTGACTCTACACTATTACACATTTCTACATTTATGTGAGCTTGAAATGCTCTGGACAATACAGGCGAATACGGAACGACCCACCTATTATCTAAAGTAACCTGTTGTCCAGACATTCGCTTTTCAACAGTAAAACCACCATTGTCTCTTGAACGGCGACGATATAATGGGTATCCATCATGTCCTGTTACAGTTTCATCCACTAATGCTTTTGGATACCTTTTAGTGCAACGACCGTCTTGCATGCAAGGAGCATTTGCGTTAAATGCACCACATGGACCATGTATCATATGAGTTTTAACAATGTCGTATAACAGGGGATCTGCAGTCGGATCTGGAATTTCAGCACTGATTAATCTGTCTACATCATTAGGTCGAACCTTATCTTTTAACCAAAGCAAGATATGTGCGTGAGGTAAGCCGCGTTTTTGCCACTCAACACTATACATATAACACAATACTTCTCCAAAAATGTTATTTTTGGTAAGAAGATCTATCATTGATTTTAATTTTAAATGAAACACTCTTGCAATAATATCATGGCGGTCATGCGGTGCCTGACCCTCAAGAAGCTCCCGAGTGATTTCATCCCACTTGGGATTGGTAGTTACAGTAACAAATAAGTCGGGACGTCCATATTTTCTTACGTAACAAAAAGCGTCTTGAGTACGTTCATGCATGTAGCGTGGACCACCAGTAAAAGAAGAGGGTAAAATAACTAAACGACCCATATTCACAGTATCGTTATCTTGCTGCATGGCATCGCGAAGGTGCACGTATTCTTCAGCGCGCAGCTGCCTTTGATTAGATCGTATATAAACTAATCTTTCGGTTTCAATTTTTGCGTACATGTCAACAATAAACTGATTAAATAAGCCACAAAAACGTTGAAAGTATACCAATCTATTCCGTCTCACTTGCAGGTGGTAACAATAAAATTGAAGGCATGACACCTTTTTATTATAATTAGGTGCGCCTGTGCGCGGATCGGTTTGGTATACAGCGAAATTATAACCATCTTCCCCTCGACAGTATATCATAGGATATTGCAAACTGTCGTAAGCCCTGTGGGTTTCGAAAATACGTTGCAAACGATTGTCTCTGGAACGTATAACGATATCACGCCTATCACATTCCTGGTCGACCAGTACTACAGCAACTTCATTCGTGGATGGAACGTTATGACGCCCAGGGTGTTCCTGAGTTGGACGCTTATCGGCATTTATAACAATTTTATAATTGTTATTACCATCTTGAGAAAGGGCTTCTAATGCCGATTTAAAACTGCATACGTACGAATTAACCTGATGTAACATGTTCTGAAGTTGTGAAATGAGTTCAGTATTTAAATTCGGAAAATATTGATTTCTTATATTCGACTGTTCGTTGTAATCGGATACAAAATATATTTGAAGAAATTTAGGTTGTTCTTCAGGCAAAAGGGACCCTATCAAATGGTAAACCTGACCTTGTACCTTAAAAGTAGGCATGAAAGGGCCTTCTGAGATTTGTTTAGCACCAAAGGATGTCATTTGGAATGCACTATTATAAGTGCGAATATTATCTAAAAACTGTTTGGATTGCAAATGTTCCCCTAAAAGTAGTGATTTTAAAGGTTCCGGTGGGTCTTCGAACGAAGGCAAATTTATTTTACCTCCAGAACAACAGAAACCAGCAGACTCCTTCCTCCACTTCGAAGCATTACAAAAGGAACATACTACGTTCATATCGCCTATTTCAGAAGATGATCTGTAATCAATTGTGAGGTTATAAGCAAACCCACTTTTATATTTATCGGACCACGCCACCGAATTTGTAGATTGATCTACCACGTGTATATCTAAGTCATTAAGACCATGTCGAAATCTATCTGCAGTAAGACGGGCCTCTCGCTGTTCTTCTGTTTCAAGCGACCGAATATTTTCAATTCT
Organism: Melinaea menophilus ssp. n. AW-2005; assembly: GCA_918358695.1. Classification (NCBI taxonomy): domain Eukaryota; kingdom Metazoa; phylum Arthropoda; class Insecta; order Lepidoptera; family Nymphalidae; genus Melinaea; species Melinaea menophilus. The sequence continues at coordinate 1,329,483 of OU911052.1, forward strand.
TAATCTTTCATTAGATAAAGTAATCAATTGTTCTTGTCTCAAAGAATTGTAATAATCGCGTCCCGACTCTAGTCGTTGTTCATGCTCATGTTCATCTTCAAGAGATCGAATCATGTTATGGTGCGCCCTATCATTTGTCAAACGGTCTTGATATTGAGTAAAAGTTTCAGATTCTCGAGACAAAATATGACGTTCGCGATCAGCTGTAAGCCGTAATTCCCTCTCAGTGAAGGTTTCGGACTCGCGAGATAAAATATGACGTTCGTGGTCAGCTGTAAGCCGTAATTCCCTCTCAGTGAAGGTTTCGGACTCGCGAGATAAAATATGACGTTCGCGGTCAGCTGTAAGCCGTAATTCCCTCTCAGTGAAGGTTTCAGACTCGCGAGATAATGTATGCCGTTCGCGGTCAGCTGTGAGTCGCAATTCTCGTTGTAAAGCAGTTTCAGCTTCTCGGGATAACGCATGTTGTTCCCGGTCAACGGAACGCCTTAGCTCTCGTTGAGAAGAGCTTTGAGAAGCCCGTGTTGTAGCTCGTCTCGCTCTTTCAGCTGCTAATCGCATCTCTCTTTCTGGAGAGCTTTCATTAGCTCGAGATGTTGAGGCACTAACTCTCATAGAGTTTAACCGATGTGCTCTTTCCTCTTCCGATTCTTGAGAACGCGTCATTCTCATTCTCCTAGCTTGACTCGAAGTTCGAGATAAAGATGATCGTTTTTTAGGTGGCATCGTTTATTTTATTTTTAATCGACGGTAACTTAAATTCTATTTAGTTACCCAACAAAAAACTTACGTCAGAGGTCCTAACTATAGCTAAGTATATAATAAATAGAATATAAATCTAAGTGCCTATTAAAACTAAAATAATATTCTAATCGAATTATAAATATGTACGTAGGTACCTACAAATTACAAAAGAATAAAAAATGAAAATAAAGCTATACTTAATGCGTGTGCAATACTATCTACACTTACCTACTTCACTTAAAAATGAATAATAAGAAATACCTACAACTACTGTAATTAATCAAAGTACCTATGCTAATACAAAAAAAACCTTAGATGTTCTAAGTACAGCTGCTATATAATAAAAAAATATAAATCTAAGTGCCTATTTAAACTTAAATACCTAATATTCTAATAGAATTAAACTAAGAAATATGTACCTACCTACCTACAACTTAGGTACAAAAAAAAAAGAAATGAAAATAAAGCTAAAACACGTGTGCAGTATAGGTAGATAGTAGGCAATATCAACCTATACCTACTTCACTTAAAAATAAATAAAAAATACCTATGAATACTATAATTAATAAAAGTACCTACCTACGCTTTTATCTACTCAATACAAAAAAAACTAAACATAAAATGCCCAAAACTAACCTATCAGTAACTAAAAATCTAACAATAATCTAATCTATCTATCTATTATCTAATCTAAAAATCGAATCTAAATCTACTTAAAAAGAAATAAAATAGGAACTATTAATAGTTAAGAATTTAAACAAAACTAAAACTAATTTAGAAAATAACAACAAAAGAAATTAAAATAAACTATTTAAAGACAAAAAGTCGCGCTGATAAGCACGGTTTATAAAATAACAATTATTGTCTGTCAATAAAGTTCAACACTCTGAACGCATCAACAGCCAAATATTGAATGACGCTTGCGCTCGCCTCCCGCCCCTTTTATACTCTGCCGCCGCGAGCCCCGTCGAGCGCGGCAACCGTTACGCAAAAATAATCCTTATAGCTTGATTCACTATTCACGCGCGATGTCTTGTTGGCGTATTTCATGTAAGTAAGTATAAGTTTGGTGTTTCTATACCGATTTCAATGATTCTTTTTTTATTGAATTGGTGCTAATGTTTATTTTTTTTTAAATTAGGAATGATGGTGAGCATTATTGGTTTTATAAACGTAAAAGTAAACAAATATAATAAGAAATCTCCGAACTGCTAAGCTATCGAGAGTTATGCTTGTTATTGTGAGTTAACTATAAAAGGTAGATATATGCTGTCTTGGAATATTTTTCGTGTATTTTTATGTAGAATATTTCCGTTATACATAGTTTCTATGTAGCTCTAACCATTAAGGCTGCACACGCGACGGAAGCTTAAAAAATCAAGCAACTTCTCCCATTTTCTCAACATTTCCTTTCACTGCTCTGCTCCTATTCATTGTAGTGTAATGAAAAGTATACTATTACCTGCCCAGGAGTATAAAGAATAATTGTACTAAGTTTCGTTAAAATCCGGCAAGAGTTTTTTTTTCTATAAATAACATACAAACAGACAGACAGACAGACAGACAGACAAAAATTTTTTTAACTGCATTTTTGGCATCAGTATCGAACACTAATCACCTCCTGCTACTTATTTTGTAAATATATTTCATGTACAGAATTGACCTCTCTACAGATTTATTATAAGTATAGATGATCTTTCTATTGTTCTACTAAATCTGACAGTACAAGACTGCACTGTATTTGTACTTAACCATTAATACATCGCCAACAGGTAACAACAAAAGTACTCGCATAAGGTTTCAAGGACATCAATTTAGTAAATAAAATAAAATGATATATTTGAATAGTACTAGCTATTCTCAAAATAAATATAATATAATAAATTAATGGTGAAAGAAACTTTTATAAAACAAATTGTCCTAAAAATTTCCCCATTTATGCGAAAAATATAATTAAAATAACCGAATTTCAAATTACATTTAATCTTACTCTCAAAGCCCTATACTCCCTCTTAAAAACGTCGCTATTTCCGGGCTTACTAGTCAATGGCCAAAATTATTAAATCTATCAACCAGCTTATAGATTTTTCCATTAACTGATACAGATAGTGCCTTTATAGGCAGCTATTTTCCTGGTGTATGAGCTAGTATTTATAAATATTTTACCTACTTTCAAAGCAAAATCTTACGTGTCCATCTTACCAATCCTAATTTTCCATACATTTTTCTGTCATTCTATTCGGTGAAATGTAAAATGTAAGTCGGTGAATGAAACACACTAGTACTGGTAATAGGAAAAGTTACAAACGGCCTTAGTTTAATGACCCTCGACTTTACTGACTCTCATTTAAGTGCTGCTAGTAATTACTGTCATTATAATGGCAAACAATGCTCTTAGGGTAAACTTTATTAAAATTTTAGAAAAGTGAACAGAAGTAAAAGTGCGTAGGACATAACAAACATAAGTACATTAAATTACATTCATTATATATTTTTTATAACTAAAGGCACTATAATCATTATAAATTGAACTCGAGAGATCGTTTGTATCGTCTGATTATAATTTAAATCCATTACACCCGAATAGTTCCGACCCTACTAATTGAACGTTTTGAAACATAAAATAAAATGTTTCATAAAAATTGCAACATTTATCAAATGTGCCTTCTAGTACATATAGTTTAATGTTAATGAAATAATGTTTTCTAAAACGCTTATTTTACAACCTGATTTTTTGATATAATTTACAATTTATTTAAACTTTTCTACTCTTAAGATAATAATATTTAACAATTTTAAAGATTAAAATCTTTAAGTTACGTAGTGCCACTCTTAAATGTAACAGGTCCAACTGCTTTATAACACTATTGAGACTTTTCATTACTATGACATAATATTTTGTAATATTTCTAAAATTAAAAATTCTAAATTATAATACAGTTTATAAAAACACTAATATTCTCAATCAATCAATATTAAAGGTATTACTTAAAAATTGAAATACATTGAAAAATTTGATGAATAAGAAGTGAGAAAAAAGGAGCATTCTCATAATTCAACCTATACGTGATCTGTAAACACTATACAGTCCGTACATAATAATATAATTGTCCGAGAAATACTATTTTTAAAAACGTTACGTGATAATCACTGATAATTTATTTCCTTATTCATCATCATAAAAATATAATGAACTGACATTAAATAGACCGAAATTAAATTATGTTTATATTATCGTACTATTCCTACTATATATGAACTATCTACTTGTTATTGCATAGATTGGATTGCGGTCATTACAATTTGCGGTACCTACTTATTTCAACTACATGCGTCAGTAGATGCAATAAACTGTTTAATACGAAGTAAACCTGCACATGAATGTGTTTTTGTTAGAATTAGAATATCTTACCATAAAGAATGAGTTCTTGCTGTATTTATTTATCTCCAGAAAAATAATATATTTAAAAATAATCAAAATATTTTTAAAAACAAACTTCAGCATTTCCTATGTAAAAATATACTATAACTCGGTTGTTAAAATTACTATTTTTGTAGATAAGTTTATGTTTTATTCAACAAAACTCTTAAATAAGTATGTCATAATAGCACCAGTCAGGTATCATTGTAGTTTCAGACAGTTTTTAAGGCCGCCGTGAAAATGATGAGAGACTTGAATAGTTCATTACGTAGCTTTTGCTGAACCGTAGATTAATAACAGCCTCGAAAAAAACTTCGATTGTCAAATATTTCAAAATTTAAACTGCAAGTCTTTTCACATCAGTTTTAAATGCTGCATTTTGAATTTAATTTTCTTTTACAAGCATTAATTTTATTTCAAATTACAAGTGATTTTTTTTTAACTTTAAATCAATGTATTGTTTATTATTTTACAATAATCATAAATTCTGTGTGCCTCGTACATGTCGTTAATATACAAGTTTATCACTACTACATTACATTACACTACATTAATCATGTGGAAGAATCATGGTGAAGGTAAAAATGAGCTCTAAGTCTCAAATATATCACGAAAAAGAAGTAAAAGAGCTGTGCGCTTTGCTGATGGATTTAATATATTTAATTTCATAATTTCCATCATCATGGTGTCGTTCGAGGCGACAAAGGGATCGGTATTCCGAAAGGTGGATAGCAGCGTCCTCTGCATAAGGAGATTGGTCGGATTTACAAGTTTATTTATAGGAATATATACAGAAATCAAGTCTTGATTATCTTAAGGTTTTCATATTGTTAATTAATACTTATCTCGATATACAAGAATGTTTTTATCATTCGTTGTTTTGTCAGATAGAATAATATCTGTGATCAGAATATACTCGTAAGAAGAAAATCTTTGGAAACTAATAAGCATTATTAATTGAAAACATTTTAATATAATTAACTGATACAAATATCAGCTCATTGTAAGTAATAAACAGCAGTATGCTAACAATTTATATAATTTATGACATAAGAATAACACTAAATCTAAATAATAAAATAGCATGATATTTCGAGGAATGCAAAGCATCCAGTAACATCAAGGTAATAACATCTAATTTCTGTGACAATACGAAATATCACACACTATTAAAGAAAATTTAAGTCTTTTGAATTACCTGTCAACAGGTAATTAATTGATCTTATCACAGACAAACAACATAAAATTTTTAATGTGTGACTATATATTTAAATTACTACAGAAATGTAATTTCTACGCAACAAATTATAAAAAATATTTAATGTCTACTAAGGTTTTACACAAATAAAAAAATAAAGTATCAGCTTTTATAATAAAAACATATATTATATTATTTAGTTCAATAAGAATCAGGCTATTTCTAATAAGGTTCTCATATACAAATTTTCTGAATTCCCCGGATGAAAGGGGTCAAGTTATGGATTCCTCAAATTTTACGATAAATAGAAATTGCAAAATTAATCGGCTTTTCTTAAAGCAATCTGTTATAATTCAAGTGTTTTTATGGTAGATATATAAATATCTTTACGTTTTCTGGTTTACTGCAATGTAAAATTAAAGTGAAATAATTAAACAGCCATAAATTAACAACAGCACAAATTTTATGATAGCCATTAATTAATCATAGACCTACTCTGTCTAATATTTCCAAGAGAAGTAAAGATTTATATTATTAACTTAATAGTATAAATCTTTACTAACACATGTTTCGCTTATCTATTGCCCTTTCTTTTATTAAAAACAGTGTATTCAATTCATTTACGGTAAATCTAAAAATGTCTAAGTATTTTTTTTTGTAAATTACAATATTCTATACGACTATAATAGTACCTTAACTTACTATCAATGGTTGCATTGACTATTAAACTTGATGACACCAATATTTTTAACAGAACATCAAAAATCACAAAATATTGTTTACATACCATATTTCATTGTTTTTGCATTTGTAATTTTACTTCATTTGCCAAAGCAAAGTTACACACAGATCTCACCCACGAAGTCAGTTGCACGTGACCCCAGCCAATAGATATTGTATGCATTGAAGTCCCCGAGGACTACATATTCGGCAGCAGTAGCAGGCAGTCTGAGAAAGCAGGTCATCAATCTACGCTTGTACGCTTCGCATGTCTACGCGCAGCCAGAGTACTAATAGTTATCTTCAATATTTTCCCTTATGAGCACAGATACCCCGGCGTGTGGTATAAAATGTTGTTTCAGTTTATACTCGGGGTGATAGGTACGCTGTGTCGCTAGGTTTAGATATCTGCATCAAAATCATTGGGTGTTGCAAAAGTCCACATTTATAGCCTAGCGAGTTGCCGCTGTTTGCAGATACGACCTGCAGTCCGAACAAAATCCGAGAATTATTCTGGTTTTCGGTCGGTCTTCCGGTTCCATGAGAGCAGGTACCCTTCTGGGATATACTTTTTCTAGCATATATTATGTTGATTATTTTATAGACCAGCAGCTTTTCCGTTTGAATTTAAAAAATAATGATAATATTCTATATGTCAATTTAAATTTAATACACTATAATGTAACATTATCAAATAAGAAAGCACATTTGAATCATCCTCTGCATCAAACCCATTCTAATGTTTTATGCAAAGATCAAGTGACAAAGTTTCGTTATTTGTAGAGATGAAAGAAGAAATTGTCCTTAAATTTCATTCTGAATTATTATTCATCAGATCTGATTTATTAATCAGATTAGCTTAAGAAAAAATAAAATTGTGGTACCTACTGTAACTGTATCGTTAGACACTTCATTATAATTTCACTAGAAAAGAAACATTCACTATACTGTTTAAATTGCGGCGTTAACATGTTATTTTATGCCAAAAGTTAGAAGCAGTGCTTAGAATATTACAATAAATTTAAACATTTTCACTGTAGTACCAAAAAGGAAACTTTGACGTGTTTAATGTTTATATATAACATAAATATTTTTTATATAAACTTTTTGTTAAGAAACCTTATATAGATTATAAAGTAGTTTTTTTTAATAATTTATTTGATATTTGTCAATTACTGCAGATAGTTATTCAAGGTTTTTTATTATATTGTACTTAAACTTACATAAAGCTACATCCAACACATTATTTTTATTATAAATTATAGAAATTCAATTCAATAACAACACTAAAAGAGAACTTTTTAAAGGTATAACAATTCAATTCTCATTATCAGCAGTCAAAGCGCTATCATTTAATTTTCACGCTTGTCTATCTGGCCTTTTTTTATCTGTCTTAAAAGCTTTTAATCTGCTTAATTTTGAGTGCTTACGATTAAGCTTTGTGTGCACAAGTGGTATGAAATGTGGTTCTACAAATATTTATTGAGTGACTATAAAAGTACGAATATGTGTAAATATATTTTATATTTTTTCTGGATTTGTATAGAAGATACAATTAAAATAATATTCACAAAAAAATATTCTTAAAATGCGTAGTAGATTATATTTTCCGATATTTTTTTTGGTCTAAAAGAAACTGTAAAATGTATTAATGTCAGCAGCGTTTCACAATAACGTAATATGGCAAAATGCTCTGAAAGTGTGATAGTCTATCGATAAAAGGTTTTATATTTTTAAAGGCGTAAGTGCGATATACGTAATTAATAGTATTAGTTTCGTAATCGCTCCTTTGAAATTTATTAGGTTGGTTTATTTATATTGTATAAGTGGTAATGGGATTATATATTTATTTATTCATTTATTTAGCTTCATGTCATATCCCTTGCGGGGTAGCCAAAGACGACGGAGCGCCAAACGCTACGGTCCCTGCATACCTCTTTCGCCTCGGCATAAGTTCATAAGAATGGGATTATATTAATTACGATTTCTTATTATTAGTGAAGCAATTATATCACAAAACAATTTATAACTTTATTTAAATGTTTGACCCATAATATATATATATATATATATATATATATATATATATATATATATATATATATATATATATATATTACTCAGAATATTATTACACCAATGTTGTTAACTTAAATATAATTTGTAGACATCTTAAGTTGCAAGACAAATAAAAATGGAGTTAAAAGATTTTGTATCACGACAGTGTAATAAATTTTCCTTTGTTTCTTTCTCGGAATACTTCCCTTTCTTTGCATACCTGTAAGGCGATATAAATTGCAAAATGTACATTTAAATCTACAATTCACAGCTAAAAACTTTAACTAAGAAGCTTTTCCAATCTAGTGCTTTTTTTTTTAAATAATTAATGACCTATATTTAACTTAAAGCCAAGACCTTTTGTCTATAATAAAAAAAATACTTTGAAACTACTATTACTGGTACTAGGATCTAATGTTAATTGAAAAAAAATGTCTTGGAATTAGAAAAAATTGGTTATGAAATAAGAAATAAAAAAAGAAAACAATATCCCTTATTTCTATAAAAAGTAAGCTTTGTTATTTAAAATAATGTCAATATTTGATTCCAATTATCTCCGACACAATACTTTATAAATGGTGTTGATAATCTATTCCTAATTTTTTGGTATGTGGGTTATATAATAATACAATTGTTTGTATAACTATTTATAACAATTATATTATTACTCTTTACCACATACCGGGTTAAATAGTTAATTCTAGTAAAATTATGTTATTTGTGTTAATGTTTATTATTATTCTAAGAATTTATTATACAAATAATTGGTACAATCGTTATTACCAATATATTAATATATTAAAGAGGTAAAAATTTATTGATTTGACGTTGTCAGAAGCTATCGTTGTGGTTTTAAATTATTATGTTTTACTCTTAAATATATTAAGCACAAGTTGTGTAAATTTTGGTTACTAAAAACATTTAGAAATTTATTATTGTACAATATAATTATTTTGTTGATATTAAAGTTATTTACATATGTCAAATCAAGATTATTATAAAGTGCCGGGAGCGACCGCTGGCGCTTGTGCAGCTATTAAATTTGGATAAATACGGCCTCGAGCCACCATTGGATAGGATGTTCCTACTTTTATTATTTATAATATTTTAATTTACGATATAACTTTGTATGTATTTAAATCTATTGAATAAAGTATTATGTACCTCAAACATTATAATATTATGAACATATTAAATGCGTTACTTGTTATTGGTTTCTTTTCAATATGTTCCAACTTTTGTACTTTTACTTAAAAGACAGTATAATATAGCTTGTTTAATATATATTATTCTTTAACATATTATTATTCTTTAACATACAAAACTATAAGCTAAGACTAGTAGTTTAATATAGTGGGTTAAAAATATAAAATAAATCTTTTCTATGTATAAGGTGTGTTACGCTTTGTTTTATAACAACAAAAAGATTTTCAATTTCTTGATATAATTTTTTGTAACCAACGCAGTGCTCTAAATTACCAAGCGTGTTATATTAACGTGTGTATTTATGTTATTGTACAAAAAGGTTGATGGGAAATAAATTTAATGTTTCACAGATACAATTCGGCATTTTACTAAATCTAGAAACCTGTTATATAGAGTGATTGTATGCTATTTATAAGGAACGGTGTATACGCATTATTGTCAAATAGTTATGACATTGCATCTCCCACAAAGAGGCTTTGTAGGATAACGGCAAGGACAAAGACTTATTGTTAGTAAAAGGGATCTGTGTACTCGTTCAGAATAGGTTTACATTCACCACCCCAGACTGATATGCAATAGATGATTATAAATTAACTAGTTCTTAATAAGTTCCGTATAAATTTTGAAGTTTGCTGTTTGTCGTAACTTTCTAAAAGTACAAACCACTATCTTTACCCGTGCGCTAAATTATTTTATAAGTGGTTGCCCACCAAGTTTATAATCTATTTCAACTCCTAACTATATAATACAGTTACTTTTGGCTTCTCTAGAACTTTCACATATGCAGTTATCTCGTAAACAGATTCTAAGGTTTATATTTATAGATATGTTCGAATGGGAAACTGAAAGGAAATATTTCATAAAAATTAAAAATATAGATTTTAATATTTAAGATAGATCGCTAAGAGGTGCTGGACGTTTGAGGTCTTTTCCTTTTAAATCTGTGCGTTCCATTTTTTCATAAAAGATAGACAAAGCACAGCCTATATATAGGTTTTTATTATAGAGCCAAATATCTTTATGTTACAACACTTCTAGATATATGCTAACCATATCATCTTGACATTTTGACGGCAGTCACCTTTTGTGGTAGTTCGATTTGCTGTTTCATAACAATTAGATGGCCACATAAATAAAGCCTACTAATTGTGAACATAGATTTTGAATACCAAATTTCATTCATAATGATGTATCAGAACAATTTATTCGAGCAGCCATGAAGGTTTTAAGCTTCAGTTTACTCTAAAGGATAAAATATCAGAAATGTGCGCACTGAAAAAGTTATTGCTGTTATAAGAAAGAAACAAATGAATCCAATAGGCATCGTGCTTAACAGTTGAATTTGCATTTACGAACATATAAAATTCATCTTATGTAACAATCAAAGCCGCACAACCGCTAGCCGTGGCGTATATTTAGTCAATGAGTTCAAAACAAATTTGCCGTTGATTCTAAATTTACAAGAACATTTTATTAAGTTATGAATATTAGTTTTGGTTTTAGGTATACGATTATGTCAATACGATAATTGCAGCATTGGACCAAAGAGGACCTAGATCCTGCATAAGTCATTGTTTTGTGAGCTTTATTAAAATCAATGGAAAACTTTTTTTTAATATGTTGACCTGAACTTAAGAGGTATTGTCCGTATCAACAATTAATTATGCCAACCCTAAAGGATAAAGTTAAGGGGTGGTGAATAAATAAATATACGATGACCAAAAAATTCACGTAATGGATCCGTGACTTAGCCTCTAAATCATGTGATTTAACACCATTGGAGTTTACGCCGATAAGCTCCAGACAATTTACACCTCGTAAGACAATAATAACCGCGTTGTCACTGATATTCGACCTCTATTGCTCTATTGCAAATGTGATCTAAAATTGAAATTCCTCCTAGCCAGCCCACTATATGCCGGTAATCATTTTTAAGTAAAATTGAGAATTATCATTCAAATAAAACACAAATCCATTAACCACGAAAGCTGTATTTTTTTTTTAAACATTATGTTTCTAAAAAATAGTTATATACATTTGCTTAATATTTATTCTACAGATTTGAACTCTTTTGAATTCAAAATTATTCTAATATTACACTAGTAACAAAATTAATTACTTTATTGAGAAATCTGTCATTAAATATTACCGTAATTAGATAAAAATTCTCTTCAATATTACTGTTAGTATTCATTTATACCTTTATGTAGTTACATACATATCTAATATCTAATTATTCTTAAAGATATAATCTGATAACAATTCTTTTTTTTATGTGAATCAAATTTTATTGAATTTCTTTACATTTGAAACTTTCGCAATACGATCTTAATAAAATATATTTTTAAGTACTAAGTAAGGTTTCGGTATTATTCTCGATATTGTAATGTTTTTAATAAACAACCGTCATTATGAAGACAACCATTGACTTCTCAAATTACGAAACTCGTTCGAGATTCTAATTCCTCTGAAACAGCGGCTCTAATTGGCTTATTGTAAACAGCTTTAAATCAATCAACTAATATAAATAAAACAAATCACTTCTTCAGATATTATTTAAAAATGTAAATATTTAATGCAATTCAATTATTCGACCGAGAATTGTTGGGAAGTTACAATAGAAATAAACTAAATTGTGTTTTGCCTGGACGTCATGCTACGACATCTTTTCGTTCATAAGCAAAAAGAGCGGAATATCGCGTATACATATTACTTTGTATTCCTTTAAAGTCCAGGAAAGTGAATTTACCTATTAAAGTAATTATTTTATCTTTTTAAATTGAAGGTTTTTTTTTTTGGAAAAAGCCCCAAAATGAAATTTTTAAACTAATATAGACTTTTGCAGTGAGACCACCAACTTAAACTAAAATTACTTACCAAGTTTAACTTATCAGTGATTCATCAGTAAGTCATATTTTCACTATATTTATCCCAAAAAGTCTTGTATATAGGTTTCAGTGGGTTTCGTTTCGTTATGTTATCTTTAGTATATGGATGCTCGAAGGGTGAGAGTCTTTAATGATTTATATTGAGTGCATGAAATCCAATGAATGTCAAGTGGATAGCTTAAAATGAAATAAAAATCGTACGTAGCCTTCAGAAATTATATCATATCTGTAGTGGTTGAATAGACTTCAGTTTTTAATTTTAAGATTTTTACTTTATTCAATTTTTTGCAAAGGTAATACTTATATACAGTTCAGCAAATGAACTATTGAAGTCTGGATTATTTTGAAGACTTGCTTACAAAAGTATTTTGAATTATAGATATTTATTTTCAAATAAAATTAACTTTGTTATCAGTATGTTAAAATGGTTAAAGTTTTATTACTACTGATGCTGGTTCAATTAAATACTTCATTATTTTATATAATTTTAAGTAAAATTAATGATAGAAAATGAAAAGAAATATATAATAATCCTCTACCTTACTTTTGTTTCCTTAACCTTTTATCGTAATTTACACTCTTTTTTGTTTTTTATACGTTCAGTATTCTGTTAATATTCTCAATGTTTTATGTTTCTCATATTTATGTCTCAATTTACAATGTTTTATTGGTTAATATTAATTATTGTTAGTTTTTTTTTTTATAATTATAAAATCAGTATTTTATAACCTATGAAAAGAAACATGTTATTCTGAACCTACATGAGGAGGCAGAACACAGTTCTGTCCTCGTATCTAAATTATTCAGTATGCAGGCGATAGTTTATGAATATCAAATATTTCTGATCTGTTGACATTCTTCTTGCTTAAATTAAATATTCTTTCATTTTATAATATGAGATATTAGTAGTTAATATTATAACTGATATTTTTAAAAGGAAACTGTCAATTACGTCGATTAGAGATTTAAAAAATTGTTTACTGAACTAGAGTTATTAATACGTATAGATAAATTTAACTTAATTTGTTAATCTAATACTAAACGTTTTGTTTTATTAACATATGAGAATTATCTTATTATCGAATATTAAAAGAAAAAAAATCAGTAAATTATGACTACTGTTATATTACAATATATGAAATTCTTTCTAAATGACTAAATTCTGGTTTTTCTGAGTCCTTCAGCAGACAGTTGAGCATGTACCACATACAAAATTAGTATGCACTCTCATTTGTCTGAAGCCTAATTAATAAAAATATTAATTTCAGTGGGCGAAAATCATTAAAACTTTATTTGGTATTCTAAAAATATATGGTAACATTAAAATTTTTCAATGAGAATGCCCTAACTGCCTTAAGAAGGAACAAAGTGTCAAATTCACATAAATCAAATCGCCATTACTTTTAGAATTATTACAGACTATCAACCTCTAGCCAAAAGAAGTGAATCTGGAAAGCTTACATTTATAACATCTTTTTCTTTTGTAAAGTATTCATCCGATACGAAAGTGTTATTTTAGAAAATTCCTGTCGAAGAAAATTGCCGCATGAAAAATAATATAAGACATAAAAAATTTTTAGCTGTAGCTCTGAAAGTTAACTTAGGACTACAATAAAAAAAGATAATACGTCTTTCATGATGTTTGGAGAATTCACGGAGAAATATTTATTAAAATAATAACATTTACTATACTATTATAAAAGTACTAATTAATAGGATTGTCTGCAGATAGAGTTCGAACAACGTTTTAAGAAGTGTGTTCAAGTTGTCTGAGCTAAAGAGCTGTTTTGGAATTTAAAATATATAAGTTAAATATAATTTAATGTTAAATATACGATGTTATTTTGGATTACACTGATTTGAAAAGTTCAAAAACTTCTTAGTCGAATTTTATTTTGAAGGTATATTAAAAATCAATTTAAATATTAATGAAAAATTAAATATATATATACATAACATTGCGGTGATATTGTGTTTAAAATCTATATGAAAACTTTTAAAGAAAAAACAAAATTAAACGTATTAAAAGTATATCAGATTTCGTAATAACCTTTGTTGTGTCATGAAAATGTTCCAGTTTTCATTCATGTCATAAATATACAGTAAACTTAGTTGTAACTTTATCCAATTAAAATTTATAACATGTGATATATTATAAAACATTGGTGATAAGATTTTCTTTTATTAATTTACCTTACTTTATCTTAGACTATTGAGGTAGGTACTTTTAACTTTTACCGTTTAAATTTAAATATTAAGAAATGTTCTTATATATATTACTCTTCGTAAATGACTTTTCCCGGGTATTAGACCTTTCTTTACATTTAAAAGAAAAATATATGTTATATATTTTTTTAATACTGTATCTACTCTGTAGATAGTCGTCGATTTTTTTATTGAATATTGGACTGTACTGCATTTTAATTTGTATGAAATGTTAGATGTGTTCCATTTCTTTTCAATGTGATTACATTGTTCCAAAATATAAATATTTTTAATGATCTTTTTATTGATCTACAAAATCGGACAGTAAGAGACTACACTGTATTTGTACTTAACCATTAATAAATTGCCAACAGGTAATTACAAAAGTGCACGCATAAGGTTTCAAAGATTTCAATTCGGTAAATAAAATAAAATTTTTAAATATCTGGTGATTTTCAAAATAAATATAATGCAATAAATTAATGGTGAAAGAAACTTTTTAAGAACATTTTTTTTATTAAATTGCCCTAAAAATCACCCCATTTACCAAACCATACCATACCATAACCCAATTTTAGGTCAATCAGTTATAGGTAAGTGATTTAAAATTCAGTTGCAAGATTACACCCGTATAAAAAACAAACATACATTACTAGTGGAATAAAAAATGTTATTCGGGAACTGGTGTAATGCATTAAACATATTATGGTACATTCAACGTTTAATCTTACCTCCAAAGCTCTATACTCGATCTTAACTTTCTTATTTCCTGGCTTTACTAATCAATATAGTACCAAAAATATTAAATCAGCTTCTAGAATTTTCCGTTAGCCGATACAGACAGTACCTGTATAGGCAGCCTTTTTTCATGTATGTGCTCGTATTTATAAATATTTTATCTTTTCAAAGCAAAATCTTACGAGCCTACCTTACCAATTCTAAATTTCTACACATTTTTCTATGATTCTATTCACGGCGAATGAAACTCACTAGCACTGGTAATAGGAAAAGTTACAAACGGCCTAAGTTTAATGACCCTTGACTTTACTGACTCTTATTTAAGTGCTTCTAGTAATTACTGTCATTATAATGAAAGACAATGCTCATGGGGTTTCTGTAAACTTTATTAAAATTTTAGAATGGTAAACAAAGATACGTAGGACATAATATACATAGGTACATTAAATTAAATTTAAAACATCATTTTATACATAAGCATTTATAGAAAGCACTACAATCATTCCAAATTGGAGTCGAGACATCGTTTGTATCGTCTAATTATAATTTACCACCATTGAACCCGAATATTTTAGACCTTACCAATTGAGGGTTTTGAATCATAAAATAATCATTATCAAATATGCCTTCTGGTATATATAGTTATTGTTAATGAAATTTTTTTTATACACTCTAATAATTTAATGTAAAAGCTTTATTTCAATTTTGTTATACCTGAAATAATAATAATCTTTAACCTTTAACCTTTAATTAAAAGGTTAAAGATTAAAAAGTTTAAAAGAACCTATCTTTAAGTTACACAGAACCACTCTTAATGTGATAGGTCCAACTGCTTTATAACATAACTAAGACTTTTCATAATTTAGACATTATTTTTTTTATTTTTTTTATTATTATTATCTGAATTATAATATACCTTAAAAAACTCTAATATTCTTTTTATAGACATCAGTTAAAATTTCATGAATAGTGCATAAATCAAGTAAAACGAAAATAAATTAAAGATATGTTAGAATATGAAATACATCGTTTTTTTGTGTGTTTATTAAATTTCCTTTAATATTATGTCTGTCTGTCAATGTATTATGGACATTGAAAAATTTGATGAATAAAAAAGTACTATGCACATAAGCATTCTCTAATTTCAGCCTATACAAGATCTGTACAGTCTGGATATAATTATATGATTGTCTGACAAATATTATTTTTAAAAACGTAAAGGGACAATCGCTGATAATTAATTTCCTTGTTCATCATAATAAAAATATAAACTATTGACAATAAAGAGATCGAAATTAAACTACGTTTATATTAAGATATTATTCCTATTATATATGAATTACCACAAGGTAGGTATTGGACAGATTGGATTGCGGTCATTACAATTTGCGATACCTACTTATTTCAACTACATGCCTCACTGGATGAAGTAAACTGTTTAATAGAAAGTAAATTTGAGATTACTTATATGAAATATATTTTTATTAGAATATCTTACCGTCATAACATTCTTGCATTATTATAATTATATTATAATTAAAATAAAATATATTACAATATAATATTCTTTTTATATAAATTTCTTGATAAGAAACCTTATATGTATTATGTAGTAGTGTTTTTTTTATATTTGTCAATTGCTGCAGATAGTTATTCAAGATTTTTTATTATATTGTAGTTACGCTTATATGAAGCTGCATCCAAAACATTTTTATTATAAACAATTCTACAAATATTTATTTAGTGACTATAAAAGTATGAAAATGTGTAAATATCTTTTAAATTTGTTCTGGATTTGTAAAGAAAATATATTTAAAATAATATCCACAAAAATTATTCTTGAAATGCGTAGTAGATTTTATTTTCCGATATTTTTTTTGCTCTAAGAGAAACTGTAAAATGTATTAATGTCACCAACGTTTCACAATAACGTAATATGGCAAAATACTCAAAGTGTGACAGTCTATCGATAAGAGGTTTCGTATTCTAAAAGGCATAAATACGATATATGTAATTAATAGTATTACTTACGTATTCGCTCCTTTGAAATTTATTGGGTTGGTTTATTTATATTGTATAACTGGTAATGGGATTATATTAATTACGATTTTTTATTATCAGTGAAGCAATTATATCACAAATCAATTGATAACTTTATTTAAATGTTTTAAACATTATATATATATATATATATATGTTAACATTTTATATATATATATATATATATATATATTACTTAGAATATTATTAAACCAATGTTGTTAACCTAAATATAATTTGTAGACATCTTAAGTTGCAAGACAAATAAAAATAGAGTTAAAAGATTTTGTATCACGACAGTGTAATAAATTTTCCTTTGTTTCTTTCTCGGAATACTTCCCTCTCTTTGCATACCTGTATGGCGATATAAATTGCAAAATGTACATTTAAATCTACAATTTACAGCTAAAAACTTTAACTCAGAAGCTTTTTCAGTGGATTCATCTAGTGGATTTATTTAAAATAATTAATTACCTATATTTAACTTAAAGCCAAGATCTTTTGTCTATAATAAAAAAAAAAGACTGAAATTACTATTACTG
Source organism: Melinaea menophilus ssp. n. AW-2005 (assembly GCA_918358695.1). Taxonomy (NCBI): domain Eukaryota; kingdom Metazoa; phylum Arthropoda; class Insecta; order Lepidoptera; family Nymphalidae; genus Melinaea; species Melinaea menophilus. The sequence goes on from OU911052.1 coordinate 1,347,243, forward strand.
CTACTAGAATCAGATGTAAATTGAAAAAAAAATGTCTTGGAATTTAAAAAAAATGTTTTGATATAATAAATAAAAAAAAACAGTATCCCTTATTTCTATAAAAAGTCAGATTTGTTATTTAAAATAATGTCAATATTGATTCCAATTATCTCCGACACAATACTCTATAAATGGTGTTGATAATTTATTACTCAGCAAACGACGCTTAGCTTGTATTATTACCTACATACTAAACTTTCACGATATCAGTTTTGGTATGTGGATAATATAATAATACAATTGTTTGTATAACTATTTATAAAGATTATATTATTACACTTTACCACATACCGGGGTAAATAGTAAATTCTAGTAAAATTATGTTATTTGTGTTAAAGTTTATTATTATTCTACGAATGTATTATACAAATAATTGGAACACTCGTTATTACCAATATATTATTATATTAAAGTGGTAAAAAGTTATTGATTTGACGTTGTCGCAAGCTATCGTTATACGAGTAGTTTTCAATTATTATGTTTTACACTTAAATATTAGGCACAGTTGTGTAAATTTTGGTTACTAAAAACATTTAGAAATTTATTATTGTACAAAATAATTATTTTGTTGGTATTAAAGTTATTTACATATGTAAAATCAAGATTATTTTAAAGTGCCGGGAGCGACCGCTGGCGCTTGTGCAACTATTAAATTTGTATAAATACGGCCTCGAGCCATTATTGGATAGGGTACTCCTATTTTTATTATTTATAAAATTTTAATTTATGTTATAACTTTGTATGTATTGAATAAAAAATTATGTACCTCAAACATTATAATATTATGAATATATTAAATGTGTTATTTGTTATGGTTTCTTTTCAATATGTTCCAACTTTTGTACTTTTACTTAATAGACAGCTTGTTTAAAAGATATTATTCTTTAACATATTTTATTTGAAGAGATTCATATAAACTAGCAAACGCAATTTATTAATTCAAAGCCACTAACAAAGACAAAACCAATGATCAAATATTAGTTAACAACACTATAAACTAATACTAGTAGTTTGATATACTGGGTTAAAAACATAAAATAAATCTTTTCTATGTATAACGTGTGTAATACGCATTATTTTATTACAACAAAAAGATTTTCAATTTCTTGATATAATTTTTTGTAACCAACGCAGTGCTCTAAATTACCAAGCATGTCATATTAATGTGTGTATTTATTTTATTATACAAAAAGGTTGATGGGAAATAAATTTAATGTTTCACAGATACAATTCGGCATTTTACTAAATCTAGAAACCTGTTATATAGAGTGATTGTATGCTATTTATAAGGAACGGTGTATACGTATTATTGTCGAATAGTTATGACATTGCATCTCTCTCAAAGAGGCTTTGTAGGATAACGGCAAGGACAAAGACTTATTGTTAGTAAAAGGGATCTGTGTACTCGTTCAGAATAGGTTTACATTCACCACCCCAGACTGATATGCAATAGATGATTATAAATTGACTAGTTCTTAATAAGTTCCGTATAAATTTTGAAGTTTGCTGTTTGTCGTAACTTTCTAAAAGTACAAACTACTATCTTTACCCGTGCGCTAAATTATATGTGGTTGCCCACCAAGTTTATAATCTATTTCAACTCCTAACTATATAATACAGTTACTTTTGGCTTCTCTAGAACTTTCACATATGCAGTTATCTCGTAAACAGATTCTAAGGTTTATATTTATAGATATGTTCGAAAGGGAAACTGAAAGGAAATATTTCATAAAAATTAAAAATATAGATTTTAATATTTAAGATAGATCGCTAAGAAATGCTGGACGGTTGAGGTCTTTTCCTTTTAAATCTGTGAGTTCCATTTTTTCATAAAAGATAGACAAAGCACAGCCTATATATAGGTTTTTATTATAGAGCCAAATATCTTTATGTTACAACACTTCTAGATATATGCTAACTATATCATCTTGACATTTTGATGGCAGTTACCTTTTGTGGTAGTTCGATTTGCTGTTTCATTAAAAACAGACGGCCACATAAATAAAGAATACTATTTGTGAACACAGATTTTGAGTACCAAATTTCATTTATAATGATATATCAGAACAATTTATTCGAGCAGCCATGAAGATTTTAAGCATCAGTTTACTACAAAGGATAAAATATCAGAAATTTTGTACACTGAAATAGATATTACTGTTATAAGGAAGAAACAAATGAATAAAATAGGCATCGTGCTCAACAGTTGAATTTGCATTTGCGAAAATACAAAATTCATCTTATGTAACAATCAAAGCAGCACAACCGCTAGCCGCGGCGTATATTTAGTCAATGAGTTCAAAACAAATTTGCCGTTGATTCTGAATTTACAAGAACATTTTATTAAGTTATGAATATTAGTTTTGGTTTTAGGTATACGATTATGTCAATACGCGAAATTGCAGCATTGGACCGAAGAGGACCTAGATCCTGCATAAGTCACTGTTTTGTGAGCTTTATTAAAATCAATGGAAAACTTTTTTTTTTAAATATGTTGGCCTGAACTTAAAGAGTTATTGTCCGTATCAACAATTAATGTGAATAAATAAATATACGATGACTGAAATTCACTGATATACGACCTCTATTGCTGCCAAATGTGATCTAAAATTGAAATTCCTGCTAGTCAGCTCGCTATATGTTGGTAATCATATTTAAGTAAAATTAAAAATTTACATTCAAATAAAACACAAATCCATTAACCACGAAAGCTGTGTTTTATTTTATTTAAAACATTATGTTTCTCAAAAATAGTTATATACATTTGCTTAATATTTATTCTATAGATTTGAACTCTTTTTAATTCAAAATTATTCTAATATTACTCTCGTAACAAAAAAATTTAATGATTCCATTTAATTTCTGTAAAATTTTCCATTACTCCTAATATTTTCGTATACTTTAAACCCTATTAATCTATTTCAAGGGACATTTAAGATATTTTATAACATAAGGTTTTTTCGCAATTGCAAAGATACCTATGATTTTTTTATGTATATTTTTTATAATACTGACTTGATTTGATTTCAAGTCTAGCTAGAACTAAATCTATAAAAAAAATAATCCATTAACATACAAACAAAGTACTAAAGTTTCGTAATAAAAAGCCGTTGTATTTAGCTGATGTCATAATTATTTCTGTTCTTAATTTTATCATTCAGTAGGTCATTTACATAGTGGAAAACGATAAAATTGGATATTCGGTTACATGTATTATTGGTTTTGGATTAGCTAAAACGCTTCAGGTAATCCTTGAAAGCCAACAAAGTTTGTTTATATCCAGATTGTATTTACATAATATTAGTGCTTTCATTGGCTTATAATTTAAAATATTTAATTCTGAGATACAGTATCAATTTAGAAAAACATTAACGAATCAAAGGACACGAAGAAAGAAAATCGAAGTGTTTCTTTTCTAGCTTCACGGTGCATGAAAAATATAACTGCCATATTATGTTCAATTCCCAGCCAGAGAGTCCAAGATAAAACAATAACTATAATATGGACTGCCGCATCATAAGTTGCGGTCAATTATCAGGGCTCCCTCCACCCATCATATATTTTGAGATCTTAACTTTTATTTGCCTTTATTTCTTTTTACGTTTCTCGCAAATAATTTCTTCTAAATTGACATTGATTTGTTGAAATTTACAGTTTTAAACGTGGATAATATAATATTAAATTCTAATTCTTCAAAATGTTAACTATTTTCTTATGTTGAAGTACATTGAATATTAAAATGTTTAATAAAGCATTATATCTAATGAAAAATCCTTAAGCAGAATATCTTAGAAAATATTATTTCAATACAATTATTAAGTCTGAAATAGCAAAAGAGCATTTTAAACTTTCAACTGTACATAAAAAGGTAGACAACATTAAAATACAAAGTTCTTAAAAGGAATCTCGACGAATAAATTTTTTTGCCCCTAATTGCTGGTAAGTTATTAAACTATAGTTTATTTCTATTGTCAGTTGTCAACAATTAAATAAATTTGTACATAGTTGCAAATTATATATATGTTTTAATATACTGTATTTTTAATTTTAAAAGATATACAACTAAAAAATCCGCATCACAAATAAACAATGATTTTAATTTTAAATTATCGAATAATAATAGTATTTTGAAAAGAAGCCTTATTGTTGTAGCCTTCATTATAATAAAGATGATTATATAAAAATCATGAGGAATATATCAAAAGCATCATGATTATATCAAAAACATAAGCACCCCCCCGAAGACATGTATGAAGAGGTTAATATCTGTGGCCGTAGCGTTTGGCGCTCCGTCGTCTCTGGCTACCCCGCAAGGGATATGGCGTGAAGCTAAATAAATAATAATAAATAAATATAAAAATCATACATTTTATCAAGGCAGGTAACACCGTAGGCCAGTTACCAAACTGATGAGGTGGTATTCCAGAGGTTGCAGAATTCTCGACCGTATTAATGAAATCGTCACTACACTTTATTAGATATATATATATATATATATAAGTCATGTTATGCCATCATATATATATATAAATTCAAATTCAAATTCAAAATATCTTTATTCAAGTAGGCATTTACACGCACTTTTGAATCGTCAATTACTACAACACAAGAAAGGTTAGTGTAGTCAGTCCGTAAGTAAGCTACCACCGACTCGGAGTGCTGCTCTGTTGAGAAGAGCCGGCAGGAAACTCAACAGATGCTCTTTTCAAAAGAAATATAACAATAGGTGATGTACATTATAATATAAATCCTGCAAATGATTCAACTACTTAAGTTCCACATATTTCGATCCACTAAAAACTCTTGAACGTTATAATAAGCTTTATTTAACAATAAACTTTTGATTTTAGATTTAAAATTAAGAAATGGAAGGTCTAAGATATCTTGCGGAACTTTATTATATATGCGTATACTTAAACCCATGAAGGATTTATTAACTTATACTTGTAAATCGTTTTAAACATATTAAACGTTTACTTCGAAAACGCAAAATACGATCGGTAAACAAAAATATTTAAATATCAAGCCTACGTAAAAAAATTATCTTGTTTTCTTTTTCGAAAACAAAAACTATATGGGATTTTTTATTAAAAAAAATATATGTATGGTTCTTGTTCTGATGTAAAACAAAAATTAAATTAACTTTTTAAAAGTGACAGCTTATGGATATGATAAAGCCCACGATTCTTATGAAGTAGGTGTTAGTCTGGAAAAAAATTACAGAAAAAAAAATAGTTTAAAGATGGATTTAATGAGTCAACTACGAATTGAGGTTTTAAAAAATTGCGCTTGTTTTACTCGTATAGTAAAAAGAAACCTGGTTTTAAAATATTTTTAAACAATTATTGTGTAAAAACGAGAGTTTATAAATCTACCTCCATTATAAAAGTATAAAAAAGTTATTTTTACTTATCGTCTTCCATATTTATTTATTTCACAAATCATCTATCTATATTTTGTTTAATAAATTTAAAAAAAAAGAGCGAATTCTATCCATCATCGATTTCAAATTACGACATTTTCTTTTATTTTTCTTAATATAATGTTATTTCCATACGAACTAGTATACTTTCAGCTATAAAATAAATCACAATAAAATCCGACCATTTTGCCTTACGTCATAAAACATATCATGAATTTTGGGTTATGCGACCTTTATTACAGAAAAAATACATAATTTTTCATGCACACTGTACTAATTATGGTCTAATTAGTACGTTGTTATTCTGACTTTTTTTTATAAAAAAAACTTTTAACTTCACTCCTTTATAAATATCATCAAATAGATATGATGTTTTGTAAAAAAGTATTAGTGACGCCATGGCATTGGAAGAATAAGGAAAATAAGTGTGAGGACAATTATATTCTAATAATAATATTGCTTTTACTACATACTTTTTTTTATCGTAAATGCAATTATGTAAATAGACAAAAAGCAACATACAAAATAAAACTGCTATATTTGTTTGATTATATCTCTTTAAATTTTACTTTCTTTAACATATTATAATAAAAAAATTAAGTACTTTATAACAAATAAATCACATACATACACTACATTAATTTTTTGCGTTTTAATTAAAATATATTTGATACTTGTTATGAAATAATTTAAAATACTTACAAGAAAAAGAAAGTCATAATAGATAAAAAAAATTATTAATTTTTAAAGTAAATTTTCTAAATAGAGATTTAATGTGAAAGATTTATTAATGACAAAAAAAACACTTTTATTACTGCCCATAGCAATAACTTTAAATGTTGTAAATATTCACAAAGACTAATCTTTACAACAACAGTATCCGAAGACGTAAATCAATGACATCGAACTTCAAAGACCAATAACGAACTGTTAAAGTAATCCACTCCAACAAGCAATAGTCGTCCTAATTCATAAAATATACGTTTAAATTAAAACACTTTAATCTGTACAATATGTGTATCTAAACACCTGAATAGATTGCGATACAATTTAGTAATTTTATGTTAACTCTTCAGTAATTAATATGAAATCAAATAATACCAATTAAAATAAAATACAATTTATTTAAAATTCAGGTTCAGTAATTCTTATATTAAATCTTTGTCTGGTCAGTGTGACCCCGTTGTTTACGCTAGACACAACAGAGGATATCAACTCGTAAGTGCCACTGAAATTTGGATTAACATTTCTAAATTCAATAGAACAGCTAGTGAAAGGTTGTACTGCAGTATTAAAAGATATATTCGCATCTGGAAGACTATTTTGTGGATAGGCTTCAAACATTCTTCCATTTGGGTAGGTAATGTGGCAGGTACTTAATGTATCAAATATCGGCTTTGGGATGGTGATAGATGACCCAATCAGAACATGTCTAATAATATGGACATCCCTGTCTTCTAATCTGACTTCAGTCAAACCATACCCTGTAAATAATTTTTAAATTTTAAAAAACTTACTGCGTTTCTAATGGAAAACCAATAAATAACCCATGAAATCAAATTTAAGTTACACAAGCTTATATTAAGTATAGTTAATAGAAGTATAATTGTCTATTAGACATCAGCAGAAAAATGGAAATTCTATACTAATATTTAAAATATACTTAATTATAATATTATATACTTAATTCATATTATATTGAAATAAAAAAATATTTGCTGTTTTTAATATGTACCAAAATTATAATGAAGACTACAAACCTTGGTAAGCACAAAATGCCAATACTATAAACAAAGTTTTTACAACCATCTTTAAGACTGAACGAAACAGAACTATTCAAACTTTAATGACCTTCCTTATATTAAGGAGTGATCTCCGATATGAGGATTTTGATATAATGTAATCTTATCACCAAAGATAATCAAGTATTTAACATTTCTTCCAGAAAAAGTAGTACAACTAAATGTATATTTGGTATAAGACTTCTTAAAGGTATTGCAATAAAGTAATACTAAGTGGTGAATTAAATAAAGAAATGTAATATGTAAAAAAAATTAAATAATATATACGTAATTGCCCGCTTTACCAGAAAATATGTGAAATATTAAAAGCAATTAAGTTATCTCCGATCAATTACGTATCTCTGATCACATATTATGGATAAAAGCGATATTTAAAATTATCGTTTGGTACTCAATTACTCATAAAAGATGGAAAAGATTTAAAGACAGATTAACTAATAACTCAATTATTTAGTTTTTTTAAACTTTCCCTACGTTTGTTACGAAAATTACTTTTTTAAATATATTAATATTTCATAAACGACACTAAATTATTGATTCCTTACACAATAGACCCATTTAAGTTAAGTAAAGACTTATTACTTAGTAATCTTCTCTTAATAAAAATTGTCTATAAAAATTGACAATGTAGGTAATATATTTTCCAAAGTTCTAAGTATATTTTGTAAATTTATTACTTAATAACCGTACTTCCAAAGATTTAATTTCATTTAAAATCTTAATTGTTTTATTCATATCGAATCACAATACTAATAGACTTATTCTGAATAATTTTGTAATGTATTGTATTACATGACAAACACAATTGAATACATTTTACTTACTTCATTGCCAAATTTAAACCGATGTCAAGTGTCAATAGCATTCTTTATCAAATATACGTAATGGAATACATATCTTATCTATTTAATCTAAATAAGGCCAAGTACGAGTTACATAGACTCCAAAGAGGGCTTATATAGCTGCGCCATTTATAGTGACTAAAGTAAGTATTTTTCATATATGCATGATGTTGGTTTTAAATAATTTATATTATTTACAAATAAATACTTATTGTTTTTAGAACGTATTGGATATATTTTAAACTACATATTAAAATCTGGTTGTCTTTCTGTTTAGCTTTCTTCACAACGTCTAAACGTCTTTCAGAGGATAAATGAACCACTGAACGAATTTCATAGCTGGCCTAATATTTATTTCAGTAATAAAAAAAACTATCCGACAACTGCAACTGAACCTTCAAAATAACCAAAGTCCTCGCCACACAATTATATTATATAGTATTAATAGAACAATATTCATAAGCATTATATGGTTACAATTTTAGTTTAAAAAATATTATATATTTAGTTTGTGTTATTGACAATTTAATTTTCGATTACATTTTAATAAACTAAAGCAAAGATCAGATAACAACTCGAAAACTGATAATGCAAAAACGTTATTTATCGTTCGATTTGTATCTATTTACTTATCAAATATGATAATAATTTTTTTGTGGAATTAAGTGATAACCATGCTACTTATTTTAGAATGAGGCTGTATGTTTAGTTACAATTTTTGTACTGTCTGGCTCGACCAAAGTAATACCCACTCTCTCACAGAAGATTGGTGTAAAATATGTTCCAATAGAGTATGTTTTTTTATTCCTGATATCCATCGCTCTCCTTTCCTCTCAATTTGTTGAAACCGTCAAACGACTGCAACTTTCTAACATTTGCAGAAGTTTATAAGCGATGGTACCACCATCGTATCATCAGGAATACCAACGGCTCGTTTAATACCCAATTACTTTATGTTACTTAATTTTGGTTCATATGAAAAGTAGTATTAAACTTAATTAACATTTATTTTTAAAATATTTTGTATAAATAATATTAATTATATTTTAATAGTATTGTTATTGAAATGTTTCAGATACAATTCCAACTAATGTATAAAGTAGTCAGTAATAGTTTAATGTATTAAAATAATTTGCCAATAAGCATTATAAAGTGTTTCGATAATAATTGTATAAATCGGGTTTGTCCAACCACATTAGAAAGCCTATTGTTGTAATTACAAAATCATTTTGTTCCATAAATAAATAACATTAAATCAGTATTTAATAATGTATGATCTAAATAAAGTAAAAGTTTGGTTCATGGACCAAAACGGACAGATACAATGTTTTCTTGAATTAAGTATTACTTTTTACTAAAACATTACTATCAAGTAATTTTATTATTTAAGAATAAAAATCTTTTTCTGAAAAGAAATGTCCAATATGTATATAAGAAGCTATGTCATTCTTAACTTATCCTATAATAATAAAACTTACATTATTTTTATTATTGTCACAAGTAAGATAAAAAATTAATATCAAAACGTTTAATATTCTCGAAGGAATATTTGTAAAGCTAATTCTTTTTTTATGATTTTTTTTATTATCTTCATCGAACAGACTCCGTTAAAAAAATAAATAAGAATATTCATTATTTTATGTTTATAACTTAATTATCAATAATCATGTTATTATGTTTACTTAGTATGCAACTAACAATACGAGCAAGACTTAACTGGAACCTCGGTTCTAAAAGTTATCTTGTCATGTCATTGATAATTTTACCTAATGCAAAACTATATAACTCTGATTTTATGAGCCGTAACAAAGCGTCTTTCTATTAGTAAAATGTCGCATGCTTACGACATTCAGATGCAACATGAACCAGATTTCAAATTACATTTCAAGACAATTAACTATAACAACCGCATCTAATTCGGTGTTGTGGTTATTACCTGATGTGCTAACATACTTACAGACTAAAAAACTAAAATTCTCAAGATACCATACAAGTTATATAACACTCTAAATTTGAAACTTTCATATTAAATTAAAAAAAGAATATTAGGGATACAATTAAGTATAAAATCAAATAAGTTTATATAAATTCGAATGGATTTCTGCAACTTGTATAAGACGAGCCTTAATAACATTTAAAAATTCAAAGTTAATTTTATCCTGATTAAAACTTAATCTGATTATAAGACGTATATCGCCGGTCAATTTCCGTTTCTCTGCATCAACAACCATGATTAAATTTCGGTAAAGCCTTTAAATTAATCAATTATATAAAATAAATACCTATAGTACACTTGTAAATAATGTGTGTTTGATAAAAACTATTAATTACACAGGCACACAAAAAAAAAAAAACGTCATGAACCAGAGGGGAGACCCCATTATTCCTAGGTTTTTGGGATCGCTGAAACCGAATATGACAATAAAAACTAATTTTAAATGCCAGATTTCCCGCTAGCACCCCCTTACTACCTCTTAAGGGGTGAAAATTGAAATTGTTGTAAAAAATCAAGATAGATGTGTCTCTCTACGTTTTTTGGGATGCTGAAACCGAAAATGATAACTAAAAATAAATTCATGACCACTATCACCCCCTACCATCCCTTACAGGGGGTGAAAATTTAATTTTTTTCTATAAAATCAAGACAGATGTGTATTTCTACGATTTTTGGTATAATGAAACCGAAAATGACAACCAAAAGTGAATTTGATACCTCTTTTACTCAATACCACCCCCTAACTACCCCTAACGGGGGGGAGGGGGTGGGGTAGTTTCAATTTTGTATAAAATCAAGATTTTTGAAGAAATTTTGACGATTTACAATAAATGACATGTTTATCAAACTAGTTTGAAGTTACTCTTAGCTCTTATATTAGAAATTCAAATGCTTTATCGATCAGAAAGAAGTATCTGATATATATTCATGATTTAATTCTATTCTTAGCGTAACCCAGGAACAACGGCGTGGACGTAGTAGATTTCTGTTCCCTTTTGGAGTGCTGGATTAAAGTGAGTCCCCTTGCCTCTCACTATCCGGGGTGCTGAATTAAAGTGAGTCCCCTTGCCTCTCACTATTCAGCGTCTACCCTACCCTACCCTCTACCCTGATAGCGCTGTTCCATTGTCTTAAGATCCTGTCTGATGGAACCTTTCACCTTGCTCCTCACTATAGTCTCCTAAATTGGCCGAAAAATAGTAACCTTTCTATTTCGGAGAGATAGAATTAGGTTCAGCATCTTTTAAGCGTTTTACAAGACTGCCGGATGGATAACAGTATAAATAGAATTAAATAGAAAGCAAAAAAAAACAAAAATGAAACAACTTGTTAAGAATAGGACAAAAATCATGATTCAGTCTTAGTATCATAATAACAAATATATGCATACAATAAGGTTACCATATACTTTATAATCATTTTTTCTCTCAGCATCTTGAAAAACATAGAAATTCACATATTTTCGGTTCCAGCATCCTAAAAAACGTAGAAATACACATCTATCTTGATTTTATAGAAAAATTGAAATGTTCACCCCCTTTAAGGGGTAGTAAGGGGGTGATAGAGGTCATAAATTTATTTTTAGTTATCATTTTCGGTTTCAGCATCCCAAGAAACGTAGAAATACACATCTGTCTTGATTTTATAGAAAAAAATGAAATTTTCACCCCCTGTAAGGGATGGTAGGGGGTGATAGTGGTCATGAATTTATTTTTAGTTATCATTTTCGGTTTCAGCATCCCAAAAAACGTAGAGAGACACATCTATCTTGATTTTTTACAACAATTTCAATTTTCACCCCTTAAGAGGTAGTAAGGGGGTGCTAGCGGGAAAACTGGCATTTAAAATTAGTTTTTATTGTCATATTCGGTTTCAGCGATCCCAAAAACCTAGGAATAATGGGGTCTTCCCTCTGGTTCATGACGTTTTTTTTTTTTTTGTGTGCCTGTGTTATTTACTGTGTTAAAATTTAAACTTCTGCATTTAAATGTTCTTGTAAGAAATGCTATTCAATTTAGTTTATTTAATAATCAAAAATCATATTCTGAGTTTTTAGAACTACATTATAAGCTTTAACATATAATTTTATGATAATTTCACTTACCATTATAATCCAATTAACATAAAAGTGTTCATCTGAATGGACCATCATAATGACTGCATTCGGTCCATTGGCGTGTTCGTAACAACTGAACCACAAAAATTGTAATGAAATTAAAAGCCTAGAATTAACGTATGTAACACCAGCAATAACTTAAGCGGATAACATTATTTTAATTTTATACGATATTAAAATAAATGAAATGGTTTAAAGTGTAAGAAATTTTACAAACATATTTTAATAATGTATTCAACGTAGATAAAAAGTATTTCGTGAAATTATACCCTTTTTATTAAATTTGGGTTAAATAATATGTTTTGAAGTATTTATTAAGTATTTATTAAGTGGCTGAAATTTGATCATAATTCTTTTTTTTGAAGTTTTTGAATAAATACACCTTTATAATCATTTATCTTTTTTGACTGTTTATCTGTTATGTCAGGGTAAAAATCCTTCCCAATTTTTGCAGTATTTGGTTCACGTGTTAATATAATGATAATAACAAGATGGCTGTAGTACCGTTATTTCTTCTTTTAAAACAGAAATAGGAATCGATTATTTGAGGTTCAATTGAATAACCTAATACACTATTCCCACGAGAATTATAACTACCACTTAAAGCAATATAGTCTTGAAATTGTATGTACATTATTGAATACGTAATACCACAATTAAATACTACTGGAAGTTAACCTAACAAGTCAACAAAGTTAAAACAGCGCAGTAATTTATTTCAGGAGTAAGCGAGCTTTATATAACATGCATTTTGCCACTTGAGACTAACATTTTGCGTCATAAAATATGTTATTATATTTCACTGGCGGTATTTGCTTGACTATAGCTGCTAGAAAATATTAATGTTTACTTTAATGTTTTTTTATATTCGTGTTAAATGAACATAAACTAATTTTTTTTATTACGTGTTTTATATTATTAATTTATTTACTAACACTTAATTAAATAAAATTAATGAGATTTAACAAACGCCTTCAGAACCTGTCAATAGCCGCCAAATAAATGAATAACAACTGAACATTTACTGTCCTTTAGGAATCGTTTTCATCCAGGCGTAAAGATAGCAAGTGGACACTCAGATTACAAGAGACCGTTTGTCTGAGTTTGTCAAATGATCTCCTGTCAGTTTGTCGGCCGAAAACCATTTCGTTCTTTTACCTTCCATTCACGACCAGTCGCGTTAGTCAATGAAGAAGGCTTCACTTTACATGCTGTTACAGAGTAGTGAAAGCTAGATGCTAACATAATTTTAAATTTGCTAATAAAATTCGTAGATAAAAGATAGAATTAAATATAATGGTTTTAATTTAAATAATTAATGAATGTAAACGAATAACATTTATTCTAATCTTCATTAATTTTATTGAGATATTCAAACTCAAAAAAAAATTGTTAAAATTTTTATCTATAGTGCCATTAATTGTACCGAGACAAAAAAGAAAAAATCGTTAATATCTCTTTTAAAAAATTTAAAATGCAATTAATAAAAAATTATATATATTATTATAAAATATTACTACTACACGTATTTTTTAAAGTGTTAAAATATATCACATGAAAAATATCGTAGAAATAAAAAACAAACAGTCATTGAATTATTATAAAAAACAAAATAGTTATATAACAACAAGTCAGTGGTGCTTTTAAGATTATATTACATTCACAAAATTCAAACAACATTCCAATACTGAATCACAAACAACCATAACATATTTCCTTTTGTAAGAACAATTAAAATAATAATTCTAACTGTCTCTGTAATTATCTGCTCTACGAGTTGTAGCGCGTTATTGTATTCTCGACGCAGGTTCGGATAAGGGGCTTGGAAATTGTTTTACGTGACACGTTATAACGAACGGAGAGCTCTCTGTACGCGTTTTGAATTACTAAGATTTCCCTTTGAAGGCTGTCGTCATTTAATTTAATATCACAACGGATTCTCAAGTAAATAATCTTTTGCTCTTTGATTTTGTTTATTGTTCTGCAAATTTGTTCGGAAGTATTGTTAATGGAAATTGTTGGTAAACTAAATATTTATGCCAAAATCGTTAACGTAGGAGTTTTGGCGATTGTATAAAATAATAAAATCAAAATTGAAATATAACTTAATGTGACAAAACGTGATTTATTACAAGAAATAACAGAAAAAGTTAATGCAGTCGTAAATAAAGAACGGAGTGCAATTATGGCATAAAGTTAGGCAATTTGTTTCAAAAATGGAACAAGCAATTTTGGCGGTGCCGAGTTTACTGGTACATTTTTATTCATTAGGAAGACAAATGCTATAATTACATGGAAAAGAAACAAATATCAGACATAATAGTAATAAATTGCATGATGTCGCTTCTTTAGTCAATTCTCAAAATTAATCCAATGTGATATGTTTAAACAGTTCCATATATTGTATAGTAATACTGCCAATATGCTGGATAATACCACAGAAAACTACAGATGGGTCCTTCATTTATCGGCTAGAGATATTGAGATTATATATAATGTTTCCAAAGTCCGTTAATTTAATTCAGTAACCTTTGAAACGTCATATTTATTTCAATTGAGTTAATGAAAGTAGTCTTTACTGGTATGATACCTAATTCTTGTAAATCTTTTTCTTCTCTTATTTTAATAACATATACTTTAAACAAATACTTTGTACTTTTCTTACTTTTAGATAATATTTAATCATTAAATAAATAATATTATATTTCCAGAGGCCAACTTCGATACGTCGTTTAAATTATGTATTATATTTATATATATAATATCATAACTGCAATGTCATAACGACACGGCGAGCTGCAAAGCTCGGTGTAATTAAAATTTAATGTGATCCTGTTTAGTACATTTATGGAAGCGGTTAACTAAGGGTTTTTGAAGTGTTTAACCGTTATAAATATAAATTATTTATCTCAATTAATTTAACCATAAGAATTTACTGAATATATATATATATATTTTATTTGTCTAGAATTTGTTAAAAAGTTAAGATTTAAATGAAATATATTTTAAGTAATTAGGAAAAACTTTGGACCCCTTTTTACGAAAATTACGAACATGGAGAAGTATAATATTTTGCACAGTTATACTTTATATGAAAAAGTGCAGAAACACATTATTTTTATAAATAATTCATTTGAAATACATTGAATTAAAATACAGTACACACATTATTTATTATGCGTTTTACAAACAATTCCATTTAAAGATTAACTGTTTACGTTAATACTGTCAACAACAAATATATAATTTGACATAGTTGATTGTCACTCAGCATAACAGAATACATTTTTAATAAATACAATGTGACTATAGGTTGTTTCACTTCGAAACAAAATATAATAATAGTATTATAAATGCTTTAATGTTTATTAACATTCTCTGAATAATGGTCGAATTTCATCCACTTGACGACTACTAGTAATTAATTAATCCATCAATACTAAAGTTATGCAAAAACACTACTTAACTCGATTAGGGCTGTCAAATCGTTAGCAATCTATCAAAGTGTCGAGTATGTAGCCACATTGTCTTGGGCCTAAGAAGTTTGTGGGATTTCAAGCGGTCTTGATATGTCTATATGTGAAATATACGGAATCCTAATTCACACTTCTATATATTTTTAACATGTAAATTGATTCATCAATCACGAAATAATAAAATAATACAACAATATTGATTATAAAATACATCTGAGGGTACGTGAATATATAGTTTTTAGTTTTTTAATGTTAATGTGTACAACAATATGTGGTATAATAATAAGATATTTAATTCAAGATTCAAGAGTTTTAATTACCTTTCCCTTTACTTATATTATGTTGAAAGTAGTCTATAAATATTAATTAAGATACACTAACGCACTGTGTATCCGTGTGTTTCACAGTTCGATGTTTGAAGTTATATGCTTAAAGCTTTGTTGTTGTTTCTAATGCTTACCTCCTAAGCCTCGTTAATCTTCATAAGATAAATTAACGTATATACAGCGTGCCTAATTATAATATACGAGTGTCGTAAGATGATAACAATGATAACATGATTATCATTATGGTATTTGATATACATTCAATAAGCTAAAAGGTTTCACCTATTAAGTTATTATCGAGTAGCAGTAACGACTTTCTGTAGAAGTCACATCCATTGTTCGCACAATGCTTTGCTTTTTTAATAGAGGCAGGACTCAAAGTTGCACCTTCTGTGATAATCCCTCTCAGAGGTTGCAAAGTCTTACTCGATCGATCTTACTTTTTTCGATGTTTATTAAAAATAAAAATAAACCTAATAATAGCAAAATAAATTTATGAAAAAAATTTAAACCACGTTTATCTTGCTGGATACGAAAACGTATTCAATTTCCGCAAATGAAACAAAATATTTTTGTGACGAAAGCATTTTATTGTCAGTTTTTGACGGGTTGGTGGGTGGGGAAAATCGTTAGGGTCATATTATTATAATCCGCCGACCCGTGAAATAGCGTGATGTTGAAATGTTCATAATGCTTGTTTTACATTTTATAATATATTTTTTTAGGTTAACACTTATGTGAAGAAGCAATTAATTAAAAAATATATAGGAATCTATTATATTAAAAATGTATGATTTTGGTAAGGTTAATATCATATTAAATGTAATGCTTTATTGTTTTTTTAAGCATTAATGATATCATGAAGGTACACATTATGTTTATTTTATCGTTTATCCTTTGTTTGTTTGTTTGTTTGAATTCTTTTGACTAGGTATTTATCTTATTTGGCACAATATATTGTTTATGTTAATTTAATGTAACACTCTCTCTGTGTCTCTCTTTTTCTATTGAATACATTATATATACACCTTAGTTAATAGTTCTGTCTCAGTCTACAGTATGTTCTTACGTAATAGGTATGTTTTATCTACGGCTTCTGCCTTTTTCTTAATAACCCATAACATAATATTGTTTTTAAATATATGAATAATGTAACTAGAAAGATTAAGGTAGCGGCATTCCATTACAAAGATTTGTTTCAAAATATAAATATAAAATCACTAAGTATTAATTAGCTCTTGCAAAATAAATTAATTATAAATTATTTCTGTTTCCTGTTATGAGATAAAGACGGTTCACGGAGAATTTAACCACTTGCCTGCCGGTTTATTTTAAATTGGAAACTGAAAGTACATATGAATCGGACCAATTAGCTGGCGTATGAGTGTTGGGAGCCTTTTGTAACAGTAAAAACCACGTTCAGTAATGTTTTGGGACGTGGAGGTTTTATTTACAAGTAATAAAAAGTAAGCGTTAAGTTTATTATATATTATGATATATAATATAATATAATCTATGGATTATAATCTATAATCTATGTAATATAATCTATGGATTATATTGCATTAAAGATAATAACGAACCATATTTTATATTGTTTCTGCATATTTGCCAACCCTGTCTATTGTAGGTAGTGAGCGTGTGCCAAAATCTAAACAGATTTGCAGTGTACATTTGCCAAACTAATGAGCTGTAAATAGACGGATTAGCCATCAACCTACCTGATAGTAATTTATGGTCTCAGGATGAGGCTGTGTTAAATATTTGCGGGCAGTGGTTAATAATACTATAAAATTATAATTTATATGGATATGTAGGCATTAAAATTTTGAACAAGTACGTAAATGGGTTTTTAAAAGTCTGAATCTTATTGTCTTAACTTTTAATTTTAAGTTTTGTAATCAAAAATATGTGCCTTAATACAATTTGCTACATTAACAACCATTTGGTCCTTAAAATCAATCTTAATGTGTTTATTTTCAATAATATAATAAATTAACATATTACCTTAATAAGCTTTTGCTGTATATTTTATTCATTCACTTTATTTCAACTTCAATCTTAGTAATTTTTTTGTTTGGTTTTATAGTTCTTTAGCGTGGCCATTCTGAAATTCTGTTTTAATATATATTACAAATTTTAACAAATGATATGAATCACGATTAAAATTCCATATCATTTTGGTTAATAAAACAAGATAATAATTTAATACACTTATCCACCCTCAAAGTCCATAAAATAATACAACTATCTAAATAGAAACAAACTAAAAAAAATATTCGTTACTAAAACAATGTTATAATTGTGTTATTTTTTTTATAATTATTCAATCAATTTTATAATAAATAAATTACGGTTTGCGGTGAACTCCAATAAATGAAAACCGCAACTCTATTACACCGTTATAATCAATACAGCTTATTTTAGCATCTCCGCAATAAATATCCAGCAAGTATTCGTTGGTAAATCATTAATTCAAACCTCATCGAAATGCAGGTTAAATATTTAAAGTTTTAAACCTTTTTTTTTGTTTCGTAGTATAATAAATGTTTTAATTAGGTAATCATATTTCTGAAACATTTGAATTACGCAAATTAATTGTCTGACCAGCGGTGGATTAATTATCAATTATTTATAGAGACAACATTGCAGATAAATTTCCCTCAGAATTACAGAGGAATACATATTTTGAAAATAATAATATCACATTTATTTCAACTCCATTTATATTTACGATTAACATTTTTAATCATGTTGTGGGGTCAGTAGTTCTTATTTTCTTTTCAAGATATATGAATAGGAGTGACTAGTGAATACAGAGTCTCTATTGAGACAATTTTTTTCTTCAGATATAATAATACTATCTAATTCATAAAATATAAGTAGAGTATAACCCTGTTATATGTGTACTTACTGTATGACCTATATATTATTATAGCATTAAATGAAGGATTTTTTTTATAACTATTTTAATCCCATTATAAATGTTAATACAAAAGTAAAATGAAAGAGAACACATTTCATTAGCCGGTATATTTAAAATTTATCTCATCTGCTCGTTTTGACCACTACTTAGGGTATAAGTGTTTCCTGAAGAGCGTATTTAATGTAAATAATTTGAGTACGAGGATGACCCTTTAATTATAATCAGATTAGGGCGGCCCTGGTTAACCGTAGTTTAGGATAATTACTTTATAGCCACTACTGTAATTGGGCGGTATCTTTAAAATCTTGGTAATAAAATTAAAGTCGGCTTAGGGATTTTAATTAATATATACACCACAAATCTCTTGATTAAATATGTAAAAGAAACTCTGTACAATGAAGGCCAAATATTTATATGTCAGTATAACAATTAATTAAAATACTTATGTTCTATTACTGAATAAATAAAAATAAAATTATCGTTTTCCATAATATAAAGAAATATATTTATTTATTTTATGTATTTTATTTTATTTCATACATTTATATTATAAGTAGGGGTTATGGGATTGATGTCTCAAAAAATTAATAACTTTTTTTTTCTATTTGCATACAAAATATATTGATATCTTTATATACAAGAATGCCGTATCACAATGATCGTTGGCGCTAATAGCTGAAACCACTATCTACCACTTTTGAAGATATATTTTGTTTGGTCCAACTTAAAATATAGTTTTTAAGTCGATTAAAGTATTTTTAAATGCAAGTTCGTGGATTTTTACACACATACGTTTTAATTTACATGTAAGTTCTATAAGTTTTGCAATAGATGGCAGTATTTTATATATTTATATTTCATATTTTTTTAATTTTCCTCTCTCTTATTTTTAGGTTGAATAAGTATTCAGCGCTGTGCTTCAATATATATTTTTTTTATGTTCAAATTTTGTCCATGTCCCCACATTAAAGAAACATAATCAACGTGCATGTTGTGTTTCAGTCGAAAAACTATTTTATACCTTTATAAATTTTAGGTGATGATCATTTGGGGCAGATAAAGTCACAGGAACAGCTAGTATATATATATATATATATATATATATATATATATATATATATACATATACATACATATGTATGTAACTACTCTCAAACAATTACGATCAAGCACTAAAAACATATATGATATTTACTTATATATATATTTTTATTACACAATATTTATCCCGAACAATTTTCTCTCGTAAGAAAATATGATTATCACTTTATTATCTTATCTCGGGATCCGGAGACAGGTGGTGGAATATTACTACCAGTAGTTTTATATTTACTACTTCTCTATTTTTCTAAACTATATTAGAAAACCAGCGCTGAAAGTATATTTAAAATTTGAGAACAAGTTACCACCTGCACTTTATTTAAGTGCCTTTAATAGCTACGTTCAGAGGAGATTATAAGTTATAACATACACCAAGTTATTATTATAAATAAAGTATAGGCTCTAACACTACTAATTTGTAAATGATTATCAAGTTAACCTCCCTTGTTCCACTTAGTTTTGTATAAAATAATTGTAATTGTATTGTTTTGTTCAACGAGAAAAGGTTTGATTACAGCTAAATTATTTACTACTTATACTCGTACTTATAAGACCCATCTGCTTGTTTATCACAGTATCTTTTAAACATATATCAAAATCTAAAGTTTATTACATGGAAATGTTGATTGTAGGTGAATTTCCGGTAGTATCCATGAACCGTGGAGCTATGCAAAGTGCTGCATAACCATTTTTGGTTGTAACCAAAAAGTAAACAAATACTACTAGTATTTTTTAAAGCAATAACATGTATTTAAATATAATATTTTATGATTTTTTTTACAACAGATTAGAAAAAGTACCGTATTTTAGCAATAATTTAACGCTCATTTCCGAGGAACTAGGAACATGTAAGTGCTGATCCGATAAAATGTAACCCAATTTTCACAATTTCGCCGCCCCTAATAAATCTACGTCGCATTTTAGGAATTTTGTTTGCTTCACCTGATCTCGGATAAAATATTTAGTGGGTTTTTCAATTTGACGTTGCTTACTAAAACTGACATATTAAAGTAAGGCTGAGGATAAAATGAAAAACGGTTGTGAGAAAAGAAGTGAAAAAGGTAATTAGAAAAATAAAATTATATACTGGATTATTTTTTTACTTTTATTACAGTACTTGCTCGAAATAGGATGATTTTTATTTGGCTAACAATATTCATCTTAAAAGTAGTAAAATAAAGATCTTTTTAAGATATCTGTACATAATTCATGCTTTCTAAGTGAATTTAAATATAAACCAAAACTTGTAAAAGCTGTTCAGGTAAACAAAATAAAGGATGGTCTTGTCTTTTTATGGAATGTAAAGGTAAACCTGCATATTTGCATTTAGAAGAACTTTTAAAACCCTACTTATATTGTGCAAGATATAAAAGTAAAAATTTAATTACAGTTCATTTTCCTGTTACTCAATAAAAAGTTTTAAAATTAGGTAATTATCTTACCTCCGTTTTTAAATTTAATAAATAAATTTTTATACAAATATCTCAGTTATAACAAATATTATCAGAGAGATTACTATCTTTTATTATCATAGCTTAAAATGATAACCGCGTACGAGATAACTAAAAGACAATTGGTATTATGTATTTTTTATTACCGCTATAACACACACTTGCTATTAAGATAAAATAAATCAAAGAAGTGCATAATTAATTCTTAATAAACATTATACTCACATACTTGACATAAGGTGATAAGTTACAAAAATTAATTTGTACGGAACCATAATGAAAGATAATTTATAAAATCCGCCTAATATCCGTTTTTTAAGGGACTGGAGATGAGTATTTGTATACAGAAACACGTCTTGTGCATACCATGTTCTAATTTTGAATATTGAATTAATAAACCCTGCCTATATATTAAGTGTTAAAAATTGGTTATTATGATTATTTGTTAGGAATTTTATTCGTTAGGACGCTAAGCGAGAATATAACAAAAAACAACCACTGTCTAGAGCCTATAATTCATATATATATATATGTATAACAATTTTAATACTATTGAGAAATTTACCTATAGAAGTAAAAAAATATAAAACATATTTTTTCCGTGTGGTTAGAAAAGTTAAATAATTTGGTTTCTTAGTTCTAACGCATTGGCTTGAGCTTTGCTGAGACGATAAGTTAGAATCTGACGTTTTATATTTACATAATACTCTGTTGGAGATTTGGCACTTTACCGCCATGCGACCGCCATCTTTGTACCGGGCACCACGGCGCCCGCTTAAGATCCTTTTGTTCCTCAATGAGTCCCTTTTGTAACGCCATTCGGGCAACTACGCTTTCTTTTCCTTTGTTAAAATAAATAAACCGTTTGAAACTAATGTTGAGTGTTTGCGTTATTTCATTGCCGCCAGTAAAACCTCTAACAGGTTATGGGCCCAGGCATACAACGCGAATTTAAACAGAAAGCGAAAATCGTGAGATCGAGGCTGTAGGAAAGAACGCGTGTGTGCGAGCGCCATTTTGTCTCGAGAAGCTTCGAACGACACAAAGGCGCGTCTTTCCAGGAACTCGCGGGTGATCTCACGAGAGAGTGTAAAGCCAAATTTGTGAGTGTTCCGGACAATTTAACACGCGGCACAAATTAGGCTAGTTGTGAGTGTTTCGGACATTAACACGCGGCGCAACAAAGTGGAAAATCGTGAGTGTTTCGGACATCAACACGCGACACGATTGATACCGCGAAGTCATCAGTGTTTCGGAAAATAGCACGTGACTGAAAAACATAAACAATGAGTTCTAGTGGTGTTGTGCGCATTGAGGCATTGGGGCGTGAAAATTACGACACGTGGAAGATGCAAATGCGCGCCATTTTGGTGAAAAACGACGCTTGGGGTTACGTCAGTGGCGCCACCACCAAGCCCGAACCAGCCGCCGCAGACGCGAACGCAGCCGATATTGCAGAGTGGGTGACCAAGGATGAAAAGGCGATGTCCGACCTGATCCTGTCAATTGCTCCCACCCAACTGAAATTAGTCAAAAGCTGCAGAACATCGCGTGAGGTTTGGCAGAAACTCGAGCAAACGTTCCAGTCACGAGGGCCAGCTCGCAAGGCCACATTGCTAAAGAGTCTTACGCTGCAAAAGATGGGCGAAGGCGGCGACGCACGCGAACACCTGAGCAACTACTTTGACTGCGTCGATAAGTTGGCAGACATGGAAGTGACAATCAACCCCAGTCTGCTTACCATCTTGATGTTGCAGAGCCTGCCGCCAAGTTTTGAGAACTTCAGGATCGCCATTGAAAGCCGTGATGAGTTGCCAACGCCTGAGAACCTTCGTATCAAGATAGTCGAGGAAAGTGACGCGAGAAGCGCTGCCTCTTCATCGACGTCGGATCAAGGCGCGATGTTTGTCAAACGAAAGGGCCCGCACAAAAAGTATAACAGGTCCCAATCGAAGAACAACAACTCCAACGGGAAAGGCAAGACGGAGAAGGGACGTTTTCCTTACAAGTGCGGAAAGTGTGGCATCAAGGGACACAAGGCGGCGGATTGTAAGGCCGACGGCAACAAGGGGCGTACGAAGGAAAGTGTCGGTGCTGGCAGTCGAAGAACGCGACTCTTGTCAAATTGCCATTAGCGGCATCGGAGAGCAGTTGTGTCTGGACAGCGGATGCACGAGTCACCCGTGCGGCGACAAGTCAACGTTCGTGACAATCGAGAAAGAAGAGGGAGCCAAGCTGAGACTGGCAAGTGACGCGACCGCGGAGATAAAGGCCAGAGGAACCGTGAAGCTCACCACAAGCCTGGATGGAGACACGTGCAATGTCATCCTCAAGGACACCTTGCACGTTCCAGAGGTCCGAACCAACCTGTTGTCCGTCTCCAAGTTCACGGATTACGGATATTCGGTTGTTTTTGAAAAGGACAGGGCTGAGATCGTCGATCAGAACGGAGAGACAATGTTGATAGCGAAACGTAAGGACAACCTCTATTTCGTCGAGAACGCCGCGCCTGAGGGATGCAGCATCGCCTCAAAGGTGGATAAGGGAGGAGCAGAGGCTCAACTCTGGCATCGTCGGATGGGCCATGTCAACTTCCGGGACCTTGCGGCAGCGGTGAAGAACGGCCACATCCGTGGCGTAGATCTGGACGAGAAAATCGAGGATTTGACCTGTGACGTGTGCGCGAAAGGGAAAATGACCCGTCAACCTTTTCCCAAGGAATCCGACCGGAGCTATGGAAAGCTGGAGCTTGTCCATACGGACGTTTGCGGCCCCATGCGAGTCGCGTCAAACTCCGGGTCGAGGTACGTCATCACCTTCACAGATGACTGTACACGATGGACTCAGGTCAAGTTCCTGAAGGCGAAAAGTGAGGCCTTATCCGCGTTCCAGGAGTTCAAAGCCTCGGCTGAAAAGATGCACGGACTGAAGATAAAATATCTTCAATCCGACAACGGACGTGAGTACATAAACCAGGCGTTCGACGTGTACCTGAAATCCGAGGGAATCCAGCGTCGACTCACCACTCCATACACTCCGGAACAAAACGGCGTTGCCGAGCGGAAGAATCGGACTCTCGTTGAGGCAGCCCGATGTTTGTTCCTGCAGTCTGGATTACCGTTGCAATTCTGGGCAGAGGCAATGAACACCGCCAACTACCTGAGGAACAGATGTCCCACGAGGAAGCTGGAGGGGAAGACTCCATTCGAGTTCTGGCACAACCAAACTCCAGCGGTTAACTATCTGAGGGACTTCGGGTGCAAAGTGTTTTGCCTCGACAGGACGCCAAACAGGGACAAGTTCAGCCCACGTTCGAGAGAAGGGGTCCTCGTTGGGTACTCGGAGGAGTCAAAGGGCTACCGAATTTGGCTTCCGGACACCAAGAAGACTGAGGTCAACAGAGATGTTATCTTCAGAGAGGATCTGAAAACACCTGAAGGCGAGGTCGAGGATTTTACTCCTCCCTCTAGCGGTTCGGGGGAAGATCTCTCAAGGTCGACAGAGAACTTGATCGAAGTTGAGTTCGAACCAGAATCCATCGGCGCGGCGAACAACGAGATCCGACCAGGTCAGGTGAAGCAAGAAGATGACTACGAGTGGGATTTCCCCTTCAGAGGCTTTTCTCCAATCGGTAGTTATTCACCGGAGCCCCACGACGATCTCCAACAGCCGCGAGAGGCTGACGAACCGACACCTCTGACAAGACGAGGGCGTGGACGACCACGGATCGAGCGAACTGGAAGACGCGGCCGACCTCGAAAGTCGTATCCTGTCCAACAAGGAGAGGAAGCGAATGTGGCGGAAATCTCCGTGTCCCAAGCCTTTACTGGACCCGATTCAGTGGAGTGGATCGACGCGATGATTGACGAAGCGGTCTCGCTCATAAAGAACGGTACGTGGAACCTAGTTCAGCGTCCCAGAGGCAAGCGAGTGATAGGCAGTAGGTTTGTACTTCGCAACAAGCACAACCCGGACGGCACTATCAACAAGCGAAAGGCACGGCTGGTCGCTCGAGGTTTCGCCCAGAGACCGGGAATTGAATTCCACGACACGTTCGCACCCGTCGCCCGACTTAGCACCATTAGGACAGCTGTGGCAGTGGCCGTCAAACAAGGCTTGAAGATCCGCCAATTGGACGTCAAAACAGCATACCTGAACGGAGAAGTGGACGAGGAGATCCACATGGAAGTTCCGAAGTACTTCGTGGAGGTTTTGGCTAACTTGGTCAAGGACGATGAGATCGACAAGGTTGTGCGAGAGAAGGCCGAGGAGATGCTAAAAGTGCTGAGAAGTGGGGACGTCGTGTGCTTGCTCGACAAGGCCCTCTACGGGCTGCGTCAAGCTGGACGCGCTTGGCACCGTTGTCTGGACGCGGAAATGAAGAGGATGAAGGCTACGCGATCAAATGCAGACCCCTGCATGTATTTTCTTGGACCGGCCGAAAACAGGACATTCGTCATTACCTATGTTGACGACATCCTGATTCTGTCGCGAGACGACGCCGAAATCAACAAGGTGAGAGACGCCCTGAATTCAAGATTCGAGATCAAAGATCTGGGAGAGGTGCAATACTGTTTGGGTCTTGAGTTCGCGAAGATCAACGGGAAGGTGAAGATAAGTCAGACGGGTTACACGGAAGAAGTGCTGGAGAGATTTGGGATGGCTGAATGTAGGCCAGTTTCTACGCCAATGGAGCCAGGGATGAAACTGGAGAAAGTGGACGTGAAGAACGGAGGAGAACTCGCCGACGTCCCTTACAGACAGCTGATTGGCGCCCTGATGTACTTGGCAGTGGCAACGAGGCCGGACATCGCATTCGCGGTTAGTCATCTTTCCCAGTTCAACGACTGTTATGGCGAAGCACATTGGCAAGCCGCAAAACGAGTGCTGCGATACCTGGCCAAGACACGCAACCTGGGGCTCGTCTACTCCAACTCTCCCAATCCTCCTGAGATGTTCGTCGACGCCGACTGGGCAAGCTGTATAGTCGATCGTAGGTCCTATACAGGGTACGCTTTCATCATGAGTGGAGCGGCTGTGAGCTGGGAGTGCAGGAAGCAGCAAACCGTAGCACTGTCATCTACAGAGGCCGAGTATATGGCCTTGTCGGATGCTACGAGAGAGGCCATCCAGAAGAAGAGACTCCTGAAAGAGTTCGGGATCAACCTGGACACGATGGTCATGAGAAATGACAACTTGGGAGCACAAAAACTGACGACGAACGAGATGTACCATTCGCGGACCAAGCACATCGACACGAGACATCATATGATTCGGGATCACGTGGAGAAACAGACGATTCGGGTCGAGTATACCCCGACGGATGAGATGCCTGCCGACGTGCTGACCAAAGGTCTGCCGAGAATGAAGCACGAGAAGTGCTCACAGAGCCTTGGTTTGGACTCAAACAAGCCAGGATGACTCCGAGGACAAGCTGTTGGTCGAGGGGAAGTGTTGGAGATTTGGCACTTTACCGCCATGCGACGGCCATCTTTGTACCGGGCACCACGGCGCCCGCTTAAGATCCTTTTGTTCCTCAATGAGTCCCTTTTGTAACGCCATTCGGGCAACTACGCTTTCTTTTC
Source organism: Melinaea menophilus ssp. n. AW-2005 (assembly GCA_918358695.1). NCBI lineage: Eukaryota > Metazoa > Arthropoda > Insecta > Lepidoptera > Nymphalidae > Melinaea > Melinaea menophilus. Next base: position 1,374,325 of record OU911052.1, read on the forward strand.
CTTTGTTAAAATAAATAAACCGTTTGAAACTAATGTTGAGTGTTTGCGTTATTTCATTGCCGCCAGTAAAACCTCTAACATACTCTTATTACTAAATATTTTTAACATGTTTAAACATGAATTGTTTGTAAGATTAAACAGGCTAAAAGAGAGCAATTTTTTTGTAATATTTGTAACAAAACCTTTCTTTACTTTTTGAAGTGGGTTATGACCCAGACTAGTGAAACATGAACTGATAAGGCTTGATCATAATTTTACGTCAAATTTTAAAATTCGTAAACTGTGAGGGACATCAATAAATAATAAAATTATTGAATTTCATTTAATACTGATATTAAATAAATACATAAAGTAACGTAGCTAAATATAATTATTACAAAATTAAGTAACATTTTCAATTCAATAAATTAAGTAACGAATAAAACATTCCTCAATATTATATTTGTTTTGTGCTTCTATATTTTGGCAAAATATTTAATATATATTGCATAACTAATTAATTGAAATTCCAGTAGTCTTTTTGGGTAAGACATAAATTAACTAATTTTATATTAAAAATACACACATACTTAAAAAGAATTTATGAGGAAATAATAATATACATATTTTTATTATTTATCTTAATATAATTAAGTAAAAAAGTAAGTACTTTTACATAGGAACATTGACAACTAACAATTTAAGCACTATCCAGTACTGGAAGTAAACTACCTAATGAATCAGCATAGAAGTCAGGTTTCAGTGTTTTGTGGTGCAACATTTCTTCTTTTGTTTTATTTGTCAAGACAAGTAAAGTTTTGAATCCAACTGCTCTGCCTAAACCAACGTCTTGTTCAATCCTGAAAGAAAGAAAAAGTAAAAATCTTCAGCTAACTGATTAAACCCCAGAGCTCAGAATAAATTTTAGTTACAATATCAATAATTTGGAAGATATATCCCACAAACAGATGAGTTCAACTCACATATCTCCGATAAATAACACACGACTCGGATCGGTAACACCGGCTCTCTTCATCGCGAACTGACCGAACATCTTACCCGGCTTGCCCAGTAATACCGGTTCACGCTTGGACTCTTCACTCACTATATCACTGAAGGCACCTACACCTGCAGAAAAAAATACATATTAAGAATTAATCGTAGTGTTTTAATATTAAAATTGTTAAAAAGATTTAGGCTTTAGTAGATTAGAAGTTTAACAGATAAATAACATCAGTAAAGCTTTTAATGTTTTTAAAAATATTCTTATTTCAGATTTTATCTACGCATATTTAGGTATTGTTAGCATCAAACAAATGCTACTTATTTGTGCTTCTTATGTTTATCTCAATAATATTCACTTTGCTTTGTACACAATTTCCACAACCTACATATATAGAACTTTATCTTACTTAGCTATAAAATCTTATTTAGAATACACACCTAGAGCTAAAGATCCCGCCTTCAAAGGTACGTGTCTGTCGGTAGCTCCGTTAACATAGTGCACTTCTGGCCGCTGAAGATATGTTATAGCTTTATACATCTTTGGTATATTAATATTGAAGTCGCTATCGAACACAACAGCACCTATTTCTTCGTCGTCTGTCAAGTATTGAATATAATCGCCATAATAATATGTACCATAGTCTGGCTGCAAGTAAATTGTTTTGAAAATTAAAATATAGGAAAAACTATTTTTTAAACATATCTTAATCTAGATATATATAATTAAAACAAATTTTAGTACATAACAACACGAATTCCTTAAAATAACTATTTATAAAGTCTTGAAAATTGGATAAATATTTTATAATTATAAAAGAAATGTAAAAAGTTTTTATAAATATTTACCCCTTGCTTGCATTTAAAACCATGTGATGTCAACACTGTAATAGTTTCAGGACACGTCACGCAATAGACAGATTTTGTCAACTTTACTGATTGTAGATATTCCATTATGGCTGTTGACGGTACTGTAAGTTTTTCCTGTAAAATAAAATATATTGAATATTTTATGGAAGAGACTGTAATCTTAAAAATATTTTGACCCCCGGCAATGTAATAAAACCGGCCATCTAGAACATAGAACAATATAATAAGGGCATTGTTTTTTTAAGATTTAACTGATATTTTCATACTATATATACCTTAGCTAGTTACTGCAACAATATTACTAATAAATTTATAAATACTATCTAATGAACAATTATAAATATAGGGTACAAAGCACTTTCAAATTAAGATTATTTTAATTACAGTATCAACTACTTGAACAATGGACTTCATCTGAACATCGGATATTTGGCTTAAATCGTTTTTTTTTAATGAGCCATCGATTAATTAAATCCAAAGTTATTATTAGTAATAATAAGTATTTTCTGATATCTCAGAGAATGGTACACATTTAAATAAAACAATTTCGAATTTTAATGACACAAAATGCAAATTGAAATTATACTTTTTAGATAAATTCTTTAAAAATTATATAAGAGTTAATTTCGTTAGAAATAGTATTTATTATCTTGCTTTATTTTATTAATACCTCAATTATAGAAAACAAAAGTAAACATTACTTTCATTTGTATGGAAAATGAATATATCCTTTTATCGCAAAATCATAAGTAAATATTTATGGTCTAAGGTCGCCTACGAAAATAGGCTTAGCGTCTTCTTCGATCAAAGAACTTATACAGTGAAATTGCTAATCAGTGGCACTAGGGAGCCAAATAAAATTATTATAATATTTCTTATATAATATTCATGTTCTTTTCTTTGATATGAAAATGATAAAAGTTTCATGTTTGACTGATAAATAAAACCAATTTATGAACGAAGTTGATTATTCTTTAGATAGAGTAATATCGGTGAGGTATTAAGACTTGTGTTATTTACAAATTTTTTATTTATTTATATATATTCCACTTTGAAACAATACCAGTAAATACTTATATATGTCAAAAGGAAGTGTCAGGGGAACCTATTTTCATATAATCTTATAAAGACACACTCTAACTTGAAATTCATTGCAAACGCACCCTGGTCTGAGAAGAACCTCACAAACAAACTCAACCGGGTATTTCTTTATTGTGATCACTCTTTCATAAACGTCAATAGTTAGTGAGTAAATTACGAGCAACTACAACTATCGCAAACAATTCGAAATGCCAGCCTAGTAAATAAATAAGATAGTAAAATAAATACGAAGCAAGAAGACTAGTCACCGTGAGTGCAGCACCCGTAGATCCAAAAAAGTAACAAATAATGTAAATAAATTGAGTAGGATACTAGTTAATCCCTAAAATACAATACATTACCAGGCCGTCGTTAAATTTAGTCGTCGTCGTTAGTTAATAATAAAATAACGTAATTCTTGATACTATTAATCGTTTTCTTTTTTTCAAATTCCTTTTAATGTATAATTTTAATTTATTTAATGATAAATTTGAGGTATTACTGGGGAGTTTATTTTAAAAATTTATCGTATACAGTCATAATTTTGTTTTATTAAAATTTATTTCTTAACGGCTCTCGTGGCCACATGTTATAGATTGCTCGTGCAGCCCTCTTTTGCAATATAAAGATATTATATTATAGTATTAATATCTGAAGCATTATTAACTGATGTACCCTGTTAGCCGTGTATGCGGTAAACCTAAGTGTTTTCGACAGATCACAGAAATGAGGGTCCTATTGCAGGTTTACATCGAAGTGCATCGAAATACGAAGAGAAGTAATGCTCAAAAATACTGTCCAATCAACTAAATATAAATCCTCATTATTTAATTATACATTTTATTGTTTTTGACATCTTTCACGTTTGCAAAAGTAAATTCGATATATATATATGTATCTATATATGTATCTATATGTATCTATATATACAAATATTGCTAAACTAATACACTCACAGGCACAATTAACCGCCCACCTTGTATTTCCTTCAATTTACAGAAATCGACAAATTTAGACCACATTTTATGAGAGGTACATTGAAAGCTACCTTTAAGGTCTTGAAAAAAAAACAAAATTCTTCAAACAACGGGGTTTCATTAAACGGTAAATTCCAAAAATCGATTTTAGGAAAATTTTTGATAAAAATTTAACAATTTCAATTTTGAAAAAAGTGGTCTGATTAAAAAGAAAATTGAAAATTAATAATGGGTGTTGCTGTTTGGGCTCCAATGACTTCTTGGAGCTGGTTTGCCATCCCATCCATGAAATCTTGGATATCTGATTGGGGGATATTGTGCGACTCCTCTACCACAGCCGTCTTGAGCTCTTCTAGTGTCGTAGGTGCTGGTACTCTTGCTCGAACACGTCTTTTGAGGTTGTCCCAAATGTACTCAATTGGGTTAAGATCGGGACTGCGTGGTGGCCATGGTAAAACTTGAATACCGACCTTATTAAGGTACTCTATGACGGAACTTGCGGTATGGCAACGTGCATTATCATGCATTAATCAAAAGTTGTTATCAATAAATGGTATATAAGGAATGACATGGTCTTGTAGGACAGTTTCGACGTATCTTTGAGCATTTGCACTGCCTATATCGAACATAACAAGATTAGTATGAGCCTTATAAGATATGCCTCCTCAAACCATTACGTATCCTCCCTGGTAACCCACTGTTTCGGTTCTAGCACATGAAGCAAACCTTTTATTTTGGTGCTTGTAGATACGCTGACCTCCATCTGGACCTCTTAGGGCTATTCTGCTCTCATTTGAGAACAGTACGTCCTTCCATTCCCAAACAGACCAGTTAGCATATTCTTGGGCAAAAGCAAGTCTAGCTCTACAGTGTTGTGGGAACAGTTGTGGGGCAAGAGCTGAACAAAAAGTCCTCAGATTCCTTTCTTCCAGTCTTCTCCTAATTGTCCGTTTACTCACACTGACATTTCTCACCTCAAAAAGACGCGTATGAACTTCAGTAGCCGTACAAAAGCAATTTCTCAACACGCTGCTGATAACGAAGCGATCATCTCGGGCTGAGGTGCATCGATATCGGCCTTGACCTGGCCTGCGCGTTTATGAGCCTGTCTCCCGAAATCGTCTGATGGCATCCCGTACCGTAGTTTGAGGTACACCGAGTGTACGGACGATGCGACGTTGGCTCTACCTGGCGTTAGACAAAGCCACTGCCCTAGCTGCACCAGCTGCATCGAGTGGTATTTTTTACAGTTACAAACAATAAGCGAACACTAGATACTTAAATTAAACAATATTTAAACACTATGGTAGAAAATAACTGGAAATGTTAACACGGGAACACAACGGCAACGATGTCAAATAACGACAAAATTCCAAAAACCTGTCGGTGACACAAAATTAGGAAACGAATTATGAGTGTAAGTGTTTAATTTATTGCTAGGGTAGCCACTTGATAAAAAACAAAACAGTTGATAAACCATAATAAACTTAAACAAACAGGGCGACGAATGATAAAGGTGGGCGGTTAAAAGTGCCGGTGAGTGTATATATATTGCTTTAGCAAGAGATTATTACCGTTAAACCAATGTAGAACATCTGAGAGGGCATTGTTTACATCGTTAATTACTGATTGCTGTCTCTTCATTTGGAAATTAAGAGAAGTGTCATCAACAAACAGTACTATCTCATGTTATCTCTCACAAAATAAAGTAAATCTCTTATGTAAATGAGAAACAAGAAAAGTCCAAGTATGGAACTTTTCGTCACATCCATTTTGACAAATGAACGTCTGTTGTTTTAATTCTTTCATTGAGATATGATCTAATCAAATCAAGGGCCTTATTTTTAAGTACATAATGCTGTAATTTTCTAATTAGAGTTTTATGCTGTAAACAATCGAACTCCTTCGATTAATCACAGAAAATGCCAAGCTTATCTTGTGATTCTTCCCAGGTTGAAAAATATTCATCAATCAATACCAGCATCTGTTGTTGACCGACCAGGATAAGTAGTTGGCTAAAGATATTTTTGTCAAAGATGTTACTAATTGTTATTTCAGTATTTCTATTTTAATGTAAATTTACCTTGTAAACTTGTTTGTGTTACATATATTATATATTAAAATATTTTAAAGGAAACTTTTACATATATACATACGTAACAAATTTTAGCCAGTAGTTTCATGTGTTCTGTATAGATAAAATAATATATGTAACACAAATAAGTTTACAAGTACATATACATAAAAGTATATATACATACAAAAATATTTTAAAGGAATCTTTTTATATGGACTAAGATATTTATGTACAACAACATAACTAGAAAGAGACACGTTTTGTTATATTGCAAATCATTCCTTAGTCTTCACTGTAAAATCCATAATTAGTTTTAAATACTTACGTAACCATTTTCAACGCCAGCCGCTTCAAACATTGACTCATAGTTTTCTTTGGTCCGTAAACTATTGTTTGACACAAAATGTATTGTTTTGCCGAGTCTTTTCATAAGCTCAAAAAACTTTCCGGCGCCTGGTAACGGCTCTTTACCCCATATAACACCTACAGGGAAAATATTTTATATTTAATATATATCAAGTTAATTATTTGGAGGATAATATCAAAAATAACTACATCATTAGCCATACATTGTTTTTTTAATGTATTACATTTTATACTGTAAGAATCTTAAATATTGACATGAAATCCGTTTCCGTATGATATTATAATTTAACACTTCGCTTTATTAAAAATAGGTTAATGATTGTCTAGAGATGAAATACACCTAATAATATGTTATCTACCTTTAATAAATTAAAATTCAAATATTACTTCGTAGAGAATAAAATATAGATTAATAGCTTCTCAAAATTTCAAAATATTGCAATATCACGTTATGACTAAGTCAACAATGGCGTAATTTTCCTTATCCCCTTATAGTTTGAAAGTGCTCATCATTCCATATAGTTTATAACTTTTATAATGTGTCATTGATAGCAATTATATGTGATAGCGTTACACGACAGTTTTGTTACTGACAAAGTCACTAAACTATATGACAGGGAACTCTATCTATATATTTCACACAGCTGAGCAGAAACCTCATTTCTGATTATACGAAGATTGAGCATCCTATTCCACAACGTTATTCCAATATGGATTGATGAATGATAATTTTGTATGACCAGTTTCGATTCGGATAACTTTGTCCCGGACTAGGATCGAACCTAGACCCCGTCAATTTCACGGCATTGATGCCATTACTGAATTACTGAACTTTTAGGTTTGGGTATTAATTTATTTATAATATGCCTAATAATTCATTTAATGCCCCATATTACGCAATTTTGAAATATTTTTATATAAGTATAATCTTTCTCTCATATTATCACAAACTTAATTAACCATGAGTCAGTAGTATATACACGATTATTGTAGAAAATTGTTTTTATAATTACATGTATAGATGAAATACATATAAAAAAAAATTAACCATACAAAATTATCCTTTTCTAATATTATAATTTGTATTGCACAACTTTACGTTGAATGTTCATTCACTGATTACTGTATAGTAGCCATATGTAGGTCAAGGTTATCTAATCTTATACGTAAAATATTTTATTTTACAATTAAAATGTATATAGCGAATGAACATCTAGGTTACATTTAACTAATGTTAAATCAAGTGAAATGAACTAATGAATGAAAACGAATGATGTTTATGTTTACGCAAACTTAACCTAATTCTCGGTTGAAATATCGATTTTGTACAGATGACGTAACTCACCGTCGCAGTCCGAGAACACGTGATCAAATGAATCCAAAAATTCCTCTATTTTATCATCAGTTAGTTCCATTAAATTTACCGGTTCCATTATTCACGATCACTTTTATTTACAAATACACGTGTGCTCTTAACCTTGTATGCGTGTGAACTGCGCTCGAGTGTCGTGGACGGTGGAACGTATATAGATGTAATCTTGAATTTATGTAATGTTGTCTAATAATGAACTGTAAGTCGTTGTGATAGAGGCGATATTATTTTGAAATGTTATAATTTTTATACTATAGATGTTTCCATTGTGAAACGATTTGTTTTAAACTCGTTTTACCTTTTACGTTATAACGGCCGCTACTATCAAATTTCTAAGTTTTCAGTTAAAAAAATGCATAAATATTAATCAAACGTGTTTCAGATTTAAACTTGTTATTTCATTACAAGGATATGATGTATATATTAGATATATTAAAAAGAATAATTCCGTCTGTGACTTTTGAATCCCATCTGATTTATACTGATGCAAACATGTGTTCAATTTGGGGTAGCTGGTTTAATGTAACGGGGTCAGACAGCTGACAGGAATCAGCTGTTGTACATCCCTCCGGATTATTTATTGTGACGCATTCAACATGTGTAGCTTTAATCTATTTGTTACAAATGTATTAATTTTACCCCAAAGTAAGCGCCTAATACCATGTAATATATATAATATAATAATAATTAAGAATAAAATTAATATTTTATTATCAAGGTGATTATTAATAAAAGAGATATTAATAAATACCCTACAAAAATAATAATAATTGATAACCGATAAATCTTTATGGTATATGTTTATGGGGATATAAAAGATAAGGATAAGTAAAAGTAAAAGGTATTATCGTATAATTTTAATCGTTACCTTCATTTAAGAAAGTTTGAATATTAATGTATTATTATCATATATTTAACTGTTAGTATATACTAATTAAATTATACTTACAATAAGTAGTAAAATAAAAGTGTAATCTTCATAAGACAGGCCTATAATTATTTTGTGTGTCACTGAACTCCTAGAGCACTAGAATTTTTTTAAGATTGTCATATATAGAGTGTTTGAATGGGATTCCGTTAAATGTAAATTCACACATGGATGATGGCGTAGCAATCAGCTGCTACTTCTTTATTCCTAACAGGACTAATAAAACTAACGAATAAAATAACTTCCTAATAAAACCAGTTAATTTTATCTTTGAGGGATTAACTTTTGTAAATAGTATATTTTTTTAATCATGCCAAGAATGTGATAAAACTCTATGATAAAGTGCATCTAAATATTAGGATAATTGACCAACATTTTAGGGATTTCTAAATGAATATTTTCGGTTAATAACTACCTTATTATATAATAAGTAAGGCATATAAAATAAATCTGTGTAATATGTGTTTGTTACCTACCAGTTTGTCAGTATCTCATACTGAGCAGGGATATCATTTCTCGTTGAAAAAAGGACACCTTTTACAAAACGCAATTCACGACGCTTCTCAAGTGACATACTTCATAGTTAGTTCTATTTTATCGATAATATCTGGACAGATATAAGTTATCATTCAATTATTAGACAAGCATTAAATTGGGTAGTCTTAAAAGTGTAAACAAAAAAAAATATAATAGTTATCCATGAAATTTCTTGCCAAATATTCTCTAGATATATCCTTTTGAAACAGTGCAGCAAGACTCTGATATTTCAATAAAACATTGAATTTGACTATTACTATTTACTAAATACTCCAATATCACTTTTTTAAGCCTTTGTTATAGATATTAAGTAAATTAAGCGATTATGTTAGAATTTCATAAGAAATATAATACTTTTTGTGTAATACTTTTTGCAATTTGATGTCATATATAGATCACAGTTATATAAAAGTGACATTATGCAAAAATAAAATATACCTCTAATGTGATGTCACATAATGACTTATTTTAAATTATATTTATACCTAGCGGTGACGTAATAGTAGTCTTATTTAACAGTTAATATACTAATATATTTGGGATAACCTAAATCACGCAATCTAAGTTTTAAGGATCTTTGAGTATATAAGCCAGATGATTGATAAAGTAATCAATTAACTTACTCGATTTCAGCATAATTAGTGGAAGTGATACATTATATAATTACATACTAAGTAATTGCATGAAGATAAATGTCGTTAAATGAATTGAAGACAGTCCTTTACATCTATAACATATAACAAATATTTAAACTATATTAAATGTTAGGTTGGAACCACTGGTTTGTTATTAAAAAAAAAATTTTATTACGATTTATTATAAAATAATGAGTGATAATTGAGTAAATTTTTACGTTATGCTCGAGCATCTCAAGTACCCATAAGTATTGTCGTCAATACGAAAATTATTAGGGCCATAAATTGTAATTTCTATATTCTACCGAAAACTTTTTACCTTGATTTAAATTATAGACCCTGCTATCCATTGATTTTAAGATAAATAAAACTAATGGACAAAAAGTACATTCAAATTGTATATTCCTGTATGAGGTTTCAACCACACGACCTTCGACTCAACAGTCAGGTTCACTAGTCACTAACCCAAATGTTTAATTTACAATAACGATTTTTATTAACATTGTGTTTCTAATTTAAATTATTTGTATTCTAATTACAATAGACATTAATTGTTACTTTTAAATCAACGCCAATTCATCTTATTGAACACATGTAGATTTTTTTATAGATAAGCATTGTTACCGACAGCATAGTATGAAATGTCGTTACAACAATGAGAACTCGCATTATCGACCGATGTTGACGCCATAGTGATGGCCTTATTATATTTTCTGATGTCCCGCGCGATGCGTCATGGGATAAATTACGGTCATTTGAAATATTAGCTATTATTGTATCAACTGTTAAAATGTTTGTTTCTAGAAACATACAATCAATTTGAAAATTATATCACAAATAAATTTCTGTAAATCATTCTTGATAGCACAAAATATGAATTACCTGCAAAATATCCTCCGTTTTTTACTTCGTTTCTTACCCGCCCTGGTGTATTTTTAATCTTCCTGGATTCTCTTTTATTCCCTTAAATAGACCTCTTTCATACAGAGCCGGACAAAGAATTTTTGTATTATAAAGTTCCCCTATTATTTTTGTACTTTAAATTCAATACAAGCAATTACGTCCAAAATAAAAATAATAATAATAATGTAAACAATATAACCCGTAAATATTACTAAATACAAAAAATATTTTATATTTCATGATTGTTATATTTATTTCTCTAATATTCATAATAGAAATTGAATACAAAATATGCATATATTTATTAATAATATTAAATTAGTGAAGTAAATATTTTTAATACGGAACAGTCTTCATAGTTGCGCATTTTTAATACAATTTTCTACGTGGTCGAGAAAACAATTTGCATAATTATCCCGAGGTCAGTAATTGTCTTAGTAATGTAATTTTTTTGATTACACAGCAGAAAATTAAGTAATCAATTTAATTGTGGACAAATTAAATTGTTTTTTCATGGGTCTTGATCGATTTTTAAACATTTAGATTTTCATTTCCTTTGTTTTTACGATCGTTTAAAATAACTTTAATTCTACTTTACCTAGAGATAGATAGTGCATAAAAAATATGTTACTCGTACCTATTTCATTGATTATATATTTTTATACTTATTAATAAAGACTTTTGTTTGAAAGTTTGTAACATTTTTGTCATAAGAATTTGATTAATATTTTTTTTAAGTACATACATTGGTCATATTTGTTGATTATTTTACAAAATTTACTAAATGAAGGTCTTTTCTTCCCATGTCTGAAATTGGTTTAAGTAATATAAATATTAAATAATATGTACATTATAAGATTTCAACAAATCCAACATCAAAGAACATTTTCTTATTGTGATAAATTAGGACTACCGAGATTTATATCCCAGTGTACCAGGTAAGAGCGGTTTTTCATCACAAACCCCGAATAAAACTGATACTGAAATATGAACCATGTCACCAAAATATAAGATTTAAAATCGGAGATAGTATTATAGCTGTAAATTACGATACGGTAGTGATTTATTGCTTTTGTCAGCCTTAGACCCTGAAGGCCGTTCTTTGATACTATTATAGCAATAATATAAAGAGCTATTGATTGCTCGCGGGTATGTTTGCGATTATAGTCACTTATTATTAGTAATTCCACTAATCCAATAATTTCTGATTCTGTTAAACCTTAAACTAAATGTAATTTTAGTTAATACGCGTCAATCATTATATAATTCATTCGTATCTCGAATACGATGTTATCTCCCGGATTCTATCGTTAGCTACAGATCACCGTTTGAACAGAACAATATTTTTTCAAACTAGACCTCGGTAAAGAGTGAAGAAGTTATAAAATATATATATAACTATCGTGGTCTGTACGTATAAGATATTTGGGAGAAATCGTTACTAGTAACGAATAGAATTCATAACAGTGATTTTTAGAATATTTATGTATTTCAGTTGGTCTGTCTGTTTATCTGCATTAATCTTTGAAACGGCTTATTCGATTAAGAAGCAGTTTTCACGAAAGTATTGTTGTAACCTTCACGTCAATTTTAGTGTTTGTTTTATTTAAATTAGTCATAAGTAAAAAAAAACCTTTGTTTTACTTACTTAAAGTAACTAACTATATATGAATAAGAAGTTGTTTTGTTAAATTGCCTAAAATTAACAATTCTATAGTCTGCTGAAACAAATCTACGCGAACGGAGTCGTGGATACAGCTAGTTAATAATATAATATAGATTATTAATAATATATTAACATTGGTATAAAATATACCTTATTATCTTGTTATTATTTCTTAATAAAACCCGTATTTATTTCAAGCTTAAGTTTTTTAAAAGAAATGTTAAAGAAAATGAAATAAAAGCGAGATCAATTGACTTATCACCATAATGTCCCTCACTTATTTGAATAAAACACGACGTCTTTCCATTTTCTAATCTCACTGAATATATATTTTTCAATTTAAGAGTTATCCTTCTTACTGATTTATTAAACTCAATAAAGTTTTGTTTCTTATGCTTTATAGATAGTATTGGAATTCTCGATTCTTGGCTTGATTATCATAGTTGATTGAGTACCACAAAACTTGATCAAATTATTATATATAAAGATACTAGTATCAGTTACATTAAATATAAAAAACATGAATATATCAGGAATCGAGTAGAGTTGGTAGATCTGCAAAATATTTTTATCTATATGCATCCTAATAAACTCTTCTTCTCTGACATAATGGATAATGCTGATAGAGACTGCATACTTCATTATATTTCATCCCATGCAACTCCAGATTATTGTCTAATTACTTGTTCTATCACTGAATGTGATGTTCAGTGATAGAAAAAAAGACTAACGTACCTTCCATTTCTTCAAATATATTTGGCGCTGACAGTGTAAGTTGTAATATGATCCTAGATATTATTGTTTCTATACTAAGTCACATCCTATACTATTCTATTAGCAATAGTAAATGCCGTAATGCTTGGAAACATACTCAAGTCATTGCCATATCAAAAAAGGGGCGAACCTTGAAATATTCATTTTCATCCTAAATTCATCTAACCCTTTCTTTTTAAAATCTTAGAAAAAAGTTTACCAGACTTTTAATATTGCGGAAACAGCTTTAAACAAGTTCAGTGATAATGTTCGGATAGCAATGGGGAAAAAACAGCTCTCGATACTGAGCTGCTAGATTTCAGTGCAGTGCATTGAACTTTGTTAACTCTAATAATCTGCTAACTCTGTTACGTACTATTAATATTATATTTGTGAGTGATCTATATAAATGATACACTGATTTCAAAGTTACCTACTGGCGAACCAAATCTCCGAAATTTGTAAGGAAAAGTCCGTCTTGATTTTAATGTCTCAGCTTGGATGAGTCAAGTTGACATATTATATCGCGTACTTTTCGCAATTTTAATTAATTGTGTAACTCGTGTATCTTCTCTCCATCATATGTAAGCAAATGATACTCAAATTTACCGGCATTCCAAGTTCGTTATGGTTATATTAATTATTTTAATTATTTTATTCATAATTAGTAACTTTATCAGAATATATATAAATAACAATACCTTTGTCTAGAATATAATAAATATTTTTTAAAGATTTAATTACTTTTTGTGTCATATAAACTTTTTTAATTAAAGATACAATAATAGTGATCTTAGCTTAAGAGTACCTAAGAAGAAATTAGTTAACGAAGGCTATGATATCCAATTCAGTCTTGGTTTATAAAGAAGATTAAATAGCATTAACTTTTCGGATACAAAGACTTTAAGCTAAACTAAAACAAGCTAACTCACTTTAGTACTATTTTTTGTAAACTTTTAACGTTGCAATAACGTGATTATTATTATAAAGAAAAGAAATATACAAGGAAGAGTTATACATAACTTTGGAAAATTAGTATAAAAACGCTTATCATCACTATTAAGAATCATAAATCTTAGATGACATACATTTTAAGAAGTGAAAAAGACGTTATTAATGATGTTATAAAGTTTTGAAGGTAAAAATAAAAAAGTTGATAATATTAAACATTCATTATTCCAACAAATAATAGAATATCTTTTTCTGTCAAACACAAATGAAATACCAGCTGTGTTTTTATTTCATTATTAATTATCCTTTGTTATACCATACAAAAGGCTTAGCTTTTTGTAGAAATTCATATTCTAACTAGATATGTTAGCGGAATATCTTGTTTTGTTTTATATTAATTTGTTTATTTCAAAATATATTTATTTATGTTTCAAAATAATACAATTTAGTTACCTATTATTCGTAGTATAATATGACAATAGCAATTCTATTCGGTTATTGTTTGTGACTAATTAACAAATTTTTATCCTTTACTTCTTAAAAGATGTGCTTTATTATTAATACGAGTAGGTAATTTATATATATAACAGGTATATAAAGTAGTGAATTTTTCATTAAAAACTCCCATTTATTTATTACATAAATGAAAAAAAAATGAAATGAAATTTTTTTTTTTCAAAGATAGTTTTGTTAGTGATCTGAGTGGAGCCGCGGGAAACATTAAAGAAAATGTTTGGAAACGGAACAATACGCTGATCGCAATCATTGAAATTTTATTTAAACTCCTTACGCAAGGCACCTTTACGTGCTGAATGATAATGAATACTTTGTCCAACTAATCATAAAAGACATGAATATACTCAATTTGAATGGAAGAAAATAAGAAACATAAATTGAATATGACTGAACTGAACTAACGAGATTTTAAATGAAAATTATTATATTAAAAAATAATAATAAGTTACATTTTATATATTACATCTTTATATATGTAAATTCCGTGTCAAAAATCATGTTCGTTTTCTCTAATTTTGGAAACCACCCAACCGATTTCGATAAAATTTATTTATATTTATTTATTTACCTTCAAGCCATATCCCTTGCGGGGTAGCCAGAGACGACGGAGCGCCAAACGCTACGGTCCCTGCATACCTCTTTCGCCTCGGCCACAGATATCAACCTTTTCATACATGCCCTCCGGGGGGTCCTCATGCTTTTTACGTGACCTTCCTCCAGTATCATAGATACAGTGTTTTCGAAGGTCACTCGAGGCCTCCCCCTTTCTCTCTTACCACTCACTTTTCCTGTATAAATCTTTTTTACCATTCTTTCATCACTCATTCGTTTGACGTGCCCAAACCACCTGAGCACGTTCTTCTTCATTCTCACTGTAACATCTTCACTAGTACCTGCCATTCTGTGGATCTCTTCATTGCGGATTTGGTCAGCTAGGCTGACTCCGCATATTCTGCGAAGAGATCGCATCTCCACAGCATTCATCTTTCTTACATTCTTCTTCTGTGTTACCCACGTTTGGCTGCCGTATAACAGCGTCGGTAACAAAACCGCATTGTGTACAGCCAAACGTGCAGCTATGCTGACGTTTCGCCGTCTCAACAATGCAGCCAGGGCACCGTTGACTCTGTTACCGGCAGCAATACGCCTTTCCACATCCATTTCGTATCTTCCGTCTCTGCTAAACATACTTCCCAAATATACCACTTCATTCACTTGTTCTATTATCTTACCATTCACGTTGATCTTACATTCTGTTCTTTCTTCATTTCTTTCAAATATCAGAACCTTCGTCTTATCTGCATTCAGGTTTAGACCATTATTTTCACACCCATCTTTCAGAGTGGTGAAAATAGTTTATGGATCATAATATTATTCTTTTGTTTTAATAAATTGATAATAATGCATTAAAATCGGTCGGCGTATTATGTGTATATTTGTATGGTATGTGTATTATTTGAAGATAAGTGCTTACAGCACAAAAATATGTTGCCATTTTTCTCAGCTATTGTTACTTTAAATTTGCACAATATATCGATATGTTAAGATACACATCAAGACCTTCATACATATTAGGCTGTTATCATCTGATAAGTTAATTATTTTATATCAATATCAAATTCAATTAGCCGAGCGACGCATGAGTAAGATGATATTGATGAAAACGGATAATTGTAATGTACGTTTTAGACCTTTTTGATGAGAAATTTTATCAAAACTTCGAGTTTGATAATAGCATACTTAAATACAGGAAAAAAATATTGTCACGGGTTGAACTCGTACCTGCGACATTTACGAAACCATGTGTATCTCAGGACAAAAGTAGCAATTAGAAGTTTTGCTTATTCCGATGATTATTTAATCATATATTTATTAAGATATCAGAAATATTCTCATTAACGAACCTCAATTACGAATCACTCACACCAATGTGAACATAATTTAATATCGTCACAAATGAGAAAAGTTTTATTAGACAAGAAGCCCAACAAATTCATTAACGAGAATGTTTACTCGTAAAAAGTTACATAAATTACAACTTCAACATGTTCCGTGGTAAGTTGTAGGTAAAGGTTTCTTCAGAAATATATTTTAATTCTAGATACGATAAAATGTTGATTATGAGAGAAACTTTTTTTTGAAACGGTCATAATTTCTACTGTAATATATTTTTATGATATACTAATTATCCACTGACACGTATTATATTTAAATTAAATAAAATATTTTGAACAAAATTAAAGCACTAAAACCTTTTTAGGTAAAAACTTTACATTATAAAATTAAATAAATAAATAAATATTTGTATATACAATGAACCCTATACAGATGGAAGTTATTTTCAATGAATAGAAGATCGTCAATATTATTATGAACTTTCTCTGAAGTCTCTTAGGAGTAGTTTGACAAATATTTATACATACAGTATTAAAACGAGTTACCAAATACTTAAATAGGTTCGTTAAAAATATTTCATATTCTCTGTTTATTTAAGTCGATAATAAATATAAAGATTTGTTTATTTCACTGTTATTAAAAAAAGAAAGACTTGTTTATATTAAATATATTTATAGATGGAGCATACACCTATAGATTGTTTTTTTTACATATCTCTTTATCCCAGTATTAAAATTCTTTATGGATACTCGTTTTTTAATCATGGGCAGGTTTGTCAGTTAAGGGGGACTAGCTGCCAAAGACGATATCAAGTTACCCCTGAAAATCACATGGTTACTGACCCTGTTGCATCCACAGGATTCCTAATGTTTTGCTAAAATGAATTACAACATTTTATTTAGCATATTGTCATTGTCATATAGTATACAGTGACGTCTTATTCTCTCCATTATCGAATAACACTACGTCATTCTTTATGGTGTTTTTTTGTAATTTGAACATAATATCTCTCATATAATGAATCTCGGTTGCCATTTCAACCTGTGTTCATATTAAACTTTAAATCGATATAAATAAACTGTATATCATACAATCTTTTCACTCAATTTTTATCAGGACCTATACCACCTTATATTTTATTCACGTTCCAATTTTACAATCCCTCACAAAGAAATATAAATCAAATGAAACACCAGCGCGATCAATTGGCTTATTACCATAATGTGACTCACTTATTTGAATAAAACACAGAACGTTTTACAATGCGCTCTTCTTACTGCACACATATGTGACCATTAAAAAAATAAAATTACTGAATAATGTAGAAATGGAAATAGTTTATAGAATTCTTTATATTTATAAGTATAATAGATGAGGTTATTAAATATCGCTCATTTTTATAACATATATGGTTTACAACGCACTTTGTGTTGTAAAATTGTATAAAATTTATAATATTTAATAACAAGGTTTAAATTACTAATAACACTCTTACCAGCATAATTAACAGTTTAGAGACATGTGAAAGTGTAACAATCCGTTGTTAATTGCGTACTAACATATAAAATATCTCTTGTTAGTTTTATGATATAATATGATTTGATTACAATAGATATATATATAAACTTAAGAAAACTTGAAAACGCAAAACTATAGTTTGACGTGGAATTTAATTTGGAATTTAACATAAATAAAAAAAATCCAATTATATCTATACTTATAATAAATCTGTAGAGAGGTCAATTCTGTACATGAAATATATTTACAAAATAAGTAGCAGGGGGTGATTAGTGTTCGATACTGATGCCAAAAATGCAGTTAAAAAAATTTTTGTCTGTCTGTCTGTCTGTCTGTCTGTTTGTATGTTATTTATAGAAAAAAAAACTACTCGACGGATTTTAACGAAACTTAGTACAATTATTCTTTATACTCCTGGGCAGGTAATAGTATACTTTTCATCACACTACAATGAATAGGAGCAGAGCAGTGAAAGGAAATGTTGAGAAAATGGGAGAAGTTGCTTGATTTTTTAAGCTTCCGTCGCGTGTGCAGCCTTAATGGTTAGAGCTACATAGAAACTATGTATAACGGAAATATTCTACATAAAAATACACGAAAAATATTCCAAGACAGCATATATCTACCTTTTATAGTTAACTCACAATAACACGCATAACTCTCGATAGCTTAGCAGTTCGGAGATTTCTTATTATATTTGTTTACTTTTACGTTTATAAAACCAATAATGCTCACCATCATTCCTAATTAAAAAAAAATAAACATTAGCACCAATTCAATAAAAAAAGAATCATTGAAATCGGTATAGAAACACCAAACTTATACTTACTTACATGAAATACGCCAACAAGACATCGCGCGTGAATAGTGAATCAAGCTATAAGGATTATTTTTGCGTAACGGTTGCCGCGCTCGACGGGGCTCGCGGCGGCAGAGTATAAAAGGGGCGGGAGGCGAGCGCAAGCGTCATTCAATATTTGGCTGTTGATGCGTTCAGAGTGTTGAACTTTATTGACAGACAATAATTGTTATTTTATAAACCGTGCTTATCAGCGCGACTTTTTGTCTTTAAATAGTTTATTTTAATTTCTTTTGTTATTATTTTCTAAATTAGTTTTAGTTTTGTTTAAATTCTTAACTATTAATAGTTCCTATTTTATTTCTTTTTAAGTAGATTTAGATTCGATTTTTAGATTAGATAATAGATAGATAGATTAGATTATTGTTAGATTTTTAGTTACTGATAGGTTAGTTTTGGGCATTTTATGTTTAGTTTTTTTTGTATTGAGTAGATAAAAGCGTAGGTAGGTACTTTTATTAATTATAGTATTCATAGGTATTTTTTATTTATTTTTAAGTGAAGTAGGTATAGGTAGATATTGCCTACTATCTACCTATACTGCACACGTGTTTTAGCTTTATTTTCATTTCTTTTTTTTTGTACCTAAGTTGTAGGTAGGTAGGTACATATTTCTTAGTTTAATTCTATTAGAATATTAGGTATTTGAGTTTAAATAGGCACTTAGATTTATATTTTTTTATTATATAGCAGCTGTACTTAGAACATCTAAGGTTTTTTTGTATTAGCATAGGTACTTTGATTAATTACAGTAGTTGTAGGTATTTCTTATTATTCATTTTTAAGTGAAGTAGGTAAGTGTAGATAGTATTGCACACGCATTAAGTATAGCTTTATTTTCATTTTTTATTCTTTTGTAATTTGTAGGTACCTACGTACATATTTATAATTCGATTAGAATATTATTTTAGTTTTAATAGGCACTTAGATTTATATTCTATTTATTATATACTTAGCTATAGTTAGGACCTCTGACGTAAGTTTTTTGTTGGGTAACTAAATAGAATTTAAGTTACCGTCGATTAAAAATAAAATAAACGACGCCACCTAAAAAACGACCATCTTTATCTCGAACTTCGAGTCAAGCTAGGAGAATGAGAATGACGCGTTCTCAAGAATCGGAAGAGGAAAGAGCACATCGGTTAAACTCTATGAGAGTTAGGGCCTCAACATCTCGAGCTAATGAAAGCTCTCCAGAAAGAGAGATGCGATTAGCAGCTGAAAGAGCGAGACGAGCTACAACACGGGCTTCTCAAAGCTCTTCTCAACGAGAGCTAAGGCGTTCCATTGACCGGGAACAACATGCGTTATCCCGAGAAGCTGAAACTGCTTTACAACGAGAATTGCGACTCACAGCTGACCGCGAACGGCATACATTATCTCGCGAGTCTGAAACCTTCACTGAGAGGGAATTACGGCTTACAGCTGACCGCGAACGTCATATTTTATCTCGCGAGTCCGAAACCTTCACTGAGAGGGAATTACGGCTTACAGCTGACCACGAACGTCATATTTTATCTCGCGAGTCCGAAACCTTCACTGAGAGGGAATTACGGCTTACAGCTGATCGCGAACGTCATATTTTGTCTCGAGAATCTGAAACTTTTACTCAATATCAAGACCGTTTGACAAATGATAGGGCGCACCATAACATGATTCGATCTCTTGAAGATGAACATGAGCATGAACAACGACTAGAGTCGGGACGCGATTATTACAATTCTTTGAGACAAGAACAATTGATTACTTTATCTAATAAAAGATTAAGAATTGAAAATATTCGGTCGCTTGAAACAGAAGAACAGCGAGAGGCCCGTCTTACTGCAGATAGATTTCGACATGGTCTTAATGACTTAGATATACACGTGGTAGATCAATCTACAAATTCGGTGGCGTGGTCCGATAAATATAAAAGTGGGTTTGCTTATAACCTCACAATTGATTACAGATCATCTTCTGAAATAGGCGATATGAACGTAGTATGTTCCTTTTGTAATGCTTCGAAGTGGAGGAAGGAGTCTGCTGGTTTCTGTTGTTCTGGAGGTAAAATAAATTTGCCTTCGTTCGAAGACCCACCGGAACCTTTAAAATCACTACTTTTAGGGGAACATTCCAAACAGTTTTTAGATAATATTCGCACTTATAATAGTGCATTCCAAATGACATCCTTTGGTGCTAAACAAATCTCAGAAGGCCCTTTCATGCCTACTTTTAAGGTACAAGGTCAGGTTTACCATTTGATAGGGTCCCTTTTGCCTGAAGAACAACCTAAATTTCTTCAAATATATTTTGTATCCGATTACAACGAACAGTCGAATATAAGAAATCAATATTTTCCGAATTTAAATACTGAACTCATTTCACAACTTCAGAACATGTTACATCAGGTTAATTCGTACGTATGCAGTTTTAAATCGGCATTAGAAGCCCTTTCTCAAGATGGTAATAACAATTATAAAATTGTTATAAATGCCGATAAGCGTCCAACTCAGGAACACCCTGGGCGTCATAACGTTCCATCCACGAATGAAGTTGCTGTAGTACTGGTCGACCAGGAATGTGATAGGCGTGATATCGTTATACGTTCCACAGACAATCGTTTGCAACGTATTTTCGAAACCCACAGGGCTTACGACAGTTTGCAATATCCTATGATATACTGTCGAGGGGAAGATGGTTATAATTTCGCTGTATACCAAACCGATCCGCGCACAGGCGCACCTAATTATAATAAAAAGGTGTCATGCCTTCAATTTTATTGTTACCACCTGCAAGTGAGACGGAATAGATTGGTATACTTTCAACGTTTTCGTGGCTTATTTAATCAGTTTATTGTTGACATGTACGCAAAAATTGAAACCGAAAGATTAGTTTATATACGATCTAATCAAAGGCAGCTGCGCGCTGAAGAATACGTGCACCTTCGCGATGCCATGCAGCAAGATAACGATACTGTGAATATGGGTCGTTTAGTTATTTTACCCTCTTCTTTTACTGGTGGTCCACGCTACATGCATGAACGTACTCAAGACGCTTTTTGTTACGTAAGAAAATATGGACGTCCCGACTTATTTGTTACTGTAACTACCAATCCCAAGTGGGATGAAATCACTCGGGAGCTTCTTGAGGGTCAGGCACCGCATGACCGCCATGATATTATTGCAAGAGTGTTTCATTTAAAATTAAAATCAATGATAGATCTTCTTACCAAAGATAACATTTTTGGAGAAGTATTGTGTTATATGTATAGTGTTGAGTGGCAAAAACGCGGCTTACCTCACGCACATATCTTGCTTTGGTTAAAAGATAAGGTTCGACCTAATGATGTAGACAGATTAATCAGTGCTGAAATTCCAGATCCGACTGCAGATCCCCTGTTATACGACATTGTTAAAACTCATATGATACATGGTCCATGTGGTGCATTTAACGCAAATGCTCCTTGCATGCAAGACGGTCGTTGCACTAAAAGGTATCCAAAAGCATTAGTGGATGAAACTGTAACAGGACATGATGGATACCCATTATATCGTCGCCGTTCAAGAGACAATGGTGGTTTTACTGTTGAAAAGCGAATGTCTGGACAACAGGTTACTTTAGATAATAGGTGGGTCGTTCCGTATTCGCCTGTATTGTCCAGAGCATTTCAAGCTCACATAAATGTAGAAATGTGTAATAGTGTAGAGTCAATTAAATATATTTGTAAGTACATTAACAAGGGCAGTGACCAAGCTACGTTTGCGTTAAGAAATGAACATGATGAAGTTACTAGATTTCAGTCAGGCAGATATATCAGCTCTTCAGAAGCTGTGTGGCGGATCTTAAGTTTTAATATTCACGAAAGATATCCACCTGTGACCCATCTGGATGTTCATCTGGAAGGCGGTCAACGTATATATTTTAACGCCGAAAATGTTACAGAACGATTAGAGAACCCTAGACAAACAACTTTATTGGCATCTTTCGACTTTGCCAAACTGATAATTTCGCAAAGTCTCTTTTGTATGAAGAAGTTCCATCGTATTATACCTACGATAAACAACGAGGTGTCTTTAACCGTAGACGCCGAGGCAGGCCTGTAGATGGCGAGACAGGTATTTTCAAAGAACATGTTCTTGGTAGAGTGTATACTGTTCATCCTAACAACGCAGAGTGTTTTTATTTGAGATTATTATTACATACAGTGCGAGGACCAACATCATTTATAGATTTGAGAAAAGTAGACGATGTTGTTTATCCAACTTATCATGCAGCTTGCCAAGCGCGTCATTTGCTTGAAAATGATCAACATTGGGATGACGCTTTAGCAGAATCCTGTGTTAGTGATGAGTGACGGTTACGCCATTTATTTGTAACATTACTCACATTTTGTAATTTATCTGATCCTGTCCAATTATGGGAAAAATATAAAGAAAAATTTGCAGAAGACTTTCTTCGGAATTTATCTCACAATAATGAAGGCGCAACTAATGATAATTTTCGAGATCTGGCTATAAATCAGTGCTTATTAGCTCTTCAGGAAGACTTAACAGCAGTAGGCGGTAAATCACTTTGTGAATATGGTTTGCCAACGCCAACCTCAGTCGGAGAGGTTACCAATAGGGAATATTCCGCAGAGACTGGTTACAACCCAATGGAACTGCTGGTAACATTAGAAAACGGTGTCCCAATGATGACTGCAGAACAACGCTTAGTCTATGATCGCGTGTGCGAGAGTGTGCAGAATAATTTAGGAACAATATGGTTTTTAGATGCACCTGGAGGAACTGGGAAAACTTTTTTGACTAAATTAATATTAGCTTATGTTCGAAATCAGCGTAAAATCGCTCTTGCCGTGGCTTCATCAGGTATAGCTGCAACATTGCTACCAGGAGGTAAGACTGCTCACACTATGTTTAAAATACCAATTAATTTAGATCGCACGGAAAGTCCAACCTGTAGTATTTCAAGAAATAGCGACAAAGCTAAGGTATTGCGTGAGTGTAATTTAATCGTATGGGATGAATGTACGATGGCCCATCGAAAAGGAGTAGAAGCAGTAGACAGAACTCTAAGGGACATAAGACAAAATGATCGACCAATGGGCGGTATTACGGTTTTATTTTGTGGTGATTTCCGACAAACCTTACCGGTAATACCACGGGGAACCCGAGCTGATGAGATTAGGGCTTGCCTGAAAAGCTCTTATTTGTGGCGTGATATACAATCGGTGCATTTGACTATAAATATGCGAGTGAGAACTGGAGACAACGCAGATAATCGTGAATTTTCTGATACATTATTGAAGATTGGTGAAGGTACCTATCCACAACTACACCAAGGAAAACTTATTCTGACACCTGAGTTATGTTGTATAGTGCAATCCCAACAACATCTTATATCTTCGGTTTACGGTGACATAACAATTATATTAAATAGGGACAATTCTTGGCTTTGCGAAAGGTCCATTTTGACTCCTCGCAATGACCAGGCATCTGAAATTAATAATAAAATACTGTCTAATATACAGGGAGAAAGCAAAGTTTATAGTTCAATAAATAGAATGGTTGATGAACAAGAAGCCACTAATTACCCGATAGAATTTTTAAATTCTTTAAGTATGCCTGGACTACCTTCTCATATAATTTGTTTAAAAATTGGCATACCGATAATTCTGCTCCGAAATTTAAGACCACCTCAACTTTGCAATGAAACTCGGCTAAAAGTAACCCAGTTGCAACAAAATGTAATCGAGGCTCAAATTTTAACAGGTTGCGGTGCAGGAGAAACTGTCTTTATTCCCAGAATTCCCATAATACCAAATAATTTTCCATTCCAATTTAAAAGAACGCAATTCCCAGTATCGGTGTGCTATGCCATGACTATCAATAAAGCTCAAGGGCAGACTTTTCGTGTTGCTGGAGTAGATCTCGGTGTTAGCTGTTTCTCGCATGGTCAATTATACGTCGCTCTTTCCCGGGTTAGCAATTCTAGGAATCTTTACGTTCACGTGCCGGACGGGTCGACTCTTAACATAGTCTACCCAGAAGCTTTGCGCTGAAACATTTTAATTTGATCTAAAAATATTAGCAATATATTATCTTAATAAAAAACAAGGAGTTACACGCTGACCGAGTCGTGGGTATAGCGTGGGTATATTATAATATTCTGCGGTTACTTATATTTTTCAACAGTTTTGTGGATTGGCATATTATATTACTATTGCCCTTCTAAAATACGAAAGTGAATCTGCCTGTTACGTCAAAACTATGAGGGAGGACATCTGCTAATTTTTTTTCGAAAAACGACGGAAACGCGGACGAAGTCGCGGGCAAAAGCTAGTTACATAATAAATGTATGCATTGTATGCAAATGTATGCATGCATTCAACAAATATGAATAACCGAATTAGTGATATCAATTTTTATTAAATTTTGTTTATTATTTTTCGGATTTCTTAAACCTTTATGATGGTATGGCGTATTTGCTGGCGTTATTATTCGGAACTGATCAAATATCATCAAAATTTTTCATAATATTGTGAAAATAGTTATGTTCCCATGCAGCTCGTATTCCTTACGTTGCATCAGTCTCCAAGATTAAATAATGAAGCTAAATCACAACAGAATAATGTAAGTATTATTTAATTGAGTTAAATTACTTAAAAACCCTTTTATATAATTAACAAATTGAATAGGATTAATTTAGTCCTAATTTTACAATCAACAGCGGTTTATTTGAAACACGTAGCGGTTGAGTAACTTTTTGTCGCTGATTAGTAAACATTTGGCTTGTTACCAGCCGTGCATTGATTGGAGTTTCACTTGTATATTGCCCTTCAAAGTAAGTTTTTTTTTCGTTTCACATTTCCTTAAAATTAATTAAATCTGAAAATTACTTAAAATGTTTATCAACAATGTGGAACATTAATTTTGGTTGTGGCAATTTTTTCAATATTATTACTATCTGTAAAGTTACATTAATTAGTTAGAATATTCGAAAGAACCCTTATATTAAAATTAAACTATTTTAAGGATCCAAGTCTCATGTATTGATAACATTACGTCGTATAGCATATTTCATCTTCCCATAAATATAATGCTGCAATACATTTGAAATCACGAATTAAAATTAAAAGTGTTAATAGTTTTATTTAAAGTTTACTAGTTCTCTAAATTTTATAAAACATAAGCGTATAACAGATCTCGTCCCCATCTCGATAAAGATAAGATAAAATAAAGAATACTAGCGTATTTGATAAAGGAAAGGGCCGGTTTCCTAGAGTTAAAAGTTTTGATACTTTTGTCTGTGATTTCAATCATTTAAATTTATTTTAAAAGTTAAGTTTCAAGTATTCGTTAAAAACGTTAAGTATGCTTTATTTAGCCCCGTCATCATAATACTTTCATTGAATCCCACATCATATAATTATAAGTACACAAAAACATATGTTGTGTAATAGGCAGCTTTATTGATGAATAGCTATTTCTTATTGATAACTTTAATCCAGTACAGAAACTAGTTAGCATGAAATGAAATGGTGGTGCAAGGTATTCATACAGTAATATAATATATATGGTATTATATACCTATCCATATTGATGTAAAAATATTCAAAGTTTATTTATTTTTATGCATTTATTTATTCCCAAATTTATGTTTAATGTAATAAACATGTAATTTTAGTTTGAATTTTATCTTTGTTTGTAATAATTTTATATAGTTTAAATAGAGTTGCACTACTGAGTCTCATAATCTAATCTCTTTTTAGAGGTCAACTGGAAGACATTTATTTTGAAATAAGCAATGCCTTTGTACGAGTCTTTTTAAATAACTTTGCTTAATACATTATCTGTGTACAGAAATGTTAAACAATTAAATATGAATAATTAGTGTAAATCAGATACATATAAGTAATGTAAAACAGAAGATATTTAATTGATAAATACGAGCTTTTTCGAACGATCATAATTTTTGACTACTTAATACATAAATATCATTTACAAAATATTCCATATTTGATAATAATGTCATTGAAAAGGGCTTATAAGCAGTATAAAAGAAAAAATAATAATATCAAACAAGTTAGTTTTTCGAACTAAATACTATATTTGTCCTCGGGACTCCCTTTAAAGTTTTTTTTAAAGACCTTATTAAACTTACGATCGCAAATCATTATACCTTATAAAATATAATGTAAAAATGTCCGAAAAATTATATAAAAAGTGATATTCAAAATATTAATAATTAATATTGATATTGAGAGAAAGGGGGAGGCCTCGAGTGACCTTCGAAAACATTGTATCTATGATACTGGAGGAAGGTCACGTAAAAAGCATGAGGACCCCCCGGAAGGCATGTATGAAGAGGTTGATGTCTGTGGCCAAGGCGAAAGAGGTATGCAGGGACCGTAGAGTTTGGCGCTCCGTCGTCTCTGGCCACCCCGCAAGGGATATGGCGTGAAGGTAAGTAAGTAAGTAATATTGATGCTACCCTAAATACACAAAATCAAAAACTATGGATTATGTTGACGATAGAGAGTAAGACTATGACCCACCTGCTAACAGTTGTGCACATGTTGACTTACTATAACGACATCTACTAGTAAAGTTCTGAACTGAGAATGCTAATACTTTATATTAACGTTCTTAGTTCAAAATAGGACATTATATTATAATTGTCATTATTTTGAATGTTTAAAGGTTATCCTTTATTTTCTTGTCAAAGTGTGATTATCACAGAATTAGTAGAGCATAGTTAGATAATTTAGTCTGCTTTTAGTTATTCAATAATTTGTTCTCACATATCAATTATGACAGGGACTCAATAGTCAATATCTAAAAATGATTAATTAGTTATAAGATAAACGGGTAGCCATGGAGTAAAATGTCGGTTCTTTTTCACGGACCTACCCTTTTGAAAACGTAAAACCGTAAAAACAATCTGAATTTTCACAAGTATTTCACGTAATATTTTTGTCTTTGAAGCAAAATGGGATTATTTTAATCGATAAAGTCAGGTTTCATTCAAAATCCAGCTCGCTTCATAAAACCAACAACTTAATTTAAATTTCGGTTCACGTCGCTCCCTAAATAAATTTTAGAAAATCAAACGATGCGAAATAGTTTCAAATGCAAAAGGCCTCAATTTAAATTCATGAAATTTGTATGTTTTAACAAACTCAATAAACTAAAAATAGAGTTACTATTTGCGAATTTACTCCGATCGATAAGAACTTAGTTTTATGAGTGTATCGCCCTGTTTTGATAATATTTGAATTATATTATTTTCATGGCACGAATTTTATCACATTCCATATTCTTAAAGTCTTGAATGTAGGGCTACGTTAAATAATACACATTTTTACTGACTGCTCTGCGTACTTTATGAAACTCGATGTTCTTTTTTTTTTTTTTTTTTTTTAAGCGGACGCGAAGCGGATCCGAGGATTTACAAGTGTTGCCGGCCTTGAAGCTTTGAAGGTAGGAGTTAACGCCTTTTTTGAAGGCACCCATGTCGTACCGATCTGAAAATACCGCCGAAGGGAGTTAGTTCCACAAGCGAGTGGAACGTAGAAAAAAGATCCTTGAGAACCGCACAGTGGAGGATCGCCACGCATTCAGGTACTAGGAATGGTAAAGGAGTCGATGGCGCGCTGTGCGGTGATGAAATTCGGCGGCAGGCATCAGATCGAATAGTTCTTCGGAACACTCCCCGTTGTAAATGCGGTAGAAGACGCACAAAAAAGTCACGTCTCTACGCAATGCCAAAGAGTCCAGCCGTTCGTTGAGCACTGGGTCCCCGACAATCCGAACGGCTCTCCGTTGTACGCGGTCAAATTGTAGAAGCTTATATTGGGGTGATCCGGACCCGAGATGAAAACAGTACTCCATGTGTGGCCGGATCTGCGCCTTATAGAGCGCAAGTCTTTGACCAGGTTTAAAATACTGTCTCGCTCTATTGATCACTCCCAATTTCTTCGAGGCCAACTGTGCCTTGCTCTCCAGAAGACCATAAACTTATGTTTTCTCGGCATTGAACTGAACGTGGTTCAGTTCACCCCACTCAGAGATCATCCAAAAGGAAGTCTGTATAGAAGACACAAGTTTCTTTCAGCACTCGTCGACGTTTTCCCGAGCGAGACCTGCACCTATATTCTGGCCGAAGAACTATTTCCGGCATTAAGCTTGGATACCACGGGATGATAAGCGGTGTCTTCCCCTGGTCGTCCAAAGTGGAGTTTAAGGCAAAAAGAGTGCCCAATAGCTCGGCTTTCTCTTTTGCCGTGTGCCCCAGAGAGTCGTTCCCAGTGTGCAATGGCGGTAGGTATGGCTGACAAAAGTTTTCCAGAGGGGCTTTAAACAGTGCCCAGAACTTGCGCGTGCCAGGCGGGTTCATTACCAGCTTACCAATTTTGACGACATGATTGAACTTTGCTCTAGCAATTTTCCGTTTGAAGAATCTGGAGGCACGATTATATTTCCTTTTCAGAACTCTAGAGTTCGGATCATTAGCTACTAACGCATTAGCCCAAGCTTAATAAGCCGTTGCTGTTTGCCAGCTGCTGTAACCCTGATAGACGCATCAAACCAAGTGGTATCACGGAGTTTGGTACAAATAGTTCCATGCTCTAAAGTATCACATCAGCTACAGCCGCAGCGCAGTCACTAGAATCATTGGAAGGGAAACAATTCGGCCCCCATGTGTAGGATGCAAAAAAGGACCGCATCCCATCCCAATCCGCTGACTTGTAGTGCCAAACGCGTCGAGTCGCAGGTCTTGTGCGAACTGGACGTTCAATGGGCACCACACTCCGTACCAAACTATAATCAGAGGACCCTAAGGGAGCCTCGACAGTGACCTGGTACTTTCCGGGATGTGTAGTCAGCATAAGATCCAACAAAGATGGCATATGGCTGTCCACGTCCGTAGACGAGTGTGCGTCTTGACCAATTGGGACAAACCATTTGCCAGAGCAAAGTCAAATACAGATCTCCCCGCGTACCCTAGCCAATCGGCGTCGTGCGCATTGAAGTCCTCGAGGACGACGACTTCGGCGGAGGGAGTCTGTGAAAGCAGATCGTCAATCTTCGCCTGAACATGGCCCAAGAAATCCGTTTCTGCATTACAACTATGGGACCTGTAGAGGCACGCATAGACCCTGACATGGTCATCTATGTCTATGCACAGCCAGAGCACAGACAGGTCCCGACCTTCAAAAACCTGAAGGTGACGGTAGCAGATATCCTCCCTTACGAAAACAGATACCCGGCGTGTGGTATAAAATGGTGTTCTAGTTTATACCTGGGGTATGACAGGGACGCTGTGTCGCTAGGTTGAGTTATCTGCAGTTAAATAACTACAGTATATAGTAAGTATATAGTAAATATCACGTGTCCCCAATTATTATGGGGACCTCTCTGACGAAAAAATGAGGATCTCTCTAACTTTACTCTTTCAATATAGTTATATAAGTTGTATAAAATACTGTATGCTGTATAAAAGGAAAAAAATATATATATTAAGAAAAGTATTCTCTGTAAACGATTCTCTGTTAAAAATTCTAACTCAACTTGGCACGTTCCACATACTTTTTATTCATTGATTTTAAATTAGAAATTCTTCGTTAATAACTATAAAGTTATAAATAACAAACATTAAGAGCCTGATATTTTAATTTAATAAATTGTTCTTGTCTTGTCATCCTTCAAGTATTTCGTTTTTATTTCTAAATTTGACAGAAAATTTATAGCTATAAATAAGTATGGGCAATTTAAATAACCAACATAATTTACCTTACATCAAATCCATTGAAAACAGGACTTAAAATTCTACATAAGATATTCAATATTAAGCCATTTTTATTGAACCAATTTAAATGCGGCTTAAATTATGGCGCGAAATGAATTTTTATAACAGTAGAATTTTTATTTCATATTTGTATGAAAATATGAAAAGAAGTTTTTAATAATAGACGATTTTAATGTTAGAAATTATATATGGTCAGTTAATATAGATTATAGTAGAACCGAAATAATTTTCAATCATTCTGAATGTGATCTTGTGTATTTGTTGACCGCTCTTTCAAATTTCACCGGTTTTCAACAATTTAATTATATTTTTAAAAATAATAACAAACTAAACAGATTCATTGTTTTCCAATTTAAATTGTAAAATTTTTCATGAGGCCCCACTTTCTGTACCACACGATTCTCACCACCCATCGCATTTTTATTAATGTTATTGTCAAGTTTACATAAGGCTGATTATGATATTATATGTGGTAAACTACCCAAAATAGACTCGATTCAGGAATAAGGTAACAAGGTGACTACTCAGGCTGTAGATACTTTTTATTCATTGATATATATGATTATATAAAGGTTTATTTAGACTACACATAAAACAGAGAATACTGACTAACCCTAATTGGTTTTCACGCACTTTGTTAAATAAATTTACAAAAAATTTAAAATTCATAGGAAATAGAAGATATATGGTAGAAATAGTGATTATGAATAATTATCTGAGTTACGAGATTCAATAAAAAATGTAAATAAAAGTGTTATTAACAAAACATAAATAAAGTAAAAAATAATTTTCTTTTACACTCAAAATACTTTCGGTTTTATATAGGATCCAAAAAAGGATATTTTAATTTTCCGGGAAGTATATTGAAGGTACATACTCTTACAAATAATCAAATGAGCTAAGTACAGCTAATATGTTCAATATATATTTCTAATCTGATTGAGCCTAAGCAAAATTTACGCATTATGTTCTCAGTCAGTCAGTCAGTCAGTTAGTATAAGTCAATCTGTCATTTCTTCAGTTGGGATAACTTATCAGAATGACCAAGTAGAATGTTGTTTATCGAAACTAGGATCCGTCAGAGAGCTTTGGTCCCAATGGAATTTAGCCCCTGTTTTGAAACGACGCGATGTAGTAAAATTTTAGGTTTCTTATAAGTTTGCTTTTTATAAAAAACATTACAAAGTGGTTATACTCCACGTATCTGGAAAAAAGCTATCATTATTCTTATATTTAAGTCAGGCGATAAAATCAATATTAAAAAATCCGTGCCCGCAGGGGGACACGCGTGGGTAGACCTCGTGTGTAACTCGTTTAAAATATAACTCACTACCTAAGAATAACACATGATGCCGTTGTTTACATCAAAAGTTTTCAAGCAAAAAGCGGTTTTTATTTTTTTTCGCGGAAAAGGTATCTTTTTTGGAAATACTTTTGATACTTAAATTTAGAGTAAAAAATAACCTTTCTATTAAAAATATTTGCGAGGAGGGAATATTTACCAGAAAAAAGTTGCCGTGGTTTTACCTACCTTAAATTTTCAAGCTAAAAGTGGTTTTTAGTTTTTTTCTCGGAAACGGTACCTTTTACTTAAAAACTTTTGGTATCTAAATTTTGAGTAAAAAATAACCTCTTTATTTAAAATACTTGTGTTGTAAGAATGTTTACCAGAAAAAAGTTATGAATTTTTTTCCAAAAATTTTCGGTTTTTGTACCCCCACCCCTAAGTTATTGAAGTTAGGTTTTCGGTTTATTTACATTAGTTATAGGTATTCATCAAAGACATCATATAATATGATCGCGATTGATCTTCTTTGTATAGGAAAAAAGTTATGGTCGTAAAACTGAAATCAGAAAAAGTAAGGCCCTAGCGCCCCCTGTGGCCGGATTTCTCTTAACGTTAACGTTAACGAACTTGACCTTCATTTTTGGATGGTTGATTTTTGTGCAAAGTTTGAAAGCGATCCGAGCGAAACTGCGGCCGCTATCGTGCTGACAAAAGTCGAATCTGGACGCACGCACGCATATATATATATATATATATTTATATATATATATATATATATATATATATATATATATATATATATATATATATATATATATATATATATATATATATATATATATATATATATACATATATATATATAAACATATATATACATATATATATATAAACATATATATATATATATATATATATATATATATATATAAACATTTTGACCAATGGTCATTTCGGACTCAGAATTTCTTTTTTATAAAAAACATTACTCAGAAGAAATTTTTCCAAAATTCGTAAGTCGGGTACAAATGAATGGGCAGACCGAATTCTTCGAGGTCTACCCAAAAATATCGTGGCATTTAAAAGTTATCAGTTATACTTAAACTTTTCGAGACACTATCTGTGCCGCAATTTATTCATTATTTATTTATTTTATTTATTTATTTTATTTTAACTTGACGCCATATCCCAGCCATATCGTAGCCAGACGACGGAGCGCCGAACGCTACTGTCCCTGCATACCACTTTCGCCTCGGCCACAAACATCAACCTCTTCATACATGCCCTCCGGGGGGTCCACATGCTTTTTGCGTGACCTTCCTCCAGTATAATAGCTACTGTTTTTTCGAAGGTCACTCGAGGCCTCCCCCTGTCTCTCTTACCGCTCACTTTTCATTATTGAGTAATAAATTGTTAAATAACCAACATGGCGTAATAAATAACCGTTCAACGGAAAGGAATATTTGTTAATTCCTAGATATAATACAAAATGACATGGATGCAGGTCATAAGGAAGATATATTTTATACAGACTATAGGCATTTAATAAAGTTTCTCATTACCTTTTGACAAAAACTGGAATATATCGGTAAACATGGTAGTATTCTTAGGTTGGTTACGTAATAACCTCGTGACAGGTCACAAGCGATAGCAGTTAAAGGATTCATTTCGAGTTACATTAATATAAAGATTCTGATGTACCGCAGGGCTCTCATTTCGGGCCCTTCCATTTAATATATTTATTAATGATAGAATATACCTTAATGTAGATAAATGTTAAACGATAAAATTCTTTAGAAGAAAAAAAAAAGCCTTATTTGGTTATTGGTTTTCTAATTTAAAAATAAAAAGATTAACCTAGATGGGATACCTCGGAGTACTTTTAGGTAGTCAAATTGTTTTTGATTTGCATATCGATAAAACTACAAAAGATGCTTATCGAATGCTTGGTTTTATTATTAGACAAGGAACTGACTTTAAAAACATTAAATCCTTTTTAAATGTTTAGAACGCATTTGTGAAACTAATTGGAATAGGTTTCACTAACTGGATATCCATATTAGACTTATTATGAAAATATGATTGAGAAATACATCATACATTTTTGAAGATATTCCAATATAAATTAGGTATCTCTCTCGCATTTTTACTGTTGGAAAAACGCAGAGAACAAAAATACGCAATTTTTACTTTTTAATACCCTCGCTTAGGTGCTCGCTTTCAGAAATAATTTCACATTTTCTTATGTAGAATAAATTATTTAAAAAATTATTACATATTTAGATCTTGTAATAATTATAATAAATAATAGCTTTATTTTCTTTGAGAAGGTAACAAGAAGACGGACACATCTCTTTCTTATGAACGAGAAAGATAGTGGAGATTGCCACACTCCTGTCGAACAAGCCTGTACACGAGTTGCATTCACATGAATATAGCAATACATACGCACACACACACACACACACACACATAACACAATTTTCTTTATAATTTAGTTTATTTCTTATATTTAAAATATATATAGCATTTAAAATATATATTTAGTTTATTTCTTATATTTAAAATATATAAATAGCATTTTAAAATATTAAAGACATATTCCACTTTTTACTGAAACATTTCTAATGTTATATAAAAATGATATTACTCGTAATAGAATCTTATACAATATTCTTTTATGAGAATGCCATCTCGACGGCATTTAATATTTCGTATTTTGATTTTGTAAATGAAACTGGAAAGATTTTTTTTCACAAAAATAAGTTATTAGAATATTATATCATTTTCTTCATAAAAGCTTTGGAATTAGCTGCATTAAATTTAAGAACTGAGAAATATATTTGGACATTTAAGAAATCCACACTACATTTTATGTAATTATTATTTAAGAAAGTTATTTAAAATTATATGAATTAACTAAATGTTAAATTATATTATATTATATTAATTCCGGTGAATAAAAATTTACAAAACAATTATAAATAAGTGTTTAATTGCCGATGCCGGCGAATATTTTAAGCTCTTTCTTGTTCGCATAAATGTGTATGTTATAAAAGATAAGAACTCACAAAGATAGGTGATATTAACACAAATATAATAACTATTGTAACCTGTTATGATTATTTATTAATATTAAAGCTATTGTACATATCTTGGTTGTTATTTGTACAACAATTAATAAATAATTCTTCTTACACTTTTCAACAAAATTTAGTATGAAACATGACATGTACTTAACAAGATGGACCACACCCGCTGCCTGTTACCAAAATATTCTTCTTACAACGATATGAAATTCAGTTAATAATGTACCTTATAACATTAAGGAATAAAAATACCATTCGTCAAAGAGGTTCTCGTAAGGCCACTTTGGGCAACTTTTGCCAGCCGTTCATACTGCCATTGCAAACGGGGAATGATTTTCCGGCCAAAGCTGATAAAAGCTGATCTCTTGACCACGGTCTTCTTGCCTAAAACTTAACTTCGACAAGCAAAGACACCGCTTGTCATCCCTCGGTGTAAGAGAAAATGTAAAAAAAAAAAATCAGATAAAAACTTTCCGACGGTCTCTATTTTCCTTGGACTTTCATAAGTCGAGTAGGCTGGATGACATTCTTTATTTGTGCTACGAATATAAATATGCCTCTGATTTGACTTCAGTTCTAAAGCATCAATATCGGCACTCCTACCTGAAAATTGTAGTCCCGACCTCATGGAAGTGTGCCCTTGTCCATCCGATCCCTATAAAAGGTGATAGCACGGGCCCAGTTAACTACAGACCTATCACCTCTCTTCTCTTCAAAATAATGGAGTACATCATTAACCGACAGCTCCTAACGTACCTCGAGCACCGCCAGTTGATCAATGATACCACCTAGATGAGAGACCATATTCCACTGTGCGGTTTGCAAGTACCTTTACACGTAGCACTTGATATAGAACTTTGGCGTTAAAAGGCATTTACTCTTATCTCCAAGGCACTTGTGAATCGTCGGATATTGCACGAGTTTATGATCGGCGGTGATCAAGTATCATCAATAACCACAAGGCTTCTTTGCACTCCTCTAACAAATAAAAAAAAATTGGGTTGGCGTCACACTTAGACTTACTTTAGGAGAGATATATTTATATAAACCTCCGATTTAACCCGACATATATATTCCCGACATAAATGTCGGGAAATATACCCGACTTAAATATTGCAGCGAGACTGTGTGGAAGATGTTCTGTAAATTAAAAATTTATAAAATGACCTATCCCTTCTACCTGTCGCGGGATTATTAAATAGAAAGAAATGCAATTCTTCGAAACCTTTGAATTATCAGTCCTAGCCATAATAGCAGTCTATAACAAGTACCAAAAATGTTCATTGAAATAACTCGAAAATTTACAGAACTCGTAAGAACGTTTGTTTATCCATTATTTAAATTAAGTAGTTTTTTAAGTTACATAAAAGTTGAAAACTCACTATATATTTTATTCCAGTTCAAGTAACATAAGCTAACATAAACATAAGCTACTTTTATTTTAAAAACATATTCGGCGCAAACGAAGTCATGGACACAGCAGTACATATTAAA
The DNA here is from genome assembly GCA_918358695.1 of Melinaea menophilus ssp. n. AW-2005. Taxonomy (NCBI): domain Eukaryota; kingdom Metazoa; phylum Arthropoda; class Insecta; order Lepidoptera; family Nymphalidae; genus Melinaea; species Melinaea menophilus. The sequence continues at coordinate 1,410,871 of OU911052.1, forward strand.
ATTAAACACAGATAAAATCATTATCTCTTCATTACTCCTTAGCATTAAAGTATTTGTTTGGAATTGTTGAATTTGTTATTCTAAAGATAGTAGTAATTATTTGTAAATTTTAAGAACTGTAATGTCTAGTTCTTCTACAAGTTATAGAAGCTTAGGCAACGTCTATCTTAATAAAGTTTTTTGATATTTTCTCTTAACAATATAGTAACATTTATTTTCTTCAACACTTAAACTTGTAAGTCGTAAGTCGTTATATGACCCTACCCCATTAGCGAAAGACGTTGTAAAAATTCCTAAAGATGATTCCTTTTCCTTCTGGTGTAGTAATGGTTTAATTTGTAACTTTATCATAAGTTATTAATACCTCTCTGTAAAATATAAAAAAAAAGTTTTTTTAAAAGATTAGAATCTGAGAAAGTTATTTTTTGTGTGTCATAAATTACTTAAAGATACATAACTAGTGAATCTAACTTAAGAGTATCTAACAGGATATTAATTATCAAAGGCTATGATATCTTATTCAATCTTAGTTTCCAAAGCAGATTAAAGTGTCTTAACTTTTTGAAACCAAAGACTTTAAGCTAAACTATTATAAGATAACTTACATTAGTATTATTTTTGGTTAAATTTTAACATTAAAATAAAGAGATTATTATTAAAGAGCAAAAAATATACAAAGACTAATACATAAGTCTGGCATATTAGTATAAAAACGCTTATCATAGCTATTAATAATCATAAATCTTAGATGACATACATTTTAAAATGTGAAAGAAATTAAAAAAGTTCTTATAAAGGTTTTGAAGGTGAAAAAGTTGATAATATGATAATGAAAAGTTGATAATATTAAACATTCATTATTTCAATTTAAAATAGAATATCTTTTAATGTCAAACACAAATGAAATACGGGTTGTGTTTTTATTTCATTACTACCTGATTCCTGCCCGCTTCGCTGGGCACACCTTTAATTTGGATGTAAACTTAGACTTCTTGTATTGACAAAATGTTTAATTTCTATTTTATATTTAGTGTACAATTTTAAATAGAGAAATATATAATGTGGCGGGCATAAAACTTCAACTTTTTGCACTCATCATGAAACCTCTGTAGTTATAAGGCTGATTGTCGAAATGCAAAAAGTTGAAATCCGTATGGATAGAAATTCCATAAAATCCGTTCTTAGTAGACATCCACGTCACAAAAGAAGTAACTATGTAAAATTTTAAGTTAATCAGACAGATAGTTTTGGAGATTTCATTATGAGTCAGGGAGTGGTTAATTGGATATATAGATATATATAGATTAGTTATCCTTTGTTATAAAATGCAAAAGGCTAGCTTTTTGAATAAATTAATATTCTAAGTAATTAAGTTAACTGGACATCTTGTTTGGTTTTATATTAATTTGTTTATATATGAGAATACAGATTTATTAAGTTACTCTCCGTAATATAATATGACAACAGTGATAATTATAATCGTTTTACTTGAAATAGATAGCTCCTTGATCGGTAACTTTTTGCACAAATTAACAAATATTTTACCTTCGCTTCTTAAAAGAGATACCTTATTCCGCTTACATGATAGAAGTTAATAGTAAAAATAGTAAAAGTATAAATTGTAAAAATAGTAGGAAAATAAAAAAATATGTTTATTTTGTTGACTTTACTTTTATATGGTAATGAAATTTTAATTAAACAATTCCATTAATTTATTATATAAAAATATTTACCAAGAATGTTGTCAATTATCTGGGAGGCAAGCCGCGAGACACACCCAGTACATAATAAAATAGTGTGATCTCACCATAGATCCATATTTGAAAAGCCATTGAACAAAGTGTTAAATTTTAATGTAAGAAAATAAGAATCAAATTGACTATCCAACCGAATTTATGTGATTTTAAATTACACTCCTTTTTATAAAATAATAATTTACCTTTTTCTATATTAATGTAAAATTATTTATGAAGTAGACAAAGTCGCTGGTAATAGCTGGTTATTTTATACAGTATAATTTATGAGTAGTATTTCAAGAAAATTCTTTCAACACATTTTTTGTAGTTATTGCTATTTTTTAATTTGCATAATATATGTATAGATTAAGATACATTTAATGTTTGGCACGTGTTAAGCCGTAGTCGTCTGATAAGTTATTTACTTTATGTTAACATGAAGTCTAAGGCCGAGCGACGCATAAGTAAGATGATAACATTATTAATGAAAACGAATATTTGTATTTATAATGTCGATGTACGTCTTAGAACTTTTTGATGAGATACTTAGCAAAAACAGAAACACAGTAATTTTCCTTTTGAAATGGGTAATAATGTATTCATCAATTTAGTCATAATATTAACCATTTAAATAGAAGACTAAAAAAATATCGTCACGGGTACGACATCTAAGATAGCCGTGCTCCCGTTAATTATGTCACCGTGTGTCTTGATGAATAAAGTATTTTAGATATAACAAACTTTATCGGGATAGAAATAGCAGACAAAAGTAAATTTCTGTCAATTCCAATGATTATTTATATAAAATATCAAAAAAAATTCATGAACGATCCAAACCTAAAAACCACCACTCGCACTGAAATGAAAATAATGTAATAAATATATCATCACAAATGATAAAAGTTTTATTAGACAAGAAGCCCAACAAATTCATTAACGAGAATGTTTACTCGTAAAAAGTTACATAAATTACAACTTCAACATGTTCCGTGGTAAGTTGTAGGTAAAGGTCATACAAGTGAAGGTTTCTTCAAAAATATATTTTAATAGATAGATACGATACGATACTAGATACGATAACATGTTGATTATGAGAGGATACTTTTTTGGTCGGTCATAATTTCTATTCTAAAATAATTTCATATTCAATATCAGGCATTTAAAATCAATCACCAATCAATCAAATATCTTTACAGGTGGAGTTGGTGGAAGTGATTTTAGTACGCTCCACAAATGATTATGGAGCATAGTACACATGAGTGTGAATTATGATTTTATGATGAAAATAAATTTAAAAACTTAATTAACCCTTACTGCATTATTTTCAAAGATAATAAAATTTTAATCTTGACAAATAACTAGCTGTTTATTTATAATTGGTATTTTAAGAATAATCTCATCCATAATTTGCTCGAGTTATTCAAAGTTAGAAGACGGTGGCCTATATATTCTTAACAATGATGAATTGTTCTAGTTATATTGAAGATAGTTCAATTAGCCGTTCAAAAGAGAGGCTTCCTACGTCTTTACGTTCTTTGAATTTTAATTGTTTATTTAAAAGAATTAAAAAGCCACCATATTTGGAATTAAGTCTGTTGAACGAACTACCAACCTGGGGGTTATTGAAATTAAACATTAGTTCTCCCGTTTTAAGCCAGTATTCAATTATAAAAATGCATTAGGTTGATATAATTTACATTATTATTCTTATTAAATTAACAATATATCTATTTTTTAAATTATTATTGTGATTTGAAATTGTATGTGCTTAGCTAGAGGATATCTCTTCTATATTAAAATCTACTTTAAACTAATATTGCTTGGAATAACTTTCAAACTTTCAAACTTACTTGCAACATATATTGCTCAATATTAAGTTTTACATAGATAAAGCGTAAACATACAGATTTTTAACATCACTCTTTATTCCCTTACTAAAATCCATAATGTTATCAGGTCAGTCAGCTCAGATTTTGGCGGTCATTGGGAACTTGCTGGCAAAGACGATATCAAGTTACCCCTTGAAACCATATGGAAACCCGCTGGCGTCCACTGAATCACGCTCCAGTGTACGTGTCTATTAACCAGTGATAAAGGTGAATTATAACATTTTTTTTAATTTAGAATTTGTTTTTTACTCGCTCTTATCATCGGCGTATATAGTGAGTGACAATTATTTTCTCCATTATCACAAGAGGCTAGGTCACACTTTATCGTATATTCAAACCACAATTAACATAATTTTTATATTTAATTGATTAAGAATGTTCAATTTCACCTACTGTTAATAAAAACCTTATACCGATACAAATTAACTGTATATCATAAAAAACTTTACAATAAATCTATGTCAGGAACCTCACCACCTTCTATTTTATTCACGTTCCAAGTTTAGAATCCTTCACAAAGAAATATAAACCAAATGAAACATCAGCGAGATCAATTGCCTTATTACCATAATGTGCCTCACTTATTTGAATGAAACTCAGAACGTCTTTCAATGCTCTCCTCTTACCCACCATATACGAGTCTATATCTTTTTAAATAGCAGACTATTCTAAGTTCATTTTCATTAGTTATAAAATATGTGGTTCTTATAGTGTTTTATAATTTTATATCAAAAGTATATTATTTAACAACAAGGTTTAACTTACAAATGGCACTATTACCAGCAGAATTAACAATTTAGGTGTAATAACGTCGAGCAATACATTATCATTTATTGCTATTGCCAGCTTTATTGATAGAACGTGACGTAACTGCAGTTAGAAAATAAAAATATTTTTCTTTAATAAAAACTGAGACACAAAGTAAAAAAACCTGGACACGCAAATCTCGAGTTTGACGTTATAGTCGACGAAGGATTATGAATGACCGAATTAATGATTTCAATTATTATTAATTTCTGTTTATTTTTTACGTGTCATTAGAAATAAAATAATTTTATCAACCTCGTATAATATAAAGTCTGATAAAAATAAAAACATAATAATTTATAAAAAAGATGGTTCAAAAAAATATATGATTTTATTCACTGGATATGCTTATAACGTAATGGCTCAATTATTTTGTTCTAATTATTCGGAATCTGTTAAATTTGTACTCACTTAAGAAATTAATAATAGAGTTTCGTAAGGTGAGCGCCAGTAAACTAAAACTACTTATTTTTTGTTACCATGTGTCAAATTTCTACATTGCTATAAGGGATAACGCATCTACGCACTATCTTGCACCACCATTTCAATTCATGTATTAATGATAACTACAGTTTTAGCTTATCATTAATATCTAATCAGATTAAGAAGTACGAAAAAAAATCACACGATAAAAGCTGTTATTACAGCGTAAATGCTTAGTTTAGCAAAACATGTCCTAATTAGTAGCTTGGCAACGTGGCCATCAAACTCAGGTTTCACATTTTGGCTCGTGGCTGAAGCACTACGTTACTCAAGTTAATTAATCTACATCAAACTTACAAGTAATGTTTTGAATAGGTTCGAGGTTTTTATAATAAATATACAATAAAAAGCATGAATACGATCGAATATTCTATTTCTGGCTTTCCCAAAAGCTCATATCGACAAGTAAGTGATAAGATTGTTAGTTCAACTGCCGTAAAATAGAAGTTAATGATGAAACTGATGACCGAAACTAACACTAAATAATATTAAGAGAAAACACGATAAAAAATTATTTTAGCTACATTTGATTTGGATGGTAAAATAAAAGGGTAGAAATGATATTATAAAAGATTAGAGAAAGTTTAAGTGAAACTAGAAAGATAAAATGTAAGCTTAAAATTATTTTAGTATTAGTTATTAAAAATTATGTAAATGTTCTTAATTATATCTTAATTTCTAATATTCACAAAAAAAACAGATCATATCATAAGACAAACATGGCTGAACTTTATAATTATAGCTTTTATTATTCAATTTATTACTATATTAGAAAAAGATAAAAGGTATCTTAAAGTTAAGCTTTATAATTGTATAAAAGACAAAATTTTCACTTATTATTAACACACAAGTAAATCATATTCTAGTCCATACATAAAGTTATCAAAGCGTGTTGTTTTAGTTTATATCATCAATCAACCTAGTGTTATATATTGTAAATAATGTTGCTAAAATGTTTGTTTCACTGCAGTTATTAACAAAGAAATTAGAAGTATAAAGATGATTTGTTCTTTTTAATTTTTAGTAATTATTAGTTAATTAATAAGAAATAAGTAAATAAGTAATTGTTGGTTAATTAAGTAACATGACTGTATTCATTTGACAGCGTAGTTATATATTTTGCAATTAGTTGAACGGGCTTGTGAGTTTCACATAATTTTTTAATACCGAAATCTAGCATAGTAAATATAACTGAGAATTTGAAAGTTTTTTGTTTATGTACCACAATGATTTACAAACTAACACTGTGACAAATAGTAATAATTCAGTCTTCGAACGAAAGAGTGTTTCTTCGATAATTCATTGACGACGTTCATTGGTCAAACATACAGTAATTGAGATAAATAATAATTATAGGCAACTTCTGCATAAACCAGACATTGTGCACCGTTATTTTACGGTTTAAGTGTATAAAAATACTATCTGTCTAAATAATATTAGTATTATATTCTATATCAGCTTAACCGAGGACCAAATAGTATATTTTCCTTACCTCAATTCTTAAGTGACAGACTATATGTCTCCCGACTAGTCCAATTTATATATCGAATATAACAAACACTTATATGAGTTCCTTGTAATAATAAATAACTGTAAGTGTTTAATTATAGGATATGTTAGACTTCGTTTCAACGTAATAAATAGCTTAAAAACATAACCTTCACAACTGTTTAAAACTTATAGTGTCCATTATAATAACTACTTAAACTAATACATTTTACAATTAAATATTAAACTTCAATTATTCACCATTTTTCTTTTTAAAATTTTATTCAAATTATATTTTAAAATATTATTTAGTAAAGTTTAAGTATTTAAATTTACCCAGAAAATGTTGATATGTGCGTGTGTGTTTGTTAAAATTAATAAAATATCGTATACAGACTTATTCGACAGAAGTGTGTCTACCCTCTTTCTCTTTCATAGTTAAGTAGTAATTTCATGTGCATAGTTAAGTAGTAATTTCATGAGAAGTTCATGTGCAGCACTCAACATTTAAAAAACAATAGCTTTCCAAAAAGAAAAACTATAAAGTATATATTTTTCGTGCATCCATCCATTTCAATTATTAATTACAATTCTTTGAAATTATTTGTTGGAGTCTTCTCGTTAATTAATTTCTGATCTTCTTTACTAATTCATTAAAGTTTTCCAATTTTGCTTGATATATTACATCAAAGTCACTTTTGTGTGATGGATCGCTCCAAGTTGAGGTACGATCGTGTACAGGGAAGGTTTCCTAATATTTTAATTTATTTTTTCTTTTTATAAAGCATAAAGTATTTTTCGCAAAGTTGTTATATTCCGTCAAATAGCAGTTATAAACGGCTTGCATCAATTATTGCTTTTTCTCTATAAAAAATACCTTTCGTCAAAGGGGTCCTCGTAAAAATTGGGATCACGTGTTATTTATTGGCTTTCCACATAAACGTATCCCTTTCAAAAATACATATAAGGTTTATGTATCGAAATTTTATAGATGGAAGAGTACACGCAGTACGCAAAGCGGTCAATTAAAAAGTGTATTATTTAATATAGCTCTACATTGATGGTTCATAACTTTGGGTAACTGAAATGTCAGAAAACTAATACCATGAAAAATTTTATTCAAGTATCGTCAACACATTACAACACACAACACATATTACCCACAAAATTCAGCTCTGAAGTAAATTCAAATATAGTAACTCTTTATTTAGTCTATTGAGTTTGTTAAAATATAAAACTTTCATGACTTCAAATTTGCCCTTTTACATTTGAAACCATTTTGCATCGTTTGATTTTCTGACATTTATTTAGGGAGCGACGTGGACCGAAATTTAAATTAAATTGTTGTTTTAAAGAGGTTACCTTGATACTGAACGCAACCAGACTATCGCTTGAATTATTTTTATTATTCGATTAAGATTTTGTTTAACTATAATTTTTGTATGAATTGAATTATATGTATGAGATTAAAACTATTTTTCGTATTTATTTACATATGTATGTACATTACAGTACACACAGAACATAAATAAAGAAAACCTATTTAAAAAGAGTCGTACAAAGTCACCGCTTATTTAAAAATAAAATATCTTCCAGTACACCTGTAGAAGGAGAGCAGAATATGATACGCAGCAAGTGTTAAGAAAATTAAATAAATACCATTACTACAAATAATGTTAACATTCAAACGAACATGTTATATATAACAGTATTAAATAAAATTGGCAATAAATTTATTTTTTTTATATGTAGGGCACAGTTTTGCTAATAATTGTTATATGTAAGTATCAAGTAAATTAAGTTTTATATTGTAGTATGTACTAAAAAAAATCCGTGCCCGCAGGGGGACACGCGTGGGTAGACCTCGTGTGTAACTCGTTTAAAATATAACTCACTACCTAAGAATAACACATGATGCCGTTGTTTACATCAAAAATTTTCAAGCAAAAAGCGGTTTTTATTTTTTTCTCGGAAAAGGTATCTTTTTTGGAAATGCTTTTGATACTTAAATTTAGAGTAAAAAATAACCTTTCTATTAAAAATATTTGCGAGGAGGGAATGTTTACCAGAAAAAAGTTGCTGTGGTTTTAAAATTTTCAAGCTAAAAGTGGTTTTTAAATTTTCAAGCTAAAAGAAGTTTTAATTTTTTTTCTCGGAACCAAGATACCATATCTTTTACGAAAAAACTTTTGGTACTAAAATTTAGAGTAAAAAATAACCTTTCTATTCAAAATACTTGTGATGTAAGAATGTTTACCAGAAAAAAGTTATGATTTTTCTTCCAAAAATTTTCGGTTTTTTTACCCCCACCCCTAAGTTATTGAAGTTATGTTTTCGGTTTATCTACATTAGTTATAGGTATTCATCAAAGACATTATATGATATAAACGCAAATGATCTTTTTTGTATAGGGAAAAAATTATGGTCGAAAAACTGAAATCAGAAAAAGTGAGGCCCTAGCGCCCCCTGTGGCCGGATTTCTCTGGTTTACGAACGTGATCTTCATTTTTGGATGGTTGATTTTTGTGCAAAGTTTGAAAGCGATCCGAGCGAAACTGCGGCCGCTATCGTGCTGACAAAAGTCGAATCTGGACGCACGCACGCATATATATATATATATATATATATATATATATATATATATATATATCACAAACATATTGGTATTTCTCAATTCTTTTATTTAATATAGCCAACATATCTTTTCATAAAAAATGTTTTACGTAATATTCTAATAACTATAATAGTTTTTGTGGAAAATTCCTCGCCGGATTTATTTATTGAATCAAAATATGAAATAGTAAATGCCGAAGAGCTGGCATTCTCATAAAAGAATATAAGATCGTATTATGAGTATATTATTTGTTTTTCAGTAAAAAGTAATATGTCTATTTAGTAAATTTAATATAATGAATATTTGTTACAATTCTTTTAAACAAATATAGTTTAAATGAAACACAAACCAGGACAGACAAAAAAAAAGTATCTATTATACATATAAGAAAATATTTAGACTTGAGAAAAAACTAGCGTTGTGAAAACGCATTTCACGTCATTATTTAAGCCCAATTCAAATTGAATAAATTTTCAACATTAAATGTATGGTATTTGAATATATTTTTTCAGTGGATTTAAGGTAAGGTAGCATAAGCTTATAACTTTTGGGTAGACCTCGAAGAATTCGGTCTGCCCATTCATTTGTACTGTACTTTCGAATTTTGGAAAAAATTCTTCGCAGGAGGTCTATTTATGATCCCCTGAGTCCGAAATGACCATTGGTCAAAAAGTTTATATATTTGTGATGTTAAAACATCCACATCATTTTATATGTAATTATTTTTTTTATTGAGAGACTAAAAAGTATGAATTAACTAAATTTTAAACTATACTCGTAGATGAAACTTGGTTTGTTTAACATAAATAATAATAAATAAATATATAATGTTCCATGACGGCGAATATTCTAAGTTCTTTCACGTTCTTATACGTGTGTAAGTTAAATGAAACAAGACTGGTAGTGTCAACAAAAAATTTTAATGCTTATTGTAACGTTAATACGGATTACTTTAGAATTTCTAAGGATTTCAATATCTTGGCTCTTGTTTGTACAACAATTAATGATTCCTCTTACAGTTAAAAACAGACGACTATTTCCGTACTTAGCATGATGTAACAAAACTTTTGTCTACTACGGATTAGGCGAACCAGACAGCCGATTTATAGTATTTTTATTATATTTGTCAGACAACTTTCTCATATGACCAGAGAGCATTGGACATTCTTTTCATATTCTCAATACGAAATTATGTAGAAATATTCCTCTTAAAACGTTACTACTTCCAGTTAATAATATACCCTTATCACATTAGGGAATAGAATTACCTTTCGTCAAAGAGTTGGGTCCGCGTCACACTTAGTCGTATTTTTCTGTAAGTGAGAACGTAAAAGCTAACCCTTTTAGAAAGTCACAAATAGGTAAAGTACAGGAAAAACGGTCGATCCCATTCCTATTACTGTTACGGTCTTATACACCGATCTCTAATAATATTGGGACTTGACATACATATTAAATTTTGTATTATCGTGTAATTCATTTAATATATTATTACTTATTTTAAATAAGTCTGTTCATTACAATTAGGTGGTCTGAAGATGAATATGTTGTAAAAGATAAGGAAAAATTAGAACTATTGCAGAAATACACATATATGTCGGTGAAAAAGATGTTTTTTTTTTCATTAGATAGATTTTACATTATAACAACAATTGACTTTGTTCGAGTACCTACATAACAATAGTTTTAAATTAATTTGCGAATCCAAATAGCTATTTGCACAATATTATAATAAATAAGTTAATAACATATTACAGGATATCAACATTTTACAGTAAGATTATAGATAAAAAATATTTGTAAATGTATAAAAAAAAATCATCTAAGATTAGTCATTAGTTATTAAATAAGTTGATTAACTTATTTTCTTTTTGTTCTTTTAAACTCACACCTGTACCTCAAGTACGACAATTGACAGTTCGAAAACTGTTATTGTTATCGAGAATTCTCGAAACTATGAGTTTATGGTGTGATTGGTATTATGAGTTCAAGTTTGTACTTTATGTTTGTTCATACGATAACGACTCGAACAGCTCCGTCGCTCGACTTTCCTAGATTTTCTTTTCTTTTCCGTTACATATATTGTAAATAAGAAAGATAAATATACGCCTGCGACTTTGATCGTGTAATATGAAATCTTTATATAATTATTTGGTATCTTTATATACGGAATTTACTTTTACCTAGACTTTTAATAAAATGTACTATGTATGTATATATTTTAAACAAAGCTTAATTTTGATTCATCAATCTTAACTTTAAATAACTTCAAAGTTGAATTGTTCAACTTTTTCAACTTGTGTAGCACATGCCAATATTTGCTAAATTTAAATTATAATTCCATAAAAATAGTTGATGCTCACCAAACACTAGGAACATAAATCAAATATGTTCTTTGATTTATACAGAAGAGAGAATTTTTAACCCAGTAATTTAAGTTTTTACGAGATTTGGAATGACGCATTTTTCAAAACACAATAAGTTATAAGGATGTAGACAAAAATTTGATTAGTATCATAACGTTAAAAATCTGTTTGTATAAAATAAATAATTAAATATTTGAATATATAATGTACTTTATATAGACGAAAGTTATTTTCGACAATAGTAGATCCTCAATATTATTGTGAGAGAGAAAGAGAAAGTTCTCTGAAGTCTCTAAGGAATATTTCGACAAACTTAAAACTTGTCAACGTACTTACCAGTACGTTTGTATCGTCAATATCATTTTATTAACACATGGAAATTAATTTTAAAACAACATTCTAAATATGGCGGGTTAACGATATCCCTTAGGCTGTGTTTATTTAATAATCAATCATTTTTCAAAACGTAACAATTTTACAAAAAATAAGGAAACAAGATGAAGAAATTATATAAATTCTATATAAATGGAGAATACTTATACTTATACCTTTTTTAATCATAGGCAGGTTGTGGCGGTTGTAGAGGACAAGCTGGCAAAGGCGATACCAAGTTTCCCCCAAAAACCATATGGTTGCAGCTCCACTTGCGTCAACTGGATCTCTAATATTTTGCTAAAGATGTATTACAACAAACATTAATTTTTATTTTTAAATTAGTTTTTATTCACTTTTATCATAGGAATGTATAGTTACATCTTATCTTCTCTATTATCGGAAGAGGCTAGGTCACGCTTTCTCTTATATTCATGACAATTAACAAAATTTTACGTAAAATAATAAAAGCTGTTCAATTTCAACTACTGTTAACAACAAACTTTCTATATCGATAAACATACTTACATACAAACTTTACAATTAATCTTTGTCAGCATCCTTATCACCTTATATTTTATTCACATTCCAAGTTGAGAATCCTTCACAAAAGAATATAAACCAAATAAAACACCAGCGAGATCAATTGGCTTATTACCATAATGTGCGTCACTTATTTGAATGAAACACAAAACGTCTTTCAATGCCCTACTTTTACCGACCATGTAAGAGTATATATCTTTTTCAATTGTTGACTATTCTATGTTTATTTTCATTGTTCACAAAATATGTGGGATACAAAATGTATATTATTTAGTAAATGTTTAAATTACGAATGACGCATTTACCAGCATAATTAACATTTTAGGTAATTGTGTCGCAATGAAACCCAAGTACCAACTTTAACGTTGTATTCGACGAAACATAAATTGGAATCATTTAATTTGAAAATTTTACTTAAATTTAAATATATATATTACCTGAAATAAATCATATATTCAGAATTTATAACTATTAATTACTGCTATAATTTTTATTTTTTTCTGTTCATTATTTACACGTCACTAGGAATCAAATATATTATCTTATACAAATATGAAACGCTAAATTATTATATTAATATAACATTGACAAATTACTAAAAGTCGCTTGTCGCAAGCCCATTCATTGAAAATTCATAAATCATGAATACCATACATCGGATGAAGGGCGTAATCGACAATGTTATTACGCGTAAAAATGACGAAGGAAAAATTTTAGAATATTGTTTGAATTATATAGCTATTTATTAACATAACGTTACAAAGAATACAATAATCTTTAATCAAAACTATGTTTATTACTTATCATAGTTCATCGTAATATGGTCAAAATTTTTTTTTTCTTTTTTTTGTGGAATCGGAGGGCAAACAAGCTGGCGGGTCACAGATGATTTGTAATCACCGCCCCCCATGGACTCTTGCAAAATCCGAGGATTTACAGTAGCGTTGTCGGCATTAAAGGTGGGAGTAAACGCCTTTTTTGAAGGTACCAATGTCGTACCGATCTGGAAATACCGCCGAAGGGAGTTCGTTCCACATTCGAGTGATACGAGGAAAAAATGTACTTGAGAACCGCACAGTGGAGGATCGACACGCATCCAGGTGGTACGGATGGTTTTGGAGGCGATCGCGCGCTGTGCGGTGATGGAATTCGGCGGTAGGCATCAGATCGAATAGCTCTTCGGAACACTCTCCTTGGTAAATGCGGTAGAAGACGCATAGAGATGCAACGTCTCTACGCAATGCCAAAGAGTCCAGCCATTCACAGAGTACCGGGTTCCCGACAATCCGAACGGCTCTCCGTTTTACGCGGTCAAATGGTAGAAGCAGATATTGGGGTAATCCGGACCAGAGATGAGAACAGTACTCCATGTGTGGCCGGACTTGCGCTTTGTAGAGCGCAAGTCTTTGGACAGGATTGAAGTACTGCCTCGCTCTATTGATCACGCCCAATTTCATCGAGGCCAACTTGGCCTTGCTCTCCAGATGACCACGAAACTGACAGTTCCTCGAAATGTCGAGACCCAGTATCCTGATACTTGGCGAGGCAATAAGGGGAGTGCTCTCGAAGAGCGGTGATACGACAAATGGGGTTTTCTTAGTGGTAAACGCGCAAACCTGTGTCTTCTGGGGATTGAACTGAACATGGTTCATAGGAAGGTAGCTTCGTAAGAAGCCCCTTATACCATACACCACCTTGTGCCATACACGATCGAAGGCTTTTGCCATATCCAGACTACCTGCCAGACCCTCTCCCTTGCTTTCAATAACAGCTGCCCAACGGTGCGTAAGATACAACAGAAAATCACCAGCTGATCGACCATGGCGAAAGCCATATTGCCGGTCATTGACCAACTGGTGATCTTTGAGGTAGGTTAGGAGCTGCTTATTGATGATGCTCTCCATTACTTTGGAGAGAAGAGAGGTAATGGCGATAGGTCTGTAGTAGCTGGGTCCGAGCTATCACCTTTTTTAGGGATCGGATGGACAAGGGCACGCTTCCATGAGACCATGAGACACAACTGGAGAGATACCATCTGGCCCACTCGACTTATGAACTTCCAAGGAAAGGAGGGCTTTTCGGATGAGTTTTTGCCGAAAAACTATTTCCGGCATTAAGCTCGGACACTGCGGGATGATAGGCGGTGATAGATTGTTATGTTCCCGGGAAGATTGTGTTCATTACGTTGCAACAGTATCTAAAAATTAGGACAATAGGAAATCGGAAACCTTGTTTCGTTTTAACTTATATTTTTAATTATATTTTTATATAATTGTCTTGTATTTTTTGAACAAGCAAGCAAGTCGCCATCTTAGTTATATTGTAAGTTTTAGGTATATATATATATTTTTTTATCTTCAACAAGCACATTAAATAGCTGAAGCTAAATCAGAATAGAATAATGTAAGTATTATTTATATTTAATTGAGTTAAATTACTTACCCTTTACCCTTTTACATAATTAACAAATAGAATAGGAATAATTTAGTCCTAATTTTAAAATCAGCTGCGGTTTATTTGAAACACGTAGCGGTTGAGTAACTTTTCGTCGCTGATTAGCAAACATTTGGCTTGTTACCAGCCGTGCATTGATTGGAGTTTCACTTGTATATTGGCCTTAAATTAAATAATTTTTAATCAAAAATGATTAAATCTTAACATGACTAAACATATTTATAGATAGCGTGAAACATTAATTTCGTTTGTGGCATCTTTTCAATATAATTATTTTACTGTAAATTTAAATACATTAATTACGAGATTCACATTTTACAACATATTTCTTATTTCCGTACCTTTGAACGCATTTGAAATATCGATTTCAAATTAAAATGTAAGCAATATAACGAGTTTAGTCCGTGTACTACTTGAGAAAACTATAGCAAATATAAGAGCTTAAAAGATGTCGTCCCCATCTCGATAAAGATAAGATAAAAATATATAATGCTAGCTTAAGAGGACGGTTTTCTAGAGAAAAAAGTTTCGATACCCTTTTTGGTGATTTTCTCTTTTATATATTTTTTTAAAATATTATCAAGTGTTCAATAAATTCGTTCATTATGTTATATTTTTAGCTTTCATCAAAATACTTTTATTGTAACACACATAATTTATAAGGTTCGTATTTATCAGATTATGCTTTAGGATGCCTAAGCATATAAATCCTTTTTTATGTTACAAAAATAGGTTTATAAAATCAAATTTATTTAGATTCCTTTTGTAAACATTACAAACTAGGGATTTAATTAGTCATTGTTATGAGATTATTCAATTCTTGTTTATATAATAATTTAACTGTAATTTAATAAATAAATTAATAATATAGTTATAATTATAATATATATATATATGATATTGTACAACTTCTAAAAATATTAAAATTGTTAAACTACTAACAATAACAACAACAGAGTATGAAATTAAAATACGTACACTTTTTCCAAATCACTTATTAATTTATTGCATATTTGATCAAATAACTACAAGTGACGAATTGCAATGAAAAGTGTAATTGAATGAGCAAAAGTGTAAAATATTGCACATTACTACTTTGCTGAACACATTCGGGAAGAGGTCACTGTCTCTGTACACTAATTATATTATTGTAAATTGTTATTATTATAAGAATTGTATTGCTGTTAATTTAGAAATTCTTAAAGAAGAATATAATCAAAATATTTTATAGATAACCTTACCTTAAATCCACCGAAAAAATACCTTAACAATTCTGTATACACATACACATACACATGCATATACATTCAATATTGAGTCATTTCTATTTAACCAATTTGAATTCTATTTAAAATATGATGTAAAAAGAAGTTTCGTAACGGTAGAACTTTTATTTCATATAAATATTTTTATATATGGTTTACTCATGGTTGCTGCGGTAACGTTATGGGTACTAATTTTGTTATGCATTTTTCATGGCTTATGTTTAATTTAAATTGGACTTATTTAAAAAAAAAAAATAATCGAAAGAAAGTCCATACTTCTACAATCTTGTCAAATAATCCTATTGCGTTTAAATAATTAAAGCAAGAAATACACACACACACACACACCAACACACCAAAATATTCTTTGTAATTTAGATAAATTCTTATATTTGACTAAATAGTATTTTTAAATGTTATAAATATATTCATTTTTTTTTAAATATTCCTAACATTAAAAATGATATTACTTGTAATATATTCTTATATAAAATACTTTGAGGAGAATACACTTCGGCACTTAATATTTCATATTTTGATTCAGTAAATCAATGTAGCGAGAAATTATTCACAAAAAGTTTTATAGTTATTAGATTATTATATTAACATTTTTTATAAAAAAATATTAGCTATATCAAAATTTAAGAACTGAGAAATATTGATTTTGCGAAGTTAAAAAATCCACACAACGTTTAAAGTAATTTATTACTTAAGAATGTGATTTAAAATTTTATAAATTAACTAAATTATAAATTAATCATCAGGCTCGGTATTTTAAATATATTTTTTTAATACAATTATAAATAAGTGTATAATGTCAATGGCGACGAATATTCTAACCTCTTTCTCGTTTTTATAAATGTACAAGTTTTGAATGGAAGGAAAACAAACACAAAGACTTATGTGATGTAACAAAAACTTAATAATTATTTTTAACTTAAAAGCATTTTTAAATAACATTTTGTTGTTTGAATAAAAGTTAATAGTTCCTCTTACAGTTTATAACAGAATTTAGAGTTTGTTTTTTATTCGCTCTTATCATAGGCGTATGTAGTGACATCTTATTTTCTCTATTATCGCAAGAGGCAAGGTCACACTTTATCGTATATTCCTGTCACAATCAACATAATATTTGTATTTTATTATTTAAAAATGTATAATTTCAACTAATGTCAATAATTAACTGTATATCATAGAAACTTTACAATTAATCTTTATCAGGGACCTCACCACCTTATATTTTATTCACGTTCCAAATTTAGAATCCTTCACAAAGAAATATAAACCAAATGAAACATCAGCGAGATCAATTGGCTTATTACCATAATGTGCCTCACTTATATGAATAAAACACAGAACGTCTATCAATGCGCTCCTCTTTACCTCACACATTTATATTTTTTAAATAGCAGATTACTCTATGTTCATTTTCATTATTTACACAATATGTGGTTTTTACAGTGTTTTGTAAATTTATATCAAAAGTATATTGTTTAACAACAAGGTTTAAGTTACAAATGGCACTATTACCAGCAGAATTAACAATTTAGGTGTAATAACGTCGAGCAATACGTTGTCATTTATATCTTTTGCGGGCTTTATTGATACAATGTCACTTAACTACAGTAAAATATATATATATATATATATATCTATTTCTAAAATAAAAACTGAGACACAATGTAATAAAACTTAAAAACACGAATCTCCAGTTTAACGTTATAGACGACGAAGCATTATTAATGATCGAATTAATGATTTGAATTTTTATTTAGTTATGTTTATTACTTACATATCATTAGAAGTCAAATAATTTAATCAAACTCTATAAATAAAAACAATAATTTATAAAAAAGAAGGTACAAAAAAATATATATGATTCATAAAACACGATATGATTGTAATCACTGGATAGGCTTATAACGTAATGGCTCAATTATTTTGTTTTAATTATTCGAAATCTGTTAAATTTGTACTCACTTAAGAAATTAATAATAACGTTTCATAAGGTGAGTACCAAGTAGTAGTGCCAAGTGCCAGTAAACTACTACTTATTTTTTTGTACCCATGTGTCAATCTTCTACATTGCTATAAAGGATAACGCATCTACTCACCATCTTGCACCACCGTTTCAATTCATGTATTTATGATAACTACACTTCATTAATACCTATTCAGTTTGAGCAGTGTGAAAAAAATCACACGATAAATACTGTCATTGAAGCGTTAATGCTTAGTTTAGTAAAACATGTCTTAATTAGTAGCTTGGCAAAGTGGCCATCAAACTCAGGTTTCACATTTTGGCTCGTGGCTGGAACACTCCGTTACTAAAGTTAATTAATCTACAATAAACTTACTTAATATTTTCAATATTTTTGAGTTTTTTATAATAAATGTAAAGAAAATGAATGCGATCGAATATTCGAAAATTTATTTATTTATTATAATTATTTATGATGAATAATTTAGAAGGCTAGCCATGATGTTAATAAAAGATAAACAGTATTATTTAAAATAGAAATATAACATGTAAACTAAAAAATCTTTTAGTATCAATAAGTACAATTTTTTTAATATACCCAACAATATTAATTATGTAAAGTAATATTCTTAATTATATCTTAATTTCTAACATTGACAATAAAAATCAATCATATACTATATATATACATAATCACACAAACATGGATAAACTTTATAATTGCTTTTATTATTCAATTTATTACTATAATAGAATAAGATAAAACGTATCTTAAAGTTAAGCTTTATAATTGTATTAAAGAAAAAGATTTCACTTATTATTTACATATAAGTAAATCATATTCTAGTTAGTACATACAATGATAAGTGTCCAAAATAACTGTGTGCTTAAATAATATTAGTATTATATTCTATATCAGCTTGACTGAGAACCAAATAGGTATACATTTTCCTTACCTCAAGTCTTAAGTGATCTACAGATTATGTGTCTCCCGACTAGTCAATTTCGAATATATAGTATATCGAATATTATAAAGGCTTATAGGAGTTCCTTATTATAATAAATAACTGTAAGTAGGAGAAGTGTTTAATTATAGGATATGTTCTCGTTTCAACGTAGTAAATACTTCAAAAACACATCTTTCACAACTCTTTAAAACAAATCGTGTCCATTATAATATGAACCACTTGAACTATTTTTCTTTTTAAAATTATATTTTAAAATGCTATTTAGTAAAATTTAAGTTTTGTATATGGTAAAATTGAAAATTGAAAATTTTGGTATATCCGTGTTTGTATATGTGTTTATTTGCGTTTATATGTGTATACGTTTTTTGATAAAATTATTAAAATATATGGACTTATTCGACACGAGTATAGAAGTCTCCACTCTTTTTCTCTTTTATAGTTAAGTAGTTATTGCAACTTATATTTAGAGGAGTTCATGAACCACAGTAACCATTTAAAATCAGATGGTCCGTCTTCTTGTCTGCTTCCCAAAAAAGAACTGTAAAGTATATATTTTTCATACTTCTATCCATTCAAATTATTTATTATAATGCGATTAAATAAATACAGTTTTATTTTATCACAAAACAGATCAGATGCAAGACACAATTAGTATATATTATAAAATAAGAAACTATATATACTTCAGAAAACAACTAGCGTTGTAAAAATTCATTTCACGTCATAATTTAAGCCGAGTTCAAATTGTGTGTTTTGAGTGAAGACTTCTAGACTCCTGTCGAATAAGCCTGTATACGAGTTGCATATAAATAATTATAGCAAGACACACACAAACACACACCAAAATTTTCTGAGTAAATTAATTATTATCTTAAATTTACTAAATAGTATTTTAAAGACATATTTCTTTTTACTGAAAAACAAATAATATAGTCGTAATAAGGTCTTACACAAAATTCTTTTATAAGAATGAGAGTGAGAATTTTAAGATTTTTTTTTCACACTATGATTCAATAAATAAATCCGGCTAGGAATTTATACAAAAACTATTATAGTTATTAGAATATTACGTAAAAAAAAATATAAAAAGTAACAAATATGTTGGCTATATGAAATAAAAGAATTGAGAATTATATGTTAATGATGTCCCAAAAAATCCACATAATTTTATATGTAACCTTTTTTTATAACCCCGGTTTGTTTAATTTAAATAATAATAAATAAGTATTTAATGTTCTATACCGGAAAATATTCTAAGCTCTTTCTCGTTCTCATAGATGTGTAAGTTAAAAGAAACAAGACAGGTGATGTGAACAAAAATTTAATTCTTATTGTAACGTTAATACAGATTATTTTAGAATTTTAGGAGCTTTTAAACATCTTGGCTCTTGTATGTACAACAGTTAATGATTCCCCTTACAGGTCACAACAGACGACTATTTCCGTACTTAGCAAGATGTAACAAAATCGTTGTCTGCTACTGACTAGGCAGACCAGACAGCCGATTCGTAGTGCTTTTATTATATTTTTCAGCAGACCTTCTCATATGACCAGAGAGCATTGAACTTTCTTTTCATATTGTCAACGAGAAATTATATAGAAATATTCCTCTTAAAACGTTACCACTTCCAGTTAATAATATACCCTTATCACATTAGGAAATAGAATTACCTTTCGTCAAAGAGGTCCTGTTACAAGTTGGGTCCGCGTCACACTTAGACGTATTTTTCTGTAAGTGAGAACGTAAAAGCTAACCCTTTTAGAAAGTCACAATTAGGTAAAGTATAGGTAAAACGGTCGATCCCATTCCTATTATTGTTACGGTCTTGTACACCGATCTCTAATATATTGGGACTTGACATACATATTAAATTTTGTATTATCGTGTAATTCATTTAATATATTATTACTTATTTTGTATAAGTCTGCTTATTTAAAAATGGTGGCCTGAAGATGAATATGTTGTAAAAGATAAAGACTACGTATAGGAAAAATTTAAACCATTTCAACAATAAAATATGTTGGTGATAAAGGTTTTTTTTTTTTCATCACATAGATTTCACATTATGAAAACCGTTGACTGTGTTTGAGTACCTACTAATAATAGTTTTAAATCAATGCGCATGAAAACGCTATTTGGAGAATATTATAATAAATAACTTTTGCCATATTATAGGATATCAACATTTCACAGCTAGATTATACAAAAAAAAAAATTAATTTATTATCAATATTTCATCTACTACTCCTCTTTTATCATATATTAGTTTTTTTTTATAATTTGATAAGTTGATTAATAAATTTTCTTCTTGTCTTGTTGAACTCACACCTGTTACTCTATTTTTGACAGTTCGAAGACTGTGATAGTTATCGAGGATTCACGAAACTATGAGTTTATGGTGTGATTGAGATTATGAGCTCAAGTTTGTACTTAACACGAACAAAGTATACTTAGCAGTACCAATTAAGATTATACAGATAAATTCATTATCTCTTCAATCAGCACTCCTTAGCATGAAAGTTTAGTTTGGAAATTCCTATTGTTATTATTATTTTAAAGATAGTAGTCACAAATGTATATTTTAACATATTATTAAAGATATTACTGTAACGTGTAGTCCTTTTAGAAGTTCCAGAAGCTTAAAGCAACTTTCTTCATAGAGTTCTTGATATTTTCTCTTAACAATATAATAACAGTTACCTCCTAATATGCTTGAATTTATAAGTCGTAAATCGTAATATGGTCCTCATCCAAGATGTTATTTTTTTATATTAAGTCCCATTCGAAACCATTTTATTAGCAATAATATATTTCGTGATGTTTACAAAAATACTCAAGTTATGCCATAACGAAAAACCTTTGACATATGGAAGCTTTTCATCCCGAATTAAATCCTAGAAAAAGAGATGTTGAGTGTATTCATTAACAATAATAATACGGGAACAGCATCAAATAAGTTGACGAGTAATATTCAGTTAATATTCAGTTAGGAACTATTCTAAGCTCGATTTAGATGACAAATAATTTAAGATGTGAAAAAAACGTATTTTAAAAGGTTTTGAAGATGAGAAAATATTAAATATTCATTATTCCAATAAATAATAGAATATATTTTTATGTCAAACACAAAGGAAATACAGGTTGTGTTTTTATTTCATTATCACTTAATTATCCTTTGTTATACAATATAAAAGGTTTAGCATTATATAGAAATTAATATTCTTACTAGATATGTTAGGTACATATTTACACTTTACACCTTATGTTAGGTATATATCGCT
Organism: Melinaea menophilus ssp. n. AW-2005; assembly: GCA_918358695.1. Classification (NCBI taxonomy): domain Eukaryota; kingdom Metazoa; phylum Arthropoda; class Insecta; order Lepidoptera; family Nymphalidae; genus Melinaea; species Melinaea menophilus. The sequence continues at coordinate 1,433,119 of OU911052.1, forward strand.
TAATATGTACCTTACTTTATATTCTTGAGCGAATCCAAAACAATGCTATACGGTTTATATTTGGTTTACGCAAATATGACCATATTTCTTTATTTCGTCAAAAACTCAAGTGGCTCCCTATATCGCCAGGATTCACATGTTCTGTCTCTCTAGTACTGTGTACTATTTCACCCAATAACACCTACATACTTGAAGGACAATTTTAAGTTTTTAGGAGCACCATCTGAATTACGACCACCACAGTCCTTACTTATCAGAAAGCCAGTATATAACTCCAAATTGTACAAACAATCTTTTACGGTTTATTTCATCAAATTGTGGAATGACTTACCACTCAATATTTGAAAATCAAAATCATTAATATTATTTTTTTTTAATCTGTTAAGGAATACTTTCTATCCAAGAATATCTATGACGACAATTATCGTGTATGTATATGTTTATAGATATTGTTTAGTTTATTCCTTAATACATATTGTTAATATTTTTATTTATGTATTATGTCTATGTATCCGTGTGTAGTTATTTTTAAGTAAGTTAATTTATTTCTGTATATTTACGCCATCTACTACTAAGATTCAATGGTGCACATTAAATCTTAAGGGTATTTCAACATTAATGTTGGCTGTCTGGAAGAAATACCCTTTAGGTGATAAGATCGCCTTTTGTACCTCCATCTTTTTAAATTATTTTCCTTGTTTTTATAATATATATGGTGTGCAATAAAAAATAATAAAGAAAAAATAAGCTGTTATCATCTGATAAGATAATTACTTTGTGTTAATATGAAATTTAATTGTCGAAAAAAAACGAATATTTGAATTATAATTTGTTTTAGATCTTTTTTATGAGACATTTAGCAAAAATTGAAATATCAAAATTGTCCTTTTTAAATTGAAGATAAAGAATTCATAAATTTAGTCATAAGATAAGTAATTTAAATAGAGAAAGAAAAAAATATCGTCAGGGGTAGGACTCGTACCTGTAACATATAAAAAACCATCCCGTGCCTTTGTTGATTATGCTGTCGTGTACGTCTAGATGAATATAGTATTTTATATATATAAACTTTATCAGGACAGAAAAGTAGGAGTAGTAGCAGGTTGGAGTTCTACCAATTCCGATGATTATTTAATAATATATTTATTAAGACAATTAGAAAAATTTTCATGAATGATCCGAAGCTAAGTACCATCACTCACACCGAAGTGAACATAATATAATATGTCAGCACAAATGATAAAAGTTTTATTAGTCAAGAAGCCCAACAAATTCATTAACGAGAATGTTAACTCGTTAAGTGATACAAAGTACTTACTTCTTCAATGTATCCCGGGATGACTTGTAGGTAAAGGTTACAATAAAGATAAAAAAAAATTATTCTAGATACGAAAACATGCTGATTACGAGAGGAAACTTTTTTGAGAAACGGTAATAATTTCAACTCAATTACATTTTCATGACATAATTATTATATATTTCAACAAAATTAAAAGCACAATTTAAATTATATATTTTAACAAAATTAAAAGCCCTAAAACCAATTTAGAAACCAACTTAAGATTGGAAAATAAAATAAATAAATAAATATTTGAATATACAATATACCTTATATAGATGAAAATATTATTTTCGACAATAGTAAATCCTCAATATTATTGTGAACTTTCTCTGAAATCTCTAAGGAATATTTCGACAAACTTAAAACTTATACCAGTACGTCTGTATCGACAATATTATTTTATTAACATCTGAAAATCAATATTAAGTTTTCAAATATGACGGGTTTTTAAAGATATCTTAAATAATCGGTATTTAAAAAAATATATATACTATTTAAAAACAAAAGGAAACAAGAACTTATATTAAGTACTATATAGATGGAGCGTACACATACAGATGGTTATTTTTTTAAGATCTCTCTTTATCCCAGTTTAAAAACCTTCATTTAGAAATGAGGTTTTATTCGCTTTTATCATAGGAGTATATCATGATCAAGCATATAATCCTTCACTAAATAATATAAACCAAGGAGATCAATCGGCTTATTATCATATGCCAAGTGCCTCACTTAATTGAATAAAACACAGAACGTCTTTCAATGCGCTCCTCTAATCGACCATATACGAGTATATATATTTTTAAATAGCAGAGTCTTCTATGTTCATTGTGCACAAACTATGTGGTTTATAAATTGTTTTGTAAATTTATTTAAAATGTATATTATTTGATAAATGTTTAAATTACAAATGACACTATTACCAGCATAATTAACTTTTTAGGGAATTACGTCGAAACCCAAGTATCAAGTTTAACGTTGTATTCAACGAAACGTACATTGAACAAACGTACATTCATTTAATTCGGAAATTATACAAAAAATTATATATATATATATATATATATATACATATTACCTGAAATAAATCACATATTCAGAAGTTATGAATGACCGAATTATTGATATCATTTTTTATTTGTTTATGTTCATTATTTATATGTCATTAGGAATCAAATACTTTTATTTTATACAAATTTGAAACGGTAAATTAGTATATTAATATAACATCGACAAATTACTAAAAGTCGCTTGTCACAAGCCCTTTCATTCAAGACTCATAAATCATGAATACCATACATCGGATGAAGGGCGTAATCGACAATGTTATTACGCGTAAAAATGACAAAGCAAAGTTGTAAGAATATTGGTAGAATTATCTTACTTATATACTTATAGCAATTAATAATATGTTGCAATCAATTCAATAATCTTCAATAAAATGTCTATTACATATCGTAGTTCATCGTAACATTGTCAAGCTAGTTATGTATCCGGGAAGCTCATGTTCATTACGTGCACCAGTATTCAAAAATTATGACAATAGGAAATCGGAAACCTTGTTTCTTTTAACTTGTATTTTTTTAATATATTTTAATATTTTTTTTTTATATTTTAATTTTGAACAAGCAGTCACCATCTTAGTTATATTGTAAATTGTAATTTGTAGATAAAAAAAACCATTTTTATTTTGTCTTCAGCGAAACCTTAATATTGGTTGTGGCGTATGTATTTTCTGTAAATTGAAATATATTAATTAGGAGATTATTTAAACCCTTTTGTTATTTAAACCCTTTTGAAATATAGAATTAAAATTAAAATGTAAGCAATGTAAGTTTAGGCCGTGTACTGACAAAAACTCTAGCAAACATTAGAGCATAAAAGATGTCGTCCCCATCTCGATAAAGATAAGATAAAAATATATAATGCTAGCTTTAGAGGATGGTTTTCTAGAGAAAAAAGTTTCGATACCCTTTTTGATGACTTTTCTTTTTTATTTTTATAATGTTTTTATAATATATAATAGTTACATTATTATTGAATATCAAAAACCTTGATATTTGTGGAATCAGTTGGAGGAGGTAGATCTGCTAACATTTTTTTCTATATTCATTGTAAAAAATCTCTTATTCTTATAAAATAATTTATAATGCCAATACTTCATTATCAAATTCCGTCTGTTGATTTTAGTCTTATTATACATTCTTGGTTATGTTCCGTTGTTGCGGCTCGGTTATGAAATTATCTTCCCCAGAGTATTACGGTTACCCTTTTCTTTTAAGCTTAGAGTTAAGCAGCACTATCTTCGAAAATATAACTAGTAATTCTTTTTAGTTTTATTTTTATTTTAATTTTTTTTAATTTAATTTTAAACTTGATTGATAAAAAGACTTTAAGCTGAACTAATATAAGCTAACTTACTTTAATATTGTTTTTGTTAACTTTTAATTTTGCAACAATGTGAATGTATTATGAAGCAAAAAATATATAAAAAAGAGTAATACATAATTTCGGCAAATTAGTATAAAAACATTTATCATCACTATTAAGAATTTAAAATCTTAGATGACATATATTTTCAAATGTGAAAAAGACGCAGCCAATAATGTTATAAAGGTTTTGGAGGTAAAAAGAAAAAGTTCATAATATTAAGTATTCATTGTTTCAAGAAATAATGGAATACCTTTTAATGTTAAACACAAATGAGATACAGGTTGTGTTTCTATTTCATTATTAATTATCCTTTGTTGTACAATATAAAAGGTTAAGCTTTATGTAGAAATTAATATTCTAACTAGATAAGTTGACATGATATCTTGTTTTGTTTTATATTAACTTGTTTATTTTAAATTAATTTATGTTTGCTCTAGAATACAAATTTAATTATTATTCGTAATATAATATGACAATAGCAATACAGTTATAATTAGAATCCTTTTACTTGAAATAGGTCGCTACCTGTTCAGTAAATTTTTGTCACTAATTAATAAATATTTATCCTTCGCTTCTTTAAGGAAAAACCTTTCTCCGTTTACATAGTAGAAGTTAGTAGTTTTAATTATAAATTAGTAGGTATTTATTTATGTTCGAGAATAAAAAAAAATCTACTTATTCGTAGTTAAATATGACAATGACAGTTATAATCAGAAGCGATTTATTTATTACCTTAGTATTAATTTTAGTTATATATGATTATAATATTTAAAAAAGTATATAATTTTAGTAATGTTTCTTGGATATATGGTACTAATATTAAAATTAAGAAATTACATTAATTTATGCAATGAAAAAAAATGTCCTCAAAAGCTATCTGTGTCTATGAATTTTATTTTCTCAAAAATTGCAGAACGAATTTTGCATAGTTTTTATTAAAAAATTGCAAGTCTTGAAGTATAGTTAAATATATTATAGTTTGATGTAAATTTAATTAAATATAAAGATTAGTGTTAATGAGGTCACGGGGTCGTAAAAATTACCGCTGGGAACTTTACTCGCGTGCGCCGTACACATCAAAGTAATGTACTAGAGATTTGTAGCTCTACAGAAATAGTACAAAAAAGTCTGCAATATACATATTCCTATCTCTTAAGGTTAACTTACAATACCTACCAGTATGCTCAATATTTCAATTAAAAACATTACGTTACTTTCAAAGATGTTTTCTAGTGTTCCATATTAATACTTACCTTAATTAATATAGATCAAATTTATCTGTATAAGAAGATATAATTAATTTTAAATATTAAATAAACAAAACATTTACGCTCAAATAGGAAGTCCTGAGGTAAAAAAAAACTTAAAACAAGAGGGAAAAAAAATATCACGGGTAGGTATCGCATCCATTAAAAAATATTCAAGACTAAATAATGAATTCAATTACTGTTTATAACATACTTTATATAGATATAAGTAAACTCTATAACACAGTAACTTCACGCCAATCTTTGTCAGGACCCTCACCACCTTACATTTTTATCATGTTTTAATTTTAGAATGCTTAAAAAATATAAACCAAATGAAACAACATTGCGATCAATTGGCTTGTTACCATAATTTGCCTCACTTATTTGAATAAAACACTAAATGTCTTTCAAACCGCTACTCTTACCGCACACAATATATACTTTTTAAATAGAAAACTTTTTCATGATCATTTAATAAACCATATTATTGAATAATGTACAAATTGAAATTATGCTAAAAAAAAATTATAAGTATACATATTATATATAAGTTTAATAAATGTCGCCCATTGTTTACAACACATGTGGTTTACAAGACACTTTGTGTTGTAAAACAATATAAATTTTATTAAATTAATATAAATAAATTTTATTATATTAGGTTTAAATAACGAATAATTAACAATTTAAGGAATTGTGTAGAAGTAACGTCAAACCCATTGTCAATGACGTACAATGATGTAATATGTCTCTTGTCGACTTTATCGATGTGTTTTTTTATAATTTAAGAATATTATTTTTAAAATGGATACTAAGACGCAAGAAAACTTAAAAACGCAAATCTCGACTTTGACGTAATATTCGATAATGCATACATTATAGTTTCATTTGGAACTTTTATGTTAATAAAAATACCTTAAAAACTTAATACCAGAAAATAAACATGGAGAAATATATTTCAAACATTTATGGTGGGATGGCATATTTATTTAGCTGTTATTATTGGAAATCGATTAAAATTTACTGTAATTAAGGAATTAACAGTCTACGTTTCGTAAGTTTATCGCGTGAGATGAGGTGCGTAGAGGTAGCTATTTTTTCCTTATTTTTCTTTCTACGTATCTCAGCTTTTGACATTGCTTCTTATTCCATAACGATGGCAACGCATATGAAAAGATTATAATTTAAAAATGGATGGTAATGGACACTTAATGAGGTGGCCCATCTCCTTGAATGCCATTTTGTCGCATATATAAATATAAAGCAGCAATACATAATAATATACTCATAAAACGTGGACAAATTACTGAAAGTCGCTTGACATAAGTCCACTCATTGAAAATTCATAAATTATGAATATCATACATCGCAGGACGAAGGACAATTTTCAAGAATATTGGTTTAAATTTATTAAATAATTATTTATTTATTTATTTAATTTTCTTTCAATTAATATGCGGTGTATACATATACTGCGTATCATATTCTAGTCTCCCTTAACAGGTCTACTGGAAGAGATTTTATTTTTAAATAAGCAGTGACTTTGTACGAATCTTTTAAATAATTTTTCTCTATCAATGTTCTGTGTGTACTGTAAATGTACATGTACCTGTAAATATATATCATAATAGTTTATACATATAATTCAAGTAAGGCAAAACATAAGAAATTTAATAGTTTAATTATAAAACAAAATCTTAATCAAATAATAATGATTTTATATAATCAAATAATAATTCAAGTGACAGATCCAGGTTTCGTTCAATATCAAGATCACTTCTTTAAAGCAACAGTTTAAATTAAATTTCGGTTCACGTCGGTCCCTATATAAATGTTAGAGGCCCAAACGATGCGAAATGGTATCAAATGTAAAAGATCTAATTTAAAGTCACGTAAGTTTTATATTTCAACAAACTCAATAAACTAAATAAAGTTACTATTTTCGATTTTACTCATATCAATCAGACTTGAGTTTTGTGGGTATATTGTCCTATGTTGATAAGACTTGGGTTAAAATATTTTCATGATAACAATTTTGTTTCTTTATTATTCTTACATTTTAGTTTCCTAAAGTTATGACCCCAACAACGGAGGACTACGTTAAATAATACACATTTTGATTGACTTCTCTGCACATTGTATGTACTCTTCTATCTATAAAATTTCAATACACAAACCTTATGTGTCTTTTTAAAAAGGTTACGTTTTACGTATATGTGTAAAGCGAATAAATAACACGTTTTTTTGAGGTCCTCTTTGACGAAAGGTATTTTATTATAAGGAAAAAGCAATATGTAATGCAATCCGTTTATTATTATAAATGTTATTTCATGGAATTTAAAAAAATTGTTGAAAATACTTTATGCTGTATAGAAAGAAAAATAAAAACATATTAAGAAAACGATTCTCTGTAAACGATCCTAACTCAACTTGGATAGATCCATCACACAGTATGCAATACATCAAGCAAAATTGGAAAACTTTAACGGTTATTAGTAATGAAGATTTAAAAATTAATTAACGAGGTGAATTTCTTATACAACTTATAACTTCCATCTATTTAAGAGAACGCTTTAAGCACCCTAAAGTTTAACTGCCAAAAATGCATATTTGTACATTGTGAAGATAATTGAATTAACCAACTCTTTAAATAAATATAAAATGAAATGTTCATCAATTGCTAAAACCGTACCTTGTGGATACCAACCTTAAAGAATTTAATTTATATATTAATATAAACAACAAAATAAGCATAAGACGGTTACAATATTTAAAGATAATTTCAAAATTATTATTATGTATATACATTTTATACAAGTTTAAATTTTTTTATTCCTACAATGTTAAACTATAAGTTATGTATGAATAAATATTTGTATATATGTTTATGAAACTACGAACATTTCATCTGCTATTCATTAGTTCATTGTCGGTTAAGTGGTAACGTGTTTGCTTTGCTTGCGGATAATTGTTGTGTACAACCACCAAGTATAATAAGGTTTATATTGTAAAATGTACAAAAAAGAGTTAATAAGCTTTTGCTTCCTATTTAATAACATCAAATCTATTTAAATTTTTATCATAAACGAAACAAAACTAGAGATTCTACGAATCATTGAGTTTATATAAATTATTATTTATTAATTAGTATTGAATATTCTGTAATTTTCAAACATATACAAATCGGTAGACTAGTAACAACCTACGGAGTATGAAATGAAAATATGTTGACTTTTACAAATCATTTATTGATTTATTGCATATTTGATCGGCGAATTATAAGTGACAAATTCCAATGTGAAATATTATTATTTCACATTCGCGAAGTTATCATTGCCTCTATATTTTACTTATATTAGTTTAGAATGCTATATTATATGTATTCTATTGCTTTACCAATATTAATCTTGCTAATATGACTTCTGTGTTGAAATTTATATACGCAAAATTATAATTTTACATTTTACGATAATAAATTATTTCTGAAACATCGTTAAAGTATTTTTTTTATCCCTAAATTAAGCAAGAAATTTATAGCTGTAAACAAGAATGGGAAATTTAAATTACCAAAACGATTTATAGATTACCTTACCTTAAATCCACTTTAAAAGGCATTCAAATACTACATAGGATACATTATTGAACTATTAATATCGGTTCAATTTAAATTCGGCTGACGGCTTTGATTATGATCTGAAATGAACTTTTTTTTCAAGTATATAGCATATAGCACATCAACCATGAGTAATATGAGAGTATTTATGTATACTTATGGCTGCTGTGGTATTAATTTCCTTTTGCATCTTTCCTGATTTATGTTAAATTTAAACTGAAATTATTTAAAAGATATTTAAAAAATAATTGAAATGGACAGACATACGAAAAAAATATGTATCTTAAGTGGTTCCTGCTGTACATAAACTTCTCCAAATATATGTCGCAATGAATACTTAACTATGACAGAGAAAAGATTATAATAGAAGTTTAAAATTTAATTTAAAAATATATTAGTTCAAGTGATTATGATAATGGATTCGATAGGTTTGAAAGAGTTGTGAAGGATATATTTTTAAATTATTTACTACGTTGAAATGAAGACTAACATATAATTAAACACTTCTACTTACAGTAATTTATTATAACAAGGATATATAGAATATATATATAGAGTATATATTATGTATTCGAAATTGACTAGTTGGGGGACGCAAAGTCTGTAGATCACTTAAGACTTCAGGTAAGGAAAATGTATACCTATCTAGTCCTCGGTTAAGCTGGTATAGAATATAAACTAGTATTACTTAAGCAGACAGTATTTTTGAACATTTACACCACAATATAACGGTGCAAACTTTCTAATCTATGCTAAAGATGTATTTATGTTTAACAATTAATCTCAATTACAATATTTTTAACAATGAACGTCGTCAATGAATTATCGAAGAAACACTCTTTCATACTATTTCATTACTATCTGTCACGGTGCCAATTTGTAAATCATTGTGGTACATAAATAAATAACTTTCAATTTCTCAGTTATATTAATTACTCTAGATACCGGTATAAAAAATAATATGAAACTCACAAGCCCGTTTAAGTAATTACAAAATATATAACCACCATCTCAAATTAATACAGCCACGTTGTTACCTAATTAACCAACAATTACTTCATACATTTTTACTTTATTAATTAAAAGTTGATAATAATTATTGAAAAAAAAAAAACAAATCATCTTTATACTTCTAATTTCTCTATGAATAACTCCAGTGAAATATCTTATCAACAGTACAGTTTACAATATTTAACACTATGTTGATTAATGATATAAACTAAAACAACACGCTTTGATAACATTATGTATGGACTAGAATATGATTTACTTGTATGTTAATAATAAGTGAAGTCTTTGTCTTTTATACAAATTATAAAACTAGATTTTAACATACCTTTAATCTTTTTCTATTATAGATTACTATAATTTCAACTTATTAAAATTAAGAAATAATTTAGTAAAAGTTAAAGATTTCCGTGAATTATTACTAAAGCAAATACATATTAAATATATTTTACATTGAAAGCACATTGAAAACCTTTCTGTTTTATTCAGAGTCAAGAAAGACGTTACGTTGTGATGAAGAAATTGATATTGATTAATTATTTTGTTTATAGTATTTCTTTTAAAAAGGTCTTTAGCTTCAAAAGAGAATAAAGCATGAGTAAGAATTGTGACTAAACCTGAGTTTGTGAAGATGGTCACAATGCTTTTATTTATTATTTAAAAATATATCATTGTATTTTGATTATCGATATATTAAACAATGCAATTATTTTGTTACTCAGGTCTTATTAAATATTTACTTTTGTATAAGATTACACGCAAAATTTATTTTCCTTAAAAATAACGTCTTTCCGCTCATCTAACTTCTTTTAAATCTCTCATTCCGCCAATATAATATGCAGCGTTCCGCTTCCATCATTTTCTAAATATTCATAGAATATTATGACCAGTTATTCTAATTTATACAAATGATTTCTATTTTATGAAGGGTTTTAGGAAAGGAAGGCAACTGTAAGTAATTCAGACTCCGGCTCTTTCAATCATCATACTAAAAGTAGTTACTACTTGACGTCGATCCCCTGTAATATTGTGGCACTAGTATAATAATGCAGCTCAAACAAGTTATAATCGTGCTAAGATCACCTAGATCTACATCAATTTATAACATAACTAACTTGATTTATCTAATTAATTTGTTAATATTTGTGGCATGTGATATTTCCAAAAATAATTAAAAAACCAATAAATAGTCTTGTAAATTAGAAAAATTTACAAGGATATTTATTATAAATTATCATTTTCTACTTAAAACTTTATCATTTAGGTATAGTATCTGTATGGTATATCTATCTTAAATTCAGTGACAGATATAGTATGACGTGGTGAAGACTGGTATAATTTGGTACATTGGGATGGGTTATTTTTATTATTTTTTAATACTTTATTGCACTGTATAACATAAAAAATAACAAGAATACACGATAGAACACAAACAGAAAAAATATTAAATAATTAAATAAATATTTTCTTATGTGGCTTTACTTTTACCTAGAATTTTTATAAAACGCAGTATTTATCATAAACAAAGCTCAGTTTTGATTCATCAATGTAATTTTTAAATAATTTCAATGTTCAATTTAAAAAAAAAAACAACTTTCAACAATGTAGCGCAGTCGAATACACCGCCTTGGGCCTTAAAACCACAATTTATAATCTTATTGTCTTCATTTAAAACATTTTTTCATTTAATTGACCAAGAATGGCACCGGGGGAAATATACCAAATATAAAAATTAGAGCAAGACTGTGTAGGAAATGTTTACTAGTAAATCTTTTTGCCAAACGAGTAGCCACATTCTGTAAATTAAAAATTTACAAAATGGGCTACCTCTTCTATCTGACATGGGTTATTAAATAGAAAGAAATGCAATTCTTTTAAACTACAACCTTTGAATCATCACTTCACTTCTCTAACCATAACAACAGTAACAAGTACTAACAATTTTGGTGGAAATATTTCGAAAAAATATAGAACTCGTAAGAACCTTTGTTTGTTACTTAAATTAAGATACTAGTTTCTTTTAAGCTATGTGAAATTTAAAAACACACTAAATATTTTATCCCAGATTAATTAAGGAATTGAAATTCCTAAACAGTGATATTGATTTATAAGGAGCGGAGAAATTGCGAAAATTGTGTTATATTTTATCAGATCAGCGCTCACATGTGTTAGAACTTAGAGATGACTCAAACTTGAGTATTTATAAAATCTCTATTATGAAATATTATCATTGGTTAATATTTGTAAATCAATATTTACTAAATTTAAATTATACTTCCATAAAAATCGTTGATGGTTGCCTCAACCAACACCAGGTATATACATCGTTTGTTTTATATAGAAGAGACAATTTTTAAATTAATATCCTACGAAATTACATAAAACGTGAAGTTGTGAAGATGTAGTATAAGTAGTTTGGTTTCATATTATTATAAATCTATACATATAATTAAAATTGAATGTCTGTTTGTAATTCCATTTTTCATTAAATATGAAAGCATATACGTTCCTTACATAAAAAAACAATTATATATTATTTCCTCTGTCTGTCTGTTTGTTTCTTTCACTTTATTTCTGAAACGGCTGAACCAGGACGTTATGCGTTTTATCGGTGGATAGCTGATGTTATAAGAAATAATTTAGGCTACTTTTATAAAAAAAAACATATTCTGCGCGAACAAAGTCGTGGCCATAGCTAGTACATATTAAATTTACGCACAAGTAAAATTATTATCCAAGCAAGCATAAAAGTATTTCTTAAAAATTCCTATGGTTATTGTTATTTTAGAAATAGTAATAACAAATATATTTTTTACATATTAATAACGATATAACTGTAGTGACTAAAAGTTTAAGGCAACGACGTTACAATTATAGTTTTTGATATTTTTCTCTTAACAATATAGTAAAAGTTACCTCCTTTAAACTTACGGAAAACATTAATTATAAGTTATTGTACATTTTACTTGAAAACTTTGTCGGTTATCGATATGAACTTTTCCTATGTTGAATATAACAATCACTTCTGAAGTCAGGTTTTAGAAAACGCAGCTGCAATACACATTAAACGTACTTAAAATTTTTACTAGTTTGTACCAATATGTATTTTTTATAATTCTTGTATGGTCTGTTAGTAAACGTCTAATAGCCGAAGTTAAAGTCAAAATAACAGTTAAAGTTTCTTATTTTAATAGACATTGTATTTATGACACGTCAGAATCTAAATGCACTTCTCCAAAAAGTAGATCCACAGAGTAGAATCGATAAGAAACTTCATGGACACTGTTAACTTATTGTTATTTACAATTAGTTATAGTTTTAAGACTTGTGTCACTTTCAATAATTAATTCACAATACAAGATTACTTTCAAGGATCTTCCTACCATACTTCGATGAGTCTGTACAAATTTAATTCCCATGTAGGTATTTGCATTGATACCAAAAATATATGTTGTCATAATAGCTAGTATATAATATATATGCTGTTTTTGCAACGACAATATCAAGTTTATGTATTATGTATTATAAGTAAAATTTAAAAAAAAATATAACTCTTTGCCTACTCTTTTCTGATTTTGGATTGATTAAATAATAAATTCGATTTTAGTTTCTTTCAAGAGATCTCCAAATGGTATAATCTTAGTGACTTTATCTCCAGTCACGACCTCATACTTTATTCACGCTTGGAGCTTTCCATTTTTCTCAAAGAAATACTGTAGGAAATGAAGTGCAAGCGAGAACAATTTATTTATCACTATATATTTTACTCGCTTGTACTTCATGTGCCCCGAATCTTTAATTTTCTGTTTTTTTCTTCTATAACTTAAATAGAAAATACTTTTTGCATTTTGTTTAGTGTACATGTTTGCAGCTGTAACATATGTTTGCACATATGACACTATTATAATATACAAATTCAGCAACATAATACAATAATTTTCACAAAGCCATATATGTACTAATAGATACTAAAATCGCGGCACGTGTTCTGTAGTTGGTTACAATTACGTGTAATTACTTTGATAAGGAGCTTTGCTAAAGTACTAATTGTCAGTGCAGTAAACAAATATTTTTCGGTATATATTTACATTATAACGGTACATTACAAAAACGTGTCCTTTAAGTTTAAAAAAATGTATAAATAAATAAAAAAATAAAACAAAACTTGAAATTTAACTCTTTTATTCATAACTAAATAAATATGTGATAAATTTCATAAAATTATAAGTTACATAAAACTTTTGTTTAAAATACTGAGACGATATTTTAAGAGCGTTAGATAGTTAGACAATGTTTGACCGAGAAGTTAAGATAAAAAAAATGCAATAAAATAACTAGAATATTTTCAACATCAATTTTAAATATAATGTATATAATTTAATAGAGAATAAGTATTATTCAACTTAGTTTGTTATAATTCAATTTTGTTCAGCAAATTTGAAATTTAAAAATCAACAAACAATTATATTTCAAATATAAATATAATGTAATTTGTGAAATTACCAAGTTCAGCTAAGGTATGCTTCGTCAAGTCACGAGCCAAAATTTGTAATCGAGGTTGATGGCCATGCTGCCAACTTACTAATTAGGGCACGTTTCACTAAACTACGCATTTATGTTTCAGTATCCGTATTTATCTAGTGAATGGCCTCATTTTATATTGTTTTAGGTGATCAGTTACGGCATTAAAAAGAATCTTCATTTTGATCTAGCTGGAACTTTAATTAAGTTTCTAAAACTGGAAGGGAAATAAAATATAAGTGCGCATAAATATGAGTATAATTTTGTTTTAAATTGTACTAGAATCAATAAAAAAATATTACTACAGATTTCTACATCTGTAAAATTGGCTGTTTATATAATAGTTTTGGATTATTATTAATGTATTATTATTGTCTTGTTATTTCTTTATCATTTTCGTTTCATCTTACAGGTCGATATAAAAGTATATATTAAATTCTCAAGCGTACGTGCTTAAATTCTTAAAGTCAAAATATACTCTTATAAACTAAATATAAAATGAAAAATAGGTTTAAAACTGATAAAAGTAGCGTATTGGATATTTGTTTTAACTTTTATAAATAAGTTTTAATTTAATGGTAGGTTTCATAAAATATATAAAAACTTACAAATTTTGACGTCGTACAAGTTTTTAATTTTATTTGATATTTTTTTTAAGTTTTCTAATCAGCCAGACCATATACTTCTTAAAACACCGAACATAAAATGTTAATGGTTCATATGAGAATATCTAAATAAATTGTGTAATTTATGTAAACTATTCTTGTGTATGTTTTTAAATTTAACACATTTTTCACATCTTTCAAACTTTTCAGGATTATCACAAAAATCGACTTTTATCATAATTGTAAAAGCTTTCAGCGATACTTTATTTTGAAAATTTGAATAATATTGTAATTTTACTGACTTTATAACTCTTTTTAGGTTTTCGAGACCGAATTTTAAATGTTAAGTATAAAAAAATTTTAATTTCCTGGAAATATTAAATTTTATTTGAGATACATACGTTACCTTATTAATAATAATTGTAATTTCGTGGAAATAATCAGAATTGTAAATAGCTACCGCGCTTGGCCTTACTGGATTAATATAAGGTAGTAAGTAGGCTATTAGCAGCTCGGGCTTCGAAATCAGCTTCAGCCACTGAAGGAAAAGTAGATGTCATAGTTACTTCGTGACGGTCGTTTATGAGATGGTGCTCCACTATGGCCAATTCACGTATAGAAGTCGTGGTCGAATGATAAGTTATACACTACCGGATAAAGTACATTTAAAATTAAAGATTAGATTTCAAATATATTTTGTGTTCCAAAATTTTTATAGTTTGTATTGATCAGTCATATCTGAAGTTGATTATAGTTCATGCAAGATGTAACCTCATTTTAAGATTTGATTATCTGTCATACTTAGTGACAATTTTGTCATCAAAATTGTTTATGAGTAAACATGATGAGTAAGTTTCTGACAACTGTAATAGATCTTTTGTTTAGCATTATAATTATTAATTTTTATCATTAATAGATATTTAGGAGTTTTCAAAATAAACACGAAGGAACATTTTTAGGGTTTCATAGTTATAGACAACTCAAAGACTCTTAGTAGCAGAAAGCTATAATTGATTATGAACATACTCATTAGCTACAACGACAAAGTAGTAGAATAAAATTTTGAAAAAAAATCTTAAGCGAAGCTCCTCTACACGTATAGTGAGTGAAGTTGTAGTTTTTATTTTTAGAGTAACCCTTGATCGTCGTCGTATCATCGTATCGTTAGATAGGTCTTTAAAAATATAGAGGGTTCTCAAAAACCATTTTTCAAATAAGGGATTGGTTTGGGAAATATTAGGCTTTAAAAATTAATTTTTTTTTCATTGAAGTGTTTCCAGCTAAATTAGTAATTTTTGATTTGAAAAAAAGTAGTACATATAACGAATTAAAAAGAAAAATTCTCACAACTATGTAGGATTACATATATTAATAGGTTAATTTAAAATATATATCTTGTGTGTCTAAACAATGCAAACGTTGACAAAATGTTAGTAAACTCTATGTTTCTCTATCTATCAATTATGGGCAAATATGGAATATAGCATTACGCGTGGCCCCATACTATGTTGACCGGTTTTTAATAAAACTAGCTGTTTAGACGATAAAAATATATTGTACAATACGGTCTGTATTACATAATATACACAATAGTTTTTATTTTGATATCGTTTCTAACTCTAATCAAACTTTACCCAAAAATCTTTGTTTGCTTGTCTTTTTTTCTATTTCTCATCCATCTGAATAACATAATTGTTAGACGGAGAACCTAGAAATATGCCAGTAAATATCTGTACCCACGACAACGAACTGTTTATTATAAGCGTTTGTCTCTGTCAAAGTAAGCAAACAGTAAGCGCGGATATTTTGGACACTTTGATATAAATAAAAACAATATATGTAAAATCTATTATATATTCTCGATATCACCACCGTCAGTCTTTGTAAACCGAATCTCACTATATAGCTTTAATTTAATTAGGTACTCTTCGCTGTGACTCATACTAATGTATCTCTCTGCCTGCAGTCCATTAGCCTTGTAAAGTGATAAACCTGGCATAGTATATTAAAACGCATACCAATTTTTATTAAAAAATATAATGAAAAAGTTGAGAAATAGTATTTTGTATTCCTAATGTTTGGAATATGATAGATTTCCGGCTAGCAAAACGTCGTAACAATATTATAAGTTCTTTCAGTTAAAATCTTTAACAAAGTCTGTTCATGATTAGAAACTTAATCAATAAATTAAAATATATCGAAAATTATCTAGAATATCATAAAGTATACCATGTGTGAAAATCAAAGCTAGTCGTTTCAAATTAACTCAATTATTTATATACATAATCAAATGATAGAGTCAGATAAGGAAGTTGCATCTGATAAAAAAATATTTTAAAATAACTCGTTCGATAGTGTTAGGTAGATTCCCGTCACGTGATTCTCGATATGCAATATTCGAAGGTAACAATGATTAGAATGAATGATTTACTTTAGTTGTGGGTGGGGGGAACGGTGGTCGGATTGACAGAGAAAAATTAGCCAGCAGTATTCTACTAGTCATTACGAGTCTTATGACGGGTTTCTCGGCATATATTGGGTGAGGGGGGAACAACCAAAAAGAGAAAAAAGTTTTCTCTTTTAATTTGTTAATTTTCTAAGATTTTTTCGACGCCAAAATTTTGCCTTCTTCTGTGACTTTTTTCGGTTTTTAACTTTCTACCCCCCCAGCCCCCCAACCCCCCGACCGATTTCCCATATTCAAGAACTTAACCTTCATTTTGTTCTTAAGAATGTGTATACCGAGTTTGAAAATCCTCCGTCAATATTTTTGCGACCTGTAGCGTGTCCCAAAGGTTTGCACTCTCACCCCCCCTCCCAGCCACCCCTTTCACTTTTTCCAAAAAGTCGAGATGTTTCGTTTGTCCTACTAATTTATCCTATCGACCTGTGAAGTCAGATTTCGCCTACGATGAATTTCGACTGATGGATCATATATACATATATATATAGAGGGATACATAATTTTTTTTTTTCGACGGATTCTCAATCTCCAGTTCATAAACGGCGTAGCGCCCCTACTCCAGAGTGGAAAGACTCAGACCCCAGGGTCTGAGTCCCGTCATCGCATTTATTGCAATAGGTAGATTCATTACTATTGTCGCCTACTCATTAGTCAAAATCAAAATACATTATACAATTATTTTGACCTTGAATATTAAGATTTAGCCTCTACTAAATTAGTATTACTACTACTACTACTACTACTACTACTACTTTATGATTCGTTATATATCCACAAGAACAACATACACAACTTTGCATATTACCATTTAGAAATAACATATAGTTTCATTTTATATTTTATAACATTTTATAAGTTATAGTATAAAATTTTTTGTGTTTTTTTATTTAATGAAACGTAAGAAAATAATCCCCATAAAATGTGTGTGAATCCATTGTTCAAATTAAGTAAATAATGTTATAAAAGAAAATTGTGACATTAAAACTGTGGTTCTAAAAACTGTAGGATTTTAAATAGAGAGAGAAAATAATTATACATTCTTACATCAGTAGAAAGAATAACTAATAAATATAATTAAGTATTAAATATCCAAGTAGATTCAAATATGAAGTTATAAAAGAGTAAATCAGACGCGAAATACCGATTATTTCCTTGATGCATTTGAATATTGTGAATCGACCCGGCATTATGTTTGGTATTGTCTTAGTGAGAGGAGATCTTAATTGTTATAATTAAAGTCATACGAAAGCTGTCACACAGATAATAATTTGAGAATTTGGTCAGTTTCATACACCTAAGAAATTTAATATTGTAGAAGATTGTAATTGTGGTGCTGTAGAAATGACACAGATAGAAAGCCATCTAGAACAGGTATGTGTTTGTTAAGAATGTGCATTAATTTATGCCAGCAATCACCAGACTATAGCATTGGCAACAAATTTAAAATTATTATTAAATTGTAGTCATAAAGATGATAGTTACTGTAATCGGTTTAAAAACATTGATATTAAATATAAGATTGTCAAAGAATAATATGAAGAAAGATAAACAAACGTGTAATATGTAAGTAGTAGTGAACAAAAGGCTATGTTAGCCTTTTGTTTTTACAAAACTACCTAAAATAAATTCCGAAATTGGGTAAATAAATTTGCAAACTGCAAAATTCTGTAACAATGTAAGATACTATATTATCTAGCTGCATAATTTATTTTAATTTATTTTGAAATTAAAAAAATCCATTTAAATTTGTTATTATTAAGTGTACTTTGTAATATTATTTTCAGTTAAAATAAATGTTAAGACAGACCTAGGAATTACACTTATTCAGAAATAGTCAGTTTAAGTTTGTTTGTATTTTGAAGGAAAAACTTTTTTGTTTATTTTATATTTAATAACAGTACATAATATTAAATATTATTTTCAATATATTAAATATAATTGAGTATTACATATAACTTAGTAGTTATAATTTGTAATTTAGAAGTACCAAGTAGTTATGGTACTCCTAATTTTATTATTGATTCAAAACACCCAACTATTACTTTGCCATATATTCCTCCTAATGTTAACATTAGAATATACGAGTTTACGATGTTGTGAGGCTTAGCTTAATTTAGCGAAATGCCAATAAAAGTTTCTGTGAAATTTCACGACTCATTGCACAAACGCGTTTAGATCTTGACGATATAAATTCTTCTTGTGCGTAAATAGCATTGTATGTTACATGGTCTCAGTGTAAAATTCAAAACTACAGCTGTGACAATTTTTATGAACATTCGACTTGAAAATATCAAGGTCTTAATTGCATATAAAATATTTTATTTCTTAAATTACTTATAAAATTTGTAGCTATGAAAATGCTGAATAAAACAGAAGACAAGAAAATTTTACACAACAACTCTAGATAAGAGCTCTTATTATAAAAAGTTTGTCTTAAATTGTTTGTCCTGAGTTGAAACTGAGGACAAAGAAGACGAACAAGTACAGGTTCTGAAAAGACAACATTAAATATAAAAATACTCTATTAAAATGTTATTTTATAAAATAGTTTAGTTTTATAATTATTAGAAGATTATTATAACGTATGAGTGGTGGTTGTTTTCATTTGATAAAGCACATATGGCGATATCGATCATTAGCATCTGTATTCACCAGCACTAAGCATTAACAGCTAAGTAGCATAACGATATACTAAGCCTTAATACTAGTAATTTAGTACCAGAATACTGAATTTCCAATCGATATCTCTTATTCACTCATCACATTTACTTTATCTTTATTCTTTGACCTGGTGGTCAAGTGGCTGGTAATCTTGACTGCTGAAGATAAAGTTATGGGATTGAATCTCATGGAGAACGATTTAACACCATTTGTTATGTAATCTACAGATTATTATTTCGAGTCTAACAATTTTAAGTAACCTTATTTTTATTGCTTACATGTTTTTGAAATGGTGTAGTAGATTAGATGTCTGTGTTTTATGTTTTATATTTAATTGTTTGGTAAATGTTTTTTATAGGAATAATGTATATTTTTTATTTTCAACATTTTATATAATAATGTATTAAACTGTCTTTTACTTAGACTTACTTTTGTTTTTTTATGCACATAATTTGCACAATTTTATATCAGAATATGTATCTTTTATCCTTCATTTAATTAGCATTCTACTTTCAGCTGGTAAACTGGAAATTGTTATGAAACATTTTTAAATTTGTTTTATTTTTAATATACATACCATATAAATGCAGTAAATCGTAAGTTTACATGTGAGAAACCCTTTTAAATAGACATTAATGACAGGTAAGAAAAAATATTTTTACCAAAAAAGTAGTATAAAGTTTCCTCTCGTTATAATATTATCAGCGTTAAAGCGCTCCTTGGTATTATATACATTTACATTTACTAAATATTTGGTTAGGTCGTTGCGAAAATAACATATATATTATATACTAGCTATTATGACTTAACATACATTTTTGGTATCAATTCAAATAACCTACATGGAAATTGAGTTTGTACAGACCCATCGAAGTTTGGTAGGAAAATCCTTGAAAGTAATCTTAGATTGTGAATTGATTATTGACAGTGACACAAGTCCTAAGACTATAACAAATTGTAAATTAACATTAGGTCCTTGGAGTTTCTTATAATTTCTACTCTGTGGCCCTACTCTTTGTAGATGTGCATTTAGATTCTGACGTGACAAGAATAGAATGTCTATTAAAATAAGAAACTTAAACTATAATTTTGACTTTAACTTGGGCTATTAGACGTTTACTAACACACCATACAAGAATTATAAGAACTACAAAGTAGTAAAAATGGTATTCGAAATACGTACAATGTATATTGCAGCTGCCTTTTGTAAAACCTGACTCCTGAAGTGAATGTTATATACAACATAGGAAAAGTTCATATCGATAACCGACAAAGTTTTCAAGTAAAATGTACAATAACTTATAATTTATGTTTTTCGTAAGTTTAGAAGAGGTAACTTTTACTATATTGTTTAGAGAAAAATATCAAAATCTGTAATAAAGGTAATAACAATAAGTCGTTGCCTTAAACTTCTAGTCGCTACAGTTATACCATTATTAATATTTAAAAAATAGATTTCTTATTACTATTTCTAGAATAACAATAACCATAGGAATTTTTAAGAAATGCTTTTATGCTTCCTTGGATAATAATTTTATTTGTGTGTAAATTTAATATGTACTAGCTATGGCCACTGGCATTGTTCGCGCGGAATATGTTTTTTTTTTTAATAAAAGTAGCCTAAATTATTTTTTATAACATCAGCTATCCACCGATAAAACGCATTAACGTCCTGGTTTAGCCGCTTCAGAAATAAGCTGAAACAACAAACAGACAGACAGAGGGAAAAATTTATAATTGTTTTTTATGTAAGCAACGTATATGCTTTGATATTTAATGATAAATGGAATTACAAATAGACATTCAATTTTAATTATATGTATAGATTTATAATAATATGAAACCAAACTACTTATAGTGTACATATTTACAACTTCATGTTTTATGTAATTTCGTAGGATAATAATTTAAAAATTGTCTCTTCTATATAAAACAAACGATGTATATACCTGGTGTTGGTTGAGGCAACCATCAACGATTTTTATGTCGATATAATTTAAATAATTTAGCAAATATTGATGTACAAATATTAACCAATGATTATATTTATACATAATAGAGATTTTATGAGTAGTCAAGTTTGAGTCATCTCTAACTTCTAACACATGTGAGCGCTGATCCGATTAAATATAACACAATTTTAGCAATTTCACCTCTCCTTATAAATCTATGTCACAGTTTAGGAATTTCGCTTCCTTATTTGATCTGGGATAAAATATTTAGTGTGTTTTTAATTTTCACATAGCTTGAAAGAAACTAGTATCTCAATTTAAATAAAGAATAAAGGTTCTTATAGGAGTTAACACGGGTTGAGACAGAAGTCAGAAATTAAAATATAAAATAATTAACAAGGAAAAAACTAAATAAGAATAATAGATTCCGCGCCTCGTCATGGGATCTGCAATTCAGCTTAACGTTGACGAGGACTTGGTACCGCGAGCCCTGTATTTTTTGAAATACATCCACCAAAATTGTTAGTACTTGTTGCTGATGTTATGGTTAGTGACTTGACTGATGATGCACATACTGATGTAGTATGTAAGTCATATTGGATAAAACAAAACATTAAGTAGAACTAAACTTGGTTATTGTTTATCGGCAAATGATTTTGTTAAAGTTGAATATGTCTATTTCCTTCGTCAAAACCTGTCATTACAATTATTTTGTATAATTTTTAACTCATACTGTTGACAGTGCTACAATTATTACTAACGTACTTCTTATTACTACTATTTATAAAACATTTCTAATATTTTTTTGGCAAATTTCCTTCAGAAGGCTTACAAAATAACTGGTACATTTATAATAATGTAAGTTCCTACGAATATTGCCATTGGCTATCTCATTAATGAATTTCTGAAGCTTTATCCATTCTAAAAGTTTTTTCATTTGCGATAATATATGACTTATCTCATGCTCATTTCTGTGTGACGAATAAGTTACGAGTCTAAGTTAGAAATTGATTAGAGATTAAGATTAAACGTGCATGAAGTATTATTACTATTTGCCAAGATTTTTATTTTCATATCCACTAAAGTATATTTTTTGCCAGAAATGATTTCCATTATCTATTTATTAATCTAAAAGATTGAGAAATAAAAACTTATTTTCATTTAGCGATTCCGAATAAAAAGTTGACGACATCAAATTTATTTTGCTTTTGTGGATAATTACCTGATCATGTAAAAGTTATTTTCTCTAAAATTTGAATTAAGCGTATTTAGAGCTATATCAATAGTAAAGAATTCTTCTATACGCTTAAAACTTCTTTAATTTTTTTTTATCAACTGGAATTATGAATGAACAAATAGTAATTAATTAATATCAGTAGTAAGCCAAGAAGATGAAATAAGAAAGAAATAGAGCTAATCGTGACTAAATCGTGATCGTGAAGTAAAAGATTTAAAGAAGTAGTAAAATATTGTAGTTAGATAGCTATTTAAATATAGCAACGGTCACAAATGAAATAAGGGGCAAGTAACAAATGGCAAGTAAATAAATATTGTAGGTAAAGGACTTGTTAAACTATCCCACAAGATTAGATATCAAATTACTTTCATTGGACCAAGTTAAAGTACTTCGTATGAATATATTTATCCTTAGTAAGAAACCCTAAGCAAATTGATAAAATATATTTTTAAATAAAGTTCTAATTGTTTCTGTCCTGTCAAGGTTATAAAACAAAAGCTTTTCAAATTCGGTATACATAACGGAATATGAGTCATATGAGTCTCGTGTGAATACACTTTGGTATACGTACATAATTAGATTTGATGAAAAACCTGTAGATCGCACACATAAGACTTGTTCGTGTGACTAGCGTCGATTCAGTTCCAATTGAAAACTGGAAGAGCAATTGAATTGGAGCAATTAGCTGGTGTACGAGCCTTTGGACTTTGTAGTAAAAAAGTAACAATGTTTAAAATATTTCCACATGCTAGTATATTTTTGTATAGCCTTAAAATATAAAACGTAATTTGATGTTCTACATACCTTTTGTTGTTTCAACAATTTATTAAATAAATAACAAACATATACATTTACTTATATTTATACTAAATGTCACAATTTCTATATTATATGGATAATTTAGTTTTGCTAATGAGCTGTTCACGGGTATATTACCGATCAACCCATCAAACTAGTATTTAAAGGGATTGAGCTTTATTTATTAGCTAACTTTTTTTTTCTCGAAATTTTATTGAAACTCAACCAAAAAAGTATTTGTCTCCATATTGTTAAAAGTATTTTTTGACAAAATCTAGTATTAAGTATTGCAATGAAAATGGAATTAATGAATGGCAAGGACATTATATTACTAAATGGGTTTCAGTTATTACACTGGTACCACTCGGTGTCCGTTATCAACAAATTACATCCCGAGTTCTTAATTTAACGTATTTATTTTTTAAGCTTGTTCGATTTATATATTGAATGGTGGAATGCCAGTTACGAATAACTTTAGATTTAAAATTGTGTAAAGAGCAGAGCGCACAGCTTAGGATTGTTGAATATAGTTATGTTTTTTCTTGACAACGTTTACGTTTAAAATTGTTGAGCTCGTTACAAAATGTGCAACCGAAATTATATATAAAATCATTAACACATTACAGATAATATTAAATAAGAATTTAATTATATAAAATCATACAGCTGAGTTTATAATTATTATCATGCTGAACACCATTGTATAGATAACAGAATACTCCAAGAGCATCCTATTGTTCCTCAAAGGTCTCAAATATAAGTATATCTTATAAGACTGATACCAATTTTAGTAGTTGAGCTACTTTTTGTAAAACAGAGTTGTTTATAAAGCACATTATTTTTATTGAAATGATCTAATAGTTGATTGAGCATGATTTTATCAAATATTTAACTGCATGAAGGTATGTTATTGGAAGAATCTGAAACATTTCCAGATATTTAAAATGCTATTACTTTGCTATATTTCATTAGGTCATGAAACACCCTACATGAAATACAGTCATTAAAGATAGTTGAAATGTAAGACGCAATAATGTCCACGGTTGTACCAAAAACCTTTACAGATAAGCCCATAAGTAACAGGTAAGTAAGTAAGTACCCTAGTAAGTAAGTCAAATTTTAATATTTAATTTAATATTAACCTTAGATTCAATTCTCAGAAAATTATAATGATTAAAAACCATTTTCAAAATTTATTTAATAATAGAAAAAAATAAAGACAACTAAAAAAAATAAAACTACAAACCTATGATCAAAAAAAATAATAATTTAATGAATATGAAATAAAACATTTATTAATATAAAATATACATGTAAATTAATATTTCTGATCATTAAACTTCGAAACTCTGACCTACTCAAAAAATATGAGCAACATGTATGTAGTTACAACCGCTACAGCCATTGTCATTAATTATAATGCTATTATATAGCTTTAATTGGAGCGTTAACCTAATTGCTGTTAGTTATGACTCACACTAATGTATCTACTTACACCCAATTAGCCCTGTAATGTAATATTCCTGACATAGTATATTATATACGCCAACAGACTTCTGTCTTTTTCGTTTGTAGTTTTAACTTATACGCAAACAGCAGGTATATATCCATATTACGATTATAAACATTTCTACATTCCGTCAATATATTTAAAGTATTATATTTCTATTTATTAATAATTCGTTTTGATTGTACAGGTTTTTTAACCAAATGGAAATATCGTTTTATTATTAAAACATAATTTTATGATAAAGCTTTTTATATATATTATATATGATATAAATATATTAATTTAACAATTTTCCTGTAACAAGTTTCATATCCACCCATAGATCCAGGCAAAGTAATTGACAATAATTTCTAAAGAAACGAAAATCTGGCATGTTCTTGGGTATGACAAAAGATATTGTTCAAAGCTTTGAGAATGGATTGATAAATCAAAACTCAGCTTTATTTGCGACACAAAGTGTTAAATCTTTAAATTGTAGGTAAAGCAAAAAAACTATCTGTACTTTAGTAAACATTCCATTTTTAAAGGCTAAATATTTATTAAGTTAATTAGGAGCAACTAAATACAACTTTAAAAATATTTGTAGTTTATCAAATAATAGTGATTTATTAATCAAAAGTTTCAATTATCGGAGTTGGTAAGTGAACCCAAAATTATAAACCATGTGTCTAATAAATGAGATTTAAAGTTTATATTTAAATTATCAGGTGCCAATTATTTATTTGCCTTGTCGTTTACGGACACATAACTAAACTAATATTAAATATAACAAATAAAATATACTAATATTAACGTTTCACGAATATTATTAATTATAAATAATGCACTATCTCTGTACAATAAATACATGATTAATAAAAAAGACCTCCACCAAATATTTTATTTTATAAATGGCAATAAAACACAAATTGGGGCAACATATTAATCAAAAATGTAAAGAATTTTACCTCATTAGAAGCTTTAAAGAACCTATTTTATCTTCTCTAGTAATTTACAGTCATCAATTAATTAACTTATTTGTAAGAAAAACTTTGTTTTTTTAGGCCCTTAGTAAAGTTTAGCTCATCTTTTTATTTCTCAACGAGAGCTAAGGAATATTTTTTTATGACTAAGTTATATGATTAACGAAATGTGTTTTGGTAATAATTATTTAAAAATGAAATGAAACGTACTTCTTTTACAAACACTTCAATGTAAATGTTTAAAAGTAAAAGAACAGGTTTTTGTGTATATATTATTTTTAATTTTGTATTTTTATTTATTACTTGATAAAATATTTATCATTGCAAATTTGTCTACTAATATTACTAATATTTCTGCATTTTTATAAATCGAATTAAAGTAAACAAGAGGACTAAATTTTATCAGTGTCTATAAATGAATATATCAATAACTATCAGTAAGGATGTTTTAATTAAAAATATAATAAGAATATAAAGTCATAATTTAACTCTCAATTTAATAATATTTTTTACTAACAAATGATATCGGAATAAATAAGACAATAATAATAACATTGTATAAAGGATTTTAAAGAAGAGCGTCGTCCAAAAGTGAAGCTTATTGTATTAGTGATGGCAATGTTTTTAAATAAATCGATTCACAATATATTCGAAGTTAAAAAACAAATAATTCTTGTATATTACAGTTTTATACGTTTATTATCTTATTTTGTAAAAGGTGAGGCAATTCAATATAAGTCTCTAAATATCATATCCATTTGTTACTTTAAAAAAGGGCTAGCTTTAATGTTCTTACGTATCGAAGATCAACACTGGATGTGATAGTTTTTAGGAAGGTCTTGTTGTCGAGAGGTAATATTATTCTCTACTATGATAAGTGTAAATATATTTTATGCAAAGTACTAAGAAAATGCTTAATGCTTAAAGTTAAATTATAACTTATATGCAAACAATCTTGATTCATCTGTTACACATAAGCGAAAACGATGTAAGACTTCAGTAGAAATTAAAAAAAGTTTTATTAGTGATGAAGTTTCAGTAAAGAATCGACGGAAACCTTCGAGCTATAATACTCTTAGTGACTTAAACTAAATTTTTCACCTTTTTTCATAGTATATCCTAATATTTTCTTAAGCTCGATTTCCAATCTTTTTTATAATAAACTGTAGTAACATATTTCTAATTATAGTTAATTTAAGACATATTATAATTTTATGCATTGGAGGATACAAATAAAATTTTCAACATTCTAGGGTCATACACGAGTTGCTGCCACAGAAAATAAAGATGCAATAAATCCTGTCTGGTTCCGCTAGTATGTAGTAGCAAACAACGGTTTTGGTCCACCAACCAAAGTGCTTGTCAGCCTTCGTACAAAAATAGTCGTGTGTTTCAAGAGGAGCCATTAGTGCACAACAACCACGAAATATGTAAAAATCTTTGAAAAGTAATAAATAATTCTAAAACAGTACAATAATTGTTAAATTTGGTTAACATATTGGTTAATATCACCTTCATCTTTGTGTTTTTCTATCATTCATTCTTTACATGCGTATTAATAAAGAGTTTAAAACATTTACGGACGTTGGATATTATAATTTCGAATTATTTATTACAAAAATTATATTTTATACGTGAGTATATATAAATATTTAGTCATTTATATCAAAAGTGGTCTTAAACATTCACAGTTAGATGTATTGTTTAAAATTTAATAATACTCATTTGTTAAATTGATTGTAGAGAATATATATTTTTGTACAATTAAATAATATTTTATATATTTTCGGGAAATTCGGGAAAGGGAATTTACGTTTGTGAAATATTCTTTTCCAGTTTCGTTTGCTATAACAGACTAAGAGATATTAAAATCAGAAAAGCTGATATTCACATAAAAAACTAAATTTTGTAGAATTTTGGCGAATGGCGCTAAGATAGTAATTACGATTTTTAGTTAAATATAGTACTGTTCTGTTTCGAATACAGTTTTATTACACTATAATATATATAAGACTTTAAAACAATTTTAAAAAAGTATAAGAAATTTGATAATTTGCAAATTACCGTGTGACTTGTTTACCTTTCTACGAGTAAAATTATCTGACTTCAGAGTCAATATCTATTTCATTTCATAATTTAAGTTGTATCTGAATATTCTTAATAATAACGATTTATTATTGACTACATCTTAAACAGGATTTTAATAACTTTTTGCAGCG
Organism: Melinaea menophilus ssp. n. AW-2005; assembly: GCA_918358695.1. NCBI lineage: Eukaryota > Metazoa > Arthropoda > Insecta > Lepidoptera > Nymphalidae > Melinaea > Melinaea menophilus. The sequence goes on from OU911052.1 coordinate 1,461,691, forward strand.
CACAAACAATTTAAATTTATCTTTCCTTTTAACAAAAATCCTTTTTTGTAGTGTAATATAGAAACAAAAAATAATAATGAAACCATGATTTTAAAATAATTTATTATGATAAAACATCAGTTTGTTATTGATTATCGTTTATTCAAGAAGTCATATTTAATATATTGTATACGATACAGAAATCCAAAAAATAAGATTAATTTTGCTAAAGCAATAGTATTGATATAATATACCAATCTAAAATAAAAAAATATACACAATGACCTCTTAACGAATGTGTGAAGCAAGTCACGTATAATATTATACACTTATGCTCTTTCAACTGCTTTTTTTAAATTGGTAAGAAATGACTTCTATAAATTATAATGTCTAATTATCAAAACATGCTAAGTCTAATCAATATTTACTGATTGATTGGTAGGTTATCTTTTTTCGCATAAGTTCCTATTCCATTAAAAAACATTCGAAATACGATATATGTAACACCGCTTTATCCTCGTAGTACAAAATAGATCTAGGTACTTGTAAGTATAATTTTAGATTTCTGTAAACACGATAGCGATGCAAAGCATTTGAAATGTTGAGTTTAAACAAATAAATGTAACCAAACAACGCGAGTTAAATCCGAAACAGATTTATTTAAATTTACTCCTGAAAATCTCAGAACACATTTAGATTAAAATTAGGATAAAAATCACTGTACATTTAATTTATTTTAATGAAACTAATACTAATTCTGCTAGAACTATCTGCAGGGTCCAATGATATACAAGGCTTGAGTGCGTCACGATAAATATTCCAGAGGGATGGGAGAGCGGCTGATTTCTGTCATCTGTCTGACCCTGTTACATTATAACGGCTAAAATCGAATCTTTTAATTTTACATCACTTTAGCTCTTAGTATCTTTTAAACTTAGTTGTTAATCATTTACCATATAATAAGGTTTATCTATTCTGCAGATCTACAAGTAGGGATTAACATATTGTTTAAACTTTTATGAAAATTTAGCTTGTTACGAACTCCGTTAATATAAAATAATTCGCTCAAAAGTATAATTGATCTGATGTATTATTCTCAGTAAAAAGATTTTGTTATCAATAGATGCAGTAGAGGGCTTAAAGTTAAATATTACTATTTACAGTATTTTTTTTTCTAATCCCATCCCATCTAACCCATCTTGATTACTTCAAACATAATTTTTTATTTTGCAAAGTTTTAAATTTTTTTGTTAAATTAAGTACTTGAATCTTTTAAAATGATTCTTTCTCTTTATAAATATTACATATAATTATTTTGTGTTTTGCTTTGAGTAAATCGTTGTCAATATTTCTAAATTCTATTTAACAAGGGATTTTTTTAACATCAGTTTAGTATTGAACACCAAGTTTATGAATTTTAATGAAAAATTTTGTAAAAAAAGAATTAATGGGTTGGGCCTATTCTTTTCTGATTTTGGATTGATTAAATAATAAATTCGTTTTGAGTTTCTTTCAAAAGATCTCCAAACGGTATAATCTTAGTGACTTTATCTCTAGTCACGACCTCATACTTTATTCACGCTTAGAGCTTTCTATTTTTCTCAAAGAAATACTGTAAGAAATGAAGTGCAAGCGAGAACAATTTATTTATCACTATATATTTTACTCGCTTGTACTCATGTGTCCCGAATCTTTAATTCTCTTTATTTTCTTCTATAACACAAAATACTTTTTTCATTTGGTTTTAAGTTGTTGGCAGCTGTAAGCCTAATGTAGCTATGAACTCTAAATGAAATAATTACACAGGCACACAAAAAAAAAAGTCATGAACCAGAGGGGAAACCCCATTATTCTTAGGTTTTTGGGATCGCTGAAACCGAATATGACAATAAAAACTAATTTTAAAAACCCGTTTTGCCGCTAGCACCCCCTTACTACCTCTTAAGTGGTGAAAATTGAAATTTTTGTATAAAATCAAGATAGATGTGTCTTTCTACGTTTTTTGGGATGCTGATACCGAAAATAATAACTAAAAATTATTTTAAGACCTCCATAACCCATTAACACTTTCTTACTACCCCTTATGGGGAGTGAAGTTTTCCATTTTTGTATAAAATAAAGATGAATGTGTATTTCTATGTTTTTGGTATGATGAAACCGAAAATGACAACCAAAAGTGAATTTGATACCTCTTTTACTCAATACCACCCCCTAACCACCCCTAACGGGGGGGGGGAGTGTCGAGGTAGTTTCAATTTTGTATAAAAACAAGATGTATGAAGAAATTTTAACGATTTACAGTAAATGACATGTTTATCAAACTAGTTTGAAGTTACTCTTAGCTCTTATATTAGAAATTCAAATGCTTTATCGATCAGAAGTATCTGATATATATTAATGATTTAATTCTACTCTTAGCGTAACCCAGGAACAACGGCGTGGACGTAGTCCTTGCCTCTCACTATTCAACGTCTACCTGTTTCTACGATAACGAACTCTCTTGTTTTCAAAAGATCTTCTAAGGGGTTTCCTTCTATTGGCTCTTTTCTGTTCTGGCAAATCTCTTTTAAAATTCCAACAGTAGTCTGCTAACATATTGACATCCCATTTACCCTGATGGCGCTGTTCCATTGTCTTAAGATCCTGATGGAACCTTTCACCTTGCTCCTCATTGTAGTCTCCTAAATTGGCAGGAAAATAGTCCCTTCTATTTCGGAGGCATAGAATTAGGTTCAGCATCTTTTAAGCGTTTTACAAGACTGCCGGATGGATAACAGTATAAATAGAATTAAATAGAAAACAAAAAAAATGAAAAATGAAAAAACTTGTTAAGAATAGGACAAAAATCATGATTCAGTCTTAGCATCATAATAACAAATATATGCATACACGAAGGTTACCATATACTTTATAATCATTTTTTCTCTCAGCATCTTGAAAAACATAGAAATTCACATACATCTTGATTTTATATAAAAATTGAAATTTTCACCCCCCGTAAGGGTTGGTGAGGGATGTTAATGGGTGATAGAGGTCTTAAATTTTTTTTTAGTAATCATTTTCGGTTCCCCCATCCTAAAAAACGTAGAAACACACATCTATCTTGATTTTATAGAAAAATTGAAATTTTCACCCCCTTTAAGGGGTGGTAAGGGGGCGATAGTGATCATGAATTTATTTTTAGTTATCATTTTCGGTTCCAGCATCCCAAAAAACGTAGAAATATACATCTATCTTGATTTTATAGAATAATTGAAATTTTCACCCCCTGTAAGGAGTATTAGGGGGTGATAGTGGTCATAAATTTATTTTAAGTTATCATTTTCGGTTTCAGCATCCCAAAAAACGTAGAAATAAACATCTGTCTTAATTTTATACAAAAAATTCAATTTTCACCCCTTAAGAGGTAGTAAGGGGGTGCTAGCGGTAAAACGGGCATTTTAAATTAGTTTTTATTGTCATATTCGGTTTCAGCGATCTCAAAAACCTAAGAATAATGGGGTCTCCCCTCTGGTTTATGATTTTTTTTTTGTTGCCTGTGTTATTAGAACATTAACATTAGTCTTTACTTTAAAGTTATTTAGACACACGATGAAGATGCAAGCAGTTTACCTTTACGAAAAGTAAATTAAGCGAATATATACTATTACAACTTGCATACATTAACACAGTGGACCATACTTCCAATCAATAATAACTGTATCAGTAACAATTAAATGAACTTTTTAAAATTTGTAGTACTCTTTTACTGTTAAATTTAATTAAATATAAATAAGGTATACTATTTATTTATTTATTTATTTAGCTTCATGCCATATCCCTTACGGGGTAGCCAGAGACGACGGAGCGCCAAACGCTACGGTCCCTGCATACCACTTTCGCCTATATATAGAAGTTGTACTATTCTTTTGTATGCACAGATGGCACTATTTATTATAATGCGGTACAAGAGGAAGCGCGACACTATAATAAATTAAAAATTAAGCAAAATAGTGCAATAATTTTCACAAAGCCTATATATATATATATATATATACCTATGTACTCATAGATACTAAAACTCGCTGTACGTGTTTTGTATTAGTTGGTTGCAGTTACGTGTAACTACTTTGATATGGAGGTATGTTATAGTGTTAATTGTCATTACAGTAAAGATATATTATCGCATATATGTTTTTATATGGTGTACATTACAAAAATGTGATTTTCAAGTTTTATTAAATAAAAAAAAACAAAACTTTTAAATACAGTGTTAAATACACTTTTATTCATACTCAAATATGAACAAAAAACGTTTAATGAACATATTAATTGGGGGACATCGTGATAACTGATTAGTCCATTAAAATTTCATGAAATTACAAGTTACTAAAAACTTTTGTTTAAATCATTAAGACCATATTTTAAAAGCATTAGACAGTTAGACAATGTTTAACCAAATAGTATAGATAAAAAAATATGCAATAAAATAACTAGATTTTTTTTAACGTCAATTTGAAATTAAAGAATAACTGCTATTTATTTAATTTTTTATAACTCAATTTCAGTGTACTAAATTAGAGATTTGATATTTAATAATTAACAAAGAATTATATTTCAAATATAAATATAATGTAAGTTGTGAAATTATTAAGTTCAGCTACGGTATGCTTCGTCAAGTAAAGCCAAAATCTGAATATGAAATGAAAAATATGTTTAAAACTGATAAAAGTAACGTATTGGATATTTGTTTTAACTTTTATAAGAACTAAGAAAATAAATTTAAATTTAATGGTAGGTTTAATAAAATGTATTAAAACTTCCAAATTACAAACAAGTTCTTGATTTTATTTTGATATTTTTTTAAAGTTTTCTAATCAGCCAGACCATATACTTCTTAAAACACCGAACATAAAATGTTAATGGTTCATATGAGAATATCTAAATAGATAAATTGTGAAACTTATGTAAACTATTCCTACGTTTTTTAATTTGACACATTTTTCACATCTTTAAAACTGTTCTGGATTATCACAAAACCGACTTTTATCATAATTGTAAAAATTTACCTACAAAATTTATTTTTTTATTTATTAAATTGAGTGGAAACGATCAGGGTTGTACTCGTATGTGGCAACCGCGCTTGGCCTTACTGGATTAATAAAAGTAGGCTATTAGCGGCTCGGGCTTCGAAAAAAACTTCAGCCGCTGAAGGTAAAGTAAATATCATAGTTACTTCATGACTGTTTTTTATGAGATGTTGCTCCTACTATGGCCAAATCAAGTATAAAAGTCGTAGTCGAATGATAAGCCCTACAACGCTTGATTAAGTAAATTTAAAATAAAACATTGGATTAGTGATGTTTATTTCAAATAATTTCAATATTTTATGTTCCAAAATTTTTATAGTTTGTATTGATCAGCCATATCGGAAGTTGATTATATATGATCCATCAGTCCAAATTCATCGTAGGCAAAATCTGACTTCACAGGTCGATAGGATAAATTAGTAGGACAAACGTAACATCTCGTTTTTTTGGAAAAGTGCAAACCTTTGGGACTCGTGTCCCAAAGGTTTGATATAGGTCGCAAATATTGACGAAGAATTTTCAAACTCGGTATACACATTGTTAAGGACAAAATGAAGGATAATTTCTTGAACGGGAAAAATCAGTCGGGGCGTTGGGGGGCTGGGGGGGTTGAAAGTTAAAAACCGAAAAAAGTCACAGAAGGAGGCAAAATTTTAAAGTCGGAAAAATCTTAGAAAATTAACAAATTAAAAGAGGAAAATTTTTTTGTGTGAAAAGTTTTTTGATGCGACCCCCCGTTTAGGTTAACCCCTCACCCAATATATGCCGAGTGACCCGTCATAAGACTCGTAATGACCAGTAAAATACTGCTGGCTAGTTTTTCTTTGTCGATCCGAGCACCGCCCTCCTCCACAACTAAAGTAAATCATTCATTCTAATCATTGTTACCCTCGCATATTGCATATCGAGAATCGCGTGGCGGGAATCTACCTAACACGATCGACCAGGTCGAACGAGGTATTTATCATTATTATCTAATAAATTTGTTTCCTTAAACAAAGTACTCTACTTTCTGATGTGATATATTAATATAATATTAGGCATATATTAATAATCGCAATAGAAATTTAGGAATATACAAAATATACACTAAGGAACATTTTTAGGGTTTCATAGTTCACTTATAGACAACTCAAAAACTCTTAGTAGCAGAAAGCTCTAATTGGTCATGAACATACGTATTAGCCACAACGACGAAATAGTAGAATAAAATTTAGAATAAAATCTTTAGCAAAGCTCCTCTACACGTATAGTAAGTGAGGTTATATTTTTATTTTAGAGAACCCCTTGATGTGGGGTATCATTAGATAGGTTTTTAAAAATATAGAGGGTTCTCAAAAACCATTTTTCGAATAAGGGATTGGTTTGGGAAGTATTAGGCTTTAAAGTTCAAATTTTTGTTTGATTCAAGTGTTTTCAGTAAATTAGTAATTTTTGATTGTTTAAAAAGTTTATGATAATAGTAATTATAACGAATTTAAAAGGAAAATTCTCACAACTTTATAGGACTACAAATGTTAATGGGTTAATTTAATATATATATTTTGTGTATATTATATCTATCAATTATGGGTAAATAAGGAATCCTGCATTAAGCGTGACCTAATACGATGTTGGACGGCTTTTAATAAAACTAGAATGTTTAGACGATAAACAATATATTGTGCAATATGGCCCGTATTACATAATATACACAATAGTTTTTATTTTGATATCGTTTCTAACTGTACTCACACTCAATCCAAAAATATTTGTTTCTCTTATTATTTATTTATTTGAATGTCCACGTCTTAGTTCAAGAAATCGACCATTATTTTTTGTACCTCGTCGTAGAAATGATTATGCAAAAAATGTGTTCTTGTTACGTGCGTGTAATAATTATAATAAACACTGTAAAACTTTAGACATATTCAACATGAAAATTAGTAATTATAAGAAAACTTTGTGTAAATTGTCATAGGCTGTAATATTTAAACTGTTTCATAGTTTTGCTTTCTGTTTTTATTTTTTGTATTTTTTGTATTGAGTTTCAATTATTTGTTTTAACTTTCTGTGGAAACTTAATTGATTTATGTTAAACATTTTGTAATTTTTTTTTATTGTATAGGTGCTATTATAATTGTATGTTTCCCAAATAAATAAATAAATAAATAAATAAATAAATCTATCCGAATAACAAAATTTTTAAACAGAAAACTTGTAAATATGCCAATAAACATCTGTACCCACGACAACGAACTGCTTATTATAACCGTTTGTCTCTGTCAAAGTAAGCAAACAGTAAGCGCGGCTATTTTGTGTTCGCGATTACTTCAATAAGAAAATATTATAGCAGCGAGTGCTCACGGGACTAATTTAACGTTGACGTTATTACAGCAAATAATAATTTTGTTCTACTTTTGGTTATAAAATGTGTTCTAATTATGTTGTATTTATGGTTGTAAGCATAAGGTTTATGTACCTTGCAACACTTGTATTAAATAGTGCACCATAACCGGGTTACTAAGTCTGCGTCATGTAACCAAATTTATAATTTGAAATCAGTTCTTATCAAAAGATTGAAATTGTTAAGCTTAGTTTTAAGTTAATTAACTGATTACCGAAAAATAATACACAGAAAAAAAAAGATAATTTATACAAATAACATTCTTTGTATTATTTACTGTAAAATTCTTAACCTACATATAATTTTATGTTTACAATAGTTAATGTTATTTCTGAATAATAAGTCTTAAGCTTAAACTACATATTTTAACAACTTGGTCATTTTGATATAATTAAAAAATATATGGAAAATCTATTATATATTTTAATAATCACCGTCAGTCTTTGTAAACCGAATCTCACATTTTGGTTATCGAACAGTTTGATTTCAAAACTTATTTTCTGTATTATAACTTATTTGCAGATTTTTTTTCTTTCAACCAGATGTTTTGAATATGGCTGAACGGTTTGTGCTTAAACTTAAAAATTCATTATATGAGTTGAAACAAACACCTAGATGTTGGCATCTAAAATTTGTTTTAGTATTACAGCAATTGGGCTTTACTATTACTTACTTTACTTTACTTTAATAGTCACTCAGATAAGTGTATAAGCAATGGTGAATAAAATGTATTTAATGTATACTTACTTCTGTATGTCGGTGGCGGATAAATAATTTCAAAAGACAAAATTGTATTAAATTAAGTAAATAACGATAAAAAAGAAAATTATAACATTAAAACTGTGGTTCTAAAAACTAGGATTTTAAATAAAGAGAGAAAATAATTACACATTCTTACATCAATATAAAGAATAACTAATAAATAAAATTAAGTATTAAATATCTGAGTAGATTCAGATATGAAGTTATAAAAGAGTAAATCAGAGGTAGATAGAGAAATACCGATTATCTCCTTGATGCATTTGAATATTGTGAGTCGACCCAGCATTATGTTTGGTATCGGCTTAGTGAGTGGAGATCTTAATTGTTATAATTAAAATCATACGAAAGCTGTCACACAGATAATAATTTGAGAATTTGTTCAGATCTATACACCTAAGAAACTAAATATTGTAGAAGATTGTGATGCTGTAGAAATGACACAGATAGAAGGCCATCTAGAAAAGGTATGTGTTTGTTAAGAATTTGCATTAATTTATGCCAGCAATCACCAGACTATAGTATTGGCAACAAATTTAAATTGTAGTCATAAAGATGATAATTAACTGTAATCGGTGTAAACATGTTGATATTAAATATAAGATTGTCAAAGAATGATATGAAGAAAGATAAATAAATGTGTAATATAAAGTAGTAGTGAACAAAAAGCTAACATATTTACAAAACCACTACCTAAAATAAATTCTAAAATTGGGTAAATAAATTTGCAAACTGTAAAACTACATTCTGTTACAATGTAAAATACTATATTATCTAGCTGTATAATTTATTTTAATTTATTTTGAAATGTAAAAATTAAAATTATATTTGTTATTATTAAGTGTACTTTGTAATATTATTTTCAGTCAAAATAAATGTTAAGACAGTCCTAGGAAATACACTTATTCAGAAATAGTCAGTTTAAAATTGTTTGTGTTTTGAGGGAAAAACTTTTTTGTTTATTTGATATTTGATAATAGTAAATAATATTAAATATTAGTTATAATATGTAATTTAGGAGTATCAAGTAGTCTTGGTACTCCTAGTCTTTTTATTGCCTCGAAACAACCAACTATTACTTTACCATGTATGTCTCCTAACGTTAACATTGGAATATACGAGTTTAGGATGTTGTGAGGCTTCGCTTGATTTAGCGAAATGCCAATAAAAGTTTCTGTGAAATTTCATGACCCATTGCACAAACGCGTTTAGATCTTGATGATATAAATTCTTCTTGTTCGTAAATAGCGTTGTATTTTACATGATCTCAGTTTAAGATTCAAAACTACAGCTGTGACAATTTTTATGGACATTTGACATAAAAATATCAAGGTTTTAATTAAATATAAAACATTTTATTTCTTAGATTATTTATAAAGTATGTAGCTGTGAAAATGCTGAATAAAGAAAGCATAAGAAAATTTTATACAACGCCTTTTGTTAGGAAAAGTTTGGCTTAAATTTTTTGTCCTGAGTCAAAACTCAGGAGAAAGAATTAAAACAAAGGTTCTGAAAAGACAACATTAGATATGAAAATATTCTATTAAAAATGTTATTTTGTAAAATAGTTTAGTTTTATAATCATTAGAAGATTATTATAACATATGATTGGTGGTTGTTTTCATTTGATAACGCACATATGGTGATATCGATCATTAGCATCTGTATTCACCAGCACTAAACATTAACAGCTAAGTGCCATAACGATATACTAAGCCTTAATACTAGTAATTTAGTACCAGAATACTGAATGTCCAATCGATATCACTTATTTACTCATCACATTTACTTTATGTGTGTGTGTGTGTGTGTGATATTACATTAGTTCTTTGACCTGGTGATCAAGCGGCTGGTAATCTTGACTGCTGAAGATAAAGTTATGGGATTCAATCTCATGGAGAACGATTTAACACCATTTTTGTGTAATCTACAGATTATTATTTCGAGTCTAACAATTTTAAGTTAACCTTATTTTCATTGCTTACATGTTTTTGAAATGGTGTAGTAGATTAGATGTCTGTGTTTTATGTTTTATATTTAATTGTTTGGTAAATGTTTTTTATAGGAATAATATATATTTTTTATTTTCAACATTTTATATAATAATGTATTAAACTGTCTTTTACTTAGACTTACTTTTGTTTTTTTATGCACATAATTTGCACAATTTTATATCAGAATATGTATCTTTTATCCTTCATTTAGTTAGCATTCTACTTTCAGCTGGTAAACTGGAAATTGTTATGAAACATTTTTAAATTTGTTTTATTTTGAATATACATACCTATATAAATGCAGTAAATCGTAAATTTACAGGTGAGAAACCCTTAAAAATATTTTTACCAAAAAAAGTAGTATAAAGTTTCCTCTCGTTATAATATTATCAGCGTTAAAGCGCTCCTTGGTATTACTAAATATTTACATTTACATTTAATAAATATTTGGTTAGGTCGTTGCGAAAATAACATACATATTATATACTAGCTATTATGACTTAACATATATTTTTGGTATCAATTCAAATAACCTACATGGGAATTGAGTTTGTACAGACTCATCGACGTTTGGAAGGAAAATCCTTGAAAGTAATCTTAGATTGTGAATTGATTATTGACAGTGACACAAATCCTAAAACTATAACAAATTGTAAATTAACATTAGGTTAACGGAGTGTCCATGGAGTTTCTTATAATTTCTACTCTGTGGCCCTACTCTTTGGAGATGTGCATTTAGATTCTGACGTGACAAGAATACAATGTCTATTAAAATAAGAAACTTTAACTGTTATTTTGACTTTAACTTCGGCTATTAGACGTTTACTAACAGACCATACAAGAATTATAAAAAGTACATATTGGTACAAACTATAATAGTAAAAATTTTAAGTACGTTTAATGTATATTGCAGCTGCCTTTTGTAAAACCTGATTCCTGAAGTGAATGTTATATACAACATAAGAAAAGTTCATATCGATAACCGACAAAGTTTTCAAGTAAAATGTACAATAACTTATAATTTATGTTTTTCGTAAGTTTAGAGGAGGTAACTTTTACTATATTGTTTAGAGAAAAATATCAAAATCTATAATAAAAGTAATAATAATAAGTCGTTGCCTTAAACTTCTAGTAGCTACAGTTATACCATTATTAATATTTAAAAAAATATATTTCTTATTACTATTTCTAGAATAACAATAACCAAAGGAATTTTTAAGAAATGCTTTTATGCTTGCTTGGATAATAATTTTACTTGTGCGTAAATTTAATATGTACTAGCTATGGCCACGACTTTGTTCGTGCAGAATATCTTTTTTTTTAATAAAGGAAGCCTAAATTACTTCTTATACGAGCTCGTAACATCAGCTGTCCACCGATAAAACGCATTAATGTCCCGGTTTAGCCGTTTCAGAAATTAGCTGAAACAAACTAACAGATAGACAGAGGAAAAAAATATATAATGGTTTTTTATGTAAGGAACGTATATACTTTCATTTTTAATGAAAAGCTGTTAATCTGGAATTACAAACAGACATTCAATTTTAATTGTATGTACATATTTATAATAATATGAAACTAAACTACTTATAGTACATCCTTATAACTTGATATTTTTATGTAACATTTTGTAGGATAATGATTTAAAAATTTTCTCTTCTGTATAAAACAAATAATATATTTTGATGTATATACCTGGTATTAGTTTAGGCAAGCATCAATGATTTATATGGAATTATAATTTAAATTTAGTAAATATTGAATTACAAATATTAAGTAATGAACTATATTTCAATTCAATTAATAGAGATTTTATAAGTACTCAAGTTTGAGTCATCCCTGAGTTCTAACACATGTGAGCGCTGATCCGATAAAATATAACCCAATTTTCGCAATTGCATCGCTCCTTATAAATCTATGCCGCGGTTTAGGAATTTCGCTTCCTTACTTGATCTAGGATGAAATATTTAGTGTATTTTTAATTTTCACATAGCTTGAAGAAACTAGTATCTTAATTTAAATAATGAATAAAAGTTCTTACGAGAGTAAACTAGAGTTGAGACAGAAGTCAGAAATTAAAATATAAAATAATTAACAATGAAAAAACTAAATTAGAACAATAGATTCCGCGTCTCGTCGTGGGATCTGCAAATTAGCAGCTTTATGTTGACGGGGACTTGATGCCGCGAGCCCTATATTTTTTCGAAATATATCCACTTAAATTGTAAGAACTTGTTGCTGGTGTTATGGTTAGTGACTTGACTGATTATGCAAAGGTTGCATTTTAAAAGAATTGCATTTCTTTCTATTTAATAACCCATGTCAGATAAAAGAGGTAGCCCATTTTGTAAATTTTTTATTTACAGAATGTGGCTACTCGTTTGGCAAAAAGATGTACTAGTAAACATTTCCTACACAATCTCGCTATAATATTTATATGGTTTATATTTACCACGGTGCAAGTCAAGGTTTTTTAAACAAAAAAATGTTTTGAATGAAGACAATAAGATTACAAATTGTTTTTTTACGGTGCAAGGCAGTGTATTCGACAGCGCTACATAAGTTGGAAAATGTTTTTAATTGAACATTGAAATTATTTAAAACTTACATTGATGAATCAAACCTAAACTTTGTTTAGGATAAATACTGCGTTTTATAAAAATTCTAGTTAAAAATAAAACCACATAAGCAAATATTAATTTTTTTTCTGTTTGTGTTCTATTGTGTATTCTTGTTTTTTTTTATGTTTTTTTTTTTTTTTTTTTTTTTTTTTTTAAAGACCATAGACATTTGTCCATGCCTTTCATTGTGATTTTAAACAATTTTATTACGAATTTAATTGCGATGGTAACTTCGCAGGAAATTGTACACAAGTTTTCCAAAGCTATTTTAGAAATTGATAATGATAATAAATAAAGTAAATAGTAGTAGTAGTAAGCTAGGTTATTAAGTTCACTAGCTTTTTCATAGCGTCGGAGTCACGGTGAGAAATTGCCATCTTGAGGTTGTACTCTACAAGAGTTCTATCGGAGGTATCGCCGGCCCGCCTAATGAATCTCACAATGGCGTCTTCGTCGATATCCGTGTAGTACGTAGAACTTCTTGTGTGCCTAGATAAAGCCACCACTGCGTGTGGGACACTTGTCAGGTACGATTTTGGTTTGGATTTCGTTTGGATGATTATTACCGACTCGTATGTTAATCCCTGAGCTTCATTGATAGTGAGGATGCGCGAGTTTTCCCCTTTTCCGTACCCTAGGTTTGTAAGGTCCGCTTTTTCAGTCTGTGTGTGGACCAGGTACAGGGTATTAGGAAAGTCAGCTTCGATGGTAGCACCCGTAAACCTGACTGTTCTCAGAGAGCGAGTCAATGAATGGGCTGAGTATATGCCGTTGTATACCTCGTTTAGAGCATAGCTTACGTCCAGGGGACATCGGTAGGTTCTTAAGAGCTCTTGACTGATAGACGTCACGAGGTATGGGCTATTATATTTCATATGGAACAGATTTAGCCGGTCTATATAAGGAATCTGGTTTGTGTCTCCGATTAGTGTGACTGCATTGGCCTCTGTTAGTCGGGCCGCCATAACGATCGCTCCGAAATGGTTCATCAAGGCCTCGTCAACGATAAGTCGTTCAGGCTTTTCTTTGACGCCATTTATTAATATTGAAGCGATCGTTCGGACTTTGGTCTTCCCGTCCTTTGGACAACTGAGGGCGAGTTTGTTCCTGAGCTCTAATGCTGCCTCAGTCGTCGTTGTTGCTATCAAGTCACTTTCAAATACGAAGTTGTTTACTACCCAAGTCGATTTTCCACATCCAGGAACGCCGTTGACCCAGTGGAAAATTGGTGCTTCCCAGTCTTCCCAGGGTCTTGCTGAATCCTCTACGGCTGTAGCCATTTGGAGGATGTTATCTTCCAGCCAGACCTCTGTGCAGCGGGCTACTACAAGTATTGAGTCTTCAGCGGGTGTTAAATACTTGGGCGGTCCAGTTACTCCTTTGGGGGTTTCAGCTATTTTAACGAATCCATTTTTAACGCTGTAAGCCGCCATGTGGGGAATTTTAGGTGTTTTACCCCATACATATTCAGATGTAGTGTTGTTGAAAATGGCGGCTTTTTCTTCCTTGAGTAATACTTTAAGAAGACCTTCGTTTTCAAGTTCGAAGGTCCGCCTGATCTTTTCACAGATCGCAAGGTTAGTTTTGATTGTTTCCCTTATAGATGCTGTGTACTCAAGAAACGCGTTTCGCATATGTTCGTTGGCACCACTGGCAGATGGTAAATCGGGTGCACTTGTTTGTCCCATGTCGGCTCTAGTTCTGTTCTTTTTATGATATTTTTGCTTCGGTTTAAGCATTGTAATCATCTTATTAAATCCTTTCTTAGTTTTTGATTTGTCCTGTGTTATTTTGTTGGATTGAATTTCGATGGCAATTTTCTCTTGAAGGCGTGCGGCGCTGCTTTGTAGGATCTGGTTGCTTGGTTCGCCCCAGGTGTTTTCGGGGGTCGTAGTCCTATTTGGTGTTTTTCTTATTTTAAGGAACGTTAGGTCTTCTCCGCGGTCTTCATATACAACCACGTCGTGGTACCTTGAAGCATTTATAGATCCTATGAGATTTGCTACAGTTCCTTTGTCATAGCCAACTCGCATAGCGTCAACGCTTATTGTTTTTGGACTAGTGTTAATATTTTCAGCTCCTAGTGTGCTCAGGTGATCGAGCATCTTACATGCATTTGTGTAAGGAGACTCTGGGTAATTAGCGTCCAGCAGTGCGATGGTTTTGTTCTTCCTCCGCACTATTCGGCAATCCCAGTCCCCCAATGTGACTATTGGCATGCTGTCGTACATCGACCTCTTCATTGTTGCCCTATCGGTACTTCCTTTAGTAAGGGCAGCTAATCCGGGTGAGATGTATACCCAGTTTTTTGGTCCTACGATGCAAAAACTGAAACCTATTTTTTCTTGGTCGTCGTTCATGTATAGAGCTACTGGTTTAGTCCGAAGCCCTGGAGTACTAGGTTGTCCATTATCCAAAAAGCGTTGTAGGTTCGACTTTTGTATCCCTGTAAGTTTGATAGGTGTTTTTTGTGTGAGTTTGATAAGACTCTTGTTTTCCAGAGGTCTTTTCCTTAAAGCGATTTTACTGCCATTTCTTCTCATGGCAACCAGGAAAATTTCTTCTAGAAAATCTAAGAGAACTGGGCGTCTTTGATCATCGGCCATGAGGGTTTTTATGCCGATTTTCTCCAGTTTGGTGTGGAGTTGATTTTCCAGGTCCGATCGAGCTGACGAAAAACGCGGACAGTCTAGTATTATGTGCCATACTGTCTCTTCGGTGGACGAGTCACACTCACAGCCCGGAGAGTCTTTTAATTTAAATAAGTGTAGGTATTTTGCTATGCCTCCGTGGCCCGTCAGGATTTGCACGTGTATAGGATTCCACTTGGTTTTCCTTGTAATACGAAAAGCTGTGGCGACATCTGGTAGGAACTCCTTTGTGATTTTTCCTGTGCTGGATGTTTTATATCTGTCCTGCCACTTTTGTACAGATTCTTCACGGATAGTCTTCTTAACGTAAGCTACTGGTATCTCAGCATAATCATATTTACTGTTAATTAGCGTAGCGCTTTTGGCGAGTTCATCAGCTCTTTCGTTGCCAACCGTACCTATGTGTGCTCGAAGCCATGTCAGTTTAACCTCTCGTCCTTGGGTCCTAATGTCCTTGATGTTCTGCTGTATCGCCCTTGCTAAGGGATTTGTTGTTTTAGGGTTCCTTAACAAATCGAGTGACGATCTTGAGTCACTCAATACAGTGGCTTGAGGATCATTGTTGTTTTTGATCTCTTGGGTAGCCCTGTATAGGGCGTACAGCTCAGACTGAAACACCGTATAGGAGGGATGCAGACTAAAGACTGAACATTTCTTCTCTTTTCCTTTCTCCCACCAGGTGAAGGCTGCTCCTACTTTCCCTTCTGTCTTGCTGCCGTCCGTGTAGATTTGAGGGCCGGAAATGTGGCGGGAGTCTTGGAGCTCCAAGCTACTGTCTTCTAGAAGGTCGTAGTCTATGGCTTCCGACAGGGATGGGTGTCGGAACTCTTTAAAGCTCGTGTCTGTTTCGAGACGCATGTTGGGAGGGAGATAGGCTGTTAATTTACCCCTTTTGGTTCTATGAAGGTTAGCCTGCTCTTGGATCCTGATATCCAATGGTAGCAGTCCGGATAAGATGAGTGCTGAGGTACATGAGACCGTGCGGTAAGATCTACATATTTTTTGCGCGAATCCCCTTTGGAGCATGGATAATTGATGCTGCACCATGTTCAGGTCTGTAGCGTGGGACCATGCGCTGGAGCCGTATGTTATTATGGGCTCAATAACCGCAATGTAGATGGTTCTTATTATCTCCGAGTTAAGCCCCCAAGTGACCTTTGCCGCACGCGCTAGTTGTTTATAAATGCCCATAGCTTTCCGACATTGTGCCGCAACGTGTGATTTGAAAGTCAGTTGCCTATCTATTATTACCCCTAGGAGTTTTAACTCGGTGACTAGTTTCAATTTTGTTCCTGCCATATGTAGGATCGGGGGAGTGTACTTAAGTTTCTTAGTGAGGAGCATCGCGTTGGTCTTGTGCGGTGCGAAACTGAGCTTATTTTGGTTCCCCCATAGCATTACGTGTTCCAGAGTCTTATTACCTTCAAGTTCTAATATGTCGATTTGCTTATTCGAAAAGACGAGTATCACGTCGTCAGCAAAAGCTTGGCAGTACACTCCTTCTTCTGTTAGTTGGTGTAATAGCGAGTCAATTATCACGTTCCAGAAGGTTGGTCCACCGATTGATCCCTGAACGCATCCCTTGGTAGTTTTCTTTTCGCTCGTTTGTCTCGCGTAGTTGACCATTATCTTGCGGTCGTTTAAATAGTTACCAACTAATTTGAAGAGGTTCTTTGGGCACTTCTTTTTGACAAGTTGTTGTTTAAGTGCCGGCCACCAGGCGTTGTCAAACGCACCCTCGATATCTAAGGAGATCACCAACACTGATTTTCTCTCACTCATTTGTACTTTAAGGTGGTCGACAAGGTCGGTGAGAGCGTCTTCCGTACTGCGCTGAGGTATAAAGCCATATTGCTTGTCGCTTAGTTTTGGGAGTATGTGCCATTGGAGGCGACCTACCAGGAGTTTCTCTATGATCTTACCTAGCACGGAGAGAAGGCCGATCGGTCTGTAAGACTTGGGATGTGTATAATCTTCCTTTCCTGGTTTTCTTATAATGACCACGTGGGCTACCTTCCATGATTTAGGAAAGTAATTGAGGGACAAACATTTGTTAGCTATTGCTAGGAAAGTATCCTTTCCACTGCGGATAGCTGCTGTGCAGATGTCTGCGGTCAGTCCGTCCGGGCCAGGTGCCTTCTTTGGATTCAGTGTTTGAAGCACCGTTTCCAGTTCCGTGAGGGTGAAAGGAGGGTCATCCTCCGGGAGATCTTCTGGATCAAAACTTGAAGCCCAACTCCGAGTATGCCGATGACACGGGTGATCAGTGGTCTCGGAGTCTTCTGGATAGAAAGTCTGAGCCAAAAGGTCTGCTGAGCCCTGTGGGGTAAGAGTGTGGCCTGTATTGAGCTCCCTTAAGAGTGTGTCTTCTTGACGGCCATTTGTCTTCCTGATAACCCTGTAGATCTTATCCCACATGCTTTCCCTCTCCTGATTGGTACAAAATTCTCTCCAGCTCTCTATTTGGGCTTTATCTGCTTCGTTCTTGTACTCCTCTTTAACTTTCAGGTACTCATCTATAACGTACTCTTTCCTGGAGGGAGCTGCGTTCCTTATCCTTCTTTTGTGTCGGAGCACTTTCTTCCATTGTTCGTCGAGGGTCTTGGACCACCAAGGTGGCAATGACTCTTTTATTTTCACACCGAGCTTTGGAATGCTGCTTTCACAAGCCTCGTGGATGGTTTCCATGTAGGTGTTGACGGTCTTTTCTAGCGCGGTCGGATTTTCCAGCCTTTCAATATTGTCAGGGTTTATGTTTTTATCTGTAAGTAGCGTTTCAAAAAGCGAACAGAAGTCTTTCCATTTAGCCTTCCTGGAGTTGTATTTCCGTGTCGTGATGGGCCTTTTTGATTTAAGTGGCCGCCTCAACCGTATCTCAAAGGTAATGGCGTTATGGTCTGATGTGATAAGATCTCTATTCACTGTCCAATCATCTAAGCGTCCCAGGAGCGACTGACTACATGCAGTGACGTCAATGATACTGGTGCATAAAACGCCTCCCCTGATTGTCTCGAAGGTAGGTGTGTTTCCTGTGTTTTGAATGTGAAGATCTAATTCATTTAGGAACGCATTGTACATCTCGCCTCTTTTGTCTTCGGTGATACTACCCCACCACGGACTCCAGGCATTGATATCCCCAGCGATGATTATATCTCTTGTGTTGTCTGTGAGCTTTTTATATGTTGTCTTGACCCTGTCGAGGTATGACATGATGTCTTTATCTCCTTCCAGATATATTGAGATTAAACCCAACTGTATGCCGTCACCTCTTAACAAAACAGCTGCTTCCGTTTCGGTTACAAGCTGAGGGTCATGTATGACTTCCCAGCGGTCGCCGAAGACTATAATTGCTGCTTTCACTGGTTTGATACGGCCAAGGGTGCACTGGATAACTTGAGTGCCTGGATATTGCATGAGTACCTCGGTGCTTCCCACGTAAGGCTCTTGCACTAAGGCTATTGAGATGTTTTTCTCCTTGGCCGCTAGATGGAGTTCAGCCGTTGC
This sequence comes from Melinaea menophilus ssp. n. AW-2005, assembly GCA_918358695.1. Lineage (NCBI taxonomy): Eukaryota > Metazoa > Arthropoda > Insecta > Lepidoptera > Nymphalidae > Melinaea > Melinaea menophilus. Next base: position 1,480,654 of record OU911052.1, read on the forward strand.
AAGTTTCGATCTCTGGAGATTTGCTTGTATTATTTTTATGTTATTCGGTCCCTTTTTCTGGCCGGGAGCACCTTTAGCAGTAGGTGATTCTGGATCTGGCTATGGCGTCCCATTTGAGTCTTTCTTTACACTCGGCATTGAAAGCATTGTGGTTGTGTTCACCATCGCCCCTGTTGCTCTCGATACAGTTTATACAGGTAGGTGATTTACCCTCCACTCTGTTTTTACATTTATCCCATGTGTGAGGTCCTCCGCAGTGACTGCAAAGATGTTCCTTCTCTTGGCAGAGCGTCTTGGTATGTCCAAAACCTAGACATTTGATGCACTGCAAAAGAGGGGATTGGTCTGCGACCGGTCTTCGTTGCAGACCTATAAAAACATGTCCCACTTCTATTAGAGCTTTGTGGGCCTCAGGGGATAATTCTATCACCGGATGGCATTCTAAAGGATTTCGTGCCCTTTTCCTGTAACGTACTCTAAGCTTGGGATCCGACTTCAGAGCTCCTATTATATGTTTGTTTTGAGCTATAATGTGCTCCACCATTTCGGCGTCCGTGTGGTAGGCCAGCACACTCCTGATAATTATCAGGGGGTTGGTAGTGCGGGCTATCTCAACTTTTAGATCCTGCTGGTTTTTAACCCTTGCTTGCACCAAGTTTAGATTAAATAATGAATAAAAGTTCTTACGAGAGTAAACTAGAGTTGAGACAGAAGTCAGAAATTAAAATATAAAATAATTAACAATGAAAAAACTAAATTAGAACAATAGATTCCGCGTCTCGTCGTGGGATCTGCAAATTAGCAGCTTTATGTTGACGGGGACTTGATGCCGCGAGCCCTATATTTTTTCGAAATATATCCACTTAAATTGTAAGAACTTGTTGCTGGTGTTATGGTTAGTGACTTGACTGATTATGCAAAGGTTGCATTTTAAAAGAATTGCATTTCTTTCTATTTAATAACCCATGTCAGATAAAAGAGGTAGCCCATTTTGTAAATTTTTTATTTACAGAATGTGGCTACTCGTTTGGCAAAAAGATGTACTAGTAAACATTTCCTACACAATCTCGCTATAATATTTATATGGTTTATATTTACCACGGTGCAAGTCAAGGTTTTTTAAACAAAAAAATGTTTTGAATGAAGACAATAAGATTACAAATTGTTTTTTTACGGTGCAAGGCAGTGTATTCGACAGCGCTACATAAGTTGGAAAATGTTTTTAATTGAACATTGAAATTATTTAAAACTTACATTGATGAATCAAACCTAAACTTTGTTTAGGATAAATACTGCGTTTTATAAAAATTCTAGTTAAAAATAAAACCACATAAGCAAATATTAATTTTTTTTTTCTGTTTGTGTTCTATTGTGTATTCTTGTTTTTTTTTATGTTACACAGTGCAATAAAGCATTAAAATATAATAAAAATAACCCAGCCCAATGTACCAAATAATACCGGTCTTCACCACGTCATACTATCTCTGTCACTGAATTTAATTTACCATACAGATACCATACATAAATGATAAAATTTTAAGTTGAAAATAATAATTTATAATAAATAGCCTTGTAAATTCTTCTAATTTACAAGACTATTTATTGGTTTTCTAATTATTTTTGGAAATATCACATGCCACAAATATTAACAAAGGAAATTGGATAAATCAAGTTATTTATATTTCGATGTTGTAAATTGTTGTATATGTAGGTGATTGTGTTATTGCCACGATATTTCAGGGGATTGACGTCAAGTAGCAATTATAGCTACTTTTCGTATGATGATAAAGAGAGTCGGAGTCTGAAACACTTGCAGTTCCCCCCCCCCCCTTTTCTAAAACCTTTCACCTTCATAAAAAGAAATCAATTGTATGAATTAGAATAACTGGTCGCAATATTCTATGAATATTTGGAAAACCATAGAAGCAGAACGCTGCAAGCGTTATCGTGGCTTGTCGTTATTGTGCTGTGCGAATACTGTTACATCTCAATACATTTGACCTAAGAAAAGACGTTATTACACAAAAACAAAGATTTAATAGAAACTGAGTAAATAATAATTGCGAAATTTAATATATCGATAACCAAAATACTATTAAATATTTTTAAATAATAAACAAAGAATTGTGACCATCTTCAAAATTTCAGGTTTTGTCACAACACTTACTTACCTCATGCTTTGTTCAGTTTTGAAGCTAAAGACCTTTTTATAAGAAATATTATAAACAAAAGAAATAAGCAAGATCGATTTGTTCATCACAACGTAACGTCTTGACTATGAATAAAATAGAAAGGCTTTTAATGTGCTTTCAATGTATAATATATATAATATGTATTTGCTTTAGTAATAATTCATTTAAATCTTAAACTTTTACTAAATTACTTCTTTTAATTTAATAAAAATGAATTAAAAAGTACTGGAATTGAAATTCCGTATGTCACTATGCTTATGTAATAAATAATGTTTCAATCATTTTTTTTCGATAGAAATGATAATTATAGTTTTAATTGATAATTAATACCTATTTAGATGAAACAGTATGAAATGAACATTTACACGATAAATAGTGTTGTTGAAGCGTAATTGTTTAGTTTAGCAATGTTTCCTAATTAGTAACTTGGCAACGTGGCAGCGCCACTTAAAAAGTAACGTTAAGTGAGAAAATTTATTTACATTTGGCTACGTTTGATTTGGATAGTAAAATTTAGATTATAAAAGATTAGCGGTATTAGTTAAAATAGAAACATAAAGTGTAAGCTTATGTTAGTTTTAATTTAAAAATTTTAAAATGTACTTATTAAGGTACCCAACATTTATGTTATGTAATGTTCTTAATTATATTTTAATTTCTAATCGTGACAATAAAATAAAATAATAATCATAAGACAAATACGGATGAACTTTATAATTATTGCTTTTATTAATTCATTTTAATAAATGGAATTTAATAATTAATAATAATTTAAATTTAATTTTAATAAGTTGAAATTATAGTAATCTACAATAGAAAAAGATTAAAGGTATGTTAAAATCAAGTTTTATAATTGTATAAAAGAAAAAGACTTCACTTATTATTAACATACAAGTAAATCATATTCTAGTCCATACATAATGTTGTCAAAGCGTGTTGTTTTAGTTTATATCATTAATCAACCTAGTGTTAAATATTGTAAACTTTACTGTTGATAAGATGTGTCACTGGAGTTATTCAGAGAAGTATAAAGATGTTTTGTTTTTTTTATTGTCCAATAATTATTATTAACTTTTAATTAATAAAGTAAAAGTGTATGAAGTAATTGTTGGTTAATTAGGTAACAACGTGGCTGTATTAATTTGAGATGGTGGTTATATATTTTGTAATTACTTAAACGGGCTTGGGAGTTTCATATTATTATTTTATATCTATCTAGAATAATTAATATAACTGAGAAATTGAAATTTATATATTTATTTACCACGATGATTATTAATGCAGTCTTGGTATGAACGAGAGTTTCTTCGATAATTCATTGACGACGTTCATTGTTAAAAATATTGTAAATGAGATTAATTGTTATACATGACTACATCTTTAGCATAGATTAGAAAGTTTGCACCGTTATATTGTGGTATGAACGTTCAAAAATACTGTTTGCTTAAATAATACTAGTATTATATTCTATACCAGCTTAACCGAGGACTAGATAGGTATACATTTTCCTTACCTGAAGTCTTAAGTGATCTACAGACTTTGTGTCTCCCAACTAGTCAATTTCGAATACAAAATTTATACTCTATATATTCTTGTAATAATAAATTACTAGAATATATAGAGTTAATTAGTTTAATTATATGTTAGTCCTTATTTCAACGTAGTAAATAGTTTAAAAACATAACCTTCACAACTCTTTAAAACCTATCGAATCCATTATCATAATTACTTGAACTAATATATTTTTTAATTAAATTTTAAACTTCTATTATAACCCTTTCTCTTTCATAGTTTAGTATTCATTGCGACTTATATTTGGAGAAGTTTATGTACAGCAGGAACCATTTAATATACATATTTTTTTCGTATTTCTATCCATTTCAATTATTTATATCATATCTTTTAAATAATTTCAGTTTAAATTTAACATAAATCAGGAAAGATGCATAACGAAATTAATACCACAGAAACCATGAGTATACATATTACTCATGGTTCATATGCTATATGCTATATACTTGAAAAAAAACTAGCGTTGTAAAAATTTATTCAAAAAAATTCAATTCAAATCAATGCCGTCAACCGAATTTTGATTGAACCGATATTAATAGTTCAATAATGTATCCTATGTAGTATTTGAATGCCTTTTTTAAGTGGATTTAAGGTAAGGTAATCTATAAATCATTTTGGTTATTTAAATTTCCCATTCTTGTTTACAGCTATAAATTTCCTGTTAAATTTAGGGATAAAAAAATACTTTAACGATGTTTCAGAAATAATTGAATATCGTAAAATGTAAAATTCCATTGTTTGTTGTTTGTCGTAAAATTATAATTTTGCGTATATAAATTTCAACACAGAAGTTATATTAGCAAGATTAATATTGGTAAAGCAATAGAATACATATAATATACCATTCTAAATTAATATAAGTAAAATATAGAGGCAATGACAACAACGAATGTGAAAGCACGTTATGTTTAATATTTAACACATTTGCTTTTGTATTATATTTCACATTATAATTTGTCACTTATAATTCGCCGATTAAATATGCAATAAATCAACAAATGATTTGTAAAAGTCAACATATTTTCATTTCATACTCCGTTGGTTTTTACTAGTCTACTAATTTGTATATGTTTGAAAATTACATAATATTCAATACTAATTAATAAATAATAATTTATGTAAGCTCATATCAATGATTCTTAAAATCTATAGTTTTGTTTCGTTTATGATAAGAATTTAAATAGATTTGATGTTATTAAATAGGAAGCAAGAGCTTATTAACTTTTTTTGTACATTTTACAATATAAACCTTATTATACTTGTTATTTATACACAACAATTATCCTCAAAGTTTTGTATTAAACACGTAACCACTTAACCGACAGTGAACTAATAATAGCAGATTAAATATTCGTGGTTTCATAAACAATAATGAAATATTTATTCATACATAAATTATAGTTTAACATTGTAGGAATATTGAATTTTAAACTTGTATAAAATGAATATACATAATAAAAAATTTTAAACTGTCTTTAAATATTGTAACCGTCTTATGCTTATTTTGTTGTTTATATTAATAATACTAAATAAAATTCTTTAAGGTTGGTATCGACAAGGTAACGGTATGAGCAATTGATGAACACATCATTTCATATTGATTTAAAGAGTTGGTTTATTCAATTATCTTCACAATGTACAAATATGCATTTTTTGCAGTTTAACTTTAGGGTGCTTAAAGAGTTCTCTGAAATAGATGGAAGTTATAAGTTGTATAAGAAATTATCTCGTTAATTAATTTCTGAATCTTCATTACTATATGCATCTTTTAATAAAAACCATATAAAAATTCGATCTGCACTTTTTGATAAAATTAATTACATACAGACAGATACATTTTAAGATTTTTTTTTTCATTAAATACATTAATTGAATTTCTTAATTTTGATATTTTATATGCAAGAAACATTACCAAAATTATATATTTTTTTAAATATTGGCAATATTATAATCATGTATTATTATTGTTATAATTAGAACAATTAACTTTTACTATGTAAGCGGATTAAAGTACTAAAGAAAACGCTTCTGATTATAACTATCACTGTCATATTTACCTATGAATAATAAACACAAATAACTAACAAAGTTTTTATTCTCAAACATTAATAAATAGCTACTAATTTATAATTAAAACTACGAACTTCTATTGTGTAAACAAAATAAGTTTTTTCTTTTATGAAGCAAAGGATAAATATTTGTTAATTAGTGACAAAAAGTTACTAATAACAATTAAATTAGTATTCTAGAACAAAAATAAATTAATTGGAAATAAACAAATTAATATAAAATAAAACAAGATATTCTGTCAACTTATCTAGTTAGAATACATAAAACTAACAACAACAACAACAACAACCAAGGATAATAATAATGAAATAGAAACACAACCTGTATTTCATGTGTTTAACATTAAAAGATATTCCATTATTTCTTAAAATAATGAATACTTAATATTATGAACTTTTTCTTTTTAACCAAAACCTTTATAACATTATTGGCTACGTCTTTTTCACATTTGAAAAATGTATGTCATCTAAGATTTATAATTCTTAATAGTGGTGATAAGCGTTTTATTACTTATACCGAAGTTATATATTACTCTTCTTTGTATATTTTTTTTTGCTTCATAATTGCATTGTTAAGCTAAGCTATACGATATTCATGCTCCTATTCGACCTGTTCGAATAAAACATCTGCCAGCCCCATGGCTGTGTGATGAGGTAAAAAAATTACAAGTAAAAAAAAATTATGCAAAATGTAAATATAAAAATAACAATAGTAATGACAATAAAGAAAGGTACAGACGAGCTAGAAATCATTGCAATAAGCTGTATAGAGACAAGCAACGACGCCATATTTATAAATCTGTCATCGAAGAAGATGATCCTAGTAAAGTTTGGACTTTTCTTCATTCACTTGGAGTTGGAAAGGCACGTCAAGAGTTTAATCCTAATAATTTTGATTCTAGCCAGCTTAACAAGCACTTCTCTAATTATGCCGCCATTGACAGTGCGGCAAAGGCTATTACTCTAAATCAACTTTCTGCCATATTTTCTCCTAATACTCCAGAATTTTTCATAGGTCTGTTTACTGTCAGTGATGTTAAGAAAAACATTTTAGATATTAAATCCGACGCTATTGGATCCGACTGCATTAGTCGTAAGATGGTTCTTCCTATTCTTGACGTTGTGGCTCCCGTAGTTACTTTTATTTTCAATTATTCTATTGCTACTAACACTTCCTACTTCATGGAAGGATGCTCAAGTATTACCTCTTCCAAAAAAAAGAAATCCTACGTCCCTGTCAGACTTCCGTCCTATTTCTATATTATCTTTCCTTTCTAAAGTTCTTGAACGCCTTGTCCATCATCAACTTAACTTTTTCCTTACCAAACAAAGCCTTTTAAGTCCTCTACAATCCGGATTTCGTCCCAGTCATAGTACGACTACTGCATTGGTGAAAATAACAGATGACATAAGACATGGTATGGAGTGCCGTAAATTCACGGTCTTAATTTTACTAGATTTCAGTAATGCGTTTAATACCGTGGATTTTGACATTCTGCTTGCTACTTTAGGTTCTATTAACATATCTCCTGTGGTACTTGACTGGTTTCATAGTTACTTGCATGGTCGCCGCCAACGAGTTAAACTTGGTGACTTTTTATCGGATTGGTCTACAACCATGGCTGGGGTACCGCAAGGTGGCGTGTTGTCTCCTCTTTTATTTTCTATATTTATCAATTCTGTTAGTGATCATGTTTCTTCTCCCTACCACCTTTATGTTGATGACCTTCAAATTTATATTCAGGCAACTTTAGAAGATTTACCTCAAGCTATTAATAATTTAAATGTCGAATTTAGTAAAATCTCACAATGGAGTAATTCCTTTGGACTTAAAATAAATACAATGAAAACACAAGCAATTATAATTGGTAGCAAAAAACTTCATTCTCGACTTGACCTTGACAAATTACCTGGCGTGCTATTTGACAGAGTTCATATACCTTTTAGGGAATATGTACGCAACTTAGGAATAATCTTTGACCGTCATCTTTCTTAGGCACCTTAGATCAATGAGGTGAGCAAAAAAATGTTTACCTCAGTAGGAGCTTTAAGAAGGTTGCGTAATTTTCTTCCCATTTCCACGAAGATTGCGGTGGCACAAAGTATCCTTTTTCCTATATTTGATTAAGCAGATGTATGTTATTTAGATCTTAGAGAGGAGCAACTGAATAAGCTTGAGCGTCTTCAAAATCTTTGCATAAGGTTCATATTTGGGCTTCGAAAATATGACCACATATCTGAATTCCATAAAAAGCTCAAGTGGCTCCCAATTCGCCTTCGCAGGAATACTCATATTTTAAATCTTCTATATGGCATTCTATTCAATCCTGCCCTTCCTCCTTATCTAAAACAGCGTTTTAAGCTTCTTGGGGAATCACACAATCATACTCTTCGCTCCGTTAATAAACTTCTCCTAGAAATTCCTCCCCACTCCTCTTCCTTCTATGCTAAATCTTTTACTATTTACGCCATTCAGCTATGGAACGCCCTTCCCTTACAAGTAAGAAATGCTAAGTCCCTACCACTTTTTAAAAATATTGTAAAAGAGTACTATCTCAACATGCTTGAGATTAATTGGATTCATTTATATATATATTTATATGTATATATCTTTTCTTCTTTCCTTTCTTGATGCCAAAATTTTAAGTGTTTTTATAATATATATTTATATGTATTTTAAAATGATTTAAGTCTATTTTTTTGTATTTATATTTTTTTTTATATACGTATACGTAAAGTATTTATACTTATATAGATATATGTATTTATTTATGTATATGTAGATATGTATGTATATAATAATAATGAAATAGAAACACAAACAAATAAGTTTCATTGTTAGTAAGTTGCGGACCCCTTGTACTACTACCACAGCGTATCCTTAATCTAAAGGTTGCTTGGTAGAGATCGTTTATTAGCGATAAGGCCGCCTTTTTGTATAACCAAATTATTCTATTGACTATTTTTTTTTTTTTTTTTTTTTTTTTTATTATTTTTATTATAAATTTACCATAGACTTGTAGTCCATGCCATTTTTAATTTGTTTTATAATTATTATTTTGATTTCTTTTTTTTTTGAGATTTTTGCCTGTGTATTCAGGCACAAGAATTACTTTAATAAATACATAAATAAATATTCTATTCAATTGGTTAATTTTGTTATGACCTTCTGGTCTTGGTTGTGTATTGCTAATTTCAAGTTGTAATCATTTATTGTCTTGTCCGTATTAACAATGCTGTCTTTGATGAACCTCGCCAGCGCATCTTCTTGATGGTCCGTGTAGTAGACAAACGTCCTGGTGTGTCGGGAAATGGCTACTAGCGCATGAGGTACGCTGTCATGGAGTGGGAGGCTCTTTCCGGTTTTTTTTACAACTATTGTGCTTTCATAACACAAACCTTGTGCCTCATGAACGGTGAGTGTTTTGGATCCCTTCCCTTTTCCGTACCCTTTTTCTTCCAATGTTAGCTTCTCTTCTTGAGTGAAGGTCAGGTATAGGGTATTTGGTTGGTCAATGGGGATCTTTTCACCTGTAAGGGATTTTATGTTCATAGATCTTGCTATGCTGCTCGAGGAATATATACCGTCATATACTTTTCTAAGGGCGTAGACTACATCCCTCGGGCATCTGTTTGAGCACATAAGTTGTGTTATGATGGCAGTTGTTATAAAGTCTGGGCGGTGGTAGTAGACTTCGAACAAGTTTTCTCTTTCAATATAAGGAAGCTGATTTACGTCACCAATGAGTAGCAGTTCTGTGGCTTCGGTGAGTTGCAGGGCCATCACGATGGATCCGAAGTGGTTCATCAGTGCTTCATCGACTATAAGCCTTTGGCATTTCCCCTTTTTTTCTTTCGGTAATCCGTTTGTTAGGATCGAAGCCAGTGTGCTTACTCTGCGCGCGGCGTCAGCCCCCTCTTTTTCGGAGATTTTTGATGCTAGTTCTAGTTTAGCCTCTTTAGTGGTAGTGACTATATGGTCGTCTTGGGAGTTGAAGTTGTTAATTATCCATGTAGTCTTACCGCATCCTGGTACTCCGTATATCATCTTTATTAGTGGTAACTCCCATTGTTGGCATGTTTCTGACAATTTGTCCGCTCTTTCGAGTATTTTGTCGTCTAGCCATATCTTAGTGTTCTTTGTGGTTACCACTATTGGATCAGTCGTCGGGGTTCGGTAAGTGACTACTCCTGATGTTTCTGTTTTTTCTAAATCAAGTTCAACCATGCCAATTGTCTCACTGAATGCAGCCATGTGCTGCTCTGCCTCTTCTCCCTCGATCACTTCCGCGGTCTGGTTGTTATAAATTGTTGCCTTCGCAGTCTTTATCCTTTCATCTAATAGGTCTTTTAGTTTGCTGTGACGTGCTTCCAGGATGTTTTGGCACTCTTTGATCTTTTTCGCTCTTGTTGCCTTAAGTATGGCGGTGTACTCTATGAAGGCATTTATCATGTGGTCCCGTGGTCTGACTACTGGTAGGTATTTTGGGAGTTCGGCGGGGCCTTTTGCTGCTTTCGTTGGTTTTTTCGTCGTTTTTGGTTTTGATTTGTATGTTTGTTTTCCTACTGGCTGTTCTTTTATAGGATTTTTCCTAAGGGTCTGATTCGAGGCTATGCTGACTGCTTTAATGATAGAGGTGATGGTGCTTTCCTTCGGAGATTTTCTTGCTGTTTGGTTTTTGGCATCTCTCTCCTCCTCATGTTTTTTCTGCACTCTCTCCGAGCCACTTGGATTTGCCAGGTTTCTATGGTCGGTGTCTAGAACTGCCGGGTTTTGTTGGGGTTTTGTTGGTTTGGGTTTTAAATAGCTGAGATCTTCGCCTCTATTCTCATAAGCCACGAGTTGGTGAATCTTGGAGGCTACAACTATACCCAGGTGGTCTGCAACTTCGCCTTTGTAATATCCGGCTGTCATTGTATCCACGCTGATTATTCGAGCCGGATCTTGGGGCTCGCTGACCTCAGCTATGATGTTAAGTAGTGAGCTTGCTCTTGCAAACTGTGTTGATACTTCTTCGTCTTCGAAAATAAGTACCGTTTTGTTGTCTTTGCGGTATAGACGACATTTTTGGTTTGCTATTAAAATCACGCTCATTGCCTCGAGCTTTTTCCGTTTTAATTTGCTTTTTGTGGGACTGCCTTTCATCAATGCCGCTAGTCCCGGGGACATCTCTATGCTGTTTGGGCCCGTTTTGCAGCAGAAGCTGATACCCAGTCTTTCATGTGGTGTGTTCATGAATACTACCACACTTCTGGTCTTGATGCCAGGTGGACCGACTACTCCATTCTCTAGCAGTCTTGCTACTGTCTCTCTGTGATTTTTGGTGGCAGGGAGGGTTGTTTTAGGTGTTGGTACCTGTCTTGGAATTATTAGTGCGGTAGTGCGGGTGTTTTCTCTAGTTTGCGGTGGTGTTGTGTCCTTATGCCTTTTGGCTGCTGTGCGCATGATTTTTTCAGCGTAGTCCAAAAAAGGTTTTTTGGTTTTTGGGTCGTCCAGAAGTTTGGGTAGTAATTCCATTGTTAGATTGGTGTTGAAACTTTGTTCCAGATCCATTCTCGCCCTTTGGAAGCGAGGACAGTCCAAGATCAGGTGCCACACAGATTCTATTTCGTGGGGGTCACACTCGCATCCGGGGTCAGTTATTAACTTGAATCTGTGCAGGTATTCAGCAATTCCTCCATGTCCCGTCAACAACTGTATGTGAACTGGGTTCAGAATTGTATTCCTTACCGTTCGGTATAATTTGTTCACCTCTGGTAGGAAATGCTTCGTGACTGAACCTGTAGTTGAGTTGTCATATCTGTCCTGCCATTTGAGTATGCTCTCCTCTCGGATTTTCCTCTTGGCATATGACAGCGGAACTAGTTCGTAATCTGGAGTCAATTTAGGTGTTAGGGCTGCTACTTTTGCAAGTTCGTCAGCTCTTTCGTTGCCGGCCGTGCCCACATGTGCTCTCAGCCAGAACACTCTGATCCGTCTTCCAGTTCGTGTTATGATAGAAAGGTCTTCTTTTATCTTGTTGACCAATGGGAGTGTTTGTCTAGGGTTTTTAAGTAGGTCTAACGATGATCTAGAGTCACTCAGAATGTTGATGATGGGTTCCGAGCTCTCCTTAGCTTCCTCTATGGCCTTATGCAGGGCAAACAACTCTGACTGGAAAACTGTACATGCTGTGTCCAGACTGTATTTGGTGTGTTTTATCTCCTTTCCATTTGCCCACCAGGTGAGAGCTGCTCTTGTCTTCCCCTCTATCTTGCTCCCGTCTGTGTATATTTGGGGGCCGATAATTTGAAGGGATGTTATGGTTTCAGAGTCCATGTTCTCTAACAGTTCATAGTCGAAGGAAGTTAGTTGAGACGGGTGTGGATAGTCTAGGTAGTTAACTACTTCTTCGAGCTCCTTGCCTGGCGGTAGGTAGTCCACTGACAATCCTTTTTTGATTTTGTATAAACTGGCAACTTCTTGTATTCGGATGTCTATCGGCAGGATTCCTGTAAGGGCTAATGCAGATGTGAGTGATACTGTTCTGTATGCCTTGCATATTTTAAGAGTAAAGCCTCTTTGGATTGATCTTAGAGTCTTTTGGATCATTTCGTATTCCGTCGCTTGGGCCCATGCGCATGCTGCATATGTCAGTATCGGTTCTATCACCGCCACGTATATTGTTCTTATTATTTCTGAGTTTAATCCCCAAGTTACCTTTGCCGCACATGCTAGCTGTTTGTAGATGTCCGCCGCTTTCTTGCATATTGCGGCCACATGTGATTTGAATGTCAGGGTTTTGTTGATGGTTAATCCTAGTATCTTTATTTCGTCAACCAAGGCAATCTCTTTACCGTCCATGTAAATTTGGGGGTTTGATACTTTCAGTTTCTTTGTTAGCATCATTGCGAAGGTCTTGTGTGGTGCAAAACTTAGCTTGTTCTTCTGCCCCCAGTCATGTACAATATCAAGGGTCTCGTTGGCTTGACGCTCCAGCTCATGGATTGAGGGGCCGGAGAATGTTAAGACCACGTCGTCTGCAAACGCCTGGCATCTTACTCCTTGGGCAGTCAGGTGCTGTAGGAGCGAGTCCAGAATCAGGTTCCAGAAGGTTGGTCCTCCTATGGATCCTTGGACGCATCCTTTTGTTGTTTTTTTCTCGCTCGATGCCCTGGCGTAATGTACTTGGACGCTTCTATCTTGAAGATAGGAGCCTACCATCCCGAATAAGTTCTTAGGGCATTTTTTATCTACCAGTTGTTTTTTGAGTGATGGCCACCATGCGTTGTCAAATGCTCCTTCTATGTCCAGTGAGATTACTATGTCAATGTTCTTCTTGCTTATCTCTCCCCTGAGGTGTTCCGTTAGGACATAGAGTGCATCTTCTGTACTCTTTCTTGGCATGAACCCGTACTGCATATTGTAAAGTGTTGGAAAGACGTGCCACTGTATTCGGCCTATCATCATTTTCTCTAGAATTTTGCCTAGTATTGAGAGTAGGCCTATTGGTCGGTATGATTTTGGTTTAGTATAGTCCTCTTTTCCTGGTTTTGGTCTATTGACTATTTGTAACGTGTAAAATAAAAATATTTGTTATTCTGGTGTGCAATAAAGTATATTTATTATTATTATTATTATTGTTGCAAAATTAAACGTTAACAAAAACAATACTAAATTAAGTTAGCTGATATTAATTTAACTTAAAGTGTTTGTATCCGAAAAGTGAAGGCACTTTAGCTAATCTTCTTTGGAAATTAGAAATTTAGAAATACGTAAATACAAATAAAAAAAAAAAAAAGAATTGCTAGTTATATTTCCGAAGAAAGGTAATGTTGCTTAACTCTCAACATAAATGAGTTAAGGGAAGATTTACCATCCAGAATACTCTGGGGATGAGAATTCCATAACCGAGCCGCAACAAGAATAATAAGAGTTTTTTGAAGATGAATATAGATAAAAATATTTGCAGATCTACCACCTCCAACTGATTCTAGAAATATTAAGGTTTTTAATATTCAATAATAATGTAACTATTATTATCAATCAACTATGTTAATCAAGCCAAGAATCTAGAACTCGAATGCTTTTTATAAAGCATAAGAAACAAAACTTTATTGAGGTTGATAAATCACGAAAAGATTAAGAATAATTTTTTTGCGCTTTGAAAAATATTTACTCAGTGAGATTGGAATATGGAATGACGTGTTTTACTTAAATAAATGACGAACATTATGGTGATAAGTCAAATGACCTCGCTTTTTTTATTTCTATAATAAAATTAAGTTTCAAATAAATATAGGTTTCCATAAGATATTAAGGTATAATATAATATAAATATAAATTTAATATAATAACCTAAGTTTATTAAAAATCGATATATTTATATAAATCCATTATTATATATTATTGACTAGTTGTGTCCGCGACTCGGTTCACGTGGCTTTGTTTTTCCGTGAGAGGGTAGTCCTTTCCCGGTCGAGCCAGCCAATATGAGCTGCAGTCAAAAGACTACATGTAGGCTCTACCACCTCTGTACATAATACTATTGCAAAATATTGATGTCTTTCGACGTTCGTCATGTTTATTTAGTATATCGTTTTCAATAAAGTTTTTTCCATGGTCAAATTAAGTTTAAACTATCACTATGTAGGTAATTCAATTCAATTTTAGTAAATTCAATTGTTTTATAAATCATATAGGTGGAATGTACCATACATTCCACGTTATATCGAATAGATATTTTCATAATGTGCCATAATAAACTTTAATGAAAATTGATTACTATCTTAGTCACGGTCATATGTATAGTTTCACGATATTTTTTTTTTTTTCTTTACGCAGTTTTATCTTTTCAGGATGAGTTTGTGCTACGATATGCAGTAACACATTCACCATATTGCAATAATTGTGACAGCAAAAATTAATAGAAAAGTAATCCGTAAGGCAAAGTTATATAAGTAATAATTAAACATATTAAATCACTTATAAAATAATACAAAATTTAATATATATATATACATGCATCATCAAGTCCCATTATTATTAGCAATCGGTTACAAGACTATAACAATAATAAGAATGAGATCGACCGCTTTACATTCAGCTATAATAGATAAACTTATTGGTAGCTTTCTAAAAGGGTTAGCTTTTACGTTCTCACTTACAGATAAATACGACTAAGTGTGACGGGGACCCAACTTTTAACACGACCTTTTTGATGAAAGGTAATCTTATTCCCTAATGTGATAAGGGTATATTAGAATATATAACTAGAAATGGTATCGTTTTAAGATTTTTTTTAATGTAATTTCTCTTTGAGAATATAGAAAGAAAGTCCAGTGTTTTGGACACATGATAAGGTTGGATGACAATTATAATAAAAACACTATAATCCTTCCTGTCCCCAGTAACACGAAGTGGGTTTGATTCATCTTGTTCTTGGCAAGTCATGCTTCGCACAAAAATTTTGTTGCAAACTGTAAGAGGAATCATTAATTGTTATACAAACAACAAAATGTCATTTAAAAATGATTAAAAATTAAAAATAACTATTATTTTTGTGTAACATCACATAAGCCTTTCTGTTTTCCTTCAATTTGAAACTTATACTTATTTAAGAATGAGAAAAATATTCGCCGGTGTCGGCATTATACACTTATTCAAAATTGTAAAAAAAAAATATATTTAAAATACCGAGCCCGATGCCCATAGTTTAAAAACATATGTTTCTCAGTTCTTTAATTTAATATAGCTAATATATTTGTTTATTAAAATAATGTTCATATAACTATAAAACTTTTTGTGAAAAATTTCTTGCCACATTCATTTACTGAATAAAAATATGAAATATTAAATGCCGAAGTGCTGACATTCTCATAAAATAGTTTTATATAAGATCATATTACACGTTATATCATTTTCAACATTAAGAATGTTTTAATAAAAAAAGAAATATGTTTATAACATTTAAAATTGGTATTTAGTAAAATATAAGAATTTATCTAAATTACAAAGCATATTTTGGTGTGTGGGTGCGAGTGTGTGCGTGTATGAGTGCGTGTGTGTGTGTATGTGTGTGCGTGTGTGTGTGTGTGTGTGTGTGTGTTTCTTACTATAATTTTTAAAATTCAACAGGCTTATATGACCAGAGTGTAAAAGTCACCCCTCACATTTTTTTATAATTCTTTTAAATAAGCCCAGTTTAAATTTCAGATAAGCCACGAACGATGCAAAACAAAATTAGTACCGTAGTATTTTCGGTTGACTTAAGGTAAGGTTATCTATAAATTATTTTGGTTAATTAAATTGGAAATTTTTATGTATAGCAATAAATATCCTGTAAAATATAAAATATAAAATATTAAAACGAATTACTTAAAGGGTGGCTCAAACACAATTTACTATATAAAAGTCAGGTTTCTATTCTTTTTTTATTTATAACTTTATAGCAATTAACGAAGAACTTCTAACTTAACAGTAGTACATTTCTTATAATAATAACAATTTACAATAATATAATTAGTGTACAGAGACAATGACCTCTTCCCGAATATATCAAGCAAAGTAGTTAAGTGCAATATTTTACACTTTTGCTCTTTCAACTATACTTTTCATTGCAATTTGTCTCTTGTAATTATTTGAACATATATGCAATAAATTAACAAGTAATTTGCAAAAAGTGTACGTATTTTAATTTGTATTTATTTTTAGTAGTCTACCAATTTTAATATTTTTAGAAGTTGCACAATATCAATATTATAATTATGATTAAATTATAAATTTATTTATTGAACTATAATTAAATTATAATATAAATAATAATGTAATAAACTCATAACAATGATTCATTAAATCTCTAGTTTGTATCGTTTAGAAAGGAATCTAAAAAGATTTGATTATATAAACCTATTTTTATAACATAAAAATAGGATTTATACGCTTACTCATTCTAAAGTATAAGCTTATAAAGACAAACCTTATAAATTGTAATGTGTGGTACAATAAAAGTATTTTGATGAAAGGTAAAAATAAAACATACTGAACGCATTTAATGAACACTTGATAATATATTTTATAAAAAATTTAAAGGAAAAAAAAACAAAAATGGTATCGAAACCTTTTTCTCTAGAGAACCGTCCTCTTAAGCTAGCATTATATATTTTTATCTTATCTTTATCGAGATGGGGACGACATCTTTTATGCTCTTATGTATGCTACAGTTTCCGCCCGTAGTACACTGACTAAACTTATATTGCTTACATTTTAATTTTAATTCTATATTTCAAAAGCGTTTAAATATGCGGCTATATAGGATATGTTGTAAGATGTGGATCTCCTAATTAATGTATATAAATTTACAGAACATAATTACAATGAAAAGACACCGCAACCGGTATTAAATTTTCACACTGTCTATAAAAATGCTTAGCCATGTTAAGATTTAATCATTTTTGATTTAAAATAAAACTTACTTTTAAAAGATTTAATTTGTTAAAATTTAAGGTGAGTGAAACTCCAATCAATGCACGGCTGATAACAAGCCAAATGTTTGCTAATCAGCGACAAAAAGTTACTCAACCGCTACGTGTTTCAAATAAACCGCAGCTGATTGTAAAATTAGGACTAAATTATTCCTATTCTATTTGTTAGTAATGTAAAAGGGTAAAGGTTAATTAATTTAATTCAATTAAATATAAATTATACTTACATTACCATGGTGTAATTTAGCTTCAGCTATTTCAGAAGCTACTGTTATTGCTGAAGATAAAATAAAAATTGAAATTTTTTAACTAAAAATTACAATTTACAATACAACTAAGATGGCGACTGCTTGTTCAAAATTGAAGTACAAGACTTATTATATAAAATATACTAAAAAAATAAAAGTTATAAGAAACAAGGTTTCCGATTTCCTATTGTCATAATTTTTGGAAACTGATGCAACATAATGAACCCGAGCTTCCCGGGAACGTAACTAGCTAGACAATATTACGATGAACTATGATTAATATTAGACATAGTTTTTATTGAAGATTATTGAATTTGTTGTAACACTATGTTAATTAATAGCTATAATCATATATTTAAGTTAATCCCACCAACATTTTAAAAAAAATTCCTTCGTCATTTACGCGTAATAACATTGTCGATTACGCCCTTCATCCGGTGTATGGTATTCATGATTTATGTATCTTCAATGAATGGGCTTATGACAAGCGACTTTTAGTAATTTGTCGATGTTATATTAGTATACTAATTTACCATTTCATATTTGTATAAGATAAAATTGTTTGATTCCTAATGACATGTAAGAATGAACAGAAATAAATAAAGAATGATATCAATAATTCGGTCATTCATGACTTCTGAATGTGTGTATCATGTCATGTCATATTTTATACTTTTTATTTTCTTAAAATTTCCAAATTAAATGACTCCAATACAAATCCATTCGTCGAATACAACGTAAATCTCGAGATTTGAGTTTTCAAGTTTTCTTATTTTGTGTCTCAGTTTCTATTTTAACTGCAGTTAAGTCACATTGTATCCATAACACCCGGCAGAGATATTATATTATATGATAGTACCTAATTGATAAATGATTGCTCGACGTTATTACACAAATTACACAATTATTGTCATTTGTAATTTAAACAGTTATAAAATAATTTTAAAAACATAAATTTACAAAACACTTTATAAACCACATATTTTGTGAAAAATATAGAATAGTTAAAAAGATATATACTCATATATGGTGGGTAAGAGGAGCGCATTGAAAGAAGTTCTGTGTTTTATTCAAATAAGTGAGGCACATTATGGTAATAAGCCAATTGATCTCGCTGGTGTTTTATTTGGTTTATATTATTTTGTGTAGGATTCTCAACTTGGAATGTGAATAAAATATAAGTTGATGAGGATCCTGACAAAGATTGATTGTAAAGTTTGTATGTAAGTATGTTTATCGATATAGAAAGTTTGTTATTAGCCGTAGTTGAAATTGAACAGCTTTTATTAAAAATTTTGTTAATAATCATTAATATACGAGAAAGTGTGATCTAGCTTTTTCCGATAATAGATAAGATAAGATGTAACTCCTATGATAAAAGTGAATAAAATAATTTATAAATAAAAAATAATATTTGTTGTAATTCACCTTTATCAAAACTTTAGAGATCCAGTTGACGCAAGCGAAGCTGCAACCATATGGTTTTTGGGGGAAACTTGATATCGCCTTTGCCAGCTTGTCCTCTACTACCGCTATAACCTGCCTATTATAAAGAAAGGGGTAATCCTGAAGGTTTTTAATACTGGGATAAAGAGAGATCTTATAAAATAATCTGTATGTCTCTATGAGTACCTCCATCTATATAGAATTTAATATATTTTCTTGGTGTTTTCTTTTTCTTGTTTCCTTCTTTTTTGGATAATATTAAAGTTTTGAAAAATGATTGGTTGTTTAATAAAGACGGGATATCGTAAAGAAAGCCTACCATATTTAGAATGTCGTTTTAAAATTGATTTCCGAAGTTAATAAAATGATATTGTCGATACAAACGTACTGGTAAGTACGTTAACAAGTTTTAAGTTTGTCGAGATATTCCTTAGAGAATTCAGAGAAAGTTCACAATAATAATGAGGATCTACTATTTCCGAAAATAACTTTCGTCTATATAAAGTATATATAATTAATATTGAATATATAATGTATATTTAAATATTTAATTATTTATTTTAAAATCTAAAGTAGGTTTCTAAATTGGATTTAATGCTTTTAATTTTGTTAAAAATAAATAATACGATGAGATTTTTAACATTATGATACTAATCACACCATAAACTCATAGTTTCGTGAATTCTCGATAACTATCACAGTTTTCGAACTGTCAAAAATTGTACTAGAGGTACAGGTGTGAGCCTAACAGGACAAGAAGAAAATAAATCAATCAACTTATTTAATAATACATTTACAAAATTTTTTTATCTATAATCTTACTGTAAAATGTTGATGATATCCTTTAATATGGCAAAAGTTATTTATTATAATATTCTCCAAATAGCTATTTCCATTCGCAAATTGATTTTCATAATGTTAAATCTATGTAATGAAAAAATAACAGCATCTTTTTCATCGACATATATATATTTCTGCAATAGATTTAATTTTTACTATACGTAGTCTTTATCTTTTACAATATATTCATCTTCAGGCCACCATATTGTAATAAGCAGACTTATTTAAAATAAGTAATAATATATTAAATAAATTACACGATAATACAAAATTTTATGTGTATGTCAAGTCCCAATATTATTAGAGATCGGTGTACAAGACCGTAACAATAATAGGAATGGGATCGACCGTTTTACCTATACTTTACCTATTTGTGACTTTCTAAAAGGGTTAGCTTTGACGTTCCCACTTACAGAAAAATACGTCTAAGTGTGACGCGGACCCAACTTTTATGAGGACCTCTTTGACGAAAGGTAATTCTATTGCCTAATAGTGATAAGGGTATATTATTAACTGGAAGTAGTAACGTTTTAAGATGAATATTTCTATATAATTTCGTTTTGAGAATATGAAAAGAATGTCCAATGTTCTCTGGTCATATGAGAAATTTGACCGATAAATATAATAAAAACACTATAAATCGGCTGTCTGTTCCGCCTAGTTCGTAGCAGACAAAAGTTTTGTTACATCATGCTAAGTACGGAAATAATCCTCTGTTTTTAACTGTAAGAGGAATCATTAATTGTTGTACAAACAAGAGCCAAGATAAAAAGAGACGAGACGAAGCTTCTTAGCATTCCATGGATTCACCGTGCGGGTGCCGGGCCCATCGCGTTGCAAGAAGAGGAGCGCAAACAATGCCTGGGACTTGCGACCCAGATGTAGGTTTAAGGGGCCCCTTTACTATGCGCATACACGCTCACCTTCACTGTTTACGCTCCTCTCCCTACCTAACCAAATATCGTAAGAACCTACTAAAGCCGCCTTTGAAATACGTTCCAGAAATGAACTGATGATCGTTCTAGAAAGGCCGAGATCCTTAAATAAGTTGTAGAGAGATTTTGCTGTTATACCTCTCGCTCCTACTTCTACAGCGTACAAATTAACTATAAATTTATTCCTGATCAGTTCGTTACACAGTTCGTAATACTTGTTAAGCTTAAATGTATGATCTTTGGGTATGTTTGTTTCCCAGGGTACAGTAAGCTCCACAAGTATAACGCGCCTTAGTTGTTTTGAATACAGGAATAAGTCCGGCCTAGATGACGAAACACAAACATCCCCGGGGATTTTGTATTGCCTTTCATACGTGTCCATCATGAGAGTCCAATCAGGAGACGCGTCCAAGATGGAATAAGGTTTTAATTTAGATTTTTTGGACGAACCTGCCTTTACGAACTCTACTGATTTTTTGGTGGTTGTTATACCCCTCTGCGCTCTTGCTACAGAAAGACTAACCGCTTCTCGTATGATTTCTAATACTTTATCGTGGCGACGCGAGTATTTACCTCTATTTAATAGTACCCTACACCCTACTAGCAAGTGTTTCGCGGTTCCTACTGCCTCCCCGCAGATGTTGCAAGATTTTTCGGTGGCTTTGCCCCATCTTACTAAGTTACTTTGATCTGGGAGAGTCATTTGGAATGCATTAAGATAAAATTTTAATAATGCTGGGGACCAATCATGAAGCAGGGTGCGCCATCGTAAAGCTAATGGAATACAAAAATCTCCTATGGTCACCCATTCGTTTTGCAATTCTAGGCTCATCGCGTGCAACCGGTAATTATCATTTTCATCGTGCCGAATAAAGGATTTTATTATTTCTATGTCTGGTTCTTTCCTACTTGATCCTAGCCCTGCTTTATTTGTTTGAGCACCTATCATAAATTGTTTATGGAATTGAAGTCGTGACTCCAGCTCTGCGGCAATTTTATCTTTTGGGAGAGATGTTACAGTATCATCATTCGACTTTGAGATGATATGTCTCTTGGTCACTCTTAGGTGTTTATAGAGTTCCGATGGTTTCTTTAATTTTAACCCAAAATTGTGTCGGTCTCTAAATAAGGTAGAAGAGTCCGCTGGATGCGCTAACCCGAGCCATGACTTCAATGTCCTTATGACGCTTGCATCTAACTTTAACAAAAGGGTCTTATTAATATCGTAAACGAGGAAAGGCCAATTTAAACGTGATGTTAAATAATTATCGTATATCCAAGCCTTTTTGATGTTACTTATTGGCTGATTGTCTACCTTTTTAAGATCATTCAAAAAGCTATCGACTATTATATCTAAAGATGGAGTACGCCCTTGGTAATCGATTTTTTTGCCTAAGAATTTGAACGGAGCTGCGTCGGTAATAGTAGTAACGCACTTACCGCCTATTATAAGACCCGGATCGTAAGAGGTATATCTGGTGTTCCGCCTACCCAGACACAGACTGTAGCATTTATTGGGTTTTGTCCTCAATCCGTCCGACCAAGCACAGAAATCCTCCACAACATTTAAAAGTAGCTGACATTGTTTTGGATTACGTGTCAGTATCGCGAGATCGTCTGCGAATGCTAGTATGGATTCTGTGTATTTATTGTTAAACTTAAACCGATAACCCCATTTCTTTTCGTTTTTAATTAATTTATCTATTAAAATATTGATCACTATGTTAAATATAATTGGAGAAATACAACAACCTTGAAATAAACCTATGTTGTAATTTAATGGTTTGGAATGATTTTCATTTGTGATTATGGAAAATTTTAATTTTGAATAATATGATGCAATCATGTCACTTACTAACGTAGGAAAGTTATACCACCTTAGCGCGAACATCATCAGTTCATGTTGTACCGACCCGAAAGCGTTCTCTAAGTCTATCCAACATACCGTTATTTGTCTTTCACTATTTCTGGCATCTTTAAGGCTTTCCGATAGTAACGTGTTATGTTCGAGGCATCCAGAAATGCCAGGCAAAAACCCTTTCTGGTGATAAGGCCCGAAATATTTATTATTTATCATGAATTGCGTCATTTTTGTTTGTAAAAAAGAAAAAAATATTTTTGATATTGTATTTGTTAGAGCTATCGGTCTAGTGTCCCTAGGATCCGAGACATTGTCGCGTTTGGGAATGAGGACAAAAAGAGCATTTCCGAATGTTACCGGTGTTTGTCCTCTTGACCAGATTTTATCGAATATATTCAATAGATGTTTATGAATCGACGGACATTTTTTATAAACTATATAAGGGATACCATCCGGACCTGGTGCTGACTTAGATGGTTTCTTTTTAATTATTTTATTGATTTCCTCCAAAGTTGGTGGGTTGGCATGAAAATCTATGGATGGACTCTCAGGTTTTTGATCGTTGGGATCCCCATACAGCTTTTGATTTTTAGGCACTTCGTATGTGCTTTTATAATAATCAAAAATTTGCTCGTTGGTCAAGAGGAGTTTACCTTTTTCGTCTTTGAAAATGTTTTTAGAGTACTTAAAAGGATTTTTATCAAAGTCTACTTCGTGTTTTGCCCGGTCAAAGCTATCACGGTTTTTTGTTATTTGTTGTGATATGCCTTGTATTAATTTAAGAATTGACCTTAATGCCCTAGACAGTTGGTGACTAAGTTGGTTGTCGCCCATGGCTTTGGCCCTACGAAGTTTCTTTATGAGGTCCCTTTTTTTCCTTCTCATTTTCAATTTAAAACCGTTTTCTTTATACTTGTGAGCATAACGATTCGAAGGTGGATAGTGCTCATTGAAGTAGTCAAAAATCGTATTTTGTAGAGTCTCTACTTGCGCGTTGAGTACCTGGTTAGAGCCCGGGTGCTCTAACAGGTCCGCTATATTTTGGTCGTGTATTTTCCATGTCGATTGTTTAATAGTGGGAATGCTAAGACGCGTCCGGATGGTTATGGACTCCTGGTGATTCGCATTCAATGGTTCACCATGGGATGTGTGAGGGTAAACTCTATCCGAAGTGAAAACCGAAGATATTACCGGCGGTTGCCGCGCTTCAGCACCATCGTGTGTTTTGAGATGTTTAATAAACCAGGCTCGTCTTTTGTAAATTTTCCCGCACGTAAGGCATTTCAATTCCGTTTTCGCGCCGTTTTCGCCGTTATTATCAACCGATGGACAGTTCTTCCGCCCCCCCTCTCGGACTGTCCCAGGGGTATTTTTCTTTTTCGGACTTTTAGCTTTAAACGAAATTCCCGGGCTTGACTTGCTAGGCCGTCACCCTCGGCTGTCTTTCCAGCAGTCATCTGTCTTCCCAGCTGCCATCTGTCTTTCCAGCGTCAGCTGTCTTTCCAGCGTCATCCCGTCTCTCCGGGCTGTCAATTAAAATGAGACGAAGCTTCTTCTAAAGTAATCCGTATTAATGTTACAATAAGCATTATAGTTTTGTTCACACTACCAGTCTTGTTTCTTTTAACTAACACACGTATAAGAACGAGAAAGAACGTAGAATATTCGCCGTCATTGAACATTATATACTTATTTATTATTATTTATGTTAAACAAACCAAGTCTGATATACGAGTGAAGTTTAAAATTTAGTTAATTCATACTTTTTAGTCTACCTATAAAAAAAATTTTTACGTAATATTCTAATTACTATAATAGTTTTTGTGAAAAATGCCTCGCCGGATTTATTTATTGAATCAAAGTATGAAATATTAAATGCCGCAGAGATTCTCATAAAAGAATTTTATATAAGATCGTATAATGAGTATATTATTTGTTTTTCAGTAAAAAGAAATATGTATATAAAATACTATTTAGTAAATTTAAGATAATAAATATTTGTTACAATTCTTTTAAACAAATATAGTTTAAATGAAACACAAAACAGGACAGATACAAAAAAAAAACCTATTATACATATAAGAAAGTATTTAGAGTTGAAAAAAAACTAACGTTGTGAAAACGCATTTCACGTCATTATTTAAGCCCAATTGAAATTTATTCATTATTAAATATTAAATGTATCGTATTTAGTATTTGAATATATTTTTCAGTGGTAATTTTAAATTCCCTTTCTTAATTATAGATATAGATAGATATAAGATAAAGTTTTGGTAAAGTAATACAATACATTTAATATACCAATCTTTGTGACTATAATTAATATAAAGAGGCAACCTCTTCTCGAATTTACAATCGAATTGCGTTATGAGTAACATTTAACACTTATGCTTTTCTAACTACATTTTACATTTCAATTTGATCAAATATGAAATACATCAACAAAAGATTTGTAAAAGCCGACGTATTTCCATTTCATACTCCGTTGGTTGTTTCTAGTCTAACAATTTGTGTATGTTTTTGAATTAGAGAATATTTAATATTAATTGGTAAATAATAATTTATAATCACTCATAATAAGATTCCTGAAATCTCTTATTAGTAACGTTTATGAAAGGAATTTAAATAGATTTGATCTTATAAAATATCAAGCATAAGCTTGTAAACACTTTTCTGTACTTATTACAATAGAAAACTTTGCCCTAAATATATATTTATTTATTAATATAAATTTATTCTCAATTTTATTTAATAATTTTATAAATGACATGTTGATTTGAATGTTAAGATTATTTTTAGTAATTGTATTTATTTAATTTTCTTCCCTTTAGCTGCGTATCATATTATGCTCTCATTCCATAGATCTACCGAGAGCTGAATTTTGTGGGTAATATGTGTTGTGTGTTGTAATGTGTTGACAACACTTAAATAAAATTTTTCATGGTATTAATTTTCTTACTTTTCAGATTCCCAAAGTTATGAACCATCAATGTAGAGCTATATTAAATAATACACTTTTTAATTGACCGCTTTGCGTACTGCGTGTAGTCGTCGATCTATAAAATTTCGATACATAAACCTTATGTGTATTTTTAAAAGGGTTATGTTTATGTGGAAAGCCAATAAATAACACGTGACCCCAATTTTTACGAGGACCTCTTTGACGAAAGGTATTTATTTTATAGGGAAAAAGCAATATTTGATGCAAGCCGTTTAGTAATATAAATGCTGTTGGATGGAATATAACAAACAACTTAGCTGAAAATACTTTATGCTCTATAAAAAGAAAAAATACATTAAAATATTAGGAAAACCTTTCGCTGTACACGATCGTACCTCAACTTGGAGCAACACAGAAGTGACTTTGATGTAATATATCAAGCAAAATTGGAAAACTTAAACGAATATTAGCAAAGGAGATTCAGAAATTAATTAACGAGAAGACCCCAAAAAATTTTTTTCAAAAAATTTTAATTAATAATTGAACTAGACGGAAGCACGAAAAATATACACTTTATAGTTATTCTTTTTGTAAAGCAATTGTATTTTAAATGTTGAGTGCTGCATATGAACGTCTCCAGATATAAGTTGCAATAAGTTAGCTAGTTAGTTATAATAGTTATTATGAAAGAGAAAGAGGGTGGAGATACTTCTGTCGAATACGCCTGTATACGATATTTTAGTAATTTTAGCAAACACGCACGCACATATCAAAATTTTCTGGGTAAATTAGTTAAATACTTAAACTTTACTAAATAGTATTTTAAAATTAATTTTTAAAAAGAAAATTGGTGAATAATTGAAGTTTAACATTTAATTGTAAAATGTATTATTTTAAGTAGTTATTATAATGGACACGATTTTAAAGAGTTTTAAAGAGTTGTGAAGGTTTTTTTTAAACTATTTGTTACGTTACACATTACACATTATGGTAATAAGGCAATTGATCTCGCTGGTGTTTCATTTGGTTTATATTTCTTTGTGAAAGATTCTAAACTTGGAACATGAATTAAATATAAGGTGGTGAGGTTCCTGCCATAGATTTTTTGTAAAGTTTTTTATGATATACAGTTAATTTGTATCGATATTAGGTTTTTATTAGCAGTAGGTGAAATTGAACATTTTTAATCAATTAAATACAAATGTTACGTTAATTGTGATTTGAATATACGATAAAATGTGACCTAGCTTCTTGTGGTAATGGAGAAAATAAATGTCACTATATACGGCGATGATAAGAGCGAGTAAAAAACTAATTCTAAATTCTTATTTTAAAAAATGTTGTAATTCACCTTTATCACCGGTTAATATACACGTACACTGGAGCGTGATTCAGTGAGGGCCAGCGGGTTTCCATATGGTTTCAAGGGGTAACTTGATATCGTCTTTGCCAGCAAGTTCCCAATGACCGCCAAAATCTGAGCTGACTGTTAAAAATCTTACTTTACTTTACTTTAATCTATGTTAAACTTAATATTGAGCAATATATGATGCAAGTAACTTTGAAAGTTTGAAAGTTATTCCAAACAATATTAGTTTAAAGTAGATTTTAATATAGAAGAGATATCCTCTAGCCAAACAAATAAAATTTCCGATCACAATAATTATGTAAATATATATATATATACATATATATATATATATATATATATTATATTGTTAACGTGATTAATAAGAACAATAATGTAAATTATATCAACCTGATGCATCGGAATATTCAGTGCATAAGAAATAAAGAATTAGAAATAGAGGTACTTTTGAAAACTTTTACTATTAATATTTTTTTATAATTGAACACTGGCTTAAAAAGGGAGAACTAATGTTTAATTTCAATAACCACCAGGATGGTAGTTCGTTCAACAGACAATATTTTAGAATAAAAATTATGACCGTTTCCCTAAAAAGTTTCGTCTCATAGTCAACATGTTATCGTGTCTGGTATTCAAGTATATTTTTGAAGAAACCTTCATTTGTATAACCTTTACTTACCACGGAACATGTTGAAGTTGTAATTTATGTAACTTTTTACGAGTAAACATTCTCGTTAATGAATTTGTTGGGCTTCTTGACTAATAAAACTTTTCTCATTTGTGATGATATATTTATTACATTATTTTCATTTCGGTGCGAGTGGTGGTTTTTAGGTTTGGATCGTTCATGAGATTTTTTCTAATGTTTTATATAAATATATGATTAAATAATCATTGGAATTGACAGAAATTTACTTTTATCTGCTACTTCGGTCCCGATAAAGTTTGTTATATCTAGAATACTAAATTCATTAAGACACACGGTGACGTAATTAACGGGAACACGGCTATCTTTTTATTGTTCTATTTAAATATATATATACTATCTACTGAGATACCCGGCGGTAGATAGTTTGCAGCTGAACTAAGGGTCAGCTGCTAAGATCAGGGTACTACGGGACCCCGGTACCTAAGCCCTCCGGCAGCGACGCATGCGCTTGCGCGTGTAAATTGCCGGGTTACCGGTTTTGGTGTTGGATTCGTAGTGGTAATGTGTTTAGCTGTAGAGGTTAGGCGCTGTTCGTCTGGGTTCCCACAGTTGTCGGGGGCTCGTCGGATCTCGTGCGCAGCGAGAGGTAATTGACCAGCCTAAGGCGAAGGGCTGCTGCGGTCTTTTACTTCGGGGCTTGGAACGGTCCATAAGCAGAGATCCCTTCGGGGGTCCCTGCAGTTCGGGTAGCCTCCTGCTTAGAGGTTAGATGGATGAGCTAGCATCTATCCGGTCACCCGACTGTAGTATAGGGTAGACTTGCGGCCCGATCGCCTGTCGGGAAGTGAGCGTGCCCTACAGCTCCGGCACCAGCTGGAAACTGGTAGTTAGCCTCTCTGACGTTCTAAGCAAGTTATTGCTAGTGTGAGAAATCACACGGGAAGTGAGCGTGCCGTACAGCTCCGGCACCAGCTAGGAAACTGGTAGTTGGCCTCTCTGACGATCTCAGCAAGTTATTGCTAGTGTGAGAAATCACACGGGAAGTGAGCGTGCTGTACAGCTCCGGAACCTTTCATGGAAAAAAGGTAGCAGGGTGGTCGCGATTGGACTTGTCTATGACCGATAGCTTTGCGAGCTTACTAGGCTTAGTCGTAGTCTAGTGCCGTTGTCGGATGACTTCGGAGGTCAGATCTGCCATACCAAGGATCCATGTGACCGGGGTAAACCTGGACCACATGTATAGCGGCTCAACCTTTATAACCAGAGGGTTGGTGGGGTTGAGATGGTATAAACATAATCATTAGGGCAGAAGGAGGCGAAGGAGGCGAGGGCGACTATGTTCTATTTAAATGGGTTAATATTATGTATATATTGATGAATACTTTATTACCTATTTCAAAAGGAAAATTACTATGTTTCTATTTTAGATAAGTATTTCATCAAAAAGATCTAAGACCTACGTCGACATTATAATTACAATTATTCGTTTTCATTAATAATGTTATTATCTTACTCATGCGCCCCTCGACCGTTTGGACTTAACGTTAACACAAAGTAAATAACTTATCAGAAGATAACGGCTTAACATGTGCCAAACATTAAATGTATCTTAACTTATACGTATATCGTGCAAATTAAAAAATAACAATAACTAACAAAAATGTTAATATATTTTTGTGTTGAAAGCATTTTCTTGAAATACTACACATAAAAAATAATATTGTATAAAATAATAAGTTATTACCAGCGACTTTGTCTAATTCATAAATTATTATACATTAATATAAATAAGGTAACTTATTATTTTATAAAAAATGAGTCTAATTTAAAATCACATAAATTCAGTTGGATAGTCAATTTCATTCTTATTTTCTTACATTAAATTTTAACACTTTGTTCAAATGCTTTTTATTATGTACTAGGTGTATCTCGCGGCTTTTCTCCCAGGTGGAATTGATTAATTAAAATTTCATTACTATATAAAAGCAAAGTCAACAAAATATAAATATATTTTTTAATTTTCCTACTATTTTTACAATTACTACTTTTACTATTTTTACTATTAACTTTTATCATGTAAGCGGAAAAAGGTATCTCTTTTAAGAAGCGAAGGTAAAAAAAATATTTTTTAATTAGTGCTAAAAGTTACCGAGCGAGAAGCTATCTATTTCAAGTAAAACGATTCTAATTATCACTGTTGTTATATTATATTACGGATAGTAACTAAATAAATCTGTATTCTCAAATATAAACAAATTAATGTAAGCCCAAACAAGATGTCCAGTTAACTTAATTACTTAGAATATTAATTTATTCAAAAAGCTAGACTTTTGCATTTTATAACAAAGGATAACTAATCTATATATATCTATATATGCAATTTACCACCCACTATCTGATTAACTTAAAATTTTACGTAGTTATTTTTTTTCTGACGTAGATGTCCACTAAGACCGTTCTTAGTATTAGTATCTATATATTAATACGTGATGCCAAAACTTTGGACCCCTTTTTACGAAAATTGCGCGGACGCAAGAGCATAAAACTTGGCACACTTATAGTTTATGTACAGAAGAAGTGCAGAACGCTAATATTTTTCAATAATAATGCTTATAAAGTACATTAAATCAATAAATAAAACATTACCCACACTATCATGCATTTCACACACACATGTTTCTTTTGTTTTTATTTTGTCTATAGACATAGAAATATTACACACACTACCATGCAAATTCACACACGCATACTTACTACAGACTTAGAGTACTGACATTGACATATCAAAAATATATATATTTGCATACTCTGTGGTCAAATGGTTTCTTTTGTTTTTCATTTTGTGCATAGACAGAGTACTCTAAAAAAAAAGTTTAATTTGTCTCATTTAATTAAATATAAAAAAAGATTTTAATAATAATGCATAAAAAATAAATTAAATCAGTTAATAAAACATTATACTAACCAGCACGCATTTGACACACGCATACATACTCTGTGGTCAAATTGTTTCGTTTCTCTATTATAGACGTAGTTGAAAAGTTTGTTTGTTGTGGTTTTATTGAATGTTTAAAGTTAATTAAAGTTTTATTTGACGAATACTACGTGAAATACTGAGCGTTTATACAAATTTATGTGAGTTGTGTAGCAGTAAGATACATTTAAACGTATCGTCGTCTTTCAAGGACTATCATTATATGCATAAAGAAAGCTCTGTAGCAGCAATCTGCAATAACAACATTCAGGTACAAAAATTTTTGATATTGCTGGTTCAAAGCAATTATTGTAGTTTAGTCGATTTCAGTAATTGCATATACTTTAGGATAAATAAGTGATTTTGTGTAAAAACTTTTTCTCTTCTTGATTTCAGTAATCTATGAAAGAACTTTAATTATGCCTCGACATAGAACATTAACGAGTCGGAGTGAGGAAAAATTCCTCATCAGTAGTATTAGATAGTAATATGATTTTCAGAGATGCATTTAAGTGTGCTCTAAATGTCATTCCAAATGTGTTTTTAAGTTATGACATTAACATTTTGAACCTGAAGTGACTTTAGGCGACCAAACTGCATTCACTTCATGTTGTCACAAGGGTAAACCAATATTACTACCCTTAAGTCAAAATGAATATTTGATTTAAATTATTATATGATGGACTTACTTCAAATGAACCTTCAATAAAAAGTAAATCAAAAAATTATTTTGAAAATATTAAGAAATATAATTCATGTTTTGCTATGGTTAGCTCAGAAGCCAAAGTTGCTGAGGCAGTTACAAGTGGAGTGTATCATTTCAAAATACATGATGTTTATTATCACAGATCAGGCCCAATGACTGCCGCATATGGTCGCTTACCATGTTATGCACAATTATATTTTTATGATGTTCTTGTTATGCAAACATGTAACAACAACATAATGCATGAAATTTCACTGGAATTGGAACGCAGTAATCCTTTTGTGCGGTCATTCATTGCAATGAAAGATCATTGTCAGAGAGTTGAAAATCAAAACAAAGAAATTTGTATGCTCATTAAAGTAAATCATCATTTAAATCTACGCCGATTTAATGATGCAGTTCAAACTGATGTAGCAGTAATATTTAGTACAGTTGATGGTGAGCCACCTTTTGAACGAAATATGATTTGTTTTTCAAAAGGTAATGGTATAATTAAGAATATCTCAGTTTTGGACTCATCATTAGACCCTTTAGCGTACGCACTGCTTTTTCCCAACGGTGATACTGGGTGGCATGTCAATATTGCTCATAATACACCAACTACATCTAATTCAAGAGCACCCAGAAATAAATTAACCATGCTTTAGTATACAGCCTATCGACTAGCAATTAGAGATAATTTCAGCATGTTACACCATTCACAAAAACTATTTCTGTAGTGGATTGTTGATATGTATGTGAGAATAGAGGGCTCACGATTACATTTCATTCGACAAAATCAAACAAATCTTAGGTCTGAAGTTTACAACAATTTAACAGACTACTTAGAATTGAACATGTCTTTTAATTTCATATAATTTGTTCAAAAAAGAAATTGGCAAATAAGAGTCTTGGTCAAATCTGTGGTTATAGTAGTTTAGTTTTCGACAGTAGAACCTTAATAATGTTTGAATATTATATTTTAATAATGTATATTAAGTCACTTACAATTTAAATTTATTATATGGTCGAATTTCGACCACTGGGCGACCACTAGTCTTAGTAAATCCGTATTTTACAGATTTCCACTTTTTGCATTTCGCCAATCAGCCTTATAACTACAGAGGTTTCATGATGAGTGCAAAAAGTTGAAATTTGAAAATAAAAAAACTGTCACAAATAAAAAATCAAGGACGTAAAAATATAATTGATTACGAAATTGAATTTGATATATCTGAAAAATAAATAAATATTATTTAAAAAAACAATAATTCAAAATTGGCCTTAGTTTTATGCCCGCCACATTATATATTTCTCTATTTAAAATTTAAAAAAATTACACTAAATAAAAAATAGAATTAAACATTTTGTCAATACAAGAAGTCTAAGTATACATCCAAATTAATGGTGTGCCCAGCGAAGTGGGCAGGAATCAGGTAGTAATGAAATAAAAACACAACCTGTATTTCATTTGTGTTTGACATTAAAAGATATTCTATTTTTGATTGCAATAATAAATGTTTAATATTATCAACTTTTTTTTCACCTTCGAAACGTTTATAAAAACTTTTTAAATTTCTTTTACATTTAAAAATGTATGTCATCTAAGATTTATGATTCTTAATAGCTATGATAAGCGTTTTTATATTAATCTGCCGGAGTTATGTATTAGTCTTCTTTGTATATTTTTTGCTCTTTAATAATAATCTTTTTATTTTGATGTAAAAATTTAACAAAATATAACACTAAAGTAAGTTATCTTATAACAATTTAGCTAAAAGTCTTTGGTTTCAAAAAGTTAAGACACTTTATCTGATCTGATCTGCTTCTGAAACTAAGATTGAATCGGACATATAGCTTTTGACAATTAATATCCTCTTAGATTCTCTTAAGTTAGATTCACTAGTTTTGAATCTTTAATTAATTTATGACAAAAAATAACTGTCTCAGGTTCCAATCTTTGAAAAAAAAATTATATTTTTTAGAGAGGTATTAATAATTTATGATAAAGTTACAAATTAAGGCACCCTAGTCGAGCCATTACACCAGAAGGAAAAGGACTCATCTTTAGGAATGTTTACAACGTCTTTCGCTAGTGGGGTAGGGTAATATAACGACTTACGACTTACAAGTTTAAGTGTTTAAGAAAATAAATGTTACTATATTGTTAAGAGAAAATATAAAAAAACTTTATTAAGATAGACGTTGCCTACGTTCTATAACTTGAAGAAGAACTAGACATTACAGTTCTTAAAATTTACAATTATTACTACTTTCTTTAGAATAACAAATTCAACAATTCAAATTCAAATTTTATGTAAGTAACGTATATGCAGTAAGTGATATGTTTTAAAGTGGAATTACAAACAAACACTTCAACTTTATTTATTTCTTAAAATTTCGTGATAGTTACCGCTCGTCATTGATTGACGTCATTACAAAACTCGATATAACATATTTTTTTATCGCGTTTATCAACGGTTTTTATGGAATTATAATTTGAATTTAGCAAATATTGAATTACAAATATTACTCAATGAACAATAATTTCATATAAAGGTTTTAGAAGTACACAAGATTGACTCATTCCTGAGTTCTAACACATGTAAGCGCTGAGCCGATAAAATGTAACCCAAATTTTGCAATTTCGCTGCCCCTTATAAATCTATGTCACAGTTTAGGAATTTTGTTTCCCTTCTTGAACTGGAATAAAATATTTAGTGAGTTTTCAGCTTTTATGTAACTAAGAATAATATATACTAATAATGACTTCTGTGTTTCGAGTTATTTAAATAAAAATTGTTGGTACTTGTTGTTAAATAAAGACTGGTGTTTGACTGATAGCTAGGACTGATGATTCAAAGATTGCGTTTTGTAGAATTGCATTCCTTTCTATTTAATAATCCCGCGTCAGGTAGAAGGGACAGCATTTTATAAATGTTTAATTCACAAAAGATCTCCTACACCGTCTCGCTGCAATATTTATATCGGGTGTATTTCCCCGGTGCGATTCTTGTTTTTCAACTGAATAATGTTTTGAGTTAAGACATTTTCTCTATATTAAAAATTTTCGTCTTTAAGTGCAATCGAGCATCTTCGCCTATGCTACACAAGTTGAAAAAGATTTTTTAATTGAACATTGAAGTTATTTAAAGTTAAGATTGATGAATCAAAACTAAGCTATGTTTGGGATGCAGTACATTTGATTAAAATTCTATGTAAAAATAAACTATATAAAAAATATTTATATCATTATTAAGTATCATTAAATTTTATTAAAATATATTAATAAAGCAATCCGTCCTACTAAATAATACCGATTCTAATCAGTTACCGCCAATAATTTATTTATTTATTATCTTTTGAAAAATCACGTCCCTCAAATATTAGGAAATAAAATAGATAAATTTAGACATCTAACTTTGGATGAGGCAAAATGTTGTAGGTGATATTAGCTGTAAACACTTGATTGTAACTCATTTGAATAAATTGATAGTGCTAGTGCCGTGGTGCTGATCTCCTGTAATATCCTAATATTACAGAAGATCAGCGTCAAGTAGCGATTAAAGCTATTTTTCGTACAATGACTGAGAGGGCAGGAATCTAAAACGTTTACAGTTTCCCTCATATTAAAGTGATCGATTGTATTAATTACAATAACTATGTCGCAATATTCTATGATTATTTTGTAAATGACAGTTACAAGTGGAACGTTCTTGCAAGCGTTGCAATGACCTGTCATCGTGAAATGCTGTTACATCTGCTGAATGAGAGATCTCAATATATTGGACCTAGGAAGAAAAGTTATTTTTGTAAAAATATGTTTTTTTCATACCGTTATGCAAAAAAAAAGATTTACTAACACCTTACTGTATGTATAATATATAGATAACTAAAATACACTAAGTTTTAAATAATAAACAAAGCATTATGACTTCAGCTCTTACTATAACACTTACCCCATGATTTATTCACGTCTGAAGCTGAAGACCTTTTCATAATAAATATTATAACAAAAAAACAAAACTTAAGCGAATTAAGTTTGGTGGCAGCGAAGGATGCAAAGAAAACCAATTTACTTAATAAAATATATTGAAATAAAATTACAATTAATTAAAACTAAGGTAAGGTGCTTGTAAGTCAGCGATTGACCCAAGAATGATTATATTTTATCCTCGATTCCCATCGATGGTGAGAACGCAAGCCGTATGGTGTCGTCTTCAGGATACTCGAAGCGTGGTGTCAGCATTTAACCGTGTGAAACCAAGTTGGTTCTTACTATAACAATTGCCCTTGGCTATGCTTGCGTAACACCTCCCCCCGTAGAACAGCGACTATTGAAGACCTTCGTTGTAAATTGCGCTGGAAGTTCTGATTCATCCCTTTGAGTTTTTTGGATGGTGTGTTTCGTATGTTTAAGTCGGTATTTCCGGTATGCAAGGCCGCTAATTAGTACACATGCACCGAATAGTAACGTATATAAAGGTATTGTTGTATGGTAGACGCTTATATCGTTGGTCTTGCTTAAGTTTACTGGTGACTGTAGAATAACCTCTCTATTGGTAGCGTGAAGGTTAGTCAAATTGATGGAGTTTAATTTGAATATCAGATGTGCTGCTGAACTGAGTGTATTTTCATTAGGGACATCTATTATCTTCAAGGCTTGACCTTTTATTCGATCGTTGAGGTTCGAGATGATGAATTCTGTTGTTTGAATGAAACAATCATATGGAATTATAGCGAGATAACTTCCTTGCAACATCTTGTAGATATCTTGATCGCAGGACAAGCGTACTTTAGTAAGAGTTGGAAAGCAAATGGTGTAGTGGCGATCGTCGAGTTTCTCGTAGGCTGACGTAAGTAGGGATACGGTGACTGGTTTACATTCGGGGAGTTTTTGCTGCGTAGTAACGAGGGCTGTTACACAATCTGGCGATGAACGACTATGTATGTTGTGTATCTCTTCACATAGATACCCTTTAGTGAACTTCGGGCATTCAGCCTCTATGTACTTGAAATCTTTCAAATGGATTGCAAGGAATTGGTGTTGGGGAACAAGAATTTCATGATTTTTGTTAGGGATTATGGATATCTTATATAAATTATATATTTGGGATTTTATAATTGGGAATTTATATACTATAACTATTTCATTTCCTACATAATAAGAACCTAATTGTATTACGTCATAATACTCTCGGGCCTCTATATCTAGTACTTTATTACTACCATACATACTACGTAGCTTTCTAATTATATTTCTAATAGAACTTAAACTAATGACATCATGATGAGCCGTGGATGTCCTTGTAAATGCTAGCACATTCTGTAACTTAGTTATCTCTTGTGACAACTTGTCAACATTATCATCGACTATGAGAATAGTTTGTCCTAAATGAGCATATTGATTGGATTCATAGATACCTTTTTCCAAACTTAGACTAATGTTTTTTACTAGTTCCGCTAATTTGTTCTGATTATCTACGATTTTATCTATTATTTTAGAGTGCTGAGTTATCCAATCTTTGGTCAGGCTTACATGACTGTTAAATTCCGTAACTAATTTATTATCGTTTTCTTGTAGTGATCTTATTGCGTTATTAAACTGTAACGCATCTGTATAATCAAGATTACCGGTAATACTTTTTATTACGGACCCGAGACCATCAACGAGACCTCTTTTAGAGCGGCTAATTTCAAATGACTGCAATTGTTCTATAACGACTTGAAGCTTTTCTTTCAAATAGTTAGTATGGGGCTCAAACAAAGAAAAAGTTTTATTGTTAAGATTAGAGATTATATTGCTTAATTGGATATGAACTGTATTTACTTTGTCTTGCAATTCGTGGATATCGATATACTTCAAGAATGAGTGATAATGAGACACTATGCGACAAGGACCTAGTTTAAAAGGTAAAATGCCGGGACCATCATCTAGATTTTCAAGTTTTATTTCCTGCATTAGAACCGGATGCAGGAGCAGTTGGAGTAATAGGTGAGTCCTGCAACAATTAAACGCTTTTAAGAACTCTCTTTAATCTAGATTTAGCAATTGGCCCGCCTTTTTTTGCACGTATATATATGTATCGGGAGATCAGCTATAACTGTATCATGTGTGTAACGCGGCGCTATCTTTTGACGAACAGCAAAAGGGTTTCTAATAAATATTTGTTGATCGGCAGAAAATTGCTTTTCGGGCTCTCTAGACTTATAAGAGTATTTGTTAATTCATTTCTTGTTGTTTTAAGTATTCTTTTATGTTTTCCAATTCCTTTTTAACTAGTATTAAATTCATAGCTGAACTTTTAAAAGCTTTTTGTATTATGGGAATAACCGAGTACATTGCTAATGGGGGATTTATGAGTAACCCTGTTTTAATTTTGGGATGAACATATTCTTTGATAACATTAATGATATCTTCTTCGAGATTATTTTCTGACAATTGAACAGTGATACGTGTGTGTGTTTCAAAAGGTTTTGAAACTATTGGTCTTCCTTTAATATTGCTTACAATTGTTAAAACTAGCTGTTTTGTGAATTTATTTAGGGGTTCGTCAGAAATCGGGATTTCCAAAATAGGATTTTCATTGTCGGTATGAACTGTTAGGGTATTAGAATTATCTCTATCAGCTTCTGAAGCTGTAATAGTGCTAGTCATTTTCAGATGCGTAAATGCATGCTATTGAACTTAGTTCTTCGTTATGAATTACTAAACGGGATAAGGCATCAGCATTTGTATTATATTTACCTGGCTTATAAATGACTGAGAAATCGTATTTGGATAATTTTAATCGCCATTTGGTTTTACCCGAAGCATCTGCCTTTTTAGGGACCACCTAAATAGGAGAGCTCCACGCGGAATCCGAAGGTCTAATTATATTTTGTTCAAGCATTTTATTGATTTGACTTCTAACCTCTTGTTTATGGACATACGGGTACCTATAGCTTTTAACATGAACTGGGATCTCATCATTTGTTTTAATTTTATGCTTAATTTTGTTCGTAAATGTTAAGGGTTCTCCGTCAAGGTAAAATACATCCGAATAAGGTTTTTAAATTAGCTATTTCCTCTGGGTTTGTAATGATAAATCGTTAAATAAAAGTGGTCTCGTCTCGATGGTCAGCAAAATTATTAATAAGTGCACTACGAATACCGAACTAATTTTCAGGAATACCGTTGGAATTTATCAATCGAGCTGCAGAGCCTGTGATCTTATTTAATATACCATTAATAAGGGCCAAATTGGTTAACTCATAACCCGGTTCTGTTTTAAAATATGCAAGTACTAATTGATCACATAAATTTATAAATCTTGTTAGCACATGGGGGTTACCGTCAAAATCAGGCAAAACTCTAAGTGACTTGTATATCTCACCCATTTGATATTGAGACATTTTAATATTAGGTATAACAATTTTTTTTAACTGTCTAAATTCGTCTATAGTATCGAGCCTGCTAGATCTACCCTTACACAAACTACGGTTACTGTTTTCTCTCGGATGAAAAATTTTTAACACTAATCTAACACTCTAAAAATTATATATAATAGTATTTATATATTAAATTACTTGGACAATCTAATGGAATAATAAAATAAATTGAAAGGATAAGAATAACGTTAAAAATTAGGATAGGTAAGGACTTGAAAGATTCAGAGTACTTACATGAACATGATTTTCTTTGCCGAATCGATTTTCGGATTCACCTCTGCTGGCCTCCACGATGTATGTAGATTCGGATACTCGAAATCGGTTAGTCACGCGGGATCTCGCACCGATATTAGGGGAAATCTTGACGCGACGCGTACCGAATATATCTCGAATATCCTACCGACTGCGCCAATTAAGTTTGGTGGCAGCGAAGGATGCAAAGAAAACCAATTTACTTAATAAAATATATTGAAATAAAATTACAATTAATTAAAACTAAGGTAAGGTGCTTGTAAGTCAGCGATTGACCCAAGAATGAATATATTTTATCCTCGATTCCCATCGATGGTGAGAACGCAAGCCGTATGGTGTCGTCTTCAGGATACTCGAAGCGTGGTGTCAGCATTTACCCGTGTGAAACCAAGTTGGTTCTTACTATAACAATTGCCCTTGGCTATGCTTGCGTAACAAGCGCGATCACTTTGTTTATCATAATGTAACGTTTTGACTTTGGAAAAAAGAGAAAGGCTTTTAATGAGAAATATATTTTTAATAGATGTTTTTGCTTTAGTAATCATTTATGGAAATGTTTAATTTCTACCAAATAAAATATTTTCACTGTAAAAGTACTGGATTTGAAATTCATTTCGTTACCAATTTTTTTCGGTAGTAACAGGTTTTACCGATAAACTGAAAAAATACAAAATAATAAATAATACCTTTTAATAACTATAGTTTTAGACTATCATTAACAGCTATTCAGGTAAGACAGTATGAAATGAAACCATGTACAAAATAAATGCTCTTATTGAAGCGTAAATGCGTAGTTTAGCAAAAGGTGTCCTAATTAGTAACTTGGCAAGGTGGCAACTTGGACATCAAAATCAGATTTCACATTTTGGCTCAGGGCTGGAACCCTCCGTTGTTCATGTTAATTAATCTACAACAAGTTTCCAAGTAGTACTTTAAATAGGTTCGGGTTTTGTATAATAAATATACAATAAAGAAACATGAATATTTGTGGCTTTCCCGATAGCTCTATCAATTGAACCATTAATGGAACTATAGAAATACAGAGTAAGCAGTGCCCCTAATACGAGTGTTATAGTAAATTAAAAGGAATATGATATTCGAATCTGATCATTCATAAATCTTCGTAAACGTTTGATATTTCGAAATGTGTAATATGAGTAGTTGGCGTTACTCAATATTGTAAAGAAAAACGAAAGTATCGAAGTGTTAAAAAAAATAATAATGATGAGTGACAAGATTGTCAGTATAATTGCTGTAAAATAGAGGAAATGATGTAACTGATGAAAAAATAAAAGTTACTGATGAAACTGACGACCGAAACTGATACTAAATAATATAAAGTGAGAGCTCGGTACATTAGAAAATTTATTTTGCCTACATTTGATTTGGATGGGGTATTCAGAAGGCTAGACATGGTATATAAAGATTGGTTGTATTAGTTAAAATAGAAACAGAAAATGTTAGCTTAAAATACGTTTAGTATTAGTATTAGTATGTATGCGTACACTTATGTAAAGTAATGTTCTTAATTATATTTTAAATTATCAATAAAAGTTATATCATCAAAAGAAAACTATGGATGAACGTTATGATTATTAGTTTTGTTATTCTATTTATTACTATTATAATAGAAAAAGATAAAAAAAATTGTTAAAATTAGGCTTTATAATCTTATAAAAGACAAAGATTAATCTTATCATTAACATAAAAGTAAATCATTCTAGGTATATAGGTAGACATGTAGGTATACCTATACCTACATGTCTACCTATTTAGACGAAGACCTCTTCGTTTCACCGTAGTAAATAGTTTTAAAAAAATCCGCGTCCGCAGGGGGACACGCGTGGGTAGACCTCGTTTGTAACTCGTTTAAAATATAACTCACTCTCAATCTAAGAATAACATATGATGCCGTTGTTTACATCAAAAATTTTCAAGCAAAAAGCGGTTTTTATTTTTTTTCTCGGAAAAGGTATCTTTTTTGGAAATACTTTTGGTACTTAAATTTAGAGTAAAAAATAACATTTCTACTAAAAATATTTGCGAGGAGGGAATGTACATCAGAAAAAAGTTACCGTGGTTTTATCTACCTTAAATTTTCAAGCTAAAAGTGGTTTTTATTTTTTTTCTCGAAAACGGTAACTATTACGGAAAAATTTTTGATACCTAAATTTAGAGTAAAAAATAACCTTTATATTAAAAATACTTGTGATGTAAGAATGTTTACCAGAAAAAGTTATGAATTTTTTTCCAAAAATTTTCGTTTTTTTTACCCCCACCCCTAAATTATTGAAGTTAGGTTTTCGGTTTATGTACATTAGTTATAGGTATTCATCAAAGACATCCAATAATATAAACGCGATTGATCTTCTTTGTATAGGGAAAAAGTTATGGTCGAAAAACTGAAATCAGAAAAAGTGAGGCCCTAGAGCCCCCTGTGGCCGGATTTCTATGATTAACGAACTTGACCTTCATTTTTGGATGGTTGATTTTTGTGCAAAGTTTGAAAGCGATCTGAGCGAAACTGCGGCTGCTATCGTGCTGACAAAAGTCGAATCTGGACGCACGCACGCATATATATATATATATAAACATTTTGACCAATGGTCATTTCGGTCTCAGGGGGTTATAAGAAGACCTCCTGTGAAGAAATTTTCCAAAATTCGAAAGTCGGGTACAAATGAATGGGCAGACCGAATTCTTCGAGGTCTACCCAACAGAACATTCACTACTCTTTAAAACTTATCGCTTCCATTTTAATAACCACTTGAATCTATATATATTTTTAGATAAAATAGTTAGTTAAACTTTAATTAGTAGCCGTTTTCTTCGTTAAAATAAGAATTTAAAGAAAATGCATTATAATATAAACATAAAATTATTTATCTATTTTACCAAATATTAGAGACATTTAACACTGGACTCCGATTTTGGTTTATATGACCAAAATCGGAGGTATATATAAATATATCTCTCCTAAATTAAGTCTAAGTGTGACTCCGACCCAACTTTTTTGGGTAGACCTCGAAGAATTCGGTCTACCCATTCATTTGTCCCCTACTTTCGAATTTTGGAAAAATTTCTTCACAGGAGGTCTTCTTATGACCGCCTGAGTCCGAAATGACCATTGGTCAAAAAGTTTATATATATATATATATATATATATATGCGTGCGTGCGTCCAGATTCGACTTTTGTCAGCACGATAGCGGCGGCAGTTTCGCTCGGATCGCTTTCAAACTTTGCACAAAAATCAACCATCCAAAAATGAAGGTCAAGTTCGTTAACGTTAACGTTAAGAGAAATCCGGCCACAGGGGGCGCTAGGGCCTTACTTTTTCTGATTTCAGTTTTACGACCATAACTTTTTTCCTATACAAAGAAGATCAATCGCGATCATATTATATGATGTCTTTGATGAATACCTATAACTAATGTAAATAAACCGAAAACCTAACTTCAATAACTTAGGGGTGGGGGTAAAAAAACCGAAAAATATTGGAAAAAAAATCATAACTTTTTTCTGGTAAACATTCTTGCATCACAAGTATTTTTAATAGAAAGGTTATTTTTTACTCTAAATTTCGGTACCAAAAGTTTTTCCGTAAAAGGTACCGTTTCCGAGGAAAAAAATTAAAACCACTTTTAGCTTGTAAATTTTAGGTAGGTAAAACCACGGCAACTTTTTTCTGGTAAACATTCCCTCCTCGCAAATATTTTTAATAGAAAGGTTATTTTTTACTCTAAATTTAAGTATCAAAAGTATTTCCAAAAAAGATACCTTTTCCGAGAAAAAAAATTAAAACCGCTTTTTGCTTGAAAATTTTTGATGTAAACAACGGCATCATGTATTATTCTTAGGTAGTGAGTTATATTTTAAATGAGTTACACACGAGGTCTACCCACGCGTGTCCCCCTGCGGGCACGGATTTTTTTGATTTGTTTGCACCCCAAACGAGCTTGCGGGTCATTGATGATACTTGATCACCGCCGATCATAAAGTCATGCAATATTCGACGATGCACAAGTGCCTGCCTTGGAGACAAGAGTAAATGCCTCTTAACGCCAAAGTTCTATATTCTGTATTCATGTAAAGGTACTTGAGAACCGCAGAGTGGAATATGGTCTCGCATCTAGGTCGTACGGACGATTTTGGAAGCGATGACGTGACGATCATTGATCAACTGGCGGTCCTGGAGGTACGTTAGGAGCTGTCGGTTAATGATGTACTCCATTATTTTGAAGAGAAGAGAGGTGATAGGTCTGTAGTTAACTGGGCCCATGCTATCACCTTTTATAGTGATCGGATGGACAAGGGCACACTTCCATGAGATCGGGACTACAATTTTCAGGTAGGAGTGCCGATATTGACGTTTTAGCACTGGAGTCAAGTCAGAGGCATATTTATGTTCGTAGCACAAATAGAGAATGCCATCCGGCCTACTCGACTTATGAAAGTCCAAGGAAAATAGAGACCTTCGGAAAGTTTTTAACTGATTTTTTTGTGATATTTTCTCTGACACCGAGGGATGACAAGCGGTGTCTTTGCTTGTTGAAGTCAAGTGTTAGGCAAAAAATCGTGGTCAAGAGATCAGCTTACATTAGCTTTGACCGGAAAGTCATTCCCCGTATGCAATGGCAGTATGAACGGCTGGCAAAAGTTGCCCAGACTGGCCTTACGAGAACTTCTTTGACGAATGGTATTTTTACTCCTTAATGTTATAAGGGTACATTATTAACTGAATATCATATCGTTGTAAGAAGAATATTTTAGTAACAGGCAGCGGGTGTGGTCCATCTTGTTAAGGACGTGTCATGCTTCACTCTAAAATAAGTCATCTGCTGTAAAGTGTAAGAGGAATTTATTACTTGTTGTACAAACAACAACCCAGATATGTACAATAGCTTTAATATTAATAAATAATCATAATAGGTTACAATAGCTATTATATTTGTGTTAATATCACCTATCTTTGTGTTTTCTTTTCTTTTATAACATACATATTTATGCGGACAAGAAAGAGCTCAGAATATTCGACGGCATCGGCAA
Organism: Melinaea menophilus ssp. n. AW-2005; assembly: GCA_918358695.1. Lineage (NCBI taxonomy): Eukaryota > Metazoa > Arthropoda > Insecta > Lepidoptera > Nymphalidae > Melinaea > Melinaea menophilus. The sequence continues at coordinate 1,524,629 of OU911052.1, forward strand.
TTAATACTTATTTATAATTGTTTTGTAAAATTTCATTTGCCGGACGTATAACATTTAGTTAATTCATATCATTATCTTTTTAAATAACTTTCTTAAATAATATATCACATAAAATGTTGTGTGGTTTTCTTAAATGTTCAAACATATTTCTCAGTTCTTAAATTTAATGCAGCTAATACCAACGCTTTTATAAAAAAAAAATATATATAAACATTCTAATGACTTATTTTTTGTGAAAAAAATTCTTGCCAGTATCATTTACGGAATCAAAATACGAAATATTAAATGCCGTCGAGATGGCATTCTCATAAAAGAATTTTGTATAAGATCCTATTACGAGTAATATCATTTTTATATAACACTAGAAATGTTTCAATAAAAAGTGGAATATGTCTATAATATTTTAAAATGCTATTAATTAAAATATAAGAAATAAACTAAATTATAAAGAAAATTGTGTTATGTGTGTGTGTGTGTGCGTATGTGTTGCTATATTTATGTGAACGCAACTCGTATACAGGCTTGTTCGACAGGAGTGTGGTAATCTCCACTCTTTTTCTATTTCATAAGAAGGAGATGTGTCCGGCTTCTTGTTTCCTTCTCAAAGAAAATAAAGCTATAATGTATTTTTTGGTCTATTCCAATTATTTATTTTCAGTAACTATTTTTAATAATTACAATTTCAATTCTATATAAAACAGGAAACATGCATACAAAATTAATACCTATTACGTTTTTTACCACAGCAACTATAAGTAAACCATATAAACATTTTATTTTATTTTATTTTCATGGGAATAACAAACAGCATCATTCGTAAATATTACAAAATAACATAAAACCGACATGTCAGTAAAGTTTCCGCTGAAGATATCTTCACACAGATAGTGACAAAATGAACTAACAAAAGAAAAATATAAACAAAACAAATGAGAATAACAAATCCTAAAATAATTCTAACACACTTAAGCAGAAATATATATTTGTTTAAATTACTTAATACTTTTTATTATAATAATTACAAGATTTAGATGAAATTGTTTTTTAAATAATTTTTACTACATGAGGAAATGTGATTCCTGAAAGCAAGAACCTAAGCGAGGGTATTTAAATGAGATTAGAAGTAGAATCTCATTTAAAAAGTAAAAATTTCGTCTTGTTATTTTCTGCGTTTTTCCCATTTACTCATATGTTGTAATATCTTCAAAAATGTATGACGTATTTTCTTAATCATATTTTTATAATAAATCATTATATCGATACCAACTTAGTAAAATGTATTCTAATTGGTTTCACAAATGCGTTATAAAAATTTATGAAGAATTTAATGTTTTTAAAATCTGTCCAATAATAAAACCAGGCATTCGATAAGCATCTTTTGTAGCTTTATCGATAAGCAAATCAAAAACAATTTGACTGTCTAAAAGTACTCCGAGATATCCCATCTAGGTTACTCTTTTTATTTTTAAATTAGAAAACCAATAACCAAATAATGCTTTTTTCTTTCTTCTAAAGAATATTATCGTGTAATATTTGTCTACATTGAGGTATATTCTATCATCAATAAATATATTAAATGGAAGGGCCCGAGATGAGAGCCCTGCGGTACATCAGAAGTTTTATATTAATATAACTCGAATCCTTTAACTGCTATCGCTTGATAATACGATAATACGTAAGCAACCTAAGAATACAACCATGTATACCGATGTATTCCAGTTTTTGTTAAAAGATTATGAGAAATTTTATCGAATGCCTTTGAATAGTCTGTATAAATAACATATACACTATGATATCCATATCCATGGCATATTATATGAAAAAATTAACAAATATGACTTTCCGTTGAACGGTTATTAATTAAGCCATACTGGTTATTTATTAATTTATATAACAGATAACTTTTAAATTTCACGATATTTTTTAATATTGATTTTATCGATTGACAATATATATTTAAATATTGGCAAAATTAAAGATTTTTCCAGATACGTAGAATAGAACAGCTTTGTAATGATTTTTTAAAAGCAAAATCATAAGAAAACTAAGAATATTACTGCATCGTTTTAAAAATAGGATAACTTTCATCGGGACCAGAGCTCTCTGACGGATCCTACGAGTATTTTCGATAAATCACATTCTACTTGGTCATTCTGATAAGTTATCCCAACTGAAGAAATGACAAATTGACTTATACTATGAGAACATTGATCTCTACGCTGTAAATTTTGCTTAGGTTCAATCAGATTGGGAACAGATATTGAACATATTAGCTATGCCTAGCTCATTTGATTCTACGTAAGAGTGAAGGTACATACTTCCCGGAATATTAAAATACCCTTTTTTGGATCCTATATAAAACCAAAAGTATTTTGAGTGAAAAAAAATATTGTTTTTTACTCTATTTATATTTTATTAATAAATTTTTTTACTGAATCTCGTAACTCAGAGAATTATTCATAATCACAATTTCCACCGTAGCTCTTCCATATCCTATGAAACTTAAATTTGTTGTAAATTATTTTTACCAAGGTACGTGAAAACCAATTACGGTTAGTCAGTATTCTTTGTTTTATATGTAGTGAAAACAAACCTTTGTATTATCATATTTATTAATAAATAAAAAGTATCTACAGCCTGAGTAGTAACCTCGTAACCTTATTCCAGTCCAGTCTATTTTGGGTTTACCACAAATAATATCATAGTCAGCCTTGTGAAAACTTGATAATAATAAATAAATGGGTGTTGAGAATCTTCTGGCACAGAAAGTCGGGCCTCACTTGAAATTGAACAATTTAAATTAAAAAGTACTAAATCTGTTTAGTCTGTTATTATTTTTGAAAATATAATTAAATTGTTGAAAACCGGTGAAATTTGAAAGAGCGGACAACTGTTTTACAAGATTACATTCAGAATGATTGCAAACTATAACTACTATAATAACTACTAACTGACCATATATCATTTCTTACATTAAAATCACCTATTATTAAAACCCCCGTTTCATAATTTCATATAAATATGAAATAAAAATTCTACCGTCATAAAAATTCATTTTACGCCATAATTTAAGCCGAATTGAAATTGGTTCAATAAAAATGGCTCAATATTGAATGTGTCTAATGTAGAATTTTAAGGTTTTTTTTCAATGGATTTGTTAATATATTCAATGTAAGATAAATTGTGTTGGTTATTTAAATTGTCCATTCTTACTTATAGTAATAAATTGGCTATAAAATAAAGAAATAAAAACAAATTACTTGAAGGATGACCCAAAAACAATTTATTATAATAAAAAGTCAAGTTTTTATTGTTTGTTATTTATAACTTTATAGTTATTAACTAATCCATAAAATCCATAAAATTCCTTTAATAATAACAATATAAAATAATATAATTAGTATATAGAGGCAACGATCTCTTCCCGAATGTGTCAACTACACTTTTGTTGTTTCAACTACACTTTTCATTGCAATTTGTCACTTGTTACCCGGTAAAATATCAATAAATGATTTGCAAAAACTGTACGTATTTTTATCTCATACATTGTTGGTTGTTACTAATCTACCAACATGAATATTTTTAGAAATTACAGAATAAGATTTGTAATCATAAAGCATAAGCTCATAAATATTTTCATGGTTCGCTTGGCATTTATATATAATGATGATCAACGAAGTTTTCCCTACTTATGGTATCACTGTAATGAAATGTCGTAATGTCTAATTACTATTCGCTCTTAAGTTGGTAAGTTACTTTTTTTATAATAGCAAATAGAATATTCGCTGTTTCAAAAACAGTAATGAAAAATTTATTTATGTATCAATTATTATTTAACCTATATACGAGTATGTGTATGAACATTAAATTTTAAAGAATTTGTGTAAAAATTATTGTCTGTCTATAAATATTGTAACAGTATTTTGCTTATTTTGATCTTTAGATTTTTAGTGTTAAATTAATTCCTTAAGGTCGGTCATGACAAGGTTTGAAAGATTAATGAACTTTTGATTCCATATTTATTTAAAGAATCGGTGTATTAATTTTCTTCACATTATACCAATACTTATTTGTTGTAGTAAAGCTTCACGGCGGTTAAACCTTTCTTTCTCTGAAATACAAAGAGGTTGTAAGCAATATAAGTAAATCCTCTCGAAACTTAATTGCTGTATATACATTACTAATACTCGTTAAAGTTTTCTGATTGTGCTTGATGTATTACATCTAACAAGTTAAGATTGTTTACAGAGAGTAGTTTTCTTAATATTTTAAATTAAATTTTTCCTTTTATATAACATACAGTATTTAAAACAAGTTATATAACTATACTGAAACAGTAAAGATCATTAAAAACATTTGTAATAAAAAACTACTTGCATTTATTATTGCTTTATCTCTTATAAAAATACTTTTTGTCAGAGATACTCATAATAATTGGGGCCACGTAATATTTATTTGCTTTTCCCAATAACCGTAGAACATAACCCTTTTAAAAAGACATAAAGTTTGTGTATTGAAATTTTATACATCGAAGGGAACATACGGTACGAAAAGCAGTCAATCAAAATGGGTATTACTTAACGTAGTCCTCCATTATTGGGTCATAAATTTAAGAAACTGAAATGTGATAAAATAAAAAATCATGAAAATAATATAATTCAAATATTATCAAAACAGGGCGATACCCTCATAAAACTAGTTCTTATCAATCGGAGTAAATTCGCAGAAAGTAACTCTATTTTTAGTTTATTGAGTTTGTTAAAACATAAAAATTTCATGAATTTAAATTGAGGCCTTTTGCATTTGAAACCATTTCGCATCGTTTGATTTTCTAACATTTATTTAGGGAGCGACGTGAACCGAAATTTAAATTAAATTGTTGGTTTAATGAAGCAACCTGTATATTGAACGAATCCTGGCCTTATCGATTGAAATAATCACATTTTGCTTCAAAGTAAAAGTTAGATATGTTACTTTAAAGGTCATACGTGCAATACTTGTGAAAAGTCAGAATAGTTACACGGTTTCAAAAGGGCAGGTCCGTGAAGAAGGACCAGCATTTTACTCCGTGGTTACCGTTCATTTTATAACTAATTAATCATTTTTATATATTGACTATTTAGTCACTTTCATAATTGATAGGTGTGAACAAATTAGTAAATAACCAAAAGTAAACTAAAATCTCTAACTACGCCTCTACTAATTCTGTGATGATCTCACACCTATCTTTAAACATTTAAAATAATAACAATTTTATAATAATGTCTTATTTTGAACTAAAAATGTTAATGTACTATAGCCTATAGTATTTCCAGTTTAGAAAGTAGATGTGGTTATAGCAAATCAACATAAGCATAACTGTTCGCAGGTGGGTCATTGCTTTACTCTCTATCGTCAATATAATCCACAATTTTCGATTTTGTGTATGTACATTTAGGATAGTGTTAATATTATTTATTAATATTTTGAACATCCCTTTTCATATTATTTTTTCGGACATTTTTACATTATATTTTATGAGATATAATGGTTTGCGATCGTATGTGTAATAGGGTCTTTAAAGCCGCCTTAAAGGGAATCCCGAGGACAAATATTGTATTAACTTAAACAACTATCTTGTTTGATAGTAAAATAAAATTTTCATTTTATAAATTGCTTCTAAGTAGTCTTCAAAGACATTATATTATGGAATATTTTGTAAATAATATTTATGTATATATTTATTTAGCTTCACGCTATATCCCTTGCGGGCCAAAGACGTCGGAGCGCCAAACACTACGGTCCCTGCATACCTCTTTCGCCTCGGCCACAGACATCAACCTGTTCACACATGCCCTCGGGGGGATCCTTATGCATTTATGTATAGTATATTGTAATAAAAATTTTATTAAAAAGTCATAAATCATGATCATCCGATAAAGCTCATATTTAACTATTAAATATCTTCTCTTCTATATTACTTACGATTTACAACATTTATTCATATTTATTTATTTAACATTGTTGTACACAGATAATGTATAAAGCAAAGTAATTTAAAAATTCTTGTACAAAGGCATTGTACATATTAAAATAAATCTCTTCCAGTTAACCTCTAAAAAGATTATGAGATGCAGTAATATAGAAAATTAAATAAACTATATAAAATTAATTATCACAAATAAAGATACTCGTAAAATTGTAACTAAAATGTATATTATGTGTTGTAATATATATATATATATATATATATATATATATAATATTAACAGTAAATCTGATAATAAATAAATGTGTATAAATTAATAAGCTTTGATTATTTTTACATCTGTATGAATAGGTAGGTATATACTATATTATATATTGTATTATTGATGAGTACCTTGCACCACCGTATCAATAAGAAATAACTATTCAACAATAAAGCTGCCTATTACACAATATATGTTTTGTGTAATTACAATTATATAATGTGGGATTCAATGAAAGTATTATGATGACGGGGATAAATAAAGCATACTTAAAGTTTTTAAAGAATACTTGAAATTTAACTTTTTAAATAAATTTAAATGATTGAACTGAATTTAATAATAATGATTGAACTGAATTTAATAATAATGATTGAATTGAATTTAACTCTAGCAAACCGGCCCTTTGCTTTATCAAATACGCTAGTATTCTTTATTTCATCTTATCTTTATCGAGATGGGGACGAGATCTGTTATACGCTTATGTTTTATAAGATTTAGAGAACTAGTACACTTTAAATAAAACTATTAACACTTTTAATTTTAATCACGAATTAATTTATGGGAAGATGAAATATGTTATACGACGTAATGTTATCAATATATGAGACTTGGATCCTTTAAATAGTTTAATTTTTATATAAGGGTTCTTTCGAATACCCTAACTAATTAATTTAAATTTACAGATAGTAATAATATTGAAAAAATTGCCACAACCAAAACTAATGTTCCACATTGTCTATAAGCATTTTAAGTAATTTTTAGATTTATTAAATTTTTAGGAAATATGGAACGAAAAAAAAAACTTACTTTGAAGGGCAATATACAAGTGAAAATTCAATCAATGCACGGCTTAACAAGCCAAATGTTTGCTAATCAGCGACAAAAAGTTACTCAACCGCAACGTGTTTCAAATAAACCGCAGCTGATTGTAAAATTAGGACTAAATTAATCCTATTCTATTTGTTAATTATATAAAAGGGTATTTAAGTAATTTAACTTGTAAACCACATATGTTATAAACAACGTGCGATATTTAATAACTTCATCATTGTAAATATATGAACTATTTCCATTTCTACATTATTCAGTTATTTCATTTTTTACAAGATCATAGGAAATTTTGCTGTCTGAAAAGTATATATGTGTGTAGTAAGAGCGAATTCAAAAACGTTCTGTGTTTTATTCAAATAAGTGAGTTACATTATGGTAATAAGCCAATTGATCGCGCTGATGTTTCATTTGGTTTATATTTCTTTGTGAAGGATTGTAAAATTGGAACATGAATAAAATATAAGGTCCTGACAGAAATTGAGTGAAAAGTTTGTATGAAATACAGTTTATTTATATCGATTTAGAGTTTATTATGAACGCAGGTTTAAAAGGCAACCGAGATTCATTATATGAGAGATATTGTGTAAAAAATTACAAAAAAAACACTATAAAGTATGACGTAGTCTTTTTCGATAATGGATAGAATAAGATGTCATTGTATACTCTATATTAAAGATTATTATAGAGAAGTATATGCTAAATAAAATGCTGTAATTCATTTTTAGCGAAACATTAGGGGTCCTGTGGATACAATAGGGCCAGTAACCATATGATTTTCAGGGGGTAACTTGATATCGTCTTTGCCAGCGAGACCCCTTAACTGACAAAACCTGCGCATGATTAAAAAACGAGTATCCATAATGAATTCTAATACTGGGATAAAGATGTATGTAAATAGAAAACAAACTACGAGTATATGTGTACGCTCCATTTATATATAACTTAATATAAACAAATCTTTCTTTTTTTACTCTCCTTATTCATTAAAATAAATTCCATTTGAGTGAAATTCATTGTATATTCAAATATTTATTTATTTATTTATTTTACAATCTAAAGTTTGTATCTAGAAAGGTTTTAGTGCTTTAAAATTTTTAAATATATTTATTTAAAATGCGTGTCAGTGGATAGTAAGTATTTATTTCATGAAGATATTTCAGAATAGAAACTTCTGACCGTTTCCCAAAAAAAAAATCCTCTCGTAATCAACATGTTATCATACCTATAATTAAAATATATTTTTGAAGAAAGCTCCACTTGTATAACTTTTACCTACAACTTACCACGGAACATGCTGAAGTTGTAATTTATGCAAGTTTTTACGAGTAAACATCCTCGTTAATGAATTTGTTCGGTTTCATGACTAATAAAACTTTTCTCATTTGTGATAATACTCGTATATTACATTACTCGTATGTTGACATCGGTGTGAGTGATTCGTGCTTTAGCTTCGTATCGTTAATGAGCATATTTAATATTTTAAATAAATATAGGATTACTATCTGTCACAGTGACAGTTTGTAAATCATTGTGGTACATAAATAAATAACATTCAATTTCTCAGTTATATTAATTATGCTAGATACCAGTGTAAAAAATAATATTAAACTCCCAAGCCCGTTAAGTAACTATAAAATGTATAACCACCCTCTCAAATAAATACAGTTATGTTGTAACATAATTAACCAACAATTACATACACTTACTTTATTATCTAAAAGTTAATAATAATTATTGAAAAATTTAAATTAATAAATCATCTTTATACTTCTAATTTCTCAATGAATAACTGCAGTGAAACATCTTATCAACAGTACAGCTTACAATATATAACACTATGTTGATTAATGATATAAACTAAAACAGCATGCTTTGATAACATTATGTATGGACTAGAATATGATTTACTTGTATGTTAATAATAAGTGAAGTCTTTGTCTTTTATACAAATTATAAAGCTTAATTTTAACATACCTTTTATCCTTTTGTATTTTAGTAATAAATTGAATAATAAAAGCAATAGTTATAATGTTCATCCATATTTGTTTTATAATAATATTTAATTTATATTGTCAATGTTAGAAATTAAAATATAATTAAGAACATAACATGACATAAATGTTGGGTACCTTGATATGTATATTTTAAAAAATTTATATTAAAACTAACATGGGCTTACATTAATGTTTCTATTTTAACTAATACCGCTAGCAAGCTAGTAGCCAAATGTAAATAATTTTTCTGACTTAATGTTACTTTTTAAGTGGCGTTGCCACGTTGCCAAGTTACTAATTAGAAAACATTTAGCTAAACTACGCAATTACGCTTCAACAACACTATTTATCTTGTAAATGTTCATTTCATAGTGTTTCATCTGAATAGGTATTAATTATCAGATAAAACTATAATTATCATTTTGATAGAAAAAAAGTAAATTGAAACATTATTTATTACATAAACATAGTGACATAAGAATTTCAATTCCAGTACTTTTTAATTCATTTTTATTAAATTAAAATAAGAGAAGACATTTTATTTAGTAAAAGTTTTAACTTTAATTAAATTTAATTAATAATCTTTAGATTTCCATCAATTATTGTTAAAGCAAATACATCTTCTATAATATATATATATATATATATATGTATATATATATATATATATGTATATATGTTTATACATTATAAGCACATGAAAAGCCTGTCTATTTTATTAATAGTCAAGACGTTACGTTATGATGAACAAATTGATCTTGCTTAACTTTTTTGTGTATAATATTTCTTATAAAAAAGTCTTTAGCTTCAAAAATGAATGACGCATGAGGTAAGTAAATGTTGTGACAAGACCTGAAGTTGTGAAGATGGTCACAATGCTTTGTTTATAATTTAAAAATATTTAATTGTATTAAGATTATCGAAATATTAAACGATGCAATTATTTTTTACTCAGGTGTTATTAAATTCTTGTTTTTGTGTAATAACGTCTATTCCTAGGCTAATTTACAAGGCTATATATAAATTATCATTTTCAACTTAAAACTTTATAATTTAATTATATCTATATGGTGTATATCGTATCTTAATTTCAATGACAGAGATAGTATGACATGATGAGGACCGGTATTATTTGGTACATTAAAATGGAGTATTTTACTTATTATTATTTTTAATACTTAATATAACAAAAAAGATAACAAGAATAGAAAATAAAACACAAAAAGAAAAAAAAATCCTTTTTTTTCTTTCTTTTTATACTTTTACCTAGAATTTTTATAAAACGCATTATTTATCCTAAACAAAGCTTAGTTTTGTTTCATCAATGTAAGTGTAAAATAATTTCAATGTTCAATTAAAAACATTTTCCAACTTATGTAGCGCAGTTGAATACACTGCCTTGCGCCTTATAATCACAATTTGTAATCTTATTGTCTTCATTCAAAATATTTTTTTCATTTAAAATACCAAGAATCTTACCGGGGGGAATATGCCCTATATAAATATTAGAGCAAGACTTTGTAGGAAATGTTTACTAGTACATCTTTTTGCCAAACGAGTAGCCACATTCTTTGAATTAAAAATTTACAAAATGGGCTACCTCTTCTATCTGACACGGGTTATTAAATAGAGAGAAATGCATTTTTTTTAATGCAACCCTTGTATCATCACTCAAGTCACTAACCATTACACCAGCAACAAGTACTTACAATTTTGGTGGATGTGTTTCGAAAAAATACAGGGCGCGGTACCAAGTCTTCGTCAACGTAAAGCTGCAGAATTTCAGATCCCACGACGAGCCGCGGAATCTATTATTCTTATTTAGTTTTTTGATTGTTAATTATTTTATATTTTAATTTCTGACTTCTGTCTCAATCCGAGTTACCTCTCATAAGAACCTTTATTCATTATTTAAATTAAGATACTAGTTTGTTTTAAGCTATATGAAAAAAAAACACACTAAATATTTTATCCCAGATCAAGTAAGGAAGCGATATTCCTAAACTGTGACATAGATTTATAAGGAGTGGCTTATGTTTTATCGGATCAGCGCTCACATGTGTTAGCACTCAAGGATGACCTAAACTTGAGTAGGTATTTATAAAATCTCTATTATGAAATAGGGTTCAATTAATTCAATATTTACTTAATTTAAATTATAATTCCATAAGAATCGTTGATGCTTGCCTCAACCAATACCAGGTATATACATCGAAACATATTCTTTGTTTTATACAAAAGAGACAACTTTTAAATCATTATCCTACAAAATGTTATATAAAAACATTAATTTATAAGGATGTACACTATAAGTAGGTTAGTTTTATATTATTATAAATCTATACGTATAATTAAAATTGAAAGCCTGTTTGTTATTCCAAATTAATAGCTTTTCATTTAATATGAAGGTATATACGTAACTTACATTTAAAAAAATATATATATATTTTTTTTTCCTCTGTCCGTCTGTTTGTTTCGGCTAATCTCTGTAACGGCTAAACCGGGACGTTAATGCATTTTATCGGTGGATAGCTGACGTTATAAGAAATAATTTAGGCTACTTTTATTAAAAATAACATATTCTGCGCAAACAAAGTCGTGGCCATAGCTAGTACATATTAAATTTACACACAAGTAAAATTAGAAAAGTAAAATTATAAAATTATAATAAAAGCATTTCTTAAAAATTTCTATTGTTATTGTTATTCTAGAAATAGTAATAAGAAATATATTTTTTAATATTAATAATAATATAACTGTTGACTAAAAGTTTAAGGCAACGACTTTTTTATTATAGTTTTTGATATTTTTCTCTTAACAATATACTAAAAGTTACCTCCTTTTAACTTACGGAAAACATAAATTATAAGTTATTGTACGTTTTACTTGAAAACTTTGTCGGTTATCGATATGAACTTTTCCTACGTTGTATATAACAATCACTTCTGAAGTCAGGTTATAGAAAACGCAGCTGCAATATACACAATATTTTTACTAGTAGCAATATGTATTTATGTACTTCTTATAATTCTTGTCTGGTCTGTTATGAAACGTCTAATAGCCAAAATTAAAGATAAAGTTTCTTGTTTTAATAGAAATCCGTCCGAATATAAATGCACATCTCCCCAGACTAGGTCCAGGGAGTAGAAATGATAAGAAACTCTATGGACACTCTGTTAACTTAATGCTAATTTACAATTAGTTATAGTTTTAAGACTTGTGTCACTGTCAATAATCAATCTAGGTTCACAATCTAAGATTACTTTCCTGTACAAACCCAATTCCCATGTTGGTTATTTGCATTAATATCAAAAATATATGTTAAGTTATAATAGCTAGTATATAATATATGTTATTTTCGCAAAGACCTGACCAAATATTTAGAAAATGTTAATACTAAGGAACGTTCTAACGCTGACAATATTATAACAAGGGGAAACTTTATACTACTTTTGTGCTAAAATTCTATTTTCTTACCTATCATTTTTGTATATTTAAAATGGTTACTCATGTGTAAACTTGTGATATACCGCATTTATGTATATGTTTAAAATAAAAAAAGAATAATAATGTTTCATAACAATTTCTTGCTAATGTTTTACCAGCTGCAACTAGTATGATAAATAAAGTAAGGATATATCATATTCTCATATAAAATTATGACCAAATAGGTGCCAATTTTGTGAATAAAAGAACACAAGTAAGTCTATATAAAAGCTACTTTTATACATTATTATATAAAATGTTGAAAATTTAAAATATATATTATTCCTATAAAAAACCAAACTATAAATAAAAGATAATAAGCACCTAATCCATATGTGGCAGTGAGTATTAAAACTTGTTAGCAACGGAGATCATTTTATCCTAAAATTGTTAGACTCGAAACAACAATCTTTAGATTACAAATAAAATGTTGTTAAAACATCATCTGTAGGATTCGATCCCACAACTTTATTTTCACGTATGTAAATGGTCACGTAAATAAACATAACTGTCGATATTCGAGCACGGAAAACCCTCACTATAAACACCAAAAGCCTCTTCATTCACCAAAAAGTGACAGTGTGGGCTGCCATATCCGCAAAGGGCATAATCGGTCCATACTTCTTTGAAAATAATCAAGGAAATAACGTAACTGTGAACTCAGTGGAATACGTGAAAATGTTGCGAGAGTTTTTGACACCACAGTTGCATGAATTTGAAGGATACAATAGCCGGACTTGGATGCAACAAGATGGAGCAACATGCCATACATCAAACGTGACTTTACCGGTGGTCAAATAAATGTTTCCTAACAAATTGATTTCTCGCAGAGGTGATATCCCATGGCCTCCCAGAAGCCCGGACCTTACACCTTGCGATTTTTTCTTGTATCTGTTGTATATATCTGAAGAGACGAGTATACCCTAATAAACTGACGATCATATCCCAAATAAAAGAAAACATCCACGAGGAGATAGCCGCGATTCCTCGCAGCATGTGTCAACGAGTTTTCCAAAGTTTACGTAGTCGATTGCAGGAGTGCCAACGACGAGACGAAGCACATCTCGACGATGTCATTTTTAAAAAATAAATTTTAATAAATGATAATTACGTTAAATAAATCATAAACAAACTAACATTTGTACTTTTATTTCTAGACATGTTTCAAAACTGCAAAAATTTTTGGCCCAGCCTGTATAATCACACACACACATACACATAAAGTAAATGTGATGAGTAAATAAGCGTTATCGATTGGAAATTCACTATTCTGGTACTAAATTACTAGTATTAAGGCTTAGTATATTGTTATGGCACTTAGCTGTTAATGCTTAGTGCCAGTGAATACAGCTGCTAATTATCGATATCACCAAATGTGCGTTATCAAATCAAACAACCATATGTTAATATAATCTTCTAATAATTATAATACTAAACTATTTTACAAAATAACATTTTAAATAGAATATTTTCATATCTAATGTTGTCTTTTCTGAACCTTTTCTTGTTCTCCTTCTTTGTCGTGAGTTTTAAATCAGGACAAAGCATTTAAGACAAATTTTTCCTAATAACAGCTCTTATCTAGAGGCGTTGTGTAAAATTTTCTTATGCCTTATTTTTTATTGATTTTTAAAGCTACAAATTTTATAAGTAATTTAAGAAATAAAATGTTTTATATTCAATAAAGACCTTGATATTTTTAAGTCGAATGTTCATAAAAATTGTCACAGCTGTAGTTTTGAATCTTACACTGAGATCATGTAACATACAACGCTATTTACGTACAAGAAGAATTTATATTGTCAAGATCTAAACGCGTTTGTGCAATGGTTCGTGAAATTTCACATAAACTTTTATTGGTGTTTCGCTAAACCAAGCGAAGCTCACAACATCGTAAACTCGTATATTCTAATGTTAACCTTAGAAGGAATATATGGTAAACAGTAGTAGTTGGATGTTTCAATAATAAGATTAGAAGTAACCAAGACTACTTGGTACTCCTAAATTACAAATTATAACTACTAAGGTATAATGTGTTATACTTAATAATATTTAAGGTAATAAAAATAATACTTAATATTATTTACTATTATTAAATATAAAATAAACAAAAAAGTTTTTCCCTCAAAACATAAAATAACTTAAACTTAGATTATTTCTGAATAATTGCAATTCCTGAGACTGCCTTAACATTTTTTTAACTGAAAATAATATTAAAAAGTACACTTAATAATAACAAATTTTACTTTAAATTTTACTTTTCAAAATGATAAAGAAAAAAAATTGATACAACTAGATACTCGTAGACAATATAACCTCTTATACTGTTACAGAATGTAGTTTTACAGTTTTTACAATTTGCAAATATTAAATATATTTACCAAATTTTGGTATTTGAATTTAGGTAATGTCTAATACAGACCAAATTCTTAAATTATTATCTGTTTGACAGCTTTCGAATGAATATAATTATAACAATATATAAATATAGTATTTCTTATATACAGTATTTCTATCTTTCTAGTATGTATTATTATATATAGTATTTCTCTATCTACCTCTGATTTACTCTTTTGTAACTTCATATTTGAATGTACTTGGATATTAATACTTAATATTATTTATTTGTTGTTCAATATATTAATGTAACAATGTATAAATATTTTCTCTCTTTATTTAAAATTCTAAGGACCACAGTTTTAAATCCCATAATTTTATTTTATAACATTAATAACGTAATTTAAGACAATTTTGTCTTTTGAAATTACTTATCATCGACATACAGAAGTAAGTATACATTAATTCCATTCACCACACATATATTGTTTATACACTTGTCTAAATGACTATTAGTACCGTCCAATTGCTGTAATACTGAATTAAATTTTAAAGTCTAGCATCTTGGGGTTTGTTTCTACCCACATAATGATTTTTTGAGTTAAAACACAAGCCGTTCAGCCATATTCAAACCATCTGGTTGAAATAAAAATAAATCTGCAAATAAATAATTTCCTTATCTGACTTTATCATTTGATTTGAGTTAATTTGAAATAACTAGTTTTGATTTTCCCACATGATATACTTTATGATATTCTAGATAAATTTCGATATATTTAATTACTCTTTGATTAAGTTTCTGATATTGAACAGATTTTGTAAAATAATTTTAACTGAAAGAAATTATAATATTGTTACGACGTTCGGCTAAAAATCTTTCATATTCCAAACATTAAGAATATAAAATACTATTTCTTAACTTTTTCAATATATTATTTTATGGAAAATTGGTACGCGTTTTAATACTATAATATATGCCAGGTATGTTACTTTACAAGACTAATGGACTGCAGGCAGAGAGATAGATAGTATGGGTCACAACGAAGAGAACCTAATTAAATAAAAGCTATATAGTATCATTGTGAGATTCAGTTTACCAAGAAAGATGGTGGTTATATCGAAAATATATAATAGATTTTCCATATATTATTTTATTATATTAAAGTGTACAAGTTGTTTAAGTATGTAGTTAAAGTTTAAGACCAATTATTCAGAAATAAAATTAATAATTGTAAAGATGAAATTATATATACTCCTAGGTTGAGAATTTTGCAGTAATTAATACAAAAAATATTATTAGTAAATTATATTTTTTTCCTGTTTATTATTTTTCGGTAATCAGTTAATTAACTTAAAATTAAGCTTAACAATTTCAATCTTTTTACAAGGACTGATTAATAATCATAATTTAAGTTACATGACGCAAACTAAGTAATCCGGTTATGGTGCACTAATGTCAATCAAGAATTGGAAATATAATTTAATACAAATGTTGCAGGTACAAAAAGTACATAAACCTTATGCGTAGAACCATAAATATAGCATTATAAGAAAACATTTTATAACCAAAAGTAGAACAAAATTATTACTTGCTGTAATAACGTCAACGTTAAATTAGTCCCGTGAGCACTCGCTGCTATAATATTTTCTTATTGAAGTAATCGCGAACACAAAATAGCCGCGCTTACTGTTTGCTTACTTTGACAGAGACAAACGGTTATAATAAGCAGTTTGTGGTCGTGGGTACAGATGTTTACTGGCATATTTTCAAGTTCTCCATCTAAAAATTATGTTATTCGGATAGATGAGAAAGAAAGAAAAATACAAGTAAACAAAGATTTTTTGATTGAGTGTGAATAGCGTTACAAAGAATTTCAAAATAAAAACTATTTTTTATTTTGTTTATATTGCACAATATATTTTTTATCGTCTAAACATTCTAGTTTTATTAAAAACCGGCCAATGTCGTATGGGGCCACTCGTAATGCAGTATTCCATATTTGCCCATAATTGAAAGATAGATAAACATACAATTTACTAAAATTTTGTTGTTTTTGTTTAAACACACAAAATTATATATTTTAAATTAATCCATTAATATTTGTAATCCTACATAGTTGTGGGAATTTTCCTTTTTAAATTCCTTATAAGTACTACTATCATTAACTTTTTAACAAATCAAAAATTATTAATTGAAACACTTCACTAATATTTCCCAAAACAATTCCTTATTCTACTACATTGTCTTTCTGGCTAATAAGTATGTTCATGTCCAATTATAGCTTTCTGCTACTAAGAGTCTTTGAGTTATCTATAAGTGAACTATGAAACCCTAAAAATGTTCCTTAGTGTTAATTTTGGAAACTCCTAGTTCTGTTGATATTATTTATATGTACCTAATATATATTATATCAGAAAACGGAGTACTTTACTTAAGGAAACAAATTTATTAAATAATAATGATAAAAATTATAAATAATAATGCTAAACAAAAAACCTATTAAAGTTTTTTAGAAACTTTTACTCATAAACAATTTATATGATAAAATTTTCACTAAGTCTCACAGATAATCAAATCTTAAAATGATATGAGATTACTATATAATCAACTCCATGGCTAGCTATAGCTATGGCTATGATATGGCTGATCAATACAAACTATGAACATTTTGTAACAAAATATGGATAAAAATATTCATAATAGGGACGTACGTATCTCAAACTAAATTTAATATTTCCAGGATATTAATTTTTTTTTCTTCTTAACATGTACAATTTTTATGGTTCAAAAAAAATAAAAAGAGTTATAAAATCAGTAACATTACAACATTATTTTAATTATTTCAAAATACAGTATAGCTGAAAACTTTTACAATTATACTAAAAGTCAATTTTTGTGATAATCCAGAAAAGTAGTAAAGATGTAAAAAATGTGTCAAACTTAAAACATATACAGGAGTAGTTTACACAAATTAGATATTTTTATATGAGTCATTGACCGTTTATATTCGGTGTTTTAAGATTTATATGATCTTGCTGATTTGAAAACTTAAAAAAAATATCAAAATAAAATATCGAAGTTGTACAACATCGATATTTGTAAGTTTTTATACATTTTATGAAACCTACCATTAAATTGAAACTAAAAAATGAGTTTTAATTTCTTTCTTTCTTTCTAGTTCTTATAAAAGTTAAAACAAAAATCCAACACGTTACTTTTATCACTTTTAAACATATTTTTCATTTTATATTTAGTTTGTAAGAATATTTTGACTTTAAGAATTTAAGCACGTACGCTTGAGAATTGAATATTCACTTTCTATATATTTTTATATACCGTACGATGAAATGAAAACGATATAGGAATAACAAGACAATAATAATACATTTTATATGAATCCAAAATTATTATTATAAATAGCCAATTTTACAGACGTACAAAACTGTAGTAATATTTTTTATTTATCCTAGTACAATTTAAAACCAAATTATACACATATTTATCCGTCGATCGCACTTTATATTTTATCTATCTTAAAATTTTAGAAACTTTATTAAAAATCCAGCTAGATCAAAATGTAGATTCTTTTTAATGCTCTCACTGATCACATAAAACAACAGAAAATGAGGTCATTCCCTAGATAAATACTGATAGTGAAGTATAAATGCGTAGTTTAGTGAAACGTGCCCTAATTAGTAAGTTGGCAACGTGGCCATCAACTTCGATTTCAAATTTTGGCTCGTGACTTGACGAAGCATACCTTAGCAGAACTTTATAATTTTACAACGTACATTCTATTTATGTTTGAAACGTAATTGTTTTTTTTTAATTATTCAATATCAAATCCCCAATTTGCTAAACTAATATTGAATGATAACAAAGTAAGTTGAATTAAATTACACACATTAAACTTTAAATGTATGTTGAAAATATTCTAGTTATTTTATTACATTTTTCAAATCTTTACTACTCAGTCAAACATTGTCTAACTATCTAATAAAATAATTGCTAAACGATTAAAGCAAAAGTTTTTTGTAATTTTTAATTTCATGACGAAATTTTAATGGACTAATCATCATGTTCATTCAACTTTTTTATCACATATTTCGGTATGAATACTTACAATTTTGTTTTATTTTGGTTTTATTATTTTTTTAACTTGAAATACACATTTTTGTAATGTACACGTTCTAAAAATATATATCGGAAATTATTTTTTTTACTGTACTGACAATAAGTATTTTAGCATACCTCCTTATCAAAGTAATTACACGTAACTGTAACCAACTATAGAACAAGTACAACGATTTTTAGTATCTATAAGAACATGAATAGCATTTTGAAAATTATTATATTGTTTTACTGAATATGTATATTATAATAGTGTCACTATAGTAAATAGTATCATATGTATACAAAAAAGTACAAGTACTAACTTCTACATATTATTTATTATCCATATATTTTGGTTTAATATATTTTTCGTAAGGAAAACCTTTACTGTTCACATCTAATTTAAGCAATAGTAAATGTATGTTACCGATACGTTTATTCATCATGTTTCTAAATAACTTGAAAGTAAATACTAATGTTAATGTTTTAATAATTATTTCATTTAAAGTACATACCTAGCTACATTAGGTTTACAGCTGCCAACATGTACACTTAAACAAAATAACAAACGTAGTTTCTACTAAAGTTTTAGAAGAAAATAAAGAGAATTAAAGATTCGGGACACATGAAGTACAAGCGAGTAAAATATATAGTGATAAATAAATTGTTCTCGCTTGCACTTCATTTCCTTCAGTATTTCTTTGAGAAAAATGGAATCTCTAAGCGTGAATAAAGTATGAGGTCGTGACTGGAGATAAAGTCACTAAGATTATACCATTTGGAGATCTCTTGAAAGAAACTCAAAACGAATTTATTATTTAATCATTTCAAATCAGAAAAGAGTAGGCGCAGACGTATATATTTTTTACAAAATTTTATATATCATACATAAACTTCGTATTTATCAATACTATACTGGTGTTAAAAAAAATCCATGGTAAAATGGCATTCCGTTACAAAAAGATACTGAAAGCAGAATAAAAATAATTATATGTAATATTAATAAAAAGAAAGAATCATTTTAAAATATTCAAGTACTTATTTTAACAAAATGATTTAAAATTCACACATATTTGGAAAATAAAAAGTTATGTTTGAAATGATCTTATTAGAAAAACAAAAAACATAAATAGTAGATAATAAAATCAGTTTACTGAGTAATAATATATCAGATCAATTATACATTTTAAAGAAATTATTTTATATTAACTGAGTTCGTTACAAGCTACATTTTTATAAAAAAATAAACATTATATTAATTCTTGTTAGTAGATCTGCAGAATATATAAACCTTATTATGTGGTAAATGATTATCGACTAAGTTTACAAGCGTGATACTAAAAGCTAAAGTGATGTAAAATTAAACGATTCGATTTTAGTCGTTATAATGTAACAGGGTCAGACAGCTGACAGAAATCAGCCGCTCTCCCATCCCTCTGGAATATTTATCGTGACGCATTCAATAGGGGTGATTGGCTCTTATCTATTTGGGATAGTAATATTAAACGTAACATTGATTTTGATATTTCAGTACTTTTTAATATGTACTTTTAACTTTTCAAAGATAGTAGATAGAGCATAGCACTTTCGTATCGTTAAATAATTTAAAAACAGTTTATATTTACCTTATTATGATGTCTATAATCGACAAATACAGAAGACTCAATACAATACATTAAGCTAAGTTTCACTGAAACAGTACTCGTAAGTATATCATAGTTTTGACATAGAATTTAATTACATATTATAACAGCCTTTCTTCTCATTTCTCAAATATTCTGTTAATGTATAGACACAAATTTGATTTATTAAAAGTTGAAATTGATTTTGTTTTTATAGCTATTTATTTATTAAAAAGAATTAAGCTTATTTATATTATATAAATGGAGAAATAAGAAATTTTCAGATAAGATAGATGTTATTAAGTAAATTATAAATAATTCTGAATTCTATTTTAAAAACTTTGGTCTTCTTTTGAGGCACTGCATCTGAAAATGTATTGCTTTGTATATTATTGGACAATTCAGTTTGAATAGATCCAGTTGAATTAGTATTAATTTAATTAAATTGAATAAAATGTAAAGTGATTTTTATCATAATTTTACTCAAAATGTGTTCTGAGATTTTCAGGAGTACATTTAAATAAATCTGTTTCGGATTTAACTCGCGTAGTTTGGTTACATTTATTTATTTAAACTCCACATTTCAAATGCTTTGCAGCTATCGTGTTCACGGAAATCCAAAATTACACTTGAAAGTACATATCTCTTGTACCACGAGGCTAAAGCTGTGTTACATATATTATTGTATTGCTAATGTTTTTTAATGGAATAGGAACTTATGCGAAAAAAGATAACTTACTAATCTACAAGTAAATATTGATTAGTCTTAGCACGTTTTGATAATTAGACATTAGAATGTGTAGAAGTCATTACTTACCAATAAAAAAAGCAGTTTAAAGAGCGAAAGTGTATAGTATTACACTTGACTTGTTTCACACATTCGTGAAGAGGTCTTTGTATATTATTTATATTATTTTAGATTGGTATATTATAGAAATACTATTGCTTTAGCAATATTAATCTTAGTTTTTGGATTTGTGTGTCGTATACAATACATTAAAAATAACTTCCTAAATAAATGATAATTAATTAAAAAACTGACGTTTTAGCACGACAATATTTTTTTAAATCATGGTTCAATTATTATTATTCTATATTACTACAAAACTATATTTTTATTAAAAGGAGAGGTAAATTTAAATTACTATATAATTCACACCTTAAGTAAGTTGCAAGAAGATATTAAAAACCAATGATAATTAGCAAATTATTTAAATTCTTATACTTTTCCAAAATTGATTTTAAAATTTATCTTATTGAACGAAGCAAGCGGAGCTCTCTTCTGGAGACTTTTTCACATTCTTTATCACAAATAGGCTCAAAAACTACTTGACGGTAAATTATGAAATTTTTCAATCAAAAAGACACATAATTAGGAGATGGTTTAAAAAAAAAATTGAAAAATGTCATGTATGTCGTTGAGGAATAGTCATTAATAAACTGATATCCCATTGACGTCTATGGGAAAAAAAATTCAGGCGAAAAATTTGCTTTACAATTAAAAGCGCGTGCAGAATGTTTTTAATCGAATTATATTGCCCCCCCATTCTACTTTTTTTCGTGGGGGCTCGCTTCGCTCAATATGCAAACGGTCTGTTGGCGCCCCTAGTATACCTGTATATATTATAAAATGTATAACATATAATTTTGGTGATAAATTATTCATAATATCCAACGCCGACAAATGTTTTAAGCTCTTTATTAAGACGCATGTAAAGAATGGATGATAGAAAAACACAAAGATGAAGGTGATATTAACCAATATGTTAACCAAATTTAACAATTGTTGCACTGTTTTAGAACTATTTATTACTTTTCAAAGATTTTTACATATTTCGTGGTTGTTGTTAACTAATGGCTCTTCTACACACGGCTATTTTAGTACGAAGGCTGACAAGCACTTAGCTTGGAGGACCAAAACCGTTGTTTGCTACTACATACTAGGCGAACCAGGCAGAGGATTTTTTGCATTTTTATTCTGTGGCAGCAAGTTTTGAAAATTTAAAATTATTTTTGTATTCTCGAATGCATAAAATTAAAGTAATACTTAAATTAACTAAAATTGGAAATATGTTACCACAGTTTATTATAGAAAAGATTAAAAATCGAGTTTAAGATAATTAAGTATGTCAATAAACTAAAAACTTTGTGTAACATATGATTTCTGTGCTTATCTATTATGAAATGTTCGATTTATTATTGTTTATTTATGTGTCTTCACATTTTTTTAAATCTTTTATGTCGAAACATTTAAAAGGATTAAAAAACTAGATATTTCCATTTTCTCGTCTCATAATAAAGTAAAATCATTAAAGTGATTATTCCCGGTTAAGTATTCTAAGCTTTTAAGAACATTAATCAACTTTTAATATACATATATTCTACGATATTAGATTCATAATTACAAAAAAGTTAAAGTTTTAGTTTAAGTCACTAAGAGTGTTATAGCTCCCAGACTCCTCCCGTCATTTCTTTTCTGAATCTTCGTCACTAATAAAACTTTTTTAATTTCTACTGACGCCCTACATCGTTTTCGCTTCTGTGTAACAGATGAATCAAGATTATTTATATATATATGTTATTATTTAACTTACGATTTACAGAACATTTTCTTACTACATTGCACGAAAATTTACTTTTAAATCAAATTTTCTCAACGCAATACTATTTTAACTTAATTATTTACATTTATCATATCAGATAATAATATTATCTCTTGTCAACAAGGTCTTCGTAGATATTGGTTCTTCGTCACAATTTCGTGGTCTTCGACAAGTAAGAACATAAAAGCAGGCCCTTTTTAAAGTAACAAATGGTTATGGTTATGATATTTAGAGACTTAAATTGAATTGCCTCACCTTTTACAGGTCAACGTAAACGATGTGCTCAATCCCATTTCTATTATTGTTACAGTTTTATACACCCTTACCAATTGGTAAGGGTGTATAAAACTGTAATACACAATATAATTATATTGTGTATTACCGTATAATTGATCTAATATATTATTAGTCAGTAAACTGATTTTGTTATCACAATAATGCAATAGAGGACCTAAAGTTTAATAATACAATTTAAAATATTTTTTTTCTAATCAAATAGATTAAAACATTATTGTTTATTTTCCTAGTATGTGCGAATTTTTAATCTTTTGGGTTATTTCAATTTTTTTTTTATTTTCGTAGGATGTGCGGGTTTTAAACCTTCTTGTTAAAATAAGCACTTGAATCTTTTAAATTGATTGTTCGATCTTATTTTATTATTTTCTTTTATTCTTCAAATTAGATAATAAACGTATTATTTGTTTGTTTTGTAATATGGAAATTTGAACTTTAAACTTAACTTAAAGATTAAAATGATAAAATTTATTTTATAATAAGAAATTTAACTGATCTTTTTAGCTTGGAATTTATTGTGAATCGATTTATTTAAAAACATTGCCATTACTAATACAATAAGCTTCACTTTGGGGCGACGCTCTTCTTTAAAATCCTTTATACAATGTTAGTATTATTGACTTATTTACTGAAACATCATTTGTTATTAGAAAATATTATTCAATTGAAAGTTAAATTATGACTTTATATTCTTATTATATTTTTATTTAAAACATCCTTACTGATCGTTATTAATATATTTATGTATAGATATCGATAAAATTATGTTTTACCATTTATATTGAAGTGTTGGTATAAGAAGTACGTTTCATTTCATTTTATAATAATTATTACAAAAACACGTTTTGTTAACCATATAACTTAGTCGTAAGAAAATATGCTTTAGGTCTCATTGAGAAATTAAAAAAATGAGCAAAAGTCGACTAAGGGCCTAAAGAAACATTTTTTGTTTATAAATAAATTAATATTTGTTGGTAGTCTTTTTAATAGTCATATATTGTATTAATACAATAACTTAATAATAACGGGATTAATATACAGAAATAGTGAATTATTTATTATTGATAATATTCGTAAAACGTTAATATTGGTTAATATTTATATAATATATAATATATAAAAGCTCTATCATAAAAGTGTGTTTTAATAATGTAATGATATTTCCAGTTGATTAAAAAACCTTTACATTCAAAACGAATCATTAATAAATTGAAATATAATAGTTTAAATATATTAGGCCCGCTTTGAAACAGTGACACAACTGAAGTTTTGAATCTTACATAATGAAATCATTTAACAGACTCGTACAACATTATTTACGTACAAGAAAAATATCAAAAACGTAACACTTTTGTATATGACTCGTTAAATTTCACACAAACTTTCATTGATATTTATAATTTTAATGATCACAACATAGTATTTATCCGTATTAAGAATAATATAAGATAGTCTTTAAAATGCATAATTCACTTAATACCTCATAGGTATTCTCAGGCGATTTTTGAAAAATCGGAAAAGTAGATTTAGCTTCTCTTTTTTTTAAAACAATTATCGACAGAACGCGGTATGCAGAAATGTTGATAATCATAATATTGATGTACCTACCTGTTGCTTGTCGTATAAGTTAAAACTACCAACGAAATAGACAGAAGTCTGTTGGCGTGTATAATATACTATGTCAGGAATATTACATTACAGGGCTAATTGGGTGTAAGTAGATACATTAGTGTGAGTCATAACTAACAGCAATTAGGTTAACGCTCCAATTAAAGCTATATAATAGCATTATAATTAATGACAATGGCTGTAGCGGTTGTAACTACATACATGTTGCTCATATTTTTTGAGTAGGTCAGAGTTTCGAAGTTTAATGATCAGAAATATTAATATACATGTATATTTTATGTTAATAAATATTTTATTTCATATTGATTGAATTATTAATTTTTTTTATCGTAGGTTTGTAGTTTTATTTTTTTTAGTTGTCTTTATTTTTTTCACAATTAATTTTCTATTATTAAATAAATTTTGCAAATGGTTTTTAATCATTATAATTTTCTGAGAATTGAATCTAAGGTTATTTTTAAATTAAATATTAAAATTTGACTTACTTACTAGGGTATACTTACTTACTTACCTGTGACTTATGGGCTTATCTGTAAAGGTTTTTGGTACAACCGTGGACATTATTGCGTCTTACATTTCAACTATCTTTAATGGCTGTATTTCATGTAGGGTGTTTCATGACCTAATGAAATATAGAAAAGTAATAGCATTTTAAATATCTGGCAATGTTTCAGATTCTTCCAATAACATACCAATACCTACCTTCATGTAGTTAAATATTTGATAAAATCATGCTCAATCAACTATTAGATCATTTCAATAAAAATAATGTGATTTATAAACAACTCTGTTTTACAAAAAGTAGCTCAACTACTAAAATTGGTATCAGTCTTATAAGATATACTTATATTTGAGACCTTTGAGGAACAATATGATGCTTTTGGAGTATTCTGTTATCTATACAATGGTGTTCAGCATGATAATAATTATAAACCTTGATTTTTCGTGAAACTCTTGTCCTCAGCTGTATGATTTTATATAATTAAATTCTTATTCAATATTATCTGTAATGTGTTAATGATTTTATAAGTAATTTTGGTTGCACATTTTGTAACGAGCTCAATAATTTTAAACGTAAACATTGTTAAGAAAAAACATAACAATATTCAACAAAAGCTAAGCTGTGCGCTCTATACACAATTTTAAATCTAAAGTTATACGTAACTGGCATTCCACCATTCAATATATAAATTGAACAAGCTTAAAAAATAAATACATTAAATTAAGGACAGGATGTAATTTGTTGATAATGGACAACGAGTGGTACCAGTGTAATAACTGAAACCCATTTAGTAATGTAATGTCCTTGCCATTCATTAATTCCATTTTCATTGCAATACTTAATACTAGATTTTGTCAAAAAATACTTTTAACAATATGGAGATAAATACTTTTTAGTTGAGTTAAATAAGAATTCGAGAAAAAAAAGTTAGCTAATAAATAAAGCCTTTAAATGCTAGTTTGATGGGTTGATCGGTAATATAGCCGTGAACAGCTCATTAGCAAAACTAAATTATCCATATAATATAGAAATTGTGTTATATGTTTGATACTTATTTAATAAATTGTCGGAACAACAAAAGGTATGTAGAACATCAAAATAGGTTTTAGATTTTAAGGCTATATATAAATAAACTAACGTGTGGAAATATTTTGAACATCGTTACTTTTTTACTACAATGTCCCAAGGCTCGTACACCAGCTAATTGCTCCAATTCAATTGCTCTTCCAGTTTTCAATTGGAACTGAACCGACGCTAGTCAAACGATCAACTTTTATGTGCGCGATCTACAGATTTTTCATCAAATCTAATTATGTACATATACCAAAGTGTATTCACACGGGACTCATATGACTCATATTCCGTTATGTATATCGAAGTTGAAAAGCTTTTGTTTTATTATTACCTTGACAAAACAGTTACAATAAAAAAATTAAAAATATTTTTTTTTCGATTCGCTGAGGGTTTCTTACTAAGGACAAATATATTCATACGTACTTTAACTTGGTAATTAGTAATATTTAATCACTTGTCAATTAGTACTTGCCCCTTATATAATTTGTAATGTTTGTTATAATTTAACAGCTAACTGCAATATTTTACCATTTCTTTAATTTTTTTACTTTTATCACCTTGTATGAAAAAACGAGAGCTGTGAAACACAACAAGGGATTTTTAATTGGTAATTAGTATCGAATAGCTCTATTTTTTTCTTGTACAGTCTTCTCAGCTTACTATTGATATAAATTAATAACTATTTGTTAATTTATAATTCCAGTTGTTAAATAACTATTAAAGAAGTTTTTTAGCGTATAGTAGAGTTCTTTATTATTAATTTAAATATGCTTAACTCAAATTATAGAGAAAATAGCTTTTACATGATCAGGTAATTACCTGGATAATTATCCGCAAAAGCAAAAATAAATTTGACGTGGTCAACATTTAACTCGCAATCCCTAAATGAAAATTAGTTTTTATTTCTCAATGTTCTATATTTATAAATTAATAATGGAAATCATTTCTAGAAAAAAAATACTATAGTGGCTATGAAAATAATCATCTTGGCATAAGTATACATATACTTCATGCACCTTTAATCTTAATCTCTAATAAATTTCTAACTTAGAATCGTAACTTATTCGTCACACAGAAATGAGTATGATGTAGATAATATATTATCGCAAATGAAAAAACTTTTAGAAGTTCCGAAATTCATTAATAAGAATGCCAATGGCAATATTCGTAGGAACTTACATTTTATCAGTTATTTTGTAAGACCTATGAAGGATTTTTGGCTAAAAAATGTTAGAAATATTTAATAAATAGTAGTGATAAGAAGAATATTGGAAATTAATGTAGTATTTTCATCAGTATGACTTAAAATGATACAAAATAATTCTAATGATACGGTTTTAAGGAAGGAAATAGGCATACATATTCAACTTCAAGAAAACTATTTGTCGATAAACAGTAACCAAGTTTAGTTCTACTTTATGTTTTGTTTTATCCAATATGACTTACATACTAAAAAAATAATAATGTTATATTATATATTTATATTAATAAATTTTTGATTACGATCTTACTTTATTTAGTAAATTTTCCTACAAAACTTTTGCTCTCAATAGTTTACCCCTACAGCATTAAGGGATAAAAATTCTTTTTGTCAAAGGTTATCGTAATAGTTGGGTCCACGACAAGTTTATTGGTTTGTTGATTTTCGAACGAACGTAAAAATAACCTTCCTAAAGTCGAAAATGGTAGCGCACATTCTAAATTATGTTTAAAGATTTGTATTGATTCACATTGATTCACATACTTATACTTTCAACAAATATTGAATATATTTGTCTTTAATGTATTATATTTATTATAATGACAAAAAATTATCTATAACATGTAACAAATAGTTCCTATTACAGAAAAAAAATAAGAAAACCTAAACTGTACCTACCGTTTTACATAAATGTCTTCAGAATTTTAAACTAATTTTCTGAAAAAGAATTTTACATAACTTTTTACCTTATTATTACTCTTATTTATAGAACTATATTTATAGAAACAGGTTACTCCTGCAATACGCCTATATGAAATTATTATAATTACTAATAGTTTTACTATTATAATTTAAAGTTAAGACAAATTTTTGAATAATAATAATTATAAATTGTGTACTATAATGTTTCTGAATTGTATGAATACTCTTATCTAGTCTAATCTACTGTAATCTAGTCTAATCTAGTCTATATTTAATATGTTGAATATATCAAAAATACTACGATAAAGCTACCATACCTTTTATTAAATGAATCTCAACTTCCATTAACAAGTTTATGAAGGAATGAAAGTCTCACGACTCCAGATTTCACTCCATTTACATTTTAAAACAATTATCATTGTTAGGTTTCCAAATATTTATTTAGGTCGCAACGTGTTCTGTAATTTAAATTAAACGTTTGATCTCATTAACAGACCTCGTTATTGCACTAAATCTTGCTTTTATGGGATGAAATTATTACATTTCGATAGGATTTACTGAAGAGTAATTTTAAAGAATACAAGCGTCTATGGATTATAGCTAATATTTACAATTATCTTATGTGGGGAATGTATCGTTGACGTCATATACGGTTTTTAATTATCCTATATTTTTATTACTTCATTTATCCTGAAAATTCATAATTATTTTATAAGTAATAAAAATATGTGGGATGTCTAAAAAAAGGTTTCAAAATAATTTTAAATCCTTATTATATCTCATAATTAAATTTTATTCAAATAGACTATGGAGAATAAACCATGCAATGTTTTTTTCTATCATCTATCAATCCTATCTCTACTCTACTTCTCAACTCCATCTAACAAATGATAGACAAATGTTTGTGCATTTATAAAATCTACCGAACGCTACCATATCTATCGAACCAGGGTTTGCACGAGGACAATGAAATCTAATAAACACAAATTATAGTACATCTAACATTATACTACATATAGCAGTATGAACAAATGATTTAAACATTTGAACTTTGTGTCGTCCCCTCTTGGGTCACTTGGCCCATTTATTACAAGGATGTATTAAGAAAGGCCATTGTTATTGTTCTTGAATATCTATTGTGTAAACATGGATAATTAATAAGGAAACAATGAAATTTCCAGTTTATTATTTATGGGTTATAATTATATAATGTTTGCGACTGTATAGAAATTCATTTTTTTCTTTATTTTAATTAAATTTACAATGAAAATGTAGACAATAAACATTTATTCATAATTCAATAAAAATGTTCAATATCAGCATATTTGCTATGCCCTCCTTAATAAATATTATAACAAATATACAAAAACAATACTAATTTTAGATCCAAAACTGAGTCTTTAAACAAAATAACAAACCAATCGCGTGTCAAACTTCGCAATGTAGGGTTCCGTTTTTGCTATCCGTTTTTGGCCATCATGGATATGAGATAGAGAGACGAATATACTCGCGAACCTTTTGCAGATCTTTTGAAGATGTATAATTCTAAAGTACATTATTTTTATCTGTCGTTTAAGATTTAGCCACCGTAGACAATGTAAGCACACAAAAAAAAACATTTTACACAAATTATAAAGCCTACTTAGTTATACTTTCCTTTTAAATTCGTTATAAGTACTTCTATCGTAAATTTTTTCAGACCTCCAAAATCTAACGTTCAGCTGGCAGGGAGAGCAGGGGGGCGACTAAAATCTAACAAAATATTTCTCAAACGAAAACCTTATTCACCAAATGGATTTTGCAAAATCACCTTATTTCTTAAATATACCCTGAGTATAAAGCATAGTAAGAAAAAAATACAACCCCACTACGTGTAGAAGAGCAAGAAAATATATTTTTAAAATGTTATTCTACCACTTTATTAGCGTTGGCGAAATGTATTTTGG
Source organism: Melinaea menophilus ssp. n. AW-2005 (assembly GCA_918358695.1). Taxonomy (NCBI): domain Eukaryota; kingdom Metazoa; phylum Arthropoda; class Insecta; order Lepidoptera; family Nymphalidae; genus Melinaea; species Melinaea menophilus. Next base: position 1,555,194 of record OU911052.1, read on the forward strand.
CGCCGAATAACACCTTTTTATTACAAGGAGTCCCTGAGCTATTCTACGTACAGACGTACATACCGATGAACATGACGAAACAATAAAAATAAAAAAATTGGATTCATTTATAATAATTTTATCGTGTAAGCATCCTAAATTTTTTTAATATTACAGAAGTAAATATATTATATCATAACACAAAATATTTAAGATGTGTGATATTTGTCGTAATTTTTTTTTACATTAAAATATTTTTTAATTCGTTCAACTCGTTCAATTCACAATAACGCAGTTTTTACTACCTAAACTATACTATGACGGATTTAGACAAGTTCTTAACTAACCAACTTCAGACTACGAAAAACTAACTCAAATTCATTCGATGACAAAACTACTCGATTAATGTTGTTGTGTTATTTTTTTAGTAAGTGCAGTTTGTACATACGAGTCTAGAAAGGAGTGGATAAATTTAACGGAATGAAGTAAATAAAATAAGGGAATTTTTGGATTCATTTGACCACGTTCTCAGACTGCAAAGGTGAGTTACAAGATCTTTGTCATAAATGAAATTTGTGTAAATATTCAAATGAAAATTATTCGGATGTATTAAAGTAGTTAATATTATACATAAATTATAATATTTGGTGCATATTGTTATACATAACCGATATTTGTACATATTACCTCATATAAGTCTATGTAAATATATATTTATTTATTAAACTCAAATATTTAAGGTAATCATGACATTTATAACATTTGTTTGTTTGTTTTTACGGCACCAAAAATCAAATTGATTGTTAGTTAGATAGTTTCTACATTAATATCCTAAATAATGTTTCTGTATTAAATTGACAAGCAATATTTCAACGCCTAGTTATCACATGTGTAGCCTTCAAGAAGTCATTATACAATTTGAAATTCAAGTGATAAGCAGTTTAATATTAACATGATTTTAAAACTTATAACTTGCAAAAATTGTTAGTAAAATGAAATGTAGTAAGAATATGAGGAATTTTTATGTATAGCTTTTTCAAAATGTTATGTTATATGCTTTTATACTTTATTATACTTATTCATTCGGATGAACCAGTTATTAAAACTGCCTCCAACAAATACTCTTATAATTCTTTTAACTGAGTATCCGACCGCTCACAGGGTTTATGGACAACTCCTCCTCTTCAAACACTCCAAAATTCGTCAGTTGTAAGGATGATGGATACGTTTTTCGTAGATCCTTCTTGAAACTTTTCTAGCACAAAAATTTGCATCAATGAATACGACGGGATTTTTGGTCCTCAGTGAGGAAATGAGATATCCGTGGAGAAGCATCCTTCCTAACTTTTAGATGTTCATGCAAGATCGTGGAAACTACCTGCGATCAATTCATCTTTAGTTCAGTCTAAGTCTATGATTGTAATGTGTTTATTTTCTCTTAATAACCACTCCACCTTGATGACCTTTTCATGGGTTACTGCATTTGCACTAAGTTTAAATACACGGATTCAAGAAGTAAGTCTTTTAAGATAGATTTTCGATAGCTATTTTTGTAATTACTTCTACTCCACTGCACCAAACAAAAACTGCTATACTTTCTTACTAACGCTCGCCCCTTCACAAGTTTTGTGAATTTTTCCAACATAAAGTTGCACCAGTCAATGCGACGGTTACAGCTTTTGGCTCTTCAGTGAGAAAATTAAATTAAACTCATACGAGTTGCAATCAAATGAATACATCTAGGCTCACGTACACCTACGAAATGTTGTATAACACAAAGTTTAAATCACTTCGAATTGTTTCAGATTATTTGGTATTCGTATTAGCGGATTATTGGCATTAGTGGAAAATGATATGTTCAAAGGTGACAAAAAAAACTGGTAATTTAAATACAGATAATACTTATCCTTTAGGGACATTTCGTGAAACCCCTGATCAGCTTAAAATTAAGGTTGTGTTGTTCAAACGACAAGGGACAAGGAAAAATGTCAACTACATCTTTTTAAGATAACCATGATTACAAAGGACTGAACACAAATAAAAAATTTGGTTACTTATCAAAAGTTAAGTAATCCAGTTATTCAGGATCGATGTAATGGAATCGGAAATTCGAAAATGTTAAACCATTAAAAAATGTGACTTTGAAATGATATCACCAAATAAAATTTTAAGAGAGCACATTTTGGTTAAATTGTTCCCGAGAACCTTTTTTTAGTTTAACTGTACATTCTTTATTTTGTGCATAAGACAATTTAGCCATATACTTTTCATTGAGTTAAAGTAAGTGCTTTGGTTGAAATACTATTGTAAAAGCCTTAAAATCAATTAATAAAATTTTATTAGCTCAGATAATTTGACGATCTCTTAAAATATCATCTCCTTTGCCGAGTTAATCATTATTTACTTGATTGATAAAATTGACTGATAACACTATTTAATTAACTACTAGGACACCCGTCCATATCAATGGAGCTATTATGTCTCCATCCAGAGACGGAACAGATTTGCCTGAAGTCACAGTTTCGTTTCCTGCTCTTACTGATGTATCTTTAATTCTATCTAAAATTAAATGAAATTCAAATGACTAAACATAAACATTATATAAATATTTAGCCATGTTAATATTATTATAACATGTTATTTTCAATAACATGTTATACTTATTTATATCTACAATAAGCTTAGCTGTCAAAATATCTATAATTTGATTTAAGTGCTGTAAAAATATCTACATTGTGATATTAAACGCCACTACTAAAAGCAGTACTACACCTGGTTGCTGTTCAAATTATACACCGCCAAAGCACATTTAACAAACAAATGCTACATATGTATTTGGATTGTATTTAAGATAAATTATATTTATTTAAAATAATAGTAATTTTCAATAACTAATCGATGAGCAAACAATTATATATGTTTCTTTTTTATCATTCTCACATAATCCTTACATGGATACGAATACTATTTATTTTCAATTTTTATTACAAATTAAAATGATAACACCTAATTTTGAATAGAAAAAAAAACACTTTGGATCATCTCTCAGAATTTGTTATAAAATTATTTAAATTCGTGAATCTTGTATTAGGGGAAATAATATTTTTAATATACATATATTTATTTGCAATCATTATAAATTTACTTTTACAGCGCAGATAAAATTATTATACTCAAAGTAACCTATAATACGGATATGGAATATCAAATAATCTTTGAAAATAAAAATCAAACATCCCACTAAAATTATAAATGCGAAACTTGGTGAGGATGTATATATGTTCAAGTGTTACTTTTTTAGGCGTACGAATATGCGTATATCATTTTTTCCTGGATGTTTTATAAACTAATAAACGAAAAAAACTTCCACGACAAATGTGTACTAAGATTTGTATGAGATAAGATTTACATAAAAATTAATATTTTTGTCGCTTCTCGTATTTAAAATATATAAAATTTATCCTTTACATTATATGTTTGTACAGTTTGAACAAATATTTTAAAAGTTACACCCGTAAGAAAGTGAGTGCGAGCAACTATAATAGTGTGATACATTTTAATCAAAATCATTGTGAGTGAGGTGGAGGAATAGATAAACACGTCGAAAAAGACTTGGGTAAAGTTTTATTTTACTAATGCCGAACTTAGCATGTCTGAAGCAAACACTATACATAAAAATCGTTTAGGTTGTTCTTTAATTTATATTTTTATTTAATTCCTATAATTAATTCAATAGTAACAGTGATATAAAAATATAAAACTATTATTCTGAACAACAACCTCCTTATTGGATTTACACACTCAATCTCACAAAGAATCAAATGCGTATTAGTATTTCTGATGTAAGGATGTTGTTTTCCTTTTGAAACAGATAACAAGATTTGAAATGCGAAATATGGAATATGTAAGAAATATCACAACACAAATACTCAATTTCTCTTTATACTGATACCTAGTTATCTAAACAAACTCTTGTATGACTCGTATTCTGGTTAATGTTTTTTAATAACATATAACAATAAATTATTAAGCAATTAACCTAAGTATTTCTTAAAGCTAAATATAATATAATATTTCCACGGCATTTCAATGTTTTCCTACTGAATATATAAAAACTTTCAAGTGTTGAAAACGTTATAAAACCAATAAAATTCCAATATAATTTTAATGATGTCAACGTTCGATCTTGTCCAAAACTTTAAAAATATTGGCAAAGGCTGAGTTTTTGTTGCAAGCATCAAGTTTATGAAGAGCAATAAAAATATGTTGAAATATTAAAAACGAGGAAACAAATAATTTACTTATTTATTTTGCACTTTATTTACCTATATGACTGATTAAATTTGATCTTTGGCGAGATGTTAATCTTGTTGAAACGTACTTTAACGTACCTTCTTTGAACAACATTAAAATAGATAAAATCAATATCGAAATTAAAGTCAATATTGAAATATAAATCAAAATCCTACGAAAATAAGATTTCCACAAAACATTATTTCATTCTCAAAGCTCGAAAGAATGTGACTTGTCTAAGTTACTTTTTTCTTTACAACGACACTTCAACCGTAAATTACACTTAGTATAAATCTTAAAGTATCCTGCGAGCGATCAAACCCATGATGTAGAATGCTCTGAATCTCTATGAAAGTCTAATATTAAAGAAAAGGTTAAAATATTATTTTTCCGTCTAGATCTTAGACCCAAACATTAATATTATATATATAATACATTTCAAAGAAAAATATACATTTCAAAGAAAAATATACACTCACTGTTCTGATTTACATTTACATTTAATTTTTATATTTTAGATATTATATTTTATAAGGAATCATCAATTGCTTAATTTGTCTGAATGAAACTCGATTTTAAATATGGGCAAAGTATTGACAAAGCATACCGTAACTTCATTTTAGTATTTCCGAACTTACATCCTGCTTATACTTGAAACACAATTGCTTATTAGTTATTCCATATAGTTTTGGTATATTTTTACCACCTATACATTTTTCAAATAGAATTCTATCAACAAACATTTTAAGGATTATCAAGTGATATTAAGAGTACACAACTAACTTTGTTAAAATTACTACTCCTATTTCTTAACTTTTCTTGTATTATAAGAGTGTCGCGCTACCCTTCTTAGTGAACTACAGTAAATAATGCCACCTTTAGTTAAAAAAGTACGTTTTAACTTTTACACAATGTTCGTTACTTACTGCACAACTAACATAACATAAAAACCATAACCAAGTTAAATATTTTAATTTCATGTAACTCTTTAAGTTTTCAAAAACGAAGATTAGAAACACACAAAAATTTAATAAATTTATCATTTGAAGTAACAAACAGTAAAACTAAAATTAATTGATATCGAAGAGATATATTTTGTGAAAAAAAACATTTGCTAACACATAAAGTATAAGTTTCTTTTAATTTTTAAGTATGATTTACGTCTCGAGATAAAATATATATTCATAAAACTTCTAGCAAAAATTCAATTTGTTCAAAAGTGCTTCCGTAAAGCATTAGAGAAAACCTTCAGAAGGAATTCTCATACAAAGATAATGAGAGCAATATTTATGTAATATTTCTATACAATATAATATTTCTGTCTTTGTTTTTATTTTAGCCCATTTATGATTCACAATTACCGGTATGCTGAGTTCAGTACTTCCTTTCTAATGACGATTATAAATACATGAATGTGTATATATATTTGATTTTAAACATTATTACATTTGGATACCGGATTCCTTGATTTTGTGATCACTTAAGTATAAATTTAATATACATAAAACTATCCATGTTCATAAAACAAAATATAATTGAAGTCGTATTACACGTTTCGATATTAGACTTTATTTAGGTTTTTTTTTATTTTTACTGCAGTAGTACTTGGTTCTCGAAAGGAATTACTTCGATAGTTTACCAGGAGTTCTGAAAAATGGTAAATTGATAAATTTTTGTGTCTCCTTTTCTATTTTCAACATGGCCACTTTGTGCCCTTTCCGTTCGTGAAAATATTGGAAAAAGACGCCTAAAACAGTATTTTAAAAGTATTTAAATACAAAATAAAACTAGGTAACTTTTTTTTACATATATGTATTAATAAGTAAGATATTATTGTATTATGCCTAAGGGTATACTAAAACACAGAGATATTACAGCAACGACAAAAGCAACCGTCCAGAATTTAAAAAACATATTGCATTCGGATGAAATGTGTTTTATAATGACACATTTATCTAGGATATGATCAGACTCTACAAAAACAAATGAAAAATAACAGACAGTAACGTTATTATGGTGATCATAATCAGCGGCGAGAAAACCATTTTTTTTTGTTTAAGAATCTCTATTTTTTGTTTCTTTAAAAATACATAATCACACATATGTCTTGTTTTGTTTCATTAAGAATTAAAAACGAGCCATTAACCCACGTCTTGCAATATCAGAAGATGCACAGAGCGTGGTCAGTCTACGAGGAGAAAGTAAGTAGCAAGTAGCGCGTTTTCAAGTCCACGGAAATACCACCGATAAAAACTCTTTTGCTTTGTCATTAAATTATTTTATTTTTTAAAACTTTTGAATCAATACCAATGTTGACTTTTGTGTTTTCATTCCACATCTTAGTGGTATATGACATACATTTCCGTAAACACCGAACTGTTGGAGAACGCCACACATCCAGGTGGTATGAATAGTATTGCAGGCGGTGGTGTACAGTGTGATAATGGAAGTCGGTGGCAAGAATCAGATTAACTAACTTTTCTGAACAGTGATAAATGCCATAAAAGATGCACAGCGACGCGAAGTTATTAGGCAACGCCAAAGTATTTAGCTTTTCACAGGGTCCCGGACAATGGAAGCGGCTCTTCGATGTATGCAGTACTATGCTAATACTGGGCTGATATCGTCTGACCAATGCTTTGTGTGAAGCAAAAAAATTCTTCATGACAAGAACATACTTCTTCTCCAGTTCTGTCATCAATATAATAACGAATGCTAGGAATATCCAACATATTATTTATATACAGAAGGAATGGTGTTGGGGATACACAACCATGATGTCTGAGAAAAATCCGTTGAGAACAACATTTATACTTCACCCAGTGAGGAAATTTGTAATCCATTTGCACGACCTTGTATTTAAAATGAAGAACATTCACTATTCATAAATATCTTGCCCGAACCTGCTTAGAAGCATGCGCAATTTAAAAGTTTATACTCGTTTATGCATTGCTGAACTTCATTGCCAATACTCTTAATAGTTTTCTCATTTGCGATGACATATTATTCATAATGACTTTTGTTGTCTTAGTTTAGAATTGATTTTAGGATTTCACTTAATACAATTTCCTTAAAATTAAATTAATAAATTCCAAAGTTTGGGCGCGCTAACTTTTTTTAAGCAATTTTATTTAAGAACATTACTTGTACTTAACAATCCATCTCCTCAATAAAATACATAGTACATTTATAAAATTAAATAAGTTAAAATAAGAAAAATATTTAACTGATATCCTAATGCTTACGAAAAAAACCTTTAAAGACTAAAATAAAGAAGTCCGTGGAAATTCTAAATGATGAACGAAATATCTTTTTAAGTATATTAAACTATAATAAGATAAGTGGCTTGGTTATCAATAGTAAAAAAGAAAGTTGAAAAAGCATTTTGAGTGCAATTAGAGCGTGACTTTCCAAAGGTGCCTGATTGTAATAACTTGGGTTTGAACTAAAAATTCGTTTTCTATACGCCTTTAAGTCTAACAATTAATTAGGTACGAGTATATTTCATAACTTTTAAGTCCTCTAATTGCTCAAATATTTCAAAACGGGTTGCTTACAAAAGCCGTCTACTTCTGGGAAAAAAAATTATACAAACCTTAGTACGTTATGTAAAATTTAGGTACTTTGAGCCGCAAAACCACATAAAAACAAAAAAATCAAAACCGTTATTAACGTATGCTTCTATGTAGCAGTCATTTAATATCTGAACAATATTTATCAAGATATATTTAGATTAAAGTATTTAACTTCTATTGTAATTTTATCCAGTTTTGAAGGTATCCTTATGAAGAATTCAGAAAACCTGACCCTTATTTTCATTAAAACAAATATATATTTAGACGTGCATAAAGAAATACAATTTGCATGGTTAAGATTTAAGTCCTTTTACTATTGAGACCATTTCGAATTGTTCAGTTTGAAAACGTTTGTATAGGACGAATTCAGAAATTCAAATTAAATGGTCGACTTAATGAACCGTCCTCGCCATTGTATTAAAGCATGGCTTTCTCGAATAAAATTATCACATTTTCATATAAATATTACTAGACTTCGAAAAGTACTGAATAGAAATGAATGGCGACAAGCCTATGCTTAAAATTAATTGATATAATTTTAAAAGTAAATGAAAGAAGGATATTATATTACTCTGAGAATAAATGTATGGTTTTAATTTAATCTTTTTTTATTATTAATCCTAACTATAACAAGCAGAGATTTAAAAAAGTATATTCTTTATTTAATAATCTGCTCAAATAGATAAGCTTGGTTGTACCAATTATGTAAATTAGTTATGCGAAGATTGACATAGGTTAATATTGTGATAATATTATCTCTTATCTATATATCTCTATCTTATCTATATATATCTCTTAGATGAATATGTCTTTATTCATAACCTAAAGATATTTGAGCATCCAAGCCTTTTTTCTTCAATTTTCAGTTTTCATGTTTCATAATTAATTTATGAACATTTTAAATATTATGATCTTTTGCTTAATAAAAGTAAAAAAAAACCTATTTTTTCGCATTAACTCCAATTACGTATTAAGAAAATAAAACTACCATGTACTTACGGTTACCAAATTATTTTAGTTATTTTTGTTTTAAGCATAACAAAAAGGGCATTGAAATAAGTCGAGGCACATTATGGTAATAGGTCAATTGATCTCTGTTGTACTTCTTTCCGTATAATATTTCTTTAAGACGAAACGTAAGCCCGGAGCGTGAATAAAATATGAGGTCGTGACAAAAAAAACGGAAGATAAAGTTGATAAGATTGTACCGTTTGGAGAGATCTTGAAATAAACAAGCAACAAATTTATAATTTAATCAATCCAAAATCTAAAAAAAATTGTCATAGTATGTCATATATTATGTTGTTTAATATAAAAGTATAAACTAAACATGAATATTATATTATTCTGCTGTCAACAACCACCACATGGTTTATCTATAATATATTATATTATAAAATATTAGAATGATAACGTACTCTATTAACTTTATGACTTAAGTGCAGAAAAATTATCCGAAGCATTCTTCTCGTTATTCCCGTTTCGTTTTAGATAACCATTTTTTTTATATGTCTACCTGTTGTTCTTTGAGGACATGTATATGTATATATATATATTCTATATATATATATATATATATATATATATATATAAAAATCAAAAGAAAAATTTTTTTTTTCCTGTGTTATTCTTATGGGAAATCGAAAAGTGCGATGCGGACTACCTTAATATTAATATTAAGGGCTCATATTTTCACAGGCCTATTTTGGCATCTAAACGAAACTTTTGAGCCTGGCTCCGAGAAAAAAAAAAATTTTTTTTTTTTTTTTGAAACGCCCTAATATATATGTATATGTATACTTTTCGTACGGTGCATGAGTTAGTCGGAAGCCAAACTCCCACCACTTCCCTATCCTTCCTCGTTTCCTTCAACCCCATTTCTAAAATGTGGTTATGCTTTTACAAATATCAATTGGCGATGACATCACCGGCCATCAGATAAACCGGCACTCACTGGCCACACTGTCCCATATCAAGAAGTAAAACTATTCGTATTATAATTTCTATCTTATTCTTTAGAATCAGGATTATAATATTATATAATATTATATTATATAAAAATATTATTATTTTTTAGTTATAATGATTTAAAACTTTATCTTTGCATAACGATGTAATATGAGTACATTTTTTACAGATAAAATCTTCACATATTGAAAGCGTTACGATAATTATTTCAGAGGGATGTGAAAGCGGCTGATTTGTGCCAGCTGATTAATCCAGATACATTATAACGACTATCAAATCATTCCTAATTTTGCACTGCTTCGGCTTCATGCTTTTGTACTTAGACGTATGGCAAAATTTAAAAATAATATTTCAAATAAAACCTTTATAACAATATGATATATTTTTATAAGTTTTTCAAGTTCAGTATTTCATTTACTAAACTAAAGCTTTTTTTCTATTAAAAACCTTGCACTTTGAGGAATCACCTATCGTTTAATACATAGGTGATCCCACGAATTCACAAGAGTCGACAACAATTCAATTCTAATTACTCATCTCTTCAATATGTTAGAAATTATTAAAAAACTATATTTAATAAAGTATGTTACCATACTTTATTAAATATGTTTTTTCCAGGTCAGTACAAATTAGAAACTTAAGTCAATAATTTATTAAATAAAATTGAAATGTCCTGAAATATCACAAAGTGCGGATGTGGTACAACTCCAATTTAACTCTTCCCATACAAACCATAAAGAACAATCTTCATAAAGAACTAAATGATGAAATTAAATAAGAAATTACCTCTGCTTTTGAAAATTAAAAAATAAGAAAAAATATATATCATGAACACTGTTTTATGTACAGTAATTTTGGCCTAATGAAACATAGCAAAGAAATAATTTAGAATATCTGGGTAATATGGCTTTAGATTCTTCCAATTACAGACCAATGTCGCTGTTGCCTTCACTTAATAATATATTTGAAACAATCATGCATTATTGCCTACATAAAAATAATTTGTTTCATAATAAACAAAAACTTGGTTTTACAAAAGGACGCCCTATTACTCACGTTAGTGATAGTCTAACAAAATTATATAAGTATGTATGCGTACAAAACTTATTAAACGTAGCATTGTATGAATGTGTGTTAGTATTTGTGTACGTTAATTTATGTATACAGTTTAGACATGATATCTATATAACGATATCTAGTTTGTTTTTTTTTTTGCACTCCGCCTTCATACGTATTTTCTTGCACGTTTTGGGTTGGCTGGTTGAAAATGCTTTAGCGTTAAACCCACCCTTTGTACCTTTTTGTACAATAAAGAATTTACGTAAAAAAATAAATACATTTGAAGAATTATTGGATGCTCTTTGAGCATTTATTCTATTGTGTCCAGCAGGAAACATTAGTAAAGAAATATAATCAATATGTCATTAATTACAAACTTTCGATGCACTAATGTACGAATGAATGACGAAGCGAAGCAAACGCATGAATTCAGAGGTTTTCTTGTCTTCACTGTAGATGCTCAATTGCAATGGAGCCCTTATGTTCCTGGATGGACTTACAAACTTAGTTCGGCCACACGTACCGGTATAAAAATAAGATACCTTAATGTATTAACTATTAACAAGGTTGTCGTTACTTTCAAAGTATTATGTTATATAGTCTGGGGTAGCGCTGAGAAGAAGGTGTATTATAGGCGTATAATGAGTACGTGTATTATACAAACAATATACACTTGGTAACAAGCACAACCTTAAAAATTATTTTAAAAAATAAACTTTGAAAACTTTTACAATTTTTGTTTTAAACTAAAATATTCTTCGCCGACATTCTACCTCTAACATCATCCAGTCGCTATATAAAATTTACAATATTTGTTAAAATGTCATAGCAATTCAATAATTTAATTGGCAATATTATTACAATAACATGATAATGCTTGATTTTGTAGAATTATACATTTAATAATATGGAGATCACTAAATATTTTTTAATTTAGCTCAAATATAATATCGATAACATCGGTTTTTGTATCTTATACAATCAACTACAATCATTCCGAAGTTTTGTCTTGATCTCGCTATGTAAAAAATTCCACCTTAAATATTTTAGGGATGAGAATTATCATCGGTTATTAAATTCATGGTTAGCTATTTACTGAAACGATACCACAATAAAGCCTTTAAATTACGAGCAGGTATGATGCAGGATGATGAGTAATATATCCGTGCACAGCTTATTATTGCTACACACGCCGCTCCAAATCTATTTAACAAGCTGTTTTAGCAAAACTAAATTATCCATATATGGTAGTATAGAAATTTTTAAAATTAATATCAATAAAAAAATATGTTTGGTATTTATTTAAATATATTGTCAGGACAGTAAAAGGTATGTAGAATATCAAAATACGTTTTAGATTTTAAAGCTATATAAAAATAACTCTTACGTGTGGAAACACTTCTGAACATCGTTACTTTTTTGGTACAAAAGGCCCAAGCATCGTACACCGGCTAATTGCATCAATTCAGTTGCTCTTCCAGTTTTCAATTCGAACCGAACCTACGTTAGACAGAGGATCTACTTTTATGCGCGCGATCTACATACAGGTTTTTAATCAAATAAAATAATGTACGTATACCAAAGTGTACCAAAGTTTATAGGGGACTCATATGACTCATATTTCCGTGTGTATGTATGTATACTGAACTTGAAGAGCTTGTATTTTATATTCTTGACAAACCGGAAACTGTTAAAACGAATTTAAAAATATAAATATCCAAACTAATTTTAACACGTCCAAAATTAAATTCAGAAACATTTTTTTTTCTTAAAGTGTTTGTTTAACTTACACAAGGTAAGGTAAGAACGAAACAATTTAATAAGACATTTTTTTTAACAATTCGCTAAAGGTTTCTTACTAGGGATAAATATATTTATACGAAGTACTTTAACCTAGTCCTATAAAAGTAATTTGATATATAATAAGGAAATGTCTTTTTTATTTATTGATTTTCTAGATTAATAAATAGATAAATGCATCTTTAATCTTAATCGCTAATTAATTTATAACTTAGACTTATTCGTCACAGAAATGAACATGAGATAGATAATATATTATCGCAAATGAAATAACTTTAAGAAGGGATAAAGCTTCAGAAATTCATCAATGAGAAAGCCATTGGCAAAGATCGTAAAGATATAATACTATAACTTAACGAAGTATTTTGTTACCTCAATGAATTTTTGCCAAATAAATAAAAGTAATATTCTACATATAGTACTAATGCGAAGAATTTTGGTAATTATTTAATATTTTCCTCAGTATGACTTAAGAATGAAACAAATTTTTTCTAATGACACATTTTTTACGAAGGAAATAGGTATTTTCAACTTTAACAAAATCGTAATATTGATAAATAGTAACCAAGATTAGTTCTACTTATTGTTTTGTTTTATACAATATGGCTTTTATACTCCTAAAATTATAAGTTTATTATAATAAATAAATAAAATAAAAAAATAAAAAAAGCCTTTTATTTCTAGAAAGATAAATACAGTTAGCTTATCTAATACACAATATCTAAATGTAACTTATATACTAATATTTATGAATTTGTAAAGTTAGGTTCCATTTTATGGTTTTTCCAGAACCCCTCCACGGGTAAAGGCCTCCTCCAAAGATTTCCAATGCTCTCTACTTTGAGCTTTCTGTATCCAATCATGACCGGCTGTCCTAATAATCTCATCGTGCCACCTCGTAAGCGGTCTTCCTTGGTATCGCTTGCCTTAAGGCCCGGTCCATTTCGTCACTCTTTTTGTCCAACGGCCGTCTTGCAGACGAGCTACATGACCCGCCCATTTCCACTTAAGCTTCAAGGAGTAGCTTAAAAACATCGGTTGCTTTTGTTAAGCGTCTTATTTTAGTATGTCGTATTTTATGGACCTTTCTAATGCTGAGCATACTACGTTCCATACCTCTTTGACATGTAGATATTTTGTTCCTTGTCTTTGTGGTAAACTTCCAAGTTTGACAGGCGTATGTTAGAGATGGTAAGATGCATGACGTCATGACTTTAGTTTTAAGTTTTATAGGCATATTTGCTTTTAAATATTTCTCTAAGACTCCAATATTTATTCCAGGCCAGATGTACGCGTCTTTCTATTTCTTGGATATTACTGTTTCTGTCGAAGCTCATTTGTTTGCCGAGATATATGTATTTTTCTGTATAGTTGAGTGATATATTATCTACAGAAATAGCTCTATTCTCTTTGCTGTTTGTCATCAACATAGTTTTCGATAGATTCATTTCCAAGCCTACTTGTTTACTATATTCGTTTAATGATTGTAGCATGAACTGGAGTTGAGAGTATGATTCAGATAGCAGAACTATATCGTCCGCAAAGCGCAGATGGTTAAGGTAGTACCCGTCAATATATAGTCCGCATTGCTTCCAGTCAAGTTTCCTTATTATGGATTCCAGTACGGCAATGAACATAGTCGGAGACATGGGGTCGCCCTGTCTCACGCCTCTCTTGATAGGGAAACTAGAGCCGATTTTTTTCGAGTTTTAATGTACCTGTACTGTTGCTGTATATACTTTTAATTATCTCTATGTACTCTGTATTTACTCCTTGTTCTTCTAGCGTGTTCCATATGCTAATGTGAGAAATAGTGTCAAAGGCTTTTTTGTAATCAATAAAAGCGATGTGGAGAGTTCTTTGTTTTTCTTGGTACTTTTCCATCAGTAAGTCTAGAGTGTGGATGTGGTCGACAGTAGAATAATTTTTTCTGAGCCCGCTTGTTCAATTGGCTGTGACGGTTCCAAAATAGCTCTTATTCTTCCGTTTATCAGGCATGAAAAGATCTTGTATAGGCAAGGTAGAAGACTTATAGGTCTGTAGTTCCCAATATCGTGAGGAGATCCTTTTTTATAAATTAATATTATATTGGACTCAGCTCATTGCTTAGGTATAACTGCTGACTCGAGAATGCGGTTGAACAGATAGGTTAGCGGTGGAGACAGTAAATTGCAAGCTGTTATTATGGCCTCATTCGTAATGTGGTCCGCACCGGGACTCTTTCCTATTTTTAGTCGCTTCACACTATTGGACACCTCTTCAATATCGAATGGTAATACTCTAGAATCATTTGTTTTTGTGCGGATGCAATTTATGTTAGTTTGGTGAGGATTTTCGTACTTCTGGTCATTATAGAGTTTTATAAAATTCTGTTGCTATATTATATCTTTTCGGTTGTTCAGAATATTCTCTTTCTTTTTGAGACTTTCTATCCAATTTTTGTTTGTTAGTAATTCTTTAAAAGCTCTCTTTGTACTACCAGTAAGCTCTATATATGTTTTACGATAGTGTTCGTTCTATAACTTGCGTAGTCGTTTCTTATGCGTTTGCTTATTAGTTTGTAGAGCGCTGCCAATTCATTTTTCATGGCTCTTGTTTTGTTTTTGGTCCTTTGCAGTGTCTGCCTTCTAGTAATAAGTCTTCTAGTATTTTCTGATAGGATAATATTTGTTTTGTTGTTGTTGGTATTTTTTGAGTTTTGAAGGCTCTCGGAGATAGTGTTGACAATTATATCGTAATAGCTTTGTATTGAACAATCGTCTTGCAATTTAGGTATAGTTGGTAGATGCGATGCAATATTTTCTCTATATTTGTTTATTTCTTCTAAAGTTTTTAGCATAGAATTAGGGCTGGCAGTATAGCTAGTTCTGTTCTTCTTAATTTTTTCCAGGGTTATTGTTGCTCTAATTGCGCGATGGTCTGAGGAGTAATTGAGGTTTAGAACTTCTATATTTTGTATCTTTTTTGGTTTGTTTGAAATAATAAAGTCTATTTCATTTTTGTAATCACCATTTGGCGACCGCCAAGTCCATCTGCGGTTAGGTTTCTTTTTGAAAAAGGTATTTAGGATCATAATTTTATTTTCGAGTGCAAAGTCAATCAATCTCCCATAATTATATAGAATTTATGTGTTTCACTGATGGCTTTGTATAAATCTGTGTAGAAACGTTCAATTTCTGCTTCTGTGGCTGATTCCGTGGGCGCATACACTTGAATTAAGGTTAGTTTAGTACTTTGTAGATTTAAATTTAAGAGTGCGACTCTATCGCTAATACTTGTGAAGCTTTCTATGCTGTCTTTATGGCATTTATTTATTAAAAAGCCTACTCCGTACATTCCCTGTGTAATTCCTGTGTAACAGAGAATAAAATTTTCATACTCCTCAATTTTTGTCCCACTTCTGCGTACTTCAGACATTCCAATAATATCATTTAATTCTAACAAGTGTCTGTAAGATGCCAGAGTTCTTACGTTATAAGTTAATAAGTAAAATTTGTTTTTATTTTTAGTTCTATTTAAATCATTTATTTCCGTAGTATTATTTGTTATCATCTTTGGAGGGTTTTGGTCATATTCTTCCTCGGTGACCAACCGTCTTGGAAGAAGGTTTTTATAGTTCTGTTGAATTTGTATGTTGTATGTTTCATCCGTATGAGAGGTGAGCGTTAGTTGCTATATATTTTTGTTGTTTTTATCGTTGTCTTGATTCGGCGTTGAATTTTTATTAACTAGATAGTTTAGAATGCCTGGTTTTAGTACTCCTTCCGATATACTATTTGATCTGCGTATGGAATTTGATTGTAGTGTTTTATTCTTTTTGTTGATTTGTATAATGCTGGCCCCTTGAGGTAGAGTATTTGACTCTGGTGATGTAGGTAGAGACCTCTTGTTTTAATATAACCAATTTATCATATTTTATCGCGACTTTATTGCCTCTTTCGCGCTCTTGAATTGGTTGTTTTTGCAATTCTCTCCTTTTGTCTAATATATATTTTGGATAGTCCTCATTTAAATAGTAGCAGGTGTCGTTGAGCAATCGTTTTTGTTTGAGTATATTAATTTTAATACCAAGAGTTAAGAAGGTCACTATTATTGGCCGGGGCTTCTCTCCTTTTCTCCCCACTCTTTTTACCTCCTGTATGTCTCTATAGTCTAAATCTACTGAGAAATACTCTTTTATAAATTTAATTATGTTGTTCTCTAAGTCTTTATATGATGTATCGTTTTCCTCTATGCCGAAGAAAATAATATTACGCTGTCGTGCTTGTTTTTCCAAAAAATGAACCCTTTTTTCTTGGTTTTCCACTCTATTTTCCAGGTTTTGGTGCTTTTCCTCCCAAATAGCAAATTTTTCTTCTAATATTTTGTATATATTTGATGTTACTTGTTCCGTTATTTTGTCTCCACTTTTTTGAATTTCAATTTTTTATTCATTTAGATCTTTTTGAATGTTTTGAAGTGCTTTCATGATATCTTCCATGATATCGATTATTTTGGACCTAGTAACTCCCTCGCGTGGGCAGTCGCATTACTATTTATAAGCTTTGGTAACAGTATCGATTGACAAGCGCTTGTGATCTTGATATGTTAGTAGTGTGCCTTCCTTACCACAGATGGCGCTGTTATAATGTTTTATATTACCGTTTGTATACAAATTTTTGCTAATTCATTGAGAGTGAGGTTACGTATTTGTAACTTTCACTAGGAAGACTTTTACGCAGCTTTATTTATATTCACTATTTCGTATTTCACTGGGGTGATACTGGTCAATTAGATTAGACTTTTTATTGGTGTAACTAGTCTTTAAAATGTCGTTGGGTAGGGTAGTTAGCACTTTAGTTTCTATTTCTTTTTTATGAACTTATAAGTCCACTATTTGACTTTACTTCACTATAATGTTATTTTCCACAAGTTTATAAACACTTTACGCAGACACAAATTTATAAATTCACTTATTTGATATTTTTAAACTTGTTTTTAGTACGGAGTATGTGTTTATCGTGGCACAGGGGCGCCCTCTCTCCATAAGTTTATTATAATAAATAATTATTTTATTGGGTAATTTTCCTAACAACTCTTTGATCTCAATAATCTACCCCTACAGCATTAAGGGAGAAAAATACTTTTGGTAAAAGGTCCTCGTAAAAGTTGTGTCCACGTCAAGTTTATTGGTTTGTTGATTTTCCGATAAGTGCGAACGTAAAAATAACTCCTTTACGTCCAAAATGGTAGCGCATATCATAAATAGAATCGTATTACGTAAATGTTAAATAAATGCTTAATGTTAAATAAAGAATAGACTCGTTAACATTTGGTACAGGATCATGATAGTAGAAATATTAAACCGATCGCTGCTTCAAATCCATTTTAATGTGCATTGCTAAACCATTGGAACAATTGGCACAGCATCATTTAATTATTCTAACTTGCTTGTACCGCACGAAATTTTCAGTTCAAATGCTTTTGAACCCTGAACTGTTTCCATGTGGGTCAGACATACAAATTTTGTCTTTCTGTCAGAAACGAAAAAAAAATGGCAGATACATGATTATCGTAGAAATCATTTCCAGAAAAAAAATAGATCTGCATAGTGTAACAAAATTCAATTTTATTATTTTAAAAAAGGTGTGTTTATGAAAAATATAAAGTTTATTAAATCATAATACCTAAACTATGCCTTTTATCATATTTGAAATCAAATTGATACAACCGTTTTTTAGTTATCCCCTCTTGATATCGGTAGACTGAGGTTATTCGGTTATAAAATCGAAGACGAAAATCCGCTGGAATTCGAAGGAACGGTTTTACGTACTTTTTTGAAATGGTAAAAGAGGGAGGTACAAACTGGACACAGGTGTTAAAGCCTAATATTATGCATAACGCAAACCGTTAATAAGAAGGCATTTTAAATTTATTTACCTTTCGTTTCATTCAGCCAGTATTTCTTAAATGACATTTCAAAATTTACTTTTGTGTTCTTTTTTTACTTATAAATATTTAAATTTAATATGTTCATTGATTAATATTTTTTTTAATTCACATTCCGCAAAATGAATAAATACGAAACAACATATGACAAGGGTTAAAAAAATGAAAAATCAGTCCATTTCAGCCAAACTGTAACACAGACCGTATCACGTCATTTTTATCAGAGACCTCGGTATGTTGAAAAATATTTATTTTATTTATAAATGACGTGCCATTTCGCATTTTTCCCCTTTTTTAGGGTTAAGCATTCACCGTAAATATAAATGAGGGATTTTATTGTTTCACTTCTGATCAACGTAGCATTCCATTTACACCTTAAAATATAATTCATTACATTCCATTTAACCTAAATATTGTTTTTTAAATAGGTATCTTATAATAGAATACTAATATTTTTCAAAATGTTTTTCAGAACTTTTAAACTTTGAAGTAAATAATTTAAATATAAAACGACTCTAAAATTAATGTAAAATATTTTTTTTTTTTTTAAGTATAAACATTGATGCATCTTCATCGTCACGCTGTCGCTGCCTTTGGGAGAACATGTGGGTTTCGTGAATAAAATATGAGGTAAAAAAATATGAGTTATGTAACTATTCTGATAATACCTGAATATAAAGTTACATATATAGATAAAATTTGGATGAAACTCTTTAATTCGCAATTCTTTAATTAATTAATTGAAGAAGAATTAATTTAATAAGTTGAATTTAGGTGGTTATCGGAGGATATGTTTTACTATACACAAATTTTACATTTAAAAGTTTTTAAATCTTTTCTTTTGTATAACCGTGTGTGTTTTATTTTTTTATAATTACGTCGAATTTATTGTTTTTATAATTTTTAATGACGTCTATTTTTAGGAAAAATGTATTGAAATCTCTACTTCATCAGATGTTGCAATATTTCTCGATAATAGAATATTATACAGCAGGAAATTCGATTGTTATAAATATCTATTAACTATTACTATCAGTTACTATATTTATCCAATTGACACCTTTCTTTATGAAGAATGGAAGACACGAGGAAAGGAAGGACAAGAGTAGGTCTTTGGGCCTCGTGGTCACTCACTACCAGTAAAAAAGTATCTACATATAATCGTTATTTTATGATCTTCATTTCATTCGAGTTGCAGTCAAATGACCCAGGCTCACCTACATCTACGAAATGTTTCATCTTCCAAAGATTAATTAACATCTGATCTATATTACTTATTATTGTTAATTTTAGAGAAATATGATGTGTTCAAAGGTGACAAAGAAAATAAACATAGTCATAAATTCGTATTTTCAGCTTTAAATCTCATCTCTTAGGAGACGCTCTTTACTTCAATGACAGAAATATTTTAC
This sequence comes from Melinaea menophilus ssp. n. AW-2005, assembly GCA_918358695.1. Taxonomy (NCBI): domain Eukaryota; kingdom Metazoa; phylum Arthropoda; class Insecta; order Lepidoptera; family Nymphalidae; genus Melinaea; species Melinaea menophilus. Next base: position 1,575,208 of record OU911052.1, read on the forward strand.
ATTTTTTATTAGAAAACGCTATTGTTCAGTAGACCACAAATATTTTAAAATGTATTTAGCTACACCTAATATAGTAAATACTTTCTTGTGTAGACAACCTAAAGACTAAATATAGACATTTTTACATTACCTACAATTTAAAAAATAGTATGTTCGGTCCTTAACATTTGTGTTACAAACAAAGCTTAGTTTAGATTTATCAATCTAATCTAAAATTTTAAACAAAATCTTGAATAAAATGGTATATGATGTCAGACAATAAAATTTCCCTATTTGTAAGATTCTCAATTACTTTATCCGCACTGATTGGTGTGAAACTTGTTACACGAAATCCTATTTTCTCATATCTAATATATTAAAAATTGTATCGATATTTTATTTTAGTTCGAAAACTTGTAAATGCAAAACGAGTTATTATATTCTTCAGTATTCAATAAACATTATGAAAAATTAATAAATTCTACTTATACACGTTAAGTATATGTAGTGAGTAAATAACCGACACCGATTAGAAATTCACCAGCCTGGTACTACATTACTAGTATTAAGGCGTAGTACATCGTTGTGGTGATTAACTGTTAATACTTAGTGTTTGTGGATCCAGCTGCCAACAATCGGTATTATTTACTAACATGAAGAAAAAAAGAAATCATAGTAAACTTCTTCTCATAAGAACTCTAGAGGCTGTCTGTAAAATTTACTGGTACATATTCTATTTTTCTAAATTTTACACCTATGGGTTATATAATTAGTTTTAGTATTTACATTTAAATAGTATAAATAAGAAAGAACGTTTTTTATATTCGATTAAGAACGTTACATTTGCACCCTTAAAGTCCATAAAAATTGTAACATCTGAAGTTTTGAGATCATTTAACACACTCCTACAACATTGTTTACATACAAGAAGAATAACAAAGACGTAACGCTCTAGTGAATGACTCATCAAATTTCAGGAACATTCACGGGTATTCTGCGAAACGAAACGAATACTTACAAAGTCATAAAACTCGTATTTTGTAATGTTCACATTGGGATGATTATACAGTGAAGTAAATGTTATGTCTTATTAGGCAGTAATAATGTTAAGAGTACCTTGAGGCCATTGGTATAACTTGATATTTATATTTAGCATCCTTCTCGACAGACTAAATGAAAAATATATTTTTTTTTTAGAGTACGTTTTGATAAAACTTTAAAGACATTTTAATGACAATAACCTATCTGCTATTTGAACTATTTGATTAATGACCAATCAGAAGAGCGGTTTTGGAAATAATTATTGTCAAAACGTTCTCTTATGCAAACAAATATTGACAGAACGCGGTGTCTATAAATGTTTATAATCATAATATTAATGTTTACCTGTCGTTTGTTAGAAAAGTCAAAAGCATCACCAAAATAGATACAAGTTTGCGGGAGTTTATAGTATACTATATCAAAAATATTACATTACAGAGCTAATTGGTTGTAAAAAGATATATTAGTGCCAGTCATAACACAACAGCAAGTAGGTTAACGCTCCAGTTAAATCTATATAATAGCATTATAATTAATGACAATGTCTGTAGCTGTAACTGTATAACATACATGTTGCTTATATTTTTGATTAGAGCAAGTTTCGAAGTTTAGAGATCGAAAATATTAATTTACATATCATTAAATAAAATTAATCCAAAATAGATATAATAATGAAAATAATATTTAATGAATTATCAGATTTTTTTATAATTGTTTTGTAGTTTTGTTATTAAATTTAGTTGTCTTTATTTTTTACCACAATTATTTTTCATTCTTGAATAATTTTTGTAAATGGTGTTCATAATTCCTTAATTTAATTATCTGCATTGATTGCCTTATACAGTACGAAGCTCTTTAAACTATTTCAGTGCTATAAAATACCAATATTTCGATATATTCATTATCATTAAAAATGTGAAAACTAAGTAATGTACATTGTTCATTTACATTGTTCTCGTAAAAAATGCTTAAACATTATATCCATTTTTTATTTTTAACATTTTATGAACCTCCTTATGAAGTTAAAATTAAGAGATTACCTGTCCGGACGACAAGCGATAAGGAAAAATGTTAACTAATCTATATTTTTAACATAACCAAGATCACAAAGGACTGAATTCAATTGAAAAATCGGTTTCTTGTTAAAAGTTAAATAATTTAGTTATTCAGGATCAATGTAACAATAGCAATTCTGAAATTTAACATCACTAAAAAATGTGTCTTCGAAGTGGTATTACCAAATGAAGGGGAATCGATAGCAAACTTTAGTTATATTTTATCTGAGATCTTTTTTGTAGTTTGACTGTGTATTCTATATTTTGTCTATAAGAATGAGCAGTCATCTATTTTTACTTGAGATCAGGTAAGAGATTTTGTTGAAATACAATTTCTAAAACTTTAATGCGAATTTGACAAATTTTATTGATTACTTGAATAAAACGCTTTAAAAAAAAATACACTATTTAATTAACCACTAGGAAAACCATCAGTGTACCAATGGAACTATCTTTTCGCCACTCAGATGTTTTTGTAAATCAGATTTACCAAAAATTGCAGTTTCTAGTTCTCTTCGTAGTACTGTTGATGTAATTCTTATTCCATATTTGTTTAAAATGTAAATGAATTTTACATGACTAAACATAATTATTTTTACTCATATTAAGCTTATTAAAATTACATGTTAATTTTTAATGTTAATTTTTTAAAATTAAATGACATGTTATGCTCATTTATATAGACGATAGTCAATTACTTAGCTTTGAAACAATCTATATTTATTACATTTATAATCAATGATTTTAACCAGAAGCACAAAATGCAGAAATACTTCTGGCTGGTGTACAATTTAGATACCACTCAAAATACCCTTAACAAAGTTATATTTATTTAATAGAGGAAATAGTAATATTTTTCTAGTAATTTTAATATTTTTATGCAATGTCTATAATCCTCAAATTATTTTTTAGACGGATACAGTCTATTTATTTTCAATTTTTATTACAAATTGAAAAGTTAACACCTTATTTTGCATAAAAAATCAGTTTGATTCATATGTCTAACTCTGTCTTCAAATGATATTAATTCTCAAGAATTTAAATAATCTTATATTAGGAGATTTAAACATTTTAAAATATAATATATATATATATATATATATATATATATATATATATATTTTAAGTAATTGCATTTGCAGCGATTTTAAATTAACTTACGGAGCAAATGACTTTAATATACCCAGGGTAATCTATAATAAGGATATGGAATCACAAATAATCTTTGAAGATAAAAATCAGACATACGATTAATATTATAAATGCAAAAGGTTATGAGGATGTGTATATGTTTATGTATTAATCTTTCTGTCGAAACTTTCTAAACGGATTTAGACGATAATTTACTAGTTAGTACTATAATATTATTTTATAGATCATAATAATATAAAGGCTGCAATTTATAAAGATTTGGTGTAAATTGACTGGTGTAGGTTGATTTGGTGGAGAAAATCGTAATCTCTGAAAGCTATCTTGGAGTGCGCTACCTAAAGCGGTAGCACTAGAAAAATCTAGACAAATCAAATAAAACAACGTGTAATACGCTTAAGTGAAAAGACAAATACGTGATAAAGATGTGGGTATTTTTTTTCAATTTTACCAACTTCAGGCCAAAGCTAGTAGTGTAATAAAATTGTTGTTAAGAACTTGTATATAACGTTATGCATACAACCATAAACATAAAAGAAGAAAACACATAACAAAAGGTATAACAAAATGAACCCTTACTATAATATTATTAACGTAAAATTAGTCGCGCGAGCACTCGCTGCTATAAAATGTTTTTATTGTTATGACAGAAACAAACAGTTATAAATAATAATAAATAATTCTATGGAAATTATAAATATGCCAAATAAAAACTGTAAGTATTTTTTTAAAGTAGCGCTTGAAATACTTTACTAACAGATATAAGATAATATTTTATATGAAAAAGGCTAAATCAGACATTCCACTAGCAGTACGATAACACAACCAACGTTTTAAGAATAAAGCTATCTGATATAATCAGCATATGAGTACATGAAAATCGTATTCGTTGTAATTTTATCATAATTTATCCCAAAAATATACTTATTTTTTTTTATGACCATAATTAATTAAATAAAAGTGGTATAAAAATTGAAAACTAACACTGTATAACAAAATAACCTATTACATTTAACCTACACATAATCTTATATTGGATTTACATGATAAAATTGCCACTGAGTCTCACAAAAAATCAAATAAGAGTATTTCTAATATTATATATTCTATTTTTTGAGACAGACAACACAATCTTTGGAACACGAAATATAGAAGATGAAAGAAACATAACAATTCCTCAATTTCACTTTGCCCCGGTTCTTAATTATATTAATTATAGCTATTCTTCACATATATATACATATATAGCCAAGTTATAATTCGACTACGGCTCTTTTATGTTTTTATATATTTTTAACCTATAACAAATCATTCAGCATATAACGGAAAAGTATTTTTTTTAATTTAATATCTCTACAGCATTTCAATATTTTCCTACTTAGAATACACAAATTTTCAAATGTTCCAAATATAAGAACGGTAAAATTCCAATATAATTTTAATGTCTTGCGTAAAACTTTTAAATTATGGCAAAGGGTTTTTGAGTTTTTGTTGCAAGTTTTTTTTTAAAGTTTTGTTTTGTTTAAAGTTGAAAAGCGATAAAAATATGGTAAAAAAATAAAAACGAAAAAAGATTAATTTACATATATTTTAAAATTTAGTTAATTGAAACTTAATTAGTGGAAAATTATGTTTAAAGGTGACAAAAAGAAATCGGGTAATTTTAATACAGAGAATTTCTATCCTTTAGGAACATTTCGTGAAACCCCTGAACAACTTAAAATTAAGGGACAAGGAAAAATGTCAACTATATCTTTTTAAGATAACCATAATTAAAAAGGACGGAACACAAATAAAAATTTGATTACTTATCAAAAAATAAAGTTAACTAATCCAGTTATTCAGGATCGATGTAATGGAATCGGAAATTTGGAAATGTCAATCATTATCATTATCCAGGTGGTATGAATAGTATTGCAGGCGGTGGTGTACAGTGTTATAATGGAAATCGGTGGCAAGAACTTATTACTACAATTAACTAACTTTTCTGAACAATGATAAACATCATAAAAGATGCACAGCGACACGACGTTACTAGGCAACGCCAAAGTATTTAGCTATTCACAGATCACAGGGTCCCGGACAATGGAAGCGGCTCTTTGATGTATGCATTACTATTCTAATACTGGGCTGATGTCGTCTGACCAATGCTTTGTATGAAGCAAAAGAATTCTTCATGGCCAGAATATACTTCTTCTCCAGTAGTGTCATCAATATAATAACGAATGCTAGGAATATCCAACATTTCATTCATTTATATACAGAAGGAATCGTGTTGAAGATACTACACAACCTTGATGTCTGAGGACAATCCGTTGAGAACAACATTTATACTCCACTCAGTGAGGAGGTTTGTAATCAATTTGCACGAACTTCCATTTAAAATGAAGAACATCCACTATTCATAAATATCTTGACCGAAACTGCTTAGAAGCATGCGCAATTTAAAAGTTTATACTCGTTTATGCATTGCTGAACTTCATTGCCAATACTCTTAAAAATTTTCTCATTTGCGATGACATATTAGTTATAATGACTTTTGTTGTCTAAGTTTAGAATTGATTTCACTTAATACAATTTCCTTAAAATTAAATTAATAGATTCGCAAGTTCGGACGCGCTAACTTTTTTTAAACAATTTTATTTAAGAACATTACTTGTACTTAACAATCCATCTTCTCAACAAAATACATAGTACATTTATTAAATTAAATAAGTTAGAATTACAAAAATATTTTACTGATATCCTATGGCTTAAGATAAAAACCTTTAAAGACTGAAATAAAGAAGTCCGTGGAAATCCTAAACGATGAACGAAATATCTTCTCTAGTATATATTAATATTAATATTAAAACATAATAAGATATGTGGGTTGATGATCAATAGTAAAAAAGAAAGTTTAAAAGTATTCGTGAAGTATCTTGGCGCTTCTTGAATTATAGTCTGACTTTCCATAAGTGCATAACTGTAATAACTCCGAATTTAACTAAAAATTCGTTTTCTATAGGCGTTTAAGACTAACAATTAATTTGGTATAGAACATAACTTTCAACTCCTCTAATTGTTCAAACATTTCGACACGGTTTGCTTACAAAAGCCGTCTAATTTCTAGGAAATAAAAATTATTAGAACTGTAGTACGTTATGTAAAATTTAAGTACTTTGAGCCCTAAAACCACATAAAAACAATAAAATCAAAACCGTTATTAACGTATGCTTCTATATAGGAGTCATTTAATATCTGAACAATTTTTATCAAGATATATTTAGATTATAGTACTTTACTTCTATTCTAGTTTCATCCAAATATGAGGTATCCTGAAGAATCATTTAGAAAACCTGACCCTTATTTTCATTAATACAAATATATATTTAGACGTGCATAAAGAAATACAATTTGCATGATTAAGATTTAAGTCCTTTTACTGTTGAGACCGTTTTGGGATTGTTCAGTTTGAAAACGTTTGTATAGGACGAATTCTGAAATTCAAATTGTATTAAAGCATGGTTTTTTAAATAAAATTATCATATTTTCATATCAATATTACTAGACTTCGAAAAATACTGAATAGAAATGAATGGCGACAACCCTGTGCTTAAAATTAATTGATATAATTTTAAAAGTAAATGAAAGAAGGATATTACTCTGAGAATAAATGTATGGTTTTAATGTAATCTTTTTTTATTATATATTCTTAAGTATACTCTTTTGTTTATAATCTGCACAAAAAGATAAGCTTGGGTTGTACCAATTATATAAATTCGTTATAAGAAGATTGATAAAAGCTAATATTGTGATAATATATACTTTTATATGAATATGCCTTTATTCATAACCTAAAGATATTTGAGTATCAAAGCCTTTTTTTCTCATAATTAATTTATGAACATTATAAATATTATGATCTCTTGCTTAATAAAAGTAATAGAGAACCTATTTTTTCGCATTAACCCATATTAATTATTAAGAAAACAAAGATACCATTTGCTTACGGTTATCAAAATATTATACACTTACATTTTTCGTTATTTTTGATTTTACAATACAAAAAGTGCATTGAAATAAGTCGAGGCTCATTATGGTAATAGGTCAATTGATCTCTCTTGTACTTCTTTTCGTATAATATTTCTTTGAGACGAAATGTAAGCCCGGAGCGTGAATAACGTATGAGGTCGTGACAAAAAAACGGAAGATAAAGTTGCTAAGATTGTACCGCTTTTAGAGATCTTGAAATAAACACGAAACAAATTTATTAATTAATAAATCCAAAATCAGGAAAAAATAGCACGGTGTATAAAAAAGTATGTCATATGTTATGTTGTTTAATTTAAAAGTATAAACTAAACATGAATATTATATTATTCTGCTGTCAAAAACCATCATATGATTTATCTTTTATATTATAAAATATTAGAATGATAACGTACTCTATTTACTTTATGACTTAAGTTCAGAAAAATTATGCGAAGCATTCTCCTCGTTTTATCCGTCTCGTTTTCTATGCCTTGACGTGTTCACGTTATCATTTTATTTTCGCAACAACGACTCTTTTTACCCTTTAATTGCAAAAGTTTCAAGGAAGACTCAACTTAGGTAAAATATAAAGTACAATGTTTAGTATTATTTTTGCCAATTTAACATATCAATTTGTACATGAAATAGTTAGAAATAGCTACTCCATTTTGTTAATTAAATTAATATTTTACAAAATTTTTTAGGAAATTATTTACATTTATTAATAAGGCTACATATCTAGATTTACTGCCCCGTCTTGTTTCCTAATTTAAAGATAATCTGATAAACAAATATATCCCCATACTAAATATATAAATATCGACGTGACAAACGAATTCAATTTAAATTATTTTGTTTTTTATTGTATAAATAAAAACTAAAAAAAAGTAAATATTCTTATAAAGACAATAATATGTATGCTTATTTAAATTTAAATAAAAACAGATTGAAAAATTCATCGACACGAGCTGGACTCAAGGCGCGACGTTAGATAACCAGTTTTGTATTTTTGAGGTAGTAGAGTCCAACTGTAGTTATTTGTCAACATCTCATATGACCTAGGTCGAACTAGGTGGTATATTTCACAGAAGACCGCATAATATATATGTAAATGTAAAAATATATATACTTTTCGTACTGTGTATGAGTTAGTCGGATGCCGAACTCCCACCACTTCCCTGTCTTTTCTCGTTTCCTTCAACCTTATTCTAAAAGGTTATGCCTTTACAAATATCAATTGACGATAACACCACCTACCATCTGATAAAACGGAACCTCGCTGGCCACTGTCCTATATCAAGAAATAAATCTAATCGTTTATAATTCATGTTTTTTCTTTATGATCAGGATTATACTAGGATTTTATATAATACTTCTATTATATTTTAGTTATAATGATTTAAAACTTTATCTCTGCATAACGATATACTATGAGTACATTTTGTACAGATAAAACCTTCACTTATTGAAAGCGTCACGATAATTATTCCAGGGCGGCTGATTTGTGCCAGCTCCTTAAACAACCAACTTAACCGGATACATTACAACGACTATCAAATCATTCCTAATTTTGCACCGCTTCGTCTTTCTTTCATGTTTTTGTACTATGTCGCATGGAATGAGACGCATGGCAAAATTTAAATATAATATTTCAACTAAAACCTTCATAGCAATAGCTATGGTAAGTGATGGAATCATATAAGAAGTTTTCCCTGTTTTTAAAAATAAAAAAAAAATCATATTAATTTTAATTTTCAAAAAATTGACCTTAAATATTCCCTTTACTTCCCTTCTACTTATAAAGGTAATCTTTAAAAGTGATTGGCTCAACAGTAGACATTGTTGTGTCTTACCTAGCGACTATTTTGGAAGACTATTTCATATAGTGTTCAAAGAAATAATTTGCAATATTTGGTAACGCTTTAGATTCTTCCAACAATAGGCAAATATAGCTGTTGTCTTCATTCAATAAAATATTTGAAACAATCATGCTCAATCAATTATTAAACAATTTTAATAAAAACGAATTGTTTCATATAAAAAACTAGTTTTTACAAAAGGACGCTCTGTTACTCATTTTAGTGACAATCTAATAAAACATATATTTGAGGATGCTCTTGAAGTACTAATTCTATCGTATTCAGCATGAAACATTAGTCAGGAAATGGTACCAATATGACACTAGGTAACACGATCTCACACTTTCGATATACTAATGTACTATTAATGACGAAGAGAATGAAATGCTTGAATCCACAGTTTTTCTTGTCTTCACTGTAGATGCTAAATTACTATGGAGCCCTCAAATACCTGGATTGGATAAAAAACTCAGTCCGGCCACACGTACCGATAAAAAGATAAGATCCCTTAACGCTGGGACGAAGGTGTGTTGTAGGTGTATAATGAGTACGTGTATTAGACAAATAATATAATACAAGCTTGGTAACAAGCTCAACTTTACATATAATTTTTAAAAATAAACTTAGAAAAAAAAAACAATATTCAACAATATTAATATTTACGCTATTTATACAATTTTAGTTTTAAACAAAAATATTCGTCGCCGACACGAGGTAGAAACCTCTAACATTTTACAGTCAATATAAAATGAACAATGTCTGAAAACAAATACGTTACATTCAGGACACGGGATGAATATTTTTATAATTGAGTGACACTGGTGTAATAACTGAAGCTCATTTAGTGGTGAAATGTCATAGCAATGCACTAATTTCATTGGCAATAGTATTACAATAACAAGTTAATGCTTGATTTTGTAGAATAATACATTTATCAATATAGAGATCAATAATTACTTTTTAGTTTAGTTCAAATATGATGTCGATAACATCAGTTTTGTATCTTATACAATCAATTGTAATCATTCCGAAGTTTTCTTTTGATTTCGCTATGTAGAAAATCAAACCTTAAATGTTTTAAGGATGAGAGTTATCATCGGTTATTAAATTCATGGTTAGCTATTTACTGAAACGTTACCACAATAAAGCCTTTAAATTACGAGCAGGTATGATGCAGGATGATGAGTAATATATCCATGCATAGCTTATTATTGCTACACACGCCGCTCCAAATCTATTTAACAAGCTGTTTTAGCAAAACTAAATTATCCATATATGGTGGTATAGAAATTTGGAAATTTAATATCAGTAAATAAATATGTTTGGTATTTATTTAAGTATATTGTCAGGACAGTAAAAGGTATGTAGAATATCAAAATAGGTTTTAGATTTTAAAGCTATATAAAAATAACTCTTACGTGTGGAAACAATTCTGAACATCGTTACTTTTTTGCAACAAAAGGCCCAAGCATCGTACACCGGCTAATTGCATCAATTCAATTGTTCTTCTAGTTTTCATACCGAACCTACCTAGACAGACGTTCCACTTTTATACGGGCGATCTACAGGTTTTATATCAAATAATATTATTTACGTATTCCAAGGTGTACCAAAGTTTTTATGGGACTCAAATGACTCTTATTTCATTATGTATACTGAACTTGAAGAGCTTGTATTTTATATTCTTGACAAAACGGAAACTGTGAAAATTGAATTTAAAACTATAAATGTCCAAACTAATTTAACACGTCCAAAACTAAAAACAAAACCATTTTTTTTCTAAAAATTTTTTTTACTTACGTAAGGTAAAAAGGTAAAAATTTCATAAGCTAATTTTATTTTAATTCCCTAAGGGAATTTTTATAAAACAATTTGTATTTAATTCGTTATTACTAGGGATAAATATATTCGTACGCAGAACTTTAATTTGGGAAAATATAAGTAATTTGGTATAAAATTTTATTAGGCAATTTAACAACTTCTTTGCCTACATACAATATTTAATTACTTGCCCCTTATTTTATTTGTGAACGTTGTTATAATACGAATATAACATCATTTGAACTACAATATTTTACCATTTCTTTAATTATTTTACTTCTATCATAAACTATGAACAAATAATAGCCGTGAAACACAACACAGGATTTTATATTGATCATTCCCAAAATTAGCTCCATTTATTTCTTATACCGACTTCACGGCTCAGTACTGATATTAAGTAATTACTATTTCTTAATTTATAGTTCTAGTAATAAGATAACCATTACAAGTAATTTAAGCTAATTATATTCTCCTTTATTGTGAATATAGCTTCAAATATGTTTTCTTATAATTAAAAAGGAAATAACTTTTACATGATCAGTAAATATCGATTGAAGGAAATATATTTGATGTAGTCTGCCTTGGATCCGGAATCGTTTAAGAAAAAGAATTTTTTATTTATTGCTTTTCTTGATTAATAAATAAATAAATGCATCTTTAATCTTAATCCGCTAATATGAAGGCATTTTAATAACTAATCAATTTATAAATAAGACTCATTCGTCAAACAAATGAGCATGATGTAGGTAATATATCATCTATTTATTTATTTATTTATTTATATCTTTTCCACTTTGAATCATTATCAGTGATCACTTGTGTACGTCAAAATGGAAGTGTCAGGAGGGCCTATTTCGATACCAGATTTATCGTAATAAGCCCTTCTGTAAATGAAAAGACTTTAAGAAGGGAAAAAGCTTCAGAAATTCATGAATGTGAAAGCCAAAGGCAATAATCGTAAAGACAAACATTACTATAACTATACGATATATATTTTGTTAGTCCAATGAAGTTTTGTCAAAAAAATATTAGAAATGTTCTATATATATTATTAATAAGAAGAATATTGGTAATTAATGTTATGTTGTCATCAGTATAACTTAAAAACGAAAAAAAATGTTATAATCATTATATTATAACCAATTATTAATAACGATATTATTTTATTTGGTAAATTTCCTAAAAATCTTTTACTATCAATTTAACCCTACAGCGTTTAGGGATAAAAATACTTTTTGTAAAAGGTCCTCGTAAAAGTTGGGTCCACGTCAAGTTTATTGGTTTGTTGATTTTCCGATAAGTGCGAACGTAAAAATAACTCTTTCACTGTCCTAAATGGTAACGCATTTCATAAACTCTTATGATAGAATTGTATTACATAAACGGTTAATGTTAAATAAAGAATCGACTCGTTAACATTTGGTACAGGATCATGATAGTAGAAATATTAAACCGATCGCAGCTTCAAATCCATTCTAATGTCCACTGCTAAAGCTTTGGAACAATTCGTACAGCGTCATTTAATTACTGTAACTTGCTTGTACCGCATGAAATTTCCAGTTCAAATGCTTTTGAACCCTGAACTGTTTCCATGTGGGTCAGACTTACAAATTTTGTCTTTTTGTCAGAAACGAAAAAATCGGCAGATACATGATTGTCGTAAAATCCTTATGTTCATTTCCAGAAAAAATTTAGATATGCATAGTGTAACAAAATACACAAAGCTCAATTTTATTATTTAAAATTAAAAATGTGTGTTTATTAAAAATCTTAAGTTTATAAAATTATAATACCTAACTTATGTCTTTTATCATATTTGAAATCAAATTGATACAACCGTTTTTTAGTTATCCCCTTTTGATATCGGTAGACTGCGGTTATTCGGTTATAAAATCGAAGACGAAAATCCGCTGGCATTCGAATGAACGGTTTTACGTACATTTTTCAAATGGTAAAAGAGGGAAATACAAACTGGACACAGGTGTTAAAGCCTAATATTATGCATAACGCAAACCGCTAATATGAAGGCATTTTAAATTTATTTACCTTTCGTTTCATTCAGCCAGTATTTCTTAAATTACATTTCAAAATTTACTTTTGTGTTGTTTTTTACTTATAAATATTTAAATTTAATATTTATATTGATTAGTATTTTTGTTTAATTCACATTCTGAAAAATGAATAAATTCGAAACAACATATGACAAGGGTTAAAATTTTGAAAAATCGGTCAATTTCAGCCAAACTGTAACACAGACCGTATCACGTCATTTTTATCAGAGACCTCGGTACTTTTGAAAAATTACATAGTACAGTAGTACATTTTGTACAGATAAAACCTTCACTTATTGAAAGCGTCACGATAATTATTCCAGGGCGGCTGATTTGTGCCAGCTCCTTAAACAACCAACTTAACCGGATACATTACAACGACTATCAAATCATTCCTAATTTTGCACCGCTTCGTCTTTCTTTCATGTTTTTGTACTATGTCGCATGGAATGAGACGCATGGCAAAATTTAAATATAATATTTCAACTAAAACCTTCATAGCAATAGCTATGGTAAGTGATGGAATCATATAAGAAGTTTTCCCTGTTTTTAAAAATAAAAAAAAAATCATATTAATTTTAATTTTCAAACAATTGACCTTAAATATTCCCTTTACTTCCCTTCTACTTATAAAGGTAATCTTTAAAAGTGATTGGCTCAACAGTAGACATTGTTGTGTCTTACCTAGCGACTATTTTGGAAGACTATTTCATATAGTGTTCAAAGAAATAATTTGCAATATTTGGTAACGCTTTAGATTCTTCCAACAATAGGCAAATATAGCTGTTGTCTTCATTCAATAAAATATTTGAAACAATCATGCTCAATCAATTATTAAACAATTTTAATAAAAACGAATTGTTTCATATAAAAAACTAGTTTTTACAAAAGGACGCTCTGTTACTCATTTTAGTGACAATCTAATAAAACATATATTTGAGGATGCTCTTGAAGTACTAATTCTATCGTATTCAGCATGAAACATTAGTCAGGAAATGGTACCAATATGACACTAGGTAACACGATCTCACACTTTCGATATACTAATGTACTATTAATGACGAAGAGAATGAAATGCTTGAATCCACAGTTTTTCTTGTCTTCACTGTAGATGCTAAATTACTATGGAGCCCTCAAATACCTGGATTGGATAAAAAACTCAGTCCGGCCACACGTACCGATAAAAAGATAAGATCCCTTAACGCTGGGACGAAGGTGTGTTGTAGGTGTATAATGAGTACGTGTATTAGACAAATAATATAATACAAGCTTGGTAACAAGCTCAACTTTACATATAATTTTTAAAAATAAACTTAGAAAAAAAAAACAATATTCAACAATATTAATATTTACGCTATTTATACAATTTTAGTTTAAAACAAAAATATTCGTCGCCGACACGAGGTAGAAACCTCTAACATTTTACAGTCAATATAAAATGAACAATGTCTGAAAACAAATACGTTACATTCAGGACACGGGATGAATATTTTTATAATTGAGTGACACTGGTGTAATAACTGAAGCTCATTTAGTGGTGAAATGTCATAGCAATGCACTAATTTCATTGGCAATAGTATTACAATAACAAGTTAATGCTTGATTTTGTAGAATAATACATTTATCAATATAGAGATCAATAATTACTTTTTAGTTTAGTTCAAATATGATGTCGATAACATCAGTTTTGTATCTTATACAATCAATTGTAATCATTCCGAAGTTTTCTTTTGATTTCGCTATGTAGAAAATCAAACCTTAAATGTTTTAAGGATGAGAGTTATCATCGGTTATTAAATTCATGGTTAGCTATTTACAGAAACGATACCACAATAAAGCCTTTAAATTACGAGCAGGTATGATGCAGGATGATGGGTAGTATATCCGTGCACAGCTTATTATTGCTACACACGCCGCTCCAAATCTATTTAACAAGCTGTTTTAGCAAAACTAAATTATCCATATATGGTGGTATTAAATTTGGAAATTTAATATCAGTAAATAAATATGTTAAGTATTTATTTAAATATATTGTCAGGAGAGTAAAAGGTATGTAGAATATCAAAATAGGTTTTAGATTTTAAAGCTATATAAAAATAACTCTTACGTGTGGAAACACTTCTGAACATCGTTACTTTTTTGCAAAAAAAGGCCCAAGCATCGTACACCGGCTAATTGCATCAATTCAATTGCTCTTCTAGTTTTCATACCGAACCTACCTAGACAGACGTTCCACTTTTATACGGGCGATCTACAGGTTTTATATCAAATAATATTATTTACTTATTCCAAGGTGTACCAAAGTTTTTACGGGACTCAAATGACTCGTATTTCGTTATGTATACTGAACTTGAAGAGCTTGTATTTTATATTCTTGACAAAACGGAAACTGTGAAAATTGAATTTAAAACTATAAATTTCCAAATTAATTTAACAAAACCATTTTTTTTCTAAAAATTTTTTAACTTTCGTTAGGTAAAAAGGTGAAAATTTCGTAAGGTAATTTTATTTTAATTCGCTAAGGGAATTTTTATAAAACAATTTGTATTTAATTCGTTATTACTAGGGATAAATATATTCGTACGCAGAACTTTAATTTGGGAAAATATAAGTAATTTGGTATAAAATTTTATTTGGCAATTTAACAACTCCTTTATCTACAATATTTAATTACTTGCTAGTTGTTACCTGCCCCTTATTTTATTTGTGAACGTTGTTATAATACGAGTATAACATAATTTGAACTACAATATTTTACCATTTCTTTAATTATTTTACTTCTATCATAAACTATGAACAAATAATAGCCGTGAAACACAACACAGGATTTTATATTGATCATTCCCAAAATTAGCTCCATTTATTTCTTATACCGACTTCACGGCTCAGTACTGATATTAAGTAATTACTATTTCTTAATTTATAGTTCTAGTAATAAGATAACCATTACAAGTAATTTAAGCTAATTATATTCTCCTTTATTGTGAATATAGCTTCAAATATGTTTTCTTATAATTAAAAAGGAAATAACTTTTACATGATCAGTAAATATCGATTGAAGGAAATATATTTGATGTAGTCTGCCTTGGATCCGGAATCGTTTAAGAAAAAGAATTTTTTATTTATTGCTTTTCTTGATTAATAAATAAATAAATGCATCTTTAATCTTAATCCGCTAATATGAAGGCATTTTAATAACTAATCAATTTATAAATAAGACTCATTCGTCAAACAAATGAGCATGATGTAGGTAATATATCATCTATTTATTTATTTATTTATTTATATCTTTTCCACTTTGAATCATTATCAGTGATCACTTGTGTACGTCAAAATGGAAGTGTCAGGAGGGCCTATTTCGATACCAGATTTATCGTAATAAGCCCTTCTGTAAATGAAAAGACTTTAAGAAGGGAAAAAGCTTCAGAAATTCATGAATGTGAAAGCCAAAGGCAATAATCGTAAAGACAAACATTACTATAACTATACGATATATATTTTGTTAGTCCAATGAAGTTTTGTCAAAAAAATATTAGAAATGTTCTATATATATTATTAATAAGAAGAATATTGGTAATTAATGTTATGTTGTCATCAGTATAACTTAAAAACGAAAAAAAATGTTATAATCATTATATTATAACCAATTATTAATAACGATATTATTTTATTTGGTAAATTTCCTAAAAATCTTTTACTATCAATTTAACCCTACAGCGTTTAGGGATAAAAATACTTTTTGTAAAAGGTCCTCGTAAAAGTTGGGTCCACGTCAAGTTTATTGGTTTGTTGATTTTCCGATAAGTGCGAACGTAAAAATAACTCTTTCACTGTCCTAAATGGTAACGCATTTCATAAACTCTTATGATAGAATTGTATTACATAAACGGTTAATGTTAAATAAAGAATCGACTCGTTAACATTTGGTACAGGATCATGATAGTAGAAATATTAAACCGATCGCAGCTTCAAATCCATTCTAATGTCCACTGCTAAAGCTTTGGAACAATTCGTACAGCGTCATTTAATTACTGTAACTTGCTTGTATGTGGGTCAGACTTACAAATTTTGTCTTTTTGTCAGAAACGAAAAAATCGGCAGATACATGATTGTCGTAAAATCCTTATGTTCATTTCCAGAAAAAATTTAGATATGCATAGTGTAACAAAATACACAAAGCTCAATTTTATTATTTAAAATTAAAAATGTGTGTTTATTAAAAATCTTAAGTTTATAAAATTATAATACCTAACTTATGTCTTTTATCATATTTGAAATCAAATTGATACAACCGTTTTTTAGTTATCCCCTTTTGATATCGGTAGACTGCGGTTATTCGGTTATAAAATCGAAGACGAAAATCCGCTGGCATTCGAATGAACGGTTTTACGTACATTTTTCAAATGGTAAAAGAGGGAAATACAAACTGGACACAGGTGTTAAAGCCTAATATTATGCATAACGCAAACCGCTAATATGAAGGCATTTTAAATTTATTTACCTTTCGTTTCATTCAGCCAGTATTTCTTAAATTACATTTCAAAATTTACTTTTGTGTTGTTTTTTACTTATAAATATTTAAATTTAATATTTATATTGATTAGTATTTTTGTTTAATTCACATTCTGAAAAATGAATAAATTCGAAACAACATATGACAAGGGTTAAAATTTTGAAAAATCGGTCAATTTCAGCCAAACTGTAACACAGACCGTATCACGTCATTTTTATCAGAGACCTCGGTACTTTTGAAAAATATTTATTTTATTTATAAATGACGTGCCATTTCGCATTTTTCCCCTTTTTTAGGGTTAAGCATTCACCGTAAATATAAATGAGGGATTTTATTGTTTCACTTCTGATTTACGTAGCATTCCATTTACACCTTAAAATATAATTCATTACATTCCGTTTAACCTAAATGTTGTTTTTTTAAATATATATCTTATAATAGAATACTAATATTATTCAAAATGTTTTTCAGAACTTTTAAACTTTGCAGTGAATAATTTAAATATAAAACGACTTTAAAATTATTGTAAAATACATTTTTTTTTAAGGATAAACATTGATGCATCTTACATATTCAGGCTGTCGCTGCCTTTGGGAGAACATGTGGGGTTCGTGAATAAAATATAAGGTAAAAAAAAGATGAGTTATGTAACTATTCACTACCTGAATATAAAATTACAAATATAGATATATTTGGATTAAACTCTTTAATTGAAGAAGAATTAATTTAATAAGTTGAATTTTTGTTGGTTTTCGGAGGATATGTTTAACTATACACAAATTTTACAGTCAAAAGTTTTTAAATCTTTCCTTTTGTATAACCGTGTGTGTTTTTATTTTTTATAATTACGTCGAATTTATTTTTTTTATATTTTTTTATGACGTCTATTCTAAGGAAAAATGTATTAAAATCTCTACTTCATCAAATGTTGCAATATTTCTCGATAATAGATTATTGTACCGCAGGAGATTCGATTGTTATAAATATCCATTAACTATTGCGATCAGTTACTATATTTATCCAACTGACACCTTTCTTCATGAAGAATGGAAGACACTAGGAAGAGGAGGATAAGAGTAGGTCTTTGGGCCTCATGGTCACTCATTCCCAGTGAAGAAGTATTTACATATAATCGTTATTTTATGATCTTCTATGATATGGTAGCACTAGCTAGATCGAAACAGTTCATTCGAGTTGCAGTCAAATGACCCAGGCTCACTTATACCTTCGAAATGTTGCATCTTCCAAAGATTAATTAACATCTGATCTATATTACTGGTTATTGTTAATTTTAGTGAAATATGATGTGTTCAAAGGTGACAAAGAAAATAAACATAGCCATAAATTCGTATTTTCAACTTTAAATCTCATTTCTTAGGATACGCTCTTTACTTCAATGACAGAAATATTTTACATTTTTGATTAGAAAACGCTATTGTTCAGTAGACCACAACATATAAATATATTTAAAAATAATATTATTATATAATATTATTTTTAAATATATTTAGCTACACCTAATATACTTTAAAAAAAGCATGAGAACATCCCGGAGAGCATACATGAAGAGGTTGATATCTGTGGCCGAGGCGAAATTGGTATGCAGGGACCGTAGTTTTTGGCGCTCCGGCGTCTCTGGCTACCCCGCAAAGGATATGGCGTAAAGCTAAATATATAATATAAATAATATACTTAATACTTTCTTGCATAGACAACCTAAACATTAAATATATTTTAAAAAATATAGACAGTTTTACATTACCTACAATTTGAAAAATAGTATATTCGATTTTTTTTTATCCTTAACATTTGTGTTAACGCTTAGTTTTGATTTATCAATCTAATCTAAAAGTTTTGAACAAAATCTTGTATGAAGTGGTGTAAAACGACAGGCAATAAAATTCCCCTATTTGTAGGATTGTCAATTAATTTATCTGCACTGATTGGTATGAAACTTGTTATACGAAAACCTATTTTCTCATATCTAATATATTAAAAACTGTATCGATATTTCATTTTAGTTTAAAAACGTGTAAATGCAAAACGAATTTTTATATTCTTCAGTATTCAATAAACATTATGAAAAATTTATAAATTCTACATATGCACGTTAAGTATATGCGGTAAGTAAATAACCGACATCGATTAGTAATTCAGCAGCCTGATACTACTAGTATCAAGGCGTAGTACATCGTTGAGGTGATTAGCTGTTAATACTTAGTGTTTGTGGATCCAGCTGCAATAATCGGTATTACCTTGTGTATTATTAAGTGAAAACTACCACAATAATTATGACAATTTTATAATATATTTTAATTTAGCACACAATTATTTTTCTAAATTAGCTTTTACATAAACTATTTTCTGTTGTCTTTGCTAACGTGAAGAAAAAAAGAATTCATGGTATACTTTGCCTAATAAGAATTCTAGAGGCTGTCTGCAAAATTTACTGGGACATTTTCTATTTTTTTCCAAATTTTACAATTATGGATTATATAATTAGTTTTAGTATTAACTTTTATATAGTATAAATAAGAAAGAACGTTTTTTATATTCGATTAAGAACGTTACATTTGCACCCTTAAAGTCCATAAAAATTTTAACAGCTGAAGTTTTGAGATCATTTAACATACTCCTACAACATTGTTTACATACAAGAAGAATAACAAAGACGTAACGCTCTAGTGAATGACTCATCAAATTTTAGGAACATTCACGGGTATTCTGCGAAACGGAACGAAGACTTACAAAGTCATAAAACTCGTATTTTGTAATGTTCACATTGGGATGATTATACAGTGAAGTAAATGTTATGTCTTATTAGGCAGTAATAATGTTAAGAGTACCTTGAGGCCATTGGTATAACTTGATATTTATATTTAGCATCCTTCTCGACAGACTAAATGAAAAATATATTTTTTTTAGAGTACGTTTTGATAAAATTTTAAAGACATTTTAATGACAATAACCTATCTGCTATTTGAACTATTTGATTAATGACCAATCAGAAGAGCGGTTTTGGAAATAATTATTGTCAAAACGTTCTCTTATGCAAACAAATATTGACAGAACGCGGTGTCTATAAATGTTTATAATCATAATATTAATGTTTACCTGTCGTTTGTTAGAAAAGTCAAAAGCATCACCAAAATAGATACAAGTTTGCGGGAGTTTATAGTATACTATATCAAAAATATTACATTACAGAGCTAATTGGCTGTAAAAAGATATATTAGTGCCAGTCATAACACAACAGCAAGTAGGTTAACGCTCCAGTTAAATCTATATAATAGCATTATAATTAATGACAATGTCTGTAGCTGTAACTGTATAACATACATGTTGCTTATATTTTTGATTAGAGCAAGTTTCGAAGTTTAATGATCGAAAATATTAATTTACGTATCATTAAATAAATTTAATCCAAAGTAGATATAATAATGAAAATAATATTTAATGAATTATCAGATTTTTTTATAATTGTTTTGTAGTTTTGTTATTAAATTTAGTTGTTTTTATTTTTTACCACAATTATTTTTCATTCTTAAATAATTTTTGTAAATGATGTTCATAATTCCTTAATTTAATTATCTGCATTGATTGCCTTAGACACAGTACGAAGCTCTTAAAACTATTTCAGTGTTATAAAATACCAATATTTCGATATATTCATTATCAATAAAAATGTGAAAACTAAGTAATGTACATTGTTCATTTACATTGTTCTCGTAAAAAATGCATAAACATTATATCCATTTTTAATTTTTAACATTTTATGAACCTTCTTATGAAGTTAAGATTAAGAGATTAGGTACTTGTCAGGACGACAAGCGATAAGGAAAAATGTTAACAAATCTATATTTTTAACATAACCAAGATCACAAAGGACTGAATTCAATTGAAAAATCGGTTTCTTGTTAAAAGTTAAATAATTCAGTTATTCAGGATCAATATAACAAACCGGAAATTCTGAATTTTAAAATCACTAAAAATGTGGTATTACCAAATAAAGAGATCGATATAGAATAGAAATCGATAGCAAACTTTAGTTATATTTTATCTGAGATCTTTTTTTTTAGTTTGACTGTGTATTCTATATTTTGTCGATAAGAATGAGCAGCCATCTATTTTTCCTTAAGATCAGGTAAGAGATTTTGTTGAAATAAAATTTCTAAAACTTTAATGCGAATTTGACAAATTTTATTGATTACTTGAAAAAAACCCTTTAAAAAAAATTACACTATTTAATCAACTACTAGGAAACCCATCAGTGTACCAATGGAGGTACCTTTGCGCCACTCAGATGTATCTTTAGATCAGATTTACCAAAAGTTGCAGTTACTAGTCCTTTTCGTAGTACTGTTGATGTAATTCTTATTCCATATTTGTTTAACATGTTAATGAATTTTACATGACTAAACATAATTATTTTTACTCATGTTAAGCTTATTAAAATTACATGTTAATTTTGTAATGACATGTTATGCTCATTTATATAGACGATAGTCCATTACTCAGCTTTGAAATAATTAAAAATGCTATATTTATTACATTTATAATCAATGGTTTTAACCAGCAGCACAAAAAGCAGGAATACTTCTGGCTGGTGTACAATTTAGACACCAATCAAAATACCCTTAACATATTTATATTTATTTTATAGAGGAAATAGTAATATTTTTTTAGTAATTTTAATTTTAATATTTTTGTGCAATGTCTATAATCCTCAAATTATTTTTAGACGGATACAGTCTATTTATTTTCAATTTTTATTACAAATTGAAAAGTTAACACCTCATTTTGTATAAAAAATCAGTTTGATTCATATGTCTAACTCTGTCTTCAAATAATATAAATTCTCAAGAATTAATAATCTTATATTAGGAGAATTAAACATTTGAAAATATATTTATATTTTTTTAAGTAATTGCATTTGCAGCGATTTTAAATTAACTTTTACGGAGCAAATGACATTAATATACCCAGGGTAATCTATAATAAGGATATGGAATCACAAATAATCTTTGAAGATAAAAATCAGACATACGATTAATATTATAAATGCAAAAGGTTATGAGGATGTGTATATGTTTATGTATTAGTCGGATTTAGATGATAATTTACTAGTTAGTACTATAATATTATTTTATAGGTCAGAATAATGTAAATGCTGCAATTTATAAAGATTTGGTGTAAGTTGACCGGTGTAAGTTGATTTGGAGGAGAAAATCGTAACCTCTGAAAGCTATCTTGGTGTGCTAATGATTAGATAAGAAAATGGTCCATATCAATGGAGCTATTATGTCTCCACCCAGAGACGGAACAAATTTACCAGAAGTCACAGTTTCGTGTCCTGCTCTTGTAGATATATCTTTAATTATATTTAAAAATTACAAGAAATTCACATGACTAAACAGAAATATAATTAGCCATGTTAAGATTATTATATGTTGTAATATGTTGTGCTTACTTATATAGACAATTGTCTATGGCTTAGCTGTGAAAATATCTACATTAATTATTAATTATTTTAAGCGCCATCACTAAAAGCAATAATACATCTGGTTGATGTTCGATTTATACACCACTCAAAACACACGTGACAAACAAAAGCTACGTATATATTTGGAGTGTTTTTGAGATAAATTATATTTATTTACAATAATAGTAATTTTCAATAACTAATCAATATGTTTTTTTGTTATAATCCTCAAATAGAAGGACTATTACATGGATACGGATACTATTTATTTTCAATTTTTATTACAAATTACTGTCTTGTATGACTCGTATTTTGGTTATTGTTTTTTAATAACATACTATAACAAATTCTTAAGCAGCAAGCAACGTAAGTATTTCTTGAAGCTAAATTTAATATCTTCACAGCATTTCAATGTTTTCTTACTGAATATATACAAACTTTCAAGTTTTGAAAACGTTATAAAACCGGCAAAATTCCAATATAATTTTAATGATGTCAAAGTTCAGTCTTACGCAAAACCTTTAAAATTATGGCAAAGGCTGAGTTTTTGTAGCAAGCATAAAGTTTTTGAAGAGCGTTAAAAATAAGTTGAAATATTAAAAACAAAGAAACAAATAATTTACATATTTTTTTTGCAATTTATTAAGATAAATGACTGATTTAATTGTTTGGTGAGATTTTAATCTTGTTGAAACGTACTACCTTCTTTGAACACCATTAAAATAGATAAAATCAATATCGAAATTGAAGCCAATATTGAAATATAAATCAAAATCCTTCGAAATTAAGATTTCCACAAAACATTATTTCATTCTCAAAGCTCGAAAGAATGTGACTTGTCTAAGTTACCTTTTTCTTTACAAAGACATTTCACCCGTAAATTACACTTATAATAAATCTCAAAGTATCCTGCGAGCTCTCAAACCCATGATGTAGAATGCTCTGAATCTTTATGAAAGTCTAATATTAAAGAAAAGGTTAAAGTATTATTTTTCCGTATAGATCTTAGACCCAAACATTAATATTATTCTTTATTATTATTAATAATAACGTTTCGAAAAAACATTGAATATATTTCTTAAGTATGAATTTAATATACATAGAACTATCCAAGTTCATGAAACAAAATATAATTTAAGCGTTTCGATATTAGACTTTATTTAGATTTTTTTATTTTTACTGCAGTAGTATTTGGTTCTCGAAAGGGATTACTTCGAAAGTTTACCGGCAATTCTGAAAAATGGTAAATTGATAGATTTTAGTGTCTCCTTTTCTATTTTCAACATGACCACTTCGTTCGTGAAAATATTGGAAAAAGGCGCCTAAAACGGTATTTTAAAAATATTTAAAAACAAAATAAAACTAAGTAACATTTTTTAACATATATGTATTAATAAGTAAAATATTATTGTATTATGCCTAAACAATAAATAACAATGAAAAAAATATGACCAGTGGCCCAAAAAATATTTAGTAATATAATATAGCTTCTGAACTCCGAAGTACTAATTAACTGATCTTGCTGAAACATGAAACCACCGAAGGGTATACTAAAACATGTTGCATTCGGATGAATTGTGCTTTTTAATGACACATTTATCTTGGATATCATCAAACTGTACAAAAATAAATTAATTATATCAGACAGTAATGTTATTCTGGTGATCATAAAAGCGAGGCGAGAAAACCAATTTTTTACATAAGAAACTCTATTTTAAGTTTCTTTTAAGCAATTAGAAATTTATATTCACACACAATTCTTTTTGTTTCATTAACAATTTAAAAAGAGCAGTTAACCCACGTTTCTTGCATCAGAAGCCGTCTGTTTTCTAGGAAATAAACATTATTAGAACTGTAGTACGTTATGTAAAATTTAAGTACTTTGAGCTCTAAAACCACATAAAAACAATAAAATCAAAACCGTTATTAACGTCTGCTTCTAAATAGGAGTCATTTAATATCTGAACAATTTTTATCAACATATATTTAGGTTATAGTATTTTACTTCTATTTTAGTTTTATCCAAATTTGAGGTATCCTTTAAAATGATTTAGAAAACTTGACCCTTATTTTCATTAAAACAAATATATATTTAAACGTGCATAAAGAAATACAAATTGTATAGTTAAGATTTAAGTTCTTTTACTATTGAGACCATTTCGAATTGTTCAGTTTGAAATCGTTTGTATTGGGCGAATTCTGGACGAATTCTGAAATTCAAATTAAATGGTCGACTTAATGAACCGTCCTCGCCATTGTATTAAAGCATGGCTTTTTCGAATAAAATTGTCACATTTTCATATAAATATTACTAGACTTCGAAAAGTACTGAATAGAAATGAATGGCGACAAGCCTATGCTTAAAATTAATTGATATAATTTTAAAAGTAAATGAAAGAAGGATATTACATTACTCTGAGAATAAATGTATGGTTTTCATGTAATCTTTTTTTATTGTTAATCCTAACTATAACAAGCAGAGATTTAAAAAAGTATATTCTTTCTTTTATAATCTGCACAAATAGATAAGCTTGGGTTGTACCAATTATATAAATTCGTTATAAGAAGATTGACAAAAGTTAATAATGTGATAATATATACTCATAGATGAATATGCCTTTATTCATAACCTAAAGATATTAGAGCATCAAAGCTTTTTTTCTCCAAATTTCATTTTTCATGTTTCATAATTAATTTATGAACATTTTTTAAATATTATGATATTTTGCTTAATAAAAGTAAAAAAAAACCTATTTTTTCGCATTAACTAATATTACGTATTAAGAAAACAAAACTACCATCTGCTTACAGTTATCAAAATATAATAATACACTTACATTTTTTGTCATTTTTTGTTTTTGGCAATACAAAAAGTGCATTTAAATAAGTCGAGGCACATTATGGTAATAGGTCAATTGATCTCTCTTGTACTTCTTTTCGTATAATATTTCTTTGAAACGAAATGTAAGCCCGGAGCGTGAATAAAGTATGAGTTCGTGACAAAAAAACGGAAGATAAAGTTGCTAAGATTGTACCGCCTTTAGAGATCTTGAAATAAACACGCAACAAATTTATTAATTAATCAATCCAAAATCAGAAAAGAATAGCACGGTGTATAAAAAAATGTCATATATTATGTTGTTTAATATAAAAGTATAAACTAAACATGAATATTATATTATTCTGCTGTCAGAAACCATCATATGATTTATCTATTATATTATAAAATATTAGAATGATAACGTACTCTATTTACTTTATGACTTAAGTGCAGAAAAATTATGCGAAGCATTCTCCTCGTTTTTCCCGTCTCGTTTTCTATGCCTTGAAGTGTTCACGTTATCATTTTATTTCCGCAAAAACGACTCTTTTTACCCTTTAATTGCAAAAGTTTCAAGGAAGACTCAACTTAGGTAAAATATAAAGTACAATGTTTTATAAATATTTTTGCCAATTTAACATATCAATTTGTACATGAAATAGTTAGAAATAGCTACTCCATTTTGTTAATTAAATTAATATTTTACAAAATTTTTTAGGAAATTATTTACATTTATTAATAAGGCTACATATCTAGATTTACTGCCTCGTCTTGTTTCCTAATTTAAAGATAATCTGATAAACAAATATATCCCCATACCAAATATATAAATATCGACGTGACAAATGAATTCAATTTAAATTACTTTGATTTTTATTGTATAAATAAAAACTGAAAAAAAAGTAAATATTCTTATATAGACAATAATATGTATACTTATTTAAATTTAAATAAAAACAGATTGAAAAATTCATCGACATGGGCAAGATTCAAACCGCGACGTTTTATATATAAGGTTTTATGTTTTTTATGTGGTAGAGTCTAGCTGTATTTCTTTGAGGACATGTATGACCTAGGTCGAACTACGTGGTATATTTCACAGAAGACCGCATAAAAAATATGTATATGTAAAAATATATATACTTTTCGTACTGTGTATGAGTTAGTCGGAAGCCGAATTCCCACCACTTCCCTGTCCTTTCTCGTTTCCTTCAACCTTATTCTAAAAGGTGGTTATGTCTTTACAAATATCAATTGGCGATAACACCCCCTACCCTCTGATAAACCGGCACCTCGTTGGCCACACTGTCCCATATCAAGAAAATATAATGATTTAAAACTTTATCTCTACATAACGATATAGTATGAGTACATTTTTTACAGATAAAACCTTCACTTATTGAAATCGTCACGATAATTATTCCAGGGCGGCTGATTTGTGCCAGCTCCTTAACCAGCCAACTTAACCGGATACATTATAACGATTATCAAATCATTCCCAATTTTGCACCGCTTCGGCTTTCTTTCATGTTATTCTACTATGTCGCATCGAAGGAGACGCATGGCAAAATTTAAATATAATATTTCAACTAAAACCTTCATAGCAATAGCTATGGTAAGTGATGGAATCAGATAAGAAGTTTTCCCTGTATTTTAAAAATAAAAAAAAATCATATTAATTTTAATTTTCAAAAAATTGTGTCAAAGGATATTATAAACTTTTTGAGGACCTTAAATATTCCCTTTACTTCCCTTCTACTTATGAAGGTAATCTTTAAAAGTGATTGGCTCAACATTGTTGTGTCTTACCTAGCGACTATTTTAGAAGACTATTTCATATAGTGTCCAAAGAAATAATTTGGTAACGCTTTAGATTCTTCCAACAATAGCTGTTGTCTTCATTCAATAAAATATTTGAAACAATCGTGCTCAATCAATTATTAAACAATTTTAATAAAAACGAATTGTTTCATATAAAAAACTAGTTTTTACAAAAGGACGCTCTGTTACTCATGTTAGTGACAATCTAATAAAACATATATTTGAAGATGCTCTTGAAGTACTAATTCTATCGTGTTCAGCATGAAACATTAGCCAGGAAAAGGTACCAATATGGCACTAGGTACCACGATCTCACACTTTCGATATACTAATGTACTATTTAATGACGAAGCGATGGAAATGCTTGAATCCACAGTTTTTCTTGTCTTCACTGTATATGCTAAATTACTATGGAGCCCTCAAATACCTGGATTGGATAAAAAACTCAGTCCGGCCACACATATAAAGATAAGATCCCTTAACGCTGGGACGAAGGTGTGTTGTAGGTGTATTATAAGTACGTGTATTAGACAAATAATATAATACAGGCTTGGTAACAAGCTCAACTTTACATATAATTTTTAAAATTAAACGTTGAAAAGAAAAAAAAACAATATTTAACAATATTAATATTTACGCTACTTATACAATTTTAGTTTTAAACTAAAATATTCGTCGCCGACACGAGGTAAAAACCTCTAACATTTTACAGTCAATATAAAATGAACAATGTCTGAAAACAAATACGTTACATTCAGGACACGGAATGAATATTTTTATAATTGAGTGACACTGGTGTAATAACTGAAGCTCATTTAGTGGTGAAATGTCATAGCAATGCACTAATTTCATTGGCAATAGTATTACAATAACATGATAATGTTTGATTTGTAGAATAATACATTTATCAATATAGAGATCAATAATTACTTTTTGGTTTATTTCAAATATGACGTCGATGACATCAGTTTCGTATTTTATACAATCAATTGTAATCATTCCGAAGTTTTCTTTTGATTTCGCTATGTAGAAAATCAAACCTTAAATGTTTTAAGGATGAGAGTTATCATCGGTTATTAAATTCATGGTTAGCTATTTACTGAAACGTTACCACAATAAAGCCTTTAAATTACGAGCAGGTATGATGCAGGATGATGAGTAATATATCCATGCATAGCTTATTATTGCTACACACGCCGCTCCAAATCTATTTAACAAGCTGTTTTAGCAAAACTAAATTATCCATATATGGTGGTATAGAAATTTGGAAATTTAATATCAGTAAATAAATATGTTTGGTATTTATTTAAGTATATTGTCAGGACAGTAAAAGGTATGTAGAATATCAAAATAGGTTTTAGATTTTAAAGCTATATAAAAATAACTCTTACGTGTGGAAACAATTCTGAACATCGTTACTTTTTTGCAACAAAAGGCCCAAGCATCGTACACCGGCTAATTGCATCAATTCAATTGTTCTTCTAGTTTTCATACCGAACCTACCTAGACAGACGTTCCACTTTTATACGGGCGATCTACAGGTTTTATATCAAATAATATTATTTACGTATTCCAAGGTGTACCAAAGTTTTTATGGGACTCAAATGACTCTTATTTCATTATGTATACTGAACTTGAAGAGCTTGTATTTTATATTCTTGACAAAACGGAAACTGTGAAAATTGAATTTAAAACTATAAATGTCCAAACTAATTTAACACGTCCAAAACTAAAAACAAAACCATTTTTTTTCTAAAAATTTTTTTTACTTACGTAAGGTAAAAAGGTAAAAATTTCATAAGCTAATTTTATTTTAATTCCCTAAGGGAATTTTTATAAAACAATTTGTATTTAATTCGTTATTACTAGGGATAAATATATTCGTACGCAGAACTTTAATTTGGGAAAATATAAGTAATTTGGTATAAAATTTTATTAGGCAATTTAACAACTTCTTTGCCTACATACAATATTTAATTACTTGCCCCTTATTTTATTTGTGAACGTTGTTATAATACGAATATAACATCATTTGAACTACAATATTTTACCATTTCTTTAATTATTTTACTTCTATCATAATTTATGAATAAATAATAGCCGTGAAACACAACACAGGATTTTATATTGATCATTCCCAAAATTAGCTCCATTTATTTCTTATACCGACTTCACGGCTCAGTACTGATATTAGGTAATTGCTATTTCTTAATTTATAGTTCTAGTTATTAGATAACCATTAGAAGTAATTTAAGCTAATTATACACTCCTTTATTGTGAATATAACTTTAAATATGCTTTATTATAATTATAAAGAAAATAACTTTTACATGATCAGTAAATATGTACTAAAAGCAAATATATCTGTTGTAGTCAGCCTTGGACCCAGAATCGTTTAAGAAAAGTATTTTTTATTTATTGATTTTCTTGATTAATAAATAGATAAATGCATATTTAATCTTAATTACTAATCAATTTATAAATTACACTCATTCGTCAAACAAATGAACATGATGTAGGTAATATATCATCGCAAATGAAAAGACTAAGAAGGGATAAAGCTTCAGAAATTCATGAATAAGAAAACCAAAGGCAATAATCGTAAAGACATACATTACTATAACTTTAAGAGGTATTTTGTTAGTCCAATGAATTTTTGCCAAAAAAATATTTGAAATGTTCTATATATAGTAGTAATAAGAAGGATATTGGTAATTAATGTAATATTGTCATCAGTATAACTTAAAAACGAAAAAACAATGTTATCATTATATTATAATCAATTATTAATAACGATATTATTTTATTAAGTAAATTTCCTAAAAACCCTTTGCTATCAATAATCTACCCCTAAAGTGTTTAGGGATCAAAATACTTTTTGTCAAAGGTCCTCGTAAAAGTTGGGTCCACCTCAAGTTTATTGGTTTGTTGATTTTCCGATAAGTGCGAACGTAAAAATAACTCTTTTACTGTCCAAAATGGTAGAGCATATTATGTACTCTTTTGTAAGAATTGTATTACATAAATGGTTAATGTTATATAAAGAATCGACTCGTTAACATTTGGTACAGGATCATGATAGTAGCAATATTATACCGATCGTCGCTTCAAATCCATTTCATTGTCCATTGCTAAAGCATTGGAACAATTGGTACAGCGTCATTTAATTACTCTAACTTGCTTGTACCTCACGAAATTTCCAGTTCAAATGCTTTTGAACCCTGAACTGTTTCCATGTTGGTCAAATATAAAATTTGTGCCTTTCCGTCACAGACAAAAAAATCGGAAGAGACGTTTGTCAGAGAAATCCTTTTATACATTTCAAATAAAAATCTAGATCTGCATAGTGTAACAAAATACACAAAACACAATTTTGTTATTTAAAAAAATGTTTTTTAATAAAAATATAAAGTTTATTAAATGTTAAGGCCTAACTTATGCCTTTTATAATAATTGAAGTCAAATTTATATAACCGTTTTTTAGTTATTCCCTCTTAACATCGGTAGACTGAGGTTATTCGGTTATAAAATCGAAGATGAAAATCCGACGGAATTCGAATGAACAGTTTAACGTCCATTTTTTAATTGGTAAATGAGGGAAGTGTAAACTGGATACAGGTGTTGAAGCCAAATATTATGCATAACGCAAACTGTTAATATGAAGACATTTTAAATTTATTTACCTTTCGTTTCATTCAGCGAGTATTTCTTAAATTTACTTTTGTGTTCCTTTTTACTTATCATTGTTAAAATTTGTAATTTATATTGATGAGTATTTTTTTAAATTCACATTCTGCAAAGTGAACAAATACGAAACAACATATGACAAGGGTTAAAAATTTGAAAAATCGGTTCATTTCAGGCAAATTGTAACACCGACCGTAATACGTCATTTTTATCCGAGAACTCGGTACTTTTGAAAAATATTTATTTTATTTGTAAATGACGATTCATTTTGCATTTTTTTCCCTTTTTTAGGGTTAAGCATTCATCGTAAATATAAATGAGGGATTTTACTGTTTCACTTCTGATCAACGTAGCATTCCATTTACACCTTAAAATATAATTCATTACATTCTGTTTAACTTAAATATTGTTTTTTAAATAGGTATCTTATAATAGAATACTAATATTAATCAAAATGTTATTCAGGACTTTTAAATTTTGCAGTAAACAATGTAAATATAAAACACTAAAAATATATGCTGCTATGATTTGTATATGCTATATGCATTAAATTTTATAGACATTTTACTCTAAACTTAATGTAAAATACATAATTTTACTTTTTTTAAGAATAACATTGATGCATCTTACATGTTCAAGCTGTCACTGCCTTCGGGAGAATATATCGGGTTCGTGAATAAAATACCTGAATATAAAGTTACAAATATGGATACAATTTGGATTAAACTCACAATTCTTTAATTAATTAATTGAAGAAGAATAAATTTAATAACTTCAATTTTTTGTTGGTTATCGGAGGATATGTTTTACATTAAAAAGTTAATAAATATTTTCTTTTGTGTAAAGGTATATATTTTATTTTTTCATAATTATTAACGTCTATTCTAAAGACAAATGCATTTAAATCTCTATTTCATCGGATGTTGCAATATTTCTCGATAATATGTTATTACCTATTGTTCAGTAGACCACAAATATTTTAAAATATATTTAGTTACACCTAATATACTAAATATTTTCGTACAATTTAAATTTAAAAAATAGATATTAACATTTGTGTCGCAAACAAAGCTTAGTTTTGATTTATCAACGTAATCTCAAAGTTTTGAACAATATCTTTTATGAAATGGTAGAACATGTCAACCAATAATATTTCCCTATTTGTAGCACTGATTGCCAATTACTTTATAATCACTGATTGATGTGAAACTTGTTACAGGAATACCTATTTTCTCATATCAAATATATCATAATAAATAACATTATATAGTAATAATATGACAATATTTCAATTTAGTGAAAAAACTTGTAAATGCAAAACGAATTATTATATTTTTCAGTATTCAATCAATATTATGCAAAGTTAATGAATTCTGCATATGCACATTAAGTACATGTGGTCAGTAAATAACCGATATCGATTAGAAATTACTAGTATGAAGGCGTAGTATAGCGTTGTGGTAGTTAGCTGTTAATACTTAGTGTTTGTGGATCCAGCTGCAATAATCGGTATTACCTTGTGTATTATCAATTGAAAAGTACAGTAATTATAATAATTTTATAACTTATAATAATTAAGCACACCATATTTTTCTACATTAGCTTTTTTATGAACTATTTTCTGTTGTCTTTTCTAACGTGAAGAAAAAAAGAATTCATGGTAAACTTTTCCTAATAAGAACTCTAGAGGCTGTCTGTAAAACTTACTGGTACATTTTCTATTTTTCCAAATTTCACACTTATGGGTTATATAATTAGTTTTAGTATTTACATTTAAATAGTATAAAGAATGTTTTTTATAATCGATTAAGAACGTTACATTTACACGCTGAAGTCCATAAAAATGTACATAGCAGAAGTTTTAAGATAATTTAACATACTCCTACAACATTGTTTACATACAAGAAGAATAACAAAAACGTAACGCTCGAGTGAATGATCATCAAATTTCACAGGAACATTCATGGGTATTCTGCGAAACGGAGCGAAGACTTACAAAGTCATAAAACTCGTATTTTCTAATGTTTACATTGGGATGAATATATTGGGAAGTAAAAGTTATGTCTTATTAGGCAGTAATAATATTAAGAGTACCTTGAAGCCATTTCAATAACTTGATATTTATATTTTGCATCATTCTCGATAGACAAAATGAAAAATATTTTATTTTAGAGTACGTTTTAAAAATACTTTAAAGACATTTTAATGACAACGAACTATTTCCCCGTATTAAGATTTAACAATGTCAGATATCTAAAATCAGTAGCTTATACCTAATGAGTAATCCTAGGCGTTTTTTTTACAAATTAGAAACGCGGTTTTAGAAATAAATATTGTCAGAATGTTCTCTTTTGCAAACAATATTTGTTTCAGAAAGACCAGAACGCGGAATCTATAAATCTTTATAATCATAATATTAATGTTTACCTGTTGTTTTTTATAAAAGTCAAAAGCATCACCAAAATAGAAACAAGTTTGCAGGCGTTTATAATATACTATATCAAAAATATTACATTACAGAGCTAATTGGTTGTTAAAAGATACATTACTGTCAGTCATAACACAACAGTAATTAAGTAAGTAACGCTACAATTAAATCTATATAATATAATTTTTATGATTGTTTGTAGTTTTGTTTTTAAATTTAGTTGTCTGTATTTTTTTTTCACAATTAATTTTCCATTATTAAATAACTTTTTAAAATGGTGTTCATAAGTCTTTAATTTAATTATCTGCATTGATTGCCTTAGATACTCTTAAAACTATTTCAATGTAATAAATTACTAATATTTCGATATATTCAGTATCATTAAAAATGTGAAAACTAAGTAATGTTCATT
The DNA here is from genome assembly GCA_918358695.1 of Melinaea menophilus ssp. n. AW-2005. Lineage (NCBI taxonomy): Eukaryota > Metazoa > Arthropoda > Insecta > Lepidoptera > Nymphalidae > Melinaea > Melinaea menophilus. The sequence continues at coordinate 1,609,344 of OU911052.1, forward strand.
GTTCATTTACATTGTTCTCATAAAAAATGCATAAACATTATATCCATTTTTTATTTTTGACATTTTGTGAACCTTATGAAGTTAAGATTAAAATTACTTGTTCGAACGACAAGCGATAAGAAAGAATGTTGACTAATCTATATTTTTAATATAACCAAGATCACAAAGAACTAAATTCAATAAAAAAATGGTTTCTTGCTACAGTTATGCAGGATCAATGTAACAAAATCGGAAACTCGAAAATGTCAAATCATTAAAAATGTGTCTTTGAAGTGCTTTTGCCAAATGAAGGGGAATTGATAGCAAAATTTAAAAAACTAAAAAAAAAACTCGGGTTTTTCGGGAGTTTTTTTTTTAGTTTTCGTATTCTATATTTTGTCCTTTAGAATGAGCAGCCATTTATTTTTCATTGAAATCAGGTAAGAGATTTTGTTGAAATACAATTTTTGAAGTTTTAATGCAAATTTGACAAATTTTATTTTTTCAGGTAAATTAACATCACATCTTTCGCCGATGTAATGAATACTTGAAAAAAAAAGCTTTTAAAAAAAATTACACTATTAAATCAACTACTAGGAAACCCATTAATGTACCAATGGAGTTATCTTTTAGCCCCTGAGATGTTTCTGTAGATCGGATTTACCAAAAGTTGCAGTTTCTAGTCCTGTTGATGTAATTCATGTTTCATATTCGTTTAAAATTTAAATGAACTTATTTTATAAATATTTTTAGCCATGTTAAGCTTATTAAAATTACATGTTAATTTTTAATGACATGTTATACTTATTTATATAGACGATAGTCAATGACTTAGCTGTGAAATAAATATCTATATTTATTTCACAGCTAAGTACACCAGCCAAACCAGCATGAAAAGCAGTAATACTCCTGGCTGGTGTACAATTTAGACATCACTCAAATTACACTTATCAAATTTATATGTATTTAATAGAAAACATAGTAATATATTTTAGTAATTTTAATTTTAAAATTTTATCCAATGTCTATAATCCTCGAAAATGATTTTTAGATACAACCTATTTATTTTAAATTTTTATTACAAATTAAAAAGTTAGCGCCTCATTCTGCATTAAAAAAATAGTTTGAATCATATCTCCGACCCTGCCTTCAAATTATATAAATTCTCCGGAATTTAAATAATCTTGTATTAGGGAAAATAAAATTTTTTTTAAATATATATTTTTCAAGTCATTGCATTCGCAGCTATTTTAAATTCACTTCTACAGAGCAAATGACGTTATTATAGCCAAGGTAATCTATAATAATGATATGAAATCACAAATAATCTTTAAAGATTAAAATCAGACATCCGATTAATATTATTAATACGAAAGGTTATGACGATGTGTGTATGTTTATGTTTACTCTGTCTGTAAAAACCTGGTAAACGGATTTAGACGATAATTTACTAGTTAGTTATATAATTTGTACATCAGAATAATATCAGAATAATCAGGCTGCAATTTATGAAGATTTGATGTAAATTGGTCATAATACAACGCTAAGTATCGAGTAAATCAGAGAAAATAGTACTCTGAAAGATATCTTAGTGTGCGCTACCTATACGGTTAGCACTAGACAAATATAGTCTAACAGAATGGTTTGTCTTAAATAGTTCCAAATAAAAGTCCACGACAGCGAATATGTACGTTTGACATGCCAACATATTAAACTAAAAACAACAATAAAATTTAATACCTTACTTCCAAAGCAAAAATTTGATAAATATTTACATAAAAAACTAGCAAATCTTAAAGATTTGTATGAAATAAGTTTTTCCTAAAAATTTGTCTTTTTAGCGCTGATTATATGTCAAGTAGATTAAATTTGCCCTATGCACTATATAGTTTGAACAAATATTTTAAAAGATACGGCGATAAGAAAGTAAGAGCAGATAAATAAAATAATGTGTTCCAGCCTAAGCTAAAGAAAAAAGATAAAAACGTGAATAAAGATGTGGGTAAAGTTTTTTCAACTTTAGCCACACCTTACTAATGGCAAACTTAGCACAACCAAAGCCACAGGCAAAAATTAGTAGTGTAATAAAACTGTTGTTAGGTACTTGTATATAAGCGTTATGCACACAACCGTAAACATTAAATAAGAAAACACATATCACAAAAAATATAACAAAATGAACCCTTACTATAATATTATTAACGTAAAATTTGTCACACGAACACTCGCTGTTATAATTTTTTTATTATTATTATGGCAGCCCAAACAGTTATAATAAACAGTACATTTTCTTAGATTTTATAGACTTATTCTGCGGAAATAATTCTACGGTAATTATAAATATGCCAAGTAAAAACTGTAAGTATTCGTAAAGTATATCAAGCACCACTTGAAGTGCTTAAAATACTTTACGAACAGATATGAGATTCCATTAGCAGTACGATAACACAACCAACGTTTTAAGAATAAAGCTATGTCCTACAAAAAGACTTATTTTAATTAAATAGTAATTGTGATATAATTTTAACTATAATACTTTAATAACAAAATAAGCTATTACATTTCACCGATATGCTTAATCTTATATTGGATTTACATGATAAAATTACCACTGAGTCTCACAAAAAATCAAATAAGAGTATTTCTAATATATTCTTTCATTTGAAACAGACAACACAAGCTTTAGTTCGCGAAATATGAACACGATGAAAGAAACGTCACAAATCCTCAATTTCACTTTGCCCTGATTCTTAATTATAAGTAATTTTCATCAGTATATATATATATGTATATAGCCAAGTTATAATTTGACTACGGCTCTTTTATGTTTTTATATATTTTTAACCTACTCGTATATTAAATCATTAAGCATATAACGGAAAAGTATTTCTTGAACTAAATTTAATATCTCTATGGCATTTCAATATTTTCCTACTTAAGGTATAAAAATTTATAAATATTGAAAACATTATAAAAACGGTAAAATTCCAATATAATTTTAATGATGTCAACGTTCACTCTTGCGTAAAACTATTTTATTATGGCAAAGGCTGAGTTTTTGTTGCAAGCGTAAAGTTTTTGTAGAGCGATAAAAATATGGTACAATAATTTACATATATTTTAAAATTTAGTTAGATACTCATTGAACTTAATGTTTGGTGAGATGTTTAGTTTATTGAAACAACCTGCCTCCTTGAAAAACAGACATAACAGACAAAATCAGAATTGAAATCGAAGTTCTTCAAAAATTAGTTTTATATAAAACGTTCATTGCCAAAGCTACTACCAGCTCAGAAAGATTTGGTTTGTCTTAAGTTACTTTTTTCTTCACAACGACAATTCAACCATAAATCAAGTATAATAAATCTTAAAGTATCCTGAAAAGGAGCGCTCATGCTTTATACACTATTTACGTCAGAGATTCTTTTGATTTTATAATTTCATAATTTAAAAATAAATAAATTTTAACTGAATAAAACAAATAATCCTATTAATTAAATATTTTCAAACGAAATTATTACTAGCGTTTCAGTTGATTAAGCAAGAAATGAAATAATCGTCTTTACTCTCAATTTACTATTCTATTTATCTTTAATAAATGTTTCTTTAAATCTTTTATGTTCAATTAACATTTTATTTTATTTATAAATTAAAAAAGTTGAAGTGTTAATATGTCATTAACACCAGCGCAAATAAAATAGTATAAAGTGATGACCTCACTTTGCACGAAATAAATATGGTTAGTGAAGCATAAATGCGTAGTTTAGTGAAACGTGTCTAATTAGTAAGTTGGCAACGTGGCCATCAACCTCGATTTCACCTTTTGGCTCGAGACTTGAAGAAGCATACCGAAAATAAGCTAAGCTTTATTATTTCACAACTTATATTCAATTTCTATTTGAAACATAATTCTTTGTTAATTATTCAATGAAAAAACCATAATTTATTAAAATTTTATTGAGTTCATAATAACTAGCAATAATATAAAAAAATCCATAACCAAATTAAATATATTTTATCATTGTAACTTTTAAAGTTTCAATAAACGTAGATTGAAAAAATATTTTCTAACATTTGTACAAAGAAAGCCTAATCCTATACCGTAATCACTATCTCATCTTGTCTCATCTTCATCATCTGAAGAAATAAACTGTAACTCAATATGAAAAATAAAATTCATTAACATCAAAGAGTTATAATTTGTGAGACAGACATTTATAAATACAAATAATGTAAAGTTTATTTTAATTTTATCAATATTATTTACGATTTAACTAAGAGTTAATAATTTATGTTAATAAAATATGAAACTTCTATCAATTCCAAATAGTTCATAAGCGCTTCAGATAAGTCTTACACAATAATATGAAAGTGGAATATCATCCTGGAATATCATGAAGAACGAATGTGCTAAAAGCAAACCTGACAAATCCAATTAAATTCTTCGTATAGAAATCACAAAGAACAACCTTCACAAAGAACTAAATGATGGAATCAGATAAAAAAATTTAACTCTTCATTTCAAAATTACAAAAAAAAATATCAGCTTCTACCACTTCTTCAATTTCTATTTCTGATATTGCTGAAGCACTACTTGAAAAAAATGATAAAACATTTAATATTTTATAATTTTAATTTTCAAACAATTGAATCAAAGGACATTATTAAATCATTCAAGACCTTATATATTATATCCAACTTACCTTCGAGGGTTATCTGTAAAGTTGATTTTCATTAATAGACCTCGTCTTACCTGGCGATTATTTTAAATAACTGTATTTCATGTAGGGTGTTTCCTGACATTTTGGAACATAGGAACATAGCAAAGTAATACCATTTCCAATATCTGGTAACATTACAAATCTTTCCAATTACACACCAATTCCGCTGTTCAGTCATAATATTTAAATATTTAATGAAATCATGGTCTATAAATTTTTAGATCATTTTAATAAATACAATTTGTATCGTAATAAAATAATCGATTTTATAAAAGGACACTGGACAAGGATATTGACGCTGGTATCAGTCTAATAAGACAATGAGCCCTGGCCTCCTGCTAGAATGCTCCTATAATATTTCAGTATATTTTGTTCAACATGAAACAATAATTAGGAAATAGTACCAATATGGCTTTGGGTTCCACGATCTCAACCTTTCGATGTACTAATGTACTATTAAATGAGGAGGCGGTGAAAGTGGTTGAATCCACAGTTTTTCTTGTCTTCACTGTAGATTATTAAATTACAATGGAGCTCTCATATAGCTGGATTGGCAAATAAACTTAGTTCTGCCATAGCTTTCGTCAAAAAGATAAGATTCCTTAAAGACGAAACTACTGACAAGGTAGTTTATTATTGTTTTTTTAAAGCATAGTGTCATATAGTATCTAACTCTGGGGTAACACTGTTGATAAAATACATTTTTTTGTTTTACACAAGAGACCTATTCGAGAAATTTACAGTTCAAGATAGGATTCTAGGGATTTTTAACGAGATAAATTTAAGTAACTCAAACTTATTCAGAATTTTAACCATTGTTTCGGTAATAAATTTCCCATAACTTTATGATATTACACAATTAAATACTTACAACTACTATCTGTAATGTGTTAATGATGTTTTCAATAAATACTTCAGTTACATTTCAGAAAATTAAACCCGAGGGAGAGAAACAGCCCGGATATTGTTGTCTCCATATCACCTATATATATTACCCACTTGGTAACGAGCTCAGCCTTACATATAACTTTTAAAAGTAAACTTTAAAAGAAAAATGTGAGCTCTATAATTTCAATTCTAAACTAAAGTTATTTATTATTTTTATATTATAAAGTGAACAAGCTTAGAAAACAAATACATTAATTAAATACACACGGGATGTAATTTGTTGATAATGAACAGCGAGTGACACAAGTTTAATAACTGAAGCTAATTTCGTAATATAATGTCTTTGGAATTCATTAATTCCATTGGTATTATACAAACATTCGCATTTTATTGTCATATGATTTCTTTTGTATCTTATCATTTCTACTGTAATTATTTCGGAGTCTCCGAAATAATATAAATATCTCCGAATCGGAGATATTTATATTTCACCATTTTAACTGTGGCTCTCGCTCTGTTAGATATCCTATATCAATATTTAAGGTTGAGAATTGTCATCAGTTACTAAATTCATAGTAAATTGTTAGCTATTCACTGAAACGATACCACAGTAAAGCCTATAAATTACGAGCAAATTACACAACTCATTATCGCTACACATGCACACTCCAAATAATTAAATTTAAGTACAAGTTTTATTAGCAAAACTAAATTATCCATATAATATAGAAATTGTATTCTAAGTAAAATAAACGTAAACTAATTTATTCCGAAGTTGAAAAGCTTGTGTTTTATATTTATAATCTTAACAAAACGGAAACTGTAAAAATTTTATTTAAAAATATAAATATTCAAACTAATTAACACGTCAGAAATTGAACACAAAAGCATTTTTTTCCAAAAGTGTGTGTGTAACTTACAAGGTAAGATAAAAGTAACAATTTTATAAGGCATATTTTTTTATATTCGCTAAGAGCTTCATACTAAGATAAAAAATATATTCATATGAAATACTGTAACTTGGTCCAAAAAAAGCAAAAAGCAAAGCAATATATATATAGGTTTTATATAATTTTAACAACTCCTCTCAAATAATAATTACTTGCTAGTTGTTACTTATCAGTTATTTCCAAACATTTATTTAGGTCGCAACACATTCTGTAATTTAATTAAAACGTCTGATTTCTTTAAATGACCTCGTGTTTACACTTAATCTTGGATTTATGCAATGAAATACTGACATCGATAATAACTCAGGAGTACGTTTGGGGAATTCTAGGTTCTATGGAACATAAATCATAATAAAAAATATTTTGTAAAGGAATAGTATCATTTACATCATATCCACTTTTAAAATAACTTATATTTTTAATTATTCATTCATCCATTAATTAATTGTTATATGTAACAAAAACATGTGGGATATGTACCTAATTATTTAATCCATTGAAATAGATTATAGAGGGTAACGTAAGTATTGTTTTTTCTATCATCTATTAATCCTATCTCTACTCTACTCAAGTCCATCTAACAAAGGATAGATAAATATTCGTGAATTTATAAAAGTTACTGAAAGCTACTTAGAACACCAGGGGTCGTAGGAGATCAATAAAATTTAATAAATACAAATTAACAGTGTACTGTTAATTAGATGTATCTAACAAGCAGTATGAATGAATGATTTGAACATTTGAATAATTCGTCGTCCACTTGCCCCTTTTATTACAAGAATGTAATAAGAAAGGTCCTTGTTATTGTTTTTGAATATATATTGTGTAAACATAGAGAATTAATAAGGAAACAATGAAACTTCCTGTTTATTATTTATGAGTTATAATTATATTTTGTGGGAATAATGTTAGCGATTGTAAAGAAAACTTCTGAATCCATTATAATTCTTCTTCTTGATTAAATTTCCAAACAAATTTCATAAAATAATTATTTATTCATATATGCTATACCTAAAAAAACAGATACTAATAGTCGGTCCAAAAACGTTTCTTTAAACAAAATAACAAACCAAACCAATTGCTTGTCGGGCCACACGCAAAGTTGGGTTTCGTTTTTGCCCATCTGCCCAAGCATATGATATGTATAAACATGTATATCTCGCAGACTTTTTGCAGAACTTATAAGGATGTATAATTCCAAAGAACATTATTTTTATCGATCGTCTGAGATTAAGCCAGCGTTAGTAATGTAAGCAAGCACATATACATTTTGATTTAACCGAATATTACTCATAAACTTGTAAAGCCTAATTAGTCGTCATTTTTTTACAGACTGATGGACAAACAGACGGTTAGATAGTTGTATAGATATTTCAACATTTCATTTCTTTGATCTAATATTTAACCAGCGTTTACAATTTAGCGCAAAAATATATACATATATTTTAAGTTAACCGTCCATTACTCCTTGTAGAGCCTACTTTCCTCTTAAATTCATTTTATATACAAATATCGTAAATTTTTTCACAGTTCTAAAACCAACCATTCACGACATGATAGAACTATAATACTTCCTAGTGGACTACGGAACTCTAAAAATATAATACCATATTGAAATTATAAATGTACTCGTATGGTTTCGATACATATTTTTTCCCTAGGAGTGTAATGGGATAGAATAACCTTTGAACGACTTAGAAAGTGTTTTGGACTTGTGAAAAGATATGGCAAGGGAGTACATTTTGTATCCAACAACAGTTTACGAACTAAAAATAAAAATGAGCGAAAATGTTTGAAGCCGCTGGTATTGAATGGTTACGTAACTACAAAACATTTCCTGTATTCGTCTCATTAGATTATGTTCTTAATTTCGATATGAGTTTTTACACACCCCATCATCACCACATATGCAGCAAATTAATTAAAATGTTAAAATTAAAAGTTTAGGGAACTAAATTATCTTTTAAATATATTTTCATGAAATATTAAGATTAAGATGTAAATGATTCCAAAATTTTTTATCAAATATATGTCACTTACGAAGCAGATTATTGGAAAATTTTATACTTTATTAAAATATATTTAAAATATAAAAATATTTATGAGTATTTTTATTATCCTGGATAGATAAAGGTGTCACATAGTAAATGGTTAATAGTGAATAAAGAATCAAATCGGTAATATCTTGATACATGGTCATGATACCAGAAACATGATATCGATTGTCGCTAAAATCCATTTTAATGTCCATTTCTAAAGTGTTGTAACAGTTGCACAGCATCAGTTAACTGCTCCAATTAGATTATAAAGCACGAAATTTCCAGTTTAAATGCTTTTGAACCTTGAACTATTCTCATGTGGGACAACCATAAAATGTTAGTCTTTCTGTCATAGACAAAAAAAAGGCAGAAACATGTTTGCCAAATACATAATATACTTTTCAAGAAAATATATAAAACTGTTAAAGGTAACAATTTTTTTAGTGTTTTACAGAAAAATATATAGTTTATTAAATCATAAGACTTGAAGCTTGTGCTTTAAGTATTATGAAAAGACTTATGTCCTTTAATAGTTTGAAATCAAATTGATATAACCGTTTTAGAGTTATCCAGTTTTGATCAATATCTTGATATTGATCAAAACTGGATAACTCTACTCTACTACTGACTCTTGAGTCAACCTCTGTCTACGGATGTAGACTCAGGTTATTCGGTAATAAAACTGATTAATTTTTCATGCAGGACACCTGCATTGCTACAGTCTGCTAACTCTGTTAGCATTTCCACGCTCCACCGGAATTCAAATGAACAATTTCACGTACGATTTTGAAATGGTAAAAGAGGAAAGTGTAAACTGGACACAGGTGTTGAAGTCGAATATTATGCGTAACACCAACCGCAAATATGAAGGTACTCGTATTTTGATGTCTTTTTATGTAAGAGGTGAGTGTGCGCAGGAATTACATGATTTAATTCCTCCATCCCCCTTCCATCACAGGACGTTCCGACGCACGGCAGATATCCATCCTTACGTTGTGGACATTCCCCCTTTCCGAACAAAGCGCTTTGCTTCGTCTTTTTTAGTTCGTACAGCGAAGGACTGGAACAGCTTGCCTGCGTCGGTATTTCCGTCCTAATACGATGTGGGTGTCTTCAAGAAAAGAGTGAATAGGTTACTGGGTTGAGGCGCCTTACCATCTATGACTACATTTCCACTTTCCATCAGGTGGAATGTAGTCAAGCACTAACACAGAGGGTATAAAAAAAAAAGAAGTGGGATCACAGACGCTCTTGAAATCCATGGATTTTACAGAAGTCTACATTAAGAGTGAAGCGAGGTGCCACGGTTTGCCGTCATTTGCGCTTAGAAAACACACTAAATGCAATGCTTTAGCCGCCCCAGACAGGACTGGCAGTCCGAGCAAAATTCATTCAGCAAGTATTTCTTAAATTTGATTTTGTGTTACTTTTTAAATTTAACATTATTTATTGTTATCATTAAACTAATATTGATCAATATTTTTTAATAATTCATTGTTTTTTGATATTTGTACATTCTGCAAAATATACAAATATCAAACAACATATGACAGTGGTTAAAAAGTTGAAAAATCGGTCCATTTCAGGCAAACTGTAACAGCGACCGTAATACGTCATTTTTATGCGAGACCTCGGTACTTTTGAAAAATATTTATATTATTTGTGAACGACGGGACATTTTGCATTTTTATTAGGGTTAAGCATTCATCGTAAATATAAAGGGATTTTATTATTCCACTTCCGATCCATATATCATTCCATTTACACTTTAAAATACTATTTATTATTTTTCCTTTAATCCAACTAATTTAATTAATGAGTTTTAGGGCTAATTTACATTTTAATGCATCTTTTAAAATACAATCCTAATATTAATCAAGATATTTTGCAGGTCTTACAAGCAGCTCGTAGTTTTTAACTTTTGTTTTAAATAATGTTATTATAATAACATTATTAATATACATTATATATATTATATGCAATAAATGTTATAGACATGTGGCGCAAAAGTTAACGTGAAATACATAGTTTTGTTTTTTTAACGATATTGATGCATCTTATATCTTCAGGCTGTCGTTGTATCTAGGAGGAACATATGGGGTTTGTGATGTTGACAACTATTTTAGTGCGTACAAATTTTTATTAAAATGTGTGCAGTCTTACATGACTTTTTTTTTGGCCGTTTATTTTAAGAGTTGACCATATGTACCGAACATCTTCGGATATGGTAAAAATTTTGAAAATATTGTCATTATACTCAGTTTTTCTAGTTAGTTCCATAAAGAGGTTGATAGGGTTATATGATTTTAACATTGATCGAAATACGATAATTAAAGAGGTAGTGGGTTGATTGGTAGAGTTTTTATAATTATCTATCTATAAAGCTAATGATAAAGTCACAACATACACCAATGTTTTTATTAAAAGCAGATGTAGAAAATACATCTTCTATTTAAAATATATTTTCCAATAAAAACACATTAAAAGACTACCTATGTTTTGGTTTAATTCAAGGCAATCAAATTGTAATATTAACACGTTGATCTGTAATTTTATTTATATTTCTTTTTAAAATTTCAAAAATAAATTAAGTATGAGGTAAGTAAGTGTTAAATATAAAGTTACAAGGATAGATGCATAGGCTCATCTACTCCTACAAAACGTTGCATCATCCAAAGTTGAAATAACTTCTGTCTACTGTTTCTGATTATTTCTTATTATTTATAATAGTGGAAAATTATGAAGGTTCAAAGGTGAAGAAAATTAATCTAATAATTCAAATACAGCTTCAACTTTAGATCTTATCTTTTAGCTTTGTAATTCAGTGAATGAAATATTTTTATTTTTTGATAAAAAACCGCTTTTATTTTGTAGACTAAATTATATTTAACTACACCTAATATACCAAATAAATATTTTCTTATGTTGATTATGTTGACTTAAAGATTAAATATATTTAAAAAATCAAAACAGTTTTTGCATTCAATTCTTTTTTTGGTCTCAATCCTTTGTATCGCAAACATAGTTTAATTTGATTTATCAATGCAATCGCAGTTTTACACAATATCTTTTATCAAAAAATAGAACGTGCAAGATAATAATATTTTCCTCTTTGTAGCACTGATTGTACTATATCCGGACTGTTGGGCATGAATCTTGTTACAGGAAAACCTTTTTTATTAAATTCTAAATATTTTTATTAAAGTAAGCATTCACTTTTGAATTGTCAATTATTACAATTAAAAAGACCAATATAGTCTGTCCGTAAGTAAGCTACCACCAGCTCGGAATGCTGCTCTGTTGAAAAGATCAACAGTTGCTATTTTTAAAAGAATTTTAACAATATTAGATGTGTATATTATAATATCAACCCTGCGAACTTAAATTCCAAACATTTTGATTCACTAAAAAACTTTTAAATGTAGTAATAAGATTTATTTATATACTTATATCATATGAAGTATTGAAGACCAAACTAAGACTGTTTTTTATATAAGAATTTTAATTTTGGCGTGTAAATAATGTTATTAAATATGTGTTGTGAACTGAATTCCTCAGGGAATAAAATGGACGAGCCGTATTAATATTCATTAATTGTTTTACTTTTCTATTTGCAAAGAGGCCGAGCTGAGTTTGTATTTATCTAAATTTATACATAAAAAATTTGTTAAGTCAGCCGGTTCTAACATTTCATTGTTAAGAATCAAGCTACAATTTTGACTTGTTACATAAGAAGGGTAAAGTTCATGTATTTAGTTTTCTTAGCATTAAAGACTTAATCATTAATTTTGAACTAACACGTGACAAACTACTGCTTACTTTGTAAATATTAGTCCTATCACGCTCAACAAGTACAAGGCAAGTCATCACATCACATGGAGTAAAAATAAAAAGAGAACCGGTATTCGATAACAAAAGTAATTAGTTCTGCTTAGTAAGCTGGTAAAATATATAGCTTTTTCAGTATCAAAATTTAGGTAATATGAACATTATTTTGATGAGACTTCAAATTTTAATTTTTAAGCTCAATTTCTTATTAATAGATCAATAAGCTCATGGGATAATGTATAGCTCCAACGCCGAATTCATGTAAACATTAAGTATATGTGGTGAGTACCGACCACCTCACAATTTAGTACCAGGTCACCGACCTGAAATTTGAAGTCTCATCAAAATAATGTTCATATTACCTAAATTTTGATACTGAAAAAGCTATATATTTTACCAGCTTACTAAGCAGAACTAATTACTTTTGTTATCGAATACCGGTTCTCTTTTTATTTTTACTCCATGTGATGTGATGACTTGCCTTGTACTTGTTGAGCGTGATAGGACTAATATTTACAAAGTAAGCAGTAGTTTGTCACGTGTTAGTTCAAAATTAATGATTAAGTCTTTAATGCTAAGAAAACTAAATACATGAACTTTACCCTTCTTATGTGACAAGTCAAAATTGTAGCTTGATTCTTAACAATGAAATGTTAGAACCGGCTGACTTAACAAATTTTTTATGTATAAATTTAGATAAATACAAACTCAGCTCGGCCTCTTTGCAAATAGAAAAGTAAAACAATTAATGAATATTAATACGGCTCGTCCATTTTATTCCCTGAGGAATTCAGTTCACAACACATATTTAATAACATTATTTACACGCCAAAATTAAAATTCTTATATAAAAAACAGTCTTAGTTTGGTCTTCAATACTTCATATGATATAAGTATATAAATAAATCTTATTACTACATTTAAAAGTTTTTTAGTGAATCAAAATGTTTGGAATTTAAGTTCGCAGGGTTGATATTATAATATACACATCTAATATTGTTAAAATTCTTTTAAAAATAGCAACTGTTGATCTTTTCAACAGAGCAGCATTCCGAGCTGGTGGTAGCTTACTTACGTACAGACTATATTGGTCTTTTTAATTGTAATAATTGACAATTCAAAAGTGAATGCTTACTTTAATAAAAATATTTAGAATTTAATAAAAAAGGTTTTCCTGTAACAAGATTCATGCCCAACAGTCCGGATATAGTACAATCAGTGCTACAAAGAGGAAAATATTATTATCTTGCACGTTCTATTTTTTGATAAAAGATATTGTGTAAAACTGCGATTGCATTGATAAATCAAATTAAACTATGTTTGCGATACAAAGGATTGAGACCAAAAAAAGAATTGAATGCAAAAACTGTTTTGATTTTTTAAATATATTTAATCTTTAAGTCAACATAATCAACATAAGAAAATATTTATTTGGTATATTAGGTGTAGTTAAATATAATTTAGTCTACAAAATAAAAGCGGTTTTTTATCAAAAAATAAAAATATTTCATTCACTGAATTACAAAGCTAAAAGATAAGATCTAAAGTTGAAGCTGTATTTGAATTATTAGATTAATTTTCTTCACCTTTGAACCTTCATAATTTTCCACTATTATAAATAATAAGAAATAATCAGAAACAGTAGACAGAAGTTATTTCAACTTTGGATGATGCAACGTTTTGTAGGAGTAGATGAGCCTATGCATCTATCCTTGTAACTTTATATTTAACACTTACTTACCTCATACTTAATTTATTTTTGAAATTTTAAAAAGAAATATAAATAAAATTACAGATCAACGTGTTAATATTACAATTTGATTGCCTTGAATTAAACCAAAACATAGGTAGTCTTTTAATGTGTTTTTATTGGAAAATATATTTTAAATAGAAGATGTATTTTCTACATCTGCTTTTAATAAAAACATTGGTGTATGTTGTGACTTTATCATTAGCTTTATAGATAGATAATTATAAAAACTCTACCAATCAACCCACTACCTCTTTAATTATCGTATTTCGATCAATGTTAAAATCATATAACCCTATCAACCTCTTTATGGAACTAACTAGAAAAACTGAGTATAATGACAATATTTTCAAAATTTTTACCATATCCGAAGATGTTCGGTACATATGGTCAACTCTTAAAATAAACGGCCAAAAAAAAAGTCATGTAAGACTGCACACATTTTAATAAAAATTTGTACGCACTAAAATAGTTGTCAACATCACAAACCCCATATGTTCCTCCTAGATACAACGACAGCCTGAAGATATAAGATGCATCAATATCGTTAAAAAAACAAAACTATGTATTTCACGTTAACTTTTGCGCCACATGTCTATAACATTTATTGCATATAATATATATAATGTATATTAATAATGTTATTATAATAACATTATTTAAAACAAAAGTTAAAAACTACGAGCTGCTTGTAAGACCTGCAAAATATCTTGATTAATATTAGGATTGTATTTTAAAAGATGCATTAAAATGTAAATTAGCCCTAAAACTCATTAATTAAATTAGTTGGATGTTATTAAATATGTGTAAATAATGTTATTAAATATGTGTTGTGAACTGAATTCCTCAGGGAATAAAATGGACGAGCCGTATTAATATTCATTAATTGTTTTACTTTTCTATTTGCAAAGAGGCCGAGCTGAGTTTGTATTTATCTAAATTTATACATAAAAAATTTGTTAAGTCAGCCGGTTCTAACATTTCATTGTTAAGAATCAAGCTACAATTTTGACTTGTTACATAAGAAGGGTAAAGTTCATGTATTTAGTTTTCTTAGCATTAAAGACTTAATCATTAATTTTGAACTAACACGTGACAAACTACTGCTTACTTTGTAAATATTAGTCCTATCACGCTCAACAAGTACAAGGCAAGTCATCACATCACATGGAGTAAAAATAAAAAGAGAACCGGTATTCGATAACAAAAGTAATTAGTTCTGCTTAGTAAGCTGGTAAAATATATAGCTTTTTCAGTATCAAAATTTAGGTAATATGAACATTATTTTGATGAGACTTCAAATTTTAATTTTTAAGCTCAATTTCTTATTAATAGATCAATAAGCTCATGGGATAATGTATAGCTCCAACGCCGAATTCATGTAAACATTAAGTATATGTGGTGAGTACCGACCACCTCACAATTTAGTACCAGGTCGGTGACCTGGTACTAAATTACTAGTATTAAGGCTTAGAATATATAAATAAGAAATAAGTTTTATATTTAATTAAGAACGTAACAAAGTAAGAAAAAAGGAAATCAATACCAAATAACATATTTAATACAAAACAAAGTGATTATTCTGAAAGATACTAAATTTTTACGTATTTATAGCAATCATAATTCAAACATTTGTTCTTAACATATTTGAGTATAGAAACATAAGAATATAATATCATAGAGTTGGCTTCTGCCAATAAGTCAAATCATTAACTTTTACCACTTTAATTTAATATTTTTAATAATAAAAATTGTTCTAAGTGAATATAATTTTTTCAATCTAATTAATACAATAATAATAAACTTTAATATATTTTTATTCCGCAGTTTTACTAGAATTAACTAATTATAAACAAAGATATTATTGCGTTACCCATATTACAAAATATTATAACCATGAAAGTTATATAGGTATAATGTAATACTCGTACACGCTATAAAAACAAAAATTGTCAAAGCTGAAGTTTTGAATCTACACTAAGATTATGTAAGATACAACGGAATTTATGTCACAAGATATTAATTACAAGAAGAATATCAAAAACGAAACGACTTTGTGAACTGCTCCTCAAATTACATAGAGATTTCAAAATAGACAGAAATCTGTTGGCGTGTATAATATACTATGTCAGGAATATTACATTACAGGGCTAATTGGGTGTGAGTAGATACATTAGTGTGAGTCATAACTAACGGCAATTAGGTTAACGCTCCAATTAAAGCTATATAATAGCATTATAATTAATGACAATGGCCGTAGCTGTAACTACATGTTGCTTATATTTTTGAGAAGGTTTTTTAATAATTCTATAATTTCCTCGCATAAATTGCCTTAGATATAGTACGACACTCCTAAAATTATTAAAGTCTTATAAATTACCAAAATTTTAATACATTTATTACCATTAAAAATTGGAAAAAGATATATAATTAAGTTATTCAGGTATAACAAAGTAACAAAATCGGAAATTCAGAAATGTCAAATTCTTAAAAAAATTGTCTTTGAAATGCTGTTACCAAACAAAAGGGAATCTATAGTACAATTTGGTTCAATTGTACCTGCCTATACCGCTGGCGCTACACTAATATAACGTAACAGAATTGTTTTTCTTCAGTACTTCTAAATAAAAGTCAACGACAGCATATATTTACGTTTTCTGTGGATACCAACATATTGAATTAAAAAACAACAATAAAATTCGATACCTTAAAGTCAGTAGTATAACAAAATGGGTTATCGATTCAGGTATACAAACATTATGCACACGACCTTAAACATTAAAGAAGAAAACACATATCGTAACAAAAATTAAAGCTAAATGATCCCTTACCGTCGACGTAATATTAGTTTTGATAACACTCGTCGTTATAAGATTGTCTTATTTAAATAGATGGCTCGCACAAAGGTGCCACGAATTCCTTGGATTCTATAAATTTATTCTATGGAAAATAGAAATATGCAGAGTAAGAACCATAAGAATTTTCATTAATAAAATAGCGCTTGTAATGCTTAACTAAGTTATGGGGCTATTAGATATTCCATTAGTAGTGCAATAATATAACCAACGTTTTAATAATAAAGCCAATGTATCTAATATGATCAGCATACATGAAAAAAGCTCAAGTTTTTTTAATTAATGACTATAGTTAATTAAATAGAAATAGTGATATAAAAATATAAAACTATTATTCTGAACAACAAAATAACATACATACATATATTTTTCATGCACACTTCTCTTGTATTGACTTTGTATGATAAAATTACCACTCAGTCGCACAAAAACTCAAATTCGTATTAATATTTCAAATATGAGGATGTTTCTTTTTTCTTTTGAGACAAATAAACAAGATTTGAAACGCGAAATATGGAATATTAAAGAAACGCCACAAATCTCAATCACGCTTTGTACTCATTGTTATTTGTACTGATTTTAAATAAATCTTCATCAGTGATATATAAATATACATATCTTATAGTCATAGACTCTTTGAGGATTCGCAGATTGGTTTTTTTTATAATAATCTATAACATATTATTAAGCAATTAACGGAAGTATTTATTCAAACTAAATGTAATATCTCCACGGTATTTTAATGTTTTCTTACTGAATATATACAAACTTTCAAGTGTTGAAAACCTTAAAAAACCGATAAAATTGCAATATAATTTTAATGATGTCAACGTTGAGTCTTGAGCAAAACTTTTAAAATGATAGCAAGGTTGAGTTTTGTTGCAAAGTTTTTGAACAGCTAGAAAAATATTAAAAATAATTAACGAATATAATAATTTACTTTTATTTTACTATTTTTTACATATATGATTCATTGAAATTAATGTTTAGTGTGATATTATCCTCGTTAAAATGAAAAGGTTCCTTGTAAAATACATTAAAACAGTCAAAAGCAATAAGGAAATCGAAGCCAATATCGAAGTATAAATCAAAATCCTTCGAAAATAAGTTTTACACAAATCATTTTTTCAACGTCAAAACTACTGTTTTGGCAAAGCTACTGCTTTGGCCATGAAAAAACAAGCTGAAAGCGAGCGCTCATAACCTTGATGTAGAATGCTCTGAATCTTTATAAAAGTCTTCAATATAGATTCAATTATTACTCATCAATGCAGAGTTTGGGCCAAAATTTAAATATTAATAATATATTTCCAAAAAAAACTCAATCTACTGTTTTACATCAGACATATTTTAGATTTTATGTTATTTTAAAATTATTTATTTATTTATTTATCTTCATTCCATATCCTTTGCAGGGTAGCCAGAGACGACGGAAAGCCAAACCCTACGGTCCCTGCATACCTCTTTCGCCTCGGCCACAGACATCAACCTCTTCATACATGCCTTCCAGGGGATCCTTAAGTTTCTTACGTGACCTTCCTCCAGTATCATAGATACTGTGTTTTCGAAGGTCACTCGCGGCCTCCCCCTATTTCTCTTATCGCTCACTTTTCCTGTATAAATCTTTTTAAAATAATATATATTTTTTCAACTATGTCTCCAGAAATTTTAAATCCAATAATCATTTTATGCATAAAATAAATGAGTTGAAGTGTTAGAGTATCATTAATACCTAAAAACAGTATAAAATAAGGTCATTTACAAGATAAATACGGTTAGTGAAACATAAATGCGTAATTTAGCGAAACGTGTCCTAATTAGTAAGTTGGCAACGTGGCCATCGACCTCGATGTCACATTTTAGTGCGTGACTTGACGAAACATACCGTATTTTCACAACTTACATTCTATTTATATTTGAAACATAAATATTTTGTAATAATTCAATGTAAAAACCAAAATGTATATTATTAAAATTTAATCGAGTCCATTATTACTAATAATAATAGAAAGAAACCACAAACTAAATATTTAACTAAATTTACTAAATATTTCGATTAATGTAACCTTTTTAAAGTTTCGATAAATGTAGATAAAAAAAATATTTTGGAATATTCTACTAAGAAAGCCTTACCCGTGCTAAGATCAATAACAGACAAATTTAATAACTACTTTATCTAAAGAACAAACAGTAAATCAATACGAAATAATTTGTAACAAGGAAATTTCCAGGTACAAACATCATAAAGGTTCCTTTAAATTGTTCAATATGATTTACGTCTAGAGCTAAGAGAGATATTAATAAAATATTAAACTTCTAAGAAATTCAATTTATTTATAATTGCTTTCGAAAATAGGCGTAAGTAGAGACATTTTAGAAGGAATTCTAATATCCAGATAATAAAACCTAAATGTATGTAATATTTCTATAGAAAATAGCATTTCTATTTTTTCCCTTCCATTTATGCTCCACATGAACCAGAATATTGGGAATTAATTAGTTTCTTTCGAATTAGGATTAGAATTACTTGTACATATGTAAATATTATATTTTTTAAACATTATTAAGTCTGGATACCGTATTCCTGAATTTTTAGCTCGTTTAAATATTTGTTCTTATATTTTATTCTATTCTACATATTAGATTTATACAATTAGACTTTATTTAAAATTTAACGATTTTTTTTTCGGTACATAAAGAAGTTAAAATTGTACTATTTGCATTTTTATCGGTGTTTTGATACATTACTTAGTAATTAACTATATAACAATAAAAAAAAAATCAATAAAAATTTACTATATAACAATTCAAAAAAAATTATTGGCTTATTGTAGAGTCAACTACAGTATTAGATAGTACTCTATAAGGGATGCTTGGAAAATAAAACTAAGAATCATTTTATAATATTTACGTGTTAATAAGTAATAAGATATTTTTTTGTATCATGATAGTATATGTATATGATATACAATCTGCTCAACAATATACTTACATTAATTTTTAAGATTTTCGATATTTAACATATTATATTCTATACAATTTCTCGTGAATTCCGAAATTCTAATTAACTGACCATGGTGAAATATGATACCAAAGGGTATAACGTAATAGAAAAATATTACTGGCGAGTAGTTCGTAGAGTAGGAGTTCGTATGCAAATAAATTAATATGACGCAGCCGTCCAGAATTTAATAAACATGTTACATTCAGACGAATCGTATTATATAATGACATTATCTTAGATATAAATAGTTATAATAAAAATACGTGAAACATAACAGACAGAAAAATGTCATTGTCATCATAACCAGCGTCGAGTAAATCATTTGTTTTCAAATATCTTAATAAAACATTTATGTACTATATATATTACATAAATATTTATTATTTATAGTAAAAATGAATAAAAAGTTAAGTATTGTATGTGATATAGGTGATTATAGTTTTGTTAGTTACATATCTATTGTCTGTACTTGTATTTTGTATTGCAATTCCCCGTCTATTTGTGCTCTGCGGGTTGCCTGGAAGAAATCACTATAGTGGCCGCCCTGTGCTTTTGTATTTTTGTTCTACTTTTAATAAAAAAATAAAAACATTTTAAAACTTTTCTTTATTTACTTGCTTATTAAAATAATATATAAAGCATTGCAAGCATTGTTGAATTTTTGCTTATCTAACAAACAACCACTTAATCATTTTTGTTTCATTAACAAAGTTAATTTCATATCTTCGTTGTACGTGGCAGAACATTCTTTTAAACGCCAAACTGCTGAAAAACGCCATGCATCCAGGTTTTAAATGGTATTGCAGGAAGTAGTATACAATGTGATAATAGAAATCGGTGGCAAGAATCAGATCAAGTAGCTAATCTTAACAGTCCCCTTCGCAAATACGATAAAAGACGTCAGAAAAAATAACTTTTCATAAATCACAGGGTTCCTGCAATAAAAACAACTCTTCAATTTACATTTTACTAGGTAGATAGATACTAGGCTCATGTGGCCTACCTATGCTTTATATGAAACCAGTGGCAGGTGCGGAGTATTGTATTATATTACTTCTTCTTATTGATTATTACCAATTTCAATGGGGCTCAGTTAGCTTTGCTTTCACTTGCTTGAAATAAAAGATATTTTCATTTATGATTATTATTTTATTCGAACATTTTAATGCTTAAGAAAAAGGCTTTACCTAAAACAGTAAGTAAAATTGTATAATATAACAATTATTATTTTGAATATTTGAAATTATCCTAATATTCTTTACTTGAATTCGATTAAGTGCAGTGGAAGTAGGGTACGACTTTTCATAAGCGCCTAATTCATATAAACTTAATTAAAATAACTTTGATTTTAACTTTAGGGTCGTTTTCTGTAGGCTTTCTAAAATTTTGAATAACTTTTTTTGTATTCTATAATTTAAAAAATATATACAAACTGTAGTTCATTATCTAAAATATATGTACAATAAACCATAAAAACAAATAACAAAAAATCTAAACTTATATACTTTAGCATACACAAAAAGAAATAAAACTTTCACGGTTCAACATTTTAGTTCTTTTAGTGTTGAAACCATTTCGGATTGTTCTGTTTGAAAACGTTTGTTTAGGACGAATTTTGAAATTCAAATTAAATGGTCGACTTAATGAACCGTCCTCGCCATTGCACTGAAGTAAAGCTTTGTCGAATGAAATTATCACATTTTCATATTAATATTACTAGAACTGTCTTTGAAAACAAATGTAAAAAGTAGTGAATATAACTGAATGAAGACAACCGTCTGCTTAAAATCAGTTTAAATTATTTTAATATCAATTGAAATAAAGATATCATATTACATTAATCTCAAAATTAATTCCTTGTTCTAATATGTAATATTTATATTTTATTATTTTTTATTTTTAACAAGCAAAAATTTACAAAATTATATTCTTCTTTTTTTTCTATAATTTGCACAAATAGATAATCTATACCAATTATGTAAGCTAGTTATATCAAGATTAACAGATAATGAAGATGTTATTTAATTTAGATATTATCCATAATCTAAAGATGTTTTGTGCATTAAAGTATTTTATTGTATTTTTTCTCCTTCAATTTTCAATGTTAATGTTTCATTATTTTATTTATGAACATTTTAAATATTGTGGTCCATAATTAGTAGACATAAAACGAATCTTTAAAAACTTCAAAAATAAAATAAGGATTTTTTAAAACATTGTAAAAAGGTTTTTCTATTGCACAATAACTCCATAAAAAAAATTAAGAAAATAGATCTACCTTATGCTTACGATTATCAAAATATAATACACATATTTTTTTTTTAACCAAAAAACTTGAATTGAAATAAGTCGAGCTACATTATGTTAATAAGTCAATTGATCTCTCTTGTACTTCGTTTCGTATAATCTTTAAGAAAAATCATAAGCCTGGAGCGTGAATAAAGTATAAAGTTGTGACAAAAAAACTGAAGATAAAGTTACTAAGATTATACAGTTTAAAGAGATCTTGATAGAAAACCGCAAGAATATAATTAAATTTGATTACAAAATAATAAAAAAAATGGCACGGTGTATAAACAAGGACATGATATTTTATTATATTTAACATAAAATTTATAAACTAAACATGAATACTATTCTGTTGTCAGAAATCACCACGTTATTTATGTCTTATATTATAACATTTTATAATGATAACGTGTTGTATTTACTTTATGACCAAAGTCCAGATAAAGTCTGTCAAGCATTCTCCTCGTTTTTTGAGGTGTCGTTGTCCGATACCTTGACGTGTTTACGTCGTCATTTTATCTTCTCAACAAAAACTCCTTTTACTCTCTAATTGCAAAGTTTCGAGTAAAAACAAACTTATAAAAAATATATTTCATAATATTATACTCAGGAGTACTTTTTTTTTAATATCCTTTATTTTTAATAATTCATTTATCTTAAAAAATCTGAATTATTTATAAGTAGTAAAATATATTTGGGACATGTCATAAAATATGTGTCAATATAATTTTAAAACCTTTTTATATCTCATTATGTTATTTCATTCAAATAGACTATAGAGAGTAACGCACTAACTTAACTATATAATTGAATAGCAGCTAACCCCAGTAAGAAAGTAACAGGGGGGATGGCAAATTTTTCAATTAACACCTCATTATCACCGCACACACACGCTGCAAATAAATTTGGATTTTGGCACCAACTCTTTATTTAGAAAACTAAATTATCCCATACATATACTTGAAAATGTATGATTAAGTTGTATAGGATTCCTAACTTATTCAGCAAATAGAATTTGTAAACTCGATAATTATTTTAAACCTGACATAGTTTCCTAGACCATAAACTCATATGTCACTCACGAAGTATATTATTAGAAAATCGTATATTTTATTAATATATATTTAGAAAATAAAAAAGATTGAATAGTATTATATTCTGGTAAAATAAAGGTGTTATATAATAAATATTTAATATTAAATACAGAATCGAATCATTAACATCTTGGTACACGGTGTTGATAGTGGAAACATTATACCGATAGCCGCTTGAAATCCACTTCCTTGTCCATTTCTAAAGCATTGGAACAATTCGCACAGCATTAGTTAATTACTCCAATTCGATTGTACAGCACGAAATTTCCAATTTAAAAGCATTTGAACCCTGAACTGAACCCTATTGTCATGTGGGTCAACCATAAAATTTGTTTGTCTTTTTGTTATAGACAAAAAAATGGCACATACATGTTTGCCAAAAGATTGTTATATACATTTTAGAAAAAAAATGAAAAATAATTTATCTAAAAACATTGTGTAATACAGAATACCATATTGTTTATTAAATTATAAGACTTAAAACATAAGTCTTTTAACACTTTGAAATCAAATTGATATAACCGTTTTTGAGTTATTCAATCTTGATATCGGTAGACTGAGGTTATTCGGTCATAAAATTTATTAATGATTCACGCAGGACACCTGCATTGCTACGCGCTGCTAATTCTGTTAACATTTCCACAACACTCAAAAATCCGCCAGATTTCGAATGAACAATTTCACGTACATTTCAGAAATGGTAAAAGAGGGAAGGAAGTGTAAACTAGACACAGGTGTTGAAGCCAAATATTATGCATTACGCAAATGGCAAAATATAAATATAAAAACATTTTAAATTTATTCACCTTTAGAATATCGATTCATTGAGCGAGTATTTATTTAATTTGCTTTTCTATTTTTTTAATTTATTGTTATGTCATATTATTATTTACATTGTAGTAACAACAATAATAACGTAAACAACATATCACAGGGGTTAAAAGTTGAAAAATTTTTCTATTTTAAGAAAACTATAACATGGACCTTAATACGTCATTTTTTATACTGACCTCGGTACTTTTGAAAAATATATTATTTGTTGACGACGGGCCGTTTTGTATTTCTACCCCCTCCCCCCCCTTTATTAGGGTTAAGCATTCATCGTACATTTAAATGAGAGATTTACTATAGAATTATTTCACTTCCGATCTATACACAATTAAATTTACACTTTAAAATATAATTTATTATATTTCTCTCAACCTAAATATTTTTGGTTTTATAAGGACTATTTTAATATGTCTTACAAAATCGAATCCTAATATTAATCAAGGCTTACAAAAACATAATCCGAGAAGCTCTTAACTTTTGTAGTAAATAATGTAACTTTGGTGTATTATTTATATGCTATATGCAATCAATATATTTTATAGGCTCTAAAATTAATAAAAAATACATCGTTTTAATTTTTTTAAGAAACTGCATTGCATGCATTTTACATTCTTCATCTTATTTGATACGATTTTTTTTTATTAAATTTGTGCAAGTTATCTTACATGATTTCTCCTGACAACATTTATCACAGAATTGAAAATATGTACATAAGCATGAGCACGTCCTATATGCATAAAGTTTAAAACTGACAAGACTTCTTCGAACTCTCATACAGGTGGTTTTTGAACATACACGTTTAATTCACTCACGAAAAAATGTCATTTTGTAAAGTACTCTTTATTTAGTCAACTTAATTCAATTAATTAGTTGGACTGCTGACTGATATACGTTTTCCAATAACAATCACTTACGTGCCTCAATTATTTGCTTCCATCATTTTTTAATGATGGAAGTAAATAATTTTATAAAATATTACTACTTTATTTTTAGTTTAGAAATCTAATAATTCTTAATTTTAATTATAATATAAATTACAATCTATTTATTTATTTATATTTGTTTATTTATTTTCACACCAGATCCCTTGCGGGGTAGCCAGAGACGACGGAGCGCCAAACGCTACTGTCCCTACATACCTCATACTGCATACCTAAATTACAATAACTATCACCAAAAATAATTGTACATTAATAACCTTAACAAAACTGTTTCGTTTATACATCGATAAACAGGAAAATATTAAGAGCACTAGAACACCTAGTGCTGATATAAATTTAATAAATTTTCGAAACAATAAAACTTATGCAGATCATCAAAATACGTTTTAGATTTTGAGGCTATATAAAACAAAACCTTTGCATATGGAAATACTTCTGAACATCGTTACTTTTTTGCTGCAAACTCCCAAGCATCATCCACCGGCTAATTGCTCCAATTCAATTGCTCTTTCAGTTTTCAATTCGATCTGAACCGACGCCAGTCAGACGATCAACTTTTATGTGCGCGATCTACAGGTTTTTCATCAAATACAATTATGCACATATACCAAAGTGTATTTACACGTGACTCGTATGACTCCCACTACGTTATATATAACGAACTTGAAAAGTTGTACTTTATATATAATCTTAGCAAAACGAAAACTGTTAAAATTTATTTTTTTAATTTAATATCTATAATAATTTAAAACGTCCAAAATAATTAGTTTTTTTTTTCTAAAAGTATGAGTGTAAGTTTTTAAGGTAATAATTAATAAGGCATATATTTTTGGATTAGCTAAGGGTTTCATACTGAGGATAACTATATTTAGCTGAAGTAGTTTAACTTGGACCAATAAAAGTAATTTTATATAAAAGCTTACGGGACAATTTAACATCTCCTTTACTTACAACATTTAATTTCTTACCAATTGATACTTGCCCTTTCTTTTATTTGTGAACGTTGATATAATATACGAAATTAAAGAAATCTACATTAACAAATAAGCTAAATGGAAATCAATAAACAATATATTGTACTGTATATCATAATAAAAATCTTAGCGAATTGGTCTTTACTTCATGTTTCTTTAACCTTAATGACTAATCATTTTCTAACTAAGACTTATTCGTCACACAGAAATGAGCATGAAGTAGATAATACATCACCGCATATGAAAAAACTTTTGGAAGTGACAAAATGCCAGAAATTAATCAATGAGAAAGCCAAGGGCAATATTCGTATTAACAGATATTGCTATAACTTTACCAAGTATTTTGTAAGCCCTATGAAAGTTTTTTGCGAAAAAAATATTAGAAATTGTATATGAATAATATTAACCAGAAGAATATGTGCTATTAATGTAATATACTCATCAGTATGATTTAAGAATGATACAATATATTTCTACAGACACATTTTTTACGAAGTAAATTGGCATTTTCAATTTTAACAAAATAATTTGCCTATAAACAGTAACCAAGATTAATTATATTTAATGTTTGGTTTTATCCAATAAGATTTATATACTATAATATACAGAAAATAATAATGTTATTATAATTATTAGTAACAATCTTATTTACAATTAAAATTTCCCTAAACCCTTTGCTCTCAATAATCTACCCCTACAGCATTAAGGGATAAAAATACTTTTAGTCAGAGGTCCTCGAAAAAGTTGAGTCTCGGTCAATTTTATTGCGTGGTTGATTCTCTGATAAGTGCGAAGGTAAACATAAAATCTTATGTAAATAAATTTACTGATATTCACATATTTATAATTTCAATATTTTTTTAAGTAACTTTATTTGTTTTCAATGTACATAATATTAAATATAATGACACTAATATATAACAAACAATAACTATAACAGTAGATAAATAAACAAACGTATTAATAAACTACACATACCATGTTACATAAGTGTCGCTTAGACCTTAGATAAAATTTTAAACCACTTCACATACTGATAATTATATTTTTTAAATTGAATATCACTCATTTTTTCACCTTATTTGGAAACCATAGTTATAATAACAGTTCAATCCCACAATACACATATAGAAAATTCTTATATTTAGGCTTTATTAATTCAAAAAAAAATTATTAAGAGAAATAATAAATAGAAATATAATAATAATAATAAATAATAATTAAGAGAAAATTTTATGTATAACGATAAATTTTGTGCAATGATAATACTGAATTATATGAATATTCTAATGTAGTCTACTCTACTTTAAGTTAGTCTACTTTAATGTGTTAAATATATCAAATTTTTATTACAATTTTCTTCGATAAGTCACACCTTCTATTCAACGTACGGGTTCAATTTCCATTAAGAAGTGTATGAAATCATGAAACTCTCACGGCTCCACATTTCACTCTAGTTCCATTTGAAACCATTTTGCATTGTTAGGTTTCCTAACATTTATTTAGATTCTGTAATTTTAATTAAACGTTTTATTTTATTTATTAACTGACCTTCGTTATTGCACTAAATCTTGGATTTATCAAAAGAATTAATTACATTTCGATAGTATTATACTCAAGTCTATTTTTAGGGAATTCTAAGTTATATGAATTATAAATAATAACTTTTATATGGAGATCGTATCGTTGAATTCTCATCCATTTTTAATTATTTATATAAATAAAAAAACCAATTGCGTGTAAGCCCACACGCAATGTAGAGTACAGTATTTGTCTGACATGACGAGATAGATAGACTAATTAAGATAGATAGTTTCTGTGTTGAACAAAAGTGGTTGTGTATAGATGTTGAAAATCTAGAAATAGACTCGAATTCGTATGCATTTATAAGCGATATGCATGGTAGTGGAAGGTAGTTGGATCATTGCTTAGTCACGGAGTCAGCTAGACAAACAATTAATAATATATACATTATACATTAAAGTAATAACACCTAAATGTTGGCACAATAACCACCAGGATAGAGTAGAGTAGAGAAAACTGCGTGCCGGAAAAATTTATGAAAACATGTCAGAAAGTAGGAAACATTTTAAAAGAAAATTAAAGTGGTGTCAAGACAGACAAGAACAAATAAAAATGGACGTCTTAGCGTCAGACTTATCGGGAAAAAATTTTGGCAGATTTTGGAAAAATACAAATAAGTTAAATATAAGGCCCAGCATATATATTTAAATATCGTCAGAGATTTTGATTTAACTGACCTATACTCGTAAACTTGTGAAGCCTACGTAGCTTACGTAATTATAACACTTTTTCTTTTAAATTCTTTATAGCTACTAATACGCTAATTTTTTTTACAGATTACACACACAGAATTTAGATGGCTAAAAGGGTAGAGTGGGTACTTGAATCCAACAGAGTATAAAGTTTAGTACAAATAGTAGCAGAGATAGGCTGCGAGAAGACGGACGGACGGACGGATATGATGAAACTATAAAGGTTCCTAGTGGAGTTTAGAATCCTAAAAATTTGTTCTTTAACCTTATATAAGTATATTAGATTATAGATTGATAGATTATAGTCGTACATTGCAAAATTTTGGATTCGTTTATGAAAATTTTATCGTCTAAGAATCATCTTTTTATATACCAATTTTTATTTATATCCTGACAAAATATTCCTCTCCGATCTCAATGCACTTATGCATTCTGGTGAAATAGCTTTAAAAAAAATTAAAAAGTTCTCTTGTTATAGATCGAAAATAAAACGTCGAAATTCTTCGACAGCTATTTTTAAAATTACTGCTACTCAATCCACTGCCTCAAACAAAAACTGCTATCATTTTTTTGGTAACGCTCTGATCACACACAAGTTTTGTGGACTTTTCCAGCATAAAGTTGCACCAGTCAATACGACAACATTTTTGCTTCTCGATGAGAAATGAAAGACATCTACACCCAGGCTCATCTACACTTACGAAATGTTTGATTAATTTTTTTATCCTTAACTCTTTGTGTCGTAAACAAACATAGTTTTGATTTATTAAGGCAATCTCAAAGTATTCAACAATATATTCTATCAAACGAAAGAACATGTCATGATGAACATGATAATAATATTTCCCTCTTTGTAGCACTGATTGTCAATTACTTTATCCCGACTGATGGGTGGGTATGAAACTTGTTACAGGAAAACCTTTTTTTATTATTATCTCATGTCTAATATAATAAAAGCATAATAAATAACATTATGTAGTATTAAATAATATTATTAAATATCGATATTTCAATATAGTTAAAAAATTGTAAATACAAAACGATTTATTACATTCTTCAGTATCCGATAAACTTTATGCCAAAATTAATAAGTTCTGTATAATAAGCTATTAAAATCTAAAAGCTTTTCCAATGTTTATTCATGTTATGATATTTGTGATGACTTGGAAAGCCTTTGCATGAAAATTCTTTTTAAACTCAACTTTTTACTTTTAATAGCTTCTACATTTTAAACGAAATCTCATTATCTCTCCATTGAAACCCCCGCATAACTGCCATATACCAGAAGTAAATACTTCATGCTGATATTGTAGCGGATGTTTAATATCTTTTTCAATAAACAAGTAGCCAAATTCTGTAAATAATACATTTTATGAATGAAATGAATGAACCTACAAAACCTACTAAATATTATATATGACAAACAAACACAATGGGATAAAAATACACATACATAGTAATCAGCTTTTATAAAAAATCAAATTCAAACATTATTAAAGTTTGTTTAAATTGTTCAATATAATTTATGTCTAGAGCTAAAAGAGATATTAGTAAAATATTAAACTTCTAAGAAATTCAATTTATTCATAAACGCTTTCGAAAATAGGCGTAAGAGAAGACATTTCAGAAGAAATTCTAACACACAGATAAAAAGAAAAAAAAATATGTAATATTTCTAAAGAAAATGGCATTTCTCTCTTTCTTCTCCCATTTATGCTCCACATGAGCCAAAATACTGAGAATGCTGTATCTCCT
Source organism: Melinaea menophilus ssp. n. AW-2005 (assembly GCA_918358695.1). Lineage (NCBI taxonomy): Eukaryota > Metazoa > Arthropoda > Insecta > Lepidoptera > Nymphalidae > Melinaea > Melinaea menophilus. The sequence continues at coordinate 1,639,518 of OU911052.1, forward strand.
TTCGAATTATTATTATAATTACATGTATATATGTAAATATTATTTATTTTAAACTTTATTGAATCTGGATACCGTATTCTTGAATTTTTGGATCATTTAAGTATTCATACTTCTATTCTATTCTATTCTACACGTTAGGTTCATCCAAAATACCTTACATTTTTCAAGTTCGTAAGACAAAATATCATATAAGTCGTATTATGAGTTCCAATATTAGACTTTATTAAAAAAATCAAAGAAATTATTTTTTCGATACAAAAAGAAGTAAAAGTTGTTCTGATAGATTACTTAGTAATTATACCATATTACAATTTAAAAGAAAAAAAAACGTCGGCTTATTGTTGAATCAACTACAATAGTAAATAGTTCTCGAAAAGGGATACTGTGAAAATAAAACTAGGAATCATTTTATAAAATTTACGTATTAATAAGTAATACCTGTAAGATATTTTTTGTATTATACCTAACCAACTAATAACAATGACGGAAGTGTGGGGAGGTATAGACAATCTACCCAGAAATACATATAAATTAGTTTTTATGATTTTGGAGATATAATATGTTATATTCTACAGAATTTCTCGTGAAATCCGAAATTCTAATTAACTGATCTTGGTGAAACATGATACTACCGAAGGGTATAACGTAACAGAGAAATATTACTGGCATTGAGTTCGTATGCAAATAAATTAATAAAACGCAACCGTCCAGAATTTAATAAACATGTTACATTCAGACGAATCGTATTATATAATGACATTATCTTAGATATAAATAGTTATAATAAAAAAAAAAAATCACATATCTTAATAAAACATTTATGTACTATATATATTACATAAATATTTATTATTTATAGTAAAAATGAATAAAAAGTTAAGTATTGTATGTGATATAGGTGATTATAGTTTTGTTAGTTACATATCTATTGTCTGTACTTGTATTTTGTATTGCAATTCCCCGTCTATTTGTGCTTTGCGGGTTGCCTGGAAGAAATCACTATAGTGGCCGCCCTGTGCTTTTGTATTTTTGTTCTACTTTTCTTTATATGTTTGCAATGTAGATATTTAAATAAAAAAAAATAAAAACAAGTTTTAATGTTTTTTGCTTAGCGCAGTTTCTTATTAAAATAATATACAAAGCATTCAATCATTGATTAATTTTATGGTTATCTAACTAACAACTCTAAATCATTTTTGTTTCATTAACAATTAAAACGAGCATACGGGTAACCTGGTAGTTAGTGATCGCAACCGCCCAAGTCCGGTTGTAGTTGCAATATCAGACGATGCACAATAGCGCTGTCAATCTACAAGGAGAGAGTAGGGTATTGTTTTAAACGTATCCGTGTCGTATTTATTTGGCGAAAAACGTTGATTTCAAATCTTCGTGTTATGTAGCAGAATTTTCTTTTAAACGCCAAACTGTTGAAAAACGCCACTCATTCAGGTCTTAAATGATATTGCAAGCGGTAGCATGCAGTGTGATAATAGAACTCGGAGGCAAGAATCGGATTAATTAGCTTTTCTGAACAGTCCCCTTTGCAATTGCGAAAAAAGACGCATTGAGATGCGACGCTATTAGGCAAAGAAAAAAAAAACTTCATGAATCACAGGGTTCCAACAATAAAAGCAACTCTTCAATTGACATTGTACTGGGTAGATACTAGGCTCATGTGTTAAACAAACAGAAGTAATTTAAACTGTGGATACTTTTTATCAAAATATATTTAGACTTCTATTCTAATTTGAGTCTTATTTTGTAAATTTAAAAAACCTGGCTCTTATTTTTAATAAAAATATATGAATTTTATTCAGCCGTTTTTAAAGGAATAAAACTTTCACGGTTAAACATTTTAGTTCTTTTAGTGTTGAAACCATTTCGGATTGTTCTGTTTGAAAACGTTTGTTGAGGACGAATTTTGAAATTCAAATTAAATGGTCGACTTAATGAACCATCCTCGCCATTGCACTAAAGTAAAGCTTTGTCGAATGAAATTATCACATTTTCATATTAATATTACTAGAACTGTCTTTGAAAACAGAAGTATAAAATAGTGAATATCACTGAATAATTCCTTGTTCTAATATATTGTATTTAATATTTTCTATTTTTAATTATAACTGTAACAAACAAAGATCGACAAAATTATATTCTTCTTTTTTTGTATAATTTGTACAAATAGATAATCTATACCAAATATGTAAGCTAGTTATATGAAGATTGACAGATATTATTTGGTATTGTGAATACGTTATTATATAATTGTTCCATAATCTAAAGATGTTTTGAGCATCAAAACCGTTTATCTCATTTTTACTCCTTCAATTTTCAATGTTAATGTTTCATTATCTTATTAATAAACATTTTAAATATTATGATCCATAATTAATAAAAATAAAACGAATCTTTAAAAAATTCAAAAATAAAATAAGGAATTCTTGAAAACAGACATGGTAGATTGTAAAAAGGTTTTCTATTGTACACTAACTCAAAAAATTTTAAAAAAATTAATCGACCTTATGCTTACGGTTATTAAAATATAATACTCTTAAATCGTTTGTTATTTTTGTTTTAAGCAAAAAAGGGAATTGAAATAACTTGAGGCACATTATGGTAATATGTCAATTGATCTCTCTTGTACTTCGTTTCGCATAATATTTCTTTAGGAAAAATCGTAAGCCTGGAGCGTGAATAAAGTAGAAGGTCGTGACAAAAAAACTGAAGATAAATTTAAGATTATACAGTTTGGAGAGATCTTGATAGAAACCCGCAACGAATTGATTGTTTAATCAATACAATATCAGAAAAAAAAAATCGCACGGTGTTTAACAAATGTAATGTAATGTTTTTTATGTTAAACATAAAAGTATTTAAACTAAACATGAATATTATTCTGTTGTCAAAAACCACCACATCTGTTTATCACTTACATTATAACATTTCATAATGATAACTATTTACTTTATGACCAAAGTCCAGATAAATTCCTCAAAGCATTCTCCTCGTATTTCCCTTCACGTGTTCACGTCGTCATTTTATCACCACAACAAAGACTTCTTTTTCTCTCTAATTGCAAAAGTTTTGAGTAAAAGCAAACTTAGGTAGAATGTTAAGTTGATATAGCAGTATTTTATAATATATACGCCATTTTTTTTTTCAATTTCTACAATAAATTATTTGAAATATTCCATTTTTTTAATAAAATTATCATTATACTAAAATTTGTTTAGAAACTATATACATTTATTTATATGTGTGAATGTCTAGATCCTCTGACCTATTAAGACATAAGCTTATATCCTAATTAAGACAAGATAATCTCTTAAACCAACATATCTAAATGCAGATATGTTAAACATATAGATATCGATATGACCAACAGAGATAATTTAAATTACTTGATTTCTAACGAATTTTTAAAGTTGTCTAAAATTGTCTATATAAATATTGATGCTTATCAAAATTAAATATAGACAGAATGATAAATTCATTGACACGGTAGAGCCTAGCTTATGTGACGACAGCTTGTATGGCCGGGGTCAAACGGGACTTACCTCTCACAGCTGATCCTTAAAATTAGCAACATATAATGGTACATATATTTCATACAATGAAAAGTTTATTCGGAAACCAAATTCTTCTCATCATCCCTCCCCGTTTTTCAAGGGCAGTAATGCATTTACAAATGTACAGAGGCTAAAACCTTTACCTTTTAAAGTGTCACAATAAATATTCCATAGAAATGTGATAGCGGCTGATTTCTGCCAGCTGGTTAATCAGTTACATTATAATGACTATGAAATCATTCTTAATTTTTCACATTTCACTATTTTGGCTCTTTCTTTCACGGCTTTATACTAAGTCAATATTCATCTATTACTTCTTATATTATTTATCCAAACTGTAATTCCCTGGACAGAATTACTATTTCCCTCGCACCTATCTGTTGCACGTCTTGTAATAAACTCAACCTTACATATAATTTTAAACGTAAATACTGACAAGAGGAAACATAACAATATTCAACCATCCTAAAATGTGCGGTATATACACAATTTTATAATTACTAAGTTAAATAGTTCCAGTTTATAAAGTCAGTATATAAAATGAACAAGCTTAAAAACAAATACATTAATTTAATACGCACGGGATGTAATTTGTTGACATTGAACAGCGACTGACACTAGTGTAATAACTGAAGCTCATTTAGTAATGTAATGTCATTGAAAGATATTAATTACATTTACATTGTAATATGATAGACAATACTTTATTTTATCGAATAATATTTTTAACAATATTGATATTGATAAATACTTTTTAGTTTAGTTCAAATAAGATATTCATTTCACCATTTTAGATATTGCTCTCGCTTTCTTAGAAATCTTACCTAAATATTTAAGGTTAAGAATAGTCATCAGTTATTAAATTCAAGGTATTTAGCTTAGCTATTTACTAAAACGATATCAAACTAAACCCTATAAATTACGAGAAGGTACGAGGCAGGATGTTGCGTAATATATCCGTACACATATCATTATCGCTACACACTCACGCTCCAAATCTATTCAATCAAATATCTAGAACAAGTTTTAATAGCAAAACTAAATTATTCATATAATATAGAATTGGGAAATTTAATATCAGTCTATGTGAAATAAATTTGTTAATATTTTTTAAAAATTGTCGGAACAATAAAATATATGTGGAACATCTACACACGTTTTAGATTTTGAAAGTATATAAAAATAACCTTTGCGTGTGGAAATACTTCTGAACTTCAACAACATCGTTACTTTTTATTGCAAAAGTCCCAAGGCTAGTACACCGGCTAATTGCTTCAATTCAATTGCTCTTCCAGTTTTCAATTCGAACTCTACCGACGCCAGTCAGACGATCAACTTTTATATTGCCTATCTACAGGTTTTTTAATCAAATCTAATTATGTATGTATATCGAAATGTATTGAAACGGGACTTGTATCAAATTTTCTACTAAAATTTACTTTGACAAACTAAAATTTATTAGGTTTCCAAACATTTATTTGTGGCTCAACACATTCTGTAATTTAATTGAAACGTCTGGTTTCATTAACTGACCTCGACTTTGCACTAAATTTTGGTTTTATGGAACGAAATAATTATATTTCATAATATTATACCCAGAAGTACTTTTAGGAAGTTCTAGGTTAATCCGGTTTTTAATGATCCTTTATTTTTATTAATTATTTATAAGTAATAAAAGTATGTGGAATATGTCGTTAAATATGTTTCAATTATATTGAAACCTTTTTATGTCTCATTATGTTATTTAATTCAAATAGACTATGGAGAGTAACTCATGCAATGTTGTTTTTATCATCTATCAATCCTATTTCTACTCTATATCTCAACTCCATCTAATAAATGATAGACTAATATTTGTAAATCTATAAAAGTTAATAAAGGCCACCTTCAACACCAGGGGTTGCATGAGAACATTGATTTGGTGAGTAAAGAATCCAAGCCGGAGGCGGTATTACTGAGCAAGCCGGGCAAGTTGTTCGGTCAGTTCGCGATGTAAAGAGCCGGTGTTACCGATTCGAGTCGTGTGCTTTTAAATGGCCTTAATTATATAATTAAATGGCAGCTAAACCCAGTAAGAAACTAATAGGCAGGATGGCTAATTTATCATTTCACACTTCATTTTCACCGCACACAGTCTGCAATTTCATTTGGATTTTGGCATAAACTCTTTAACTTGAAACTAAATTATCTTGAACATATGAGTAATCTCGTATATACTTGAAAACTTATGATAAAGTTGTTAAGGAATCCAAATTTTTTAGCAGCAAACAGATTTTACGAATTTACAAATTGAATAATTATTTTAAACCAATGACACTAATTAATTACACTGATATAGGTTTTTATATAGGTTTAATATTTAATTTATGTTATTATCATATTATTATTATTATTTATCTTCACGTCATATCCCTTGCGGGGTAGCCAGAGACGACGGAGCGCCAAACGCTACGGTCTTTGCATACCTCTTTCGCCTCGGCCACAAACATCAACCTCTTCATTCCGAGGGGTCCTCATGCTTTTTAGGTGACCTTCCTCCAGTATCATAGATACTGTGTTTTCGAAGGTCACGCGAGCCCTCCTCCTGAAAGTAAATTATTAAAAATTTATAATTTATCAATACATTATTCAAAAATTAAAGATGTAAGATAATTATTATTTTCCTGGTTAAATAAAGGTGTTACATAATAGATGTTTAATGTTAAATAAAAAATCGAATCATTAGCATCTTGGTACACGGTCTTGATAAGTGAAACATTATACCGATAGCCGCTTAAATTCCACTTCAGTGTCCATTTCAAAAGCATTGGAACAATTCTCACAGCATCAGTTAATTACTCCAATTCGATTGTACCGCTCGAAATTTCCGATTTAAAAGCATTTGAACCCTGAACCCTATTCCATGTCGGTCAACCATAAAATGTTTGTCTCTATGTTATAGACGAAAAAATTACAGATACATGTTTTAATAACATATTGTTTATTAAATTATAAAACTTAAAATATAAGTCTTTTAACACTTTGAAATCAAATTGATATAACCGTTTTTGAGTTATCTAATCTTGATATCGGTAGACTGAGGTTATTCGGCCATAAAATCTATTAATGATTCACGCAGGAAACCCGCATTGCTACCCGCTGGTATTCTATTAATATTTCCACAACACTCGATAATCCCGGATTGCGAATGAACAATTTCACGTACATTTTAGAAATGATAAAAGTGGGAAATGTAAACTAGACATAGATGTTGAAGCCAAATATTATGCATTACGCAAATAGCAAATATGAAGACATTTTATATTTATTCAATTTTAGAATATCGATTCAGGGAGCGAGTATTTATTTTATTTAATTTGGTATTTTTTAACTTATGTTTACTTATTTTATCTAACTGTAATATTATTATTTAGTGTTGTAATTAACTCATATTGATTAGTATTTTTTGAATAATTTACATTTTGTAAAAGTACAAACACGAAACAACATATCACAGGGGTTAAAAGTTGAAATATCGTTCTATTTTAAGCAAACTGTAGTAACGACCGTAATACGTCATTTTTTATGCTGACTTCGGTACTTTTGAATAATATTTATATTATTTGTGAACGACTGACCATTTTGCATGTCTATCCCCCCCATTATTAGGGTTAAATATTCATCGTAAATATAAATGAGAGATATTATTATTTCATTTCCGATTTATACGGCATTATTCACAATTTAAAATATAATTTATTAAATTCCTAACTACCTAACTATTCTTGTTTGTAGAAAGATTATTTTTTTAAATATACATCTTATCAGATATCTTAATATTAATCAAGATTTTCAAAGATTACAAAAACATTATTCGAAGAGCCGAATTATTTTGTGAAGTACTTATCCTTATTTAGTCAACTTAATACAAATTAGTTAGTTTGTTAGTTTTTATGCTGACTGATATTCGTTTTCCAAAAACAATCACTTATATGCTTCCATGATTATTTTAATTAAAATAAAATTACAATCACTATCACCAAAACCAATTGAACATTAATAACCTTACTTTTTTTTTCGTTTCTATATCGATGGACAGACATATATTAAGAGCACTAATTAAAATAGATCGTTGAGAAAAGAATCTAAATAATAAATAAATTTTATGGAATACTACAATGATAAATTGATTAATCCCAGCCAGATATTTGTTACAAAAGTTATTAAACTATACAGATAATCCCCATAAGTCGAAAGTATTCTTAGTATTTAAGGTCGTAAAACATTTAATGTTATTTTAGTTCAATTATTTGAAAACCACAATTAATATTTATTTTTTTAATTATTTGAAGTAATGATTCGGCGACAGCAGGAAACGAAATTGCAGAAAAGTGGTAGAAGTTGAAATTTGTTAAAAGTAATTTTCAAAAGCAGAGACAACTTCTTTATCTGGTTCTATGACATAAAACTAGATGAATATTTAGTTTAAACATTAGTTCTAAGCTTACAGTTATGGGGACAAACATTTTTTTGTTTTTTTCTCGGTAATTTCAATGTTGCAAATTGCCACAATCATAAAAATTTTACATAGTAGTTATTTCAGCTACTTCCGGCTCGGAAAGATTTGACTCGTCTAAGTTACCTTTTTCTACAACGACACTTCAACCGTAAATTATACTTTTAATAAATCTTAAAGTATCCTGTGTGCACTCATACCCAACATGCAGATTGCTCTGAATTTTTATAAAAGTTTTTAATATAGGTTTCAGTATTATTTTTCCGTATAGATTTTTGATAAAAATATTAATATTATATTTATTATATATCAAAAAGTAAATAAATGCAATGTACTATTTTTATATTTTATCAGGAATCGTCAATTGCCTAATTTATCTGAATAAAACACACGATTCCATTATATTAATATTTTCCAATTCATAAAACAATAAATAAATAATTTGTGCAAACAATTTTCTTATTTCTAATTTACATTTTTTCCTCAATCATATTTTGAAATCTTTTGTTTACAACCACAATATTATGCATAATAATAAAAATTTAAGTATTATAATAGCATTGATACCTGTGCAAAACAGTATAAATGAGGTTATTTACAAGATAAATACGGTTAGAAAAATACAAATGTGTAGCTTACCGAAACGTGCTCTATTTAGTAAGTTGGCAAGGTGGCCATGAACTTAAGCGGAACTTTTTTATTTCCCAACTTATATTCTACTTATATTTGAAACATAATTGCTTTTTAATTATTCCATATGAAATACAAAATTAATTAAATTGAAATTTCTAAAAGCTGTTTTGAATAACACTTTCAGGCTATTTTGATTAAAATGTTGCTATTTCTTTTTTACAAATAGAATTATATCAACAGTTTCACAAAAGGAAAATAAACGCAAAATAACTTACAATTTCTACTGCACTTGGGTTAATTCGATTTATTAAATATTTATCGGTAATTCCTTTCCCATAGCTCTATGATGTTATATAACTAGATACTTACTCAATTACTATCTGTAATGTGTTCACGGTTCTTCAATGCACACTTAAGTAACATTTCAGAATAATAAACCCTACTAAGAAAAACACTGCGATATATGCGATTATAATCTCCCTCATTTTTCTTTTGCACACTTTTAAAAGTAAACTTTGACAGGAAGTTTTTTCTTGTCAAAGTCAAACAATTTATCTATTCTAAACTAGCGTTATTACTAGCCGACATTAAATCTCATATAATTACTAATTTAAATAGTTACAGTCTATACAGTTAGTATATAAATTGAAAAATCTTAGAAAACAAATACGTTACATTTAATGTAATAGACACGGGATGTAACTGAAGCTCATTTAGTAATTTAATACAATTCATTAATTCCATTGACATTGAATTATGATAATGTGTTATTTTATCGAATAATATTTTTAACAATATGAAGATCAATATATACATATTAGTTTAGTTGAAATAACATAAGATAATATCGAAAAACAATTTGAAGTTAGTTAAGAAAATTACTCCAATCCCTTTAAATACTAGTCTAATTTAAAAACTCACTTACGTGTTTTATATCTAATCATTGCGAATTTATTTATATTTCACTATTTTAACTGTTGCTCTCGCTTTGTTAGAAATCCTACCAAAAATTTAAGGTTGACAATTATCATCGGTTATTAAATTCATAGTAAATTATAAGCTAATTACGGAAACGATATCACAGTAAAGCCCATAAATTACGATAAGGTACGAAGCAGGACGATGAATAATTTTGCACAGTTCATTATCGCCACACAGGCACGCTCATATTTTAGAACACATTTTTAGACTTTCGAACACGCTTTATTAGCAAAACTAAATCTTAATATATAAAGCACAAAGACACTCACTCACTGACTCATTCATCGCTCTACAGCCCAAACCGTTATACCCAGAAAGCTGAAATTTGGACACAAGACTCCTGACATATTGAATAGGTGCAATAGGAAAGGATTTTGCAAAGGTCCAAACCCTTCCAAAGTTACAGCTAAAAAAATGCAAAGTTTACCCCCCGCTCCCTCCCCTCTCCCATTCCACTGCAGTAGAAATTAAAATTATTTGGCCTCTCACTATGTTCATTCGTAGGATTAGGGTTCCGTAACTCACATATAGTTTGTGATTATTTGTGATTATTTTCTATTTACCTACTTACAGTATGTGATTATTTGTAATTATTTTCAATTTACCCACAAACAATTTGTGATTATTTTTAATTAACCAACATATAGTTTGCGATTCTTTGTTATTATTTGCCCAGCAAAGCGGGCGCGAATCAGCTGGTTATCGATTTAATATAGATATTTGGAAATTTAATATTAATCTAAATTAAATATGTTTGGTAAATTGTCGAAAAAATAAAAAGTATGCAGATCATCAAAATATGATTTAGATTTTAGGGTTATATAAAAATAACCTTTGCATGTGGAAATACTATAGGGTTTTCAGTTTGAACTGAACCGAAGCCAGTCAGACTATTAACTTTTATGTGCGGGATCTATAGGTTTTTTATTAAATCCAATTATGTACATATAACAAAGTCTATTTACACGGGACTCACTACGTTATATATGACCCACTACGTTATATATACCAATTTAACAACAATTTAACAACTTTTTTATATACATCATTTAATTTCCTGCCAGTTGTTACTTGCCTCTTATTTTATTTGTGAATGTTGACATAATATACGAAATTAAAGAAATCTACTTTTATAAATAGACAAAATGATAAAGTATTAGATTAGATCAGTATTTCTGGATTAGAGTATTTATACAATTCAGAATAGGAAAAAACTGTTATTATAATTATGGTCATGGAAAACAAATTTAGTTACAATATAAAAACAAGAAGGGTTTCTAAATAAGGTAAGAAAGTATGTTAATTCAATTTAAGAAATGTAATTTACAGTATGTAAAGTGGTTTAAAATTTTATCTAAGGTCTGAGGGACACTTATATAAAATAGTATATATAGTTTATTGATACGTCTGTGTATTTATCTACTGTTATAGTAATTGTTTATTTAATATTACATATATTAAAAATAAATATAGTTAACTTAAAAATATTGAAATTATAATTATGTGAATATCAATAAAATTATTTACATATGATTTGATGTTTACGTTCGCACTTATCGGGAAATCAACCACCCAAGAAAACTGATACGGACCCAACTTTTACGAGGACCTCTGACTAAAAGTATTTTTATTCCTTAATGCTGTCGGGGTTAATTATTGAGAGCAAAGGGTTTAGGGAAATTTCCCAAATAAAATAACATCGTTATTAAGAATTGATTATAATAACTTTATTTTCTGTATATTATAGTATATAAATCTTGTGGAATAAAACCAAACATTAAATAGAACTAAACTTGGTTACTGTTTATCAGCAAAAATGATTTTGTTAAAGTTAAAAACTCCTATTTACTTCGTTATAAATGTGTCATTGCAATTATTTTGTATTATTATTTTAAGTCATACTTATGAGTACATTACATTAATAACACATATTATTCTTGTTACTACTATTTATATACGATTTTTTGGCAAAAAACTTTCACAGGGCTTATAAAATACTTGGTAAAGTTATAGTAATATATGTTATTACGAAACTTGTCCTTGGCTTTCTCATTGATAAATTTCTGTCATTATGTCACTTCTAAAAGTTTTTTCATTTGCGATGATGTATTATCTACATCGTGCTCATTGCTGTGTGATAAATGAGTCTAATTTAGAAATTCATTAGTGATTAAAAATGAATGAATTAAAATCAATTTGCTAAGATTTTTATTTTATATCACAGTACAATATATTGTTTTACTTAGAGTACTATAATCTAGTCTATTTTTAATATGTTGACTATATCAATTTTTCTACTAAAATGTACTTGGATAAAGCTACCACGCCTTTTATTCAACATACAACAACAACAACAACTTCCTTAAGAACTTATCAAGAAATGAAAATCTCACGATTAAAGATTTCATTCTATTTACCTTTTTAAACCAATTTCCATCGTTAGGTTTCCAAACATGTATTTAGATTGAAACGTATGCTGTAATTTAAAATAAACGTTTGATTTTATTCATTAACTGACCTTCGTTATTGCACTAAATCATTGATTTATCGAATGAATACAAATATTGGACCAAAATTAAAAAATTGAAAATATATTTCCAAAAAAAAACTCAATGTACGGTTTTATATGAGACATATTTTTGATTTTATTTTTTTTTAGAATTCGTCAATTGGCTAATTTAGTGGAAAAAACATTAAACGCTATTAATACCCTCGTTTAATAATATATTTTCAATCTATATTATTATAAGTATTTTAATTGTTTAATAATTATTATTTTTTTCAATTATGTCTCAAGGGCTTTTATACCCAATAAACATTTTATGCCTTAAATAAATGAGTTGAAGTGTTAGCGTATCATTATTACCTAAAACAGCATAAAATGAGGTCATTCACAAAGATAAATATGTTTAATGAAGCATAAATGCGTAGTTTAGCGAAACGTGTCCTAATTAGTAAGTTGGCAACGTTGGCAACCTTGATGTCACATTTTGGTGCGTGACTTGACGAAGCATACCGTATTTTCACAACGTACATTCTCTTCATATTAGAAACATAAATGTTTTTTAATTATTCAATGTCAAAACCAAAATTTATTAAAATTTCATCGAGGTCATAATTTTAATAGTAATAGAAAGAAACCACAAACAAAATATTTTCAATTAATATAACTTGTTAAAGTTTTGATAAATGTAGATCAAAAAAAAATATTGGCATATTTTTTCAAAGAAACCATAATCCGTGCTAATATCAATGACAGACAAAGTTTAATAATTTCTTCATTTGTAGAAACAAAGAATAACTCAATATGAAAACTAATATTAATTATCATCAAAATAATTTGTGACTAGGAAATTTCCAGGTACAAATATTATAAAGGTTTCTTTAAATTGTTCAATATGATTTACGTCTAGACCTAAGAGAGATATTAATAAAATATGAAACTTCTAACAAATTCAATTTATTCATAAGCGCTTTCGGAAATAGGCGTAAGAGGAGACATTTCAGAAAAAAATCTAATACAACAAACACAACACGTGTGAAATAAGTGACATCAACTTTTAAACAGCTGTTTCCATTGTGTTCAAATATAAATATATTTACTTATTTAAATAGTAAAATAAATGCAAAAGCTTATTAAGTAAACTTTATTACCCACCAGCAATTATTTTCCTTCAAGAGTTTTGTGTTTTTTACATTATAAACTTAAAACTTTATTTATTATTATTTTACTTTGATGCAGGCACCACTTCTGTCTTTTCGCTATAACACGTATTTATTTTTAATCTGTTATTGTATAAAATAAAGTTATTGTTTCATATCACAATACTTTAATTATACATTTATTACATTTTTTTTGTCTTTTGTGTTGTTTATACTTTGTTTCAATAGTGATTTGACGCCGGTGACAGTGACTTAACTTATTTTCTTTCTCGTTTAATGTGCAATGGATGCCAGTCTTTTAAACTCTAAACTTCAGGTGCTATATAATATCAAAATGTAGTTATATCTAGGCTTATGTTATATTTTTATAATCTATATAATTATTTATTATAATAGTTTTTATAACAAAATTTTGTACGTGCCGATTATATATATTAATTTGGTCCTTATAAGCTGGCGGGTATGTGAAGTATTTATTTATTTTTTATTGTTATTATTTAGATCTTGCATACAAATATTTTAATACATTTATACTCGTACATACATACATATATTTGTCTTATTTTAAACTAATTATTTTATAATTTATATGACCTGTAACCTAGAAGATACGTTTTTCTCTCTTTCTCCCTCTTCCGACAGGTTGAGCAGTAACGATAGTTTTCAGAGTCTCCCATCGCTTAGTGAAAATCTCACAGCTGCGTTCAGGGACTGTCCTAAAAATTTTAATGTTATCCACTTAAACGCTCAGAGTATTCCTGCACATTATCCTGACTTGCTCTCATCGTTTAATGATAAAAATATTCATGCTGTTTTAGTCTCCGAGTCTTGGCTAAAACCATGTTTATCTTCTTCTTCTTATTCTCTTCCGGGCTTCCATCTGATCCGGAATGACCATGTAGGTCAGACAGGAGGTGGAGTTGCTATATAATCTCCGTTCTCATATTTCCTTTTCCATAATTGATATATCGGAATCTTCGGTCGGTGGAGCTGAGCATCTCTGCATAGAAGTTAATTTTTCCCACAGCAAACTTTTACTTGGCGTGTTTTATAGCCCTAACCTTAATGTAGATTATTTCGCAACATTTGAAAGTTTGCTTCAAAAATGAATACCTGCTTACAGTCACACTATAATTATGGGTGATTTGAATACTTGTTTGCTCAAAAATTATCACCGGTCAGTAAAATTAACTTCTACAATTACCGCCTATAATCTGCAAATCCTTCCTTTACTAGCTACTCATACTTTTCCTAATTGTATCCCTTCTCTTCTCGATTTAATAATAGTCTCTTCAACCAGTCATGTTTCAAAACATGGTCAGTGCGCTGCTGATGATTTTTCTTTTCACGATCTTATCTACTTATCCTACAAATTACGACCTCCTAAGGCGAGAGCGAAAATTCTCTTTCAACGCAATTTCGCGGCGATGGATTTAGAGATTTTAAAAGCCGATGCATCAAAAGTAGATTGGTCACTTATATCATCACAGAGCTGTTTAGACGATCAGATAAAAATGTTTAATCGCTTTCTGACTGATCTGTATGACATGCATGCTCCTATACGACCAATATGAGTCAGACATCATCCTGCTCCCTGGTTAACGACAAGTGTTAAAAAACTCCAGAATTTAAAAAACAACGCTAAAGCCAAATTTAAAGCAAACGTTAACGATACGAATCGGGAGAAGTATGTAACTGCTCGAAATCGCTGCAATCATATGTGTAGAGACGAACAACGACGCCATATCTATAAATCTGTAATCGAGGAAGATAATTCCTGTAAAGTTTGGAATTTTCTTAAATCTTTGGGAGTAGGCAAAGTTCCCCAAAAAACCAGTTCACAAAACTTAAATTTAAACACACTTAATAAACAATTTTCATCATCCGATACGTTAGACAGTGTCACCAAGTCTCTTACCCTTAGTCAGCTTTCTGCAACGCCATCTCCCGATTTCCCTATATTTTATCTTAATCAATTCACTGAATGTGATGTTAAGAAGAACATTCTAGCGATTACCTCTGACTCTGTAGGCTCCGATTGCGTTAGTCGTAAAATGATCATCCCTATTATAGACACCCTAATTCCTGTAATCACTTGCATCTTTAATTATTCTATATACACCAATACCTTTCCCTCTATCTAGAAAGATGCTCAGATTATCCCATGACCTAAAAAAAATAATCCGAAATCTCCTTCTGAATATCGTCCTATTTCAATCCTCCCCTTTTTGTCCAAGATCCTGGAGCGTCTTGTCCATGTACAATAGGGTGATTCAAAAAATCCTAGTTTTAAAATTTTTATAGGGGCACCGTCTTATATGGTTCCAATATGATAAAATAGTATACCCATATATTTTTTTTAAATTTAAGTCAACTTTAGGGGTCGCTACCATCCATTAAAGTTTTTGAAAAATGCGTTACATATGGCAATGGGGTTGCACCCCTTGGGAACCAAAATGGCGGTGCCTTTGTGTATTTTTGTACCTGAGTGTAAACAAGGTACGTTAGGTATCTGGTACATATCCTCTATCCCCGTTTTTTAATCTCTTCAGTCTTCAGGTTATTAAGAAAGGGTTTAAAGATTAAAGTTGTAATTTCGCAATACAGTGTGAGCTAGTTTTTAAGTAAGTAGTAATATAGCCAACCTTTTTTAATGTCGTCGTCTTCGACCTCTTTAGACAGTCGGCCAGCTACTCTATTGTCAGGACTGTCTACCTCGAAGCCACAGCGAAAACAAGGGAGGAAAGAATTAATCGATGACCGTTTGGCTGTAAGTCTTGATATTGCTAAGTTAAGCGATCGAAAAGCTGCTGTGGTATTAACATCGACTCTCAAGAGCGCTGGCTGTGATGCTGAGAAGTATAACGTTAGCTTTTCTTCTATTCGGCGTCAGCAAATTGAAAGCGAAAAAAAAAGTCGCAGAATCTCTAAAAAGCGAGTTTAAGCCAGAGGTTCCGCTTACCGTTCATTAGGATGGTAAAATGCTCGAGGACATAACGGGACATGAGGTTGTGGATCGCTTGCCTGTTATAGTTTCAGGACAGGGAGTAGAACAGCTTTTGGGTGTTCCAAAACTTCCGAATGGAAGAGGGCAGGCAATGGCCTCAGCTGTTTATGAAATGTTATTGTCCTGGGGCTTGGATGAAAAAGTAAACTCGATGTGTTTTGATACCACAGCATCAAACGCAGGTCAATTCAATGGAGCTTGTACCTTACTAGAGCAAAAGCTGGAGAAAAAATTATTATAGCTTCCATGCAGGCATCACATTTTGGAGATTGTGCTTGAAACCATCGTAGTTTCAGCAACTAATGCTTCTAGTTGGCCAGATATACAAATCTTCAGATGTTACCGAAAAGATGACATTATTTGCTGAAAGCCAGCTTAACGAGTTTCAACCACGAGACGATTATAAGAAACTATTTAACCAGATAATCATATTTTTAGGAGGAACACCTGGGAAAGGTGTATCTTTTCGAGCAACCTACTGGTCTCCACCGGACAAGGTGGATGGCAAAGGTCATCTATTCTTTTAAAATATATCTTTTTCGGGAACAACTAAAACTGACGAAGAGGGAAACTAAAGGAATCAAAGAAATTTGCATTTTTACTGTACGAATTTACATCAAATACTGGTATCAAGCTCCTTGCGCATGGTCTGCGCCAAGGAATGACTTACAACTTTTGAAGGATTTATTAGCTTACAATAAAGTGAATGAATCACTTTCAAAAGTTGGTATGAAACAAGCGTTGGGGCACCTTTGGTACCTATCAGAAAAACTTGTAGCTTTGGCCTTCTCTAACGACCAAGTTTCTTTGGAAACTAAGCGAAAGATGGTTATTGCTCTTCAAATAGAAGGGTCAGAAGATTTTCCAAAGCGAGCCATCCTAGATCAAAACCTTATTGCAACAAAAAACCTGGAGGACTTCGTATCTTCTCACACATTAACGTTTTTTAAAAGTATCTCCATCTCCTGCGATTTTTTAAAAAAGGACGTGCAGACCTGGAAGGACGATTGTGAGTTAAAAAAATGTGTGACTGTTGTGAAGGGTCTAAAAGTTATCAACGATACAGCTGAGAGGGAAGTATCGTTGATTGAAGAGTACAATAGCCTTCATACGACAGACGAAGACCAGAAACAGTACCTATTGTTGGCGGTCAAAGACTTTAGGCGAAAATTCCCCGATTGTAACAAATCAACATTAACATCTTAAGTTACTAGTCTTAGTTATAATAGTAGTTTTCCTTAAATTTTTATTAAGTTATTTAATAAAATAGGTTATTACTTATTTTTTACCCGTTCATAAAACCCAACGCTTTTCATCCCTGGTAGCGACCCCTAAAACCTGTTTAAAAATCTTTAAAAAATTTGGAGGAAGATTTTTAACCAATAGAACAAAACGACAGGGTTCCCCAATAAAAAAAAATTAAAAAAAAATTCACATGCATTTTCGAATCACCCTAATGTATAATTAAGCCGTTTCCTTTCAAATCATAGTCTTCTCAATTCCTTACAATCTGGTTTCCATCCTGATCACAGTACGACTAGGGCATTGGTTAAAATCGCAGATGATATAAGGGGTGCCATTTACTAACACAGTAAAAAATCTGGGCGTTCTCTTCGATCAGAACCTTTCCTGGGTTTCCTACAAATCACTGAGGTGAGCAGGAAAATGTTGGCCTCTGCTGCTTCCTTAAGAAGGTTACGTAATTTTCTCCCTATTTCCACTAAAATTGCCTTGTCTCAAACGCTTATCCTACCTATTCTTGACTACGCTGACACATGCTATCTCGATGTTACTGAAGAGCAGCTTAACAAACTTGAGCGCTTACAAAATTTATGTATTAGGTTTATATTTGGTTTGCGTAAATGTGACCATGTTTCTCATTTTCGCGAAAAACTCAAGTGGCTGCCAATTCGCTCTCGCAGGAATACTCATACACTTTGTCTTCTCTACTCTATACTGTTCAACCCAGTTACTCCTTCCTGCCTAAAAGAACGATTTGAGTTTTTAAAAGACTCGCATAACGGCTCACTTCGTTCCACAGACAATTTATTACTTAAAATTCCTTCTCACATTACTACTTTCTATACAAACTCCTTCACAGTCCAAGCCTCTCGTCTCTGGAATTCTTTTTTTTTTTCTTGCTGTTACTATGTGTTTTTATTACTTTTGAGGATGTGCAATAAAGAATATTATTATTATTATTACAAAGATACTAAGAAAAAAAACATATGTCATATTTCTATAGAAAATAGCATTTCTCTCGTTTTTTCTCCCGTTTTATGCTCCACATGGGCCAGAATATTGAGAATTCGGTATTTCCTTTCGAATTATTATTAGAATTACTTGTACATATGTAAATAATATTTATTTTAAACTTTATTGAATCTGGATACCGTATTCTTGAATTTTTGGATCATTTAAGTATTCGTACTTCTATTCTATTCTATTCTATACGTTAGATTCATCCAATATACCTCACACTTTTAAAGTTCGTAAGACAAAATATCATATAAGTCGAATTATGAGTTCAAATATTAGACTTTATTAAAAAATTAAACGAATTTATTTATTTGATACATAAAGAAGTAAAAGTTCTTCTGATGGATTACTTAGTAATAAAACCATATTACAATTTAAAAGAAATAAATACATCGTCTTATTGTAGAATCAACGGAGTAGTAAATAGTTCTCGAAAAGGGATACTGTGAAAATAAAACTAGGAATCATTTTATAAAATTTACGTATTAATAAGTAATACCTGTAAGATATTTTTTGTATTATACCTAACCAACTAATAACAATGACGGAAGTGTGGGGAGGTATAGACAATCTACCCAGAAATACATATAAATTAGTTTTTATGATTTTGGAGATATAATATGTTATATTCTACAGAATTTCTCGTGAAATCCGAAAGTCTAATTAACTGATCTTGGTGAAACATGATACTACCGAAGGGTATAACGTAACAGAGAAATATTACTGGCATTGAGTTCGTATGCAAATAAATTAATAAAACGCAACCGTCCAGAATTTAATAAACATGTTACATTCAGACGAATCGTATTATATAATGACATTATCTTAGATATAAATATTAATAACAAAAAAAAATTGTTTTCACATATCTTAATAAAACATTTATGTACTATATATATTACATAAATATTTATTATTTATAGTAAAAATGAATAAAAAGTTAAGTATTGTATGTGATATAGGTGATTATAGTTTTCTTAGTTACATATCTATTGTACTGTACTTGTATTTTGTATTACCATCCCCCGTCTATTTGTGCTTTGCGGGTTGCCTGGAAGAAATCACTATAGTGGCCGCCCTGTGCTTTTGTATTTTTGTTCTACTTTTCTTTATATGTTTGCAATGTAAATATTTAAATAAAAAAAAATAAAAACATGTTTTAAAGTTTTTTGCTTAGCGCAGTTTCTTATTAAAATAATATATAAAGCATTCAATCATTGATTAATTTTTGGTTATCTAACTAGCAACTCTAAATCATTTTTGTTTCATTAACAATTAAAACGAGCATACGGGTAACCTGGCAGTTAGTGATCGCAACCGCTCAAAACTCTTGCAATATCAGACGATGCACAAGATCGCGATCAGTCTACAAGGAGAGAGTAGGGTATTGTTTTAAAAGTATCCGTGTCGTATTTATTTGGCGAAAAAAGTTGATTTCACATCTTCGTGTTATGTACCAGAATTTTCTTTTAAACGCCAAACTGATGAAAAACGCCACTCATTCAGGTGTTAAATGATATTGCAAGCGATAGCATGCAGTGTGATAATAGAAATCGGAGGCAAGAATCGGATTAAGATGCGACGCTATTAGGCAAAGACAAAAAAAAAACTTTTCTCTCTTCAATTTACATTGTACTGGGTTAATATTAGGCTCATGTGGAGTATTGTATTAGGCATTGCTTCTTTTTATTGATTATTCCCAATTTCAATGGGGTTAAGTTAACTTTGTTTTCACTTGCTTGAAATAAAATATATTTTCACTTATGATTATTATTTTATTCCAACATTAACGGACATTTTAATGCTTATATTAGAGGTTTTACTGGCGGCAATGAAATAACGCAAACACTCAATATTAGTTTACAAACGGTTTATTTATTTAAACAAAGAAAGAAAGCGTGGTTGCCTGAATGGCGTTACAAAAGGAACTGAGAAAAGGAATAAAAAATCTTAAGAGGGCGCTAATGTGCCCGGTACAAAGATGGCAGTCGCATGGCAGTAAAGTGCCAAATCTCCAACACTTCCCCTCGACCAACAGCTTATCCTCGAAGTCATCCTGGCTTGTTTGAGTCCAAACCAAGGCTCTGTGAGCACTTCTTGTGCTTCATTCTCGGCAGACCTTTGGTCAGCACGTCGGCAGGCATCTCATCCGTCGGGGTATACTCAACCCGAATCGTCTGTTTCTCCACGTGATCCCGAATCATATGATGTCTCGTGTCGATGTGCTTGGTCCGCGAATGGTACATCTCGTTCGTCGTCAGTTTTTGTGCTCCCAAGTTGTCATTTCTCATGACCATCGTGTCCAGGTTGATCCCGAACTCTTTCAGGAGTCTCTTCTTCTGGATGGCCTCTCTCGTAGCATCCGACAAGGCCATATACTCGGCCTCTGTAGATGACAATGCTACGGTTTGCTGTTTCCTGCACTCCCAGCTCACAGCCACTCCACTCATGACGAAAGCGTACCCTGTATAGGACCTACGATCGACTATACAGCTTGCCCAGTCGGCGTCGACGAATATCTCAGGAGGATTGGGAGAGTTGGAGTAGACGAGCCCCAGGTCGCGTGTCTTGGGCAGGTATCGCAGCACTCGTTTTGCGGCTTGCCAATGTGCTTCGCCATAACAGTCGTTGAATTGGGAAAGATGACTAACCGTGAATGCGATGTAGCACAAAAAAATCAAAACTGTTAAACACTTTAGCAAACAGAAGTAATTTAAAATATGGATACTTTTTATCAAGATATATTTAGACTTCTATTCTAATTTGAGTGTTATTTTATAAATTAAAAAACCTGACTCTTATTTTTTATAAAAATATATTAATTATATTTAGGCGTTTGTAAAGGCATAAAACTTTCACGGTTAAACATTTTAGTTCTTTTAGTGTTGAAACCATTTCGGATTGTTCTATTTGAAAACGTTTGTTTAGGACGAATTTTGAAATTCAAATTAAATGGTCGACTTAATGAACCGTCCTCGCCATTGCACTAAAGTAAAGCTTTGTCGAATGAAATTATCACATTTTCATATTAATATTACTAGAACTGTCTTT
The DNA here is from genome assembly GCA_918358695.1 of Melinaea menophilus ssp. n. AW-2005. Classification (NCBI taxonomy): domain Eukaryota; kingdom Metazoa; phylum Arthropoda; class Insecta; order Lepidoptera; family Nymphalidae; genus Melinaea; species Melinaea menophilus. Next base: position 1,661,176 of record OU911052.1, read on the forward strand.
GAAAACAAATGTAAAAAGTAGTGAATATAGCTGAATGAAGACATCGTCTACTTAAAACCAGTTGAAATAACTTTTATTTTACTTTTGATATTATATTACATTAATCTCAGAACAAATTCCTTGTTCTGATATATTATATTTAATATTTTCTTACTAATTATTAGTAATCTAGTTATATGAAAATTTACAGATATTTGTATTGTGATACCGTTATTATAACAATAATTGTTCAATAATCTAAAGATGTTTTGAGCAGTTTATCGTATTTTTTCTCCTTCAATTTTCAATGTTAATGTTTCATTGTTTTATTTATAAACATTTTAAATATTATGGTCCATACTTAATCGAAATAAAACAATTCTTTTAAAACTTCAAAAATAAAATAGGAATTCTTGAAAACAGACAAGCTAGATTGTAAAAAGCTTTTCTATTGCACACTAACTAATAACAAATTTTTTGTTATTTTTGTTTTAAGCAAAAAAAGGAAATGTAAATAACTTGAGCCACATTTTGGTAATACGTCAATTGATCTCTCTTGTACTTCGTTTCGTATAATGTTTTTTTAAGAAAAATCGTAAGCCTGGAGCGTGAATAAAGTAGTAGGTCGTGACAAAAAAACTGAAGATAAAGTTACTAAGATTTTATATACAGTTTGGAGAGATCTTGAAAAAAACCCGCAAGAATATTATTAAATCAAATATAATCAGTACAGAATCAGTAAAAAAATGGCACAATGTATAAACAAGTACATGATATTTTATTATGTTTAACATAAAATTATATAAACTAAACATGAATAATATTCTGTTGTCAAAAACCACCATGTGATTTATCTCTTACATGATAACAATTTATAATGATAACTATTTACTTTATGACCAAAGTCCAGATAAATTCCTCGAAGCATTCTCCTCGTTTTTCTCTTCTCGTTGTCGATACCTTGACGTGTTCACGTAGTTATTTTATCTTCTTAACAAAGACTCTTTTTTCCTATATTTGCAAAAGTTTTGAGTAAAAGCAAACTTAGGTAGAATGTTAAGTTGATATTGCAGTATTTTATAATATATACGCCATTTTTTTTTTCAATTTGTACAGTAAATTATTTGAAATATTCCATTATGTCATTCATTAGATCATTATCGCTACACACGCACTCTCCAAATCTATACAATCAAATATCTAGAACAAGTTTTAATAGCAAAACTAAATTATTCATATAATATAGTATTGGGAAATTTAATATCAATCTATGTGAAATAAATTTGTTAATATTTTTTATAAATTGTCGGAACAACAGAATATATGTAGAACATCAACACACGTTTTAGATTTTGAAGGTATATAAAAATAACCTTTGCGTGTGGAGATACTTCTGAACATCAACAACATCGTTACTTTTTATTGCAAAAGTCCCAAGCCTAGTACACCGGCTAATTGCTTCAATTCAATTGCTCTTCCAGTTTTCAATTCGAACTCTACCGACGCCAGTCAGACGATCAACTTTTATATTGCCTATCTACAGGTTTTTTAATCAAATCTAATTATGTATGTATATCAAAATGTATTGAGACGGGACGTGTATCAGTTTTTCTACTAAAATTTACTTTGACAAAGCTACCATACCTTTTATTCAACGTAAAGGAACAACCTTCACAAAAAGTTTATGAAGGAATGAAACTCGCTTCCACATTTCAAATCATTTCGCATTAGGTTTATTAGGTTTTATTAGGTTTTCAATTATTTATTTGTGTCTCAACACATTCTGTAATTGAATTGAAACGTCTGGTTTCATTAACTGACCTCGACATTGCACTAAATTTTGGATTTATGGAACGAAATAATTATATTTCATAATATTATACCCAGAAGTACTTTTAGGAAATTCTAGGTTAATCCGGTTTTTAATGATCCTTTATTTTTATTAATTTATTTATCCAGAAAATTTACAATTATTTATAAGTAATAAAAATATGTGGGATATGTCATAAAATATGTTTCAATATAATTTTAAAACCTTTTTATATCTCATTATGTTATTTAATTCAAATACACTATGGAGAGTAACGCATGCAATGTTGTTTTCTATCATCTGTCAATCCTATAGAGATATTATCTCTATCCTATTAGACTAGAGACTCTACATCTCAACTCCATCTAATAAATGAAAGACTAATATTAGTAAATCTATAAAAGTTAATAAAGGCCACCATCAACACCAGGAGTTGCATGACAACATTGATTTGGTGAGTAAAGAATCCAAGCATGAGGCTGTATTACTGAGCAAGCCTGGCAAGTTGTTTGGTCAGTTCGCGATGAAAAGAACCGGTATTACCGATTCGAGTCGTGTGCTTTTTATTGGCCTTAACTATAATTAAATAGCAGCTAAACCCAGTAAAAAAGTAACAAGCAGGGTGGCTAATTTATCAATTCACACTTCATTGTCACTGCACACACAGTCTGCAAATGTATTTGGATTTTGGACAAACTCTTTATTTTGAAACTAAATTATCCTGTACACATATACTTCAAATTTTATGATAAAGTTGTTAAAGAATCAAAATTTTTTCATCAGCAAACAGATTTTAAGAATTGACTAATTGAATAATTATTTTAAACCAATTACACTTGAGATTTAAAATTTTGTGTGTCATACACACATTGTTTCCTGGACACTTGTATGTCACTCACGAAGTAGATTATTTATTTATTTAGCTCCATGCCATATCCCTTGCGGGGTAGTCAGAGACGACGGAGCGCCAATTTTTTTTTTTTTTTTTTTTTTTTTTTTGTTTGTCTCTGCTGTTAGCCCTACTGGCCATGACAGCGTCACCGGTGTAATGGACGGGTGCAGAGACCCGCCCTTGAAAAGGGGGGCCTGAAGGGCCCCAGGGGAACGCGCGTCCTGAGGGCGCCTCCTGTGAGGCTCGGACCACGGCTCAGGACGCCGTTAGGTGGGAAGCGAGGGTTGGATGTGGGTTAGAATTTGACACTAACGTCCTCCGACGGCAGAACGCCGGGGCAACGTGCTTGGATGGGAGGAGCGCCAAACGCTACGGTCCCTGTATACCTCTTTCGCCTCGGCCACAGACATCAACATCTTCATATATGCCCTCCGGGGGGTCCTCATGCTTTTTGATTATTAAAAATTTATAATTTATCAATACAATGTATATTATAAAATTAAACATGTAAGATAATTATTATTTTCCTGGTTAAATAAAGGTGTTACATAATAGATGTTTGATGTTAAATAAAAAATCAAATCATTAAAATCTTGGTACACGGTCTTGATAGTGGAAACATTATACCGATAGCCGCTTAAATTCCACTTCAGTGTCCATTTCTAAAGCATTGAAACAATTCTCACAGCATCAGTTAATTACTCCAATTCGATGTACCGCTCGAAATTTCCGATTTAAAAGCATTTGAACCCTGAACCCTATTCCATGTCGGTTAACCATAAAATGTTTGTCTCTATGTTGTCTCTATCTATCTAGACGAAAAAATTACACATACATGTTTCAATAACATATTGTTTAATAAATTATAAGACTTAAAACATAAGTCTTTTAACACTTTGAAATCACATTGATATAACCGTTTTTAAGTTATCCAATCTTGATATCGGTAGACTGAGGTTATTCGGTCATAAAATCTATTAATGATTCACGCAGGAAACCTGCATTGCTCTCCGCTGGTAATTCTATTAATATTTCTACAACACTCGATAATCCCGGATTGCGAATGAACAATTTCACGTACATTTTAGAAATGATAAAAGAGGAAAATGTTAACTAGACATAGATGTTGAAGTAATATTATGTATTACGCAAATAGCAAATATGAAGACATTTTAAATTTATTCAATTGTAGTATATCGATTCATTGAGCGAGTATTTATTTAATTTAATTTAGTATTTTTTAATTTATGTGTACTTATTTTATCTTACTGTAATATTATTATTTAATGTTGTAATTAACACATATTGATTACTATTTTTTGAATAATTTACATTTTGTAAAAGTACAAACACAAAACAACATATCACAGGGGTTAACATATTAGTACAACTTTTAACCCCAAAAGTTGAAATATCGTTCTGTTTTAAGTAAACTGTTGTAACGACCGCAATACGTCATTTTTTATGCTGACGGTACTTTTGAATAATATTTATATTACTAGCTTTTGCCCGCGACTTCGTCCGCGTTTCCGTCGTTTTTCGAAAAAAAATTAGCAGATGTCCTCCCTCATAGTTTTGACGTAACAGGCAGATTCACTTTCGTATTTTAGAAGGGCAATAGTAATATAATATGCCAATCCACAAAACTGTTGAAAAATATAAGTAACCGCAGAATATTATAATATACCCACGCTATACCCACGACTCGGTCAGCGTGTAACTCCTTGTTTTTTATTAAGATAATATATTTCTAATATTTTTAGATCAAATTAAAATGTTTCAGCGCAAAGCTTCTGGGTAGACTATGTTAAGAGTCGACCCGTCCGGCACGTGAACGTAAAGATTCCTAGAATTGCTAACCCGGGAAAGAGCGACGTATAATTGACCATGCGAGAAACAGCTAACACCGAGATCTACTCCAGCAACACGAAAAGTCTGCCCTTGAGCTTTATTGATAGTCATGGCATAGCACACCGATACTGGGAATTGCGTTCTTTTAAATTGGAATGGAAAATTATTTGGTATTATGGGAATTCTGGGAATAAAGACAGTTTCTCCTGCACCGCAACCTGTTAAAATTTGAGCCTCGATTACATTTTGTTGCAACTGGGTTACTTTTAGCCGAGTTCCATTGCAAAGTTGAGGTGGTCTTAAATTTCGGAGCAGAATTATCGGTATGCCAATTTTTAAACAAATTATATGAGAAGGTAGTCCAGGCATACTTAAAGAATTTAAAAATTCTATCGGGTAATTAGTGGCTTCTTGTTCATCAACCATTCTATTTATTGAACTATAAACTTTGCTTTCTCCCTGTATATTAGACAGTATTTTATTATTAATTTCAGATGCCTGGTCATTGCGAGGAGTCAAAATGGACCTTTCGCAAAGCCAAGAATTGTCCCTATTTAATATAATTGTTATGTCACCGTAAACCGAAGATATAAGATGTTGTTGGGATTGCACTATACAACATAACTCAGGTGTCAGAATAAGTTTTCCTTGGTGTAGTTGTGGATAGGTACCTTCACCAATCTTCAATAATGTATCAGAAAATTCACGATTATCTGCGTTGTCTCCAGTTCTCACTCGCATATTTATAGTCAAATGCACCGATTGTATATCACGCTACAAATAAGAGCTTTTCAGGCAAGCCCTAATCTCATCAGCTCGGGTTCCCCGTGGTATTACCGGTAAGGTTTGTCGGAAATCACCACAAAATAAAACCGTAATACCGCCCATTGGTCGATCATTTTGTCTTATGTCCCTTAGAGTTCTGTCTACTGCTTCTACTCCTTTTCGATGGGCCATCGTACATTCATCCCATACGATTAAATTACACTCACGCAATACCTTAGCTTTGTCGCTATTTCTTGAAATACTACAGGTTGGACTTTCCGTGCGATCTAAATTAATTGGTATTTTAAACATAGTGTGAGCAGTCTTACCTCCTGGTAGCAATGTTGCAGCTATACCTGATGAAGCCACGGCAAGAGCGATTTTACGCTGATTTCGAACATAAGCTAATATTAATTTAGTCAAAAAAGTTTTCCCAGTTCCTCCAGGTGCATCTAAAAACCATATTGTTCCTAAATTATTCTGCACACTCTCGCACACGCGATCATAGACTAAGCGTTGTTCTGCAGTCATCATTGGGACACCGTTTTCTAATGTTACCAGCAGTTCCATTGGGTTGTAACCAATCTCTGCGGAATATTCCCTATTGGTAACCTCTCCGACTGAGGTTGGCGTTGGCAAACCATATTCACAAAGTGATTTACCGCCTACTGCTGTTAAGTCTTCCTGAAGAGCTAATAAGCACTGATTTATAGCCAGATCTCGAAAATTATCATTAGTTGCGCCTTCATTATTGTGAGATAAATTCCGAAGAAAGTCTTCTGCAAATTTTTCTTTATATTTTTCCCATAATTGGACAGGATCAGATAAATTACAAAATGTGAGTAATGTTACAAATAAATGGCGTAACCGTCGTGGATTATCACTAACACAGGATTCTGCTAAAGCGTCATCCCAATGTTGATCATTTTCAAGCAAATGACGCGCTTGGCAAGCTGCATGATAAGTTGGATAAACAACATCGTCTACTTTTCTCAAATCTATAAATGATGTTGGTCCTCGCACTGTATGTAATAATAATCTCAAATAAAAACACTCTGCGTTGTTAGGATGAACAGTATACACTCTACCAAGAACATGTTCTTTGAAAATACCTGTCTCGCCATCTACAGGCCTGCCTCGGCGTCTACGGTTAAAGACACCTCGTTGTTTATCGTAGGTATAATACGATGGAACTTCTTCATACAAAAGAGACTTTGCGAAATTATCAGTTTGGCAAAGTCGAAAGAATGCCAATAAAGTTGTTTGTCTAGGGTTCTCTAATCGTTCTGTAACATTTTCGGCGTTAAAATATATACGTTGACCGCCTTCCAGATGAACATCCAGATGGGTCACAGGTGGATATCTTTCGTGAATATTAAAACTTAAGATCCGCCACACAGCTTCTGAAGAGCTGATATATCTGCCTGACTGAAATCTAGTAACTTCATCATGTTCATTTCTTAACGCAAACGTAGCTTGGTCACTGCCCTTGTTAATGTACTTACAAATATATTTAATTGACTCTACACTATTACACATTTCTACATTTATGTGAGCTTGAAATGCTCTGGACAATACAGGCGAATACGGAACGACCCACCTATTATCTAAAGTAACCTGTTGTCCAGACATTCGCTTTTCAACAGTAAAACCACCATTGTCTCTTGAACGGCGACGATATAATGGGTATCCATCATGTCCTGTTACAGTTTCATCCACTAATGCTTTTGGATACCTTTTAGTGCAACGACCGTCTTGCATGCAAGGAGCATTTGCGTTAAATGCACCACATGGACCATGTATCATATGAGTTTTAACAATGTCGTATAACAGGGGATCTGCAGTCGGATCTGGAATTTCAGCACTGATTAATCTGTCTACATCATTAGGTCGAACCTTATCTTTTAACCAAAGCAAGATATGTGCGTGAGGTAAGCCGCGTTTTTGCCACTCAACACTATACATATAACACAATACTTCTCCAAAAATGTTATCTTTGGTAAGAAGATCTATCATTGATTTTAATTTTAAATGAAACACTCTTGCAATAATATCATGGCGGTCATGCGGTGCCTGACCCTCAAGAAGCTCCCGAGTGATTTCATCCCACTTGGGATTGGTAGTTACAGTAACAAATAAGTCGGGACGTCCATATTTTCTTACGTAACAAAAAGCGTCTTGAGTACGTTCATGCATGTAGCGTGGACCACCAGTAAAAGAAGAGGGTAAAATAACTAAACGACCCATATTCACAGTATCGTTATCTTGCTGCATGGCATCGCGAAGGTGCACGTATTCTTCAGCGCGCAGCTGCCTTTGATTAGATCGTATATAAACTAATCTTTCGGTTTCAATTTTTGCGTACATGTCAACAATAAACTGATTAAATAAGCCACGAAAACGTTGAAAGTATACCAATCTATTCCGTCTCACTTGCAGGTGGTAACAATAAAATTGAAGGCATGACACCTTTTTATTATAATTAGGTGCGCCTGTGCGCGGATCGGTTTGGTATACAGCGAAATTATAACCATCTTCCCCTCGACAGTATATCATAGGATATTGCAAACTGTCGTAAGCCCTGTGGGTTTCGAAAATACGTTGCAAACGATTGTCTCTGGAACGTATAACGATATCACGCCTATCACATTCCTGGTCGACCAGTACTACAGCAACTTCATTCGTGGATGGAACGTTATGACGCCCAGGGTGTTCCTGAGTTGGACGCTTATCGGCATTTATAACAATTTTATAATTGTTATTACCATCTTGAGAAAGGGCTTCTAATGCCGATTTAAAACTGCATACGTACGAATTAACCTGATGTAACATGTTCTGAAGTTGTGAAATGAGTTCAGTATTTAAATTCGGAAAATATTGATTTCTTATATTCGACTGTTCGTTGTAATCGGATACAAAATATATTTGAAGAAATTTAGGTTGTTCTTCAGGCAAAAGGGTATCAAATGGTAAACCTGACCTTGTACCTTAAAAGTAGGCATGAAAGGGCCTTCTGAGATTTGTTTAGCACCAAAGGATGTCATTTGGAATGCACTATTATAAGTGCGAATATTATCTAAAAACTGTTTGGATTGCAAATGTTCCCCTAAAAGTAGTGATTTTAAAGGTTCCGGTGGGTCTTCGAACGAAGGCAAATTTATTTTACCTCCAGAACAACAGAAACCAGCAGACTCCTTCCTCCACTTCGAAGCATTACAAAAGGAACATACTACGTTCATATCGCCTATTTCAGAAGATGATCTGTAATCAATTGTGAGGTTATAAGCAAACCCACTTTTATATTTATCGGACCACGCCACCGAATTTGTACATTGATCTACCACGTGTATATCTAAGTCATTAAGACCATGTCGAAATCTATCTGCAGTAAGACGGGCCTCTCGCGGTTCTTCTGTTTCAAGCGACCGAATATTTTCAATTCTTAATCTTTCATTAGATAAAGTAATCAATTGTTCTTGTCTCAAAGAATTGTAATAATCGCGTCCCGACTCTAGTCGTTGTTCATGCTCATGTTCATCTTCAAGAGATCGAATCATGTTATGGTGCGCCCTATCATTTGTCAAACGGTCTTGATATTGAGTAAAAGTTTCAGATTCTCGAGACAAAATATGACGTTCGCGATCAGCTGTAAGCCGTAATTCCCTCTCAGTGAAGGTTTCGGACTCGCGAGATAAAATATGACGTTCGTGGTCAGCTGTAAGCCGTAATTCCCTCTCAGTGAAGGTTTCGGACTCGCGAGATAAAATATGACGTTCGCGGTCAGCTGTAAGCCGTAATTCCCTCTCAGTGAAGGTTTCAGACTCGCGAGATAATGTATGCCGTTCGCGGTCAGCTGTGAGTCGCAATTCTCGTTGTAAAGCAGTTTCAGCTTCTCGGGATAACGCATGTTGTTCCCGGTCAATGGAACGCCTTAGCTCTCGTTGAGAAGAGCTTTGAGAAGCCCGTGTTGTAGCTCGTCTCGCTCTTTCAGCTGCTAATCGCATCTCTCTTTCTGGAGAGCTTTCATTAGCTCGAGATGTTGAGGCACTAACTCTCATAGAGTTTAACCGATGTGCTCTTTCCTCTTCCGATTCTTGAGAACGCGTCATTCTCATTCTCCTAGCTTGACTCGAAGTTCGAGATAAAGATGGTCGTTTTTTAGGTGGCATCGTTTATTTTATTTTTAATCGACGGTAACTTAAATTCTATTTAGTTACCCAACAAAAAACTTACGTCAGAGGTCCTAACTATAGCTAAGTATATAATAAATAGAATATAAATCTAAGTGCCTATTAAAACTAAAATAATATTCTAATCGAATTATAAATATGTACGTAGGTACCTACAAATTACAAAAGAATAAAAAATGAAAATAAAGCTATACTTAATGCGTGTGCAATACTATCTACACTTACCTACTTCACTTAAAAATGAATAATAAGAAATACCTACAACTACTGTAATTAATCAAAGTACCTATGCTAATACAAAAAAAACCTTAGATGTTCTAAGTACAGCTGCTATATAATAAAAAAATATAAATCTAAGTGCCTATTTAAACTTAAATACCTAATATTCTAATAGAATTAAACTAAGAAATATGTACCTACCTACCTACAACTTAGGTACAAAAAAAAAAGAAATGAAAATAAAGCTAAAACACGTGTGCAGTATAGGTAGATAGTAGGCAATATCTACCTATACCTACTTCACTTAAAAATAAATAAAAAATACCTATGAATACTATAATTAATAAAAGTACCTACCTACGCTTTTATCTACTCAATACAAAAAAAACTAAACATAAAATGCCCAAAACTAACCTATCAGTAACTAAAAATCTAACAATAATCTAATCTATCTATCTATTATCTAATCTAAAAATCGAATCTAAATCTACTTAAAAAGAAATAAAATAGGAACTATTAATAGTTAAGAATTTAAACAAAACTAAAACTAATTTAGAAAATAACAACAAAAGAAATTAAAATAAACTATTTAAAGACAAAAAGTCGCGCTGATAAGCACGGTTTATAAAATAACAATTATTGTCTGTCAATAAAGTTCAACACTCTGAACGCATCAACAGCCAAATATTGAATGACGCTTGCGCTCGCCTCCCGCCCCTTTTATACTCTGCCGCCGCGAGCCCCGTCGAGCGCGGCAACCGTTACGCAAAAATAATCCTTATAGCTTGATTCACTATTCACGCGCGATGTCTTGTTGGCGTATTTCATGTAAGTAAGTATAAGTTTGGTGTTTCTATACCGATTTCAATGATTCTTTTTTTATTGAATTGGTGCTAATGTTTATTTTTTTTTTAATTAGGAATTATGGTGAGCATTATTGGTTTTATAAACGTAAAAGTAAACAAATATAATAAGAAATCTCCGAACTGCTAAGCTATCGAGAGTTATGCGTGTTATTGTGAGTTAACTATAAAAGGTAGATATATGCTGTCTTGGAATATTTTTCGTGTATTTTTATGTAGAATATTTCCGTTATACATAGTTTCTATGTAGCTCTAACCATTAAGGCTGCACACGCGACGGATGCTTAAAAAATCAAGCAACTTCTCCCATTTTCTCAACATTTCCTTTCACTGCTCTGCTCCTATTCATTGTAGTGTGATGAAAAGTATACTATTACCTGCCCAGGAGTATAAAGAATAATTGTACTAAGTTTCGTTAAAATCCGTCGAGTAGTTTTTTTTTCTATAAATAACATACAAACAGACAGACAGACAGACAGACAGACAAAAATTTTTTTAACTGCATTTTTGGCATCAGTATCGAACACTAATCACCCCCTGCTACTTATTTTGTAAATATATTTCATGTACAGAATTGACCTCTCTACAGATTTATTATAAGTATAGATTTGTCAACGACGGGCCATTTGGCATGTCTATCCTCCCTTTATTAGGTTTAAACATTCATCGTATTTGTCAATGAGAGATATTATTATTTCATTTCCGATTTATACAGCATTATTTACAATTTAAAATATAATTTATTAAATTCCTATCTACCTAAATATTCTTGTTTGTAGAAAGATTATTTTTTTAAATATACATCTTATCAGATAGAATCTTAATATTAATCAAGATTTTCAAAGATTACAAAAACATTATCCGAAGAGCCGAATTATTTTGTAAAGTACTTATCCTTATTTAGTCAACTTAACTCAAATTAGTTAGTTTGTTAGTTTTTATGCTAACTGATATTCGTTTTCTAAAAACAGTCACTTATGTGCATCACTTATATGCTTCCATGATTATTTTAATTAAAATATAAATTACAATCACTGTCACCAAAACCAATTGTACATTTATAACCTTATCTATTTTTTTCGTTTATATATCGATGGACTGGCACATATTAAGAGCACTAAAACACCTACAATTGAAATAAATGAATGAAAAATGAATCTCAATAATTATTGTTATGGAATACTACGATGATGAATTAATTAATCCCAGCCAGATATTCATATCTAAAATAGTAGTTATCTAGAAAAATAAAAACTGCCAATTTACCTTTCACAGATTTATTTACCAATTAATTACCTTTACAGATAATACCCAACTGTAGGAAGTATTCTTAATATTTAAAGTCGTAAAACATTTTATGATATCTTTTAGTTCAAATATTTGAAAACTAAAATTAATAATTCATTTTTTTATTTTTTGAAATAATGATTCGGCGACAGCAGGAAACGAAATTACAGAAAAGTGGTAGAAGCTGAAATTTGTTAAAAGTAATTTTCAAAAGCAGAGACAACTTCTTTATCTGGTTCTATGACATAAAACTAGATGAATATTTAGTTTAAACATTAGTTCTAAGCTTACAGTTATGGGGACAAACATTTTTTTGTTTTTTTCTCGGTAATTTCAATGTTGCAAATTGCCACAATCATAAAAATTTTACATAGTAGTTATTTCAGCTACTTCCGGCTCGGAAAGATTTGACTCGTCTAAGTTACCTTTTTCTACAACGACACTTCAACCGTAAATTATACTTTTAATAAATCTTAAAGTATCCTGTGTGCACTCATACCCAACATGCAGATTGCTCTGAATTTTTATAAAAGTTTTTAATATAGGTTTCAGTATTATTTTTCCGTATAGATTTTTGATAAAAATATTAATATTATATTTATTATATATCAAAAAGTAAATAAATGCAATGTACTATTTTTATATTTTATCAGGAATCGTCAATTGCCTAATTTATCTGAATAAAACACACGATTCCATTATATTAATATTTTCCAATTCATAAAACAATAAATAAAATAATTTGTGCAACAATTTTCTTCTTCCTAATTTACATTTTTCCTCAATCATATTTTATATAATAATAAAAAATTAAGTATTATAATAGAATTGATACCTGTGAAGTAACAGTATAAATGTGGTTATTTACAAGATAAATACGGTTAGAGAAATACAAATGTGTAGCTTAACGAAACGTGCTCTACTTAGTAAGTTGGCAAGGTGGCCATGAACTTAAGCGGAACTTTTTTATTTCCCAACTTATATTCAACTTATATCTGAAACATAATTGCTTCTTAATTATTCCATATGAAATACAAAATTTATTAAATTGAAATTTCTAAAAGCTGTTTTGAATAACACTTTTAGGCTATTTTGATTAAAATCTTGCTATTTCTTTTTTACAAATAGAATTATATCAACAATTTTACAAAAGGAAAATAAACGCAAAATAACTTACAATTTCTACTGCACTTGGGTTAATTCGATTTTTTAAATATTTATCGGTAATTCCTTTCCCATAGCTCTATGATGTTATATAACTAGATACTTACTCAATTACTATCTGTAATGTGTTCACGGTTCTTCAATGCAAACTTAAGTAACATTTCAGAAAAATAAACCCTAGGAAGAAAAACACTGCGACTATTGTAATCTCTCTCATTTTTCTTTTGCATACTTAGTAACAAGCTCAACCTTACACATAACTTTTAAAAGTAAACTTTGACAGGAAGTTTTTTCTCGTCAAAGTCAAACAATTTATCTATTCTAAACTAGTGTTATTACTAGCCGACATTTAATTTCTTATTATTACAAAATTAAATAGTTAGTTTATACAGTCAGGATATAAATTGAACAAGCTTAGAATCCATAGCAAATTTGATAACGCTTATAAGTTGTGCAAATATACCGTGAAATGTTCTGTTAATAATAAGAGAAAGTTGTGTAAATGGGCGAACCAACGGCTAACTAAAATGTGTAAAAAAAGAGACGAGCTGTATATTATATGGTTCAAAGATTGACATAATGTCGAGAAAAGACTTTTTTATAATATATATCGTAACAAAACTAATAGGTACTCGCAATATATTAAAAACAAATATATTTTGAACCAAATTACTAATAACTTTAGCAACACACGAAAAACATGGGAAATAATTAATAGTCTAACTGGACGGATAGTAAATAGTATAGATGATACATTAATTAAACATTTTAAACTAGCTCCACCCATTTTAACAACGAACTTTGCCGAATCTTTTGATAAAATTACCCAAAGTAACATTACCTATTGTCACATTCCGATGCTTGATGCCACAAAGTACGAATTTACACCCGTTAGGTCAATTAGGTTCAAATCAATTTGCTGATGATACATGTCTGTTGGTGGCTCATAAAGATCCTAAAGTTGCTCAAAATATTATGCAAAAAAACTTTACTTTATTATGTAAATGGGCACATGACATGGGCCTAGTAATAAACCATCAGAAAACTAAGGCAATACATATTCACTCATCGCAAAATAAAGCTTCTACTTCACCAACTGTCATTGCTCATACTCATCAGTGTTTGCACAATATTATTTGTAACGGCTCTTGCCCGCAAATAGAACTGGTTAGTCAACATATGTATATTGGTCTTATAATTGATAACCGTTTTAACTGGAAACCCCATATAGAACATGTATGCTCAAAATTACGGTCTACTCTCAGCCAATTATTTGTACTAAAACATAAGCTGCCTTTTAGCACTAAAAGGTTAATATATATGGCTCTAGCAGATTCAGTTATCAATTATGGGTTAAGTAGTTATAGACGAACCTACAAAACTTATCTCAAAGAAATTTATAAAATTTAGCTAAGAATATTAAAATTGTTGGTTCCCAGGCAGATCCTGAGCAGATTGAAATATAACGATAAAGAACTATTTAAGTATTGTAATATCATGAACATTTATGACAAATTCTGCTACAAAATATTTAGCGAAGTTAAAGATTTTTCTTTTCTTACAGAAAAAACAAGACCTAATAATCTTAGAGCTATTGAATATATGGATAATTTTTGTGTACCTAAGACTAACAATACATATGGTACAAGAATGTTAAAAACTCTTATACCAAACATTTTAAATAACGTACCAGACTGTTTACAAAAACGTTATAAATGTAAAAACAACGAATATTTCAATGCGCTCAAAAAATACTACTTAAATCAACCGTACTTTAATGAATGAAAACACTGTTGTATGATAATATATATATTATAGATTAAAAACTTAAAATAAATTAACTTTAATGCAAACTAAAATTTATTACATAAGATAAACTACTATTAATGTACTGTACTTAAAATTAATACTTTTCTTGCGAATAATCACTTGCCCAGATAACTTCTGAGAGGTTTTTGTGGCAATTTATTTTGTATGATGTATGTATGTAATCATTATATATTTTAAATAAATGAAAAAAAAAAAAAAAAAAACATTTAATGTAATAGACACGGGATGTAACTGAAGCTCATTTAGTAATTTAATACAATTCATTAATTCCATTGACATTGAATTATGACAATGTGTTATTTTATCGAATAATATTTTTAACAATATGAAGATCAACATACACATACATCTTAGCTTAGTTTAAATAACATAAGATAATATCGAAAAACAATTAAAAGTTAGTAAAGAAAATTATTCCAATCCCTTTAAATACTAGTCTCATTTAAAAACTCATTTATGTGTTATATATCTTATCATTCCGAATTTATTTATATTTCACCATTTTAACTGTTGCTCTCGCTTTGTTAGAAATCCTACCTAAATATTTAAGGTGGACAATTATCATCGGTTATTAAATTCATAGTATATTGTAGGCTATCACGGAATTACGGAAACGATATCACAATAAAGCCCATAAATTACGAGGCAGGACGATGGGTAATTTTGCACAGCTCATTATCGCCACACAGGCACGTTCATATTTTATAACATATTTTTAGACTTACGAACAAGCTTTATTAGTGAAAATAAATTATCGATATAATATAGAAATTCGGAAATTTAATATAAATCTAAATTAAATACGTTTGGTAAATTGTCGAATCAATAAAAAGTATGTAGATCATAAAAATACGTTTTAGATTTTGGGGCTATATAAAAATAAACATTGCATGTGGAAATACTTCCATCATGTGAATCCCTCCATGTGAATATCGTTACTTTTTTGCTGCAAACTCCCAAGGCTGGTACTCCGGCTGATTGTTCCAATTCAATTGCTCTTCCAGTTTTCAGTTGGAACTGAACCGACGCTAGTCAGGCAGACATCAACTTTTATGTGCGGGATCTACAGGTTTTTTATTAAATCTAATTATGTACATATAACAAAGTGTATTCACACGGGACTCGTATGACCCACTACGTTATATATAACGAACTTAAAAATCTTGTGTGTTATAAATAATCTTGACAAAACGCAAAACTTTTAAAATTTTATTTAAAAATTTAATATCCAAACTAATTTAAACGTTCAATATTAATTATATTTTTTTTCTAAGAGTATGTTTTAAGTTTCTTAGGTAACAATTCATAGGGCATATATTTTTTGGTTAAGTTAAGAGTTTCATACTGAGGATAAATATATTATAAGTAGTTTAACTTGGACCAATAAAAGTAATTAAATTTTATATTAAATTACTTTTATTGGTTATGGGATAATTGGACAATATTTTTTAATGCTTATAGGATAATTGAACAATTCCAACATTTAATTTCTTACCAATTGTCACTTGTTCTTTATTATATATGTGAACGTAGATATAATTTTCGAAAACAAAGAAATCTACATTAATAAATATACAAATTGGTAATCAATAAAACAGTAAATTGTACTGTATATCAAAATAAAAATCTTAGCGAATTGGTCCTTACTTCATGATTCTTTAACCTTAATGATTAATCAATTTCTAACTTAGACTCATTCGTCACACAGCAATGAGCATGATGTAGATAACACATCATCGCAAATGAAAAAACTTTTAGAAGTTACAAAATGCCAGAAATTAATCAATGAGAAAGCCAAGGGCAATTTTCGTAATAACTTATATTACTATAACTTTACCAAGTGTTTTGTAAGCCCTATGAAAGTTTTTTTGCCAAAATAATATTAGAAATGGTATATAAATAGTAGTAACAAGAAGACAAGACAGTGCTGTTAATGTAATATACTCATCAATATGACTTAAGAATGATATAAAATAATTGTAAACACTCTTTTTTTACGAAGTACTCCTAAATAGGCATTTAAACTTAAACAAAATAATTTGTCGATAAACAGTAACCAAGTTTAGATCCATTTAATGTTTGGTTTTATCCAATAAGATTTATACACTATAATATACAGAAAATAATAATATTATTACGATCAATTATTGATAACGAATGACAATTTACCAAATAAAATAAGCTTATTTTATTTGGTAAATTTACCTTAAAACCCTTAGCTCTCAATAATCTACCCCTAGAGCATTAAGGGATAAAAATACTTTTAGTCAGAGGTCCTCGTAAAAGTGGGGTCCATGTCAATTTTATCGGATGGTTGATTTCCCGATAAGTGCGAACGTAAAACTGATTTCTTATGTAAATAATTGTATCGATATTCACATAATTATCACTTAATATTTGTTTTTAATGTACATAATATTAATTAAAAAATAACTGTAACAGTAGATAAATAAACGAACCTATCAATAAACTACACATACTATTTTAGATAAGTGTCGTTTAGATCCTAGATAAAAATTTAAACCACTTCACATACTATATATTATATTTCTAACATTAAATTTTACATACTGTTCCATGTTATTTGGAAAATTTTCTTGTTTTTATAATAACAATTCATTTTTACAATCCACATGTATGAAATTATTATAAATAGGCTTTATTAATTCAAAATTAAGAGAAAATTTAAGGAATAACGATAAATTTTGTACAATAATGATTCTGAATTGTATGAATACTCTAATGCAGTGTACTCTACTCTAGGGTAGTCTATTTTTAATGTGTTGAATATATCAAATTTTTACTACGATTTACTTCGATAAGCCACACCTATAAGTCAACGTAAGGGTTCAATTTCCATTAAGAAGTTTGTGGAAGTATGAAACTTTCACGGCTCATGATTTCACTCTAGTTACATTTAAAACCATTTTAAATTGTTAAGTTTCCTAACATTTATTTAGATTAAACTATAAAGGTTTCTAGTGGACTTTAGAACCCTAACAACGAGTTTTTTAACCTAATAAAAGTAAGTATATTAGATTATTGTCTTAGATTGCAAAATTTTGGATTCGTTTATGAAAAATTTACAGTCTAAGTCATCTAAAAATCACCTTATTATTTAATTTGAACATTTTTTTTTATATCCAAACAAAATATTCCCCTCAGACCTATATGCTTGCTTATGCAATCGGGTTAACCAGCTTTAAAAAGAAAAAACTAAAACTTCTCTTGTGATAGATCGAAAAATAAGCATTGAAATTTTTCCACAGCTGTTTTTAAAATTACTGCTACTCGACTGCCTCAAACAAGAACTGCTATCATTTTTTTACTAACGTTCCGACCGCTCACAAGTTTTGTGGACCATTTCAGCATAAAGTTGCACCAGACAATACGACAAGATTTTTGATCCTCGGTGAGAAAATGAAAGACATCTACACTTAGGCTCCCTACATATACGAAATATTTGATTCATTTTTTTATCCTTAACTGTTTGTGTGGTATACAAACCTTAGTTTTGATTTATTAATGCAATCTCAAATTTATGAACAGTATATTGTATTAAACGAAAGAACATGCCATGATGAACATGGTAATAATATTCCCCTCTTTGTAGCACTGATTGTCAATTACTTTATCTGAACTGGTATAAAGGTACGATTTAGACGGTAACTGGTAGGCATGAATCTTGTTACAGGAAAACCTTTTTTACTATTTTCTCACGTCTAATATAATAAGAGCTTTATCATAATATTTTTGATGATTTGGAAGGCTTTGGCTTCAAAACTTTAATTTTTAACACAATTTCTTAATTGTAATAGTTTCTTCATTTAAAACGAAATCTCATTATCCCTCCATTGACACTCCCGCATAACTTCTATATAACAGAAGTAAATACTTCATGCAGACTTTGTAGCGGATGTTTAATATCTTTTTCAACAAACAAGTTGCCAAATTCTGTAAATAATACATTTTATGAAATGAAATGAATGAACCTACAAAACCTACTAAATATTATTTGTGACAAACAAACAATGGGATAAAAATACACATAACGTAGTAATCAGCTTTTCTAGAAAATTATTTGTTTCCAAATCCTATTATTATAATATTCAACAAGGTACTAAATAAAATTGATACAAAGACACTTTTCTCTAAAATATAGTAAAAGTAACTTTATTGTTATAAATCAAAATCCTTCGAAAATAAGTTTTACACAAAACTTTTTTTCATGGTCAAAGCTACTATAAGTCGAAAAGATTTGGCTTGTCTTACGAATTGTTTTTTCTTTACAAAGATATTTCACCATAATTTACAGTTGTAATAAATCCTAAAGTAGGTAACCTGAAAGCGAGTGCTCATAAAATTAATGCAGAATGTTCTGAATCTTTATGAAAGTCTTTAATATAGATTCAAGTATTACATATCAATACAGATCTTGGACCAAAATTTAAATATTGATAATATGTTTCCAAAAAAAAAAATTCAAGCTACTGTTTTATATCGGACATATTTTATACTTTATTAGAATTCATACATTGACTAATTTATTTGAATAAAACATACAACCCTATTAATGCCCTCGTTTATATATATATATATATTCAATTTTTATCATTACAAGTACTTAAGTTGTTTAAATAATAAATTAAAAAAAATCTTTACTTCCAATTTACATCTTGTCAAACAACTGTATCTTAAAATCTTTTACGTCTATTATTCATTTAATGCACAAAATAAAAAAGTTGGATTGTAAGCGTATCATTAATACCTGTGCAAATAAAACAATATAAATGGGATCATTCACTAGATAAATACAGTTAGTGAAGCATAAATGCGTAGTTTAGGGAAACGTGCCCTAATTAGTAAGTTGGCAACGTGGCAACCTCGATTTCAAATTTTGGCTCGTGACTTGACGAAGTATACCATAGCTAAACTTTATAATTTCACAACTTACATTTTATTTATAATTGAAAGATAATTATTTTTTAAATATTAAAAGTCAAAAATAACTGATTAACATTTCATAGAGTTTAAAATTTCTAATAATACTATAAAAGCAACACAAATTAAATATGTTCAATAAATGTAACTTTTTAAAGTTTACATAAATATAGAATGAAAAAATATTTTGCAATATTAAACTTCTACTTCATTTTACCTTTTCACAAGCGTCAATTAAAATGATGAACAGTGACTCATTATAATTATTTAGTCCATAATTTCAATTTATAAGTTTATACTCGTATTGTCAGTAATATGCAGTCTCTAGAATTTGGGAACTTCATGGCCAATACCCCTAAAAGTTTTCTCATTTGCGATGACATATTACTCTTAATAACTTTTGTGAGATAAACAGTTTTAAGTTCAGAATAGATTTCGGATTAGACTTAATACAATTTCTTTAAATGCAAAAGTTTGGGTGTGGTAATGTGTTTTAAACAATTTATCTAAGTAAATAAATGTCAAATCAGCTGCAATTCATCCATTATTATTTTCTATAAAATGCTTAATGCTTTTTCTGAAATGAATGAAAATATTGAACCACAGTAACTCATTGCAATTACATTAACATATCATTCGTGATATAAAAAACAACATTATTATAAGAGTCATAAACCGGTAAGTGATTCTTACTCGTATATTGTTTTATCACGCTGAATTAAATTATAGAAGTCAAAACTATAAGAAATTGTAAATTAATAAGAATATTGAAAAAGTATACATAGAGTAGAGTAGATAGAGTAGAGTGTCTCACCGGTTATAGAATGCTGCACAATTAGAGCCAACTTTTCATAAGTGCCTAATTCATGTAAGCCTGATTTAATTTTAACTTTAAGTCGTTTTCTGTAGGTATTTTAACACGTAATTATTTTGTATTTTGCTTGCCATAACTTTTAACAACTCTAAACATACGAATATTTCTAAACGGTTTGTTTACAAAGTCTGACCGACTGCTTTCTATGAAATAAAAACTATACTAAATTTGGAATATTATCTAAAACTTATATAAAACCACATAACCCCATAGAAACAAACAAAACCCTGATACACATTAGCATATAGAAGTTTTTAATATATTTTGATTTAAGTGATATAACTTAATTATGAAATTGTTATTTATTGTATTATTAATTATTATATTAAGTTATATTATTTCCATTCTAATTCTATTTTGATTTGAGAGTATCAAAGATATATCCTTATCTATTTTATACATCAGAAAAGCTGACCCTCATTTTATTAAAAAAATATATGACTTCTATTTTGGTATTTATACAGTAATAAAATTGTCACGGTTCAAGATTTTAGTTCTTCTGTTGGAACCGTTTCGAATTGAACAGTTTGAAAACGTTTGTTTAGGACGAATTTTGAAATTCAAATTAAATGGTCGATTTAATGAACCGTCCTCGCCATTGCATTAAAGCATGGCTTTTTCGAATTAAATTATTACATTTTCATATTAATATCACCAGAAATGTCTTTGAAAAGTACTGAACATAACTGAATGAGGACAACCGTCTGCTTAAAATTACTTGACACATTTTTAAGACTAATTTCAATAAGAATATTATTTTATATTAACCTCAGAATAAATTCCTTGTTCTGATATATTATATTTAATATTTGTTTATTTTTATTATAAGTGTAACAGATTGATCAAATCATATTCTTTTGTTTTGTATAATTTGCACAAATAGATGAGCTTGGGTTTTGCCAAGTATATAAGGTAAAGGTTATACGAAAATTTACCAAAATTAATATTGTGAACACGTTATTTACACTTAATGTACAGATGTTTTGAGCATCAAAGCCTTTTACAATATATTTTTTCTTCAACTTTCATTGTTAATGCTTCGTCATTTTATATATGAACGTTTTAAATATTATTAATAGAAATAAAATGAATCTTTTAAAACTTTAAAATAAAATACTGTAAAAAACTCGAAAAAAATAATTAAGTACATAAAAGTACCTTATGTTTACGGTTATCGAAATATACACTTTATTCTTTTATTATTTTTGTTTTAATCAAAAAAAAGGGTATTGAAATAAGTGGAGGCACATTATGGTAATAGGTGAATTGATCTCTCTTGTACTTCGTTTCGCATAATATTTCTTTAAAAAAATGGTAAGCCTGGAGCGTGAATAAAGTATAAGGTCGTGACAAAAAAAACTGAGGATAAAGTTACTAAGATTATACAGTTTGGAGAGATCTTGAAAAAACCCGCAAGAAAATTATTCAATCAAGTATTATCAATACAAATTCTGAAAAAAAAATGGCATAATGTATAAACGAGTACATGATATTTTATTATATTTAATATAAAAGTATATAAAGTAAATATGAATATTATTCTGCTCTCAAAAATCACCACATGTTTTATCTTTTACATTATAACATTTTATAATGATAACGTACTCTATTTACTTTATGAACAAAGTCCAGATAAAGTCTGCGAAGCATCTTCCTGGATTGTCCCGTCCCATTCTGTGTATCTTGACGTCGTGTGTTTCTCGTCATCATTTTATCTAAACCACTTTTCTTCCTTTTTATTACAAAAGTAACGATTCAGACTAAACTTAGATATCATATTAAGTTGATACATTATTATGTACAATATTTTAAAACATATTTTCCATTTTAACTTTTTTTCTATTTGTACATGTAATAATTTAAATTTATTTTAAATACTCCATTTTATTTATAAAACTATCATTTTACTAAAATTTGCTTAGAAATTATGTACATTTATTTATATGGCTAAATATCTAGATCTACTATAAAGAAAAACAAGCCTATTACCTATTTTAAAATTAGGAAAGATCTGAAAATTTAATTATATGTAAGATTAATTTAATAATATGTAACCTAAGTTTATATAACAAAAAGTTTCATGTCATTGACACTAACTTGTTAGTAATTTTACTCATGATAGATATCATCTGTTCTCATATATTAAGAAATAGCGGTATCGCTATTATATTGTTTTACAATGACAGCAAATAATTTAGGTACACAAACTGCTTCTATTGAGTAATATATTTATAGATATAAGTAAGACAAATTTTGAAGTTATTCCGAACAATATTAGTTTAAACTAGATTTTAAGATCGAAGAGATATCCCCTAGCCAAATAAATGACATTTCAAAATACAATAATCATTTAAGAAAAATATATATACTTAATGTGATTAGTAACAATAATTATTAAAAATAAATATGTAAACTGTATCAATCTGGTTCATCAGAATATTCAATATATTAGAAATAATATGTAATAGAGTTATTTTTGAATATTTTTAATGTTATAATTTTTTTTTACTTTTAAACCAGTGTTCACTGGTTTAAAAGTAAAAAAATAAGGTTAATCTCAATAACCACCAAGATGAACGTTAATTCTACAGAGTTAATTTCATACATAGTGGCTCTTTAGTTCTTTGAAATAAACATTCAAAGAACGTAAAGACATAGTGAGCCTCTTTGTTGAACAGGGTTGTTGATAATTGAGCTAGCTTCTATAGAATTAGACCAATTTATCATTGTAAGCGTTTATATGCCACCGTCTCCGAACTTTAAACAATTTGAGCAAATTATGGATGAGGTATTACTTGAAATATCAAATGTAAATAAACAACTAATTATTTGTGGAGATTTTAATAGTAATATATTAGAAAATAATTCAAAAGGTGTTAAGTATTTAAATTTATTTTATTCACATATTTAAATTTAAAAAATCACATATTTTCATGGAGCCTACTAGAGGAGCCTACGAGAGGAGCCTACTAAGAGCCTACTAGTATTGATAATAAATTTACTAATAATATTTTAAATCTTTAACCAATACACTAAATTAGAACACTGTAGCCAATTTCAAAAATTTTAAAAAGCCAAATAACTTTTATACCAGTAACTGCTGATTGAATAAGTAAGATTAAAAATGACTTAGTTTATTTACCTTTATTAAAAAATTTAAGCACCTATTGGGGCTATAATGTATAATGATTTTTTTATACTTTTATTAAATTATTTTAATTAGTATTTACCGCGAAATTTGCCTTTATTACTGATGCTGTAATGCTGTTTAGAGAATGGACATAGTAAAGTTTCATAAAAATAGAGAAAAATTGTATCAACTGTATACGAAAAACAATTTAATACTAGTGAAAAGTTTAAAAATAATGTAACAATTAAAATTTGGAAAATAGTTAATGATGAAACTGGAGGAGCTAAATCACAGAGAAGCTACTTAAAGTTAAATATAAACAATAATTATGTCACTTCTACTTTTGAATTCTCTCCATGTTTTTTTTTTATTTAAGAGGAGGACAAACGAGCTGGCGGGTCACAGATGATACGTGATCACCTCCACCCTTTGAACTCTTGCAACATCTGAAGATTCACAAGAACGCTGCTGGACTTCTCTCATTAAAATATGACTCGATCATATCTTAATGAGAGAATTTAAAAATTTGATGTAATTGGAGAGCTTTTCTCTTATTCATTTGTCAAAATCAGCGTCTTACAAGACTATATTAGGACCTTTCTTGTTCCTCATATACATAAATGATTTGCCTTACCTTGTAAAGAAAAAAACATGAGATCGTGTTGTTTGCTGAAGATACTTCTCTTACTATCGAGTATGTAATATATGTATGTATGTTTTACTTACAACGCTTTAACGCCAATAGTCCCCAATGTGAAAAAGATCAAAACCAATGTACAATAAAAAAATGAGGAACTGGATTTATTGAATTCTACTATTTTTTTGTTCATTTCCTTATATACAAAATTGCAATGGGGACCTCATAATTGTTATTTATCGAACAGACAGTTCTACCATATACGCGGTTCAAAGAATACGCCGGTTGACAAACATTAAAACAGCTATAATAGTTTACTTTAGCTTTCTACTTACTTTTACTTTCATACGGTCGTGTCATGTCATACGGCATACTTTTAAGAGGTAATACATCGGATATGGATATATATCATAAAAAAATAAATTCTAAGAATTAAAAATTATGACTATGTACTATCAATATACAGGGTGTTTTGTAGAGGGTCCGACAAACCAAGTGAGCGTGTTCAGGTAAATATTTAGAGAGAGAGGGTTTTTTTTTGGCCAACTTGTATTCTCTAAATAGGTACCTGAACACGCTCACTAAGTTTTTCGGACCCTCTACAAAACACCCTGTATATATATGAATTCTTAATTTATGTACACAAAAATATTTAAAATTCAATAAAAATTGTGATGTACACAAAATCTAGACAACTAGAAATAAAAATATAC
Source organism: Melinaea menophilus ssp. n. AW-2005 (assembly GCA_918358695.1). NCBI lineage: Eukaryota > Metazoa > Arthropoda > Insecta > Lepidoptera > Nymphalidae > Melinaea > Melinaea menophilus. The sequence continues at coordinate 1,686,321 of OU911052.1, forward strand.
TTGCTATACCATCACTAGGCTGCATAAAATAGGTTAATTGTATACGTTTTTACAATAAACTCCTTAGTAAAGCCTTAAATTTGTCACTAAATAAATTTAAATTATTAATTAAAAGAAATTTGATAAAAAAGAACCGGTGACTGGTGGTATTGCTAGCCACAGATTTCCTTTTTTTTATTAATAATAATAATAATTAATTTAATTTAATTTATTATTAACTAATCATTAGGCCAGCTTATCGAATTGTTTGCGATGGTTCTGGTTATAATGCTATATTATAGCTATTCTATGACTTTTAACAATATGAGAATCAATAAATACTTTTGAGAATGTTAAAAAAAATTGCTCAAGCCCTTTAATTACTAGTCTAATTTAAAAACTCATTTATGCGTTTTCTGTCTTATCCAATCCACTGCAATCATTCACCATTTTAACTGTTGCTCCCGCTGTGTTACAAATCCTACCTAAATATCATCGGTTATTAAGTTCATGGTAAATTGTTAGCTATTTACTGAAACGATACCACAGTAAAGCCTATAAATTACGAGCAGGTACGAGTCAGGATGATAAGTAACATATTCGTGCACAGCTCATTATCGCTACACAAGCACGCTTCAAATCTATTTAGATTCTAGAACAAGTTTTATTAACAAACCTAAATTATCATACAATATAGAAATCTGAAAATTTAATATTTATTAACCTAAGTGAAATATTTTTGGATAGAAAAGGTTTGTAGACACTTCATGCATCTTTAATCTTAACCACTAATCTATTTCTAACTTAGACACATTTGTCACACAGCAATGAACATGATGTAGATGATACATCACCGCAAATGAAAAAACTTTTAGAAGTGAAAAAATGACAGAAATTTATCAGTGAGAAAGCCAAGGGCAATATTCGTAATAACTTATATTACTATAACTTTACCAAGTATTTTGGCATAAAATATTACATAAGTATATAAATAGTAGTAACAAGAAGAATATTTGCCATTAATGTAATATATCCATCAGCATGACTTAAAAATGACACAAAATAATTGTTAATAACAATTTTATATTAAAGAAATAAGCATTTACAAATTTAAACAAACCATTTACCGAGAAACAGTCACCAGTTTTAAATCTATTTATGTTTTTCTTATGTTTCGTTTTATCCAATATGATTTTATATACTACAAAAAATATGATTTTAATATTTTCAATTATTGATAACGATCCTATTTTATTTGGTAATTTTTACTAAAAACCTTTTGGTCTCAATAATCTACTCCTACAGCATTAAGGGCAAAAGTACTTTTTGAGAGGTCCTCGTAAAAGTTGGGTCCACGTCAAGTTTATTGGTTTGTTGATTTTCCGATAAGTGCGAACGTAAAAATAACTCTTTTACTGTCCAAAATGGTAGCGCTATAGGTAAAGAATTGTATTGATATTCACATTCTTATACATTCAATAAATATTTAAGGTAACAATATTTGTCTTTTATGTTCATAATATTTATATCTATACGTATATATGAAATTATTATAATTAGCTTATATTAAATATTCTGGCTTTTTATAAATACTCTAATGTAATTTAATTTTAAGGTGTTGAATATATCAACATTTCTACTAAAATTTGCTTCGATAAAGCAACCACACCTTTTATTCAACGTAAAGGTTCAATTTCCATTAAGAAGTTTATTAAGCAATGAGACTCTCACTCCATTTACATTTAAGACCATTTTGCATTGTTTGGTTTCCAAACATTTATTTAGGTCACAACGCGTTCTATAATTTAAATTAAACGTCTGATTTCATTATCTGACCTCGTTATTGCACTGAATCTTGGATTTATGGAATGAAATAATTACATTTCAATAATATTATATTCACGTGTGATTTTAGGTAATTCCAGATTACATGGATTATAAAAATTATCACAATTCTTTTGTATGGAGATCGTATCGTTGACGTCATATTTATTTTTTTAGTTGTATAATATATTTTTATCCATTCATCCTAAAAAATTCGTTATTATAAATAACAAAATTATATGGGATATGTCTTTATATGTTTCAATATAATTTTAAAATCTTCTTCCTCTTAAATTTAGAAATAAAATGTACAAAATAAATATATATTCATACTTCAATAGAAATAGTCAATAACAGAATATTTGCTACGCCTTCCTCAATAAATGTAATAAAAAATATACAAAAAAAATAAATACTATTTGTAGAACCACAATAGTGTCTTTAAACAAAAAACTAACTATATGTGTGTCATGTATTTACCCATCATGGATACAACTTTTAGTGATTTTTTGAAGATATATAATTCGATAGTACATTATTTTTATCATTTTTATATTTTACATTAATTGTAATATTTTTATTTTCTCAATAACCACTCCGCCCCGATGATCTTTTCATGGGTTACTGCATTTGCGGGTATGCCAGGTCGTGGGATCATCGCTTAGGTTCTCTCAACCACGTTTAAATTCACGGAATCATAAGTAACTCTTACTATAGTCTTTTATGATAGATTGAAAAATAACTAAAATAATACTTCTACTCCACCGCCTTAAACAAACACTGCTATCATTTTGGGTAGACCTCGAAAAATTCCGTCTGCCCATTCAGGTGTACCCGACTATCGAATTTCGGAAAAATTTCTACACAGGAGGTCTTCTTATGACCCCCTGAGTCCGAAATGACCAATGGCCAAAAAGTATATATATATATGCGTGCGTGCGTCTAGATTCGATTTTTGTCAGCACGATAGTGGCCGCAGTTTCGCTCGGATCGCTTTCAAACTTTGCACAAAAATCAACCATCTAAAAACGAAGGTCAAGTTCGTTAACCAGAGAAATCTGGCCACTAGGGGCGCTAGGGCCTCACTTTTTCTGATTTCAGTTTTTCGACCATAACTTTTTCCCTATACAAAGTAGATCAATCGCGTTCATATTATATGATGTCTTTGATTGATGATACCTATAACTAATATAGATAAACCGACAAACCTAACATTTAAAACCGAAAATTGTTGGAAAAAAAATCATAACTTTTTTCTGGTAAAGATTCTTACATCACAAGTATTTTTAATAGAAAGATTATTTTTTACTCTAAATTTAGGTACCAAAAGTTTTTTGTTAAAAGGTACCGTTTCCGAGAAAAAAAATAAAAACCGCTTTTAGCTTGAAAATTTAAGGTAGGTAAAACCACGGCAACTTTTTTCTGGTAAACATTCCCTCCACGCAAATATTTTTAATAGTAAGGTTATTTTTTACTGTAAATTTAAGACAACGCACTAGATACTCCTTTGAGTAAGCCGAATAAAATTATCACAGTTTATTCTCGCAATGGGTGTTATTCTTAGATAGTGAGTTATATTTTAAACGAGTTACACACCAGGTCTACCCACGCGTGTCCATCTGCGGGCATGGATTGTTTTGACTAACGCTCCGATCGCTCACAAGTGTTGTGGACTTTGCCAGCATAAAGTTATAACAGCCAATACGACGCTTACAGATTTTTGCTCTTCGATGAGAAAATAAGAGACCGCTCATACGAGTTGCAGTCTAATGACCACCACTCAGACTCACCTGCACCTTCGAAATGTTGCATATACAATAGATCTAATGTTTCTGATTATTTATTTATTAGTTATTGCACACACTTCGATAGTAGAATAAAAAACATAATTTATAAATATGAGAAGCTGGTAAAGGCGGTCTTATCGCTAAAGCTATCTCTCCTGGACAACCCCTAGTGAGAGGTAATGCGAAGGGGTGTTGATACGGATAGCACTATAAAATAAACTACAAGTTCTACACTTTAATTCTGATAATTTAGATATAGAAAATACTTATCAAGTATATTATCACTATTAGATGCAATACGACACTATTAAAATTATTTTAACGTAATAAATTATATTACTATATTTATTATCATAAAAAAATTTAAAGCAAAGTAATTCCAATTTATATCGTTTATATGTTCTATTAATATTATAAATATTATTGAAACTTTAAATTAATATTATTACCACATACTTAAAAGTAATATTATCACTGTACTTATTTTTTACATTTCGTGAAACCGCTTTATAACTTACAATTAAAGTTACGACGTTACGAGTTCAAACGACAAGCGACAAGAAAAAATGACGACTATATCTTTTTAACGTAACTATGATTACAAAGGACTGAACGCAAATAAAAATTTTGGTTACTTGTCAAAAGTTAAATAATCCAGTTATCCAGGATCAATGTAATGGGATCGGAAATTCGGAACTGTGAAATGAAAGGGGAATGGATAGAACATTTTGGTTAAAATATACCAGAAAACCTGTTTTTAATTTATCTCTACATTCCATATTTTGTGCATAAGAGAATTCATCCATATTCTTTTAACTGAAATAATATTCTTACCCTACGCTTTTGTTGAAATACTATTTTTAAAGCTTTAATGCCAATTCGACAAATCTTCTTTGTTTCGGTAATTTAACAATCTCTCAAAACATCATCTCTTTCGCCGAGTTAATGATTATTTACTTGACCAAAAATACTTTCAACTAAGATTAACACTATCTAATCATCCATTAGAAAACTCGTCGCTATATCAATGGAGCAATTTTGTCTCCACCCAGATACGGAACAGATTTACTAGAAGTCACAGTTTCGTGTACAGCTCATATTGATGTATCTTTAATTCAATTTTTGTTAAAAAATTAAGTAAGCTTCACATGAGTAATTAAAATTAAATTAAAACTTATTTATGTAGATAACAGTCTATGGCCTAACATTGAAACAAATATCTATACTTATTATCAATTATTTTAACGACCAGTACTAAAGCAGTAATACGACTAGATATTCAATTTAGATATAATATGTTTCAGAAATCATAATGTATATATATTTTATTTACTATGCAATGAACTTATATTTATTTCTTTATTATAATTCTTCTATCATCCCTAGATGGATAACGCTTATTTTTGAGTAGACCTCGAAGAATTCGGTCTGCCCATTCATTTGTACCCGACTTTCGAATTTTGGAAAAAATTCTTAACAGGAGGTCTTCTTATGAGCCCCTGAGTCCGAAATGACCATTGGTCAAAAAATTTATATATATATATATATATATATGCGTGCGTGCGTCCAGATTCGACTTTTGTCAGCACGATAGCGGCGGCAGTTTCGCTCGGATCGCTTTCAAACTTTGCACAAAAATCAACCATCCAAAAATGAAGATCAAGTTCGTTAACCAGAGAAATCCGGCCACAGGGGGCGCTAGGGCCTCACTTTTTCTGATTTCAGTTTTTCGACCATAACTTTTTCCCTATACAAAGAAGATCAATCGCGTTCATATCATATATGATGTCTTTGATAAATACCTATAACCAATGTAGATAAACCGAAACCCTAACTTCAATAACTTAGGGGTGGGGGTAAAAAAACCGAAAATTTTTGGAAAAAAATTCATAACTTTTTTCTAGTAAACATTCTTACATCACAAGTATTTTTACTAGAAAGGTTATTTTTCACTCTAAATTAGGTACTAAAAAGTTTTCCGTAAAAGGTACCGTTTCCGAGAAAAAAAATAGAAACCACTTTTAGCTTGAAAATTTAAGGTAGGTAACACCACGGCAACTTTTTTCTGGTAAACATTCCCTCCTCGCAAATATTTTTAATAGAAAGGTTATTTTTTACTCTAAACTTAAGTACCAAAATTATTTCCAAAAAAGATACCTTTTCCGAGAAAAAAAATAAATTTTTTTGCTAAAAAATTTTTGATGTAAACAACAGCATCATGTGTTATTCTTAGGTAGTGAGTTATATTTTAAACGAGTTACACATGAGGTCTGCCCACGCGTGTCCCCTTGCGGGCATGGATTTTTTTATTACAAATTGTAAAATTAACACTTCTTTTTGCATATAAAAAAATTACAATCAATCATATCCGACCCTGTCTTCAATTTAGTGACTCTTGAATTTTGTGGAAGAACAATAAAAAAGAATTTTATGAAAGAACAACAAATTTAATAAATATAAGGTAATTACAGTTGCAGCAATTGTAAATTAACTATTAGAGTGCAGACAATATAACTATACCAAAAAGAATCTATTATAAGGATAAGTAAACATAAAAATTCTTTTACGATAGAATTAAAAAGATAAATACGTGGATAATGACGCGGCTAAAGTTAAATATTACTAATATTGACTTCAGCGTGACCGAAGCCGCAGACAAAAGCTATTAGTATTATAAAATTTTTGATAGATAGGAGTATATAAATAACACAGCACCATAAACAAAAAAGAAGAAACACATTTCACAACAAAAATTTGAACAAAATGATCTCTTACTGTAATATTGTCAACGTAGAATTAGTCGCGCGAGCACGGGCTGCTATAGATTTTTCTTATTTAAAGAAACGCGAACAAAAACTAACCACGCGTATTATTTGATTATCATGACAGAAATAAACGGTTATATTGTTTCGTTCGTTCGTTTTTTCGTTTACAAGGAACAAACGAATGAACACGCTAAAGATGTTTTCTAGCATATTTTCAAGTTCCATGTTCCAAAATTATGTTATTGAGATGGATGAAGAAGAAAGCAAACAAAAAAACAAACACACCTTTGAACTTTTAGGTACGTTTAAAATGGCATTTCTTCAATCATTGAGCTACGACTCTTTTGTAACTCGTATTTTGGTTATTGTTTTTGATATATTAACATTCAATAATCAATTATTAAGAAATTAACGTAAGTATTTCTTCAGGCCAAATTTAACATCTCCATGACATTTCAATTTTTTGCTACTGAATATTTTTAAATATATTATTGAAGTTTTGAAAACGTTATAAAACCGGTAAAATTCCAATATAATTTTAATGGTGTCAACGTTCAGTCTTGCGCGAAACTTTTAAAATTATGGCAAAGGCTGAGTTTTTGTCGCAAGCATAAAATTTTTGAAGTGATAAAAATATGTTTAAATATTAAAAACGAAGAAACAAATAATTAACATATATTTTGCAATTTATTTAGATAAGACTGACTGAATGTAATGTTTGTTGAGATATTAATCTTATTAACTTTTTACTTGACAACGTCCCTTTAAACCTAAATTACACTTTAATTAATATAATAAATCTTAAAGTATTCTAAAAGCGAGCGTTCATACCAAAGACGTAGAATGCCTAGAATATGATATTTTTTAATCTAGGAATAAAAGTTGAATATTGATAATTTATTTCCAAAAAAAAAACTTAATATTTGTTAAAAAAAATCACACATATTTTAGATTTTATATATTCTTAGAATTCATCAAACGACTAATTTATTTGTATAAAACTTACAATCCCATTAATTTCATCGTTTAAAAATATTTTTCAATTGAGAGTATTAGAAAAAATTGAGTTGTTTTAATAAAATAATTTATAAAATACAAATATTTTTCTTTACTACAAACTTTAATTTCATCACCAATTATATTTAAAAAATCTTTTGTTTAACTAAAATATTATGCATAAAATTTTTTTTTTATAACAGCCTTAACAAACACAGCTGATGAAACAATACAAAATGAGGTCATTTACATGATTTACACGGTCAGTGAAGTACAAATACGTAGTTTAGGGAAACGTGCCCTAATTATTAATTTGGCAGCGTGGCCGTCAACCTCTATTTCAAATTTTGGCTCGTGACTTGACGAAGCATACCGTAGCTGAACCTTATTATTTCACAACTTATATTCTACTTGATATATATTTGAAACAATTGCTTGTTAGTTATTCCATATCAAATCCAAACTTTATTAAACTGGAATTTCTAAAAGCTGTTTTCAATAACACTTTGTAACATTTGTTCAAAGATAGCTAAATATCCTAAACCGTATTCACATCAGTGACACTAAATTTTGATAATTTCAGCAACTGAAAAAGCAAACCTCAAATTATCAACTCAAACTATCCAAGTTCATAAGCAAATATAATATAAGTCATATAATGCGTCTCGATATTAGAATTTATTTAGATTTCAACTATATACTTTTAATGATACATTAAGTTGTACAATGTAAATTTTTACCAGTATTCCGATAGATTACGTTGTAATAAAATCATCGGAATCATTGTAATTTAAAGAAATAAAAAACACTGATACACTCAACTGCAGAACTGCGACACTGGTTATGATATATATATATATATATATATATATATATATATATATATATATATATATATATATATATATAAGCAAAACTACCTTATATTTACTGTTAACAAAATGAAATAATTTTTGTTTCAATCAAGGAAAAACCGAATTGAAATAACTTGAGGCACATTATGGTAATAGGTCAATTGATCTCTCTTGTTCTTCTTTTTGAATAATATTTCTTTGAGAAACATCGTAAGCTCGGAGCGTGAATAAAGTATAAGGTCGTGAGGAAAAAACTGAAGAAAGTTACTAAAATTATACAGTTTGGAGAGATCTCGAAAGAAAACTGCTACGTATGCATTATTCAATCAACCGTAAATTAGAAAAAAAATGGCACGGTGTATAAAAAAGTATGTGATATTTTATTATGTTTAACAAAAAAATATATAAGTTAAGCATGTATATTGTATATGTATATTCTGTTCTCAAAAAATATCACATGATATATCTATTATATTATAGAATTTCACAGCGACAACGTACTCTAAAAACTTTATGATCAATGTCCAGGTAAAGTCTGCAAAGCATTCTCCTCGTTTTTCCCGTCTCGTTTTCTAAGCCATGCCGTTTTCACATCGTCATTTTATCTCCGAAACAAAGTCTTTTTCCCTCTAATTGCAAAGTTTCAAATGTGACCAAACTTATGTAGGTATAATATTATTATATTATTATTATTTAATATAGAAGTTATTTAGGAAATTACTGCAATCCTTTTACTTACTAGTCTGATTTAAAAACTCATTAATGCGTTTTGTATCTTATCCAATCTATTGTACTCGTAATCATTCCGAAGTTATTTATATTTCACCATTTTAACTGTTGCTTTCGCTTTGTTAGAAATCTTACCTAAATATATAAGGTTGAGGATTATCATCGAATATTAAATTCATGGTAAACTGTAGCGATATCACAGTAAAACCTATAAATTACGAGCAGGAACGAGGCCAGATGATGAATAATACATCCGTGCACAGCTCATTATTGCTACTCACGCACGCTGCAAATCTGTTTAGGTTTGAGAATAAGCTGTATTTGCAAAACTAAATTATACATATAAGTGAAATATGTTTAGCATTTATTTATTAAATCGTCGGAACAACAAAAGGCATGTAGAACATCAAAATACGTTTTAGATTTTAAGGCTATATAAAAATAAAACAACCTTTGCATGTAAAAATACTTCTGAACATCGTTACTTTTTTGGTATAAAAGGCCCAAGGCTAATTGCTCCGATTCAATTGCTCTTCCAGTTTTCAATTCGAACTGAACCGACGCTAGTCAGACGATCTACTTTTTTGTGCGCGATCTACAGGTTTTTCCTCAAATCTAATTATGTACGAATACCAAAGTGTATTCACACGGGACTCGTGTAACTTATTTTCCGTTATGTATAGTGAGTAACTATACTAAATAAATAAGTTGTAAATCTTGTGTTTTATAATATAAATATCCAAATTAATTAAAAGCTAAATTAAACACAAAAGGTTTTTTTTAAAAGGGTGTGTAAGTTTCTAAGATAACAATTCTTAAAGCATTTTTTTTATTTTCTAAGGGTTACATACTAAGGATAAATATATCCATACGGTGGTAACTTGGTTCAATAAAAGTAATTTGCTGTATAACAACTCCTTTACCTACAACATTTAATTACTGGTAGTTGTTACATGTCCTTTATTTTATTTGTGAACGTTGTTATAATTTTTGAAATTGTAACATTCGAACTAACATATTTTTAAGTATTTCTTGAATTATTTTACTTATATCATAATTTACTAATAAACAATAGCTATGAACACAACAAGGGGTATCAATTTGGTTAGATCTTTTTATTAGTTACACCGACTTCCCGGCTTAATTAATTACTATTTAGTAATTTATAATTTGACTTGTTAGATAATCATTAAAGAACTAGTTTAAGCTAATTATACAGTACTTTATTATAAAATTAGCCCTATTAGTGCGTTATTCTAATTTAAAAGAAAATAGCTTCAGCATCACTAAATATTGACTGAAAACAAATACATTTAGTGTAGTCAATCTTTGACTTAGTTTTTTTTTACAAGTTTAATAAATAAATAAAATTGTAATCATTTCTAAAAAACAATATACTATACTGTATATAAAAATAAAATCTTAGCAAATTGGTCTTAATTCATTCATTCGTCACACAGCAATGAACATGATATAGGTAATACATATCCGCAAATGAAAAAACTTTTAGAAGTGAAAAAGGACCAGAAATTCGTTACTGATAAAGCCAATGGCAATATTTGTAAAACCTTAAATTATTTTTAACTTCGCAAAGTTTTTCACAAAAAAATCAGACATGGTATATAAATAGTAGTCACACCCAACAACCCAACACCGAGGGGAGGTTTCGTCAAATACTTATGAGACGACGAAGACGTAGGAGCTGTTGTGTTCGATAGTGTCTGCAATATCATTCTACCAAAGATGTACAGAGCACTAACATATCTACAGCGACCAGAAGTGCACTATGTCACCGGAGCCACTGACAGATATGTAACTTTCAAGCCGGGATCATTGACTTTAGGTGGGTGTTGCAAATAGAAATGGAATAAAGATAAATTGTGATGTAAATAACAAATGAGAATAAAATACAAAAATACTTAATTCTTTACATTTTAATTGGTTTGTTTGCTGCTTAAATATGTTTAGTCTTAAATATTTTACGTCTCTGAATTAACTATTTATTGGTAGCTCATTATCAAATCAGATTATTATCAATAGTTACAACTTAATATTATTTTTTTTAAATGAAAGTTGCCTAATACCGATCGAGCAGTCATGTCGTTAACCACCTCGATAAATTAAGAATTGCATATAATATACCTCTCCTTTGCTACAAATTTGATCTTAAGCTATGAAAAAAAAATATATAATGAATAAATACTCGTCAGGTGTCAGAAGCTTTCAGTAGTTTAGTGAGTAAGGAGTCCAAGCGTGAGCCGGTATTACTGAGCAAGTCGGGCAAGTTGTTCGGTCAGTGTGCGATGAAAAGAGCCGGTGTTATCGATCCGAGTAGTGTGCTTTTTATTGGAGACATGTGAGTTGAATATATCTATTTGTGTAAGAAATCATCCAAATTCAATAATTTGATGTTATCATTTAGAAGAAAATTTAAGCTAGAATTAGATGTTTTTTAAAAAGGTTTGGTAGGAATCCTTTAAAAGGAAATCATTTGTTTCAGGATGGAAGAAGAGGTTGGGTTAGGTCGAGCAGTTGGATTTAAAACCCTACTAGTTTTAACAAATAAAAGAAAAGATGAAATGTTGAACTATAAAACACTGACACCTGATTTCTATGCTGATTCATTAGACAGTGTAGTCCCACTGCTTAATATTTCTTAAATTTTCAGTTTACATTTCAATATTATATTATTTTATTAGACACTTGCTGCTTCAATTCTATTTGCGTCGACAACAAGGACAGTACTTATAAACAACACATTTAAAAAAATAATACAAAAAAAAACATTCAAATTCATTCACAAACCATAGCACGTAACATTATTTAAATATATATCTGGAATTTGAAGTCATTTATTTTTATTCTACAACCATATTTTATCTAATGTAATTTAATGTGTTATTGTTATTTAAGAAATTATATATTTATTATATTAATATGTAAATATTCTAAAAACGATTATAGATTTAGAAATTATTGGTATCTACGTTAAACCAGGATTGCTATACTAGTTTATTCATGAGCTAGGAGAATAATGGAACCATGGCGTCGTAATGGGTCGATTCATGTAATGTAATCTTCAAAATTCGGTGTAATGATTAGTGGGTAAAGGGTCGCGTTTTATTTTTACTGAGGGCAAACGACAAGCCAACACAGCAGCACTCCGCTTCACACTTCATTCATTCATTCATTTCAACCTTAACGCTGTCCATTATTATCCACAGACGGCGCAGTCGGCTTTGTTATTTTTGACGGAGACTCAGATATCTTAATCTAACGACACTGCGTACCCGGGTATAAACTCAGAAATGATTTTACCTATACCACATGCCGAAGTATCTGCGTTCGTAAGAGAGAATATCTACTGCCGCAGCCTTTTGAAGTTCGAGAATACAGAGCAGCCAGAGTACAGACTCTGGCTGCTCATAACCATTGACGAACATGTCAGAGTCTATACGTATCTTTAGACACTTCTGAATATGGGACTCCATAGTAATAATGAAGAAACGGATCAACTCATAATCCATTTCCAGGATTGACGACCTGCTTTCACAGACTCCCTTCGCCGAAGTCGTAGTCCTCGGGGACTTCAACGCGTAACATCCGATTCGAAGAAGACCTGTAACCTGACGTGTTTCGCACTGCAAGTCAGCAGATTGGGATGGAATGCGGTCTTTTTGTGGCTCCTACGCATGAGGATCAGTTTGTTACCGTTCCATTGATCCCAATGGCTGCGGCTGTAGCTGATGTAATACTACCAGGGATGGAACTATTTGTACCAATATCTGTGGTAGCACTTGGACACAGATCGCTTCCTTGGTTTAATGCATCTCAGGACTGCTGAAGCTGGCTAACGACAGGCTTGACTAGCTTCGACTAATGCGTTAGTCATCAAGGATTTGAACTCAAAAGTTCTGAAAAGAAAATATAACTGTGTCTTCACATTCTTTACATGGCAAATTGCTAGAGCAAATTAACAAGCATATCGTCAAAATTGAGAATCAGCTGGCAAAGTGGTTACCTTGCCAGCTGATCCTTAAACTTGCACGTGCCAGGCGGCTGCCTGGCATGTACTTTGTTCTAGACGCTTTCCACAGGCACTCTGGGAAATTGTTGCCAGCCGTCCCTACTGCTATTACTCGATGGGAATGACTCTCTGGCCCACACGGCAAAAGAGAAAGCCGAGCTTTTGGATACTCTTTTTGCCTCAAACTTGACTTTTGACGAGCACGGGAAGACACCGTTTACCATCCCGCGGTATCAGAGACCAATGCCGGGAATAGTTTTTCAGCAAAAACCATCCGAGAGTCTCTGTTTTCCTTTAACGTTCGTAAGTCGGGTGGCCCTGATGGCTTTTGATATTATATGTAATTCAATCTCTACTGAAACTAAATACTAATTAAAACTGTTTAATTTATTAATTATTTATATGTAGGGGTAAGTTAAAAGTAATTAAGTTAAATAATAAGATATCGTTTAAAAAAATAATCTTAGAAGTTAGTAGTAATCTGTCAACCAGCCTTAAAATATTGTAGTTTATTAGGCTCTCCCTAACCTGACACTTTCCAAATAGTTATAACAAAATAATCAATACAAAAGTAGAGTCAAAGTATATAAAATTAAGCTGTCCAGATTTGTTGTCTTTTCATTTAATTGACTAGCAACTAAACCCAGAAAATAACTAACAGCTGTAAGACAAGATGATGGTTAATTTATCCATTCACACCTCATTATCACCGCACACACGCTACAAATTCATTTAGACTTTGGCACAAGCTCTTTATTTAGGGAACTAAACAATCCCTTAAATATTAAATTTACATTAATTCAATTAAATATTAAATTTATATTTTAGTTCAATTTGTAAAACATTCCTAACTTTTTTATCAAAAAAAATAATTCACAAGCCAGTTAATTGTTTTCAATCAGTTACAGTTGAAATTTAAAATGTTGTGCGAATGGCATTGTTCCTTTGATGATAAACTTATATGTCACTCATGAAAGAGATTGTTGAAAAATTTACACTTTATTAAAATATAGTTAAAAAAACAAAAATATTTGAGAACATTATTATTTTCCTGGTTAGATAAAGAAGTTACATAATAAATGTTAATTGTTAAACAAAGAATCGAATCGATACCAAGAGGTACACGATTCTGATAGTAGAAACATTATACCGATAGCCACTTAAATTCCATTTCAATGTCCATTGCTAAAGCATTGGAACAATTCGTACAGCATCAGTTAATTGCTCCAATTCGATTGCTCCGTGCGAAATTTGCAGTCTAAACGCTTTTGATCCCTGAACTATTCCCATATGGGTCAACCATAAAATGTTTGTCTTTCTGTCTTAGACAAAAACGGTAGATACATATTTGCCAAAAAAAAAATTATATATATTAGAAAAAATCTAGAAATGCATAATATAACAAAAAATAAAACTCTATTATTTGAATAAATTGTGTGTGAAACAGACAACAGTTTTTTAGCTTTTTAACAGTTTGAAATCAAATTGATATATATTAATAACCTTTTTTGATTTATTCACTATTTATATAGGTTGACTGAGGTTATTCGGTCATAAAATAGATTAATTGTCCACACAGGACACCTGCATTGCTACGGACTGCTAACTTTGTTGACATCTCCACGACACTCGAAAATCCGCCGGAATTCGAATGAACAGTTTCACGTACATTTCTGAAATGGTAAAAGAGGTAAGTGCAAACTGGACACAGGTATTGAAGCCAAATATTAGCTATTACGGAAACCGCAAATATGAAGACATTTTAAATGTATTTACCTTTAAAATATCGTATCATTCAGCCAGTATTTCTTAATTTATTATTGCTTTTCAAACTTAACATTATTTACTATTATTATTTTATTCTTTGAATAATTAATAATGCAAAATATACAAATACGAAACAATATATGAAAGGGGTTAAAATTTGGAAAACCGGTCCATTTCAAGGAAATTTTAACCTCGGTCGTAATACGTTTTTATGTGAGACGTCGGTACTTTTGAAAAATATTTATATTATTTGTAAACGACGTGCCATTTTGCATTTTTATTCCCCACTTTTTTAGGGTTAAGCATTCATCGTAAATATAAATGAGGGATATTATTTTTTCACTTCCGATGTAGACAGCATTTCATTAACACTTTAAAATATAATTTATTATTTTTACGTTTAACCTAACATTTTTTTGCTTTTAAATGGACTTTTAAAAATACCTTTACTAAACCTATTTTAGTATGGACAATCTTTAAAATAAGATTTGTGCAATTATCTTACATGACTTCGCCTTTCAATATTTTTCTAAGTACTGACCATATGTACTGGACTTGTCCTGTTTGCATATAGTTTGAAAGTAGCAAGAAAACTTCAACCTCTCATTTGGACTATCTTTTAATATACACGTTCATTTTACTCACGAATTCTTTATCAATTTGAAAGAAACATACTTTTCCTTATTCAGTTGTCTTATCTCTACGTAATTAGTTACACTGCTTGCTGACTGATATAGGTTTTCCAATAACAAACACTTTGTTTTCATCATTAAAACTGTATATAATACACTACGTATATAATACACTAGGGTACTCAACACACATTATTACACTACAGAAATACACTGCGACACACTTTATTGCACACAAACATACACACATGCAAATGCACTATACATAACCATACCAAACCGGGACTCTGGCGGTATACCCAGGCAAAAAAATGGATTTCAACACCGAACATCCATGGGTTTTCCTATCTCAAATTGAAAAGGTTTTTTGTGCGTCAGATGGCAATCGGGACAGATCTGAAAAACCCAAAAGAAAAATTTATTTTGAAAAGAATGGAGAAACGGTTACACAACAGGTTGAGGATAACGGATAGGGCGTCGCCGCGAAACGACGCGCAGACACATCGCCCTACATCTGCGACAAGTGGGCAAGGGCTACCGAGTTATGGACGGGCTCGGTTAACGAAGTTAGTCCCCAATTGTAATCGTAAGGTCCGCTTCGCTACTTTAAACATCGGAACACTAACAGGGAAGACAAAGGAGCTTGCCTTACTCTGTAAACGTAGAAGAGTGGACTTCATCTGCCTACAAGAGACTCATTGGACCGGATCTAAAGCCCGTAACATCGGAGAGGGCTATAAACTCATGTACGTAGGCGCAAAACATGGCAGAAATGGCGTTGCAATTGCAGTTAAACAAGACCACTTAGACAACATTTTGGAAGTAAACCGCATAAATGACAGACTCATTACTCTTAAAGTATTAGTAGAAGGAGAAATCGTGAACGTAGTTTCTGCTTATGCACCCCAAGTAGGCTGCAACCAAATTGAGAAAGATAATTTCTGGAACATATTAGAAACAACATTGCAGTCAATACCTATTAAAGAAACTGCAGTGCTGGGAGGTGACCTTAACGGCCACATCGGTGTGGCAAACATCGCTTTTCAAAGAGTGCACGGAGGTCACGCATACTCAACGATGCAGGCAAAGTCATCCTCTCAACCGCTACAGCCTTTGATCTGGCTATAGCTAATTCGTTTTTTACTAAGACTGCAGAACATAACAATAACGTACAAAAGTGGCACTACTAATACCCAAATTGACTACATCCTTATAAATAGAGCTCATGTTGGTCGGATAACAAATTGTAAGGTCATTCCAGGAGAAAGTGTAGCCCCCCAACACCGCATTGTTGTGATGGACATGAAATTTAAGAAAATAGCCAAGGAAAAACTAACTCAAATACCGGAACTCACTAAATGGTGGAATTTAAAAGGCAAGAACATCTCCAAGTTCCGTGAACATTTAGCTAATATAGATATAGATTTTGATTCAGACGTCGATACTATATGGGAGAACCTACGCAAGCCTATCACAACAGCTGCAAACAATGTTTTTGGGCGTACTAAAGGCGGTAAATGGACTGACAGAGAAGCATGGTGGTGGACAGAACAGGTGCAAAATGCAGTTAAGCAAAAGAAAATAGCTTTTAAAACTTGGCAGACTACCCGAACTACAGAGGATAAAGAGAAATACAGAAAAATAAAGAAAAAGACCAAGAAAGTAGTAGCCATAGAATGTGCCAACTCCCAAAAAGACCTTTACACAAATTTACACACCAAAGAAGGACAAAAGCAGATTTATAAGCTGGCAAAACAGCGAAACCGGAGCACTAAAGATCCTGCTCGATGTAAAATATCAAAGATTCCAATGGCAAATTATTGTATAAAGACAAAGATGTAATAAAAACCTGGCATCAGTATTATTCTAAACTTTTGAATCCTCATCAATCAATCACACAGCTTCCAGAAATGAAAGTCAACATGGGCCTTATTTCACCAATCCACCCAATAGAAATAAAAACAGCATTACAGAAAATGTCCAATAAGAAAGCCATAGGTCCAGACGGTATTCCAATAGAAGCCTGGAAATGTTTGAGCGAGGATGGCATCGCACTTCTTACCAACTTCTTTAACCGGATGCTGCTTACCTCCAAAATGCCAGACGCGTGGAGACTGAGCACTATTGTACCAATCTATAAGGGGAAGGGAAGCAAATACGAATGCAATAACTACCGCGGAATCAAACTCTTAAGCCATACTATGAAACTTTATGAGCGAGTAATCGACAATCGATTTAGGTCCGAGTGTTCTCTCTCAAAGAATCATTATGGCTTCGCACCGGGTTTATCAACCACGGATCCGATGTTCGCTCTGAACACCATTGCTGAGGAGTATCGCGCTAAAAACCGACCACTGCACGTCGCTTTTCTAGACATGGAAAAGGCATTCGATCGTGTTCCAAGGGAAACGATATGGTGGAGCCTTCGCAAGAAGAATATATTACCATCATTGCCGACATGTATAAAAGGGCCAGATCTATGATTCGCACGGTAGTCGGCGAAACAAAATCTATAGCGGTCACAGAAGGCGTGTATCAAGGTTCCGTCCTAAGCCCCTTCTTGTTTTGCTTGGTTTTGGACTCGCTCACTGAGAAAGCGCAAAACACAGCAGCATGGACATTTATTTACGCTGACTATATAGCAATTTGCACGGAAAGCCGCATGGAGTTACAAGAAGCACTACTGTCGTGGAAACAGCAGTTACATGCAGGTGGCCTAGTGTTGAGCGTTGCAAAAACCCAGTTTATGGTTATCAAAGACTCAGACCCCAATAACGATAATCCGATTTCCATCGATGGACAAAGAGTCACCAGGTGCGATGAATGTGCGATGAGTACCTGGGTACTATGATGCATAATTCTGGAAATGTCGAAAACAACATTCAACACCGTATAGCTGCAGCGTGAGAAGTAACTGGGGTTACATGCGACAAAAAGATGCCGGTCAAATTAAAAGGTCTCATTTATAAGAACATTATCAGGCCAATATTCATGTATGGCAGTGAGACGTGGGCGATCACTGGGAAGAACGATCATACCATCCAAGTCGCCGAGATGAAGATGCTGAGATGGATGTGCGGCATCACAAGGCTCGACAAAATCCGCAACGAGTACGTGCGAGGCAGTCTGGGCGTCCGCGATATCGCCGATAAGCTGCAGGAGAATAGGCTGAGATGGTATGGCCACGTCAAGAGGAGACCATCAGACTACGTGGGAAACCAGGCGCTACAACTATCCATCCCTGGTCAAAGATCCAGAGTCAGACCCAAAACAAGATGGAGAGATGTAGTGTTCAAGGATATGGCAGAGTGCAAGATCTCCGATAATGACGTCAAAGACAAAGCGAAGTGGAGGAGAAAAACTAGGAAGGGTGACCCCATCACCATATGGGACACATAGCCAGGAAGAGAGAGATAATACACTACGTTAATTTCTATTTATAAATCTAATAATTCTTCATATTAATTACAATCACTATCGATAAAAACAATTGACATTAACAACTCTATTTTTCCTTTACACATCCACTGACAAGACTATTAAGAACAGTAGACCTTACAATTAAAATAGATCATTAGGAAATAAATTAATATTATTATAATAATAGCAGTTATTTATAATAATCCCAGCAAATTACTTGATATAACTAACTTGACTAGGCAAACGAAAACTACGAAATATCTTGTTAAAACTGACAAACTATTATATAAATAATTACTAACTTTTTAACTCTTTTTCAGTATTGCTATAATCCAATCTGTTCGATGCAACTATAGTTATTGTTAAATTTAATGTAAAAGGAGCCACTGTTGAGTGTCTGGCCGACTCTTCTCTGACTACACTAACTTTTTCTTCTAAATGGTTGATGACTAACTTATTGAAGTACTGAATACAATATTCCGTATACCCTTAATATTTAAGCAATTAATTAGTATTGCAATGTTAAATGCAAGAGAACAAATGAATAGAATCAGTTAATTGGATCAATTCACCGATTACATTGAATACAATTTCCAACTTAAAGCCTTTCAACCCTAAACCGTCTAAGTCTCTTAAAATAAACCTTATTAGTATTGTAAAAGGCATAGATATAGACAACTGGTTTTACCAAGGCATGATTAAAGTCAGACATCGTATTTAAACTCAGAAAAATATTTTCTTATCTATTAATAAATCGAAAAGACAATGAAATAACAAAAGCAATAATGTTACAACCCGTCATGATTACTCAATTTTATATTAGGTAGGTATGTCTATAATAATAAACAAATTATATAAAATTTTCCAGAAATAAATATTTCCAAGAAGCCAGAGCCCTAGTAGGGTGATGCCCTAAGCACCGAGATATAAATTTACAAGTAAAACACTAAAACGTTTTTCATTTCAATGTATTAAGTAATAAAAAAGTTTCTCTATTTCTGTTTTGATTTCTAATACAAGATCCTTTAAATCTTATCTCATAAAAAGAAAAACAAACGACACAATTATCTTTTACGAGGGCATTTACTACTTCCAGATTATGTATTCTGTCCCTCGGACATCAATTATTCCGCCCTAATGTACTTCGCTTGTCGGAAGTTAGGGCTCTAGGGTACAATCAAAATTTGAATCTCGAGAAAACTTTGTACGTATCGGAAAATAACTAGGGGCGCCAACAAACCCTCAATTTCGACTCGCTGCGCTCGCAAAATCTCGGGTGCCGTTTGCATATTGAGCGAAGCGAGCCCAGTGTATTCACTCATCGTTTCCCATTGACTTCAATTCGATATCAGTTTTTTGACATGACATTAAAATTTTTTTTTTTTTTTTTTTGACATTTTTCAAATTTTGTTTTTTAAAAACCATCACCTAATGTGTGTCTTTTTGTTTGCAAAGTTTCATAATTTTCCGTCAAGTAGTTTTTGAGCCAATTCGTGACAAAGAATGCAAAAAGTCTCCAGTAAAACGCTTCGCTCACTTCGTTCGCTTCGCTCAATTATCTGGAATTCCTATCGTACATAACTAGTTTAACTTTTACGATAAAATTAACCAACTCAATATATGTATAACTGCATCTCCCACGTGTTAGATAAAGCATCCTATTCGTTGAACTACAGTCATATATATTTTATCTTTACCTTCAGGTTTTTCAATATATAAATTGAAATACAAACGTTGATATCATTAAAATTGTATTGAAAATTTCAATATAATTTTAATGATATCAACGTTCAGTCTTGCGCAAAACTTTTAAAATTATGGCAAAGGCTGAGTTTTTGTCGCAAGCATAAAGTTTTTAAAGAGCGATAAAATATGTTTAAATATTAAAAACAAAGAAACAAATAATTTACATATGGTTTGTAATTTATTCAGATATACTCATTGGATTTAATCTTGTTGAAACGAACAAGCTTCTTGAAACAACATTAAAATAGTCAAAATCAATATCAAAATTGATTAACATGATTTACACGGTTAGTGAAGCATAAATGCGTAGTTTAGGGAAACGTGCCCTAATTATTAATTTGGCAGCGTAGCCATCAACCTCTATTTCAAATTTTGGCTCGTGACTTAACGACTCATACCGGAGCTGAACTTTATTATTTCACAACTTACATTCTACTTATAGTTGAAACAATTGCTTGTAAGTTATTCCATATCAAATACAAACTTTAGTAAATTGAAATTTCTAAAAGCCGTTTTCAATAATACTTTCTAAAATTTGTTCAAACAAACTCAAATACCCTAAAACGTATCAATCAATGACCCAAAATTTTGATAAATTTATCAACGAAAACAACAAACCTCAAATTATCACTATATTTTACACAATATTTTATACAATATAAGTTTTTATACAAGAAAAATTGCACAAAAACATTTATAACTCATTAGTTTTTAAGACTTTGAAGCAGTAATATAATATTACGCGTGAACTCCAAAATACTAATAAGTGATGGTAGTGAAACATGATACGTATGACCGTAGGATGAACGATGACAAAGAGATATTACAGGTGAGAGAGCTCATATGTAAATAAATTGATATAACGCCACCATCCAGAATTTATCAAACATTATACATTCCGACGAATCTGTTCTATAATGAGATTTATCTTGTATATATATACAATTAAATAGCATCAACCTATTCTAGAATAAATGCATCATAACATACAGTAATGTTGTTATTGTCATCATAACCAGTGTCCTGTAAATAATATTTTTTTTCATTGAAATCTCTATCACACTTTTAATCCTTGAATACATATTTTTTCTTACAAGAAACAATTGTGTTATATATATATATGTATATATGTGTTTATATATGTACTATATTATTTATAGTAGCAGTGAATACACGTATATTTATTGTGTTTGTGTGTGACATAGATGTATATTGTACTTGTATTTTGAAATGCAATTCCCCATCTTTTTGCACTTTGTTCTTTGCCTGAAACAAATCACTGTAGTAGCACTTTTGTATTTTTCTTTTATTTTTCTTTTTTCTATGTTCCGTTTACATTTGATATGTTTGCAATAAAGGTATTTAAATAAAAAACTGTTTATTTTGCATTTTTCGCTTAGCATTATTTACTTGCTTACTAAAATAATGCATGATTAATGCTATGTTATCTATCAAACAACCTCTGATTTAAAATAGTTTTTTGCTTCATTAACAAATAAAACGAAAATACGGGTGTCCTGGTAAAAAATGATCACCACCGCCCACGTCTTCTGCAATATCAGAACATTCTGTGATATTTTCAGAAGACGTGGGCGTGGGTGTAAAAAGAGTGTGGTCACTCCACGAGGAGAAACAAGGAGTGTGTTTTAAAAGTATCCATGTCGCATCGCTCTAGAACCGCCTCATGAAGTTAATTTTTTACTTCGTGTTACGTGGGTGACAATGGTCTTCTTAAAATTAGTTGGCATTATTTTAAGATTAATTGAAATAATGTATTATTTTTTATTTATATATCATAACATCAACAAGTAAATATTAACAAAAGTATATTCTTTTTTATCAAAGCATTATATTTAATATTTGATTTTTGTTTACAAACATTTTAAATATTATGGCAAAATGAACATTTTAAAACGTCAAAAACAAAATTAATTATTCTGAGAACAAAAGTTCTATTAAAGAAAGGGTTTTACTTCACACCAACTCAAAAAAAATAATTATCAAAAAAAAACTCCCTTATATTTACAGTTAACAAAATGTAATAGTTTTTATTTCAACAAAGAAAAACATAATTAAAATAACTTGAGGCACATTATGGTAATAGGTCAATTGATCTCTCTTGTTCTTTTTTTTGAATAATATTTCTTTGAAAAACATCGTAAGCCCGGAGCGTGAATAAAGTATAAGGTCGTGAAAAAAAAACTGAAGAAAGTTACTGAAATTATACAGTTTGGAAAGATCTTAAAAGAAAACCGCTACGAATTTATTATTCAATCAACCGAAAATCAGAAAAAAATGGCACGGACCATAAAAAAGTATGTGATATTTTATTATGTATATAAATTAAGCATGTATATTATTCTCCTCTCAAAATATACTACATGATATATCTATTACATTATAGAATTTTGTAATAATAACGTACTCTAAAAACTTTATGACCAAAGTCCAGGTAAAGTCTGCGAAGTATTCTCCTCGGTTTTCTAGTCTCATTTCTTTGTCTCATTTTCTAAGCCATGACGTTTTCACATCGTCATTTTATCTCCGAAACAAAGTCTTTTTCCCTGTAATTGCAAAAGTTTCAAATAAGACCAATATTATATCATTATTATTTAATATAGTTTATTTCCTAACCTTATGAAACAGAGCAAAGTAATACCGTTGCTAATAACTCGTAATCCTTCCAATTACACACCAATGCCGCTATTGCCTTCACTCAATAAAATAATTCATAAAATAATGGTCAATCAATTTTTAGATCACTATCAGCATACGAGTTGTTTTATAACAAACGATTTGGGTTTACAATAGGTCGCTCTATCACTGACGCTGGTGGTGGGTGTCAGTCTAATAAGACATATGTTTGAAGTTTGGGATTCTAGGATGCTCTTGGAGTTATTTTCATTCTATTTTTTTCAGCATGAAACATATTTTAGGTAATAATACCAATATTAAGTACAACGATCTCAAACTTTCGATGTACTAATGTACTATTAAATAAGAAAGCGCTGGAAGTGCTTGACGGTTTTTCTTGTCTTCATTGTAGATGCTAAATTACAATGGGGCTCTCATGTAGCCGGATTGGATAATAAACTTAGTTCTGACACACTTATCATTAAAAAGATAAGATCCCTTAATGACAAGATTGTTCACAAGGTTATTTTGTTGTCGTTACTTTAAATGCATAATGTCATATATGTCAAACTATAGGGTAACTGTGTGATGTAAGTACAATTTTTATACATAAGAGAACTATTACGAAAATTTACAATTCAGACCCTAAGAATTATTTACAAGTTTTTTATTTACTTGATTTTTTATATGATTTTTTCCATAAAAACTTAAGTTACATTTTAGAAAATTAAACCAGAAGGAGATAAACAGCGTGGCTATTATTGTCTCCCTCTCACTTAAATGTAGGACGCTTGGTTGTTACCAAGTTAGTTCAACCTTTTAAAAGTAAACTTTGACAAGAAGAAACAACAATAGACTAAAGTTATTCGTAGCCGACATTCCACCTCTTATAAATACTACATTAAACAGTCAGAGTTTATACCGTCAGGGTATAAATTGAACAAGCTTAGAAAACAAATACGTTAATTTAAAGACACGAGATGTAATTTGTGATAATGAACAGCGAGTGGTACTAGTGTAATAATTGAAGCTCATTTAATAATCTTATGTCATTGTAATTCATAAATTCCATTTACATTGCATTATGATAATACTTGATTTAATCGCAAAATACTTTTAACAATATGGCGATCAAAAATACATTTTCATTTAGTTAAAATAAGATATCGAAAAAATATAAAGTTATTGAAGAAAATGAGTCCAATCCCTTCAATAACTAATTAACTAGTTTAATTTAAAAACTCATTTATATATTTTGTATCTTATTTAATTTTTTGTAATCATTTTAAAGTCGTTTATATTTCACCATTCTAGATATGGCTTTCGCTCTGTTAGAAATCCTAAAAATAGTTGTAAGGGTGACAATTATTATCGGTTATTAAATTCATGATAAACCGCAGCTATATCACAGTAAAGCCTATAAATTACGAGCAGGTACGAGGCCGGATGATGGATAATACATCCGTGCACAGCTCATTATCGGTACACACGCGCGCTCCAAATCTGTTTAGGTTTTAGAATAAACTTTGTTTACAAAACTAAATTATCCATTATAATATAGAAATTGTGACATTTTTATATCAATATAAGTGAAATATGTTTAGTATTTATTAATTAAATTGTCGGAACAACAAAAGGCATGTAGAACATCAAAATACGTTTTGGATTTTGAGGCTATATAAAAATAAAATAACCTTTGCATGTGGAAATACTTTTATTGTTATAAAAGACTCAAGGCTCGTACACCGGCTAATTGATCCAATTCAATTGCTCTTCCAGTTTTCAATTGGAAGTGAACCTACGCTAATCAGAGTCTCAACAGAACTTTTACATTTGGTGTAGTCAACCTTTGACTTAGAATCGTTTGACAAGTTTAATAAATAGATAAAATGGTAATCATTTCTAAAAAAAAATTACTATGTAATCAAAATAAAAATCTTAGCAAAAATTTTTCCTATTTCATTCATTCTAAATCATTAATCAATTTCTATCTTAGACTCATTCGCCACACAGCAATAAACATGATGTAGGTAATATGTCATCGCAAATGAAAAAAAATTTAGAAATGATAAAGGTACAGAAATAACATTAATGATAAAGCCAATGGCAATATTCGTAAAACTCTAAATTATTTACAAATTTGCAAAATATTTTGTAAGCCGTATGAAAGTTTTTGGACAAAAAAATTACACATGGTATATAAATAGTAGTCACGAGAAGGATATGTACTACTAATATAATACTGTCATCAGTGTGATTTAAAAATATTACAATATAATTCAAAGTGACAAATGACTATGAAACTTTAACAAAATCATTTGTCTATAAACAGTAACCACGAATCAATAGTCTACTCCTCCATTCTCATCAAAATACTTTTTGAGAGGTCCTCGTAAAAGTTGGGTCCACGTCAAGTTTATTGGTTTATTGATTTTCCGATAAGGGCGAACCTAAAAATAACTCTTTTACTGTCCAAAATGGTAGCGCATATCATAAAACTATATGTAAAGAATTGTTTTGATATTCACAAACTTACACTTTCAATATTCTTTAAGGTCAATATGTATCCTTTATGTATATAATTTTTAATATAACGACAAAAAATTATCAATAATATATAACAAAAAATAAATACAGCAAAAGATTAATAAAGAAACGTATCAATCCACTACACATACCAATTTACATAAGTGTCGTTTAGATCTTACATAAAATTTTAAACCATTGCACATTCATAAAACTATATTTCTTTTTACATACTTTTTGCCTTTTTTAAAAAACCTTTTTGCGTTAATAATGTAATTAAATTTGTTTTCTAATGTTATAATTATAATAACAGTTTATTCCTTCAATACACATATATGAAATTATTATAATTAAGTTATATTAATTCAAAAATGACGGTAAAATTTTAATTAATTACGATAAATTGTGTACAATAATTGTATAATTACTCTAATGTAGTCTAATTTTAATGTGTTTAATATATCAACATTTCTGCAAAAATTTTCTTCGATAAAGCAACCACACCTTTTATTAAACGTAAATGTTCAACTTCCATTAAGAAGTTTATTAAGCAATGAGACTCTCACGGTTCCAGATTTCACTCCATTTACATTTAAGACCATTTTGCATTGTTAGGTTTCCAAACATTTATTTAGGTCGCAACGCGTTCTATAATTTAAACTAACCGTCTGAGTTCATTATCTGACCTCGTTATTGCACTGAATCTTGGATTTATGGAATGAATTAATTACATAACATAATACAACACATAATATTATACTCAGGTGTACTTTTAGGTAATTCCAGGTTATATGGATTATAAATGATAATAACAATTCTTTTATATGGGAATCGTATCCTTGACGTCATAGCCGGTTTTAATTATTTTTATTAATTAATTTATCCTGAAAATTTAAAATTATTTATGACTAACAAAAATATGTCGAATATGTTTATAATTTAGAATCTATTTATACCTTATTATTTAATGTTATTTTCTATCATCTATCAACCTTATCTCTACTCTACTTCTAATCTCCATCTTACAAATCCATCTAACTAACAAATGTTTGTCAATCTATAAAAGTTACCGATCGCTACTTAAAACACCAATAAAATGTAATAAATAGAAATTATATTACATTAAACATTATACTACATATGAATGATAGCATAATATAATAATGATAGTATTTGAATAATGTGTCATCCTACTTTGTCCACTTGGCCATTTATTACTAGAATGTTATAAGGAAGGACGTTGTTATTGTTCTTGAATATCTATTGTGTAAACATGGATAATTAATAAGGAAACAATGAAATTTCCAGTTCATTATTTATGGGGTACAATTATATTTTGTGCGAATAATGTTTGCGATTTTAGAGAAAAAATTCTTAATTCATTCTAATACTTCTTCTTCTTCTTAATTAAATTTAGAAATAAAATGCACAAAATAAACATACATTCATACTTCAAAAAGAATAGTTAACATCACAATCAAATATTATTATGCCTTCTTCAATTAATGTTATAACCAAGGTACAAAAAAAAACTAAAACTAATTGTAGATCCAAAACAGTGTCTTTAAACAAAAAACAAACGACACGCAATATAGGGTTGTATGTTTGCTTGTTATGGATAAAGATACATGTACAGTTTCAGCGGACTTTTTGCACATCTTTTGAAGACCTATAATTCTATAGTACATTATTTTTATCTATTGTCTGTTAGACTTAGCAAGCGTTGTCAATGTCAGCACACAAAAATATACATTTTAATTAAACCGAATATTACTAGTAAACTTGTAAAGCCTACTTAGTTGTATTCGATTTCCTTTTAAATTCATTATATACTATTGTCGTGAATTTTTAAATGCCTCCAAATTCAAACAAAGTAAACAACAAACGGAATGGCAGGGGGGTCACTTGAATCTAACAGAAATTTTCATTTAAAAATTTTATGTTTCACAAACAAAAACCTTATTACCTAAGGGTTTTAGCCAATCCATATCCAATCCATAATTTTTTATTCCCATCTAACGACACCCCATACTAAGGGGTAGTAGGAAAAAAATACAACACCTCGTGTAGAAGAGCTAAAAGAAGTGTTTTCAAAATGTAATCCACCACTTTTGTTAATATGGCTTAAATGTATTAAATACACCAAATTTAATCTTTATAATAACAAGAGTCGCTGAGCTGGGCTACGAACTCACGGACTGACGGACGGACGTGATAAAACTAAGGTTTAATAGTGACTTCGGAACCCTACAAACGAGTTCAACCTAGTTATTTATGTTAGATTATTACTACAATTTGTATAGCTTATGAAAATTTATTATCGAAATCATCTAACAATAATCTTTTTATTTAATATGACATAAATATCATTCATTATGTCATATCACAACATATTTAATATGTATGATATTTGTCCTAATAATTACATGAGATATTTTTTTTATTAGTTCCGTTAACATAAACGCAGTTCCCACTCGTCCTTAACTAAACTATGACAGGTTATGACAGGTTCTTAACTAACCAACTTCAGACCTAACAAAGAACTAACTCGAATCCACTCGATGTTAAAACTATTCGATTAAAACTGGTTTCATTTTTTGTTAGGTACAGTTTATAAAGACAAGGCTAACACAGACGCGTATTTGTGAATATAAGGAGTAGTTATGGAGCCGATAAATTTAAAAGAATTAAGTGAGGATAAAATAAGAGAATTTTTGGATTCATTTGATCACGTCTTCTCAAACTGTGAAGGTGAGTTACAGGATAGTTGTTTATAGGCCCATTTCGCGAACGGCGTAAATGAAATTTGTATAAATATTATTGAATCAAATCTTTTTAGTGTGTATTAAAGTAGTTGATATTATATCATAATGCCTGGTGCATATTGTTATGTATAACCCAGATTTATATATATTATCTTCATATAAGTGTATGTAAACACATATATAAACTGAACTGAACTGAATTGAACTCAGTTTTACAATATATATATATATATATATTGTAAAACTGAATTCAAATGTTTAAGATAATCATGACATTTATAATAGTTGTTTGTTTGTTTTTTGGGCACCTAGAATAAAATTAATTGTCACATGTAGATGCATAGTTTCCACATTAAATCGTAAATAATGTTTGTTATAAATTGACAAACAACAGTTCAATGCCTGATTATCACAAATTTAGCCTTCAAAAACTCGTTATAAAATTTGAAAGTCAAGTGATAAGCAATTCATTATAAGAATGAGTTTAAAAATTATAGAAAGACAAACAGAGAGACGGACGGATGGCCTAATGGATGGATAAATAGACAAACAGACAGATAGACAGACAGATAGGTAGATAGGTAGATAGATAGATAGGTAGATAGGTAGATAGGCAGATAGGTAGACAGGTAGATAGGTAGATAGGTAGATAGGTAGATAGGTAGATAGGTAGATAGGTAGATAGGTAGATAGGTAGATAGGTAGATAGGTAGATAGGTAAATAGGTAGATAGATAGATAGGTATATTACTAATATGGTTTTCATATATATATTTCCCAGGAGTATTATGGGATAGAACACCATTTCCACAAGTTGGAAAATTCTTCGGACTCATGAAAAGTCTCGGCAAGACAGTACATTTTGTATCCAACAACAGTTTACGAACTAAAAAAAACTATGAGTTAATGTTTGAAGCCGCTGGTATTGAAAATGGTTACGTAAGTACACGAAATGAGACTTCGTAAGTTACTTGTTTTTCAGTCCAGCGCTATTACAGAGTTTTAAGAAAATTAGCAAGTTTCATACTCAAAACAATATTATTTAAACCGGAAACCTCTCTATTGAAGTTTGACCTACTCGTACATCCTATAGTGCACGAAAATAAAAAAAAACAGAAAAAAGTTTTCTAAGGGGGAAATAGTTCAGTCTATATACAATTTTAATACAGTCAATTGGAAAATAAAAAATCACTACAGTTTCAATCGAGCTGTAGACAGACAAAATCTTGAAATAGTGATATATTTTCCATAATCTATGATGTTATGAAACTATTTTTTTGCAATATTAGATGATTAAAATATAATATTTCTTAATTTTTCTAAACCGTATTATATTTATTACATTTTTTTATTTATAGAATAACCTCACAGTACCATCAATGGTGATAGCGGAATATTTGAAATCACTAAAATTAATAAAATCTGTGTATTGTATGTCGTGTCCTGAGACCATTACGGTATTGGAGTCCTATGGCTTTAACTGTAAGCAAGGGGTAAATATCCAACGTTTTTACTATATACCCTTACTGATTTCTAGTTTTTAAATATTTAAACTGCATCCCAATTTCTTTTAAAGGCAATACAAATCTTTATGCATGAATATTTCTTCAATATAATTTTGTAGCCCAACGACCCTACACCGAGGGGAGGTTTCACCAAGTACTTGACAGACGACGAAGACGTAGGAGCTGTTGTGTTCGATAGCGACTTCAATATCAATCTACCAAAGATGTACAGAGCACTAACATATCTACAGCGACCAGAAGTGCACTATGTCACCGGAGCCGCTGATAGATATGTAACTTTCAAGCCGGGATCATTGACTTTAGGTGTGTGTTGCAAATAGAAATGGGATAAAGATAAATTGTTATGTAAAAAGAAATTGGAAAAAAATAATAAAATTATGATTTAGATATATAAATGATTATAAAGTACAAAAATACTTTATTCTTAACTTTTTAATTAGTTGGTTTGCTACTAAAAAATGTTTAGCCTT
This sequence comes from Melinaea menophilus ssp. n. AW-2005, assembly GCA_918358695.1. Lineage (NCBI taxonomy): Eukaryota > Metazoa > Arthropoda > Insecta > Lepidoptera > Nymphalidae > Melinaea > Melinaea menophilus. Next base: position 1,716,767 of record OU911052.1, read on the forward strand.
ATTTTTTTTTTATTTGAAAGTTGTATAATATCGAGCGAGCTATCATGTCGTTAACCACCTCGATGAATATAGAATTCCTTTTATATACGTCTTCTTCGCTACAAATTAGATCTTAAGCTATGAATGTAACATATATATATTATCAATAAATATTTATCAGGTGTAGGAGCCTTCAGTGATTTAGTGAATAAAGAATCCAAGCGTGAGCCGGTACTACTGAGCAAGTGGAGCAAGTTGTTTGGTCAGTTCGCGATGAAAAGAGCCGGTGTTACCGATCCGAGTCGTGTGCTTTTTATTGGAAATATGTGAGTTAAGTATATATTTGTGTGAGAAACCATCAAAATTCAATATTTAGAATTAGAACCTTTTAAAAAAGCTTTGGTAAAATTCTATTAAAATAAAATCATTTGTTTCAGGACGGAAGACATCATTGGGTTAGGTCGAGCAGTTGGATTTAAAACCCTACTAGTTTTAACAAATAAAGAAAGAGATGAAGTGTTGAACCATAAAACACTGACACCTGATTTCTATGCTGATTCATTAGACAGTGTAGTCCCAATGCTCAATATTTCGTAAAATTTCAGTTTATATTTCAATAACTTTTTTATTATATTAGACACCTGCTGTTTCAATTCCATTCGCATTGACAACCAGGACAGTATTTATAAGCAACACATTTACTGAACCGCTTTGTCGTCAATTTAATTTGAAATTTGGCTTTGACAAAATGTCTGTTTAAAAAAGATAATAAAATTATTTTTTCCATAAAAATTCATTCATAAAACAGCTTTTAATATTATTTCAATATAAATCTGGTATTTCAAGTCGTTTATTATTATTCTATAACCATATTTTAAAAAATGTAATTTAATGTGTTATTTTTATTTTACGAATCATATATTTATTATATTACAAATATTATAAAAACGATTAAAGATTTAGAAATTATTGTCATCTACTTTAAACCAGGATTGCTATACTCGTTTATTCATGACCTAGGAGCATGATGGAACCGTGGCGTCGTAGCTAGGCGATTCATGTAATGTCGTCTTCAAAATTCGTGGGAATGATTCTTGAATTTTCCACGGCCTGCTCGTCGTATCTGGGGTGGGCAAAGCGTCGCGTTTTATGTTTACTGAGGGCAGCCTACAAGCCAACACAGCAGTACTCCGCTTCACTCTTAATGTGGATTTTTGCAACATCCGGAGACTTCATTTCAACCTAAACGCCGTCCAGTATCATCTACAGACGGCGCAGCCGGCCATGTTGTTTTTGACGGAGAGGCAGAAATTTTAACCTAACGACACGACGTACCTATCCTCCCCGTATAAACTCGAACATGATTTTATACCACACGCCGGAGTATCTGAGTTCGTAAGAGAGAATATTTGCTACCGCCGCTTTTTAAAGTTCGGGACCTGTCTGTACTCTGGCTGCGTATGGACATGGATGAACATGTCAAAGCCTGCGCGTATCTCTATATCCCATAATGGTAAGGCAAAAACGGATCAACTTTTGAACCATTTCGTTGTTGTTCGATTGTCGACCTGCTTTCACACACTCCTTTCAGGGACTTCAACGCGCACAATACCTATTGTTTAGGATCACGTAGTACCGACTACGCAAGGAGATCTGTGTTTAAATTTTGCTGTGGCAAATGGTTTATTAAGACACATATTCGTCTACTGGACTTGGACAGCCATATGCCCTCTTTGTTAGATTTTCTGCTGACTACACATCCTGGGAAATACCAAGTCACTGTCAAGGCTCCCTTAGGGTCCTCTGATCATCGCTTCGTACGGAGTGTAGTGCCCATTCAACGTCCGGCTCGCACAAGACCTGCGACTCGACGCGTTTGGCACTACAAGTCATCGGATTGGGATGGAATGCGGTCCTTTTTTGCATCCTACCCATGGGGGCCGATTTGTTTCCCTTCCAATGATCCTAGTGACTGCGCTGCGGCTGTAGCTGCTGTGATACTTCAGGGCATGGAACTATTTGTACCAAGCTCTGTGGAACCACTTGGTGGCAGATTGCTGCTTTGGTTTGATGCGTCTGTCAGGGCTGCAGCAGCTGGCAAACGACAGGCTTATTAAGCTTAGGCTAATGCGTTAGACACTACGGATCCGAACTCTAGAGTTCTGGAGAGGAAATATAATCGTGCCTCCAGATCCTCCACCCTGGGAAACTTTTGCCAGCCATCCCTACCGCCACTGTACACTAGGAACGACTCTCTGGCCCACACGCAAAAGAGAAAGCCGATCTCTTAGGCACTCTTTTCGCCTTGAACTCGACTTTGGACGACCAAGGGAAGAATCGGGGAAGAATCACTTCCCCGATTTTGCTTGGGGAGGGGTTCCCCGGCTTCGTCAAAGCCGGTACCCTCTTGGGGTATTTTTTTTAGGCATCGCTTTCATGTTTGACAGGAGGGATATCGTTTAAAAAATAAATTATAGAAGTCTTTAGAAATCAATAGTAACCTTTCTACTAGCATTAAAATATTGTAGATTATTAGGCTCTTCCTAACCTGACATTGTACAAACTAGTTGTAACAGAATCTTCAATACAAAAGCATAGTCAAATTATATAAAATTAAGCTGTACAGATTTGGCTTCTCTACATTTAATTGATCAGCAACTAAACCCAGTAAATAACTAACAGTTATAAGACAAAATGAAGGTTAATTTATTCATTCACACCTCATTATCACCGCACACACGCTACAAATTTATTTAGACTTTTTTATCAGAAAATAGAATTCACAAGCCAATTAATGGTTTTAAGTCAGTTACACTTGAAATTTTTGTGAGAATGGCATTGTTCCTTTGACGATAAACTTATATTATGTCACTCATGAAGTAGATTATTGAGAAATTTACACTATATTAAATATATAGTTAAAAAAAATAAAAAGATTTAAGGATATTATATCCTGGTTAAATAAAGGTGTTACATAATAAATGTTTACTGTTCAATAAAGAATCGAATCCATACCAAGAGGTATACGGTCTTGATAGTATAAACATTATACCGATAGCCGCTTAAATTCCATTTCAATATCCATTGCTAAAGCATTGGAACAATTCGTACAGCATCAGTTAATTGCTCCAATTCGATTGTTCCGTGCGAAATTTGCAGTCTAAACGCTTTTGAACCCTAAACTATTCCCATACGGGTTAACCATAAAATGTTTGTCTTTCTGTCTTAGACAAAAATGGCGGAGAAAAGTTTACCCAAAAAAAAAGTTATATATATTACGAAATAATCTAGAAATGCATAATGTAACAATAAAATTAGACGAGATTTTAATAAATTGTGTATGAAACAAACTAATGCTTTAAGTCTTTTAACACTTTGAAAACAAATTGATATATATTAATAACCCTTTTTGAGTTATCCACTATTGACATAGGTAGACTGAGGTTATTCGATCATAAAGTAGATTAATTATCCACGCAGGACACCTGCATTGCTACGGACTGCTAACTTTGTTGACATCTCCACGACACTCGAAAATCCGCCGGAATTCGAATGAACAGTTTCACGTACATTTCTGAAATGGTAAAAGAGGGAAGTGCAAACTGGACACAGGTGTTGAAGACAAATATTAGGCATTACGGAAACCGCAAATACGAAGTCATTTTAAATGTATTTACCTTTAAAATATCGTTTCATTCAGTCAGTATTACTTAAATAGAATTTATTATTATTATTTTATTTTTTTAATAATTCACATTTCGCAAAATGTACAAGTACGAAACAACACGTTAAAGGTTTTAAAAATTTGATAATCAGTCATTTCAAGCAAATTTTACCTACGGGCGTAATACTTTTTTATGTGAGACGTCGGTACTTTTGATAAATATTTATATTATTTGTAAACGACGTGCCATTTTGCTTATGTTCCCATTTTTTTAGAGTTAAGCATTCATCGTAAATATAAATGAGGGATATTATTTTTTCACTTCCGATGTAGACAGCATTCAATTTACACTTTAAAATATAATTTATTATTTTTACGTTTAACCTAATATTTTTTTGCTTTCAAATGTTCTTATTTTTAAAAATACATATTATAAGGTGAAATCCTAAGAATGTTTGTCAAGGCTTACACTAAAGTAATCCGATGGGGTATCATAATTTTAACTTTTCTACAAAAAAATGTTATTATGAAACTTATAAATATATGAAACTGTGATGTATTGTATATATGCTATATGTGATAAATTTTATAGACATGCGACTCTAAAGTTACCCTAAAGTTAATGTAAAATATATATTTAATTATTTTTTTTACGAAACTATCATGTGCATACGTTTTTATATGTTCAAGCTGTTGCTGCCTCCGAGGAGAACATAATGGTTTTGTGATATTGAAACCAATAGACCTATTTTGGTATGGACAAACTTTTAAATAAGATTTGTTCGGTTATCTTACACGACTCCGCCTTTCAATATGTTTCTAAGTATTGACCATATGTACTGAATATGTTATATATGCATAAAGTTTAAAAGTGGCAAAAATTCTAAAGAAAAACATGAATTCTGAAGAAAAAACTCAAAAAAGAAGTAATCCTTGTTACTTACTTATGCTTAATTTTTTGACCTATCTCTACTTAATTAGTTACACTGCTGACTGATATAAGTTTTCCAATAACCATCACTTTGTTTCTATTATTAAAACTGTATAAAATATACTAAGTTAATTTCAATTTATAAATCAAATAATTCTTCATATTAGTTGCAATCACTATCGGCAAAACCAATTGCACATTAACAAATCTACCTACATTTTTCCTTTACAGATGAACTGACAGAAGAATATTAAAAATAATAGACCACTTGCAATTAAAATAGATCATTTAAAATAAATTAATGTTATAGAATATAAAATAATGAATTGATTAATTCTATTAAATCTCGTTATTTATAATAATCCCAGCAAGTTACTTGATTTAAAAGTGATTAAACTATTTAATACTTGGAATAAATAGTACTTGACTAGACAAATGAAAACTACGAACTATTTTATTAAAATTGACATTATTTTATTTAAATAATTACTATCTTTTTAACTCCTTATCCTTATAATCCAATCTGTTTAATGCAACAATTAGATAGATGAGTTGTTGAGTTTCTGGCTGGTTCTTCTCAGCACAGCAACATTCCGAGGTGGTTGCTTACTCATAGACTACACTAAACTTTTCATACCGTAATATTTAAAAAGTTCATGTAAATGCCTATTTGAATAAAGATATCTTGAATTTGAATTTAAATTTCAACTGCAGTGCATGTCTGAAACAAATTACCTGAATCCATTAGAAAAAATGTTATAAAAACGTCAGGTTTATATTTATTTTTGGAAGTGGTAGAGCATAGCTGTAGTTATCTGACTGCAGCTCGTATTGAACTGGCTCGCCCGGGGAAGGAGCACCCTCTAACAGAAGACCGACATGTAGTAACCAAATTCATTTGGTTATATTCTGTCGGTGAGTGAGAGAATCCGGAAGCCCAAAGCCCCCCTCCCCCCTGCCAAACATTATAGCAATACCTCGAAATAGTATACCCCAGGAGGGTACCGGCTTTGATGAAGCCGGGGAACCACTCCCCGAGCAAAATCGGGGGAACGATTCTCGGATTTTGCTCGGGCTGTCCGTCGTGTCTGGGGCGGGCAAAGTATCGCAGTTTGTGTTTTCTGAGAACAAACGACGGCAAACAGCGGCACCCCGCTCCACTCTAGGTGTGGACTTTTGCAACATCCGAGGGTTTCACTCGAACATAAACGCCGTCTACTACCACCTTGAGACCTCGGAGCCGGCCTTGTTGTTTTTGACGGAGACGCAGATCTCAACCTAGCGACACAGCGTACCTATCATACCCCGGGTATAAATTAAAACATCATTTTATACCACACGCCGGGGTATCTGTGTTCGTAAGGGAGGATATCTGCTACCGTCGCCTTCAGGTTTTTGAAGGTCGGGACCTGTCTGTACTCTGGCTGCGCGTGGACGTGGACAACCATGTCAGAGACTACGCGTGCCTCTACAGGTCCCATAGTGGTAATGCAGAAACGGATCAACTCTTGGGCCTTGTTCAGGCGAAGATTGACGATCTGCTTTCACAGACTCCCTCCGCCGAAGTCGTAGTCCTCGGTGACTTTAATGCGCACCATACCGATTGGTTAGGGTCACGTGCCACCGACTACGTGGGGAGATCTGTGTTTGACTTTGCTCTGGCAAATGATTTGCCTCAATTGGTCAAGTCGCACACTCGTCTACCGGATGTGGACAGCCATATGCCCTCTTTGTTGGATCTTCTGCTTACTACACATCCCGGAAAGTACCAGGTCACTGTCGAGGCTCCGTTAGGGTCCTCTGATCATTGTTTGATACGGAGTGTAGTGCCCATTCAACGTTCGGGTCGCACAACACCTGCGACTCGACGCGTTTGGCACTACAAGCCAGCGGATTGGGATGGAATGCGGTCCCATGGGGGCCGATTTGTTTCCCTTCCAATGATCGTAGGGACTGCGCTGCGGCTGTAGCTGATGTGATACTACAAGGCATAGAACTATTTGTACCAAGCTCTGTGATACCACTTGGTGGCAGATCGCGGCCTTAGTTTAATGCGTCTGTCTGCAGCAGCTGGCAAACGGCAGGCTTATCAAGCTTGGGCCAATGCGTTATTCACTAAAGATCTCTCTAGAGTTCTGAAGAGGAAATACAACCGTGCCTATAGATTCTTCAAACGGCAAATCACCAGAGCAAAGTTCAAGCATGTTGTCAAAATTGGGGATCAGCTGACAAAGTACCCGCCTGGCACGCGCAAATTGTGGGCGCTTTCAAAGGCCACTATGAGTAACTTTAGTCAGCCATCCCTACTACCGTTGCACCTAGGGAATGAATCTCTGGCCCACACGGCAAAAGAGAAAGCCGATCTCTTGGGCACTTTTTTCGCCTCCAACTCGACTTTGATCACAAACTGACCGGCAATATGGCTTTCGCCACTGTCGATCGGCTGGTGATCTTCTGTTATACCTTACGTACCGTTGGGAAGCGGCTATTGAAAGCAAGGGAGAGGGTCTGGCGGTTAGTCTGGGTATGGCGAAAGCCTTCGATCGTGTATGGCACAAGGGACTTCTTTCGAAGCTACCTTCCTATGGACTTCCCGAGAGTTTATGCAAGTGGATCACCAGTTTTCTCACTGGGTGGAGCATACAGGTCATTCTCGACGGTTTTTGCTCGGACCCGAAGCCATGAACGCAGGTGTATCCCATGGTTGCGTGATAACCTCAACTCTGTTCCTCCTGCACATCAATGATATGTTGGATATTCCCAATATACATTGTTACAATATACAGTGACAGCACTATGGATGCTATATATTCCGGTCCTACAGGTCTCTTTCGGGAAAACGTCGATGAGTGCCGAAAGAAACTTGTATCTTCAATAGAGACCTCCCTGGGGATGGTCTCTGAGTGGGGTGAACCGAGCCACGTTCAGTTCAATCCCCTTAAGACACAGGTTTGCGCGTTTACCACGAAGAAAACCCCATTTGTAGTATCACAGCTCTTCGAGAGCATTCCTCTTATTGCCTCGCCAAGTATCAGAATACTGGGTCTCGACATTTCGAGCGACTATCAGTTTCGTGGTCATCTGGAGAGCAAGGCCAAGTTGGCCTCGATAAAATTGGGAGTGATCAATAGAGCGAGGCAGCATTTCAAACCTGGTTAAAGACTTGCGCTCTATAAGGCGCAGGTCCGGCAACACATGGAGTACTGTTTTCATCTCGGGTCTGGATCACCCCAATATCAGCTTCTACAATTAGTACAACGGAGAGCCGTTCGGATTGTCGGGGACCCGGTGCTCTGCGAACGGCTGGACTCTTTGGCATTGCGTAGAGACGTGGCTTTTTTGTGCGTCTTATGCCGCATTTACAACGGGGAGTGTTCCGAAGAACTATTCGATCTGATGCCTACGGAATGTTGCAAGAGGTCATGGGCGGCGGTGATCACATATCAACGGTGACCCGCAAGCTCGTTTGAAAAAAGTTAAAGAATTATTTCACAAAAAATACAAAATTTAATGTTCTTTATGTAGTTTACAGTAGAAATACATATTTACATAATACATAAATATATATATATATATATATATATATATATATATATATATATATATATACATTTTCATATTATTATTACTAAGCCTTATTTATGTTTTTAAACCCGTAAAGTACATCTCTCATATTCTAAGGTAGACTTGTAATGAATGACTCTTATCACTAAGCAAGCTTTTTAAAATAATTTCTTTTTTAAATAATACGTAGAATTAAAAAGTTGCGTCTCCTTGGATACCTACTCTCTCTTTACTAACTACTGCAAACTCATGATCTAGAATTATCACAATAAATAAGTTGCGATTAGAACCGAAGAATACTTTAAGTATAATTAAATTTAGATACGCCTATCAGTATGAACTGTATATAGTTTAAATTATTATTTATTAATTAAAAATATACAACATATGGTTGATGACTAACTTATTGAAGAACTGAATTCAATATTCCGTGAACACTTAATAATTTAGCAATCAATTAGTATTGCAATGTTAAATGCAAGAGAACAATTGAATAGAATCAGTTAATTGGATCAATTCACCGATTACACCGAATGCAATTTCCAACTTAAAAGGCTTTCAACCCCAAACCGTCTAAGTCACTTAAAATAAACCTTATTGCTATTGTAAAAAGGCTTAGATATAGACAACTGTTTTTATCAAGATTTAAATAAGTCACCGTATTTAAACTCAGAAAAATAATTTCTGATGTATTAATAAATCTAAAAGACAATGACATTACAAAATCAATAATATGCTAAAAAAACCTGCTATGTTTCAATTATTTACATAAAACACGTCATGATTACTCAATTTCATATTAGGTATGTGTATTATACAAATTTTTAAAATTTTCCAGAAAAAAAATATTTCTAAGAAGACAGAGCCATCACCCTAAATAACGAGATATAAATATACAAGTAAAACACTAAAACGTTTTTCATTTCATCTTAAAAAGATAAAAAGATTTTTATAAATGTATTCAGAAATAAAAATGTTTCTCTATTTCGTTTCTATTCGTTTTGATTTCTAATACAAAATCCTTTAAATCTTATCTCATAAAAAGAAAAACAAACGGCACAATTATCTTTTACGAGGGCATTTACTACTTCCAGATTATGTATTCTGTCCCTCGGACATCAATTATTCCGCCCTAATGTACTTCGCTTGTCGGAAGTTAGGTCTCTAGGGTACAATCAAACTTTTGAATCTCGAGCAAACTTTGTACGTATCGGAAAATAATTTGCTGGAGTTCCTATCGTGCATAACTAGTTTAGCTTTTACGATAGAATTAACCAACTCAATATTTGTATAGCTGCATCTCCCAAGTGTTAGATTAAGCATCGTGTTCGTTGAACTACAGTCATATATATATTATCTTTACATTCAGATTTTTTTATATAGAAATTGAATTCATTATGAAATCATGATCTTATATCTTCGTATATTTCTATATATACTTTCCAGCCTTATTATAATAATAAATCATAAAATAATTGCATTAACCATCTCAGTCGCAAAAGCTCTGACACAGATTAAAATGATGGTCGTCGAATAAACTTTGAAATTGAATATTTCATCAATCTCGTTCCTACACTTCATAAAGAATTTAGGTTGAAATCAAAATAAGCATTATCTAATTTCACAGAAACTTATTACGAACCGTAAACTCGGCGTAACGACTCATTATGACTACCAAAACTTTATGAGCACCTGAATAGGGCTGCCATTTATTATATAAAACGACATTTCTTTTCTTTTTTTTCTGGAACAATTTGAAAGAAACAAAAAAGAACCTACAATATTTTAAGCTAAGTAAAAACTTTATATTAGATATTTCTATTGACAGTATTATAGGGAATAGGCTTGAAAAATTATTGCTATATCATGTAGGCAATAAACTAAAATATAGTAAAATATGTTATTACATATTTTAAACGTCGTTAAATTTTATAAACTGAAGTAATTGCTTGAAACTTATTCTTTTAAAGGACTTGGTTCAAACCAATAAATATTATTATTATAGTGCCATCCCTAGTCCACAAGGACCCCAGCTCATGACAGCCCTCGCCTGGACAAAGTTTGATAAAACTGTCGGAACTCTTTGCTTTGTTCCTTTTACCAAATTGCGTGATAAACAAACTTTCAGATAAATGTTGAATTGTGTTAATGTTCGCGCAAATGCGTGCGACTTACTTTAGTACTTTGTAAGTTTTACTTTCTTTGATTAATACTTTGTTTTTGCTTAATTTGTAACTTCATTTTAAATTGATTATAAGTTGTTACCTTATTATTAGAGATATTAGGTTTCTAACTAAAACTGTGCAACTTTTTTCGGTAGAATTTCTGTAAAGATTGAAACTGTATAAACTCGTCAATTACTTCTGTTTCTATCTGTTTTTTGGAACATTTAATTAAAATTAGTTTCATACAACTCTCTTTGCCTATAAAAACTCTTTAGGGGTCTTAATTCTAAGGCTTATGTTTCAGACTATAGTTTTGGGTGTGCCTTAACAAGCAATCCGAACAAAGAAATTTCTGAATGTGATTAAATTATTTTAAATACTCAAAGTTTAAAGGCCTAATCACAAAATTATTATCAAAACAATATACACAAACAGATTGTTATACCACAATCATGAATATGCAATATGTGAAAACCATACACACATGTTAATTTAATTCAAATGGAATCCCAACCGAATACCGTTTATAATATAATTAAATTTGATTATAATTATCTGTACTAATTAGTTGTATTGCAAAATAATACGCCCTGTTGCACCAGAACTATATAATAGATTATTATCCTAGTCAAGCAAGTTCTGATGGTTCTTTTCTCTTGTACTATTAAGGTGAAATTAAAAATAGTTTTGAGACAAAAAGTTTTGAATAAACTTAACATAACTAACATGTTTATCTACTTTTTTATGGAAATTCATATTTATATCACAAGGAATTACCACAGTTACACGATTAATAATATAATTATTAGTCACAGGATTATGGGATAGGATATATAATAATTTAGGAGTCAGTTAGTCAATGTACGACTACAACTGGAATAAAAATTGTATGCCGAAAGATATTAACTTTACGAATAGTACAAAAATATTTTTAACTGAAATTACTGTGCATTTTTAAAACATAAATATATATATATATATATATATGTATATATATATATATATATATATATATATATATATATATATTTATTTATTATTATATTAATAAAAACAATATATTTAAAAAATAAAGATGTTCTCAGAAGCGAACTCTGAAGCGTGTACTAACTCTGTAACAGAAAAGTCAATAAAATATCAACTTATATATATACTTATGATCGCATATTTTACGTCATAATATAAATCTATCATATTATTCTTGACATATCATATTACGGATCTCTAAAATAGTCACTTGATAATTAATATAATTTAATAACTATTGGATGAAAATTTCGAAATTGTTCACAACATACCAATTATAACTTAATTTCAGTAATATTTAAAACAATAATTAATACTGTACAATAATTAAATAATTCAATATTCTTTCTCATTTAAAATCTTTTGACTGATTATTATTCACTTTGCAAGCTGTTTTCGTAAATTATTAACATGTTTATATATGAAAAATATATTAATTATGTTGCTATTTTGCATAATCTTTATAATTCTAGATAACATTCGATTTTTTTTCAGAAACAATATTTATTCGACGAATGTTAATCGTTACTAAGAGCCTATAACAATAAATAACATCTATTCTATATAAACTAAGTACTAATAAAACAAAGGAACTGTAAATAGAATTCATAATCCCAATAACTTGAGTAATAAACTAAATATTTAACAAGGGATTATGTACCTGCGAATTACAACTTTGAAGATAAGATAAGATAAGAACATTTTAGAAAAATTCACGGAATACATTTATGACTTAAGCTTTAATATATTGCGTTAAATAAGTTTGGTAATTAAACTAACAAAAAATTAAACAAACAAAAATCATTTAATTCTTCTACATTTTTATATCTTTTACTTTACACACATAAAATAATTCAAACAAAATTATTACATAATTAACTCGGTGATTTTAACGCTTGCTACATTAACACCTTCCAGGTTAAAGCGATAGTGCAATTAAATTCACATTAGAAGCGTTATATATTAACATAATTATGTAATTATGTAAAAATTATTCCTTGAATGTATAATAACCTAGGTGGAGATATTACATATATGATAAGTGGGAGTTAATTGACTCTAAACCATATAAAATATTGGCAGATCACAATTGATGTTCTTAAAATTACTGCGGTACGAATGGTATACCATCTGCTCGCCTGAACTCCGTCACCGTAAACTACAAAAGTACATTTACACAAATAAGGAAAGAGCAACATCTTCCAACACTCGTATATTTTTAACAATTAAGCCAGTATATAGCTTCGGTATATATACCTTTTTAATATATGTGATATGATATTCAGAGATAACTTGTTTAGTAAGTTTAAAAATCTCTTCACATTGAATATATTATAATGAGGGTTCTTGTCTTTATCTGAATTATATGTATTTGGGTATTATATATGAATAAAGTAAATTCATTTATATTTAACAAGTTCTAAATAAACTTTAGAAAATGGAGGCTAGATATTGCGTATTGTACATAATTAAATGTAGAAAGTATATCTCAGATAATGATAATTGGATCCTCTATATTACTATACCACACAGAGGGTTGTGTTATTTGCAAATAAACTTTTTAATCATTTATTGCTTCTATTTAATGTTACAGATTTCAACATGATATACTTACACATCCATTTTTTAAACAGGCTCATAGAATTCAAAGAAAACTGTTTGGTGGTTCTACTTATATATAAAAGCGATGAAGAAATAAATTAAAGACGATCCCTCTAACGTTGATTATAAAAAGAGATGATAAAATTAATAAAAAAATTTATGACTTAGCAAAGACGATACTGAAAAAAAATACTAGTGAAAATTGAAATACGGATTGTGTTTTCCAAGAGATTAATATTCCCTTTTAACAAAAGTCACTCAATACTAATTGCATGAAACGTAATCCCTTTGTCTAACAATGTACAAATAAAACAAAGGATTTGTAAATAGAAGTCATAATACTGTCAACAAAACTTATAAACCCAATATTTAACGTAGTTATTACAACTTCGGAGATAAGATAAGATTGTTTTCAAAACTTTCCGAAAGATAATTATAACTTAATACTTATTCAATTTATTCTTTTATTCATATATCATTATTGGAATGATAAATTCTTATATTTAATATTAACATTCATAATATTAAGTATTTATTTTTATTTCGACGCCTAGGTGCGTTACATAAACCTCGGCGTCAAAGCGATAGTAATTAAAAGAGCTACAAATTTATAATGAACAAAATAATTCCGTGTGTTAATATTAAATATCCGGCTTAATTAAAATTACTTTTATATTTTGTTAGAATAATATTTTATTTATGCTATTAATTAAAAAAAAACATTTTATTTTATTAATAATACTTTATCTATATGTCATTTTTAATTAAAAATAAAAACATTTAATAGACATTTTGAAGTATAAACAGATGTGGTTATTTCTAGGTTTAATTTCTTTTATAAATAAATATTGATATAATTTTGGTTATGTACGTAATATATCCCATATTGTAATCCTCGCTTAATATAAAGAAAAAATTATATTTTCTGATACAACAATATTTCTAAGACATCTTATATAAATAAAATGTTAATATCCAATACATATTAATGAGTTCGCACCGCGCCGGCTTCTTCAACTTTAATAATTATAACTTAATTGACTTTTCCTAGGTTTTCTCTTAAGCAAGGAGCAGTCTTTAAAATTCAAGTAATATGAACTTTCTTGGGAATTATACTCATTTTCTAGGAGCACTCGTAATACAATTACGAATATACATAACATATTATGAATATACATAATAATCTTCAATGGTTATATGAATTTTTAATATATAATTTTTAAGAGGAAAAAAGTTTTACATTAAAAATTAAAACCTAAAAATTTTATTATTATTTAATTTTACTTTTTATATTATATATACTTATACTTTATACTTATATGTTCTATACTTATATACTTTATGTCCTCTACCCAAAGGTTGCCTGGAAGAGATTGAGAGAAGAGTCTCTTTATCAATAAGGCCGACTTTTGTACATTTTACATTTGTGTTAATTTTTGTTATTGTGTTATCTTGTATTTGTATAATAAAGAATATCATATCATATATCATATTAAAACAATAAATTTTATATTAAGCTTCAATTTCTAGGTGCAAGGTCCATTGTACTTATTGGTATTGAAAGCAACGGGGAATTTTCTCCCACAATCTATAAATAAACTGCCCTTACCAGTTTTGTAGGTTCGCTGGAACGCAGGTAGACTCGTCTGACTCATAGGGATTAAAGCGTCATAGACGATACACGCCCGTGCTGCACATTAATAAGGTATGTTTTTGAATGGCATTCAGGTAGAAGACAGTGAGATGGGTATTGTCAAAGGAATGAATTAGTTTAGTCAATTTATTGTTAGTACTTCTCAGTCAGTGTTCGACATACAACGGAACAAGTGGTGCTTGGTTTATTATATTTGATTCAGTGTCACGTGGTTGTTAAGTACAGGTAATTATGCAATAAATTAACCTGATATATTAATTTAACTTATTTATTTTAAATCAGGTATAGATGCAACAAGTCTATATAGTTTGTTTTTTTACAAATGTCATTACCTAGTAATAACAGTAGAGATCTATCGGTTACAGTTGATTTTAAAAGTTAAAAACAAATATATATATTTTTTTATGTAATAACTGTAATAATTCGATATCCGAAGCAATATTTTCTATATTAGTATTACTTGGTACTTAACTAACTTTTCTCAATAAATTCTTTTAATTCACTAACAATACATTTCACGAATAAACAACTAAAAAAGTATTAAATAAAAAGTCTTATTCTGTGACCTCAGTAGTTTTTGTGGATACCAAAATAAAATCAGGTGTCAATTTAAACGGAGTAAATATTTAAATGTCGCTGGTAGTTTTACAGAATCGACCTTGTAATATCACAATGGAGGATATGAAACAAAAATATCAGCTGTTTTGTTTGCAAAAGGTCATTTTGTACCGAGAACAATACACTATTATTATACCGATGCGACCTGTATTATTAGATCGATATAAACATTGGTGGCATTCGTGGCATTCCGAATGAGTGAAATTGGATTGTAACTGTTATATTATGCTTATAACATTGTATGTTAAGGGTTATATTTTTATTTATAATAATATTATCTAATTAATACCCAAACATCCAGAAAAAATATTTACCCCTTTCAAGGTTTTGCTCGCATTATGTCAACATAATAATTGTTCAAGATAGCAAAATAAAATACTCAAAATTATATGCACATTTATTCTAATTTAACATAAGATATTATATACATTTAGTTTATAATGAGGTGGCGGAAAGAGAAAGAGTAACATTTTACACATTCACATTAAACTGTCTCTTTTAAACACAACTAATTTTCTCGAAATAATTTGTTAATAGATCTTGTTAACAAGGCAACCTGTTAAAAAACAATTAAAGGAGAGAAATTAACATATTGTATGAATTGCCGAAATGCATTCAACGAATTTTCAAAGTATAATTAGTAAATGCACTACACAACTTGTGCATATTTTTTGTAATCAAACGTTTGTTTTTGTTCCAGAACCAGCAAGAGAATATGTCCAATTCCAATAATGAAGATGTGTTACAGCCAACAACGTTGCAAGAGGCCATTAACATAATAAAATTTCTTAAATCATCGCATAAACAAGAAATTGCTAAAATTAAAGAAGGTCACATGAAACAAACGGCAATAATTAAAAAGTTAGAAGTTACTAGAAAGAAGGAACTCGAATATTTGTCAAGTGAACTACAAAAATACGAACTTAATTTAGCATTAAGAACGGAAGCAGTAAAAAAACAATTAGCACAAAAAGATGAAATAATTCAAAAACAAACAGAAATCATAGAAGATCTCACCAAGAAAATTAAAGATAAAGAGGAATTTAATGCCCCAGAAGCATCGATACACGTCGAATCGAATTCTGACTCCGGTATAGGTATGGAAAACGAAGACAGCATAGACAAATCAGAACAAATTAAAGTTGAAGCAAAAGCATCTAGGAAATGTAGTAGACGATTTGCAGACCCTATTAGTTTTCTGCGCAGAGTAGATTTTTCTCCCATGAAATATAAGCCTTGTAATAGAGAAAGTAAGAAAAAAGAAGATAAAAAGAAGAATCTTGAAGTTCCTACAGATGCATGGGTTTTTGTACGACAATTGAGTAATGAGAAAGCCGTCAGTGATGACGATAGACTTCAAGGGGATGCAATACTTTCCGATGAAGCCATTGAACCACTGGTATTACGACCTAAAAAAATGAACGACAGTATGAATAATCATTTCTCCGATGATGGCAGCGAAGATACCAGTGAAGAAATATTCGACAGAGTAATGATTAGAAGCAGTATCCGGAGATCAGTCAAAGCGAACCCTAAATATAAAAAAATAAGTCGAACGAAATCGAAATTGTTGGAACAAGTTAAAATAAATATTGTTGATTAGAGGATAAAGTTGTAGGGTTGTGCTAATATAAATGTATTTATTATAATTCAACAATGCTATTAAACATTATAAAACCATATTAAGAAAATGACTTTTATTTGTACATAATTTTTAGATTTAATTGATTATTATTCATGGATTCAACCCTAACAATTATATTACATATAATAAAGAATAATTACTATTATAATGATTTTCTATCTTTGCTCAATAGTTATAGATAATGTAAAAATATTTATTGTAACAATGCTATATCTGACAGATAGCTCAGTTATGAACCATATACCAAACATATAATGTAATGAATGGCCTACAGTGTACTTACAATTTTCAAACACGAGACGCAATAGTTATTAAAATACTTGTGTTTTTGTATCATATAGTATGTATTATAATATATTGAAATCATTATCTTTATTTAATACAAAAGAAAAAACAAACTATATGAAAGTATGTAAAACCGTCCAAAAAGGTTTGATAAAATATAAATTATAATTTTATTTCCTACAACTTTCTGCTTTGTATTAATACAGAGAACATAATACTGAGATAAAATACTTGTTTCGCATTAACTGACACAAGTTTTAATGAAACTGGATAACTTTATAGAGACAAAACTGTCGCTTACATTCTAAAAAGGTGTACGAAAGTGTTGAAACTTTTTAAGAGCGCCAGTTTTATAGCTGAGAAACAAAACTTTCAGTAGAGTAATACTAAAAATGAAATATTGTATCCTTTGTAATGATTTATAAACGAGACATTTTTTATATATTATAACTAAAACAATATTGTATCTTGTGGTCATTTTTATTTTTACTTTAATAGGTAGTTGTGTTGTTAGGTTTTCAGATACTGTTGTAAGTTGGATAAGATAGTAAATTGCATTTTTTTCACATTTTAAGTTACGTTATAGACTACTTCATTTATTAATGAGAGTAGTGGCAGACGGATTACACAGAAATTATTTATTATCCTGGATACATAGAATAGAGAAAAATGTAAATAAACAATATGAATATAATGATCGTGAAAAACAAAGTCACACGAATGGCTTGTTAATGTATTTTGAATATAAGCCCTAAAAGTATAAAGTCCTCAAAGGAGTCGTAAAAGACCCGTTTGATATGACAATATAAAAGTTTTATGATTACGGTCAAATCCCCAGGTGAAAATTATCGGATCTCTTACAAATTGTATAAGTAACTTTACTTATAAATATTTTATATAAGAGGTCTCTTTACAATCACACATACAAAGTATAGCTATTGGAGTAAAAACAAAAAGACACAATTCGACTCGTTACAATATAACCAATATCGCTAAGTACAATTCGGTAGTAATTTGTCCAATTATCCTGAACTGTAGCTTCAGGAAACACGTTCGGCTTCCAACTTGGCAATTCAATTAACAAGTTTGTACAGGATTGTACATCTGTTACCAAAGTTGTGAAGAGCCAGATACAAGAAACCCTCCAGGTAAGTATATTGTTATTACATTAAGAAAATAGTTGCTATGATAATATTGATATAATACCGTTCAATTAACGTTATTTATATACGGTTGAATGTATATAATATTCCATTAATATTGTCATCGTTTTGACATGAAGATTATATCATTGACTAGTTTTTACCCCCGGCTTTGCCTGAATTATAAATTGAATGGTTTGTTCCGACATTATAGCCTATATATTATTCTAATGTTTACCTGTAACGTTTCATCAAAATCAGCTCAATAGTTGTTACTTGAGTGAAAATTACAAAAATACATACATTCTCACAAATTTTCGAATTTATAATATAATAGAATTAGATTACATATATCTAAAACTGATAATGTTTTGTTAAAATTATTCTTTAAAGTCCTAAAGACTTTTCTTTAAATTCCTAAAGTCTTTAAAGATACTAAGAATGTAACATAACAATCATCTTTAAGAATAAGAAAAATATATCTTTCTGACTTAAGTTTTAAAAACAATTTCAGCATCTGCCAAGGAGCTTTTACGGCCCGAAACGAAGCACAAACAATTGCATCAACACTGCGACATGAGACTGAATTTCCTGAGCACATCCGCATCCCAGTCAATGGTCCACAAAATGCAGGACTACCGAATTTACGGACTCAGCTCTGCCAAAGTTTCCAACTGTCAAAACAAATTTCGCATAAAACTTTAACTTGAAAGTAAACGATTCTGAATCCAAAGCTATACACATAGGGTCCTTTTCGGATCAGACATCAAGCAACACAGTAGATTTAGTTATTGGAATAATGTCTAAAGTATAAAGTGAAGTAAAATGGCTTGGACAAGCGAGCAAGTTAGTACAATAGCCATGTAATTTTATCAGCTATTTCTATTGTCGCTACTATATCGATTTTCATTTTACTGGTGAAATATTCTCTACATAAAGACATTTTTGTATTAACTTGAACATAATAATAATGTACACACCTGTTTTATTTTCCAAATAATACTATACACAAAAACAATCTAAAAACATATGAACATATTATGTTATATGAACGAATTAACGAAACTTTTCAAGCGAACTAAAATGAAAATTTTTCAAGATTTAACTTTTTCCAATTAAAAATATAATATTTTTATTAAATAATATTATAAAAACTAATTCTAACTATTTTAATAGGTAGTAAGTATTGTTTATTCTTTAATAATAATTAATTTAAACAAATCAAACTTGCTTTAAAATTACAATACAAAGAGCTCAAGTAGCAAACATGAAATAGGATTTAATTAAGTAGTTTCTTAAAATAAAGGTAACTATTTATCTATCGAGATATGTATGCCAATATTAATATCTAATGTATAGTAAAAACTATTTTCATTAAGTACAACTGCTATAACAATAAGTACACAGCTCTCGTACCACTTCTTCCAATTTATGTTATTGAGTCAGCTGTCTCTAAATATTATTAAACTTTTAACAAAATATTAATAAAATTTGTCTCATCATAGTAGCGTTTAACGTAATATAATGCTACTATAAAAAGTAAAACCTGCAAACATTTTGCAAATTGTTTTTTGACAAAAAGACCCTATTGACTAATTAGAGAGAATCTTTATATTAAGAGACACAAATCCAATTATATTTCACAAACCAAATATTTGAATACAAATACAATTACAGTTTAAACTCGGAAATGAAAAGCATCGCTTTAAATTAAATTTTCATTTCGCAATACTTTCAGAAATATAATAAATTCAGAAACAAATTGTGGCTATCTCCGAGAACGACGTTCAGTATCTGTTTATATTATACAAAGAGTATATTTACAAAGAAATAGAAGTGTTAGCATAAGTTACTAATCTGTATTATTTATTATGCTTCTCTCTTAACTAGCAACGATATTTTCTTTGATATTGTTTATAAAAGCGATATATTATGTAATATTACTTTTTAAAGGTATTATGGTTCATTCCATAGTTTAATATTGTAAAAGACAATAAGCGGTTGACGTATCCAGTAAGAGTAACTCTTGTTATTCTCAAGGGCCAGCTGTGTTTCGTACTCCAAGGCGATCGAGATTCATATTCATCAAAATTTATTACATTTCATTTACGTACGCTTCTCAACGTGATAACCTTATTTGTTATCAAATTATTGTCCATATTTATTAACTTTTATAATAGAATAGAATAAAGTGTAGTGAAATAAAGATAAATTTAAACATACTTTATAAAATATTCATAACTTATCCGACTTCTAAACTGGTGATATATTATTTAGCATTTCTATTAGCTATACATATTTCCCCGTAATAATATTAATCCTTATATTAAAGTTATAATTAATTACAGGCACTAATTGTTACGTAACACGGCGCTGGAAATCATAAAGGCTTCCTCCGAGGTGTACGTGTTCAAGGTGTAAGGGTGTGGTCTCTTTGATAGCGTTAAAACCGCTTTAGCTTGTCAAATAAATTCTTTAACAAAGTTAAAATATATTCAATGTTTGAAAAACCATATGCCTATAGTTTCTTCTATGTGATCCTCTAGATTGATAGTTTAAACTAAGGAAATATATAGCGTAGAAATCTAGTAAATATTTGAAATGTTATATTAGGTTTCTTCCGCTATCAAAAAGTACTGACGACGAATGTCTTTACCGAAATATAATGAAAGATATTAAGTATTTCACATAAAGCTTACGAGGCAGTAATATATGTGTCTTATATTAAAGAACTTTTATCAAAATAAGTATGCTTTTTAATAAATATATAATGGAGAAGTAATTTTGAAAAACATGCGAATTCTAAGTATAATTCGAAGTATAGTAATTTAAATAGAGTATATAAAATTAAAAAATATTTCAAAACTTACATACATCATATTTTAATTTCTGTTTTTATATTGTCAGACAATTATGTCTTAAAGTAATGCAACATGGAAAACACATGGTTTTAGATTTGTAAAAAATAATTATATATTTAAAATGTTTCTTTGAAATCTTAGAAAATACTTTCCTTGTTTAGGAATCTATTACACATATGAATGAAATAACTAATGTTTTCTTAATATACATCTATAATGGGGTCAATAATGCCCATATATCTTTATATGTACACAATTAAAAGATATAGTCTGTTGACTGTATTTCAGATTTCGATTCTTAATGTTGAGGAAATTAATTTTATACTTATTTTAAAAGTATTGTTACATTACGTAGAAAAATGTACAGGAAATTAATAAAAGTAGGCTAAGTAACATAGTACAATATAAAAAAACTGTTTATAAATTATAGAAATGTTTTGTTAAAATAATAAAAAATATTCTGTTAAATCTTAATGTTTTGGTGTTCTTTATAATAAACTTCAAAGAAACTGTTTAACATCGTGACTCTAAACGAAAAATATAATAGAGAAAATAAAGTTATCAGATAAAATCATTACGGTAAAAGCAAAAAAAAACACTTTCATTTTTATAAAAAAATATATCGATAAAAAATTGTATTTTCAAATAAAATTTTAGTATTTATTTCTCTTTGTAATAATAGTGCTAATTTATTTTATTTTTATTTTTACTAACTCTTCTAATCAAAACAATAATGTAGTTAAACTTTTAATTATAAATCATATTCGTATAACAGACATTAAATATTTTTAAGAGTCTTCCTTTTATCTTTTACGTGCATCCTGAACTTCTTTACAAAGTGAAAAAACCAAGCAGGAATTCTTTAAAGTGGCTCCTACATGTGGAGAGTACTTAAAGCACTTGCAAGCACTGGCCAAGCTTTTAAGCTCAGGAGCTGTGGTTTAAGAAAGCTTAATGCAATCTCTCAGATATTTTTAAGACCTTTTTTGTAAACTATGGAAATTATGTAACAAATATTATTAAATTTAAATGAATACAAATAATTTAAGTAAAATATAATAAAATCCTAAGTTCATCTTTTTTTAAGAAGCTTTTAAGGTATAATGAAACTTAAATTCTAAAGTAACTTTAGATAACTTTACTAATAAAATCTTTCAGCTGCTCTTAGTAGGTCGCGAAACATGAAAGAGGATTGGTCTTGGATAAATATATTAAAGCAATACATTCATTTAAGTTACTATTAAAGTAAAATACATAATTACGTCATTACGAATATTTAATTAAATGTTTGAACATACAAAAATACTGTTTTTTTTTATCTCACAGAATCTTTAATAGATGTGGTCCAAAGTATTTCCCGGATCTTCTTTTTTTTATTTTATCCCGAGGGACAAAGAACGTACAATACTACGAGGAACAATTGGACTTAAACTGCAATTTAGTTTGGTTATGTTAAAAGAAAGAGGCGATTTACACTGTTTTTATATAAGTAATATAATATATATATATAAGCAATAATTTTCTTAAGCTTACATAAAAACGATATGAAAGAAAAATAACACAATTAAAAAAAACAACGACTGAGTTACTAAGTGCAAATATAACGTTTTATATGATATCCCAAATAATAAATTAAAGTTTTTACAAACGTTTTTTGACTAATATATAGGATTATTAAAATGTTAATTAAATGTATATTATATATCTTTAAGTTTCATTTAGTTGTTTTTATTGACGCTGACTAGTGAATTACCAAAATCTATCTCTTCATTTCGTCCCTTGCACCACATTACATTTATACCGCGGTGAGCGGCCTCGCACGCTTCGGACAGTCAAAGGAGGACTTTAATATGAGTGCCTCGGATATTTTTCCACAAAATGAGAATTATTTTCACCTCAATCCAAATATATTTTAATTTGAATCCCGTTGATACAAGAGCAACGCCCGCAAAATTAAAATTGTTTAATTTTTTTCTTTTGCCCTAACTTTTAATAAGTATTTATGATATTAAAAGTTTAATATCTAAACCTAGCGACACAGCGTACCTGTCATACCCCGGGTATAATCTAGAACACCACTTTATACCACACGCCGGGGTATCTGTGTTCGTAAGGGAGGATATCTGCTACCGTCGCCTTCAGGTTTTTGAAGGTCGGGACCTGTCTGTACTCTGGTTGCGCGTGGACATGGACGACCATGTCAGAGTCTACGCATGCCTCTACAGGTCCCATAGTGGTAATGCAGAAACGGATCAACTCTTGGGCCATGTTCAGGCGAAGATTGACGATCTGCTTTCACAGATTCCCTCCGCCGAAGTCATAGTCCTCGGTGACTTCAATGCGCACCATACCGATTGGTTAGGGTCACGTGCCACCGACTACGCGGGGAGATCTGTGTTTGACTTTGCTCTGGCAAATGGTCTGTCCCAATTGGTCAAGACGCACACTCGTCTACCGGATGTGGACAGCCATATGCCCTCTTTGTTGGATCTTCTGCTGACTACACATCCCGGAAAGTACCAGGTCACTGTCGAGGCTCCGTTAGGGTCCTCTGATCATTGTCTGGTACGGAGTGTAGTGCCCATTCAACGTTCGGGTCGCACAACACCTGCGACTCGACTCGTTTGGCACTACAAGTCAGCGGATTGGGATGGAATGCGGTCCTTCTTTGCATCCTACCCATGGGGGCCGATTTGTTTCCCTTCCGATGATCCTAGTGACTGCGCTGCGGCTGTAGCTGATGTGATACTACAGGGCATGGAACTATTTGTACCAAGCTCTGTGGTACCACTTGGTGGCAGATCGCGGCCTTGGTTTGATGCGTCTGTCAGGGCTGCAGCAGCTGGCAAACGGCAGGCTTATCAAGCTTGGGCCAATGCGTTAGTCACTAAGGATCCGAGCTCTAGAGTTCTGAAGAGGAAATATAATCGTGCCTCCAGATTGTTCAAACGGCAAATCGCTAGAGCAAAGTTCAAGCATATCGTCAAAATTGGGGATCAGCTGGCAAAGTACCCGCCTGGCACGCGCAAATTTTGGGCGCTTTCAAAGGCCACTCTGGGCAACTTTAGCCAGCCATCCCTACCGCCGTTGCACATGGGGAATGACTCTCTGGCCCATACGGCAAAAGAGAAAGCCGATCTCTTGGGCACTCTTTTCGCCTCCAACTCGACTTTGGTCGACCAGGGGAAGACACCGCCTATCATCCCGCGGTGTCAGAGCTCAATGCCGGAAATAGTTTTTAGGCAGAAAACTATTAGGCAGTCTCTATTTTCCTTGGACGTTCATAAGTCGAGTGGGCCGGATGGCATTTCTCCATTGGTGCTACGAACGTGTGCCCCTGAGTTGACTCCAGTGCTAACGCGTCTATTTCGGTACTCCTACCTTAAAGGCGTAGTCCCGGTCTCATGGAAGCGTGCCCTTGTCCATCCGATCCCTAAAAAAGGTGATAGCTCGGACCCAGCTAACTACAGACCTATCGCCATTACCTCTCTGCTCTCCAAAGTAATGGAGAGCATTATCAATAAACAGCTCCTAACATACCTCGAGGATCACCATTTGGTCAATGACCGGCAATATGGCTTTCGCCATGGTCGATCGGCTGGTGATCTTCTGTTATATCTTACGCACCGTTGGGCAGCTGTTATTGAAAGTAAGGGAGAGGGTCTGGCAGTTAGTCTGGATATGGCGAAAGCCTTCGATCGTGTATGGCACAAGGGGCTTCTTTCGAAGCTACCTTCCTATGGGCTTCCCGAGAGTTTATGCAAGTGGATCACCAGCTTCCTCACTGGGCGGAGCATACAGGTCGTTCTCGACGGTTTTTGCTCGGACCCCAAGCCCGTGAACGCTGGTGTACCCCAAGGCTGCGTGCTATCCCCAACCCTGTTCCTCCTGCACATCAATGATATGTTGGATATCTCCAACATACATTGTTATGCGGATGACAGCACTGGGGATGCGGTATATTCCGGCCGTGCAGGTCTCTCTCGGGAAAACGTCGACGAGTGCCGAAAGAAACTTGTGTCTTCTATAGAGACTTCCTTGGGGATGGTCTCTGAGTGGGGTGAACTGAACCACGTTCAGTTCAATCCCCTAAAGACACAAGTTTGCGCGTTTACCACTAAGAAAACCCCATTTGTCGTATCACCGTTCTTCGAGAGCACTCCTCTTAATGCCTCGCCAAGTATCAGAATACTGGGTCTCGACATTTCGAGCGACTGTCAGTTTCGTGGTCATCTGGAGAGCAAGGCCAAGTTGGCCTCGAAGAAATTGGGAGTGATTAATAGAGCGAGGCAGTACTTCAAACCTGGCCAAAGACTTGCGCTCTATAAGGCGCAGGTCCGGCCTCACATGGAGTACTGTTCTCATCTCTGGTCCGGATCACCCCAATATCAGCTTCTACCATTTGATCGCGTACAACGGAGAGCCGTTCGAATTGTTGGGAACCCGGTGCTCTGCGAACGGCTGGACTCTCTGGCATTGCGTAGAGACGTGGCTTCTTTGTGCGTCTTCTACCGCATTTACAACGGGGAGTGTTCCGAAGAACTATTCGATCTGATGCCTGCCGCCGAATTTCATCACCGCACAGCGCGCCATCGCCTCCAATACCATCCTTACCACCTGGATGCGTGGCGATCCTCCACTGTGCGGTTCTCAAGGACATTTTTTCCACGTTCCACTCGCTTGTGGAACGAACTACCTTCGGCGGTATTTCCAGATCGGTACGACATGGGTACCTTCAAAAAACGCGTTTATTCCCACCTACAAGGCCGGCAACACTCCTGTAAGTCCTCGGATGTTGCAAGAGTTCATGGGCGGCGGTGATCACATCTATCTGTGACCCGCCAGCTCGTTTGCCCTCCTCTTACATAAAAAAAAAAAAAAAAAAAAAAAAAAAAAAAAAAAAAAAAGTAAAACATGATTTTTTTGGAGTACATAGCTATTAAAAAGATAATTTTTAGAATGTTTTTCATAATAATTTTTGGGTCTTATTTAATATTATGAAAATGTGTTAAATTGACCCCATTGATAACATAAATAATCTATATATATAGATTTAGCACTCATTGACTCATCACGAAATCTCCGAAACTATCTGTCCGAATAACTTAAAATTTTACATAGTTACTTATTTTGTGACATAGACGTACACTAGTACACTAAGAACGGATTTTAAGGAATTAGTATCCCAATGGATTTCAACTTTTTGCATTCCGCCATATTTTAAAACTATATGAGCTATATACTTAATAAGAGGTAAGAGTTACTAGAGCAAATTTTACGATGACAACGGATAATATGACAAAGGTTACCATAGCAACTCAAGTTCACATCCAAATTAATAGTGTGCCCAGCGAAGCGGGAGGGAATAGTTAAATAGGGCTAGTTAAATATAAAATAAAAATTCATTTGTAAATAGAAAAACATTTAAAACTAAAAAGAGATCTCAAGAAATTGCATACAAGAATTGAAATATGAGATATTTTGTTTGCTGGTAAAGGATGAAAATATAATAAAATGTAAAGAAAAGTTTTTTTTATGTACTCTTTAACATTGTGCTACAAGTAAATAAAAAAAAATCCGTGCCCGCAGGGGGACACGCGTGGGTAGACCTCGTGTGTAACTCATTTAAAATATAACTCACTACCTAAGAATAATACATGATGCCGTTGTTTACATCAAAAATTTTCAAGCAAAAAGCGGCTTTAATTTTTTTTCTCAGAAAAGGTATCTTATTTGGAAATACTTTTGGTACTTAAATTTAGAGTAAAAAATAAACTTTGTATTAAAAATATTTGCGAGGAGGGAATGTTTACCAGAAAAAGTTGCCGTGGTTTTACCTACCTAAAATTTACAAGCTAAAAGTGATTTTCATTTTTTTTCTCGGAAACGGTACCGTTTACGGAAAAACTTTTGGTACCTAAATTTAGAGTAAAAAATAACCTTTCTATTAAAAATACTTGTGATGCAAGAATGTTTACCAGAAAAAAGTTATGATTTTTTTTCCAAAAATTTTCGGTTTTTTTACCCCCACCCCTAAGTTATTGAAGTTAGGTTTTTGGTTTATCTACATTAGTTATAGGTATTTATCAAAGACATCATATAATATGAACGCGATTGATCTCCTTTGTATAGGGACAAAGTTATGGTCGAAAAACTAAAATCAGAAAAAGTGAGGCCCTGGCGCCCCCTGTGACCGGATTTCTCTGGTTAACGAACTTGACCTTCATTTTTGGATGGTTGATTTTTGTGCAAAGTTTGAAAGCGATCCGAGCGAAACTGCGGCCGCTATCGTGCTGACAAAAGTCGAATCTGGACGCACGCACGCATATATATATATATATATACATATATAAACTTTTTGACCAATGGTCATTTCGGACTCGGGCGGTCATAAGAAGACCTCCTGTGAAGAAATTTTTCCAAAATTCGAAAGTAGGGGACAAATGAATGGGTAGACCGAATTCTTCGAGGTCTACCCAAAAACATAATATTTTCTTTGAGTTCGGATTATGACATCTTGTAACTTTGATTTCTCACTGAGATATTTCAATTATTTTGCTATATATTGACTTAAACAG
Organism: Melinaea menophilus ssp. n. AW-2005; assembly: GCA_918358695.1. Taxonomy (NCBI): domain Eukaryota; kingdom Metazoa; phylum Arthropoda; class Insecta; order Lepidoptera; family Nymphalidae; genus Melinaea; species Melinaea menophilus. The sequence goes on from OU911052.1 coordinate 1,744,481, forward strand.
TCATTTTACATTCATTTCATTTTGCAAAGCTGTATGACGAAGACCGAGGGCTTGCTTGTCATCGAGATGGATTGGCGTAATATAAGAAATAATACGCAGGTCCTGCGGACAAACCGTAGTAACGCGAAAGTATTACACCAATCTTTAAATCTTTATTAATTACTAAGGTTATAATTATAGCAAATACTGGAAACGCCTAGATTTCAGTTCCACAAATCACAACCAAATGACAATCTAAATTATCTGGATTTTTCACACTATCAATAACGTCCGTTACCACGCGACCGACTTCACTACTTGACTTTTCCATTTCAAACTAGACAAAACATATATACATAACATTCATACCTAAAATAACATACTAACTTAACGTCTTTATATAAATATTAATTTAATCAAGACACAATTAATCTTAGACAAGTAAGCTTGGTATTTAAGTCAAATGAATAGTCAATTAGCTATCACCTCTCAAATTGAAGTCTAGTTAGTTTTATCTCCACTGAATGAAGAGTACAATGCAGTCGTTAGGAGCCGGTGAAAGGGTACAATTTGCAGAGGAAATTCTTTTTAAGAATAAAGTTCTCCACAAAAGGTGATACCTTCGAGCATCGCAAAGTAATATTTAACGGAAGGTAATACAGGCTATAATGTTATAATTTTTTCATTCCATTGGTTTTGTGCTGTATGAATATGGGAGTAGGTCGATACAAACAATTGGAACGCTTATTTCGAGATAATGAGTTCTATTGTATCAATAATTAATTTCGCTATACAGTGAAATATTAAAATTAAACAAAATCAATTTGGAAATATATTAAAATTGTTGGTTATAATTATTCTCAGAACAAAAAATCTGTATTTTAAAATTTATGACATTCTTACTATTGTTAACATTAAACAGTCTTTATTTTTTTAAAGTACCCACCTTAAGGAGAAATATTATTCAACAAAAGTATTTATTTTTATTTGTGACAACAGCACGTATTTCTCGATTGTATAAGATATTGAATGTATTTTATTTCTGTAAAAGTAAGTTACTGCAAAAGTATTTTTAATATTTCTTTTTAATAAGTGTCTTTCAACAAAATCGTGTTAAAATTATCAAACTTTTTAACATAACAACTTAATAATATTAATATTTATATCTTGTATATTTTCAGTTCAGACATGTTAAGCTTTGGCTTTTATGTCTACTCCACAAGAGACGACCCACACTGATTGCAAAACCAACAAGGCATTAAAGGATCGCAAAATAATACAGTTTTCATACTTCATTCAAGAAGAAAACAAAATAAAATATAAAATAATAATATAAAATATACACTAAAACAGAAAATATAATGTCAACTTATTATTCTCAATATCAACTGCCACAGACTTACAACTTTTCGGTGCCGGAATGGAGCCCATTAGTGAGTACAGTGCAAATTCACAACATGTATACATCACCTATTCATAATGTACCACTGAGGATAATTTCTCCGCAAATAATGACATCAATATGTCCATACACAGATGTCACTATTGCACCAGATCCGATAATGGCTTCTATGGTACCGAATATAGTACCTGATGTGCCAACAAATAGTCTATATAGATCAGATTACAAAACACTTCTTAATAATCACACTCAAGATACTATAGTTCAAGGAACAAATGATCCAATTGAATATAATGATGATAATAGTTTGCCAACACAAATTGCAGAAGCAGTTATTGAGGAATCGGAAAAATTACATAACGATCCAGTAGAATATTATCTAAAATTACCGAAAGACTTATTTCCTTCCGCAAGAATGCTAGCCATGGACCCGAACTTCATAATCGATGAGTTCTGTAAGATAATTGATATAAGTGAAAACGTATCGTGGATATTAGATTTGGAATTCGGTGTACCAAGAGTACCGGTTACCAGAGCTATAGCAGTCTACGATGTCAAATTTAATAGGGTTCACTGTAAAAATACTCCCAGTGCAATTCATCCAGGTTTCGAGAAGTGTAATCCGGATTTAAAACGTGTGGTAGTGTTTTATTACGACTGTATTTTATCCACTTGGTACAAGGGATATATTATTTTGAATTATGACAGATCCGTGGAGAATTTCCAGTCGTGGTTGTTGATACCGATGCAGATGTTCGGAATGTGTTGGCCGTAGCATGCGAGCGTGAATCATTAGTATAGTAATAGCATGGAAATTGTAATTACGCTAAATGTAAATATTTTTTATCACTTATGTTCGTTTAATGTTTATAATTGAATATTTTTAAATAAACTATTAATACTTATTTTGTTTATTTGGTAAATAACCCACCAAATATCTTAAAAATATGGCCAATTATTTTTTTATTATTGTAATCCTCGAATTTGTAATTTTTTATAAAGTCTAAATTGTTTTCGATTTAAAATATCTATGTCTAAACAGACTAACCATCAAATTTCACCTTACAATTTACCATTAACAAACAAAAAATTACGTGATCATAATCTTTTAAAACGTAAAAATAACTTTAAAATATGCAAAAATTGATCTCTGATATTTCTATTTCGATATCAGATTTATTAATATTATACAACTAAATCTAAAACTTTAATAATAAATGTATATAATATATATATTTTATTATAAAAATAATAAAGATAACACTCGTCGGTGACATTATTAGAATATATTTCTTTGACGCGAATATAATTTCATTTCAAATTCTCGCTTATCACCCACATGACCTACATGTGGAGTACCGTTCACATCCATTGATAACGATTTTCAAACCTCGGTAATGTTTGACATATTGTAATATTTTGTCACTCTTTGCAAGTCTCTGAACATTTAATTTATAGCTGTAATATAGCGATTTTAATATAAATTTTGATATAAATCAATATTATAGTGACGATATAGTGTGAAAGAGCCGTAATTGCTGGTTGAAATGGAATGTTCCCACATGGAGGAATCCAACAATTCTAATTTATTGACCGCACGCTGGAAATTAATAATTCCGCTCCGTAATTAGCGAATTGCTTCCAATAATTGAAATGTTAGGTTTCACTGCAAATAATCCAATAATATAATAGGGTTAATAAAAATACATATATTTTTATAAGTTTAATTAACAATATTACTGTGCAAACGATCATACCTCAACGTCATCATAAACTATTAATACAAACAATATTTTAATATAATATAATATGTATAATATACAATTTATAAACATCACTGAGTACTTCTAACAAAGTGTGATTTGGTAATTTTCACATTTTTGTTTATATCTTAAATTAAACTATACAATACTTAAATATAAAGATACATGAATTTATTAATAAAAATTAAATCTAATGTTAGAAGGAACTAACGTATTGGTGATATTTACAATAAAATAAATAATATAATATTAGGATTACGGCAAGATATATTTACATTTCAATATATATATATATATATATATAATCTTAGATCGAGCTATATAATTAAAGTGCTCTCAAAGCAATATAAACAAAGAAAGTTTATTAAATAATAAATTCAACTGTATTTACATTTATGTGATAATTAAATATGTAAACAAGCGATTGTAAGGGCGTTTATTAATGCACGTGCGAGCATATATTGCATATTATTTTTCGATTGAATTAAAATTAATATCTCAAAATAATCTGCAATATAAGCTTTAATAAGTATATCCAAGTCGATCTGATACAGGGTCTAGATGCAAACCCTGCACAGCCTCCCGTGGATCGTTCTTAATAAAACGCCTCAAAAAATGTTGAAATAAATCAACATTCTTGAAGGTAACCTTGATCGGTCAAATCGTAATTCACATAACTATTTATCGTCATTTTCACTGTCACTTTTATTTGATGTCTTTAATATTAAACTAGGAGTTAACAGTTTGCAATATCCAAGGGACGAACTTAGATATTCTTGTGCAAACACCGGGTAGGTTGGCCTCCCCACATCCGATACCCCAACTTATGATACCGGCTAGGAAATATCTTTGATCTTTTCCCTTTACCTGAAAATTAAAGGACTCAAATTATTATCAAAATTTATACTACAAGAAAGAACTCCTTTTATATAAACATTTAAAAGGAAAATAATGATATTCCGTAAGCATACTTTTAGTACACTAATAATATAATAAAATTTGAATTAAAAGCAAATATAAGGCAGAAACTACTCAAGAGTTAAGTAGAAGCCGCGAGTTGACGCTAACTTTAAACGTGGTTAGCGCCCTATCCATTAAACTTATCCTTGTTCTTCAGTGTTTTTGTGAAATCCAGTTTAAAACTCCAGTATTTTCAGTCCCATTTAGAAACAGAACATTATACTATCTTAACATATAAAGTGGTGGGTCAGCGTTCGCAATAATCTCGGCTCTTTGTGCCGTCTTTATTAACCCCCAGTGACCCCCAGTGACACCCAGTGCATTCATAAAGTATATAGTTAAAAAAAACTAATTCCATTTTCTTAAATATCTTTTAGGCTTCTTATAATATTTTGTTTATAACTTAGTCAATTGTTATATGCAAGTTTTCTAATTGATTCTAACATTATATCACTAGGCAATATTAGAAAAAATATTATTAAATAAAATAGAAAGTTTGTTATCGGTTCTTATGCAAAAATTTCAACTCTAGACTTTGAAAGTTTTGATGTGTTATGTGTTATGTGTATGTGTGTATATATATAGATATGTGTATGTGATACTTACTCTTAATAAAAAATTAATTAATATTCAATGATAATTGTATTTCAATATAATATATTTATTATTCAGTGTTACGAAACATGGATTAAATTAATATTATTTTCTTAATTTAATTCCCATTCACGAAAATATTATATTTACAGAAAATATTCCAACAACATTAAATTATACGACGTGTATATTTTTAATTAATTCGTAATAAATTAATACGAGAATAAATTTTATACAATATTAATTCTTGTGTAATTTGTATCTGACCTGCAGCGGGCCCCCCGAGTCCCCCTGGCAGGAGTCGTGACCTCCCCCCTCGTGGCCCGCGCACAGGAAGATGTCGGGAATGAACTCGTGTCTCCCGGCCTGGAGGAACATCGACTTGCACCTGTCGTTGGACACTATCGGTACTTGGACCTGCGAAATATTAAGTATCAGTTATTTCATTATAATGAATTACTACAAATGATAATGATAGATTTATTCAGAATTTATTAGATTAATTCAAAGAAACACAGATAATCTAACCTCTTGCAGGACGGAGGGCAAAACCCCCCCCTCGGACAGTCTCCCCCACCCGGTGACCGTGGCGTTTTCTCCGACCAGAAGGTCATCGGTCGCGGGAAGGCATATAGGTGATATGTGCGGCGCGAACGTCAAAGGCGCGTCCAGCTTGACGAGAGCGAGGTCATATTCGTACGTGTAGAAGTTGTACTTGGGATGGACCGCCTTCCGCGACACGCCGCGCTCCGAGTACGGGAACTGCTCCGACACCGACGAGAAGTCGTACTCGCCCACTCTTATACGGATTTGTGATGTGAGGAGACTGGTGAAATTGGTTTGGTTGTTAGATTTTTAATATGATAAACTCCAAAGCAATTAATTCGAATTATTACATGACTAAGAATGCCGAAATAGTAGAAAAAAAACTTGTGGTATGTTTGCACATCAAAACTAAATACAATGTAAGTATCTCCCAATAATCCCTTACTCATCGACGCAGTGCCCGGCGGTGGCTATCCATCCCTCGTTGATGATGGCGCCTCCGCACCTGTGGGTGGAGGAGAAGCCGAAGAACGAGTTCCGTCTCACGGAGACCTGCCACGGCCAGCGACCGAAGCTCGAGTCCTTGCCGCCCATGATCCTCGTCTCAGGGCGCGGCCACATCGCCGTTAAGCCGCACTCTGGAAAGTTTGACGTGATTTTTACATTTATTTGGTGATGTTAAAAAATTCATAAGAAGTACCTAAATTTATTAACGAACCCATGCTATTGGTTGCTGTTTGTACCGCCGCGGGGGTTGAGTCGTCAGTTTTGTTTATCATGTTCAAAGCCGGGTCCTTTGGTTTCATGTAATTCTTGTGTGGTTTGCTGGTGGTGGTTGTGAATTTCTTAGTGGGTTTAGGTTTCCCAGCCGGTTTGTCCCAGTTTGGTCTCGGTTTTGTTATAAAAGACGGCTCGGTTGTGGCCTGCCAGTGTATCGTGTTCAAGTTGTTTGGGCGGGACATCATATGGGCTGAAAAGATATATATCTAGTATGAAGATTGCATTAATTTAAGCGAACGCCATCTATAATTCTAAAATAGAACTAATTTTATCTCACCTGATGCGATGCTGTTCTCGTGTTGTTCGGACACAGCCATAGGACGCGCGCCCATTAAGCTAAGACTAGACGAAATTTTGTTGTGGGGACTAGTTTCCACTTCACCGCTCGGCCTATGTACATTTTGGTACTTATTTACACTGTTATACGTTAGTTTATGAACTATATCACTATTTTGATCGCTATTAACTTCTAAGCTGATGGAGGGCAGGTTTATTTCAGGCGGACGGTAGCCGGACGAGGGAGCGCCATCTATAGGTTTGGTCATGAACGACGGACGCACGGTTTGAGAACTCGGTCGTACGGTTTGAGTAGTCGTAGTAGTAGTGCTTTGTGTTTTTGGCGTAGTACGCGGCTGATCCGTGACCGTTGTGGTTGGAATTTCTGAAAAATTATGACAAATTTAAAGAATATTTACCCGTTTTTTAATACTTATAGGGTAGTATTATGATCTTCTACCATCGATCCTCATAAAAATATGTATAAGTTGAAAAACAATATGTAACATGGATTAGTTACTCAGTTAAGACTTTTCATTATTAAAATTTACTTTAAACAAATGCCAATTAGTTATTGAGCGTTAATTTAACGAGTAATTTACTTATATACTAAATCACTAGATAAGTTTTGCAATACAGCCATATATAGTAGTCTTTCAAAATAATTTACACTACAGATTATACACTTAGTCGTATGTAAAAACTAGTTGTCAAAAAATTCATTCCATTTTCCTACTGGGAGTTCTGAACATGCTTGGTCCCACGCTGTCAATAACTCAGAGTCGCTCGCAAACTTCCTCCCTTTGAACTGATCCTTCACAATTGGAAACAAAGCAAAGTCACAGAGCAAATGCCAACTGTTCATTCCTAGGTTTGGACGAATTTCTTTCAGTTTCTGTGCAAATTTAGGCAAACTTTCATTGTTATACCTAGATACCGTGACTGTGCGCTGTTTAGTAAAAAATACAGCTATTATTTTCTTCTTCACTGATGGCGATTTACGTCATAGATATGACAGGGAGTACAATTTTCGTAAATCTTCAACATTTTTTATATCAATTTACTCAGTGTACAAACCTGTCTTACTTCAAGGATATCGTGTAAAATTCTATGAACACTTGGTGCAATAATCTGTAAGACCTCCTCTATCTGTCCGTAGGTAATAGTCATATTACTAGTATACTTCCACAGGACGACCTTAGAGCATCACTAAAACTGAAGTTACTGCATTCAAATTCACGATACCACTTGTAACGGTTCTGCGATGAGGACACTTCTTGGAATACAGGGAAATGATCCCTAAAGCATTTATCTATATAGGTCACGCATAAAATTGTAGCGAATAATTACGCGTAACTCGTCTCTCGACCACTTAGTCATTTTTCACTCTTTAAAACTCTCTTATAACTTTGTAATGCAATGACATACAATGATTTATATACCTACCTACTAGTTTTAGTTGTAATTTCTAAAAAATATAAATGCATGTACCTTCTGTTCATAGAAACTTTATATTGCAGAACTTATCTAGTGACCTACACACAATTATATATACGTACCTGTAGTAGGTCGGTTGATCAGCCGGCAGCAGGACCCAAACATAAACCCGTCCACACAGACTCCCGCATGTATACCCCCAACTCTGTTGCATTCCTGTACCCACATACAAGCACCCCTTGCGCCGCCCACGGTACACGACTTGCGGGACATTTGATAACCTGAAAACAAATATAACATATAAAGACATATGATGAATTTGTTTCATACTGTAGTTAGATTAGTTCATAAACGAATGTAATAATTTTTTAACAAGGCCATCTCTTAACAAGAGAAAGAACTACGATCGGTTTATGATCAAATGTAGGTTCCTAGTTACATAAATTGGTTTATGAATGCATTTAATTTATAATACTGCCATCTCTAAGCGAGACTACGAACTACGAGGATTATGATCAAGGTTCTTTTTCTTGACAGTGCTAAAGTAAATTACGTGCCAATAGATGGCGTTAGTGGCGTCGCATAATAGCTGTTTTTCCTAAACTAATTTAACAAAACTTAGAAACCTTAACTAAATAAGAAAGTCTGTCTAAGTAATTAGCTAACAGATATTATAATAATAAACGATGTTTAAGATGAAAAGTATTTTCATTTTCAAAGTATAATAATAACTTTGAATTTATATTACCTTTTCTTTTATAAGTATATTGAAATTAAAATTCGATAACTTTTTCTCTCGTGACAGATAACTTTATTTGAATAAGTTCTTAGTGATGGGATATTTTTTCAAACACAATAAATATATTTCACAATAAAGTATTGCTGAAATTGGCTTCAATATCTATTTAACAATGTGCTTAAGGAGTATCGTAAAGTGCATAGCAAATTTTCCTATCATTTTCTATTAAATAACTCAAATGTAGTGTCAGAAAAAATTTCCCGAAAAAATTATTGTGAAAACATTTTCATACAAGCCTTAAAGTATAGGTTTAAAAAGTTTTAAACTATATGTATTTGAAAATAAGGTTTAATATGAATTGGTTTAAAAAGATACCGCAAAATGGACGAAAAATATTTTCTGTTTCTAACACATGGCATGTCATGTTTGTGTCCAATTTTTGGTACTTTAAAATGTATTTATTAATAAAATATGTATATATATATTGAATAGATTATAATTAATTATACTTGTGTAATATGATATAAACATTATCTCTAAAACTTGGATGTTAGTCGCTTTGTACGTGTTAAACATGTTTTGCATATCATATTGCGGTAATGCCGCATTTAAATATATATATATATATATATACATTCATTATACTTATTGTGTTTTATTATTAAACTAGTTAATACCTGTGGCTTATACCGATATATTTTGGGTAGTCATGTATTTTTAGGAATATAGTAGGTATAAGATACAAACAATATGCAATAATAGAATTTGGATCAGTAAGACATAATTATAACAAAATTTATATATAAAAAAATGTTTAAAGACAGAAAATGTTTAAATTTAAATGTTTGAAAGGATTGATTAATCCCATACCGTACCTACTTATTATATATATATGTATATAAAGAGTGATGTATGGCATAAATATAATAAAATACCTATTTTTGTTCAAGTATACTAACAAGGATAAATATATCTATAGTGCTCTTCAAATGAAGGTCAAGTTCTTTATTGTCGGGAATAGAACGTCCCCGTCCTTTATACAGTTATTTTTAGAAACTATATATATATATATATATATATATATATATATATATATATTTTAATTTTTAATTATAATATGAAAAGTAAAGACAACTTTATTAAATTTAAATTTAAACAGAAATAATTAACTCGATATTGACTTATTACGTTTAATTTAAATAAAATGGAGGCAGCTACGAGAAAATTACTTTTCCCGTTACGTCTGAAGGATGTTACATCCTGGCGACGTCGAAGAGGATATTTGATAGGAAATTTCAGAATTTCCACAGTAATTACTTTATACTTCAAAAGGATGGCTCCTGAAGGATGGATGTTGTAGCTAAAATAATCTAAACTCGATTTATCCACATGAAAGTAAAGTAGTCGGATAATATTATAGTAATTTCCTTTATACAAAATATATTTAAATTTGAAATAATAAGAAATAATAATAGAATAGTAAAGAATAGTGATGGTTTTTCAATCAAGTCCTCATAGATTTTCGGGAACCGACATCACTGGCACTTAAATAGAATTAGAGAAAATTGTAGACCTTCAAACCTCCAACAGGAAATTTCAAGGATAGAATGAAGTCACACTAACTTTAATAAATCTCTCTTTAATTATTATCAATTAAAAATTAATTACAAATTTAATTTCAGCAATAATATTAATTATATATACATTTAAAATAACCATTTATTCAAATTACTTAACTGATACTTTTAACCGGTAATTGTTAAATTATAAATATATCGCATATAATAATGTGTTATATATTACCAAATATTACCAATACTATATATATTGGTAATATTTGGTAATATAACATGTTATCATCAAAAGAGTATTTAAATATGGATTTCAATTATAGCATTATGTAGATCTAAAAAACTTCCTTCCGATACTACTTTTAGTTCTATGACATCATGATTTCTTATTTACTCCATTTTTTTTAACCCAACATCCAATGTAATAAATTAAATATTCAAATGAAGAAACACGTAACTCCAGTGATGACGTGAGTCCTTGAGCCCATTCCCTGCTCCCTGTGCTCCCAACATTACATTATGCAGAGTATTATAAGGCTTTTAGGAGCATTCTAGTTACTTGTTTATTAAATATTTAAAGACACATTTAAGAATCCTTTAAAGCCCTTAATGTGAAAGCATCTTACGACTGGGTGTCGTTGGGTATTCTATTCTATTTGGTATCACGGTCTAGTTGAAGTCTAATTTGTAATCACATATCAATTATAACTCAATGTTTAACACTATAAATATGTTAACTAAACAGTTAACTAGATGTAAAGACTGGAAACGCAACTAGTGTCTGACGGTTCATAAGTGCAATGTACTTAAATAAAAAATAAATATAATTAAATGATTAAGTCTTATTCACATATAACTAATAATTGCTTATTAAATTTCGTATTGTAATAGTAAATGATATAATAATACAATTACATTTTCTCTTTTGCAATTTAAACAAAAAAATACAAACCCACACCAAATTTCTTAAACACACAACACAACGTAACACAAACAAAAGACATTGTAACATAACCCCCAAAATTGCGACACATTTGTAACAAAGGTACGACACATTTATTTTTATGCACCAAAAATTTTGTAATTATTTAATGTATTACCATCGTGTTGCGACATCTTCAAAAAAACTCCTATTCGATATTTTCTGTAATATTATTGCCATTTTTTACAGTAATATATATTTTATAATTCCAACTTGATAATGGAAATACGCTTACTGTAACACGATTAATACTTTTAATATTAATAATTTATATAGTATTTCATTTTCCCAAAATATAACAAAACACAATCAAATTTTTTATTATTAGATTTAAATAAAACGAATTTAAACTCCTTATATTTCGCAATAAATAATATTTATATTATAATGTATATATTATACATATATAAACGTTGGCAGAACTTGACTTGTGACCGCTAAGATACGAGTACCTTACCGTCGCTCTGACAATTAAGTTACCTTACCTGCCTTGGATGTACAAGTTTATATACAATTTCGAATATTAATTCTGTGTGGAATCTTTTAGGTAAGACTTCTCAAGATGCATAATACCTTCTCAAAAAAGATGATTACACATAGAACAATCGATTTAGACACGAGTAAGGACTCGGAAGGCCGTGTTGATGGATTTTACTGCAGCTGTGGTAACTAAATCGAACAGTTTAAAAGCATCATCAGTAAAAGGGTCAAGGAACGTATTACAGCTGTCAATAACCTACAGATTAATAGATCCGCAATATCTGAGCACTCGTTAGAATACGAGCGCAGCCCACTGGGTTCAGTTGTAAAAATCACACATCCTCCCTCAGGAACGAAACTAATATCCCAAAATAATGAATACGTGAAGGAATTTAAATTAAAAACATAACCAAAAAAAACATGACAATTTTAAGTGTCATACCCGCCGCTTAAAAAGACTGTTCGGAAATACCCTCAATTCCCGAATATAAAACAAAAAAAAAAAGTTAAATAATTGAGACTAAGCGAGGGTTAAAAGATATTCGGTCGAAAAATTAGAAAAAAAATTAAAAAAAAACATTACGTAAGACTCCGTATGAGTCAAAATGAAAGTCGCTATAGTTAAACATGATTTATCTCAACAAAATAAACGGTATTGATGTCAGTAACATAATACCTATATTACGTTTACACAAACAGTAACAAATGGATCCAAATGGCAAAGCGGAAAGAACTTCCCCGCATTGTCTCACAAGGAAACAACCATTCACGTTCACAATACATTATATTGTACCTTATATAATCTTCCGTACCTACACAATGAGTGTAAGATAAAGTATGCTACAAATTATATTAACAGTATATATAGAAAAAAAAAACTCAATTATATGTATATATATATATATATAAATATATAAACTTACTTTAATCTGTCTGTCCGTACAAATGTTTTAACATCTCAATTCGTTTTTACTTTACTTTTATAAAAAGATAATGAACTTCGCAAAGAATAATATACATATATATATGTTTATAAATTAATATAAAATTATATAAAACAATTAAAACTAAAATATGACAAATTATTTACTTTAATTATAATTCGTTACGTTTATTTAAGAATAACAATAATAATTTTAAGTTTGTTTAGTAATTTATTATAGAAGTACAAACTTATAATTTAATTCCCTAAATTGTACCTTTGGAAATAAACAGGATCTACTATTAATTAGCGCAAATACCATACAAAAGGTATTCCCGGAAACATTTCATATATCCATGCTGTTGGTAATTTTCACCCCACTCGGTAATAATTTTGATGCGTCAAAACCAGTAGCTATTAAGATCCTGGTTACCGTTAAATACCAAGGACGGTGCTTAGTCTGAGTTACTAAGGACTCGTCTTAACTCGCTAAATTGTCGCTTTAAAACTTAATTTAAATCGAGATACTTATCTACTTTATATAAAAGTATCAAGGTTATCGACTCACCAAATTTAATATAAACCATCTACTACCATCATAATATAACTCATTAAAAAAAAAAAAAAATTACCAGAAACTTAAACACTGGTAACCTAACATGACACTACAAACAAATGCAAAATATTCATATATTAATAAACTGTAATATAATTATTCATTCTTATAATAAACCAATGGTAAATATATTCGAAGAATCTAAACCTCAAGCAATTGCGACAGAATGTAGCTTCCATAGCAAGCATAACTCCAGCTTTCGCGTTGAACTAGCTGCGGACTGTGATTCTGTCTATGATATTCAAACAAATAAATGTTCATGGTTTATGAGTTAACAAACAACTCTAATTCAAAAATCCTTGTGCCTAATAACCAACCAAACTTGGCTTATCGCAATATAAATTTAAAGTCAAGTGTAAACGAGAAATAACGTAACAAAAAGTATACTCGTGCGAAATATTCCGTTACGAGTATCAACACTTCAATTTAAAATGTAGGCACTGTAAATAAAATCTCAATTATAATGATTTTTATTTATATTTTGATATCAATTAGTTTGATAGAAGACGTTTAGACGTTTAAAGATTCCGCATTTAACTCTGATTTTAGGTTTAAGGTAAAATAGTCACAGGAATATGCAAATTGTGTCTTAATAATCTGAAAATAAAAGCATTACAATTCAAAGTACTATGTGTGTGTTCCACGATACTGTAGATAATATTGTAACCTGCCCAGCCGGCGACAAGTTGGCAGTAGACGTTAGGAGGAACTGCTTTGGAACCTCACAGTAATTGCAGTACAAGACACCGCAATTCAGACACTTAATACAACATGAAGGGAATATATCATTCACAGAGTACAGAGCTTTTTATTATAAATCAATATTTCCAATCTAATTCTTCTTCAGAAATCAGTTTACAAATTTTCTTCAAAATAAAGAAGAAGAAATTTGCTCTCTCAAGTCTAAAAATAGTGATCACAATAAAAAAATACCCGGCCACGTTTGTTATGTGGAACTTCTCTGAGCAGGGCGCTTTTGGAAGGCTCATAGCCTTAATTATAAGTTGAAGAGCCTCTTTTACAGAAGGGCTTATTTCGATAAGAATGGTATCAAAATAAGCCCTCCTGACACTCCCCTTTGACGTATACAAGTGATATAATCCCGTATACTGACTACAAGTTCCTGTATAAAATATACCCGAAAATCACTGGACTCTATACAATGTAGAAAACCATATTGATCTTTTATCTTGGCACCCTTCAAGACACAAACATCTGATGAAGCAAATAAATATAAAACAAAAACAACAAAACTCAGTTATGATATTTATAAAAAACATATTAAGTGTCAATTAACATGAAGTTATTGCAAAGAATTACAACATTTATTAACAAAAAACATTCATTACATAATTATAAAAATACAGAGATTCTTGCATTTTTTACTCAGACATACTTAACATCATTACTTTATGGCTTTAAGCTTAATTACAACATTTTTTATTATTCATGTGACTTGTTTTATCTTGATATCATTATGATTTATGGTCCCATAACCTTCAGACACCAGGCTGTCTCCTTAATAAATGACAGTCCTGACCTCCTGCTGCTGAGCAGTCCTGCTTCTGAGCAGTCGTCTCGGTCGCTAGTCGCTCTAGCTGGGCCTCCCCTTAGTAACAGAAGATTTCACCTGGCTTGCCTGACCGTCTGACACAAGCTTACCTCCACCTTTCCAGCAGGAACGAAATACCCCCACCCTAACCACATGGTCATATTAATAACCAGCATGAGGAACCACGGCAAGAGGGTCTAATCCTGAAGCCTTTGCCACGCTCCCCAAAGGGTCGGGAGGGAAGAATAGAAACCGTCGTTTGTTCAGTAACATGTTTTGACAAACATACTCGTACATATATATATATATATATACACAAAGTTGGTTCGTTAGTTAGTAGTTATAAATATCGCTAGTAATATTCTTTCACTGTCACTGTCTAGGCAAATAGTAATCAAATTTCTCCTTACATTTGAACACAAAGTGTCTAAATGACTCTGGTAAATAAATCTAACCTAAAATTATATTGGAAAAAAACACAGTTTTATTTTATATTTGTATAAAGTAACTTGTTTTGATAAATTTATATATAATAACCCCTATAAGGAATCGTATAGCAAAAATTTTATAATAACAATAGTCAACTTTATTTCTATTCATACCTATATCCGGATCTAAGACCACTGACATTATAACAAATCTTATTACATTTTAATGAGCTTAAGGATGTTTTTTTATATCATTTCTTGCAATACAATGTATGTAAAATTAAACTGTTACAATAATTTAATATCAAATTAATCTATTGTGTTTCTTTTTATTAATATCTATTCGTAATCAACGATCTATCGTCACGGATTAACGGACACACGGACCCACTCGATTGATTATAGATCAATGGAGACTTATTTTATATTTTTTGCACATTCTTTTCGGACACAGGTATTAACAGTCCATTGTGGTCGTAATGAAACAAACCAAACTATAATCTAAACTGGACTCTATCCATATGTAATAGGGTTGATTTTACATTGATGGTACGTGTTGGTTTTCTTTTAAATTAGTCTTGATGACTTGCGGAGTACACGGAAAACCAGAAAATGAGGTGGTTACGTATTGTGAATGGCACAAAGATGCGCCAACTTACGTATTTTAGTTGAATTACGTCTTGGGATCCTTTCACATAGATTGGGATTGAACACTATGATTACGATAACAGTTATTCCTAATCACATAACTATTATAAATGTTAAATAATTTGCAAATAATAAAAAATCACTTTGATGTGTAACACCATATTTTTAAATACTTATTATTTAGTGTTCAGACAATATTTGTTTAAATATTTTGTTATTATATATTTTTTACATATCGTTCCATATAATATGAAATACCGTTCATTTTAATAGACGTTCGTTGGTTTAACAATTTTCAAATAACTATTTCTTGACATGACTCTTTGTATTTGTACCTTTCAGAGTTCAATGACACTTACACACACACACGAAATACACACACAAAATATATATATAAAATACATACACAATAGATATATTCGAATTAGAAAACATGACATATGGTTATATAAATATAATTTAGATAAAAATTATTCGTTTATATAACTAGTCTTAGAATATACAAACCTACCAAGTACCGGTCAAAATGACCGTTCTTAAACTTTTGTAAGACTTACACTATTTTAAACGTTATAATATCGTTATCAAACTACATGACAATTCTTAGAATATGCATATAATATTTTCTACACTCTTTACTTTTAGTTATTTCCATTATTACCTGCGTTACATAATAAAATAACTTAATTACCGTTCAATTGACGGCGTGCGGTAGGAACAGGTATACAAGTATTGTCGGTAGGTTTAGTGTTAAGTCTGCAATGCCACCATAGATGTGTTATCAAAATGTTTGAGACAGAGGTCCCAGAAGACAGTCATCAGTTTTATTCCTTCCATCGTGATCCACGTCGTTTATGAGAAAATCATATTATTAATATAATTTTTTTTCGTTTAGTTTATTTATTTGATTTGGGTATTTTTCATTTATATTATTTGAAGGGTAATTTGATTCTCTTTACAAACGTTTACACAATGGTTAATATTATAAAAAGTTAAGATATATTTAATAAAAAGCAAAAAATCAGAATTGTTTTAATGGAATATTTAAATACTGAAAACACTTGAAAATATCTTTGTAAGGCCGGAGATTGCGGACAGCTTAAGTTACAACTAACATTACATTTTTAACAAAACCATTATAGCATTTTATTTTTAAATACTATATATTTTATATGTTATATGTAACAAAGCGTATTATGTTTTTGTAAATCAACTTGTTTTTTCTATATTTTGTTATATTTCATTTCATTTCATATTTAGAAAGTTAGGAAAAATGTAAAAAAAATATATGTTGGATCATAAAAAATAATCAAAACATACACAAAAACTTTTGGCATACTTAGATTTATAATATTACATACAAACGTACAAAAATACACATACAAAGATATATATAATAAATGTTTTGTAATAGCAAATAACAGGAACGTCCAATCGCAATAGCAATTCGGATTCCCAATAGCGAATAGGTCAAACGAAAACCTATTTTGAGGTATTGGTCCGTACCGAGTGGACTGCGTCTAATTGCGATGGGAGGGTGTTAGTGTGAACTACCACTGTGGTACAACAAAAAAAAATGGAGTAAGTGTATTAAATGACTTGTTTTTACTTGAAAATACTTCCCTAATTACAAATCCTTAAAGAATTATTCATTATATGTTAAAATTAACGATCGAGCATAATTTTTTTATATTAGTTAGCCGTGTGGATATCTTCGTTCGCGTATTTTTTTTTAAAGTCTAAGTTAATCTTTATGAAGTCAGCTATACGTTCGTGGAAATTATGTTAAAATCGGTCCAGCTATTTCAGAGAATACTTGGAACAAACAGATAAACAAAAAAATTAAAAAATGTTTTATTGTTATGATCTATAACACTTTCTTATACATTTGATGAGAATTTAATTTGGAATAACAAAAAATTAATTTTATTTATCTATATATATATAGATAAATAACATCTCTAGGGATAAACAAACATACATATTATATAAAGAATATTAAAAAACCGCACAATTTTTCACCCGCAGTGCGTTTTGATGCGTAACGAATCAAGAGTTAGAGGCTCTATTAATCGGACTGCACTGTATTGATTATTGGATGTGGAACAACTCTTGATACTTGATTCATTATATAAACCATTACATACATACATACACACACATACATACATATAATATAGAATATACTAATACTTTGTGCATCAAATTTCATACAATACATACTTATTCCGTTTTGTACTAATATAGTTTTCAATATAATGTGTAATGGTATTAAGAAAGTTGTTAAAAATATTAATATTGAAGCGAGTATAAGCATACTCGCTTCAATATTTTTTACAAATTAAGCAATTTGTAAAACCAATTCTATAAGATCAGTACACATTTTTGAAAAAAAATAATTCTAAGAATATAATTACTACAAATAAATTTCATTTTGCTGTCAATATTCTGCTGAGAAACATTTCACTTCGTGTTCCTGCATGTCTTCCATATCTGTCAACTCATAGCACACGCGGTCCAAACGTGTCATTTTTCACCAAATCCATCCATCTTTTCTTTGAACTCTCTTATGCACTCCACATTTCAGAAAATTCCTACTGTATTTCTTATCTTCTTATCACATTTGCATTTATCTCTAGTAATTTATTTCACCGTTTAATCATTACAAATTACCTAAACTAAAATAATCCGTTTTGAGCGTGTATTCATAAGGCATAATTAATTAGGCCGCTGTGTTCTGTCGGTCCTATATTTGGTACCTAGAAATTAGGTTGAAATAGCAACCACGTAATCTAGATACGAGTAAATTAATTAATTTAGATAACATTGGTGAGACGAGATTCTAGGTCATGGGAGCCACACATAAATGCAACTATTTATTTATTTATTTACTAACAACAATAAGGTTTAAAACAGCATTTAAAAAAATCACAAAATATATAACTTCTATTAAGCCAAACCATAAAAAATTAATTGAGCTGAGCGTAAACGAAGCTCTTAACCGTTTGGGAGACGTTTTTTTTTGTTTAGTTGGCTCAAGAATGCGACGAGATAATTAGCTAAAAAAATTCTCATGTATGTTTGAGCCAAACGCGGATGGTAGCGAAAACAGATTGAAAAAATGTTTAGCCATTCAAAAGTTATCAAGAAAAGAAGAAAGGAGAGGGGTTCAGCTCAACACCCGCCGCGCACGGTTGACGGATCCTAGTTTTATATATCTAACTATTAAAGAACGTCTGATTTTGACAATACATTTATAATTATTCTTTTTAAATGTTGTTAAGTAGTCTTTATATTTTAATATTATTTAAAACCTTACAAGATAGATAAAATGATCGACACTATATTATATATATATATATATGATACATGCATTACAAGAACGAATAAGGAATATATTTTTAGCGTATATGTTTTTGACAATTAGAATAATTAAAATCTTTAGCGAATTTCGGTATATGAAAAGAAAAATTATTAAACAACAAAGAAAATCAAACTTTCCATGAAAAGATTTGGTCTTTGTATCTTTAAAAAATAAACTTCGTATAAACTTCACATTGAGAATCAAAGAGAATTGCAGCAAAAATGTAATTAAATATTTTAAGATTATCAAAACCTTGTAAATCCTAACATTTTATCTTATGTCAAATGCGAATTCATAATAATTTACTGTCCAACTGAATTTATGTGTGTTGGTCCACCAACCAATCCGCAACTCAACACCAAGTAAAAGATATTCGTGATTGATTTCACTTTGTTTCCGTGAGAACTTTATAGTTGAGAGTGAGAACTTTATTGGTGATCATTTATTGAATTAAATATTAAGTTCACTCAGCTTTATTTATTTAAATATTTGTATCAGCGTACAAGAGTTATAAACAAACTATAAGAAATATTTTTTATATAAAGAATTCTTAAAGAAAATAAACGCTAATACCTTTCTCTACTTTTACTTTATCCTACTACTACTAATTAGTTACTAATATTATGTTGCAGATTACTAGAAATCTAGACTTATTATATACAAATCCATATTTACCTAATATATATATATATAAATCTAAAATCCATTAGTCCTCATTTGTGAACACATTATGAACGGTTAACACATCGCAGATTAAGTTCACTCCAATTATGCCATGAATCGCCGTGAGGCGTTTAATTTCATGGTTCTCAGACAAATTGTATATACTTTAACATTATATACTTTAATTATAGTTCTATTATACAATAATATAATTTACCTATTATAAAGAGCCGGTAAATAATGTAACCAAACAAGAAACATAATCACTTTACGTAATAGACTGTCTCCATAAATATAATAAAAATAAGTGCTTGGTATTATAATTAACATATAAATATGTTGTCTTCTTAATATCAATATTATCTAAATACCTCAATACCTAATTATTCAGTAAAAGCATCGCAATGGTTAAATTTATATATAGTTCTAGTTATAACTGTAATTAAATTCTATTGATTTAATAAAAAATGTTCAAAGACGTTAATGCAAAGTCACCCATCTTATTTCCCTTAAAATCAATTATTCATTATACTTTGCTCAGTTAAAGAACCTTGATAGTGAGAACAAAACGACTCTAATGAAACGGTTTTATAAGTTTTATAATACGATAGTTAAAGAGAAGATATTAACGAATGGCGTACAATTCACATCGCTATCGGCAATGGTGATCGTTTAAATTATTTATCCGTATAAGAAGCTTGACAACAAGTAAGGTAGTAAATCGCACGACTCATTATGCGTTATAGGGTTGTCAATTAATAAATATATATTTAAAGAAATATCGATAAAAATAAACATTATTATCAACGGTTCTTATATAAAAAAATATTTTTTTTATCTAATAAAATTTCTTAAAAAATCCGGAATCGTGACAGCCCTAACTAGGTCTTTAGGCGATTTCTCCATCTTATATTGAAGAATTATTCTAATAAATTCAAACTTCACTAGTTAATTTTATCCATATAAAGGTATGAAAACCTTTTTGTAAGTTTTGAAATATGCTAATACAAGATTATAGATAACCAACCGACCGGTAACTGTAAATAATTTTTGAAACAAATGTTCGTTTAATACATGTGACAGATAGACAGACATTGTAATTAATTACATATATAAACACAAAACAACATTATTAATAATATATATGGTTGTATTATCTGATAATATTCCCATCAGAGTACACGGGTATACATGTATCTATAAGTTATATGATATCTTTATGATAAAATATTAATTCCCGAGTTCAATGGAATCATATTACTTTATTTACAAATCATATTACCTCGCGGTTATAACATTGGAAAATAAAATTATTATAATTATCTTAAATCTAAACGAGATCATTTTTTAATCATTTAACGTCACTAATTGGATGTTATCAGATAAACTATTTAAGTTTTATGGAAAGCGTAGAAGAAACAAGAGGAAAATACTATCCGACCAATCTCGCTTTCTCGGTGTGATGTATTGCGAAAACTTACATCTCTGTGACAAGATCACGCGATTTAAAAACAAGGCCTAAACGGTACCATTTATATCATTAATGACAAATCATTATACACTTATCTGATTGTTAAATATTTTGTTAAAATCTAATAGTGTAACAAATGACAGACGCCATTTTGGAAACAAGCGAAACGTCAAGACACACTGCCATCTTGAGTTTGTTAAGATTGACATGTGTCAGTGACGTCACAGATCAAACAAGAATAGTATCGCTTTTAACAGATAACTCCAAAAAATCTACCTATATTTTGTAAAAAAGCGAAGCCGGGTTATCAGCTTGTAGAAATATATTTTCAACTAATTTATCTCAAACTCTATATTAAATTAGGTTCAGTATAATTTATGGCACGGCTATTAATATTAATGGATAGGGTAGAATTCGTGGAACTCCAAATTTATGATAAATGGTATTAAAATTTGCGAATAAACTGTATCAGTGTGTGTATTGTAATATGTTATATAATTTTATATATTTTTAACACTAAACCTACCAAGTACCGGTCGAATTGACCGTTCCTAAACTTTTGTAAAACTTACACATTTTTAAACGTTATAATATCGTTATCAAACTACATGACAATTCTTAGAATATGCATATAATATTGTCTTCACTCTTTTACTTATAGTTATTTCCATTATTAGCTGCGTTATATAATAAAATAACTTTTAATTACCGGTCAATTTGACGGCGTGCGGTAGGAACAGGTACCTATACAAGAATTGTCGGTAGGTTTAGTGTTAAATACAATTAAAGACATCGGTAGTCTTATATCTTACATTACATTGGGTTATAAAAACAGATCATAATGAGTTAATTACGATATATCGTTCTATTGTATTAATCTTTTTAGGTAATGGAACATTTCACTTTTACTTGTAAGAACAGTTCTGATGGGATAAAATATAACAATAATTATGAAATAACTTAGAGAGTGTTTAGTTTTTTGTACTAAATTATAAACGAAGTAAGAAAGTTTTGGCGAACGATGAGAAAATTAAGATAATAATGAGAGATCTATATATATATATATATATATATATATAGGGCTATGTATTTATTTATGTGTATCACAATTTCACATATTACATGTATTGAGAAAAAGTATTTCTAAACGTAACTACGTCTCATATAAAATTTATACTGGTATATTTTTATTCCTACAGAGATTACAATATTTCATAGATAGTGTTGTCATTACAGAAATATGTGATTCTTTTTCTTTTACTATATTTTTATATAGCAATAAAACCCAAACAAATTTTGATAAATAATAAAAAATATCACATAGTATTTTCATATAAGTTAAATATAATATATTTTATTTGGTAAAACTTTAGTTTTTGGTAATAAAATGATTGAAATAATAAAATTTATTGCCTTTAACATTATATTAAAACAATGTCCGTCGGTGAAACGAAAGCGAAACAGGCAGATTGTATCGCCTTTATTTATAGTCGTACCTTCGACTTTTGGCGTCCGATATCTGGGTAGAAAATTATTTGTGAGTTTTCCTTAAGAAATAGGTTACATCCGACAATTGTTGAGGTAATGTTAGAGGCAGGCTAGCAATGAAAGAATTATATTAAAATAATCATATTTTTTGTTTTGTAAGTGTTTAGTTTGAGCAAAATATAAGCTAAAATCATTTGCTATTATTGAAAATTTTATATACTTTTTTCGTACTTAATTAAATTAATTATATTTTTTTTACTAAGTGATAATTTATAACTTAGTTATTATATTCACCTTAACCTCAATGGATCTAGTGAAAACACTTACCTAACATAAGTTGATCATAATTATTTGAGCACACCGTCCGTCCGTCCGTACGTATGGCTACAGACCGTGACAAATCGAACGTTTTCTCCGTTTCACCTAACAATTGATAGGAACGAGGCCTATTAGAGTTGAGATAAATTCCATAACTAACTAATAGTAATACACATCTATTGAGCTGAGCGTAAGCGGAGCGTATTTTGTCGCCATATTTATTTAAACAAAGTATAATAGAAAAAGTTTTTTAATTAAATTCTTAAAAATTAGTTATTTCGGTCGTAATTTATATTATCTTTGATTATATTTAATTAAATTCAACTAAATTATTATAAAAGTTAAATAACAAATAATTTTCGATACAATTTCATTTATTATATACTATTATTACCAATATGCCTATACACATAATATTCTAAAACTAAACGCAATCAGTGAATTATTATGAATATATTTCCAAGTAGATGAGAGTAGAGTACCTCACACTCATTAACACTAAACCTACCAAGTACCGGTCAAATTGACCGTTCTTAAACTTTTGTAAAACTTACACATTTTTAAACGTTGTAATATCGTTATCAAACTACATGACAATTCTTAGAATATGATAATAGATAAATTAATTAAAAACGAAAAGAAATGGGGTTATCGGTTTAAGTTGAACAATAAATACACAGAATCCATACTAGCATTCGCAGACGATCTCGCGATACTGACACGTAATCCAAAACAATGTCAGCTACTTTTAAATGTTGTGGAGGATTTCTGTGCTTGGACGGACGGATTGAGGACAAAACCCAATAAATGCTACAGTCTGTGTCTGGGTAGGCGGAACACCAGATATACCTCTTACGATCCGGGTCTTATAATAGGCGGTAAGTGCGTTACTACTATTACCGACGCAGCTCCGTTCAAATTCTTAGGCAAAAAAATCGATTACCAAGGGCGTACTCCATCTTTAGATATAATAGTCGATAGCTTTTTGAATGATCTTAAAAAGGTAGACAATCAGCCAATAAGTAACATCAAAAAGGCTTGGATATACGATAATTATTTAACATCACGTTTAAATTGGCCTTTCCTCGTTTACGATATTAATAAGACCCTTTTGTTAAAGTTAGATGCAAGCGTCATAAGGACATTGAAGTCATGGCTCGGGTTAGCGCATCCAGCGGACTCTTCTACCTTATTTAGAGACCGACACAATTTTGGGTTAAAATTAAAGAAACCATCGGAACTCTATAAACACCTAAGAGTGACCAAGAGACATATCATCTCAAAGTCGAATGATGATACTGTAACATCTCTCCCAAAAGATAAAATTGCCCGCAGAGCTGGAGTCACGACTTCAATTCCATAAACAATTTATGATAGGTGCTCAAACAAATAAAGCAGGGCTAGGATCAAATAGGAAAGAACCAGACATAGAAATAATAAAATCCTTTATTCGGCACGATGAAAATGATAATTACCGGTTGCACGCGATGAGCCTAGAATTGCAAAACGAATGGGTGACCATAGGAGATTTTTGTATTCCATTAGCTTTCCGATGGCGCACCCTGCTTCATGATTGGTCCCCAGCATTATTAAAATTTTATCTTAATGCATTCCAAATGACTCTCCCAGATCAAAGTAACTTAGTAAGATGGGGCAAAGCCACCGAAAAATCTTGCAACATCTGCGGGGAGGCAGTAGGAACCGCGAAACACTTGCTAGTAGGGTGTAGGGTACTATTAAATAGAGGTAAATACTCGCGTCGCCACGATAAAGTATTAGAAATCATACGAGAAGCGGTTAGTCTTTCTGTAGCAAGAGCGCAGAGGGGTATAACAACCACCAAAAAATCAGTAGAGTTCGTAAAGGCAGGTTCGTCCAAAAAATCTAAATTAAAACCTTATTCCATCTTGGACGCGTCTCCTGATTGGACTCTCATGATGGACACGTATGAAAGGCAATACAAAATCCCCGGGGATGTTTGTGTTTCGTCATCTAGGCCGGACTTATTCCTGTATTCAAAACAACTAAGGCGCGTTATACTTGTGGAGCTTACTGTACCCTGGGAAACAAACATACCCAAAGATCATACATTTAAGCTTAACAAGTATTACGAACTGTGTAACGAACTGATCAGGAATAAATTTATAGTTAATTTGTACGCTGTAGAAGTAGGAGCGAGAGGTATAACAGCAAAATCTCTCTACAACTTATTTAAGGACCTCGGCCTTTCTAGAACGATCATCAGTTCATTTCTGGAACGTATTTCAAAGGCGGCTTTATTAGGTTCTTACGATATTTGGTTAGGTAGGGAGAGGAGCGTAAACAGTGAAGGTGAGCGTGTATGCGCATAGTAAAGGGGCCCCTTAAACCTACATCTGGGTCGCAAGTCCCAGGCATTGTTTGCGCTCCTCTTCTTGCAACGCGATGGGCCCGGCACCCGCACGGTGAATCCATGGAATGCTAAGAAGCTTCGTCTCAATATTTTCTTCACTCTTTACTTTTAGTTACATCCATTATTACCTGCGTTATATAATAAAATAACTTTTAATTACCGGTCAATTTGACCGAGTGCGGTAGGAACAGGTATACAAGAGTTGTCGGTAGGTTTAGTGATAAGTATGTGGTTGTGTGGTGGTGGTACCCAGTATGTGGGTTAAAAAATCAATTTCAATTAGTTAAAACTTTCTTTGATTAAACGCTTAAAGATTACACGTTATTGATTTGTAATAACATGTCCCCTGTCATTGCATTTCACTTTACTATTTAATGAAAGTTACAAAATATTTTACAACACTGTCCGTCTGTACGTTAAAGATTTTCTTATGTGAATATTTTTAAAGGAAAAGTTGTAGGGTGTTCTAAAATAATATATTATTTATTAAATAAATAACATAATTTTTTTTTGTGTTATTACAAAAATAACTAAATTAACTTACTTACTTACTTACTTACTAACTAAATTAATATTACATGTGATTTTTTTAATCTCAAGAGATGCTCTGCAAGAACTTTGTAATTTGAGGAAGCTTACCATAGTTAGTAATCCATTAATAATGAATAACAAAAGTTCAGTGGTTGTTAGTGTAATCTATAGATTATGTAAAGATAAAAATTATAGATTATGTATAGACACTAATAAGAAATTTGTAAAAACATACAGAATATATATAATTATGACACATGTACAAACATAAAAGCAATCAAACAGCACTAACTGATAATAATTCGCAGATCAGTTAATTGAAGACAAACAAGGTTCCACTTTCGCTTAACAAAACTCTAAAACAATCAGGTTTGGTAGAGGCAACTTTCGTGTAGGTGAAAATGTTTACACTGGAATAAGTCATGTTCCCTCCAAATTATCGACATATTGTATGAATACAGAAATTTCAGTCTCTTAACGATAAAACTTTGTTATATGAATAATTATATTTCTGGATTTTTTTTTATATTTTTTGCTTTTTTGTGTTTTTTTTTTTGCACGTCTACTAATGTTCTCTCTTGTACATTCTAAGGTTTGCTGGTAGAGAATGTCTTTGGGGCAGTAAGCCCGCCTTTTGTGCATTATTTTATCTATTGTGCAATGAGGAATTAAATAAATAAATAAATAATTAAGTCTTACAGTTACTTTCAAATATAATGTCAGTAGTTTTTAAATTTAATGATAATTTTTATTCTAATGAATAAAAATTATTACATTTTAATTTGGTAAGTGATAATTGGCAACGTAATTTCTGTTTAATATAAATTTCTATTTTATACTATTCTCACTTCAAAAAAGTTCTCACAATAATATTATGAGAACTGAATTATATCAGCAATAAATACTTAATTTCCAACAAACATTTAGCAAACTTTAAAAGTATGAAACAGTTTAATTAATACAATTATTTATTTACAAAAATCACATAGATATATAGAATATTTGAATCTATTCAATTATATATTAACATGTAACATGACCTAGTTCTAACATATCACTTCCAGTTTCTCTATATCCAAACTTGGCAATTTCAACACCAACTTCAGGTTTTTCAATCTAGAACACATAAACATCGAGTGACCCGTGTCCACTTAGCGTATGTTTAGACCACTTTACAGAATTTATATCCCCATACCACCAGCACCATTCAACGACTTACATTTAAGTACTGAAAGTATTCACTTCACAACTTTGTATACGCATTTATTGAGCGAAGCGAGCGCAGAACTAATGAACGGAAAATTATGAAATTTTGCAATCGAAAAGACAAACATTAGGCGAGGGTTTTAAAATAAAACATGTCGTTGAGGAATAATCGCCAAAAAATTGATATCCCATTGAATTCAAAGGGGAAAAAAATGCGCTCGAAAAATTTGCTCGCTCCGCTCAATATGCAAACGGCACCCGAGATTTCGCGAGCGCAGCAAGTCGAAATTGAGAGTCTAATAAGTCTAAGATATTAAACGTTTATTATTGATTTATTGATGTTACAACCCCTCGCTTGACAATGTCAAATCATTTTTACTTTCATTATATCTAACAAAAATAATAATATGCTTACAAAACACCAAATAAATAACTTATATGGTAAAAAAATAATATAAAATTTCTCTTTTTATAACCACTAAAACAAACGCTCCACTTAAGGTACAACATTTACACATCGTAAAAGATTTACATCAAATTTTATTGAACATTAAAAATATCCTCACATTTATTTATGTATCATAAATGTAGATTTTAAAAAGTTTTATACCTCATAAACGTAATTTAATCTATATTAAAAAAAACAATTTATTACCTATTTATAACAAAAACCGTGGCAACCATTACTATAATATTACCATTGTTTGAAGAGTTTAAATCCCAGTATAATTGCATGAAAGTGAAATGTATCTTCCATTGACGCTTGCGGGTTAATAAATTCACTTTCGTGACCTTGTAGGGTCTGAATGGTGTTGAAAAGTAAAAGTCAGGCCCAGACCAAGGGCCACGGGCTTTATTAATGGAAACGAAAGTGCTTTTTTTACTTATCTCTATACAATAAGTAATTAGTGAAAAGAAAGTACAGAGAATAGAATGGGAATAAACTGTTTATATTACGCTCTAAAACGGACAGTGTTAAATTTATATATATAATTAAAATTTAAGTGTCTGTTTGTAATTCTAAATCAACAGCTTTATATAGATAAAAAAAAAATTGTGACTATCTGTTTGGTCTAGCTAATCTCTGAAACGGCTGATTTTAACAAAACTTTCACTGACATTTTAAAAAACAATATTCCGTGCGAAGTCGCAGGTAGAGCTATTACAAAATATAATTTTAGACGAAATTGCACAAAATGGCGTACCTTAACCTAAAGTATCAACATCCACATATCATCTCCAGAAAGGTTCCTTAATACATCTTAACCCTACAAGTTATAATCCCTTAACAGCCATTACTCTGTACCAAGGTACCATAACGGGGGTATTGTGAGGCCGGATATATATAACACTAATTCTAGGGAAGGGTTATC
This sequence comes from Melinaea menophilus ssp. n. AW-2005, assembly GCA_918358695.1. Lineage (NCBI taxonomy): Eukaryota > Metazoa > Arthropoda > Insecta > Lepidoptera > Nymphalidae > Melinaea > Melinaea menophilus. Next base: position 1,772,962 of record OU911052.1, read on the forward strand.
TGGAATAGATTATGGATGAAAGGAAAATCGCTGAACGGGATGAACATGTAATTATTCGTATAATTATATATATTGGTTAAGTGTAAATACGTATATATATATATATATATATATATATATATATATATATATATATATTTTAATACGATATTAATTATTTTTTATTTATTCCATACTGAAGTATGGACATATAAAATAAAATTTTAAAAATACTTATAAACAATGTCAGCTAAAATACAGTGATTAAAACTATATATAGGATATGACTCAAATAATAAATTATATATAAATTTATAAATTACTGTTTTTATAAAAAGTAATAAAATATAATAAATATTGGGGATGAACAAACATACTTATATATTTTATCCACATCGATACAGCGATAGAACGATTTCTTAAAGCTCGAGGTTCGAGTCCTGATCATGTCAATGAATTTTCATTATATAGTCATTTAAAATTAAAATATGTTTTTAAGAATTTCAAACACAAAAGTAACATGAAAACAAAATTCTTCGTACTTTAACACAAAAAAATTATTGACAAATAAATTAATAGTAACTCCATAAATAAATATATGATAATATTATAAAAAAATAAATGACAAATTCTTAATCCAATGACACTCGCCGGTAGAATTCAATTTAATTCAAGTGTTAAAAGGCTATCAAATTCTTTAAAGCTGTCGGTGGATCGCTTCGGGTCATAAACAACCCGGCATAAACCCACTTTATGGGATATCGCTCCGTATTGTAAGGGTTAATATTTGGCAACAATGTCGTGTAAATGTTATTTACTCAATATTATTTAGAGGATTTGAAGTTACTTTAAAATATTTAATTTAGTTAACCCGTCACGTCGCTGTGTTTCAAACATTTTTATTCGACTCGCTCTGCCCACTTCGTTAGCGCGGAATTTGTTGTTTAAAAGCAGCGTCAATTATTCCTTATAACAACTATCCTCCAGTTAAAGTCCTATCAAAATCGATTCCGCCATTTCAGAGATTAAACGGAACAAACGAACAGACAGATATGTTGTTTATTATTATTTCTTATATAAGTATCATATATAAACTTATATGAAATAAGCGATTTTTTGATAATAATCTATTTTTATAGATAATACGAAATGAAACTGCCATTATAAATTGAGCTCCATTTATACGCACGTCTTTGGATTGAAGGATCAACAATAAAGACATTAATTTCTAAAAACCGGCTTCAAAGATGTTAGTTTAACATAAAATAAATATACATAGATTGTAAAATCTTAACAAATGAAAATTAAAGAGAGATTGTTTGTCTCTTTGTTTGTTAGCTTTCGAGCCCCAACTGGTCAACCAGTTATTATGAAATTTTGCAAATATAACGCGAAAGACAGAAAAGTAAATTGGGTATATAAAAAAAAGGAACAAAAAGGCCTCCTGTGGGATTTTCTATCCCACATTTTTATTTTTACCTATAGCGTCGACGAAGCCGCTGACAATAGCTAGTGTAGTAATAAATAAGAACTCATATAATTAACCATACCATATATGTTAGTTTCGGTAACCCATAAATGGAACTAAGTAACATCACTACATATATCAGTTTATAAAAAGATACTTTCTTTAAAGGAAAGTCAGAAAAAAATATATATTTTCACTTTTAACGTTAAAAAACTGTATTTCTTCTCATATGGATACACAAAACATGTTTTATATTGTACATTATTCACAGGGTCTAGAATTTTTTTCATAAAAACGTTATCCATAAATTTCTTGACCTTTTTTATCTTATTCAGCGTCAGCTACGGTTTTGGTTGGATAAATACAAACTGCGGGTCTGTTATATTCGTTTGGGATTTCTATTATGTTATTCGGGAAACGAGACTGTCCTTGTGGACAGTGGTCGAGATTAATAGAAAGGACAAAGAAGGGTAGAGACGGGAAGAGGAAAGAGGAATCTATCCAGTGTATATATTACTAAATTATGTATTACTCTTAGATTCCCCAGATATTTCAAGAGTTCTTGGGCAGTGATCACTTGTTATCACGCTCGTTCGCTCTCAACTTACATAAAAAATAACTAAATTGTTGAAATAGTAGTTAAAATTCTTGATAGTCGGAGACTTAGTTACTGACAGTCGCGTCTATGAAATTTTTTAGCATTGGTTTTCACGACTTACACATTCTTATATATGTCGGGTAATATAATAACTGTTTAAAACACAAACATATATCAGGTTTTTGTTCTAAAGAAAAAAATAAATTAATATAATTCGAGGCTTAAATACAAGTATTTAAATAATAATTTATTCTGATTAGATAACAAGGTGAATGCCAGAGAAAGTAATATATGTATACATTTACTTTCGTTCAAAATATTGCTTATGTAAAAACAATCGATATAATATCGCTTTGAGACAAAATATATATTAATCCACTTCCTATCTGTTACTTAGAGTGCAGCACAGTGAATGTCGGGTGGACAGTAAAAAATAAATTTAGTGTTACACTAAAACATAAAACACTTTGTAACTAAGATTTACTGACGCTTAGTGACGTACATGCTGTGATAAAAAGAAAGTGATGTGAGGCTGCTTACTGTTATCACTTAACAGGAACATCTCAGTTTATAACATAATAAAGTATCAGATGCACAGATTGTAGTTATAACAAAGTAAGTTATTTTTTAAAAAGACAGACAGAAAGTACAACCGAAGGTTTAGGTATAGATAGTTTTATTTTATTTGTTGAAAAACGTACCAAATTATAATGATTATCTCTTTCTATATTTGGTGATATATTATTTAGTGTTAGTGATTTGAATTCTCTCATTGTTTCTTTTTTATTCATAAGACAAACAGGATTGAGAACTAACTTGATTCTTAGGAATAATCTGATGAAATATTTCTTAAATTTAGCATTAAAAATTATGTTAGCTTTCAGTATTTTATGGTTAAGAATATTTAGCAGATTCAGACAAAATACAATTACTTCTAATTTTGATATCAGCACAAAAACATGTGATCATAACCGTCGGCTCCCGTATATGAATTGCGGTTTGACCGAAATCAGTACAGAGACGTCATTATAACCATCAGCTGAAATAAGTATATGGTGTATCAGAAAGGAAATGGTGATGAAGAGAATGCTTACTGTAAAATAGCTCACCAGAGCCGGCCCTGGGCGCGGCGCGGGCGGGCGCCGACAGCGCGAGCAGCGCCAGCGCCCACCACCATGACATCACAACCACACCTGACGACAAACGACAAACAATTAAATAAACATTAATATATATACTTTATACACCACAAAATATGAAATAAAATAAAAGTTACAATAGAAACGGACATCGGGAAGATACGGTCTTATCACCAAACGGCATTTTCTTCCAGACAATCTTAGGTTTAGAAAACTTATTAACTAATAGAAACAGGTAAAGTTAACAATAAACATACACAGAAATAACTAAACATTATATTACATCTGCACCAAATCACGATACGTTTTGCTAATTTCACATTGAATTGAATGAAATTGGACGATTTATCGTTCGCTCAATAATATCAAAAAGGTTCAAATGTTGGTAAGTAATAAATTGGAAGCTCTTTAGAAACCATACGCGATTTGAAAAGGTTTAAGTGCTCTTCTCTCAGAATGTCCACTTAGATATCAATAAAACGAATCATATCGAAGGAAATGGAAAAAGGAGATAAGGCATCAAAATATGGCAAGAATGACTGCATAGGAGAGAAAGAGAAAGAAAGAGAGAGAAAGGGAGAGAAATAAATTAGCCCAGAATTTTCTATCATACATCATCCTAAACGCACTTATCATTATTCTTATAATCAATCACATTCATACTTAAGACGGTTATAATTACATGCTCTTCCACACTATGTGATCATACCTTATAATTTATAACATATATAACATAAATCAATACTATATAACATTTAAACCGCGCTGACCGCTATTAGATAGTAGGCGGAGCTTAGTACACAGTTTAATTAACACTAAACCTACCGACAATTCTTGTGTACCTGTTCCTACCGCACGCGGTCAAATTGAACGGTAATTAAAAGTTATTTTATTATATAACGCAGGTAATAATGGAAATAACTAAAAGTAAAGAGTGAAGAAAATATTATATGCATATTCTAAGAATTGTCATGCAGTTTGATAATGCTATTATAACGTTTAAAAATGTGTAAGTCTTACAAAAGTTTAGGAACGGTCAATTTGACCGGTAGTTGGTAGGTTTAGTGTTAATTAAACATTAATTTAACTATACAACTTTGCATATTAGCAGCATCATATATAACTTTCTCTTATTCAATAATAAGCTAAACACAGTAGCCGGTACAAATCTTTATCTTTATCTTTATCTTAATTATTATTATTACAATAAATTATCCCATGTATTTAAAGATAGGATAAAGCTTTCAAGCCATTGAAGTGGTAAGTACAAATTCACTTTAGTTCACTTTTATATTAGAAATTATATTACAAATAAAAATATATTTTTAAAAGTATATTGTATTAATAATGACATTTCTCCCTTAATATTTTAGGTGACCCTCGTTACTTCATAAATAATAATATTGAATTCACTAAACACTTTCACAACCTATCAACTTAGTTTCAAGAAGAGAACCCTACCTTATTATCATCAAATATATATTTTAACATTCAAATATATATATTTATATTAGTCTGATACGGTTGTCTGTGTATATAATAATAAAAAACACCTTATAATGTCCACATCTATACAGAATGTTGTCTGTTGGTTGTAAATCTTTCAGATTTATTCGTTATTCAAGTAAGATTTGCTGTCCCACTTTACAAGCGGGCTATTAGTTCGTTGATAAGCTGAACTAGAAATCGCTTGTTTACGTGCTGTGTACTGATAAGGGCTTTATTTCACACAACTGGGTCGAATGAAAATGTCTACTTATAAAATATCTAGTGAACAAACAAAAAATATATATAAAAAAAATTACAAACAAAAAATAATATTTATCTAATACCATACATGATTATTTTTTTATTTCATAAAAAAAATCCAATATTTGGACCCTGAAGCCGCTGATCGAGTTACACTAATTAATTATGAACATTAAATTAGAGTCATAACATTAAATTAGAGTCATAACACCAAGGTCCTCCCATTTCACGGCGACTAAGTTCAAATCCCACACAATTTTCTGTAAAACTTCACAAACTCTATTTTCCCTCTGTCGTGATTGAAAATGACGTTTCAGTAAAACGGACAGAAAATTATTTCGTCTCCGAGTTTTGTGATTCGGGAATTGATTTTTCGTAAAAATATAAAATTATTTATTATTCTTTTATATTGTTTGTATCAAATTTTGTTTAGGTAGACCTTTTCAAATTATGTTATATATTTTAGCGTTTCTTTTTAAAAAATAATGTACTAAAGTTATAATTTGAATAATATTTTTAAAAACTACAAAGCCATCAAAAGCGTATCTCTTACTAAGTTAAATACAATTTAACATTATTATAATAACAAAATAATATATTTTGAATCACAATTTTAAATTTCTTATAAATTACCTGTTTAGTGAAAAAAAATATCTTAAATTGTATGTTCCATTCACTTTAAAAATTATAATCAAAGACTAAGAAAATATTATTCCAGTGATTTTGAAACATCAAAACAATAATTCGAATGAATTATTAGAAAAAAATATCACGAAAGGTGAAAAACCTTTAAGCATCGTTATCCGCAGCTTTAAACGAACCAACTTTACCACTTCTAAATCCTAACAATCAAACAACTTTTCTCTCCAAATTCATTTTATAATCTCAAAAATATATTTTTAATACTTTTATTAAAAATACTATAAAAATATAATTACATGATAAATTTTAAACCGAATGAATATATTTATTTGATATCAGAATAGAAAAGAAATCTATTGCTTTCGTGATCAAAGATTGAGTCTTTAAAATTTTTTAAAGTTTCTTAAAGGCAAATTGATTTAATAGTCATAAAAAAACTAATTTTAAACCGTAAAACAAATGAAATTATATAAAAAATCATCATTTAAATAACGTAACAATAAAATATATTTACTATATATAACATAAATCTTAAGTTACAACATTAAATTATGATTAAAATGACTTTATCATCAGTGAAATCCACTTTCTTCGCACGATGCAGAAATCGGAAGCGTTTCGAAGCGTTTACTAAGAAATTACATGGACGGTTGTATTATTACTCGGATTACTTCGATACCGTGGGTCTTATTAAGAGCTATTGTCAGTAATCATATAAGTTCCGCTTATTTCATAAACCTATTATATGTATAAAAAGCGTGAAACGGTAATACGGACAATTGCTTAACTGTTATTACTGTTTATTGTTTTGTTTTATTTAATAATTCTAAATAACGGTTAAGCTATCACTAAAATAACAGTCACTAATAACGCCTTGTCTTCTGAATATAAGAATGTTATTATATTATAATAAATTTAAATTTTTAAGTAGCAACCATTTATATAAATAAGGTTTGATATGTAAATTACAACGTGAAATAAAACCTCACTTAGGACCAAGGTGTTAAGCTAAAGGGAAAGTAAACCTATTTTCTTTTGTATGTGAACAGTTACTATGGTGTTGACTAATGATAATAAATAATTTATTATCTTTTCTATTATATATAAAACTAGCTTAGCTTAGCTAGCTTCCCTCCAGCTTCGCTGAGCACACTATTAATTTGTATGTGAACTTAGGTTGCTATGGCAACCTTTGTCATATTATCAATTGTCATCGTAACCGTTGCTATGGTAGCCGTTGCTATGGTATCTTTTACCCGCGCGTTAAGTGTATATCTCCTACGTTTTTAAAACTTGGCGAAATGCAAAGTTGATATCCATTGGGATTGGACGTCTATGTCACAAAAGAAGTAACTATGTAAAATTTTAAGTTAATCGGGCAGATACCTAGTTTCGAAAATTTCGTGATGAGTCAGTGAGTGGTAAATCGCCTATACTTGTATATATATATATATATATATATATATATATATATATATATGTAGTCTGTAATTTTATTGAAACATCATAATTAGAAGCCTCTCATTAACAAACATGATTGTCACTTTACTGATAGCAAACTCACAACAAACAAACACGAGTAGAGTAATGTATTAAGTATACATTTCCAAGTCGCATGGTATCTGAAAACAAACGACACACGCCATATAACTTTCTTGAGATTCGTCATAATATTTTGACAAGGCCTCACTTTCTAAGACGAGTGACGAGTTATCTGCGCTTTCCCAATGTCAGTGTGTGCCCTACAAAGACTGCATCTAGAAAAACTACAACAAAATATAATCCTATATATATATATAGACATATATATAGTTTAAATCAAGCCTGTCTGTGTGTGAATTTCTTATTAGAAATGTAACTTTTATATATGACCCATTAATTGTTCAAGTTTTTCCACGTTTTGTAATTACTATATAATTTAAAAAGCGGTATCGATATGCCTTTCTCTGTAACTTGCACTTGTAACTTCACCTTAATATAATCTAATAGACATGTACTGGCCTTATTTGGTTTTTTTTTACTGAACATGTTCGTACTTTCTAGATAATTGATTGTACTTTACTCATCAAGTAGTTGGTAATATTTAATATTATGGTAATATTAGTAATAGTCAGTAAATATTTAACAGACATGTGATTTTCTGTACCCTTCTGTTAGCTCTTGTCTTTAATCTATACATTAAAATAAAATTCAAGTGTCTGTTTGTCAATTGTCAGCATTTCACTAAATGCACTCCAAGTACTTACTTTACTAACATAATAAAACAATAATTTAAAATTTTCTCTGTATATCTGTCTGTTGGTTCCGGATCACTGAAACAGCTGAACCAATTATAACAAGACTTTCACTGTCGGATAGTTTATATTAAAATGAGTAAATATTCTGCTTATATATAAAATAAATAATTCTGCGCAAACGGAGTCACGGATAGAGGTAGTTGTAAAAACAAAGTTTTATTACCAGTTTTAACAAGCTGCTAGATATATTATTAAATTACCATCTCAACTATAGTCATCTATTACACTTATAGTTAGAAAGAGTGCTGGAATTATAGATATGAAAGTGGGACGACATAGTTTAATTATATTTTATTAACTATTTATTACTTATTGGTATAATCGTTGCTACATTTTCAATCGGAACTTTGTATTTTTTTACATTCTTTAATAGTTTGCTAATTTACAAGTTATATTTTGTAAGAACTTAAAAAACCAGCTTATCAGAACAGAAATAAATAAATAATACTAAAAAAAACATCAAAATAATTAAATTACATTTAGAGATTTCGTTTTTCCAAATAATAATAATATTTCCAAATAACAAATATTTATTATATACATTACGTAAAATAAAATTTTAGATAATAATAAATCAATTAAATTAAATAACAATAACATAACAACAATAGAGAAATCTAAATAACAAAAACAACATCAAAAGTAAAATTTCTTTGATATACAGAAAATTTAACGACGCCATTTTGCGATTTTGATTTCATTGCTTCAAAGCATAACGCAATATCCGTAGAGTTTTATCACTAGAAAGCAAAATAAGCTAATTGTTGTGTTTAATATCACTTTTCACGAATGCCCGCTGTCTGTCTGCTCGGCCATATAATTTTATGGTGTTTTCTCCTTGACTTATGATGATTCTAATCTAAGTGTTAAGCGCGAGCCACACCGAGCTGTACATTTTAAACACTTTGTGATTGAATTGCGATGACGAAGTTACTTCATCTAGATTAAAGTAAATTTTGCGGAGACTGACGCTTTATGTATGGAATAATTATTGTTAATTTAATAAAATAACCACAAAACATAAGTTTGACTAAAAAAGACATCGTTTACTTAGTACAAGTAAATGATATTAATTAATATTTGATTCAAAGAAAAAATATACAAAAAAAAGTCCATCAAGAATCCTTATATATAAAGCTTCATATATACTGCGAGTGATTAAAATCAAAAGTGCCAAACAAACTCGATTAAAATCAGAGAAAGCAAAGGAATACAACAAATTTTATTAATCACGTAGAAAATTACACCAGCCGTGGCAATAAAATTAATTAAAACAACATCAAAAACAAATAAACCAATGAATTATAAACATACGGACTTTAAAAGTGAAATTAATATTAAATATCATGACTTTTCAAGTAACAAATAAGGTTTTTCTCTGAAATGTTTAAGTTAACATGTAAATTAAGCAATGTTCTATTGTTCTTTGTTATATTATATAACCTTTGTTTTATTACAAACTTACGACATTAAAACATAACATTTTAAATTTTAAATACATCTTTTTAGTCGTAAAATAAGCTTCACGGTCTGTTTGCGTCAAATAGAAAAGCGTTTTCTTATATTGACAGTTTACATTTACAAAACTATATATACATACACACACACACATATATATATATATATATATATTGGAAGGCAATCATTACTCAATTGAAGTGAAATGTTTTATTTATTGTTATGGGATGTAGAATGTTTTTTATTAGTATGAAACTATATCGTTTGAAGAGAAATAAATCTAGAATGGAATATATTATATTAATATTTATATATTCATTGACGTGTTTATGGACGGTGTCTGTGTATAGCTTTCAGAGTGCTTTTGTGTTTTTTTATTTATTATTATTACAGATAATAAATCAGAGTGCGCTATGATTTATTTTGAGTAATTAGTTACAATACAAAAACTATGTATACTTCATTACTAACATATGAAAGATTTGTATTAGGAAGCAAAGTCGTATTAGGTAGCAATATGATGAATATCAAAGCATTTACCATAAATACGTATAAAGTAGGCTAGACAATCGCCTCCGCGTCATGTTGAGATCCAATTTAACTTATATCACTTACAAATACGCGATCAGATAAAGTGTTTATTATAATATGAATACAATACCATCCTAATGTATTCTTCAATGTATATTATTATTGGATTTATTTATATATTTATTGGATTTATTTATATATTTAAGGACTATTAATATTCTACTTATGGTTACAAGCCTTCCGTATACACTCCAACTTAAAATCTTTATATAATGAAGCGATATATGTATAATATATACAATATTATTTTTTAACCGGTTTCTTGTCAATACAATTGACAAACAAATATGTCAATGACATACATTATTTTATATGAATATTTTAAAAGAATTATTCATAGAAATAACATTAAAAAGTAAAAGTATGAAAGTAATTTAAATAATGTATTATATAATTAAATATTTCAAACTGTCATTGATAAAATAAAAGTTAAGAAAAGTATATTTTCAATCAATCAATCAGTCAATCAATTTGAATCAAAACAAAAGCAAGACAATATGAAGTTAAAATGAATTTTTTTGAAAAGAGTGAAAGTTTTTTTATTTTCTTAAATGTTTAAAAATTTAGCAGACAGAATATTTATTCTTTGAATATTCAAAAGTACAAACAGTCCCACTGACCCCGTTTTGTGATTAAATATTTTATGGTCCTTTGATTTCGGGTTCCGAGAAGCATATTGGTTTTGAGATTCAAATATCTGATGGCTGAGTTATTTAATTTGTTATGGGAATTAATAAAAAGTTTTTTTAACTTTTAAACTATTATAGACGTTCTTAAAATTATTAAGTTTATATATTGTTTTCTCAAATCTGTTTTCACGAGAGAAATAAGAAAGGGTTATACATATGTATTATTGCAATTGATAATATAAGTAAACTAGCTTATTCCCTTCCGCTTTACTGGGCACACTAATTATTTGGATGTGAACTTAGGTTGCTATGGTAACCCTTGTCATATTATCCGTTGTCATCGTAACCGTTGCTATAGTAACTCTTACCCCCGCGTTAAGTGTATAGCTCTTAAACGTTTAAAACTTGGCGAAATGCAAAAGTTGAAATCTGTTGGGATAGGAATTCAGTAAAATCCGTTCTTAGTGGACGTCTACGTCACAAAAGAAGTAACTATGTGAAATTGTAAATTAATCGACAGATAGTTTTGGAGATTTCGGATGAATCAGTGAGTGGTAAATCGCTTATATATATATATATACTTTAAGGTAAATATCTTTCATACTTCACATAACAATTATATAATTATAATCGCGTGCAAAGCTGGTCTAATAAATCATAATCTTAATAAGTATATCGAGGCATCCATACACCGAGGAAACATGTCACTGTGTCAGTTTGTATAACCGGACCTACACAATGTATTGCGACAATTGATATACAATACTTTACACGGTACGGATACGATACGGATACGATTTATCGAAAGTATGCCTAAACATAATCGTTTAGTATAAATTTGTTCATATTTTTCGTCTTAAAATGTTGACAAAATACCTTATTGTGTTGCACTTTTAACTTATTTTATTTATTCATAAGAAAAATTACGAAATTTGACTTGTATAAAAATAATTTAACTTAAAAGTGTAGTTAGTGAAACACTTGAAACATTTATAAGCATTACTATTAGTATATTAATGAATATGGGGTTAATGACCTCGAGTGTATCATAACCACAAGTGGATAAAACTATTGATATTACACAATACATAATATGAATAGAAGTTAAACAGTTCGTTAAAGACTAAAGATTTACCGTTAAAGTTATTATAATATTCTTTAAGCGTTTTATTGCAACTTGAATCGATTTGATCGGACCGATCGTATAACGAGGTACGGTCGCTCGTGTTTTATTATCTTTTATTGGATTTTAGTATTTCTTATCTAGATATTAGGAATCAAAATTGCATGCGTGTATTTTGATATATTTTACGGTATGGTGTAGAGTTCTCTAATGAAAATAAGATGAAGTTTGACGAATATTGAAATGTGGTTCCGTAAAGTTTTCAAAATAATATGAATTAGTAAATTAACATTATTATTTATGAAATGATGTTAAATAAACATTAGTATAATATATTTTTAATCGATTTTCTAATTGAAATGTGACTGAACCCTAAAAATGTAATGGGATCCAACTCTGATCGGATTTAGAGCGCTCTAGATTCTCAAAGGCTCAATTCGTTTGCCACCAAATTGTAGTAATGCGATTTTGAAAAAGTTATTTTACAACTATTTCACATATAACGACATACAACGAAATATAAACAACCATTACAAATCAATTCACATACAAATCTTGTAAATAAATTTATTATTATTGATTAATATTACCTTGGACCGGGACATTCAAAAGTTTCAGGTTTAATACAAGAACCTTAGCTTTTATTAAACTATCATTTTTATTTATATTATTTATTAAACTATATTAATCACTTATTTGGCTAACATTACTTCATAGTTGAGTTCAAAATCGAAGGTAATCGTTAGTTTAATAAAAGTGGGTAGTCTTAAAAAAGACAACTATGGATCGGGAATGTTTATAAAGAAATTCCATTAAATTAATTTATGTTTGGAAAATAAATAAAATACGTCAAAAAAAATTGTGACAATTATATTTTCATGTAAATTTCTCAAATTATTTCAAACAAAGCTACTTATAACAAACGTACAAAAACTAAACATTTTCTATATATATCTTTGAATAGCTTTATTTTTCTAACCAGACAATAAATACAATCCGAATAGTTAATAAATCTTCTTTATAGTCAATATTTTATTAAGAGCGTAACGATACAGTAAATAAAAGCGATACGGATATAAAATGAGGCGTTAACTTCTAGTGTATCAAAAATATATGTAACATTATGTCTAGTATTTTTTTTATATTTTATTTTGTCAAAATAATTATAGTAAAAGGAATTCATAATCATTACTAATTATAAAAAAAATTTTTTTTGTTTTTTTATTAATCGAAATCGTATATTTTTAATTAATCGAAATCAGCCATGTTCACGCGACAATAGGCAATATAATATTTTTTTTCAAAATAAAAAAATATATATATTAAAAAATATACTTTATAAATTGTAGGAACAGTTTTTCGAGGTTTGTAAATTTTTCTTATAATATATTAAATTCTAATTATAGTATCGTAGAGCTATAAATTTTTTCAAACAAAAAATTAAATTTCTTATAAGTTATTATACCTATATTTATAACAACAAATCACATAACATTATAGAAAGGGTTCGCTTTTCTAATGATAAAATATAAATTCATAAACATATCAGTAAGAAAATATTACAAATTGTAACCATTTAGTAATAATTGAATCAGTGTAACTTGTATAGGTCGTTAAAAGTTATTGGATATGAAAATATTTGCATAAGGGACGGACGTTAAACGTTAATATGATTTATATAAATCAATTGGTTGTTACACTGATTCATGTTGAATAATATTTAACACTAAACCTACCGACAATTCTTGTGTACCTGTTCCTACCGCACGCGGTCAAATTGACCGGTAATTAAAAGTTATTTTATTATATAACGCAGGTAATAATGGAAATAACTAAAAGTAAAGAGTGTAGAAAATATTATATGCATATTCTAAGATTTGATAACGATATTATAACGTTTAAAAATGTGTAAGTTTTACAAAAGTTTAAGAACGGTCAATTTGACCGGTACTTGGTAGGTTTAGTGTTAATATAATATAAGCTCAATAAATCCGTAGTCACAAAGTAGATAGCAAATAGAACAAGTGATTTGGCACTTTAGCCATGAAGCCGAGATAGCGATCGCTGGAGCACAGTAACCTCCTAGCTCGAGGCTTGTACCTTATCAGATACGCTACTCGTCAGATGACAATACACATACGGACGGATAGAACAACCGACCTTTTTAGATTTTATATATATATAAAATTTTGCCTAATACATGATAAAAAAATGTTAATAGAGTATTTCGATATTTTTTTATTTTTGTGTAATATTTTCCTATTGTGATATTTTTCTAACAATTACTTAATACATCTTTGTATGTATATGTACATATATACATATACATATACACATATATATATATATATATATATATATATATATATATATATATATATATATACAGTAATACCCCGCTTTACGCGACCCCGTTATACGCGGTTTCACTATAACGCGGATGCAAATTTCGCGCTCAAATGCCTCGAATTACGAAAGAGTGTGTATAAATATAATGTAGTCATCAACAATAGATGTATTTTTCCGTAAAAAATAAGAGTATGTATTGCATAAAGTATTCCTAGAATTAAAGTGATTGATTAAAATGATTTGTATTTTTTTGTAATAATTTTTGACTATGTTTAATCATAAACCTCGTTATACGCAAATTTCAGTTAACGCGATTTTTTTGGAACGTATCCCTCGCGTAAAGCGGGGTATTTATAATATTATTTTGTATTCTCTTGAGCAGTGTTCATAAAAGCCGCTACAAGTCGTGTCGCTTGCTTACTTTCCGACAGCTTTGTCTACACCGTGACTATGCTTGTTATGTCACGGAGATAATATATATATCCCTTTCATTTAATTTGTTTGTTTATCTCTATTATTTATAATAAAACTTATTATTAATGTAAAAATGCATTAAAATTCACATTAATATGTATAATAATAAATTCAGTACCTAAATATATATATTTTTAATAACACAATTATTATTTGTGTCAAATAACTATGAACCTTTAAATTTTGCGCCAAAATATTTTTAATAAATTATTTTACTTAAACTATTATTTATAATAATTAAGATGGTAATTGTTTCAATTTGTTAACAAGAGATGGCGTTTTATTAAATCTATGTGTTTTGATTTACGCGGCCAAAATTTTAATATACTAAATAATTGTTAAACCTGAGTTTTACTAAATTCAACCTTACTATAATCTAACATTGAGTTCTGATTTAAATATATCATTTATTGCTTTCCTGTATACTTGTTTATGACGTATGTCCATTATTTAACGCCCACTTGAGAGAATAGTAAGAAAATTTTAATATCACAGACAGCACGTGGGCAAAGCCAATATATTTGGGATCTTCAATAAAATATTGAATGATACATATTATTAATACACTATATGTTATAAAGGTATAGGACACCCGACCCTCATACAAGCCGGCTCGAGAGATGAACAAACATACCAAGAAACCTATAGCTTTCTAATGGTTCCGCTGAGTGCTTACACTATATAAATATACGGGATTCTCTTCTAGGATACATCTTGTCTAATTATAAATGTAATAACTTCGTTAGATGTAAACAGTTTTACTTATTATATTTTTATACACACACACACACAATCACACACACACACACACTAATGCATGTAAAATATTTAAATAACCCATAAAAGTTTATATTATATATTAAGCCTCTTCACACAGGTCCCAGTCCAATTCTGTTTCCAAAATATACTATGATTATGACCGCAAGGGAATTGAAACTTACATACACTTTGAATTGTAAAAGTTAAGATTACTTTAAACTACATATATTATTATTACAAACTATAGAAAATTATTTACGTATTAAATAAAATACAAGAAGCAAGAATCAATTTAAACTAAACATATTATTAAATAACAAATCCATCAAGTCGTCAATCTGATGACACCCTAGCATTAAGACGTTCCATTATTAATTCACCCATTTCACACTAGACAACAAATTACATGAATATGTGTGTATGTAATTACATGTGGTATGTAATACTAATGATTATGTATTTATATGTAAATACGCAAAGAACTGTTTCCATACATCTCTGTTTTTTTCGTGTTACAATATTTGTTGATGAAAAATGGGAAAAGGTTTTTATGGTTTATGTTAGTTAGAATAGTTTGTATAAGTTATTTTTTTTATTTTCTTTCATATAAATAAATCATTTTTGTATGAAATACATTTGCACACTAAAGAAATCATACATACCAGAGAAATACCAATTCATAATAACATTAAAATAAATATTTCATTTAAATTGATTAATAATGTAAAATTAATAATTCTGTGATCATTTTGAATGTAAATATATATTAGATGAGATTATCCATCTAGTTGTCAACTCAAAGCAAGTACCACTCCCACATCAAAGAACCAGCTTAATCAATAATTAACCTAGATACAGTTCTAGATTTATTAATGTGTTACAAATATATCATCGTTAGAACGAAAACCAAGATTCCTTTGACTTCACTTTGGCTCTGTTCAATTAAGTATCGGCGTGAAAACTTCGCAATATTCCATTCAAACGTCGGTATTGCGTCCTGATAACTTATTAAGTTATCAGCTGATCTCCGGATTAGCCCACTTCCAGTGATAGTATTGGAAAGTGTTTCTTACAGATATATAACTATAATCATTAAGGCTTTATATTGAATATTTAGACTTATTCCATTTATTGCACTTATTTATATAATGAGTGTAACTTCTTCATTTTTTTCTTTTTTAATTGCATTTATATTTAATAAGGTCAAAAGTTATGTCGTGATTTTGATCAGGAAAATTTCTAATGATAATTTGCGTAATGATGTTTTTTGAAGACGGTTTTCATGTAGTCATTATCAAATACATCCTACGCTGGTTCAATGCGCTATAAATATTACAATAATGAATACTTATTAGGGTCAAGGGACCGTTAGTTTGACAAAGACTAAAGGTTACGATTACAAGATTGTATGAGGTTATATTGTAAGGTATGGGAAGTGTTTTGAACTACTTTTGGACACAGCTACCGTATCACAGATAAGTGAGATAAATGTTACTACAAATTGGCTATTCGTAGTGCATGTGACCTCTTTCAACCTTATTATCTGCGAATTATTGCATTTATTAACTAAACCATGTAGTTAACATTAATAATTAAATGTAAGAAGCATCATACAATTAAACTTTACAAAAGTTAGGTATTCAGTGAGCTATTTCCTTTGTTAAAAACAAACCGAACTTCACCTCACTTTGTTTTTTGGGGTATCTTAGATAATTATGGAGTGAATGAACAATAAGATATTTCAGCGGTATCCGTTTATACTTGAGGAATGTTGAAAACAATTCATGAAAGTTGAGATCTCTACTATTTTAATATTAAAGACCAATTAACTCTCAATTGAACCAAGCAAATAATTTGCTACTCGTAATTGAAGTATTATACTTTAATATGCACATAATAAAACGGATATGAAGCTATTAAATTCCCTCATTTGTTATGACTAAGTCTAGTGACCTTTCAAATTTGGGGCACTGCCTTCACTTGGGTACTCCAATCAGTTGTGAATCATTAACGGATTCACTCACTGTATTTACATAGTTACGTATGTATGACTTGTTGAATCATCTGATTCATTGGTTTATTATGTCTCGTTTTGTCCAAAACCTACTTCAGTTGATTCAACAAGTTTCCTTTCTGAATATATTTTTGTGTTATTTTATTGAAGTATAATTGTATATTTTTTGCTTTAAATAGTTTGATTATTTAAATTTATATCTGTTACAAAAAAGAATCATAATTTTTATTATATATTTCAGACTAAACGAACCTGGGACATTCTGATTTTAGCAAAATATGGTACAGCATATTTTGACATTATACAAGCAGTTTATTAAGGAATAAAATTATCTTCTTCTTCTTGTTTGCCTATAGACACTCACTTCAAGGCATAGACCTCCCCCAAAGATCGCCAGAATGACTGGTCTTGTGCTGCCTGCATCCAGCAACTTCCCGCGACCTTGGATATGTAGTCAGTACATCTAGTAGGGGCCTACCCACGCCGCGTCTACTCGAGAACCTTTCGCCATCGGCCGTCGATTGCACGAGCAATGTGCTTTGCTCTTCAGACGAACAATTCTTAGAGCTATGTCGGTGATCTTGATTCTTCTGCGGAGCTCCTCAGTTCTTATTGGATCTCTCAGCGAAACTACGAGCATTGTCATTTCCCTGGCCTTCTGGGTGTCTTTGAGCCTTCGTATAAGTAGAATCGTAAATAACCACTTCTCAGAGCCATAAGTCATCACTGGCAACACATGTTGGTCAAAAAGCTTCGTTTCAAGCATCGCGGTATTTTGGAAGTAAATATATTTCGGAGCTTTCCGAACGCCCACCCGAGTTGGATTCGGTGATCTATTTCTCGAAGTTGGACCTACCTAGCTGGATAGTTTGTCCCAGGTACATGACACGATGATGATGTACGACATGGACAGCTTCGTCTTGTCCTTGTACATTTTAAAGCCTGCTTGTCCGGAAACTCTACTGAGATCATCGAGTATTGAACCCAGGTCTTCCAAAGTGTCAGCCATTATGATAATGGCTGACACGACGACAGTCAGTCGACAGTCAGTCGACGCGTGCGAGCGCAGCGAGTCGGTCGATGTTGTTTCGCGTCAGTCAAAATGTCTGTGAATTCAATTAAATGTGTGAACTGTAATGTGGTTATATCGGAGGTTTTGGCGTTTATGCGCAATAAACACGATGTTATGGATAATGAGAGTCTAATACGGATCTGTGAGTCTGCTTTTTCCGAAGAGGAGATTGATAAAGCGAAAAAACTGTTATTTACGTCCGTTAAGACAAAACAAAAGTGTGTTTCAAGACGTAAACAAAAGAAGCTTAAGGATCTTGACGATATTATTACTGTACTTAAAACAGTCGATCCTGAACAGATGCCAGTGTTTGTAGCATATGATCTACACAAATTACCGCCCATTTGCTTTGATCATGTAGATGTTACAAAAATTTTAAAGGATTTGCTGATATTGCGGGCTGAGGTTGAGCGGATTAAGAGTAGTTATGTTACTACGGATGTACTGGACGAAGTAAAACGGAATTTTCAAACATCCAGGTCGCCGTTAATGTATTATAACGACGATAATATTAATACTCGAAGAGGAGGGTATTTCGAGGACAGTGGTCCGATAGGATTACCGCTTGCTGCGACAAAGTTAACAGCTGATATGAGTGTCATGGCGCCGGCTGAGCACATTGACCCGGCTGCAGTTACGAGTGCTCACGATGACGTTCATAACAATGAAGCGATGCACCAGTCGGAGTATCGTTCTGTCTTTCACTCGCCGGTAAATAAAGATACGAACAATATTGTTGCATCAACTGCACCTGTGAATAAAACTTTGCTAGGGATTGAATGCACCGTCTCGGATAACGGTAATAAGTTGATTGATAAAAATAAAAATAAACCGCAGATTATTGTAGGGGATGCGATGTTGAGGAAGGATTTGTGTGTTGAGAACAAGCATATTAATAGTTGGACGTTGGTTCAGCGACGTAAGCCGCAGAATCGTTTTACTGGCAAAACTGGAAAGGCAGTGGCGTCTCCCTCGGGGAAGTTCATAGCGGCAGAGACGAAAATTCCGTTGTTAATATCAAATGTGAATAAACAAACCACTGAACATGACATCTGTGATTATATTAAAAGTAAAACACAGGAAATTGTACACTTAGAAAAAATTGTTATGAAAAAAGAAAAGCCTTACAATGCTTTTAAGTTATTTGTCTCTAAAAACAAGTTACATATCTATCTGAATGACAATTTATGGCCAGAAGGAATTACGTTCCGTCGATTTATCTTTTTTAAAAAACGGTTGGAAAGAGCTAATTCTTTGATTATGAATGATATTATACAAACATAATGGATAAGTTCGATAAAAAGAAAGTTATTCTATCGACTTTTAACTGTAAATCGATTATTAGATCTACAGAGTGTGTACGGAGACTATGCAAAACATCTGACATCATTGCCTTGCAGGAAACATGGCTCTGGCCTCATGAATTACCATATTTGGGAACCCTGGATGACAATTTTACATACACAGGCAAGTCATCCATGGACACGACCTCGGGAGTCGTCAAGGGAAGACCTTATGGTGGAGTAGCCTTGCTGTGGAAAAAAGGAGCTTTCCAATCTGTATCCTTGGTGCCGTGTAATAGTGATCGCTTAGTAGCAATAAAAATAGTGCATGATAGCCGTACTTTACTGTTATTTTCCGTGTATATGCCTTTTGATAATGGAAAAAGTGATAATTTAATAGAATTTAGTAAATGTCTGAGTGAAATTTCCACAATAATTGACAGTGAGAATGTGGAATCGGCTATATTAGTTGGTGACTTCAACGCGCATCCTGGTGAAAGGTTTTCGAAGGAGCTGCTGAGTACTTGTGATGAGCAATCATGGTATTGTATGGACTCTGAACTTTTACCTTGTGATACACACACATTCGTTTGTCAAGCTAGTGGTTCTCAGCGGTGGTTAGATCACTGTATAGTAACGAGTGCGGCGAAAAATCTGTTTTTAAAAGCATATGTTTCGTACGGAGTTTACGCATCAGATCATTACCCTGTAATTTTTGAATGTGACGTCAATATTGCTAGTCCGAAATTATTTTCCTGTGATGTCCTTTGTAATAAGGTGAAATGGGGTGAAAGAGACAACTTTCAGAAAAATAATTACCTAGAATTTTGTAGTTCAAAATTAAAAAATATCGACTTTCCCTCTGAATGTATAGAATGTTCTTGTAAAGTGTGTGAAAATCCTAGTCATCATAAACTGTTGGATGATATGTATAACAATATAGTGGGGATTCTGAGTGAGGGTGCATATTGTACATATGTAGGTAGGGAAAAAGTAGGAAAACATAAACGTGTGGTAGGCTGGAACAGGTATGTGCAGACAGCTCACAGGGAGGCTCGATTGTGTTATCACGAATGGCTTCTATACGGCAAACCTACAAACGGACATGTATATAATAGAATGTGTGAATCTAGGAAAATATTTAAGGCTAAACTAAAATATTGTTTAAACAATGAACAACAAATAAAGATGGATATACTAGCACAAAGTCATACTGAGAAACATTTCGGTAAATTCTGGAAATCTACTAATAGACTCAATATGAAGTCGAGCTTACCTGTGAGTGTTGGGGGTTTCAGTGAGCCTAAAAACATTGCCCACCTATTCCAGCGGCATTTTAAAGTTGAGTCACCATTACCAAGTGTGCAGCGGGTGCTCGACTCTGATATCAGTGCTGCGAGAGTCCCTAACATATTCACTGTTGAGAATGTGGCCACCGTTATTAGAAATATGGTAAGAGGAAAATCTCCGGGGCACGATGGGCTCAGCGTCGAGCACCTTAAGTACGCTGGCCCTCATTTGCCGAGGGTCCTCGCTTTATTTTTTAATTTATGTGTGGGTCATAGATATCTGCCGCAGGATTTAATGCATACTGTTATTATACCTATTGTTAAAAATAAGACTGGGGATGCCTCTGACATGTCCAATTACAGGCCCATATCTTTGGCTACTATTGTGGCTAAGGTGCTGGACAGTTTGCTTGACAAACAGCTGGCTGAGCACTTTGAACCTCATGACGCTCAGTTTGGGTTCAGGCCCGGAATGTCAACGGAGAGCGCCATACTGTGTCTCAAGCAAACTGTAGAGTACTACACGAGCAGAAAAACGCCGGTTTTTGCATGTTTTTTGGACCTGTCTAAGGCATTTGACCTCGTATCTTATGATATGCTATGGACCAAATTGTTCAATGATACTACGTTGCCCCCTGACATAATTTCGATTTTTTCATACTGGTATCAAAACCAAACAAATTCTGTGAGGTGGGGTGGAGCATTCTCGGACAAGTACAGATTGAAGTGCGGAGTGCGACAGGGGGGTTTGAGCTCGCCCCGGCTCTTTAATCTCTACATGGACCGGCTGATTGGTGAGCTCAGTAGCACCAATATCGGATGTCATGTTGACGGAGTTTGTATGAACAACATCAGCTATGCGGATGACATGGTGCTGCTGAGTCCATCCATTGGAGCTCTTCGTAAACTGTTGGCAATATGTGAATCTTATGCAGTGGCTCACGGGCTCAGGTATAATGCTATAAAAAGTGAGCTTTTGGTTTTTAGATCCGGATCTAAGACCTATTTAGATATACCGGTAGTCTCGCTCTGTGGCACACCGCTGTGTCGGGTAGCAAAATTTAAATACCTGGGTCACTGGGTCACCGAGACCTTAAAAGACGATTGTGAGATCGAGAGGGCGCGTAGGTCGCTGTCTGTTCGGTGCAACATGTTGGCACGAAGATTTGCAAGGTGCACGAAGCCAGTTAAAATAACGCTCTTTAAAGCTTATTGTCAAACATTTTATACCTGCAGTCTTTGGGCTAATTATACGCGGCGGGCATACAGCGACCTTCGTGTCCAGTATAACGACGCATTCAGGGTTCTGATGGGGTTGCCGCGGCAGTGCAGTGCCTCAGGCATGTTTGCGGAGGCACACATGGATGACTTTTATGCTATTATGAGAAAACGGTGTGCCTCCATGTTAACCCGACTCCGCAGTGCCTCCACCAGAATGCTGAGTGTTTTTGTTGATCGGTGGGATTCGCCCCTGATGCATCGGTGGATTCGGTTGCACAACGGACCAAACCGTGGTACGATGTTATACATAAGAAAATGATATTATAATTTGTAACTTTTGATTGTACTAACACTAGTTAATAAGAAATATTGTTACTAACACTAAATGGGCTGGTCCTGAAAATAAATAAATTATTATTATTATTATTATTATTATTAATGTCATCGGCAAATCGAAGATGGGTGATGTACTCGCCGTTTATGTTGATGTCGAGTCCGCTCGAGTCCAAGAGCTTGAAGATATCTTCCAGTGTAGCGGTCAACAGTTTTAGAGAGGTAACGTCTCCCTGCCTAACGCCTCTCTGCAACTTTATTAGCTTCGAGCTCTGGCCCCATAGCCGGACTAACATGGTGGCCTTTTCATACAAACATTTCTATACTTGTATGTACCGATAGTCGACATATACTGGCACCTTTGGCGAGACCGCAGGGTTCGATCGAATTGAAGGCTTTCTCATTGTTAGCAAACGTCAAGCACAGTGGCCAATTATACTCTTCAGTTTTCTGTATAATCTACCGCAGCGTATGTATGTGGTCTATGCTGCTAAAGCCTTTACGGAAACCGACTTGTTCGAGAGGCTGGAAGTCATCATACCTGTGTGCGAGACGATTCGTAATGACCCTCGAGAACAACTTGTAAACATGGCTCAAACATGAGATGGGTCTGTAATTCTTCAGCAAGGTATTATCACCTTTTTTAAATAACAGCACCACCACACTCCTGTTCCATGCCTGTGGTGTCTTGCGTGAATGAAACACGGGATTAAATAAGTTTTTAAGGTATTTCAAGACTGGTCATCCACCTGTCTTCCGAAGCTCACCCGTAATTCAACCTTCACCTGGTAACTTGTTGTTTCTGATGTCTTGAATTAATCTCGAACCAGCTGATCTTCGGTGTAACGTTGAGTCAATCTTGCTCGTGGGTCTTTAGCCGTATTGGTAACAGGTTTGCGTATCGAAGAATATAACTGACCGTAGAAATTCTTGACCACTCTCATCACCTCGGGTTTGGACCATTGTACCGTCATCGGCTTTCATTTTCAGCTGGCTCTGCCCAAGAGACAGATCTTTTTCGAACACCTTAGAGCCTAATAATAAAATACTGTTTGTTAATTGTGAATAAAACCTACAAATTATTATATGTTATATATATATATATATATAATATTTATAATAAATTGTAACGAATATTACCACAAAATGAACGTCAAATATTCATCTTCACTCAAGTATGTATTGCAATATTCCATCTAAAATATTTCCTGTAATAATATCAAGATTTTCAATTTACATAATGTAGGAAATGTGATTTTTGGTGATAAGCTGTCAATATTTCGAATATAAATATTTTTCTCTGATATTATAATATACTACACTCGTTCCTGGCTTTTCTCCGTCGGTGTAAAATCTGTTTTAAAAATATGCTACTATTGGTAAATATCGCTTATACCCACCACGCTGAAGCACTGCAGATTGGTGGATTGCATTATTTTTTTACAATATAATAGAACCTATAATATTTTTTTTTAAATCTGTCTGTCTGTCTGTTCGTTCCGGGTAATCTCTGAAACGGCTGGACTGATTTTAACAGGACTTTCAAAAGCTGATGTTATATAGGATAGGAGTAACTAAGGTTACTTTATTTTAAAAAAACATTCCACGTGAAGTCATGGGCACAGCTGGTTCTACATAAAATCCTTATATATTACACTATCTTTACCAGCGGCGTGATGCTGTGTATATACTATATAGGAATACATATATATTGTATATGTATAAACTAGCTGTTGAAAGCTCATGGAAGAAATACAAGTAACTATCAACAAAATATTTGAAATAGAACAGCGCCATCTATTGGATGCTTATAGAAATCAGAAGTGAGATAAGCCCTAAATGTAAAAAATATATATTAAACGAGATACAAACTATCCTATCTTTTAACCAAACAATAAATATCAACAAAATTTTATAAAAATCGGTTCAGTGGTTTCGAAGATTAACGCAAACGAACATCGTGACACGGGATTTTTACATATAAACTCAAATTTTCATCAAGATGAAGTCGAGTTATAAAATGATAAAAACATACATACATATTTATATACAAACAGTTAAACTAAATCTACAGTCATATAGTAGTACTAATATCAAAATTGCCACTTTTAAAATTGAAAAATACATAAAAATCGAATAGCTCATAAAATTATATAGATTTTATGATTCAAAGTACTTTATATCAAAAAGTTGAGACATAAAAGTTAGTTATTATTTCAAATTTCATAAAATAAAAGATAATTTCTAATGAAATTATAAAACTTTTACATAAATATAATTAAAGCATTTTTCGATTTAAACGTAATAAATTATTGTTGAACTGAGCGTAAGCGGAGCTCTTAACCGTTTGGGAGACGTTTTTTGTGTTTAGTTGTTTCCAGAATGCGACGAGATAATTAGCTTAAAATTTTCTCATGTATGTTTGAGCCGAACGCGGATGTTATAGCGAAAACAGATTGCAAAATGTTTAGCCATTCAAAAGTTATCAAGAAAAGAAGAGCGGAGAGGGGCTCAGCCCAACACCCGCCGCGCACCGTTGGCGGATCCTAGTATATATATATAGCTTTATTTTTAATACGAAATGTCTTATCTAACAAAGTAATTTACGTATTCACTTTCACTGATTAAACAAGTGAATAATAATAGAAACTTATTTATATATTTTCATTGAATCAATACTGATGATCGTATCAAATGTTAGTGTCAGGATTTGATACCATACTTTAGGCCCTTCTATAAACACTCCAACTTAAATTAAGTCTACGAGTGTACCAAACCCACCTCTGAGAACCACACAACAAACTTAGCCGGTATTTCTTTATCACTGTCTCACAAATGTGAATTTTGCGCAATATACGATTTAAAACCATCGCAATATGAAAGCTGACCCAGGAATGAATGACTGTACACATAACATATAAGTCCAAGTAAAATACAAAATATAAAACAGAAAGGTATTCAAACCCGCGATCCTAGCTAGCATAGTACTAACAACTGATCTGATGGTACTTACTAATAGTAAGAAATAACAAATTATTGTTTAAATATTTATTAATATTTTTTGTCAGATATTAATTAAATAGTTCATCGTTATAAATATACATAAATGTGTGTGTGTTTGTGGCATTATTAATTAATCTACTAAAATTAATGACTAAAAATTTACGACTAACAACTCTATTAGGCGATGCTTAACTGTAATTAATGAATTTGAATTATTTTATCTTATTAATCTCATTAGCACTTTCACGGTCCATCGGTCTTTGAACGGATTATGCAAATATTGAAATTATGTTCAAATTTTAAACCTAATTTAAATGTAGGACGAACCACTGAACACATATACATATATGTATATATATAAACATATTGGGATACAATCGTTTGGAGTACATCACCTTGAATCTTTAAGGTATCTAAAAGGTTAATGACCTAACACAAATTGTAACATGTGAACGGTGTATACCTCAAAATATATATTGATAAAATCGATCACATTTCGGTAATCGGCTCAACGATCGGCAGATAACAAACAAACAATCATTAAGAATATAATACGGTATAGAGGCGATATTTATTATAAAGGTTACCGTCCACGGCGGCTGATAAAATCAAAAGATTGTATTCTATCATAACCAGAATACAGCCATTATTGTAGGAAGCCGCTTTGTCGTTCCCGCTAATGAGCTACGGTGACATTTTACTAATTAACAGATTTTGATGTAACTTTTATAGAAATTTAGATATTTTTTTCACGTTAAATGGAATAGTTGTAGTTGTACATTGCTCATAATATATATATAGATTTATTGAATTCCACAAATTCAATCAAAATCATTATACATTTGATTACAGTTTAAAATTTTGTTATTGAAAGAAAAATAAAAGTGTAAAAGTTATAAAAAATTTACTTTAGAAGCTTTATAAAGTTCCATTATATCCTTAATACAAAAAAGCTTAAATTAAATAATAATTAACTTAACTGAAAATATAATATTACTTTGAATGTTAAAAATTGCTTTTTTTTGTATTATATATATATTGTGTGTACATTATTTATATATATAATAAAGTTGTTTAAAGATTCGTAAGAAGGAACTCGGCCTTTGTTCGTCACTTCAATGAAATGTAGAGGACAATTTAATATTTAGTTTGCACACTTTGGTAAGTGTTCCGTAAGTGCGTTGTACATGTAATGATATAATGATATAATGATGTAATGAAAATATTATAATGATTTTACAATTCTATCATTGTGTAATGTATTGTTGAAAATATTTGCCTAACACTATTTCAGACAGTTCTGAGGCCTATTATAAAAAAAAATATTTTTTTACAAGTTGGCGTACCCTTCATTCGGTCACTCGGTCATTATCATTCAATTTTGTGAGAAGAAATAAAATTTAAACTTTCTATAGTAGTTTTTTATTCGGACGGTCCAATATTTGTTTTTGTCAACCGTCAATTCACTTTCGTTCGTGTCCGGACAGTCACGTGCGGAATGCTGATTAGTTTCTTGTGTAAACGCACAATATCAAATTATATGAATATAATATATAAATAATTATATTTCGGTGTTCTGCATATTATATATTTATTTAATATACACACATATTAATAAATAAAAATAATAATATTTTATTTAGATTATTGTAACAATTATGTCACCGACAGTCCAATATCGAAATAGGGTCAGGTTAATGTTATTTTAAAATTTGATTTTCCCCTCATCGATGTTTAATTCAAATGTATATAGAAATAATAAAAAACCGGCATTGTTTAGAAAATTCCTATTTGCAATGAAAGTTGAGGTGAGCGACAGTATACCTTTTTTTTCAGTGGATTTGCGTATAATGACGGCGGCGATACAAATAAAAGGCATCTTAACGGTTAGAGGTAATGAAAAAACTATTTACTTTTTAAATAACTTTCTTGGTGTAATTTATTTATTTATTTATTTATATCTTTTTCACTCATCAATACAGTGATTGTGTATCAAATTGGAGTGTCAGGAATATTTTGATACCATATTCATCGAGATAACCTCGTCTGTAAATATTCTCCAACTATAAATAAGTCTACTAGTGTTTCAAAATCTTCTCTGAGAAGAACCACACAACAATACTCAAATAGGTATTTTTTGCAGTGATTACTATCTCACAAATATATATATTTATTAGGACTCGGAACGGTAAATGAAATAGTCTTAGGTAAATATTTTTAACAATACATTACACAATGATAGAATTGTCAAATCATTATAATATTTTCATTATATCATTACATCATTATATCATTATATCATTATATCATTACATGTACAACGCACTTACGAAACACTTACCAAAGTGTGCAAACGCAATATTAAATTGTCCTCTACATTTCATTGAAGTGACGAACAAAGGACGAGTGTCTTCATACGAATCTCTTTAAACAACTTTATTATATATATAAATAATGTACACACAATATATATAATATTAAATAAAAAAAATGCATTTTTTAACATTCAAAGTAATATTATATTTTCAGTTAAGTTAATTATCATTTAATTTTAAGCTTTTTTATATTAAGAATATTTGAAATATAATTGAACTTTGTAAAGCTTCTAAAGTAACGTTTTTATAACTTTTAAACTCTTGTTTTCTTTCAATAACAAAATTTTAAACTGTAATCAAGTGAATAATGATTTTGATTGAATTTGTGGAATTCAATAAATTGATTATCCGATAAAAAACAGTTATCGTACCTACTGTACTTTATCAGTTTATTAAGATTAACATATCAGTCACATCAAAAATGATTTAGGCTAATGCACAATACATCAAACACAAGAAAGATAAATGTATTTTAGTATATCAGAAAGTATTAAATTAAAGTTTAACGAATTATTAAGAAAGTTTTACGTAACATGACATCAAATACACTTATCAAGACCGTACTTTGTTGTCGCTTTTAATGAAGACTCTAAAAAGTTGTAATAGATTTGATAGTTTGTAAGTAATGGGAACATATAAACAGATAGACAGACAAGATTTAATATAATATTTTTTATACATGTTTTTAATACCACAGTTATATATATATTTATTTATATATATATATTTATATATATATGATATATGATAAATAGCTCCGGCTTTCTTACTCCCATTATAACTAATATTAATATTATATTAATTAGTAGCTAGTCGAATATGCGATAGAATATAATACATATTAAGAAGCCATCAATCTGACTTACACATAGTTTTAAACATATATTTATATTCTGTTTGATACTTTTATATATATATATATATATATTATAATATAGATTAATACGAGAAATATAAAAAGATAATTCTCTTTAGAAGAATGTTAACTTACCTGATTATATATTTAAAATTATCATACTAAGTACAGCACTCAGTTTTACTCGCAACTTTGTCTTCCAATGTATAATATACTGCTTACAAAGTAAACCCGCATCTTCATGCACACTAAACTCCTAACCATTCTCTGTTTCAGTTTTTGGGTGATACTCAAACAAAGAGACAGTTTAAAAAACTTTATTCTTCATATTATTTTCCAAGTATCATACGGAGTTCAATGGTTTTTTTTTATATAAAGACTTATATTTCTTGGAAAACTTTTTTTCTTTCATAATACCGATATACATATATATATATATATATATAGATATATATAACATTTTTCAAAACTATCTAAAATCCATAGTGTGAAAGTTAAAAATATATTATCCGACTTTAATGGTTTATAAAAAAAAATTGGAAAGCGATAGTGAAAATTTTCAAAAACACTTTTACTCTAATTCCCTTGGTTATGTAACGAGGTACCCCGTGAATAGCCAATGAGATAATTAATTCCATCAAACGTTTTCGATCGTGACTAGACTAAATAGATACGTGACAATATACTAAAAAAAGGATTATTCTTAAATTGAAATATACATGTGAGGGTAGCTTTTTCTTTAAAATAATGTTAATAAAACTAAATAATTTATATGAATAAGGTCATTAATATTTTATGTGGGTGTTGTTTTAAATGCGTTTATAAACCATCGACACACCCGCTCTTTCTAGTGTCAATCAATCACATTGTAATTGTAAATTTATTAGAAAATAAACTGAATTAATTGATTTTATATTATACATTCGCACACACACACACACACAAATTTTACACATTTTGTTATTGACTACACATTATTCAACTTGTTATTCAATAACCAATAACAAAATTATAATAATATGTAATAGAATTTGTTGTAATAATTTTTATGTTCCTCGATATAGCAGGCTTTGACCATTCCGACAGTTACTAACAGTATCCGCGAGGGGTCTCGTAAAATGTTAATTTTTATGCCATCCCAGTATATTAAAACCATCTCTTTATCCAATCCCATTACATCCCATTGCGTTGGATTTCATTATACGAGACTTATAATTACAACTTAAAGCATATTTTAATAGAATTTCGTTTATCTCACGCAGTTATCTTAGTTCGTTGCGATCTTTTTACTTGTCTTCGTATTTCCACTGCAGCCGGTTTGGATTTAATAAATTTGAGCTTTAAGGTAATGTAGAAAATTATAAATTAAAAAATATTCGTAAATGAGATAGATAAAGATGGCGAGTGCGAATTAATGCAAAACAATCCGTCAAATTCATGGCTGCTCGGATCGATAACGGTTGATATTAATAATTGATCCGTAATTTGATGATAAAGATTGATTGAATTCCATTTCAATTGTACCGACATATGGAATGAGCTTGTAGGTTTGATGGTTAAATTCAATCTAAGATTGCAGATCGAATGTTCATTTCAAAGTAACAATTCAAAAAAGCTTGTGTGTGTGTGTGTATGTGTGCGTGTGTGTAGATATAGATCTGAACGACCCAAGTCGCAACTAATGGAGTGAATCGGAAACTACCCTCACTTAGGGCATCCGAGGGCACGATACGTGAAGCGAATTTCGATTACAAAATACCAAAAACCATTTGATCTATAATATTTTACACAAAATCTGTGTAGTTGTCAAAATATCTATAATCGATTCTCTTCTATTATAATTCGGATAATATATTTATCGATTATACTCACAAACATTAAAATTGTTTTGATTGAATATGTACTGTTTATTTTTGGTACATAAATAAATAAATCACTAATTGACTTGTTTTATGTATTTGTCCTGTAGGTATATAGTAGACTACAATATGTTTCATGTGACTCCTCATAATAAGCATTTTTTTCCTTTAAAACATTATTATCAGCATTCTAAGAGCCGTCAAAAAGTGATAAAATGAACAAACTGACACAAGGACAAAGAACCTTTAACATCTCTACATATAAATAAAATTGTAGTGTCTGGTTGTAATCCCAACTTCTTTAAAAAAAGTCTTTTTCTTCATAACAAAACATCTTAATTCAAATTTAAAAAGGTGTAAATTAATTCATTCATATTATAATATTAATGTCATTCACTCACTCATTCTTATTTTTTATGATAATTAAAAGAATTCACAAACACACAGATTTATTAATTAATTTTAACTCTGATTTATCAGTGTTTTAAAAGACCATCAAACATTTAGGGTTTGTGTGAATATTTTTTTATTTTATATTTTTAATAACTTTCTTTGTGAATATGTAAATTCAAACTTTATAACTTATCTTGGAGGAAGTTTGATTACATTTTATTTCATTTATTTATCGCAACAAAAACGTAAAAAAATATATTTAAACAAACACATATCAAACTATATGTATACTACATATAACAATATGAATCTTATAACAAAAATTATACACTTTAATTGATTATTAGAATACCCATATTAAAAATAAATTAAATTATTTAATTAAAAAAAAAATATATATATAATTGACTCTTAACCGTTTGGGAGACCTTTTGTGTTTAGTTGTCTCCAGAATGCGACGAGATAATTAGCTAAAAATTTTCTCATGTATGTTTGAACCGAACCCGGATGTTATAGCGAAAACAGATTGAAAAAATGTTTAGCCATTCATAAGTTATCAAGAAAAGAAGAAAGGAGAGGTCAACTCAACACCCGCCGCGCACGGTTGGCGGATCCTAGTATATATGATATATATATATATAGTATATATGATATATATATATATACAACGTTATATAGAAAATCTCCATACCTACCTAAACCAGATTTGATAATTGTCTTTGAAGCTTGACGGTGATAGATATAAAATATATGAGGTATAAATTATTAACCACATTTTTGTATACAGCACTTTATCTGAATGATTAATACTCTGTGACCCTCTCATGGGTTAAATAAATAATATGGACACTGAATTAGTGACTTTAAACTTGACTATACAGTAATATATATATAATACGGTACTCTTATAACGCGTTTTTAATACCTCGCATAAGACGTTTTTTCCCTCATATAACGCCTGTATTTATATTTCTATACTATGAAATTAATAATTATTTTTTACAGTTCATAATTAATTTCGCTATCCTTTTTCTTTACTATGTTGTTATAAAACTAATAAAATTAAGTAAAAATTAAAATTAATTAAATTATTTCTCAGTATTCCATTTTAACCGCCTTTAACGAAAACAGTTAAACGTGAATTATTTGTACATAACCCGTTATATGGTCATATGAGCGCGTCATACAAGAATATTCCTACAACGCGTTTTCCTATAACGCTGAACAAATTTTACAAACAGATTAACATATTTGACAAATTATATGTATGTTAAATAAAATGAAAACAAAAATTTTCAATACATATTCCGTGAACAAATAGAAAATATTTTATATAGTGTGTACAAAAAGAGAAAACTTTTGCAATAAAACTGTTTGTCCGTCCGTTGTTAAGCGACCGAACTAGTTTAGGTTTAGTTTAAGTGCTTTTACAAACTTATATAAAACTGAAGCATTCATTTTTTATTTTAAGTTAAAATTAAACACAAGTGCTCAAAACAAATAATATTTAATAATAAATGTATTAAATATGGTTAAAAATAATTAACGAAACTTGTAAATCAATTATAGTTTAATATTGTGTATTCTAGACAATATTAAGAATACACATGTGATTATTATGCATAGAATACTTGTATTCTTAACTCACCGGGTGCGCGGGCGGCATGCATGTGTCGACCGGCGCTCGCCGTGCATCACTTGCAGTGCAACGCGCCCTGTAGATAGATATAGATATAGATACACTATAGAATAGAAAAAATATCTACATACATCTGTTTGTTTATTCTAAATAACCTATTCTATTTTAATGTTACCATGATGTTAACTTAATGGGAGGTTTTTTAATTATTAAAAAATATATATATTTATAATAATATTGTAGAGACTTTTTTAATTGTATGTTTGTATGTATTAGGTAATCTCAAAAGTACTGAATCGATTTAGAGAAAAATCTTTTCATACCAAAAGGTGCATTATGAGCGATAAACAAGCTACTTTACTCAAATATGAAACAACCAAAAAACAAAAAAAATACGACTAGAAAAAAGTGGTCATGATCACTTAATTATATATAAAAAAAAAAAAAATTATAAAATTAATAAGTTTAAATAATATTACAAAGACATACAAATGAAACAAAAATATAAATAAAATAGTTAAACAATAAAATTATTGAAAATAATATTCATCCAATTTGAATAATTAATAAAATTATTTTACAATCGACATCAAATGTCGAACGACCAATTTACTAACGAACATTAAATTTGACGAAAACATGAAAATTGCTAAATTATTTGCCAAAACCATAGTTGCGGCTTTCAACGCCAACGCCATTGTAAAACAAACTTTTATGAAACAAATTAATATTATTTTTAATACTATATAATATGATTTCTTGATTTATAAATTAAAATTTTTATATCACAAAGACTTAAAGGGACTAAATATCTTGAGACGAATATAACTCAAGTTTTCCTTAGAAGCCTTTTCCTTTGATATTCAACTCACGAGCGAACTTAAATTATTTTTGTCATTTTGACTAAATTCGTGAATATAGCAACTCAATTCAAAAATGCATTATGAACATTGTCAATTACTTTATGTGGGAGAAATTTTTTCTTTTTTTTTTTGGATTTTATTATTTAAATTTTTTAAACGTAGCATAATTATATATTTTTATTATTGTATTTAGTTTTGTATAATTTATGTCAGAATTGTTGAATTTACTGTTTCATGACAACTTATCTAACGAATCGGTTATAACTGTAATGTTAGATTTAAGTTTTATGGTTAAATAAATAAATAAAAGTTTATTTTAAATTAATATGAAAGTTTGTACATAATAAAGTTAATTA
The DNA here is from genome assembly GCA_918358695.1 of Melinaea menophilus ssp. n. AW-2005. Classification (NCBI taxonomy): domain Eukaryota; kingdom Metazoa; phylum Arthropoda; class Insecta; order Lepidoptera; family Nymphalidae; genus Melinaea; species Melinaea menophilus. Next base: position 1,806,773 of record OU911052.1, read on the forward strand.
TAATAATTGTAGTCATTTATAAAACAATTATTCACGCTCTGTTTTTAATATCTATTTAATTAACGTGATTATAAAAGTGTAAGTAGAAAGTGTCTTCTACAAGTGGGTTAGAGATTATATTTTCTATAAACACAGACAGACAAACACTAGTAAAATCACGTATATATTATAAAATTTTAATTTTGGGGCTCAGTGACCCCTAACCTTGTTAAATTGAAATGTCAAGATTTGACGAAAAATTTAATCAAAATCGATTTTTAAATTTTTACCCCTGAGGGTTAGTGGGGTCTCCCTCCCCCCCAAAACCCCCCACATTACATACCTCAACCACAAATGACATCATCACAACCAATAGGTCAGACATTTTGGAATATAAAATAACAAGACAAAACGTGTATCCACTTAATATAATAAGTGTTATTTGGGTGTAATTTGTGTATAGGTGGGTTGTGGGTTGTGGGTTGTTATTTTCGCGTAACTGTTCTTGGTAGCCACAAATACAATAATATGAATTATATTGATTGCTATCCACTTATGATTAGAACCTAAATGTAATGTATAATAAAGAAATAACTATTCTTAATATAACACATGAAAAACGCCATTTCTTTAAATATTATATTTTTTGATGTCATATTTCACCAATTTAACGTTCCAAACTCCGAAATCCGTTGTTTTAAGGATAAATAAGGATCCGAATAAAAACACACAACATTGTTTGAAACTATCATATATATTTATACCGTTACTTTGTCTGCACTATCCATTAAAGTATTAATGGTATGAACAAGATCGCTCCGTATGAGCTAATTATATATATAAATTGGTATAAAAAATTAAATGATCTTAGTTACCGTGTCATGTAAAATCATGTAATCGATTAATGATTATCATTAACACCTAAACATGATTTATAGTTACCAAGTCATGAGGTCAGACACTAATCTACTGTCAGGGATCCAGGGTTAATCAGAAGACCTATTCCCAGGAAATGGGACAAAAACCGTAATTGGTTATGAGTTTACGTTAAAAAGGTTATATTAGAATGACCCTGTGCATGTACAAAGATGGCGCTGGATACAACAGATTATATATATATATATATATATATATATATATATATATATATATATAAACGAAAGAACTGTTAAACTAGACAAAAGAATATACAATTAATTCTGCAATGTATAATTTATAGTTCAGTGATTCTAATACAATACAATATACACATTTTTAAAATAACAGGAAGTGCAACGAACTATAATGTTTGCAATGTTTTTTGTATATATATATTAAGACGTACAAACCGACTAACATTACATATGACAAATCTTATAACAGGATCTCTGTGCGCGGGAGTGGAAATAAATGTTATTGTGTTTTAATTACACGGGTCGATGACCTCTAGTTTAGAGTTGGATACACTTTTATATTATGTCACACAAATACATGCATAACACACACACACACACACACACACACACACAATAAAAAGACAGATATCCATTAATATATATAAACACTAATTAAGCAAATATTTCATTGACAAAAAAATATTTAAAACTTTTTCCTTATTATTAAGATAATATTAATAATATAAAAAAACAAGATTAATCCAATCAGTATGGAAGTCACTTAGAGAGAGAGAGAGAGAGATAAACTGATTGCTTAATTTGAATAAGTCATTAATGCTATGGATTCAATAAGCTCAAGACGGAAAGGTTTCACTGATTCAGATAAAGCAAATTTTAATTATTATTGATCATTTAAAATGCATTTAAATCACACAAATGAATTTTACATTTACATTTTTAATATTCATTTATTTAAATATTATTTTATCAATAAACAATCTTGTTTAAATCAAACGTACAATAAACAAAATTTAATAAAGAAATAAAATGGAAAAATATTGCCGTTCCTGAATTGAAAAACAGTTTTTAAAGTAATTTAATATTTATAATAAAATAAAAATTTCCAAAATTTCAAACTCAAATTTCCGAGAAATCTATTTTAGACAGTCCATGAAGTCTGTTGATGTTAATGTTAAAATTATCAAAAATTTAGGTCATAATTAATTGTCAAAATAAATTTAATACACTTAGTGCCGACAGAGATTAATATTGCATGAGTTCAATGAACTTTTAGTTCTTAAAATTTAAATCCTCAATTATATTAGAATATAACGTGGAATTATCTGTATATTTCTTGTATTCTGCGCAATGACATTTCATTTATTAAAACTATAAAAATAATTTATTTTTAAAGCTCATATAACTTAAAACGTAAACCATATACTACATTAACATATAATATATATTTAATATATAAATAGTGGAAACATTAAAAATCACTGCATTCCCATTTGGTATACCCAGTGTGAATCCATTTTCTATGATACTTATATAACCGGTAGTGCGGGTTCTAGTCCCGGATAAAGCAATCTTTTATCTCAACCATATCGCAGGATGTGAGGAAACAAGTTACATACCAAAAGACATTCTCTACTATACATATATACATAAATAAAATTGAAGTGTATGTTTGTAATTCCAAATTAATATCACTAAATTTGTATGAAAATATATACAAACATAATTTTTTTTTCTGTCTGTCTGTTCCGGCTAATCTCTGACACGGATTGATTTTAATAACTTCCACTAACAGCTGATGTTATAAAACATATTTCGCGCGAGCGGAGTCGGGGTCGCAGCTAGTATTAAAATATAACATTTTCCTTGTGACGTTATGAATAAATAAAGTAATCTCTAAAATATGAATACCATAAACACTAAATTGTAATTTAGTGAAAGTTTAATACTAACCAGTTTAGTGCCCGTAATCCAGCCATCTAAGTGTAGATAGCTAGATTACGGGCACTAAACTATATCATATCTATGGTGGGACAATCTATTTTATTGTTATAATTAAATAAAATTACTTTATTCTGTAATATTAAAATGAATTTAAACGTAAATTGAGAATAACTATGTACTTATACATATTGTAAGTAAAAATACTTAAAAAGAAAATGTCAAGAATTAAGAGCGTCATGCTACTACTACACTACTATACCACTATACTACTATACTACTATACTAGTATACTACTATAATACTATACTACTATGCTACTATACTACTATACTAGTATACTACTATACTACTATACTACTATGCTACTATACTACTATACTTATAATTAATATCAAGACAATCAATCTTTAATAACATTTATAAAGACCTGAATAATAACCATTAAACTTTTCCAAGCATAAAACTTTAACTTGGATCTATCTATTTTAAAATATCCAACAAACAGACAACAATATACCTAAATACAATTAGAATAGGATTTAAATTACAATATCTTTACTTTACAGCTAATTAACTATATTGCATTATAGTTATTGGATATAGAATTAAAATCTATCACTATTAGTAAAATAACTAGGGGCGCCAACAGACCCTCAATTTCTACTCGCTGCGCTCGCGAACTCTCGGGTGCCGTTTGCATATTGAGCGCAGCGAGTCCAGTGTAATGACTTATCGTTTCCCATTGACTTCAATAGGATATCAGTTTTTGGACTATTATTCCTCAACGACATGACATTTTTCAATTTTTTTCATCATCACCTAATGTGTCGTTTTGATTGCAAAGTTTCATAATTTTCCGTCAAATAGTTTTCGAGACAATTCGTGACAAAGAATATAAAAAGTCTCCAGTAAAACGTTCACTCACTTCGTTCGCTTCGCTCAATAAAGTCAACATAAATTCAAAAATATTAAAACAATTATTACATTAGAAAAGTGAGTGTAGTCGGTCTGTGAGTAAAATATTTTATATAACATTATATAAGATCAGAGTATTTCACAAGTAACAGGAAGGGTTGTAAAAACTAGTCCCAACAGCAGGTTGAGTACAGAAATAGTCGGGCTGATTTATTGTTCAGATGTAAGAACCTATTTACTGACTATTTCTCACGGATGGTATGATCGCCTTATATATATATATATATATATATATATATATATATATATATATATATGACGAACATATATATGTATATAACGTCTGATATATTTTTTACAATTTAAACAAACAAAAAATGTTTTAAAACTAAAATTAAAGTAACTATTGATTTAGAATAACAAAAAATACAAAAATTTTGTTATAATATTTTTTTTTTAATTATTCCCATACGATGATACGAAATAAAAAAAATATTTTTTGTCTACAAATACTTATAGCGTATTTCTAACAAAACACATTAAATTTTGTCTATATGTTATAAATATAACAAATAATAAAATTGTAATTTGATTATAAAGTTTAATATTTAATTTTGGTGAAAGGTTAATATCTTATTAGTGTTATTAATTAAGTTTATGAACGCTAATTCGAGTACTGAGTCCGTTGATACACATTCCGCCATTAACTCTCACTGGCGCGCCACTAACATACTACAAATAGGGCTGCCAATGCCAAAAAAAAAATATTTGTTAACCGAAATTAAATACGAATTTTTTTATAATATATTTAATATCACAATTTAAGTAGTTTTAATTTGAGTTCAACAACACTGTATTTTTCAGCTGTACAAATAATATTCAACGTGTTAGAGATAAAAATTGCATAAGTATTCATATTTATATTGGTATTTATGTCACTTAAATATTCATATATTGTAATTTTTTATCTTTTAAAATTTTACATAAAAATTTCTGTTACAAAAAAAAATGCCAATATTTTTTTTATCATGGTAACCCTACAACAATCTCCACTAAGCACTTGTGGGTCCGCTGCATTTTGCATGATTTAGATATTGACTGTTCTATTATTCTGTATTCAGAACTCAAACGTTTTCTTGAATCGATTGTATAGAGTGATCATCCGATCACTTATAACTCGTAGATTTAGTTTTAAATCTAAACTATCTATGAATTGCAAAAAAGGCAAAAAATTACAGCAAAAAAAAAATTGTCAAAATATAAATTGACAATATGAATCGTTTCTCGCTTCGTCGATTACATGCAGTTTCATGTGGCTGAGATTTCTAAATAATTTAAATACGCGCACGAGATCGCATTAACAGATTTCTACATACGAATTGACATCACTGATTTTTTATATATAAAAAAAATTTAATAAAAAAAAATATAAAAATACATACGATTTCAATGGCACAGTAAGCGAATCCGACAAACACACAGAAACATCACTCACACACGCGCGTGTATCTCGGACGGATGCGCGGACGCAACTGACGTCTGACGACACTGGGAGGACCGCCGGGCCGGACGACTTACTGCCATCTTTATATTAATATTATATCTTCCGCTCTCGTAACAATACAATACAATACAATACAATACAATACAATACAATACATTACAATACAATACATTTTTCTGTTTGTTTATATTTTAGTACTTTGATCCATAAGATCACTTAATATTTTTTGACAATTAAATCGAAATATTCCATTATATGTTAACGTAAACTTCTAACATGCATTTACTCTAATATTTAATATCCTAAGCGTTATATAAAAACAAAAAGTAACTTCCCGAGTCTAGATCCAGATTTCTCTGGTCTTGTTTATTTTTATCTGGAACATAAAATTGTACCTCAGATTATCACAGACGTCAACGCGTATTAAAATATATATTTATTATTAGTATGTAATCTTACCGGTAATTTAATTTAAATATTAATAAATAAAACTATTTTGTGCGCGCGACTCCGTCCGTGAATTACAGAATGCAAAGTTCGTAAAAACGCAATCATTAAGTTATTTTTTCGCTTAAAACTAAATAATATCGAACATATATCCAATAATAAGGTCAATTTTATATATTGATAAAGTTTAAGAGATCGAATTTGCTTGTAAAATCGGACATACACACTTACAAACAACATATATATATATATATATATATATATATATATATATATATATACATATTTTATTATATTTTTGTTAATTATTTTTAATATTGACTAAGTATACCAATTTATTGGTTTAATATAAGAGGTGCTCAAGAGTTACTAACGAGACCTCGTGTTAGTACAGACGACCATTTGAAATGAGAAGCGAGACAAAACCTCAAGATACTGTTAGTCAACACGAGCGGCGGCATCGGGAACCGTTAACACAGATTATGATGTTTGGAGAGATGGGTTGGGAATTGTTAAAATAATAAACGCACACACACACACACACACACACAAACACACACACACGCACACGCCCGCACACGCACACACACACACACGCACACACACACACACACACACACACACACACACACACACACACACACACACACACACACACACACACACACACACACACACACACACACACACACACACACACACACACACACACACACACACACACACACACACACACACACACACACACACAAATATTAATTGAACAAAGTGCTCTGGAAATACATGTCTAAATAAAACATGATTTCACAAATGTAATATAAAAAGCGAACATGTGAAACGAATCCAGGTCAAATGTAGCGCAGATGGATTTCTAAAAAAAATATAAAATATATATTTTAACAACGTATAACTTATTAAGTTATAAAAGATAGTAATTAATGAATTATAAAACATATTTATATTAAATTACTTATATAAATATAACATATATATATATATATATATGTATATATAATTATTGTTTAAGAGACTGCATTGAATTCATTACGAAAAATCTGTCAAATTTACTCAACAGTGACATTTTCTTTTAATATCTTTTTTGTTTGTCAGTTTTTTATAAATAAAAGATTGACGTATCTTTCCATTGTGTCATTATCAATTTATTATCAACACCATATAAGCTTATCATTTTTTTTTCCTATCATTGTCTTATCCCTAATATGGGTGACACTATGTCAATATCAAATCATCTCAGTGAAGTTTTTCTATACATATTTTACAATATTCCGATTATATATAAATTGATAAAATATAAATTTTTGTACATATTTTAACAGACCCCAGGTTCGAATCCTGTTGAAGTAAATAGAATCTATAAGTCCTTTTTTTAAACCGAAATCCTTTTTCCGAAAAACTATACAGTTTTATGATAACTAAAACTTGGATGGAATAAAAGAGTAGAATAAAGTTAAATTTTTCTCTTTGGAGTTTTAAAATTTAATAAAACTTTATCAATACACAAAATACAAAATATACAATGATTTATTTACTTAATACTATATAACATACAAAGTAAATAATACATTATTTACATATATATATGTATATGTATATATATATATATATATATATATATATATGTATTCTCAATTATAATCACTTGAACACTGTTTGAATCCCGTTTGAACGTTTCTTAGTTTCTTCGTTCGCTGCTTCAAACCAAATAAAGCTGGAACTAAAAATAATCAACCAGTGATAAATAAGCCTTATTTCACATAAAATAAACATTATAATAAACCTTTAACATTATGATTTATATTAATTAAAAACATCACAAAAACAAACTTCATATTTTATTCGAAAACTGTAATCTTTTGTTCCAATATTGATTCATCATATTTATCTTGAATTATAAGAGCATTAATTAATTTTAATATTGCTACATAACATTCAAATGTACTCGTATGTGAGAATTTACGTATGTCTGTTATTCTTAAAATTACTGGACGGATTTAGAAGAAACTTTACAGTAATATAGCTTGTACATTAGAATAACATTTAGTTTACGTTTTAACAATATTTTGTGAAATTTAATCATAATATAACGAAAAATAGAAAAAAATCTGTCTGAGCTATTCTGGCTAGCGTTGCTTAAAAATAGATAGTTTATCTTAAATAGTAAGTAACAAAGTAGGGTAAAGATAAAATTCAGCACCAGATGTAGAACGGGCGAGCGCAGCCGGGGGAAAAAACTAATACCATATAACATATGTAATATAAAATATAATTTTTATGCAAAAAAAATAAATTTATTAATATAAACGCATTATTATCAAATATTTTAACTAAAAATGTACAAACATATCGAGTTTCTTAATCTTATAAATCTCGAATTTGTGCTTTTATTGTGCTGTAACTATAAAAAAGATAATTGGTAACCGTTGTCTGTACGTCATAAATCTGCCACATTTAGCCCGAAGCTATATTTTCACTATCCCCCCATTTTATGGTGTGCTTATGGGGACTCTATATATCTCCCACTACATAATCAAACTTGACGACAGGAAACAGGAAACGATGTTGATGAGGACACCATCTTAAAAGATATATTGATATTTTGATATTATTGTTATTGATAATCTCGGTTATAATTTATGAATATTTATTTTACGTTATTGAGCGAAGCGAACGAAGTGAGCGGAGCGTTTTACTGGAGACTTTTTACATTCTTTGTCACGAATTGGCTCGAAAGCTACTTGAAGGAAAATTATGAAACTTTGCAATCAAAAAACACACATTAGGTGATAGTTTAAAAAAAAATAATGTCCTCAAAAAAATTTTTTTTTTTCTTTATTTCAAAAAACTATATCCCATTGAAGTCAATGGGAAACGATGAGTCACTGGGCTCCTGGGCTGGGCCCCTAGTCAGATATATTTAATTACAATGAATATGTTAAGTTCGTGTGTCGTTTGATCCTTTTCCTGAAATATATTTTTGTGTCGACCCTCTTGCTGTTTAATTAACCACAAACCTTTAATCACAAGAACATCCTTTTAATATTGTACGGTTAACAAAAAAATATAATATAATATATTAATTATTCTTAAATAAAAAAAAATCTGTCAATGAACAGACAGCTGTTTATGTTTTATATTATAATATTAATTTACAAAGAAACTACGGATTATAATTTTATTTCAATTTATAACAATTTCTACATATAATATTTTTATACATTAATTAGAGCAAAAACTAAAGCAAGTATATATATATATGAATGTATTTCCCGTCTGTATCCAGCATCCCGACCGTACATTATTTAGAACAATGCATGGTGACCTAATTATCTCGCTGATTAATCCAGCCTCCGCCGCAAAACACAAACACGTTTTTAACTATTTGACATCACAATATTTGACATCAAAATATTTGACTTCAATTTTGATGAAAGTCAGTCATAATTACATTTTTGTTCAAGGTGAGAAAAATATTGGAAAAACTTTTTATTAAAATTATTGAGCTGAACGTAAGCGAAGCTCTTAACCGTTTGGAAGACCTTTTTTGTGTTTAGTTGTCTCCAGAATGCGACGAGATAATTAGCTAAAAATTTTGTCATGTATGTTTGAGCCGAACGCGGATGTTATAGCGAAAACAGATTGAAAAAACGTTCAGCCATTCAAAAAAAGTTATCAAGTAAAGAAGAAAGGAGAGGGGCTCAGCTCAACACCCGACCCGCCGCGCACGGTTGGCGGATCCTAGTATATATAAATATGGAAAACATATTTTTGTACTGGATTTATACGAATCGCATAGACCAAAAGTCGCAAAATTTTATCAGCATATATCATATAAATATATATATATATATATATGACGTTGTTAAGATTTTTATAACTAAATATGATATTAATCATAGTCTTATGATCATCTATTCCTACTAATAACATTGTAAAGTAACAATCTAAATTAATATGTTAAATTTTAACCATACTTTATTAACTAGTTGTGCTCACGGCTTCGCTTGTCGAATATGGTTTTTTTAGTAGCCTAAGTTACTCCTTATAACATCAACTATCAAGTGAAATTCCTGTTAAAATCGGTCCAGTGTAAGAGGTTAGCCGGGCCAAACAAATTTACACATCAAAAGTCAAAAGCTGTTAATTTGGAATTACGAACAGACACTTATTAATATATATATATAGATAAGAGTTATTATATTTCAAACAAAATACAAAAACTGGTAATTTTAACGTATTCTATAACTTACAAAAACATTAAATATATATATATTGAAGATTATTGCAATTAAAGTGATCTAGATAAATTTTTAACACGTCCAACGCGAGCTGAAGAGAAACGGACATGCATCTCGCCATCTAACGAATTGAAATCATCATTACCATCGTCTTTAATTACACTTAGTGTTGCGTGAGTTTTGAGTGAGAATTTATTATATTACTTCATGCATTGCAGCTTTTTATCAATGCTAACGTTGATAATTAGCACTCTTTAAATAAATGAATCTTCTTACGCTTATCCCAATTTTGGGGTGGCAGTATGTTTTCATACTCTCCTGTTACTCGTCACCTCTGTTCTCCCTTCTTCATATCGTCTTTTACGCAATCCGCAATCTTTTCTTCCGCCCTCTACCTGTTGACCCCTCCACTTACATACCACTTTTTTGTTTAAATTACGTATAATTTAATATCCTTGATACATTTTCTATTATAAATTTAATAGAAATATAAGAAGAAGCAATTCATTTATGAACTCGTAAGACTGTAAGCTATTATAATATTTTTTTAATAATGTTAAATGTTTGTCTGTTTTTCGGATTGGACAGCTAATATTCCACCTAAAAGTAGATTTTCAAATACGTTCACAATAAGGAAATCTTACATACGGAGAGGAAGAAAAGGGGCAGGTATAAGACTCTTACTCATCTTAATAAAGTTATAATAGTTTAATATGAATACTGCTGGTCGAGCCAGCCCGTATACGAGATACAGTGAAGTGGCTAAAGTCGATTACTATGAACCAAAAATATATTTGTGGCACGATAATACATATATTGAATCATACAGACAGACTGGTTCAATAGGTAATCATTTGACAGAGGTTTTTTATAGTATTTACCTATTATATATATAATAGGTAAATATATGTTATATATATATATATATATATATATATATATATAACATGTGCGTTAGATTGTGTTACGATTCTGTGATATTTTATTGATTAAAATTTTAACTGGAATGTTTAATCAACTTGTCTTTAACGTTTTATAATAACTTTATATAGAAAGATCAAAACAAATATAATGTAGTCATTAAAACATTTTATCATTGAAACTAAAACCTGTCATTGTATTTATATATTTTTTTATTTATATTATAATAATATATATATATATATATATATAATCATATAGTAACGCTTGTAAGCGTTGCTAGAGCACGTGACGGTCAAAGCTCGCCTGTTTAATTGCATTAATCACAACCATCTAGAATCTAGATCCGCTTGTTAGTGTTAGTGTTAGTGATAAAATCAGATTTATTTAACAATGTTAGAGAACCGCTAAACTCTGGAAACAAACAGACCAAACATAATTAATATAAATAGTTGTCTACCCATCACTATTCTTTTATTATCATATTTTATTTCAGTTTAGAGTTATGTGCAAACAGCGCAAAAATATAAAACTAACATCATAAACTAATTAGTTTTAATTTCATTAGTTTATTTATTTTAAGTGTTAGTGAGAATTCGTCTCAATTATTTAAATGATACGTATTATATTTGTTAAAATATAAAAGAGAAAATGTAAGTTGTATACCATTATATAGTTACAGGCTGTTAATTTAGTGATATGTTATGGTGAAAGTTGCATTAAAAAAGTATTATCACATTGTTTCGTGGATTCGTTTAGATATTAATCATTAGCATTTCATTACGTAATCTATGAAAGTTATTTATAATTGATATAAGAAAATTGTTTAGTATGTATGTACGTATATAAGAAACAAATTTACAAATTGTAGTGTTATATTCAGAATATATATTTAAATATGCTTAATGTTTATTATAAGCTAAGCATATCTATACAAGCTCAAGTAATAACACCTATTACTGTTACTGCTGCTACTGCTACTACTATTGCTACTGCTATTGCTACTGCTACTGCTAGTGCTACGGCTACCGCTACCGCCGCTGCTGCCGCCACCACTACTATTAACACTACCTCTACTACTACTACTACTACTACCACTACTACTACTACCACTATTACCACTACTACTGTTACTGTTACAGCTACTGCTACCGCTACCGTTACTGCTACTGTTACTGCTACTGCTCTGCTACTGCTACTGTTACCGCTACCGCTACTACTACTGCTACTGCTACCACTACTATTACTAACTAGTGGATTGCGAAAAATACCAACAAAATAATATGTTTACCATAAAATCATAAGAGAAACATAAATGTACAAAATTTAATTGTTCAAAATTAAAATTACATTTATATAAAATATAAATGAAAAATCTACAGATCCTATAAATAAAACCCAGTACATACATTATTCTTCTAATAGTTTTCTTTTGTTAATAACATTTATATATATATATATATATATATTTTTCTCATACACAATATGTAGATAGTTGAAATGCTTACATAAGTGTATATTAATTGAGCAGTCGTTCCGTCACTCATAATAATAAATATTAAATAATATTACTACAACTTTCTAGATCCTATCTTTAAAAAGGCTTCTTAGTATTTCGTTTGACGTTTTAAACGACTCGGAGCCTGCGGCGAAGAGATTAAGATGCTATGTATAATAACAAATTGCATGAATTAAATAAAGAAATATATATATATATATATATATATATATATATATATATATATATATATATATATAAGCTAAGCATATAAATATAAACTCAAGTAGTAACACCTATTACTACTACTACTACTACTTCTACTACTGCTACTGCTACTGCTACTGCTACTGCTACTGCCAAAACCATCTTAATCTAAAGAAATCTGATTTAAAATATATTTAATTCATAAACCGCCATCTTTAAATTAAGTTTCAAACCGATTAAACTAGTTTCAAAATTTTTCAACTATAAGTATTATTAATATTTATTATTGTTGTGTTCCAACTTTTATTATATTAAATTGTATATTTAAAAAGATGATACAGCATACAATGCACTATTTGGTTTGGAAGTTTGTTTGTAACACTTCTCTTAAAACAATTCCAGCTATATTATGATGTTGATATATACTTATATATATACTAGGATCCGCCAACCGTGCTGTGCGGGTGTTGGGCTGAGCCCCTCTCCTCTCTTCTTTTCTTGATAACTTTTGAATGGCTGAACATTTTTTCAATCTGTTTTCGCTATAACATCCGCGTTCGGCTCAAACATGCATGAGAAAATTTTTGAGCTAATATTCTCGTCGCATTCTGGAGACAACTAAACACAAAGAAAGGTCTCCCAAATGGTTAAGAGGTCCCAATAAATAAAATGGGAGAGTCCGTTTGTAATTTTAAATTAACATTTCATTAAATGCATATAAAAGTATATGCGGTGCTTACATACAAAAATAAATTTTAACATTTTGGTCCGGTTAATATCTGAAACGGATGGACCGATTTTAATAAAACTTTCACTGGCGGATAGCTAATTTTATAAAGAGTAACTTAGGCTTTTTTAAGCACAGCTATTATATTTATTCTAAGTATATAAACATTGAGATGTAAGATTGCGGGAATGTATTAGTGAAGAGCTTTAACGAAACAATGTAGGTATAAGTTACGAAAAGCTAATTGGCAGTGATTTTGGTATTAGATATAAAAGATTGAAGGCTGTACGTAGGAATTAATTTTAATATTTAAATATATTTTATTAAGTTATACTTACGTTAGAATTAAAATTGTTTCTAAGTAAACTATGACATTACTTCATAATAACTTTTTATATATAATATTTACTTAATATTAACTAATATTATAAACCTTTATATTCATTCTAATTCCCATAAAACCTGCACCTTATACAATTATCCTGGCAATAATTGCCGGGAATTAAAAAAAAACTAAAGAAATTATTATAATTGCCAAAAAAACTTAAATTCTGGTTAAAAAAAAATAATTATATATTACATACATGTCATTTAGTAATACGAGGTACTAAAATAATAACTTAATTTTTAAACCGGCCATTTACAAACCGAGAACCGAGTGAAGGGAGAAAGTGCTTACATGTTATGTAAGGACACATGACTTAGATTTGTCATAGATTGCTTTACATACTAATACCAATGGACTTGTCTGTGCGTGTGTGTGTGTGTGTGTGTGTGTGTGTGTGTGTGTGTGTGTGTGTGCGTGTGTGTGTGTGTGTGTGTATGTCAGGTGGACTGGAATTAATACGTCATACTAACAAATTATTAGTTATATAATATTCGAATGTAATTTCTAAATAATATATATATTATAGTGTAGTCTAAAATTTTTGTGTTGTTAAATGTTTTGTGTGTGTGTGTGTGTGTGTGTGTGTGTGTGTGTGCGTGTGTGTGTGCGTGTGTGTGTGTGCGTGTGTGTGTGCGTGTGTGTGTGCGTGTGTGTGTGCGTGTGTGTGTGCGTGTGTGTGTGCGTGTGTGTGTGCGTGTGTATGTGTAAAATAACCGAATGACACCGCCGTCCATTTAGACCCCAGCACTAACGTGATAGTAACATTTTAGAAAAAAAGAAAACTAAATCGATTTACAGAAATACATTTATTCTATGATTTCATATTGTTCATTATGTTTTTTATATCTATATCTGTGTCAATAGAACGAATTTTTAGTGAGATCACGTCGACTTTCCGCTGTCGGTTATTCCCTTTCAGTTTATTGATAACGGTAAAAGATTAAACGTAAAATTACAAATTTAACTACAATATTACATTTAGATAATACTTATAGATACAATATATATCTATAGATACACGTCTACAAAGTCATTATAATTGGTGGCACACGTCTCCAATTATATCTACATTTTAGAGCACTTTCACTTCAACGAACCGAGCGACATTATTTATATTAAATTGTCTAAAAAAATATAACTACATACCTACTATGTGCTAGTCCATACATACATACATATTATGTATATATAGTTATCGAAGTTTCAACTGAAAGCTGGTATGAAATTGAAATTTTAGACTATTTTTTTCTAGATTCATTTCATTCATCGTCAAACGTTTCTATCTATTCATAATACTGAAAACACTATTAGGTCAAGTGTATGTAAACAAACAGACGAATCAACTACACAGATACTTTATATATATATATATATATATTATAAAATTGTATATCCTTATCAGACAATAAAAATAATACTGACAAACAAAACAACAAAAAACTTATATCATTTGTTTACAAGAAAATCGTAAACCCGAAAGAAAAAAAATTAATAAAATTGTAAGGGTACATAAATTTATAACTTTTAACTCAGCTGTAAAAGTCAAGATTTCATTTAAATACTTTTTACAGACTGACCTCTTTTAAACTTTTATTACTTATTTTTAATATTGAGAATGCTCTGTCAATTGTTACTCTATTAGATCCACATGTTCACTGTAATTGGCATATTGGCGTAATTACTGACATTTAATTACACTCACGCGAATCATGTTTTAACCGTAAAATAGTTTCAAAATTACAGTCAACTAATCAAAATGTATTAAAAAAATTTAGATGATATCAAATTTTAGCTTTCATAAGACAATTTGATTAAAAAATTCCTTTTTTTGTAATATCAGTAGGTTTAAAAAATATTATAATCTCTTTTATATGGAACAGCTAGGTCAGCGTTTTGATACACCCGACAACCGATTTCAGGCTTCACTGAAAATGGCTGAATGAATAAAGTAAACGTTGTTTAGGGTTAACGCGAAATATGATTAATAATTTATGATGACCGATTAACATATATACATAAATATACCTAAAGGTATATCTATAATTGAATGTATCAAAACTGTTGGCTGCGGCAATTATTGAAAAATATTGTTTAAATATCGGATGAGATTTTAAGAGAGAGAGAGAGAGAAGAGAAGAACAATTTAGATATATAGATATAATATAAGGGGTGAATATAAATATATATATTTATTATTTAATTCAACCTTATTATATTAGTGGCGTGTCCGCCATTTAAATTATTTTTCACAAAAATTCTCTTAAGAAGAGAACCAAAAATTTTTGAAAAAATTTTTTAAATGGCTAAAATATTATATTAAGTTTTTAATCCTCATATATCTCAAAGACAATTATTGAACTTGACACATACGGACAGACATGTAAAATTATATTACATCGATTAGTTAAGATACAAAGAGTAATCTCTTCTGTTCTCTTTCAGTATCATCTCATTCTTAAATGCATTTTTAATTAACACTTTTTATTAACAAAATTCATTATTAATTATTGTAGAACATATAGAACATTTTTATAAAATTATTATTAATACAAATGTTATATATAACAACAGTATAATACATTTAGTTTTAAATACTTTCTGTTATCTATTATTTGTTAAACACTAATAATGGTTGCCTTCTTAGAGTTTATCTTGGAATATCAGATTTCCAAATGGTGTTTATTGACTGTAAATCTTTACTTATTATAAAAATTAAAAGGTATTTTTGAAGACAAAAAAATACAATCTCCATTAAAATAAATAATAAATTTGAAATTGCTAATATTATACATCAGACAAAACCTACTATTAGTTGAGGAATTTAATAAAATTTGGTGTGGTTCGAGATTATTTTAGTTAAAAAATTTAAAGATTAGGTGGCTTATTGAGTCAAAAGAAAGAAGAGATAGAAAGAGAGAGAGAGAGAGAGAAACAAATCCTGACGAAACGTATTGTACAATTGTATTTTTCAGAAAAGAACTTTACATATAACAATTGGGATGTAAATTTTATGTTTGTTTATTTTTGTTCGTTGCTCAAAATACATTGTATATTCTGTGAACAATAGTAAAAACATTGTACAGCCCGGTTTGATAGAGCTGACGTACAGCTGCCCAAAAAACAATTAATTAACTCCAACTGTTTCTGACACGTGTCCGAGGGTATATTAAATTTACTTTTGGTCGTTATGATGTATGAATCTTTTCTTTTTGCAACTTCAATCAAATGTATAACGAAGTTGTAGTTGTTTCTTGACATAAATGTGGTCACAAAATTCTGATACATGTCGTTGAATTAATAATTAATATGACATTTATATACCACAATGCAAAACTATTACAATAAAATCATAATTGACATGAAAGTTTGAAAGAAGCCTGAATCAAAAGGATTTGCAGATAATTTGGTCTTGCTATCTGAAACAAGCTCCCAACTACAACAATGATAAAATCACTCCATTTAGCGAGAGAGATAGATCTGGAAAAGAACTGCTCAAGGACTATGATAATGACAAACTAAAATATACAGGAATATACATTTACCTAAAGAAAAGGATAAATTTTGATAAAATGTATAATGAATTGAAATGAATACTGTTGCCTAAAATAAGTATTCAAACGCAATTTACCTACAAATATAAAAAATAATCATGAACTCAAGTTCATTGCTCTGCTTAATATGAGGATATCAGACACAATTCACACCAAAAGAAAAAAATAAAATTAACACGAATCACAGAGGCTTACAACAAAATATGAGGAAAAGAGACAAAATAAGAAACACAAAAATAACTAAAATAAGCAACAAGTACTCTAACCTATGCTCAAGAACTTAAATGAAAATGGGCAGGATTTGTGACTTACAGACCAGAAGTGAACTAAGGCACCTGGACTATTCCAGGGGTAGTCCCATGACACGCTGGGAAGACATGGGAAACTTACTACTTACTACCCAATAAAAGGGGTCCACACAGAATGCAAGCAGCAAATAGGAATTATATAAATAACAAAAATATACCATACTAATAGTATAAGTTAAGAAAATGTAAATAAACGGTTTTTATTCACTTATTGTTACATTTCATTTATTTATTGTTATACATTCATAAAAATGAGAATTTAACTTGTTGCAGTTACGATGTGCTTATTTTTTAGCATTCTATTTTTAATAAAATACGAGTATATATTATTAGACTTATAAATATTAGTTTAATTCAAAACCACCTTGTTCATATTATTATTTTCTAGCTTATATTGTCAATTTGTGCATATTATTGTTTCTTTGCTTATATTTTCAAATATAACTTTTAAAATAACGGTAAATTCATTAATTTAATAAGATTTCATAATGTTCCTAATTTTAAAACAAATCTTTTATTTAATAACCTCTTAATTATTAACAGATATCAAGATATTTAATTAAAATTAATTATCATAAACAAACAAAAAGTTGTAATCTCAAATAATCATCCTCATATAATAAAAAACATTATCTGGTACTAGAAAGTTAAATATATTATGAACATTACCTGTAAATAAGTAAACCCGGCGTCCCGGAGGAAATCTGGCAGCATCCACTCCGAAATTAATGAAAAAAAAGGCGTCCAAGCAACCAAAATTAAATGTTTACGAAATATAAGTTAATTATTTGTGATAATACTATTCAGAAATAACAAAGATAACTTCTTATTTTACATTATATATATTTATAAAATATTTTTTTAAAACTGTCCAAAAACCATTGTTGTATTTAATACTAGGGACGCCAACAGACCCTCAATTTCGACTCGCTGCGCTCGTGAAACCTCGGGTGCCGTTTGCATATTGAGCGAAGCGAGCCCAGTGTAATGACTCATCGTTTCCCATTAACTTAAATGGGATATCAGTTTTTTGACATGACATTTTTTTTTTGAAACCACCACCTAAAGTGTGTCTTTTTGATTACAAAATTTCATAATTTTCCGTCAAGTAGTTTTCGAAAAAGTCTCCAGTAGAACGCTACGCTCGCTTCGCTTAATAAAAATACTATTTATTTTTGTAATGAATTCCGTCAAAACAAAAGAAATCCACAAAAAGGTTGAGACCGTGCTGGCAGATGGTTATCATAATTAGAATCGCGGATAAAAGATCACAAAGCAACAATATCAATTCAGCGATCAGTTCTTTTCATGAATAGATTCATTGGATTGTTCACTTTCTTTATTCCAGTAAATAATCGCATTTCAAACGAATCGTGAATTCAGATTATTTCACGCTTTGATTTAATAAAATCATTATAATATATTATTAGTGGATAATATTGACTTATCGCTAATATAATAGGGAATAAAGCAATTAGTTTTTGGCCAGCTCTTCTCAGAAGATCAGGATTCCGAGCTGGTAACTTTCTTGGACTGAGAGATGTGAAAAATTTAAGCAAACTGAGGAGACATGGGAGGGAAACTCAGAAGAACTGAACTTTTTCATTGATTAACAAATTCAGCAAATACAAAATAACTGATATTATTATTTTTTATAACTAATATAATTTATTCTATAATCACAAAGTGTTCTTTGTTAATATAAGATTATACTAAACAAAAATTTATATTAGATTTTTAATACGGTAAAGTTATTTCTAACATATAAGGATTGCTAACAAAAATGTCTTCTCTAAATGTTAAAATATTGGAAAATATTACAAAGACTACTTTATTTAAATCACTTTCACATCCCCTTGACTTCATCAATAGAATGTCTTCCAAACCTACTTTCGTGATGAATCGTACCCAGGGTTGTCTATCTTTATATACATATAACTTATAAAAACTTATTTTTTAACTATAAAACTCAAACTGAACCCTTTTTATTATTACAGTAATAAATGTACATTTTAAAAAATATCCATACGAAATTTTAAAATCAACTGTCTCAACACTTATCACTAGTCAATATTGTTTGTAAACTTAATAATTAAATTAGAAATAATGTTAAAAATTCAACAATTATATTTACCTAGCAAAATAAAATAAAAATAAACTAACCGCCAGCCCTATCTATCTCGTTATAGTGTCAAAAATACAAAAGATCTTCACAAATACTCGCTCATTGTCTAACGTTTGAGATTGTCACTTAGAATAAAGAGAAAGCCGTCGATCAATCATAATATATTTTGGTAAGACTCATTGCAATCTTAGAAAGTGCAAAACCGTTTTAAGAATAACCAGTATTCTAGACCACCGATTAGTTTTCAATTTTACTTTGTTGGTCATTCAAGAATGGCTACTCCAGATAGTTTTATTTTATTTTAAATATTACGTTTTAAATTTTGTAAGTCGGTAATTAGTGAAAAATCTTCTAAATCACATCGTATAGCATTTTTTATCTAAATTATTTATAATATGCAAATATATTTATTTGACAAATTTATCGTTACATATAATACTTAATAACATAATTACTTCACACCTATTTCAATTCATTTATAACTTCTTAATTCAATGAACGAATCGCTTTGTAAAGTTTGTTTGCGCGAGGACACTAACATTTAATTAAATTGCTTCCTAATAGCACCTTGGCCTGTTTGAATAAATTATTCATTTTGCAAGAAAACTCGTTGCTAATCAAAATGAGGCAGGCGCTTAGTTTAATATTCTATGTATTTTGATTTATTTCAACGATAATAATATTTAACAGATATGTAAAGTATAATAAGTTTACAATCACTTGTTACATTTTTGAGGTTATTTGGGTTAAATTGTTTTTTTTTTATTTATTACTTATATCGTTTTTATTGATTCATTGTCATAATATTGGATGATAACCTTAAATTAGCCCTCGACATATATTTTTGGAGTAAGAACAATGACGTGAAATCGCTGCTAAGAAACGAGGTCAAAATTTAGAGAAATTTAACGCTGGTAAAGCTATTAATTATGATAATTAGAAACTCCATTATTTGTACCTAATTTTCTAAACCAAAGTAATTTTGTACAAAATTTGCTTCTAGCAATAAATAATATCCAATTACGATAACGTTGAAATTACAGCCTGTGTAAATTGTTATATAACATATAAATAAATAAAATGAGCAGTGATCATGCAATTAATACCATGTTTTATATAAAACAATAATATTTTATAGATTATTACGTTATTTACAACTGCAACGGACAATAATCTTCGAGAAAACGTACAACGTACCCATAACGTTGCGTCACCATACCCCACTGCCGAGTCCGGTGAACTGGAAAGCAAGGTCTCCGGGCAGTTATTGTATTTGGCAGTAGTGTTCTCATTAGCACCAGTTGAGACAATAGCACAGGAAGGAAACTAAGCACAGGCTCTCATGCCGCGCGAAAACTATCACGGTACAAAGAGACCACTTCGTTCCACTAAATTTAACTTCACTATAAATAAACGTTGCGATCAAAGAATGATATTAGTCGAACGGTAACAGTGACAATTTCATCAATACGATGTTGACAGCAGTCTTTACTCTCACCTTTGCATTAATAAGCGTGGAAGCAATTAAAGTTGAATTAGCCGAAGAGAAAACTCCATACGATTACGTAAAGGAACGTTTAGATGCAATCGGAATTGATGCGAGATCTGGCTTGCCAATATCCAGCTCTTACGAAGTTGAAGAAGGTGAAGATTATCCAGAACAGATAGATGGAGCCGCTTCATCAGTACTTAACACGGTTACAGGCGTCGGCGGTGTTGGTTTAGGACAAGGCATCGGATATGGTGGTTTAGGTGGACTTGGAATCGGTCAAGGATTAGGTTTAGGTCTTGGTGGTTTTGGAGTTGGAGGTGCCGGTGCTATTGGTGGAGCAAATGGCATTGGGGCCGGTGTTGCAGGAATCGGAATAAATGGAATCGGTGGCCTCAATGCCGGTGGTATAGGTGCTGGCGGCCTTGGACTGACCAACGGTTTCATTAACCCTGCTCTAGGTGGCATTGGAGTAGGCGGTATCGGCCTAGGACATGGTCTTTTGTACCATCCAGTTTTAGGTGCTCAAGTAGGAGGTGGTTATGTGGATAAACAGGCATATGATGCTGCGCAGAAGAAAGGAGCTGATGAAAATATAGAGAAGATTGAAAAGAAAGCAGGTGAAGAGGCTAAGCACGGACAAGAAGGTTTCCAGCAAGCTGCCGCTGCTGCTAAGGCAGAGAAGGGAGAATCGAGTTTTTACAAAGATGAAGAGGCAAAAAAGAAAGCGGCAGGAGATGAAAAGTTTTATGTAGGAGGACAAAAAGTTGATAAGCAAGGTAATTATTTCATAAACTTAGATTTTATTAATACTTCGTTTATTTTGTAATATATACTAAGATAAATGAAAATATATATATAAATCATTATACTCACATATAAAACCTAATAGTCTAAAATAAAATTGACAAACAAAAAAGTTTTGAATTCTTTTAAATACATATTTTATAATTATATGAACGATCATTCATGAAGCTTAAATTATTTATTTTGAACTGCAGGTGCAAATGAAGAGAAAGTAAAGAAAGCCAAAAGCCACAAGAAGGGTCATGTCAGCAAGGGTTTTAAGTCTTCAAGTAGCAAAAATGAGGAAGAAAAATCTGAAAGCTTCTATGACGAGGCTCACGATGAAGCAGATCACAAGGTTGCTGGACATAACGCTGGATCGTTTGGAGAAAACTCTGAACAAGGATTCAAGGGAGCTCACGAGGAGAAGGTTCTTGACGCAAACGCCCAAGGCAAGGAGGGGCATCACGTATCGGAACAAAAGATTGACGACGCGAAGGCTAACAAGGTATTTATGACACATACATATATACATATATTTAGTAAATATTGTATGTATATATATTTTATTGCTGCAATATTCTCAATTGATTGAAATATTAATTGATCTAAAAATATTATGCGTATAAAATACTTTCACTAGCGTGTCTACTAACGATTTCATCTTTCTTTGCACTCGTCTTATCACTGAGATAGTTATAAATAACTTTAATAGTTATTTCTTATAAAAAAAAACCAAAACATTAAAAACATTGCATTATATTTGGTTAAATTTAATTAATTCATTCACTTCATTGTAATGGCTGTCAATGTTGCGGTTGTGGTTGTTTTTGGCACTCTAAAGAGTTATTTTTCATTAAGGACATATAAATATAATTATATTTTGAATTTCAAGAATCTATACATATAAATAAAATTGAGGTGTTTGTTTGTAATTCCAAATTATAGGTTTTAACTAAATTTATATAAAAGTATATACGGTACTTACATAAAAAAAAATCAAAATTTGTCTCTTTAATACGGCTGGACCGATTTTAATAGAACTTTCACTAACGCTAATGTTGTAAGAAGTAACATAGGATACTTTTATTAAAAAAAAACATTTTCATATAAACATAGAAGTCATGGGGAAAGCTAGTTAACGATAAAAGCAGAGAAATTCATACAATTTAGTTAAATTCACTTGTGTCCTGTATAAACTATAATAGGTATGACCGAAAGCTCAGTGAATTAAGTAAATAAGTACCTTAAAGTGAGGTAAGTAGATAAGGTAACTAGGTAACTTTGGGTACTTATATTAAAATTGTAGCTCGAAATGAATATATTTTCATATTAATTTCTAGTTTCACTCCAAACTGACACATTTTATATATAAAAGTAGAAAATAAAAATCTATTGCGCTGTGACCTTCACAAAGCCGGTGTAAAATTGAATCGTTTTGTGGTTTTGATTTCTAAAGCGATACAAAATTGCTTGACGGATGAAAACTAGAATACAAATATTACTCGTATTTTACAATTCAAATATAATACAAAAAAATACGTTCAGTAATTGAATAAATTGTCTTTTTTGCTTCAATAGTAAATAATGTATTTCAGGGTGAATTCCTGCATAAGGGCTTCAAGGAGGGAACTGAACTTTTGGAGAAGTTCAATAATCTGGGAGCTCACGCGATACACGGACACCAAGAAGCCACCGGCGGGTACCAACAGAACAAAGGAATTCTACCAATTCACTGATAACCTACCTACGATTCGATTACTTTGAAAACGAAATAAACAATTATCACATATATTTTTTTTCTTTAAAAAAATAGGTGTAAATAAAAAAAAACAATCATTTTTAAACTTTATTTAAAATAAGACATGCACGAATCGAATTACAAACAAATTATTTTAATTATATTTAAAATTACATTTCTTATTAAGTCCGTCGCAGTATAACACACTTGGTGATCTATCGAGCCAAGGACTACTGGATAAATATCCAGATTCCATTCGAAAAAACCTACAAATAATATAACTGTCAGTTGATTCCTTGCCGATAATAAATATGAGTAGAAAATTAATCCTTAATTAACTAGCAGCGCCAACAGACCCTCAATTTCGACTCGCTGTGCTCGCGAAATCTCGGGTGCCGTTTGCATATTGAGCGAAGCGAGCCCAGCGTGATGACTCATTGTTTTCCATTAACTTCAATGGGATATAAATTTTTTGACATGTCATTAAAAAATATATATTTTTTTTATGACATTTTTAATTTATTTTTTTAAACCATCACCTAATGTGTATCTTTTCGATTGCAAAATTTCATAATTTTCCATCAAGTAGTTTTCAAGCTCATTCGTAACAAGGAATGTGAAGAAGTCTCCAGCAGAATGCTGCTCTCACTACGCTCGCTTCGCTCAATAAAGGGAATAAGAGATCAGATAAGAAAACTGAAAAAATTATCTGGTGATCGTCATTTAGATTTATGATAGAAGATCGTGGTTTTGCATTTTGCATTTAATATTGATTAAATGCAAAATGCAAATGCAAAATGCAAAATGTAATTCGCATAGCAACGATCATTATACGTTATACCGTTAGAGATTCTTTAAAAAATGTCTGTACCCCGACTCAGGAGTGGGCGGAGTGCTCACTGATGATATTTTATTAGACGCATTGGACCTCTGTAATACATCACATATTATACAAAAATACTATATTGTGTATATTGCTTATAATCGTTGTGACGTCATCACAAAAAATTAAATATAAAATAACAATTACTTGGCTCAGAGTGTAGCTTGATCTGTTCTTGGTTATCCGCGTCGGGGTCACGAGGTTGGACTGATAGTGCTGGGTTTATATGTTTATATTAAATGGGAATACCCTAAACCGTTCTAATTATATAATTTATATATACATACAGTATAAGGCGTGCTTTTAGCTGTCCGTTTGTACGTTGGTGGTGTTTGAACGATGCCGGGCGATAAGTTGGTGCCAGGAGATATCGGCACGTGGAACGACGTTTGTTCTACAAGTTTTATGAATATTGTAGAAGATTACATACATATATTTATATTATATACATATATTTACTTAATCATATTATATTTATACAAGCCATAAAAGTATATTGAAGGAGACTGAAAGCTAAAATGTTATTTGAATTCATTAAGGCGTTTCATTGAGACGTGAATTTTAATAAATTAACTTATTTAAAAGAAAAGTAGAAAAAATTAATGAATGAATTATGATTATATATATATATATATATATATATATATATATATATATATATATATATATACTACTTTTCTACTTTAATACTACTCTTTGTTTTATTTCGATTACAAAATATTATTAAAATAAAAATGAACATAAATTCATATTTATCTCAAGACTTAATTATTTTATAATTAACCGAGCGAGATAAGGTGAAGGTAAATCCCTTGGCAGAAGAATTATGACCGTTGAGATTTTGAGAATTATTTCAAGATAACCCCATTGTTAAATAAACAAAATTTATTTTATTATAAAAAGAAAAATATTATATTATTATTATAAAAATACATAGTTTATAAGTTATTATTATTGGAATTATTTGTTAGTCAGTCCAGATAGTTTAGATATAGATAGATTGGAAAGGATGAAAAGATACATTAAGTACTTACTTTTGAAGCATATTGTGACAGACGACAGACATGGCATATGTAACAATATAACGTTGATACTTGATAGACAATTAATAAAACCTTACATTAATTACGCTTATTACATTACAAATTTGCTTTTAACCACTTTTGGTTAATTTATCAAAGAAATATAAACCCGATATTATTATATGTAACTTAATATTTTAAATAATAATCAATAAATTTAAGGCATAGTAAAGTTGATTTTTTTATTATATATATATATATATATATATAAGAATAACTTTGGATGTCAGTAAGTCTTTTACATATATATTGAGAAAATTAATGATGAGATTTTATTAGATGGTCATAGATGGTACACTAAATTAAGCTAAACTACACTAATTAGTGCTTAGAGGCATAGACTAATTCTTAGTAACTATTATTCAAAATCAGCGTCTACTCTTTATAATTGGAAAAATATTTGAGAGAAATGCAATGTAATAAAAATATACAAAGTACGTATGTACGTATGTGCGTGCGTGCGTGTGGTGGGAAGGGGGGGTGGTGCGTGCGTGTGTGCGTGCGTTTGTATGTATGTATATTTACTTGATTGTTCAAGTTGTGATTCCAAACTCCTGATGATCTTCTGGTATTCTTTCAGCTGCTTGTGCTGCTGCTGACATAGTTCTGATACGCGTTTTAATTCACTTCTTGCTTTATAGAATTTCTTTGTCTAAATATATTATCCATACATATAAATAAATTCAAGTGTATGTTTGTAATTTCTAATAAATTTTTCACTATATGAAATTATATATGTTAGATATAAAAATTCGATTTAACAAAATTTATGTGTGTCTGTTTGGTTTGGCTAATTTTTAAAACGGCTGAACCGATGTAACAGGACTTTCACTCGCGGATAGCTGATGTTATAAGAAATAAATTAGGCAACTTTAAAAATATATATATATATATATATATCGCGCGAACGGAATCGAAGGCGCAGTTAGTTTATTAAAATAAAAAGAAACGAAAGAAAAATATAAAAACCAATTTCTATAGCAATTATTGGGAGATTACAAAATAAATAGAATAAAAGTACTTCAAATACAAAAAGATTAAAGCTTCCATCGACATGAATGTAACAAAGGAATATCTTTTTTAATTTCTTTCTCTTTGTTAAATAAAGTCTCATTGATTTTTTTTTTATAATTGGCTTAAAGAAAATAAGCTCTAAAAATCGCTTAAAAGCTTTTTATTTCAACGTTTATTTAATTCAATTTATATTTGTGTATTAATTTTAAAAAGTATTTCATTTCTTCATAAAAACTTTCTGTGAAACTCATTTAATTCGTTTGAAAACGAATCCTAAAACTTTATTCTCAAAAAAATTATAAATTTATATTTCTTCGCGAATATAAATATACTTATATTATAAAACTCTCTCATCTCATTTGTACGGGTGTCTCGTTTAAACTTTTGGATGAGCTTCGTCTTATGACTAACTTTTTAACACGTACTGAAGAGAGAAGTTTTCACTTATTTGAAGATAAAATTATTATTAAATGACATATATTTATTATTTAAGTTCATAAAACCTTTAAAATAGTATAAAAGTACGTTCAGTTTCAGTTCATCGTATCGATCCGATCAACTCAGATACAACTAAATTGCAACGTCTGTCCGTCCGTAATTGACGAAGGGTTCTGAGCAAATTTGTTCCAGTAATCTATTTACATTTAACGTGAGAGGGAATTATATATTTCAATTATAAGATCGACTGTGTTTATGTTGCTAAGTACATATGACAATGTTATTTCACTTACCGACTGCAGCAAATATGAAAGAATTCTACGTCTATGCTGCTTTTGAAATTGTAAAACTTCGCTACATTTTTTTATTAATTCTTCCGGATCCGTGAAATAATCTTGAATTTCTTGGTCCATCTGCTAAAAAGAAATACGTGTAGAAATGGAAAAGTACATTTATGAAATTGTTAAAGTTATATATTACGTCTGGAACAAGTTTCATCATTGAGCACGGTACTCGGCATGCTAAGCAAGTATTTTCCTTTTCTCCTAAAATTCAGATGAGCATTTAATAAATCTTCCAACTTGGTATCAAATAAACCAAAATATGTATCGCCTATTTTCAAACACTACACACCATTGTTCAAGCAATTGTTGCAAAACATGTGACCACATGATGTTAAATGAAGAGTTATGCCAGATTCTAACTGACTAAAACAATTATTACAATGTATCCAGTCCATTTTCACGTAAAATAAAACAATTTATTTTGCAAACATGCTATTTTTAAAACAATCATTACGTTACTATTTTTTAACAATGGCCGCCAAAACATTTAGGAGCTTTATCAGGTTGATTTAATCTTTAAAAAAATATAAATATTTTAAAAAATAAAACTTCCTGACAAAAACATTTATATAAATTAATTTGAATTATATTAAATTACAATAAATTTTATTATTTAAGGTAATTTTCTAGTTGGCATAATATCAGTGGCCCTTTTTTTTATTTTACACGAATTCGCATGCCCGAAGCATACAGTAACAATATAAAATCAATACCTATTAAAAACGCTTCAAGTTTTAATAAGTAGCACGTTTTATCATTAGCATAGATAGTATCTGTCAACAAACTCAAGTCTCACCTTCAGAACGAACTTTATAAAATAATCGCTATAAGATATGACATGAATATATAAAAAGAAATCATTGGTATAACGACCAGTCGTGTTTACATTCGCGCATGGTCACACGCCTGACCATGACTCTGAAATATATCTTACTTTTGATAGCTGTGACCAGTGTAAATGTCAACTGCAAAACATCATGTACGTTAAATTAATTTGATTATTTTATAAATTTGTATAATTTTATGAATTTTAAATAAATGTTAGTGACAAAAATATTTACATGAAAACTTCTTAATATAATTAAAATTGAGACTTCAATTTGAACGACATTGTTTTTAAACGTCAAATCATGCTGTTTTAAAAAAAGTAAATGTCAATCATTTTAAAAATGGAATTCTGATTAAAAAATAAATGGTTGTATATTTTACGTCTCGATTTTGAAGGTTACTTTAATAATTTATTAAATTTTTTTAGACAAAATATGTGTTCCTTCACAATTTATGAGAGCTTGCGAGGCGATGCTCGAAATACCAACAAAGAGCAAAGCTGTGTTGGAATGTATGCCGGCTAGAGATAGGTGAGTTAAAGATAATTATAAATTATATTATTAATAACAATATATGAAATAATATTTCTCCATAACATGAATGATTGTTTGACCTTTGAGATGATAACTTGTTTTCGCGGTAAACGTTATTATGCTTTTGTGGATATACTTTTGCATGTTTTAACATTTTTTAAATATAAAGTGAGATAATTATTAAAAGTATTTAATTAAACACATTTAATATATAATTTATTCAGATGTTAGAATGTCGGGAACGATTTATCAAAGCGACAGTTATTTGGGGCGTACTAATTGTATTATCAAGATTTGACATCCATTTTATGTTCATTTGTTTGAAATTATCATGACGCCATTAAATTTACGTTGATTTACAAATTCTTTTAATTAATATTAGAGATAATGAAGAGGTTATAACTAACATATAATTATAACTTTAATATTGTTTTTGTTATAATTATTAACATTCACTGATACCTCTTTCATCATACAAATTTTTAAAACATAATTAATTGATATTATTTTTATGTTTACGAGATAAGCCTAAATTAATAAATTATATTATATATATTAATATATTTATATGAATTAAAAAATAAACAAAGACGAAGGGGATCAAAAGTATATTTTTTATTATTTACGAGAAATCGCGATACATAACTAACTATAGGAGTAAATAAGAAATAACACCGTAATTTTAATTAATATAAAGTAATTTTTATTTTATATTATATGTATGTGTCTGACCTTCATATATCAGTAGGTAAAGGTCAGACATGTGTCAAAGGACACTCGGCATAGGGATTATATAGACAAAAACGACTCCTAACAAAATATAATTGGGATAGTTCTACCTGTCAATGTATAGAAAGAAATCTTTATTTTCTTGTAAGTCATCCAATGTTATATATACTAGCTCTGCCCGCGACTTGGTTCGCGTGTTATATATTTTTTAAATAATATCAGCCAAGTTACTCCTTATAACATCAGCTATCACTGAAAGTCCTCACAAAACAATTTTTTAAATTATTTTTTGTATGTACAATATATACTTTCGTATGCGTTTAGTGTAAATTTAATTTGGAATTATAAACAGACAATCAATTTTATATGTATATATATAGATATTCCATTTTTAAAACCGTTAAAACAAAATGCTATACTTATACCCAATACTCACTATACCAAGTATGCTTCT
Organism: Melinaea menophilus ssp. n. AW-2005; assembly: GCA_918358695.1. Classification (NCBI taxonomy): domain Eukaryota; kingdom Metazoa; phylum Arthropoda; class Insecta; order Lepidoptera; family Nymphalidae; genus Melinaea; species Melinaea menophilus. The sequence goes on from OU911052.1 coordinate 1,836,757, forward strand.
GGAATAATAATTTCAAGGTGTCAGCTTTTATTGCAATATCGTCTTTAAAGCTCTTAAAATAAGGTTTACATTATATTATCAGATTTTACATACATACATACATAATATACGAAGTTATCAAGCAATCAGGGTAATAAAATCCTGTCTTTTGAGACTTCACGTTAAATTTTATTTAAAACATATTAATGTATGAAATTTTTAAATAATTATAAATATATAAAGAATATTGAAAAGTATGTTAGTGATATTTAACATGGAATTGATATAACACTAGCTTATTCCCTCCCGCTTCGCTTGGCACACTATTAATTTGGAGTGAACTTAGGTTGCCATGGTAACCCTTGTCATATTATCCGTTGTCATCGTAACCGTTGCTATAGTAACTCTTACCCCCGCGTTAAGTGTATAGCTCCTACAGGTTTAAAACTTGACGAAATGCAGAGTTGAAATGCGTTGGGATAGGAATTCCGTAAAATCCGTTCTTAGTGGACGTCTACGTCACAAAAGAAGTAACTACATATGTAAAATTGTGAGTTAATCGAACAGATAGTTTCGGAGATTTCGTGATGAGTATATATATATATATATATATATATATATAAAGTGAGTTTTAATACAAGGCTTTTATTATGAACTTTAAAAGAGTGGACTTTAAAAAAATATCTTATCTAGGTCGTATATATTTTTAACACAATAAAAAACTCGGAGATGAAATGTTCTTTTTATTAAAATATTGTTTAACGTGCTGGAAAATGCAAGAATTTTTATACTTACCAAAGTGGATAATGTACTATGATATATATATATATTTGTACCAAACAATAGATGTATAACATTTTATTAAAATCGGTTCAGTGGTTTCAAAGATTAGGGTAAACGAACAAACATCGTGACACGGGATTTTTATATATATTATATATATATTCTAGAAGGATTTAGCTAACAAAATTAATAATTTATTGATTATCATATAAATGCATTACTTTTTGTTAATTTTCCCTTCATCCATAGGATGGAATGTCTTTCGTTCGTGCAGCAGCGTCAGGCTGATCTGGTGCCAGTGGACCCTGAAGATATGTACGTGGCATCCAAAATACCAAATCAGGACTTTGTCGTCTTCCAGGAGTATCGGACTGATGAAGAACCAGATGGTAATGTCATTTATATAATATTAGCATAAATATATAGAAAGTGTATTTTTCGTAAAACAAATTTTATTTTAACGAACTAATATAATAAAGAAATTTATTATATAACAAATATCTACGCAATTAATAAATAATTATTAAATAAGGAATTATCATTTAACTACGGGTCATTCAAAATGGTCGATTTTTATAGAATTTATAGTTAATATTCTTAAACACATAATAGGCTTTTTATAATAACACAAAATTATTCAACTGTAGCGAAATACAAGGAAATGCTATATTTAATATTATAGAAATTTCATTGAAAATGAGCGAACGATCAAAGTAATTAAAGATTTACCAAAGTTCAATCATTGGGTTGCACGAATACAGTTTGCGTTTAATTCAAATTGGAAAAGTTTAATTAAAAATTAATTTAAAATTACGATATTTCTTTATAATTTCATTATTTCGTTTTTTCATGGTATATTATGTTACAATTATCAATTAATTGATTTTGTTTAGATGCAAGCGGGACTAGTTTTTTATTAAATTTCACATTATTCGTCAAAATTTTAATCTGACGAATGATGCGTATAACGTGTAAGAAATAACACAAACATATATATATATATATATATATATATATATTAGTGCTCCAAAAAAAATTTTTTCCAACTGTTATCCTCTGAAATTTTTCTATTTAATATAAAAAAATTCTCACCAAACATGAACCCTACACCTCAACTCTAAGATCATTTTTTTAGTTTCCCATTTGATTAACACGGAAAAAAAAAATTTGTTTTCCAATTTACGCAATTTATTACAAGAAAACATTTAATTCTCAAAGTTGAGTTAAGCTTTACAAAACACTAAGACAAAATATGATTAACAAAAAGACTAGTTACAGCCAAATAAAAATTACTAGATTTGGAAATTTGATGGCAATTTTTTAACTTAAACCTTAATATTTTTACTCAAAGTATTCTAGTCACTATTCTATAAGTATTTCAAATTTCATATTTCATCACGTAGTATGGCGGTACAGCCTCTATATCATATGGTATAATTGTATATATATTGTTATATAATAATATATAAAACATAACAAAATAAAAAAAAACAATCCACTGGGTTTAAACAATTAATTCTTATTACAATTATGCCATTATATAAAAGTTAAAATTATACATAAAGTAGGTCTACATCTTAATACTACTACAGTGAAGTCACTCGAGTGTCACAAAATGGCTGTATATATATTTTCCACTTTGAATCCATACCAGTGATCACTTGTGTATGTCAAATGGAAATGACAGGAGGCCTATATTGATATCGTATGTATCAAAATAAGCCCTTCTGTTAAGAGACTCGAACTTAAAATAAGGTTCCAAACGCGCCCTGGTCAAGTAGAAACATCACAATCAATTCGATAAGCCGTATATATATATATATATATATATATATATATATACTATGTATATATAACACCAGCATACATATAGGTATATATGGTATCGGAACTTTGGGATTACAAATGTTGGAATTAATTCGAAATACCTGTATTATCTTGTCTCATAATGTGCTTTTTAAAACAATTTATTGCTTTAATGGAAATATTACGACATCCTAAAGTACATTAGTGATTTAATACAAAGTGATAAAGATATATGTATAAATAAATAATATCAAAAGACTGGTAATTTCTACTAGTAATAGTTTACCTAATTATATGATTTTTCGTTAAAATCGATAAATTTTATCACCGAATAATCAATTAAAAAGCCTCAAACACAGTTGTATACAAACATACGATTTTAATTATAAAGACTAGCTGTTCCCATGGCTTCGTTCGTATTTTTAAATAAACATTACTCAATATAACATCTATCCGCTCGAGAAATCCAGCCGTTACAGAGATAAGTAAACCACAGACAGACAGAAAAAATAATATATATATATATATATATATATATATATTTTTAAGTCAGCACCGTACACTTTCATATGCATAGACATAGCTGATAATTTGAAATTACAAACAGACATTTCCACTTTATTTATATATAGATAATATGTTAATATAAATTATCAAAACACAAATTTAATTGAAGTTTCAAAGGCCGTCGCCATGGTAACGCAATAGGCACTCAATATTCAAACGTAATAATTTAAATGAGAGAAAGCAGAGACAATCAACTCTTATCATAGACAGAGCCAGTTCGTGCTTTTACAATTTGACTTTCAAATGCTTCAAAGTACACTAAAATTTGAATAATGGATTTATTTTTATATTAACCCTCTATGGGCCCATGGGCTGGTGTAACTTTCAGATCACATATGAATTTGTCGGCATTTTAGAAATTAATTTTAATGTATTTCATGAAATGGCGCTGAAACCTAACTCTATGACGTCATCAACACAACCAGAATTAGTATTATTTAAACGCCAAAATTTGTTTTTATTTCAAATTTTTCATTCCCACAGTGTTTTTGAGTTTAACACACAAATTCGGCCCATAAAGGGTTAACTTAATATTATAAAGCCTTAGTCTAGAAATTAATATTATAGAATGAATAGAAATAGATGCCACTGCTATTTACTGATACAAATGAAATGTATTCCAAGCTATACAATGGGTGTAATCAGGAATATTCATATTACGTGCATACTAATTGCAGTCATACATTGAAAGGGTGAAATCACCCTTCACGGTAATAATTACCATAACATTGAATATGTTATGATATTGCAACATTTAAATGATTTCTAACTATTGATTTATACTTAATTTCATTATAATATTAGATTAGATTACATCTAAATCTAGATTTGTTTATTTTTTAATCTGTTATTCGGTTGCACGTATCAAGGACTTTATATAATAAATTAAATTTTATCAATTTTTACCTTTAACAGTGTCTGGAAGTGTTAAACCTGGAATCATTCTGGATGTTCTGGATCCAGATATCTTTGATGGGATAGAAGGGATAGGAAGTGATACAATAATTTATAATGATAAAAGTTTCCTGATTTTCCATTAGAGGATTATCCAGAAAGTTTTAATCTTATTTGGTCCCAAATTTACTACCAAATTTATACCTAATGTATTGAATTAAGTTTCCATCCGTTGTTACGATAAATACAGTTCACAAGGATATAATAAAATAGGATAGGATAGGATAGGATAGGATAGGATAGGATGTAGTCATCTCGAAGTATTATTATAATTAATTCATTTATTCAATTAACTCTATAATCTTTCGCAATTAAAAGGCTGTCTTTGCTGTCTCGGAAGATAAAGAGTCCATTGAAATTGTTTAATTATACTTTATAAATAATAATATGTACCATTTTAATGACACTTGTAATTTAATCTTAATATAATTGAAATATTATAAAGTACAGAATATAATAAATAAAAAGAAAAGAATGAAAGATATTTAACACTAAACCTACCAAGTACCGGTCAAATTGACCGTTCTTAAACTTTTGTAAAACTTACACATTTTAAACGTTATAATATCGTTATCAAACTACATGACAATTCTTAGAATATGCATATAATATTGTCTTCAATCTTTACTTTTAGTTATTTCCATTATTACCTGCGTTATATAATAAAATAATTTTTAATTACCGGTCAATTTGACCGCGTGCGGTAGGAACAGGTATACAAGAATTGTCGGTAGGTTTAGTGTTAAAGATATCTTTATCTATATTTCACTTCCATTCATGTGATCAATATTTATGATTTTATTTTAATTTAATGTTTCTGTAGCGGAGTTTCGTTACGAGGCTGTGATAGTTGTCCACAAGGACCTCCCAATTAATAATCTGGATCAGCTTAAGGGATTAAAGTCTTGCCACACTGGTGTCAATAGAAACGTTGGATACAAGGTGAGTGAATTAATATAAATGCCACTTTATCTAATTTGTTCCATCCATATGAGTCTATAGTTTGATGATACATACCTTTGTTAAATAATATGTATAGATTAAACAAAAGTTGGTCAACAAAAGTTCCAAAAGTGAACCAATGCTTATTCACGATACACTTTTTACCACATCAGCCCAAAAACGTGTTGAAACTATTCCAATTAACTTCACAACATTTCGACGAATGTAACAAACATTTGAAACCGACCCTAAATAAAACTTTAAAAATACCTATTTATTATAGACAATGGCGCACCTAACTTTTAATTTGATATTTAAACAACTAAAAATACCTTGGTTTCCTTCAGCTATTTTTATTAACAATAGGAAAAGTCCAAAAAAGACTTTTCACAAAGTTGAAAAATGTTAAAAGAAATTCAAGATGGAGGAAAAGTTAAAATAATTTTCAAAACAATTTTGGTCCAAAAAATTTGTAGAAAAGTAATAAACATTTATTTTATGGAGTGAAATTAATGTGAATAATTTAATAAAATTTGCCTAATATATAAGGCAAGAATATAATTTTGACATCGCTATATTCTAAGACATTTGATCCCCTTGATATATAATAATTCGTTTTATATCCACATTTTCTGTTATATTGCAATTTTATTACAATATTTGAAAGCTTTCCGCAACAATGTATGATGGATCAAAAAGGTCGAGGGGTTGGGCGTGGAGAAAGCTTTGATTTTCATGTCAAGCCTTAATTGACGAAAAGTGGATTTATATACGAATAAAATGTGTTTTTCGTTTGAAAATTTACCTAATATTCAAACACTTATACCACAAAATTCAAATACTTACCTTTAAATGTATTTTGTCTTTGAACTAAATATTATATCTAAAAATAAAATAAAAAAATAAGTTTGTCCTAAAAAGTCAAAGTTAAGCAAAGTATAAAAGATTATAAAGGGCCGGCGGCGAGGATAATTTATTTCAAAGTAGAAAACATAAAAAACAAATGCTACCGCAATGAAACTGAAATATAAGTAATGCTTAAATTTACGTCAGAGCTTTATGGTACTCGGATCCGTGTAGGCTTAAGTATAACAGATTGTATTTACATTTATTTAGGATGTGAGAATGAAAATCGATTAGACAAAATGGTCGGACATCTTGGGATGAGACTTGAGCATTTAATAATTTAATTATACCAATGTTATAGTAATAATATGAATATATTTCAAGTAGGTTGTAGTCTAAGCATAAATAACTTTTAGATTCCACTGACAATGCTAATGAAGAGAGAAATCTTCCCAAAAATGACTGATCGTACGATATCACCAAAGGAGAACGAACTTCGAGCACTGTCGACGTTTTTCAAAAAATCATGTATAGTTGGAAAATGGTCGCCGGATCCGAAAACAAATTCCGTATGGAGTAAGTAGAAACACACACATATGGACGAAAAAAATTTACTGACACACCATTTTGCCCAATTCATTGAAATTCACAAAGCACACCCTGAAAGCCAAAAAAAATAGTAAATAACCAACAATTTTTCAGTCGTTCGTGATCAATCATTTAAATAATTTTTCAAAGTTGAAAATGAACTCCAGTGATTGTTTAACAGAGGATTTATTATAAAAAAATATTCAGTAATTTATTACCTTCAAGTCTCGGGTGACTTTGTAATGCTTATAACGAACTTTGTTCAAGAATAAATCTTTGTAAGCAACAGGTGTTCTTGGAATTGTTAGGAAATTGCTTTAATCCCATTCGAATCACCGGAGACATTAGTTCTGTGGCAATTACTCGTAAGTAAGAAGTTTCGGAGAACTTAGCAAAGAATTTATATAAAAATAATCAAAAGTAGGGCAAATTTTTGTAATAATTCAAAAGAAAAAACTTCTATAATCAACTAGAAGTGACGGGAAATATACATTTATCCACGTTAATTAATATATGATATTAAATTGCAAATGTCGTGTAATAACATGCGGTTTGAAATGCGGTTTTGAAATTAAATATAACTAACAATAAATCAGTACTCAATAACAATAATAATAAGAGAATTGTTTGATAAATAATACTGTGAATGGGTGTTTATTTAATTCCCAAATATATACCATGTCTCCAGATTTTGCGTCGGTTTTATGTACAAGTAGGTCACAGAAATGCCTAGGACAGATTCCTGTCGAGATATTTTGAACTGAAGTCTCTAGAATTTCAGCTTCCCAAATAAGGAAATAAACAAGTTCTTGGAACGAAATTCCAGCTTTCTTGCCAATAACAAACATTTCACCATCTTAAACATTGTTAAAATAGGATTTTTTTGGCTTTGGCTTTTAAATAGATAGAAGATTAAATTAAAGTTTTAATAATATTACACCAATTGAAAAAACATCCTAAAAGATAAGATAAAGATAAAAATTAAAAAAACCTCTAATAAATAATCTTTCAGAGTCTCAATATAGTCAGTTATGCGCCATGTGCGAACATCCGGATAAATGTGACTATCCGGACAACTATAGTGGGTACGAAGGAGCCTTGCGTTGTCTCGCCCATAACGGAGGGGAGGTCGCCTTCACCAAGGTCATCTATGTTAGGAAGTTCTTTGGGGTAGGTTATTAATCGATTTCATTGACGTCGCCGTCAAACAAATCGATTAAATATCGATTTTATTTTTCAGCTTCCAGTAGGTATAACACCAGCCTCCAAATCACCGGAGAACCCCGATGAGTTCTCGTATCTATGCGTGGATGGGTCTAAGGTGTCGGTGAGAGAGAAGCCGTGCACCTGGGCCGCCAGACCCTGGCAAGGGCTGTTGGGACATAACGACGTGCTCGCAAAATTAACGCCTCTGAGGGAAAAAATTAGACAATTGTCCGAAGCTGGTAAGTATATAAACATAGCTGTCCCGAGAATAACAGTTTCCTTTTTTTATAAATGAATAAATGGAAGGCATTCTTTTGTTTTTATCAGTACAATCATACTCATACTATCTTGCAATGATTTTACTTTGTTAAATCCTAAGCTATAATGGAAATAACCTTCTACCATAAAACCAAAACCGAATGAAATTCCTAAAACTGACGAACACACATACTAAACCCAGTCGTTTACTCTTTAGGAGCGAACACCAAGCCGGATTGGTTCATAAACGTGCTGGGTCTATCAGAGAACATACACCACGTGGCAGACAATATACCGATAAGACCAGTCGACTACTTGAAGAAGGCGAACTACACCGAAGTTATAGAGCGAGGACACGGACCGCCCGAACCGGTCGTCAGGTAAATACGGATGTTTAACTAGGTTTACCAACCAACACACACATTCTCTTAGGATACATCTTGTCCAATGATAAATGTAATAACTTCGTTTGATGTAAACAGTTGCACTTATATTTTTATGCAAATAATTAAAAGCATGATTGAGACGCTCTCACACACACACACACACACACACGCACGCACTCACTCACTCACGCACGCGCACAGGCATACACACATAAAAAAACGCACAAATCATCCGCTTAGTGGATTTGTACTATTGTTTTCAATACTTAACAATAAACAACAAAGACAAAAGAAAACACCAAAAAACAATGGAACGGTCCAAATCCTTCACACCCGCGAGGACTCTTACAATTTTAAGTGATATATGAACCAAATAAATCCGAATTCCGAATTCCCTAAATCAAGAGTCCTCTAGTAATCTGGAGGTATTATCTGGTGTAGACTGTGTGTGACGTCACTGGTGTCGCTGGCCAAGTGCCGCGCGATGTCCGTGTTCTCGTTCAGTCGGGACATCAGACCGCGACTGGACTGCGTCCAGGAACCAACGGAGCAGGACTGCCTCAGGAGTGTATGTACTTTTACTTTAATAAACTACATTTTCGTACAAATTAACCTAAATATGTCAAAAAATCTATAAATACTGTTTTTAATTTTAAATCTATATTTTTTTTTTTGAATTGGTAACCTCCGAGTGCAAGTTGGAGTGAGCAGATCTATATTTTATTCTAACTTTTTTTTTTTTTTTTTTTTTTTTTTTTTTTATACCCTCTGGGTTAGTGCTTGACTACATTCCACCTGATGGAAAGTGGAAATGTAGTCATAGATGGTAAGGCGCATTAACCCAGTAACCTATTCACTCTTTTCTTGAAGACACCCACATCGTATTGGGACGGAAATACCGACGCAGGCAAGCTGTTCCAGTCCTTCGCTGTACGAACTAAGAAAGACGAAGCAAAGCGCTTTGTTCGGACAGGGGGAATGTCCACAACGTAAGGATGGATATCTGCCGTGCGTCGGAACGTCCTGTGATGGAAGGGGGATGGAGGAATTAAATCATGTAATTCCTGCGCACACTCACCAAAATGTATCCTATAGAATACTGAGAGGCTAGCAATTCTACGCCTGTGTTCAAGGCTCTGGAGGTTGGCTTCAACCAATTCAGGGTCGCCTATAAGCCTCTTTGCTCGACTCTCAATTGAGTCCAGAACCGCAAGATGAGACTTAGCGGCACCAGCGAATATATGCCCACAGTACTCCACACACGACCGGATCTGTGCTTTGTATAATACAAGTAGCTGTCCCGGTGTAAAGTACTGACGGACCTTCGCAAGAACGGCAAGCTTTCCTGCAGCTGCTCTTGCTCTGGACTCAATACACCGACCAAAGTTGAGGTTCGAGGAAATCTCTAAGCCTAACAACTGAAGCCGGTCACTGTATTCCAAAGATACACTCTGGAAAGTAGGAGCCAAGGTGAAAGGGCTCCTTTTGGCGGTGAACAGACACGTCTGCGTTTTGGTGGCGTTGAATTTGACAAGATTGGCTTTGCCCCATGCGGAGACTGCCTGAAGTTTGTCATTCAAACGTTGCACCATGGCTTCTCTTTCAGACTGTACTTGATCTCTACTAGCCCGACTACTCGGCAGGTATCTTTCTACAACTGTGCTGTCGTCTGCATACCCATAGATACCGGGCTTGAGCAGATCGTTAATGTGCAGCAGAAATAGAGTTGCAGAAAGAACGGACCCCTGAGGCACTCCGGCATTTATTGTCAAGGGTTCCGAGGAACACCCGTCGACAACTACACGGAGAGATCTTTGGTTCAGAAAGTCCGTTACCCAACCGATCAGACCAGGAGATATACCGTATGCTGAAAGCTTGCTTATAAGGCTCGCATGCCAGACCCTGTCAAATGCCTTCGAGACGTCAAGAGAGACGGCGACCGCTTCTCCGTTTTTCTCGATGGCCTCGCCTAAAATGTGCGTAGCGTACACTAGAAGGTCCCCAGTGGACCTATTTCGGCGAAACCCGTACTGTCGGTCACTGAGGAGATCGTTACCTTCAAGGTACGCTAAAAGGCGCGAGTTCAATACACGCTCCATAATCTTGCAGAGTATGGAGGTGATTGAAATCGGTCTATAATTGGCAGGATCGGCACGACTGCCTTTTTTGGGCACTGGTTGCACGTTAGCAAGCTTCCAAGATTTCGGCACTATTCCAGACTTGAAAGAGAGACGATACAGACGTGTCAATACAGAAGACAACTCAGCTGCGCATGTCTTGAGCAGAATGGCTGGTATACCATCAGGGCCACTGGCTTTATTCACATCAAGACGACACAATGCTCTCCATATCTCTTTGTTAGTGATGCGGATTTCAGGCATCGAAATACCGCAGTGAGGAAGATGCGCTGGAGAAGCATTGCCAGTGTCTAGATATGAATTATCAGCGAACAGAGAAGCAAATACATTCGCTTTCTCTGTCGCTGTATGGGCCAGAGATCCATCCGGCTTCAGCAGAGCAGGTAGTGAGGGTTGGCAGAAGTTCGACTCGATCGCTTTGGCAAGAGACCAGAAAGCTCGACTGCCAGTAGGTCTGACAGAGAGCTTTTCGCCATTCTTAGCGATACGATCGCGACGAGCCTTCCGTAATGCCTTTTTATAGGACTTGGCAGCTTGGTTAAAGGCTCTCTTCTTTAAACTTACATCCGGAGCTTTGCGGCTTCGAGCATCAGCCCAAATTAGGTATGCCGAATGTTTTCGGTCTTCGGCATGACCACATTCGGCATTAAACCATGGGCGAGCTTTGCCACCGATGGATACGTCAGCAAAAGGAATGAAGTACTCCATTGCCTGATGTACCACATCGGTTATAGCATCCGCGCAACTCGACGGATCCAAAGAAGAGAAGCAGACCTGCCGCCAAGGATAAGACGCAAAGAAGTGCCGCATCTCATCCCAATCTGCTGACTTGTATTTCCATACTCGCCTAACACCAGGTGGTTCGAAAGCTGGTGGGGAATATGTAAATACAGATTTCACCAAACAGTGATCGGAGGTTCCCAAGGGGGAGGTCACCTCAACACGATACCTGTCCGGATCAGTTGTCAGCAAAAGGTCCAGGCAATTGGCTGTATGGCCAACTACATCTGGTACCCTTGTCGCTTGCCTCACCAGCTGAAAGAGGTCGAAAGACAACGCAAAATTCCGCGCTTCTCTTCCAGCATGGTCGGTCTTCTGGTACGGGAACAGCCAGTCCTGATGACAGGCATTAAAGTCCCCCAGAAAGACGAGCTGCACTGAAGGGTACTGATGCAGAGCCATATCAGCAGCCTCACCGAGATACTCAAATAATTTAGTTGTCTCCTGATCACCACTGTGCGAACGGTAGACACAGCAATACAGGATTTTTTCGTTTCCTGTGTCTACTAAAATCCATAAGGAAGAAAAAGTAGGGTCTTCAAGATGACGGAGACGCAGGATACAGAGGTCGTTCCGTGCGTATACACAGACCCCGGCACGTGAGCGAAAGTTGTACTCTAACGAGTAACCGGGATGATCCAGGTACGCAGCGCTTAGAGGACATTGTATCTGTGTCTCCGTCAAAAAGAGCAAGTGCGGTTGCTCTGTCTCCAGGTGGTGGTGGACAGGTAAGAGATTAGAGTGCAAGCCCCTGATGTTAGTGAGGTGCACTTTAAATGAGGAGGAGTGCAACCGCTGTAAAAACTTCTTCTTTTTATTGGACTTTTTCATAATAAAAATAAAATAAAAGAGTGAATAGGATGAGAAATGGCAGTTGAACGAGGCGGTACGTATCAAACCCGGCGCCGAAATTGGTGATGTCATGCCACTGGGAGGCTAGTCTGGAGACTGCGGGGACGCCCGAACCCCCCCAGAGATCGCCATCGGGCCTCCTCATCTGGTCGCCAACCAGCACGATGGAGCCACCCTGGGATTTTACGCAGCTGGCGGGGCAGCCTTTCGTGGGTGGCTGGCCCACTAATTGGGCCCCCAACTATCTGCGGGCGGCCAGCGGAAAGCCGTCGCTTCGGATCCCGCTACCCTCCTCGACTAGACACCCGACACAATAAGCACAAACTCAACGCCAAACCGGTTCGCCAATGCAACGCAACTGTTCAGACCCATTTCCCATATAGACGGCTTCATCGAACAACGTGCCGGAACACGACTAGGTCGCTTTGCGGCACGACTTTGCCCGATGGGTGGTAACCTTGCCGGCGACTCGATGTTATGGTCTACCACCGAGGCAATCGATGGCCCATTGTTCTAGTAGTTAGTGTCCTGAACACTATTCAATCGCCGCTGGTTCGATTCCCATCCAAGACGATAATTTGTATGATCCACAATTGGTATTCGAATTAAGTCAGATTACAAAAGTTATTTGCTGGTTAATTCAGATTTCCATAATTAATCGAATTATAATTATATATTGTAGTTGTACAATTAATTGTAATTGAATAAGATAAATAATTTAAAATGTTAATTCAGTTAAATGTTTTATATAATTTCATAAATATTCAATAATTTCGCTTAAATTTTTAAGCTTAAAATATTATACTTAGAAAATATTTATACCTATATATAGTTACAAACATCAGCCAAAAGTAACTTCACGGTCTAATAACCTAACTTGGAACAGAGTCAAAAACAACTAAATTCCATGTTTAAATACTATAAATCAAAAATACGTAACACAAACGCCATTATTGCTTATGTAGTGAGACGGTAAGGAGTGAAGTTAGAACAATATTTTCCATTTCATATGACCTACGTTTATAACATACTTAAAGGTCCAAGACAACGGCTCCGATTTAGCAGCGGTGGACGATGTAAGGGTGGCTTCGGCCTCCAAAAAATACAACTTACATCCAGTCTTTCATGAAGTGTATGGAGACGAGAAAACTCCAAACTACGCTGTAGCGGTCGTCAAGAAAAACACGATATTCAGCACTAATAATGATTTAAGAGGAAAACGGTAAGAATGAGAGTATAAATATTCAAATTCCTTTGTTACGAACTAATAATCGCCGAAGAATTTTTAAATTACTTCATTTGAATATAATATGTCAAATTAAACAAGTCTAGTAGATACAAGACACTAGCTTCAGATTGCAGACAATTTTTTTTAAATAGTTTGTTAGTATTAGAATCCGGTTGGTACTTTTTTTTTTTTTTTTTTTTGATTCATTTTTGTTAATAAATTCACTAGCTTAAGAATGCAGACAGTTTTTGTTTTTTTAATAGTTTTTTAGTATTAGAATCCCGTTGGTACTTATTTTTTTATATTTTTTTAGGCATTTTCGTTTTTTTTTAAATAAATTATTTGTTTTATTTGCATTAACTTTTTTTTTTTAAGTTCCTGTCACAACTCATTCGGTACATTCGCTGGACTAGTAGCACCCCTCTACTACCTCATAAACAAACAAAAAATTACATCGGATAACTGTATCAAAAACTTTGGAGATTTCTTCTCAGGATCTTGCCTTCCGGGAGTTGACAAACCAGAAAACAATCCTAGAGGTCTGATTGAGAAAAAAAATAATTTTATTTTGTTTTCTAATTTATTCAAGACTATAAGTTTTTTTTTAATTTACACTGAAATAATGAAACAAAATAAATTTTCTGCCATGGTTGTAACTTTATCTAACTTTATTAGAGAGAATAATTTTTTGATATAATATTGAAAGTAAAATATTTCAGGTGACGATGTATCAAAACTGAAAAAACAATGTTCCACTAACAATATGGAAAATAATGCATGGAAATGTCTTCAAGAGGACAGAGGGGATGTAGCATTTGTCTCCAGTACGTTTTCAAAGTTATATACTTGAATAAGTTTATATAAATATTATTATTGTTATTATCAATAACACTTTCAGGTGCGGACTTGTCAAACTTTGATTCGGCCCAATATGAACTTCTCTGTCTCAATCGAGACAGCGGTAGGGACAGTTTACAGAACTATGCCACTTGCAATATCGTCATGGCGCCGTCTAGAACTTGGCTCTCGGCTAAGGACTTCTTATCAGATGTCTCTATAGCTCATACTCCATTGAGTTTGGCACAGCTATTGGACACAAGGACCGATCTGTTTAACATTTACGGAGAGTTCCTCAAGAACAACAATGTTATCTTCAATGTAAGTGTTTAAAGTTACGTAAATTACTATAATATATCAGTGTATGTAATTTCTTAACTGAGTTTTGATTTTAGAATGCTGCAAGAGGCCTCGTAACAACAGAGAAGATGGACTTTGAAAAGTTCAAGACCATCCATGATGTCATGAATACGTGTGGTGTGGCTTAATTTATAAAAATAATCTCTGTCTTAACTCAATGGCAATTGTAAAAAAATTAAATTAAAACAAGACAAAATTATTTGTAATGTTTAATTCTCTAAATAAATAAAACAAAAATTAACAATTTATTTTCCTTACATAATTATAATGCAGCTAAGAACAGCGTGATTGCCGTCGCTCCAGCCAACATAGCGTATCCTGTTGAGTAGACTTCCTTAATAGACAAACCTTTAGCTGTATCCCAGTAGAGATGCCGAATTCCATTAGCAAAGTGATAGCCAAATGGAGCTGCAATCAACAGCTTTGCTACAAATAAAGTTGCCGGGGAAAGATTGAGTCCTTCAATCATTGTAATATAGTGGGAAATATCATGAGGTAGAACAAGTGCTCCAACTCCCAAAGCTGTGGCATATCCCGAAAGAATCATACCTAAAACAATTATTCTATATTATTTATCTTATATAAAAAGGCAAAACCAAAATGACTTAAAAATTTACTATTTTATTTAAAAGCAATATACTGGAATATTTATTGCATATGACTAATCTCATTAATAAGTTAATTACCTAAAGTAAGATAATATTTAAGGTAAAATAAATTTTGAAAGAGCACTTAATATATTGTAAACAAACCTGCAAATCTATGAGAAATGGAAAGAATACTAGTCAATTGGTATTCAATAATGGTAAGATGAGGTGAAAGAGGTCGTTTAAGGCGTTCGTTTCTAATATCATGATGTTCTTCCTTTGGTGGCTCGAAATTTTTGAAAGTAATTTTTGGCACAGAGGCAGATTGGGCGTATGACACTGTACCCAACGCAGATCTGAACTTTGCTAAATTTCCAAACACTGACTTCGTTCCCAATCTTCAATAGAAAAATATTATTAGATATTAATACACCAAATTTAAATTCACTTATTATTACATAATATTTGATGTACATACCTGCTGCAGCAATAGAATGCCATTATGATTTATTCAATATATTCCACCAAGTCGATAGCAACTATTTTAATATTAGTTGTTGCTGTTTTTATAAGTACACGATAATTATATTGATTTTAGATAATAAAATCTGTTCAGTTTTTAGAATACTTCACAAATTGACCACTTAAAACAGACGATCGTTGAAAGCTGTCATCTGCCAAATAAAGAGTTTATAGCGCTAGTTAACATTTTAGTTTGGAGATAAATAACTATTATTTATGTTTTCTTTTTATTTTGTCTTACAAAATTATGATCATTTTTTAATTAGAAATACAAATAATTAAAAAATAGATCATAATCGGATAAAATAACACAAATATTTTAATATCACTCACTATTAGGTAGCTTATGACAATCTCTATAAATATATTGTATTTTTTCTACAAATGACAATTGACGCAAAAAGAAATATCTTAAATTCAAAATAATTTAACTCTGTTTATTTTGAAGAATATTTGATAGTTGACGATTAGATGATCCGAGCATTGATTTTGACAACTTTCATTAATGGTTTCAAAGTGAATTTTAGCACAGCTGTAGCGGAGATGGCTCTCCGGGGTGTTGATTTTGAAGTGTATGGCCGGGTTCAAGGAGTATTTTTTCGAAAGGTTAGTATGAAACTAAAAATCAACTGTTTACTTTTAATTCCACTCTTCATATTTTATGCAAAAAGATAATTATCCCTAGTACCATATTTGACTAAACGGTTATTAATTTCCACTTGTAACATATTATGTGTTACTGTTATACAACAGTTTTGCCTTATCGACTTTATTAATAATTTTTTTTCGAGGAATAATTAAAAAAATATTTCTGGAAATAAGGAATGTTCATAAAGAGCAAGTAGCCCTTAAGAATTGGTCTATTAACACAGGTAGAGTAGTTATAGATTTTAAAAGTAGACTGAAATTGTATTTTTTAACTTTGTCACTTAAACACCGATTTAAAGAAATGACTTCACTACGCGGTCCAAAAATGGCTATAATTCAAGAAACCAAATTAAATATAAAAACGCAGCTCCATTCATCCTGTATTTTGGACTTATATACTAAAATTATCGGATTACTAATAATACAGATAATACGGATTTAAAAATGTTATTTCACTATTTATCCGATTTGATCTGGAATAATATAGTTAAGTAACTTTATCTAAAAGAAAGTGGCTAAACTTTATTTCTCCATGTTATAGAATTACTTCTATAATATACACTTTACACTTCTAGTAAAATTTATTATATTCAGAGTTCATATATAATATCAATATTAAATATTATAGTTTTTATTATTGCATTAAACACACTATGGTATATTTTGATTTCTTAAGTTTTTTTCCACCATTAATAAAAACCTATAAAAAAACATTGTTAAAACTTTCCAACTTCAAGCTCTATTTTCATTACTAGCTTTTATCAAATATAAATAAATGAAATATGTGTTTATTTATTTCAATGTTTTTAATTCTTTATAAATATTTGTTACTCTGAATCCTGCAACAGTCAAAAATCAAATAGTAAATAAATTTTATATTTCTTATAATCATACATTTTTTTGGCTAAGACTTATTTTTTATTCATTTTAAATATAAAATTTGTTCTTTGATTATATATGATATTCATACTTTCTATTACCTTTTAATCAAACTCACAAATGATAAGGTAAGAAATAATAATTATTAAACTATTACATATAATAATCACAGTTAATTAAATTACAATGTTAGAAAACTATATATAAATGAAAGAAAATTATTGAAAGTTATTTATACAAAAAAAAAATTATTGTCAAAGCTACAACCAGTTACAACCTTACCACAAAGCTGAGAAGAGCTTTTGACAAAAACTCAGTGGGCTTGTCTTGTTTTTTTTTTAAAGCCATCCTTAAAACTTAAATTACATTTATAATAATCTTGAAGTAGCCTGGCAGCCGGTTTCCAAGGTCTGAAAGATGTTCTAGATATTCAGATGTTTCTAGTAATAAAAATGGATCTAGTTTTCTATTTATGTACTTCTATTTAAATTTCTAACCCATTTCTGAACGAAAAATTCAAACAAGTACAGGTATACTCAAGTAGTACATTAAAAAGGTCAGTGTAGTCAATCTGTCAGTCAGTTTGTGAGTAAGCTACCAGCTGTACATGCTGCTCTATTGAGAACAATTTGTATTACCCAAAAATATTTATTAAATTTGTCTGTAGTACACGAAACAGCAAGCTGATAAACTGGATCTCAAAGGATGGTGCAGAAACACATCCCGTGGGACTGTTGAAGGACAAATCGAAGGACCACCTGATAAGGTGGATGCAATGTAAGTCTTTAAGCACAAGTATTATATGGGCTCATACTGATGCTGTACTAGGCCTCCTTTGCAGCCTTTTTATATAAAATAATCTTTTTATTACATCCCCAATATTGCTTGTTTGTGGAAAATAATTGTTAAATCTAAAATTTTCACATTACAATAACAATAAGGCAAAAATTAATAACAATAAATTTTATATGGCTTGTACCAAATCTGTAATCTACTTAATATTGTATTATTGATTTCTATTCTTTCTTTATGCTTTTTATCTTTACATTGTGGTGTCTGTTTGTTGTAAAGTTATTGCTAGTACTTTTTTATTTTTTTTTTTCTTTTATTTTTAACTTAATGTCCATAGACATTTGTCCATGCCTTTCATTGTAATTTTAAAACAATTTTGTCATGATTTTAATTGCGATGGTAACTTCGCAGGGAATTGTACACTTGCACACGTTTTCGAAAGGTAGTAGTTAGTGCTAGTATTTTAACACCTGATGATACTTAAAAATAAAAATTTAATATACATTTCTATTCTTATGAGAGTGTAACGTTTATCTCTTGATATATTTTGATATATGATTTCTGGTGGCTTTTGAACTCGTACCTATTTTCTAATTATAAACTAAATGAAATTTAATTGTACATAGAATTTGCGGTCGTCCATTAACATCATGTTTTAAGCGACATTTTAACCCCCCCCCTCCACCCCCTTGGTGAGGTTTTAATTTACCCCTACCCAAAATCACGTGTACTTTATTGGTACGTAGCGTTTTATTTGTTATATTATATGATTAAATTTAGTTCATTAAGTTTTATAAAGTAATATTTAAACCTTGCTTTTAACTAAACATATATATATATATATAGATATGTATATGTTTGTGATATCTGACTACATATGTCACCCCTCTTGTCATATTTTGTTTATGTTAAACCACAACCCCCTTTCCCCCTCCTTTTGAACTTTACGTGATTAAAGAACGATCCATTACTTGTTTTTATTTATATATTTAGTTATGGTATTATTATTTAAAGTATATTAAAATAATTATTTGGAAACCAGTTCAATTCTCGTAGCATCGTATCTCAAGTAACTTTAAAATTCAATATTTTAATAAATTCTGAGAATTTTAAATTCTAAAAGTTTAAAAGTATGTTCCAATTTTCAAGTAACATGACTTGGTAAGGCATCTCACGACACACTTCGTCCGACATCTTGTCTCAAAAACTCTCTCAAATTTTACTTAAAATAATGTATAAAACATACATAGTTATACAGAAATATAACTTTAATGGCCGCTTTGAAATTGAAATGTACATTTTAAATTCAACTATACGCGCTCTTTGTTACACATTTCTTTTTTACGTTCATTATAAATATTATTTATTACTATTACAAAAAGACTCGTAAAAATATTGCACTTGTAAAGTTATAATATTATTTTACATGATAATGTATGTCAATATATTTTATTCCAGGTTTTAATCTGATGAATTTTGTTTATTAAATTACATGCTTCAAATATTACCTTTAACACCCTTATATTAGCTTCGGTTGTATGTTTGTATGTAACGGAAACTTTGAACACGATTTTAACGTTCAAGATGTCGGATTAATTTGAAATTTTTGCAAAAAAAAATCCAACGTAGCAAAATAATTAATAATTAAAAAATATTAAAAAATATTAAAGAAGATCACTTGCAAAGCACCTGACGCTTTTTAAATTGCAATACATTTTTTTTTATTATTTACACTATTCTCAATTTGGAGTTTATTTTTTAGTTACGGTTTTTGTAAACTATTTTTGTCCACTCATCTTACTTAAGTAAATAGAGAATTTTTTATATATAATATTATAAATGTTGCTACACTAGAGTAAGTCGGTCATAATGGTTTTAACTTTTTACATTTTGTACATAATTCATAAAAGCAGCCGCTAGTGTCATGAATTAAAACTATCTTAAATATCATATCTGAGCTTTTAGATACTACTAATACTACTACTTGTACTATTTAATTCTAGAAGTATCTTCAATTAAGATATATTAAATTGTCTTAACGAATCTGCTTTTCTTTTTTTATTTTAAGAAAATTTTAACGTAATACTTAAAAATATTTTATTATGAATATGGGTATGTTATGAGGAGAGATGAAAGGCATATAACCAAAAAAGCTGTGGGTATAGTAGTGGAGGGATGGACAGGTAGAGGACGGCCGAAGGAAAGATGGATGGATTGCGTGAAAGATGATTTGGAGAAGAAGTGAGTGTGTACAGAGATGACGAGTAACAGGAGAGTATGGAAAAATGACTGCACAGACCCCAAAATTGGGATAAGGGCAGGAAGATAACAAATATGCAATTTAGAGTTAATGTTCCAAATGTAAAATCTTTGTATCTAAATAGAAAAACATGTGTAGATTTTCTCCCAAAATTACTATTAGTAATATGTAAAAGTTTTATACATCCGTTACTTTAAAGTGCTAACAAAGGATAGTTTGTCATTGTTATTTTAAAATGCTTTTGAAGTGCGATGTTAAGTGCTTTTTGAATTTTTGTTTTCACTTTATACAATGTCTGGTTAGTTGAAAGATTAATTAATATATTATTTGATACTGTTCTCTGTGTGTTTCTTGGAAATTTTATCGTTATTGAGTTTGCGTTTGTCAAACAAACACACCCCGCCCTCTTAACCTCAAGACAAGTGTACTCTGTGCCATGTATGTATGTATGTATGTATGTGTTCATATCTACGCTACGAAGTATTCAATAGTGTTAGAACAACGTTTTATGTTTTATACTACATCTTGTCAGCGACTCTGCCTGCGTTGTACAGGAAATTACTATTCGAAAAAACCGCATTTTTTATTGATCTACATAAAAATACTTTATTTTATTATATACACTCTATAAAGCTTTTTTAGGTTATGTAGGTGTCATTTCCGTAGGTCCCAATCCCTTGAAAATGTCTGGATAAAAAGCCTATGTTAGTCGCTTTTCATTTAGCTGTCGGCATATGAAAGAAATTTCAAATTCAGATCAGTAGTTAGTTTTTGAGAATACCCAATACATACATTTGCAAGCCGTATCTAATATTAGTCGATTTGTCAGCTTCAACGTTATATTATCTTCTAACTTGCAAGTATAGTAATAATATTTTTGACAAATGATTTACGCATCCGAAAATGTACACGAAAATAGAACGTCTGATGAACGATATTCATTCAGACACGAACTTAATAGGAAAGAAACCCCTCTTTCATAATGAAAACGTCCTAATGACAGACATTACGTTCACGAAGGCTGAAAGAGAGTATAATTCGATGCTTTCGCTGTAATATCTCTCTTTTGCGAGACTATTTGAGTCGGTGTGACCTCGCTGACCTAATTTAGTCATAACTTTATAATTGGAAGGAACGATTCAAAAGATCACAAGAGACAGAATTTTATGTTTTATTTTTTTTAGTTGAAAAAGTTTTCAAACATTCAAACCACACGAAAACCTATTATGGATATAACTTTTGGTTTTTGCGAACTTTCAAATCTACAGAACTTTTAATTTTGGTAAAACTTGTAAGTTATTTGAGATGGATCTTTTGTTCCTTCCGCTGTTTATTACAGGATGCAGTGGCTTAAAACGACTGGAAGTCCAAGCAGCAAGATAGATAAAGCCGATTTTAAGAACAACAAAGATATATCAGGATACACCTTCAGCAACTTTGACATTAGACGCGATGATTAGAAAAAAAATAATTATTTGACCTTAAAATGTTTTGTGATATTAATTTAATTTGTAAACATTGTAACAGTATTTCGTTAATATATGATATTAATTATTTTTTTTGTTTTATTTTCCTCTCATATGTAATTTGAAACCCAGTT
Organism: Melinaea menophilus ssp. n. AW-2005; assembly: GCA_918358695.1. NCBI lineage: Eukaryota > Metazoa > Arthropoda > Insecta > Lepidoptera > Nymphalidae > Melinaea > Melinaea menophilus. The sequence continues at coordinate 1,858,555 of OU911052.1, forward strand.
ATTTCCCCAGGCCGTAATAAAAGTATCCCTTTTTGTAACGAACATGTAAAAATTCTGTCCTTATCCATTAAGAACCCAAAAACCACATTCATGGGAGTATTAAACTGGAACTCATACCACATTGATTTGATGTCTTTTAATGTCGCTAATTTCAGTGAAACCTCACTAAAACATTATTATTACGTTTTAAATATGTTGATACTTAATATATTCTACATTTATCATTAGTTATTCAACCATAATCCTCTTATTCGCCTCTTACTCGTAAGTATTTAAGCAATAAAGGGGATAATTAGTCGGATCAAAGGAACGTAAATATACATTAGTTCTGAGAAATTATGTTACTTGTGGTTCATACGCTTTCAGAGAAGAAGCTGTACTTTGACGACTATACATTTATTGGTAATAAAATTCTCCTGATAAAATATATATTTTTTATTTGAATAATCTTTTTCGTTGCCTCATCTAAAATATGCTATCGCGAATCTTGTTATAAAGTTTGTATACGTGATGTGTATGGTGTTTGTGAGAATTAATGATTACGAACTTTATAAGACGAGCTTTTCACGAGTAAGCAGAGTTCACATTGTTGATTCACGGTTAAGTCGTTATTTAAGTACATAAAGGGGACCGCCGCGACGTGCTAACTTTACGGAGTATTTGAGAATAATAAACCATCTGTTAGCTGACAACGGGTGACCTTGGAGGTTTTTACGAAGAGTTCGGCTCGAAGGGGTAGGAAATGATTACGTCCGAGTCAGTAACCCGGGCGTGCGTTATTGATGGGAGGGCGGGACGCGGGACGCGGAGGAAAGGGGGAAAGTGGGTCAGGAGGGGCGCGCAGTCGCGCCACTGCGCCCTCAGCCTCCAGCCATGGCGGACGCGCCGCCGGAGCTCCTCGAGTTGAACGTCGGCGGCGTGCACTATGCCACTACGCGCGACACGCTGTTGCGCGAGCCGGCCTCCCCGCTGGCCGCCGCGGCCGACGACCCCGAGCACCCGCGCGACGCCCGCGGCCGGCTCTTCTTCGACCGCGACGGCGTGCTCTTCCGCTACGTGCTCGACTACCTCCGCGACGGCGGCCTCGTACTGCCGGAGTGCTTCCGCGAGCACAAGCGCCTGACGCGGGAGGCCAAGCACTACGGACTCCCGGGGCTGGAGATTGCGGTGCGGGAGGCCGACCCTCGTCCCAACCGCGAGCGGGGATGCATCACTGTGGGGTATCGTGGGAGCTTTGCTTTCGGACGCGACGGCCTCGCCGACGTCAAGTTCCGAAAGCTATCCCGGATCCTGGTCTGCGGGAAGGTGACGCTGTGTCGGGACGTGTTCGGGGAGACCCTCAACGAGTCGCGGGACCCGGACCACGGGCTCGCCGACAGGTACACGTCTCGCTTTTTCTTGAAGCACTCGTTCATTGAGCAGGCTTTCGACATGCTGCAGGAGCAAGGGTTCAAGCTGGCGGCCAGCTGCGGCAGCGGCACCGCCGGCGGAGCCGCCGAGCTCAAGCCGGGAGTCGACTCCGAAGAGAACCGCTGGAACCACTACAACGAATTTGTATTCGTACGCGAATAAAATCTCAATGAAATGTGATATTGAATTGAAAGTTGAATCGTCTTCGGTCGCTGTCCGTGGCGGGTGAAAAGTTGATTTACTTCGGTAAATGGAGTAGAAAAACTTCACGTAATATCACTTAAAAATGTTCTTGCGGTTATTGGTTCCTGATACTCTTATTTATTCACTTTTGTTAAATATATAATATAATACTTAGTATTTTACATACAAAAAAATGTAACTCGAATCCTATCTCATAGATACCTTCAAGTAAAGACATGTTCTACATAGTTTTAGATGTAGATAAAGCGAACTTAAATGTATTCATAATAAATAAGTAGTTAAATTATTGTATTTAATAGTCTAAATGTATAAATATCGACCGTAGACATTATCTCCTTTTAGAACCTATCTCGTGTATCCTCTATTTTATATATTGTTTATAACAAACGTACAATGTATTTTGGAATTGCATTAAATTTTCAAATAAATTTTAATTTTCCAGCTTTTAAAACTCTAAAACTTTTTTCTACATATTTAAATAAGAGTTATATATTTTTATATACGATTTATTTATAAACTACAACTTTCTATCTAGTGTGAAAATTCAGTTTAAGAAGATAATTATTAAAATCAAATTCGATTATATTTTAATTTAAAACAATATAAAAAAGCGCGAACAAACGGTACCTGACACAAATAGTTAACTGCTGAAAATACTGCCCGTAGATATAGATAAAAAATATAATGAGATAAAACGCTCCGGTAACTTGTTGAATTAAGCGACGTAAAATTTTGAAAATAAAACTTACTGTCATAAAACTTTCATCTTCACTGTAATATCTTTTAAATTTATTAATTTAATTTTGTAGATGTTAGAAAATTCAATCCTCTCCATATCATTAATACCAGCATAGATCTAAGATTTCATCGGATAAAATAATCAAATTTGCCAAAAATCTATCTGCCTCAGATAGAATAGATATAGAAGTAGCTTAATATTAAATCGACTAAAATTAATACTGATATTTCATTAGAATTTTCAAAATACTTATAAATAATACAACATTTTTAAATCTAGCAAGTTAAGAAGCATAGAATTTACGATGTTAGTCGTGTAAAGTGAAATGGATTTTATGTAGTTCATACTAAATATAATCTTAAAATGGCTCCAGTTTTTCCCACGCTAACTTTGATAAAATGAATTTCAAAATGGCGCTCCAGTTCCAACTATCGGTGGAACACGTAAATATAATTAAAGATTTATAAGATTATTTCTTTAAAACAATAATAATATTATATGAAAATATTTTCGCTTAATAAAAATACTTTTTATTTATTAAAATTTAAGAAAATTTTATGATTCATCCCTAGATATTAACTTCATTTCTTCGTAATATCTTCCGACTTGTTTTTAAACTTACATAAGCTATCTATATTATGTATTTAATATATATAACTGATTCAAAGTAAATAATATGTTTAAATGTGTATCGTAACATGTTATAGGATATGGAAAATAAGACTTCAATAATGGTTTATTAATGATACTTTATTTCACAAAAATATATGTATAATTGACAACTGTCGTAGGTTTAGCCGAGATAATAAATATAGTTGACAAGATAAAATTGGTTTTAATCGCTCCCTTACTTTAAATTTTAGCATAGATACCTAAAATAGCTAAAAAATTAAGCCGTAATGATTCACTAATTCAAAATGGATGACGTCTTTTGTTGATTGTCACATTAATAATACAAAGAGTATAGATTGTTTCTTTTGCCACGAATAGGCTTAACAACTACTGAATGAATTTAAAAATATCTTTCACTTATCGAAAACTAGATTAATAATCAAATTAGGCATTTTTATCCCGACACAGGCGATATGGAGTTATGAGATAAAATAAATCCTAAAACATCACGGCAATGTGGACACGGGTCAGCTAGTAATACAAAATGAATAATATTATTCTTATAAAATTATATACTAGGAGACAAAATTACAGATGGTGAATATATATTATCTATAAACAATCCAAAATCTGAAATTCAGATTTATGTTCTAGGTTGAAGGTTGCATTATGCATATGGATTACGTATAACTAACTAAAAATTTCGAAAAGGTAACATAATCTAGTCTATATTCTATTCTATTCTAGTCTAGTCTAGTCTAGTCTAGTCTATATATGTCTGTATTCGTGATCAATATTAAAAGGGATTCAGACGATCGTTCACCTGGTACTTGGGATGCATGAAGCTGAAGTGTTCCGCGCTACACGTATTCTGTATAACAAATCACGCGTTTGTGGTTTTTTTTGCTTTATCCCGAATAAGGGCCACTCGAAATACTGAAATCTTTTACAGTATTTCTTTTTATTATATACATTTATGAGTTTTGTATTATATATCTATATATACTAATGTTATAGAAACGATAGACTAGTTTGTTTTTTTATTATCAATAAATTCTAACACTACTGAAGCGACTGTAATAATTCTATTATTATTAATAAATATTGGATGAAGTATTCAAATATTCATCAACCTGGACACTTGAATCTCGGACTTCTTGAATAGCATACCGCCGCTGTACCAACTGAGCTACCGTATACATTTGTATACATGTTAGGCTCGAAGACCGAAAACGCTCAGTGGACGGAAAAAACGCCCACATCGCGTTCTGGCTGTCTTCAAATGCGCAGAACGCGTTCTGGTAATTGTCGAACGGCCAGAACGCGTTTTGTCATTCGTCAAGCGCTCAGATCGCGATATTAATGTTTGAGTCCTATTATATGCCACTCTCTACCTGCGTACAATAAGATTCATTTTGTACTTATAAAACAAATGAATCTTGATTATTGTTCCACGCAGTTTACTTCTTGTGCAGTATGGAATAAACTAAAATTTATGAGCTTTTGGTTAATTATTATGGTTACCTACCGTTATTGGCAATAGTTATAAATTTTAGGTAATAGAAATGTACAACTTTTTTTTTGTAATCATTTCAATAGATCATTTTATTGGGTACGTAATAAAGAGCCTTTACTTTTATGATCCTCTGTAATTAATATGATCTTTTCAGCAAATTCGGAACAATGCACGATAACTACATACAAACTTTTGTTTAAATTATTTCCAAAATGATACTATTGTCTAGGGATACCTTTTAGAAAATATTCCAATTTAATTACATCCAATAATACCAAGGGGTTATTGCTTTTGAGTATATAACAGCGAACTTGAGTCCGTGAAAAATCAGTACAATTCTCGTCAGTGCAGGGACAAGATCAGTTTGTCGTTGACCAAAAATCTTATTAAACTCAATTGAAAAGTTTAACTTTCGTTAAAATGACTGATAAATCAGCGAAAGAATTTTTATTGATGAAGTGAAAACAATTTTTGATAATTGTGACGATAGATCTGTGTTGCTATCTGAGGAAAATTACAAATCGCTTGGAAAGAAGGTCAACTTGCTCAAAATGCGCGCAAAAATAAGGAGTCTTTGACTTCAAAGGGCTATAGATGACATAAACATTAGGACATCAAGACGACAAATCACAAAACGCGTTCTGGCCATTCGACAATTACCAGAACGCGTTGCGAGCGTTTAATAGCAGCCAAAACGCGTACTGCGCACTTGAAGACAGCCAGAACGCGTTGTGGCCGTTTTTACCGTCCACTGAGCGTTTTCGGTCTTTGGGCCTAACATACACATCTTTTTAAATGGTCAATAAATAGAAAATAAAAAAACCATGAATTAGCCGCAGACGATATCCCTGACTAATTATGTAAATATACCGGGAAGAAAGGATGAATGGTGGATAATTTAATTTTAAAACATAATTAATACATTTCTGTCAACTTATACAAAATAATAGTGAAATGTATATAAATAGATTTATGTATTTAAGTATATAGGTATACGTACTAACTAACAAACGAAATTCTATTAACAGGTAACTAATACAATTGAAAAACATCTAATTTATAAATGTTATTAAGATATAACCTAATTACAATTCCTGCTTTCTTATAGCTATTCAAGATTTTAATGAGTTCAGCCCTACTGTTACTGAGAACAATGTACTCTGAATTATTTCACGAGCTCCGTCTTTTGTTTTAGTTCGCGATCTCCAGGTGTTATCACAGAAGACAAAGCCTACTGTTTAATGCAATTGCTAAAACTTATTATAATATTTTCAATTTATTATAAGTGAAATAAATTAATTATTGAAAATACTCTAAATATGGAAATTGTTGTAACAAATTGGACTTTTCTAGAAAATTTTGTGCGTAATCCTTAATAGGAAGAAATAATTCTCGTAATCACAAAAAATCAATACTTCTTACGGAATATTGAATAGTCTATAATTGACGATAAATTATTGATTAATTTCAAAATAAACCGATAGGAATAGAAAGTTCAAGGTGGTTTTTTTACTTACATGTATGTATGTATGTCTGTCATGTATTTTACTTTTATAATACAATACAAAATGCTATTTATATTTTTCCAAGTACTGGAAAATATTTTTCACGATCTTCTAGTTTTCGTCAACCGGAGTGATCCGTTATTGCCTTGACAATATTCATTGGATAGGAAAAATTCAGTGATCCCCGTTAATAAAACCCTTTGATCGAGGAGCAAATCCATTAATCAATCAGTGAGGTTCGGCCTTTTAAATAGACTACATACATACGTACATACATACATCCTTTCGATTTATTTATTATCAGTTTATTAACACCCGAATCACAGATATAGTTATCAAACAAATTTACAAAGAATTTATATTACTTATTAAAGAAGTAAAATTATTTGACTAAAATATATTCAACAGTTGATAGTTGTGATTACTGGGTCGTTTTTTTAATAAGAATATATCATTTAATTAAACTTAATAAAAATCTTATATGTAACTTATATTAAAATAATATTATTGAAGATTAAGGAAAATAAATATATAGAAACCGAGCCACAATATCGCGCAAATTACAATTTAATAAATCGTAAGTACTAAAGAGAATTAAGAATATAACTTTATGAGCTTGAACCAAAATATAAATGACTTTCTAATGACCAATAAATTATATTACGTTAAGTTATTCCAAGTATGACATAACATCATAAAAGTTATTCTAAAATGAGATTTAAAAGTTAACAGTAGTATATTTAATCTTTATATATAAAAAAAACTCTCCGAAACCATTAAGAAACCGCTATCAATAAAATTTTGTAGTTATTGTTTGGTCCAGCTTAAAAGATTGGATAGTTTTTTTCTCAATTGATAATATTCAATTTTTTTACATATCTTTGATCCAACTTAAAAGATAGATTAGTTTTTTACTCAATTAATGTTAGTCAATTTTTGTACATAAATAGTTTAATTTGCTTAAGATTCCAATAGATGGCGGTGATAGTTCCGCCGTTGCCTTAAATTTTTCTTGTGTAAGTACTCAATAGATGGAGCTGTCTTTAATATGTTTTTTATACGAATTTCGTCCACGTGCCTCATAACTGCAACATTAACGTGAGTGTTAAGTGTTTTGCGTAAAAATATAACAACAGATAGCAATTTTGACCCTTAAGATGGCAGTAATGAAATTAAATCATTTGAAAGTCGGGAGCCACCCTTCCCTTCCTAATGTTATTAAAATCTCTCATCCGTGTAAGATATTATTTGGTCCACAAAGAGATCCTTATTGGTTACCTCATTCGATTTAAGAGTTATTCTCAGAAACAAAAGATTTTATATTCTTAAAACTCCTTGCATCGTGTTAGTACTTACGTAAACTTTTTCTGAAGGGTCAACTAATATGTAAGTATATTTATATTAATATCAGGCCCGGAACCGGCGTAATGCCAATGCAATAAGTATTTGTGACCAATATCATAGTTATGGTTTTATTTTATCATAGATTTAATTAAATTGATCAAATCCAATTGATGATTACTTCCATGCGAGGAGACTTCGAGTCGCGGGATTTGCTGCTGTTGGAAACATACAATGTTTTTAAATATTTGTGTTTATTTTATTATATCTTTTTACATTTAAGTTTAAATTTATATGTATATGTATCACTGCCTGTAATAGCCTGGAAACATGAACTAAATTCAATGATATTGTAATATAATTTACGATACAAACAAAATCAATTTTGGACGTTCACCGGCAACTTGGATATTTGTATTTAAACACTACCCCAAAAAAGAACGTCAAATGTGAGATTTTTTTAATTTAGAGGGCAAACGAGCTGGCGGGTCACAGATGGACGTGATCACCGCTGCCCTTGAACTCCTGCAACATCCGAGGATTTTCGAGTGTTGCCGGCCTTGAAGGTTCCTATTTTCGAAGAACATGAAGTCATTGATTTAGATCAAGGATATTATATTTAATGGAAAGTAATCTTAATACTGATTTTTTCAATACGTGTTTAAAAAACCTCTAATAATTATTAATAAATTAGAAGCACTTTATAATAAACAAATATACATATTGTTAACAAGCAGTGCCCACGACTCCGTTCGCAAAGATTTTTTTTTTTAATAAAAGTAGCCTACGTTACTCCTTATAACATCAGCTATCCGCCAGTGAAATTTCTGATAAAATCTGCCCAGCATTTGCAGAGATGAGCCGGACCACACAAACAGACCAACAGAAACAAATTTTAAAAATTGCTCTTTTATATGTAAGTGCCGTATATACTTTCATATAAATTTATTGAAAAATTTATTTGATATTACAAATTGATACTTCAATCATATGTATAGATTATAATCATTAACAAAAATAAAACACGTAATTTTTTTTATTTCACATTTCTTTGTAAACACATTCTTCACAAAAAGATCAACACACAGACATTTCCTTATTACATATATATATATTTTCGTCATCACTAATTAAATTCTTTGTACATAAACACATTATGTAAATATATTATGTAAAAAAACTTATTTAATATGAAATTATCTCTAAAATAATGTTTAACTAAACTCATTGCCATTAACTAATTTATTTTTATTTAATTTTGCAAATTATAACAGGAATACGCTAATAACGCTCTCAGACACTAAACTTTACTTAAGTAAGCTGTACTCCAGACAGGAGATGGACCATTGAAGCCACAAACGAATTGACTAATAATGAATTTGACTGTACATAGTCCCTTCTCCATATCGTCTTTCACGCAATCCATCCATCTTTTCTTCGTCCGTCCTCTACCCGTCCATCCCTCCACTTCCATACTTAACACTCTTTTGATTACATGCCTTTCATCTCTCTTCATAACACATCACAGGACAAGACTGGATTAAGTCAAGCAAGGATAGTCATGGAATAGAATGGAGGAGTCTTACCCAAACAGGGATCCAAATCTCATAATACAAACAAATCAACTAACCAATAATGCTTTACTAACAAATATTGTAATATATACCATAAGTGAGATGACTTAAAAAAAATCTAAATACAGTTTGCATATTATTTCCAAGGAGGTAGATACGGGAGGTGGCCAGTCATAAATTGCAAATCCATGAATTGCAATAGAGAAGAGCATGGAAAGAATTCCCATCTCACTCTAACTTAACATTAACCCATTAAAGGTCAAATGAAAACTACAAATATTATTTTTGAAATTTGTTTATTTTTATATTAAAGTAAGTAAAAAAGAAAATATTAATAAAAGAAAATACGAAAAATTTAGTTTTTCACGAAAATACAGGGGTGTACTCAATTGAGTACACTGACCGCCTAAGTATGAAAATTATCAAAACTCGCTTTTTCAACACAAAGTTTTTTGAGGCATTTCTTACATAGCCAACGCACTCTTGAACTGCAAACTACACTCCGCAGCTGTTTATTAATTTTGCGGGGATAATGTCCAACTCCATCTTGACGTAGGCCTTCGACAATTTATGCAATTTGCCCTGATTTTCTTTGTAAATGTCCCTGTCGTAAATAAAATCGTGAAGTATGACAAATGTGTGATGAGCTGATCCATAGGATTATTATTACATATTACATGTAAGCGCCAGGCATTAGAAACGGTCATATCTATCATATATGTAAATATAACCCACCACCACTTTTTGTTCCGTGAACAGCAAATCTATATAATGAGGTCAGGTTCATCAACATCTCCCATATTTTTATTATAAGCTTAGAACAAACGTTGTATGTCTTCATCTAACGAACAGTACATTGGTTCTCGAGGTAGCTTATGGTAACGAGAAATTATCAAAATCCCAAAAGAAAATTGTAATGTCAGTGGAATCTAGCTGCAACTCGTGTCTATTATTTTGGTTAGCGTATAGTTTGGTATTATATATTACCATATCCATTATGTTTTCAAGTATTTGTACAGGGTTGAGGCCCTTTAGTTGTTCATCAATAGCACTTTTCTTATCAGAGACTTCAGTTGAACTCGGAAAAGTCAAAAAATATGAAGGGGTACATTTGCACCAGTTTGGATTCGGATTCGAAGAAGATTGGCGGGTAGCACGAGCATCAAGTCGTCTTTTTGACGCAAGTGGTTTATCATCACTGACACTGTGCGTAGATTCCTCGCTACCATTATCCTCTCGATGCCTAAATATCTCAAAAGTACCAGGTACTTCTTGCGGTATGGGACACGCCGCCATATCCTCACCGGCACCCTCCTCTTCATCAGTCAATCCACTTGGATCAGGTGGTATGATAGCCAGGTCAGGTTCGTTATCTTCGCTATCCTGTAACACAGCTTCGATAGCTTCCTGAAGCCTATGGTAACTATTTTGAGCTGTAAATCGCCGTTTCTTCTTTGCAAAGTATCTGAAAGAAAAAACTGTTATCTTAGTTACGTATGTTGTCAGTGTACTCAACTGAGTACAGTACCATTTACAAGATTCTAGTTTTATTTTAGTAATATGTAATTAATTTAACAGTTTCTATTATATTTTCTTTACATCTAATCTAGCGAAATAAATCTAAATAAAATACTTAAAAGCTCTAATTACTTTAAAAAAATCTATAATAACTTACTTACCTCGATGACGTTTCCGAAACACAACTTTAACTGGCACTTTTAAAATAAAAATATCGCACTATCCACTTATGATTTATGAATACACTTAAAGGCTCTTACAATTAAGTAAAATAATGAAGTATCCCAAGCACACTTAAGAGTTCTGGAATATATGCCTAAAAATATAGCTGTACTCAAATGAGTACGGTGACTTCTAATGGGTTAATACAAGCTGATTATTAATTGTATAATAATTAATTTAATTGCTTAAATATATTATTTTTATAATACTTTAGTTCTTCTAAACTTTCTTTGATATCATTTAGACATCTATGCTCCATTTTCTTTGTTGGAATCCTTGAATATTCATGTTTGAACCATCTTTTCGCTAACTCTTTGATTGTGCTAACGTCCACTATTCTATAATGCAAGTAATCATTTAATTTGGGCATGTATCGTCTGATAAACATTCTGTCCATATACACACTGTTCCCGCCCAGTGGACACACTTTTTCTGGTACAAAAGTTTTAACAAAATTAAATATTTTATTTTCTGCTTCAGAGACTGATATTTTTGATTTCTTACTTTCGGCTACTAATCCAGTCTGTAAAGCAAATTTTATTAATTACAAAATACACTTAACTGTACTACACATATATTAGTATTAATTAAATATATAAGAACTGTGCACACATTACTACCACACACATTTGTGTGTGCGATTATTTAATCAACTTAATGGTTTTAATAGTTTACCTCATTGTGTTGAACTTTGCACCAATCATTCATATTATTTAATATTTGATCATCCTGGTGTATTACTATATTTGGACCTGTGGCTACTATGTTTAAATTTGCATCCGTCACAAGACAGGCTATCTCTAGTATATGATCCTTTTCTACATCAAGACCAGTCATTTCCAAATCAATCCAAACTATATGTTTTGCATCTTTCTTTTTATTTGTTGCAGAATGTGAGTTCATCTTTACCAAATTGAAACCTTAAAAATTACTTTTTAATTGTAATGTATAATGAATAAAATGAGTAATTTATATTTGTAGAAAATTATACTTTCAATTAAATATAATTATAAAAGCAACACAATACTATATCCAAAACACTTACTGCTTGGTCTTAATAAAGCTTTCATAGCACCTTTTGTATAAAAGGCTAAGTAATTTTTAATTAAATACATAACAAGTCACTAAATAATAATCAGTATATAAATTGTTTTAAATTTTTTATGAAAGTGACAGTTTTTTCGGGTTATAAAGAATAAATTGTACCTTGAAGTGATAGAAACCAAATGGCAGAATATTAAATTGTACAATAATCAGTAGTTATTATAGATTTTTAAAATTTTGGATTATAATCGTTGTGTAGTATTTACATAAATATAAATAACTAATAGTAATAACTAATAAGACATAACCTCATAAATAACAATTAACATGCTGCCTGACAAAAGTGACATTCATATGTCACTATTTATTTTATAGTCTATGGGTGGCAGAGCTAAGGAGTTATAAAACAACAAAGGACAAGTACAAAAAATGTGTACAAAAAAAATTTGAAGTGTGTGAAATCGCTTTCCACTGAAATCGACTTCACACACTTGACACTGAAAATATTTTATTCCTATCTTTTTAGATAATTTTTTAAAGAAATAACTAACTTTGTTGGCCGACCTACTTCAAATGTGTTTTGGTTTTTTATTCCATCTTGACTTTGATAAAGTACATCGTGCCTGGTAAGCCATAAATAAAAAAATAAAACGAAATATGAAGTTTATTTTAACACCCACTTTCCAAAATGTTTCTTTATCTACCACGAACCACATTGACCTACAAGTCCTTGATGTCTCAGCTAAAATTAACTTGGTACATGCCTTGAAGCGAAAGCAAAAATTGTCGACGATATGCTCAGCATTCTTAGCAAAATCATCCAATATTTTGGCTCTTGGCAGTTACTAATTCTATATTACTCTCAAATTAGGTAGTCACCTCTAGGATGGTGGATATAAATATCAACTTGCGATTTAGTATTAAGATGATCACGTTGATAAATCAGGCGATCGATTGGTAAAACACTTATTTCTCTGATCTCAGTCTCATTTCAATCTTGATCACTGCTATATGCGCTTCACCATTTATTTTGGTGTTCTTAAAAGCTTTTTGACCTTGTCCCATTGTCCCATTCCTAAGTCTAAGATACTAGGGGCGCCAACAGACCCTCAATTCCGACTCGCTGCGCTCGCAAAAACTCGGGTGCAGTTTGCATATTGAGCAAAACGAGCCCAGTGTAATGACTCATCGTTTCCCATTGACTTCAATGGGATATCAGTTTTTTACGATTATTCCTCAACAAAATGACATTTTTCAATTATTTTTTTAAACCATCACCTAATGTGTGTCCTTTCGATTTCAAAATTTTATAATTGTCCGTCAAGTAGTTTTTGAGTCCATTCGTGACAAAGAATGTGAAAAAGTCTCCAGTAGAACGCTTCGCTCAATTACCCGCAAATGCTATGAGTCACCTTTCCTCGTTCCGTTTCTAAAGCTTTAAATTTCTTTTCTAAGTCTGAGTTACCTATTAAATTTAACCCAGAAATTTAAACTATAAGTTAAAACGACAGGAAACAGGCATGTTCTAGATATCCCGTCGTCTCATCTAAGATCACGTCGTCATCTTCCATCAGATGTGACCGTGGTCAAGTATGTTTATAATGAAGAAGAAAGAGGTAAGTGTTTTTGTAATAATTTTATAATAAATCTGTGATAGTTTACATTAATGGCAACCGTATCCGAAATAAATTAATCTTAAAATCATAATTAATTTTGTTTCAACCGAACACCATGAGTGTATGAATCGTCTTAATTTTACGAAATTCTTATGTTGTTAGTCTAAAGGCCGCACTAAAAACACGAATCAACAGATTATGAATAGTCATTGAAATTGTCAAATCTACTAGACACAGACAATAAAAAAAATATTCTTCTAGTTTGTCATGGTGCCTAAAGGTTGATTTTGTTTTTAATATTCATAATTTTCCTATTGTTAGCCAAATAAAAAGGCAAAATGAATAGAATTCTATTAAATCGGTGTCGGTGTTTAAAAAAATCTAGTAAGTATAAAAAAAATGTCAAAATTATCGAGATTAACATGAGAAATAACGATATAACCTTTTATAACATTTGATCGAATATAGTATGACTTCATCAATGTATATAATTCTATATTGTTTGAAATAATTACATTTTAGGAATGTAAACAATATCCTATCACGTGCTTTGTTCTTTTTGAGTCCTTGTTTACAACCTCTGTTTATTATATTAGTCTTTATATTATTTTATGTTATCACATGGGTATTCCATGATAATTTATAAATACTCCTATATTACGTGACCAAGCGGCATAATAGGTTATTCATTGAGCCGTTAACGTTTTTATTTACGAGGTTTCAATACAATAAATATGTTTAATATGATGACATAGTCATCATTCATTAGTAATTAGTGTACGATATATTTTATTGCTGAAAAAGTTGATTAATTTTAATAAAACTTTACATATTTTAGCTCTACTATGGGAGACCAGACAATATCAAAACTTTCCATATATTGCTCTCTCAAGGTCATTATCATATTACACAACCCAATGTAGTGGATTGCAACATGATATATGTCAAAAACCTTTTATTAACAATATATACCATCCTCTTGCTGTAAGAACAATATCCACAAGTAAATATTATTATGAGAAGGAACCTCTGAAACCTTCGTCTAAAGTTGAGGCCACAGTTGAGACAATAAAAAAAGGTATTGAAGAGCAAGAGAAACTACCCAAAAAGGAAGAAAAGAAAAAAAGTTTGAAGGAGAGAATTATGAATGAATTAAGACATTACTATCATGGTTTCCGCCTTCTATTTATTGAAGTAAGAATATCAACGTCACTATTATTTAAAATTCTAAGAGGGCAGTCACTAACTAGGAGAGAACACAGGCTCTTAGTGACTACTATAGGTGATTTGTTCAGAATGGTACCTTTTATTGTCTTCATAGCAGTACCATTCTTGGAGTTTACTTTACCACTTTTTATAAAATTGTTCCCAAATATGCTGCCATCCACCTTTGAAAGTAGGAGCCAGAAAGAGGATAAGTTAAAACAACATTTAAAAGTAAAGCTCGAAATGGCAAAATTCTTCCAAGAAACTTTAGATCAAATGGCTCCACAGGCAAGCAACAGACATTCAGAGCTGGCTAAGGAATTTTCCAGTTTCTTTAATAGGATAAGAACATCGGGCGACGTGGCCACCAGTGAAGAAATAATGAAGTTTTCTAAATTGTTTGAAGATGAAATCACCTTGGATTCACTTCAAAGACCCCATTTAGTTGCTTTATGTAAAGTTTTAAATGTATCCACTATTGGCACGAGTGCCATGTTGCGGTTTAATTTGAAGATGAAGTTGAGATCATTATCGGCGGACGACAAGATGATTGCAAAGGAGGGTGTGGACAGTTTAAATTTCAGCGAGTTACAACAGGCTTGCCGAGCGAGAGGCATGAGAGCTTATGGTGTATCCGAAGAAAGATTAAGGAAGGAATTGCGTAATTGGCTAGATTTGTCTTTGAATGAGAGGGTTCCACCTTCATTGCTACTTTTATCGCGAGCATTGATGGTTCCCGAACATGTGCCAACAACATACAAGTTGAAAGCAACAATTTCTGCTTTGCCAGAACAAGTTGCCACTCAAACTAAAGCTGCGATTGGTGAGAAAGAAGGCAAAGTTGATTTCCAGGTAATGTTAATATGAATAATAATATCAACAAACATTAAAATTGCTTTAAAACAACCACCAAATTACATATTTTATTTAAAACATTACAGGCAAAAGCAGAAGCAATCAAACTTGAGGAAGAGAAGATTAAAGAGGAGAAGAAGGAGTTACAGGAGGCAGAAAGAGAGAAAGAAATTCTTGAGGCTAAGAAACGTGAGAAGGAAGAACTTAAGGATAAGGCACCAATTATTGATGATGAAACACCAGTAATGGTTGATCCAGCTCCAATACTGGCTGTGGATACTCCTAAGTCCAAACCGGAAGAAGGAATATCCAGCAAAGACATTGAAGTTATTGAAGATGCTTTAGAGAAATTAGGTAAATCTGGCGAAATGCCATATCAGTTTAGGGCCAAGTTCATTGTTTTTTAGTCATTTCTTAAAATAGATTGTTAATTTTCCACATTTCCTTATATTTTGAAATACAATTATAGTTATAACATAATGAGTAAACAAAATAGTTGAAATTTCCTATAAAAATTACACAATTGCACCCGAAATTTACTAACTCCTGTTAGAATTGCCATACACAATTATAATGTTATAGATTTCAAAACTAAAAACTTTGTTAATGATTTCGAGGACAAACTACTTATCATTTTAAATGTAAAATAAACAAAGTCACTATCCCAACATATGTTTAATAATAATACAAAATATATTATTGACATTCACAGCTCAACAAAAGAAGTCTCTCTTACTTGAAAAGGAAAGTATCCAAGAGCTGAAAACTGAATTGCTAGACTACAGCGAGGATGTGAAGGAAATGCAGGAAATTGTAAAAACTAAACAGGCGGATATCAAACTCACCAAAGGCGCTAGAAGGTATGTTATGTATCCAGTTAAGTTAGTTGACATTGAGTTGGAATATTAAGACTTGCCAAAAATATATAACGGGGTAACAGTGCACTTTTGGGGTAACTGGTACACTGTTCGGGTAACTGGTGCATTTTTTGGGTAACAGTGCACTTTTGGGGTAACTGGTACAACTTTTGGGTAACCACTGCACCTTTCCAATAACTGGTATTGTAAGTTATCCACATGTATTTAGTTTTTACACCAGTTCTTAAGTATGAGGCATTCCTTTTCTCCTTTGAAAGTATTCACAGCTATTATTTCTTATATTGTTTCAAAGTGGATCAGGAAATTTAAATTACATAAAATGCAACCGATACCAAAATAAATTGCAAAACAAGGAAATATATAAACATAAATGGAATACTAATTTAGACATTGTTTATATTTAGAGTTGTATTTTATATATATATACATATACTTTACATTTCTTACATATATTTATATTACTTATATACTTATATATTATGTTTGTTTGTTTATTCATGATGAATAGTGAGATTTTGTACATGATACATTTTTTTTTATTATTTACATTTTTTATTATTATATTTATCAAATACTCCATATGTATCCACATTGATCTGTACTAGGATCCTCCAACCGTGCGCGGCGAGTGTTGAGCTGAGCATCTCTCCTCTCTTCTAGCTTTTTTAGCTAATTATCTTGTCGGATTCTGGAGACAACTAAACACAAAAATATTTATGACAAATATTTATAATATTTTTAAAAACCAATACAACTCAGATACTTCATCTGAATACGTGAGACCTGTATTAAATATATATATATATATATATATATATATATATATATATATATATAAATGTTATATATTTCAATATGTTATATAATTACAACACAATATAGAGGTTGGAAGTAATCCAACACTCGGTGAGACACAGCAAGTTGATATGATACATATATAATATAATTATATTAATAATTACTTATTCATATATAATAGATGGTTAATAATAAAAAATCGTGTATGTGTGTGTAATTTTACTAATAAAATATTATTTCCTTTCAGATTATACCGAGCTGTAAACAACATGACAAGCAAACTGGATGCTGCTCTGATAGAACTTGAAAATAAAGAAAAAGCCCTAAAGACAACGCTAGAACAATCGAAATCTGAACCGCAGAAGGCTAAGGAGCAGCTCATACAGATAGATGAACTCATGCATTCCATTAAGAGTCTACAGAAGGTGCCCGATGAAGCCAAACTGAAGCTGATACAAGATGTACTGGGTAGACTTGACGATGACTTCGATGGTCAGTTGAAGATTGATGACGTTTTGAAGGTAATTAAAAAAAATCACTAAAATAGCATTATACTGTAACCCCCCCATTAAAGGGTAGATTGGTTCCGCTTTATAACGTTCGTATAACGCGTTGTGGACAAATTATTCACGTTTAACTTTTTGTCAAAATCGAATATTAAAAAGGAACTTAATTTATTTTTACTTATTTTAAGCGAAATCAATTATGAACAGTAATCCTCATGAAAAATAAAAAATATATTTTCAGATGCTCGAAATAATTGGTAACGAGAACGTTAACCTGTCGGAGAAGCAGATGCAAGAGCTGATAGAGTTGCTGGATAAGGAGGAAATATTGGAGGTAGAGAGCAAGATACAGAAGGCGTTGGATAAAGCGGCCGTCGCTGCCAAGGAGCAAGATAAGAGTATCGAATCTGATGGGAAGGTAAATTTATTATCAATTTAATTACCGTATAAAATGAATCTTGTATATATATAACAAAGAGTGTATACATTTGTGTTTAGTTATATATGTACTTTTGTAAGCGCATAAAACATTGAACTACAACAGTGCGGCTCTTACACCACTTGTGTGTGGTGAGCCGCACTCGTACAGCACTCGTGATGCGAATGCGGTCTAACACTAATATTGTGGAAAGTATATTATTCAAAATATATAAGACATTTTAAGAAGCACGTAATATTTTCTTATATATTTAATATATATTTTTATATATAATAAAAAATAATTTCAACTCAATCCAGTAATGTGATCCTGGAGATTCTTCACCATCTTCTTCTTCTTCAAATTACAAATTTATAAATATAAATAAAATAAAAAATGCAAATAAAAAAACAATAACTAAAATGTTGTATAATAAATTGAGATATAATCACAAGATTTAAAAAAAAATATTCGCCAAACGGGCTCTCGTCCAACATTTATACAAAGATGTGTATTGCCTGACAGAAGTCACGTCAAAACAAACACAAGCGTCTTGTTACCTCGCACCCTTTTGTAGATTTGCATTAGACACAATATATGTGTTTCAGCCGCATTGTCGTTGCATTAAAAATTACACACATGGCGTGTGGCCGTAGTAAAAATTTTAAGATCCAATTTTAAACTTAATTATATTTATTAAATGTAATTTAACTCTCTATTACAGAGTCTTTTTGATATTATCCGAGAAGCTCAAAAGAGGAGGGAGATGAAAAAGGCAGTTGAGAAGTTTGGAGAACAACGAAACATACCCAAGAGCGAGGACCTCACAAACCAAGATAAAAAGAGACCAGAGAGTCATTAAATTATTTATATACAGTTAATATTAAACTAATGTGAATGGGATATAGTTGTTTAATGTGAATTTTGAAAAGTTAGTTAATACCCGTTACATTGATAATAATTTGTGTTAATATTAACCGCATTCAAGAAACGAATTTTCCACTGTTTAACGAGTTCTAGTGTATATAAGACGGTGTAATTTCTATTTAGTATTATGCTGTCACGTGTGTTTGTTTGCAAATTTGCTAGGTATCTTGTTTGTGGGGATGTTTGACTGGATTACAACAAACTAATTAATATTTTAATATATTTATATTATTATTGTCAATCCCCGTTTGTCCTTGTTTATATAACGTAAGGTTTTACGAGGTTTATATAGAATGTATTATGACAATAAGCATTTTGTATAATAAAAATCTACAACATGATGTATAAACTATAATTCCACTAGAACAATGTTACTGTTTGTTGTACAACAAATATTTATTTTGATTTATTTTCGTTTATTCAGAGATTTATTTATATTATTTATGCATTTCTGTGATCAATGTTTCAGTAAGGTTTAGTTTAAATGTATTAGCACAAATTGTATTATTCACTCACCGACCGTATGTCTGTATAAATATTACATATATATATATATATATACATTTGGTTAATGTAACTTGATCATTAACCGAAATAGAAAGAAAATGATACGTAAATACAATTTGTATCAAACGGTCACTTACTGGTACATAATGTAATACTTAAATTCAAAAGTACATTTAGTTCTATCTTATCTTATCTATAATTGCATATGATGCAGTTTGTAAAATGTGTTACATACCAAAAGATGTATATTTCATGTAAACGTGACTTACAATGTAATATTACATTCTGGTAGATATCTGACATTAATGTAAAATTAATACAGATGTCAAATATTATGTGTTTTATTTACCTTAAAAAAAGTTATATTGACATAGGCGGCTTTGGGGACCGCCAACCAACACGCCATGTTCCACGGCGGGAGGTGGAGGAAGCTACAAATAGCTACGTGGAATGTAAGAGGAGAAATGAAGTATGCAGGGACCGTAGTGTTTGGCGCTCCGTCGTCTCTGGCTACCCCGCAAGGGATATGGCGTGAAGATAAATAAATAAATAAATAGCTATAGGCTAAGTAGATATTTAACTAATTATTAATTTTATATCACAGTAAATCTATACAATATTACAAATTAACATATAAAAATATTAACACATGATAATCTTTTGATTATTACATACTTTGATGTAATCCCATATTAATTTTGAGAATCGTTGATATATTGTATTAACTACACAATAGAAGTCAGAAGTAGATCACTGAACTTCACTTATATAGGCATCTATTTAAGAGATTAGAAGTTAAGATCGAAGATCTCCATTTTGATATCCTATTCAGTTACGAAACATAAATTTAAATTACGTAACACAAAATTTATTTCACTTATTCACCGCCATAACTCTGCCAGTGTTTAAAAATCTACTTTATCGGGTGATTTCTTCATTTTCACTAATATATATTATATTGTATAATCGTTGTAGGTATTTAAACTATTTATTTTTCAAAAAATTATATACTTACTAATTACCTTACCAACGTAATACAAATTAGCAAATTCTCTACTCTACAAGAAAACAAAGATTGCTTCTTAATTTTTGCTATCATACCCGTATATTTGACTTATTTATTTATCACTATTTTAGTGTAAGTTATTACAAATTTTAAATTTGGAAAGGGTAATTTGTTAATTTAAGATACCACATGTAGACCTCCTAATTTCTAGATAGAAAAACGTATTTTAAGTCAATGTAATAAATAAGCTTTATTTAACAAATTATAGTTCAGAATTAATAATAGAAACAGACATATTTATTTTGCCTTTCGAATATGGCGCGTAATTTTTCTAATACCATAGAGGAAGTCTTACTATTGGTTCAATTTCAGTATTTTACGCCAATAGATTTCTAGACATACATTTCGACGTATCGTAGACGTCAGTCATTGTAATCATGAAATCACGGGCTCTTCGTCCGCCATTTTGAATAAATTCAAAAATCGAAGCTTTTTGATTGGTCGGTAGACAGACGTCATTACAATCTTTTGACGGCGTTGCGCAAATTATAATTTTTGACTCTCACTTCGTTTAGCTGCCATGTTTTTTTTCATGTGGGGAGTGTGTATTTAGAAACTATCATGATAATTTCCCCATATAAACTACTAAGGGTAAGTATTTGAAATAATTGAAAATCCTAAAAAGAGCACACGCGGAAGTGCATCGCGCAACTAGTGAAAGTGTATCATGTAATCCTGTCATGATCTTGTGAAATTGTAGTTTCATAGATAACTTGCGTATCTAATGTGTGTATTAACGCAATTCAAGACCTAGTCGTCGCGTGTTCTTATTATTGTAGTTCGGGGTTAAAAATATTTAGCTGAATCCTAAGAAAAGCATGGCGAATGTGTTTTACAATCCAATGAATGACGTTTATTTGGCGCCATCGACCCATTTAGCGCGGCGGGGCGGGTATGGGTTTCCATGAAATGCTTTGTGCCCTTGCAACTGCAAGTCATAGTGATGATTACAACAAAACAACACGTGACATCATAGTAAATACAAAACGTTTTATATTGCAGAAGTAAGGGGTGCACCAAGTGCGTCATACGTCGATAGCTAGTGACAATGAACAGAATTTACTAAACGCGAAGACCATCGACTCGAGATTCAAAAACGAACCACTAGCAAAGATTAGGCCAAAGAATTAAGGATGTATTAGTACGTTGGCATCCAAAAGGATCGATATTACACACGGCCCCCGGCAAATGAAAAATGGACACTCGATTTCTGAATAAGATGATTGTGTTTGATAGCAGCAGAGATGATATTGGGCAGAATGCGTAAACATAAGAAAGAGAGACAGGCTTACGCCTGCTGGCCTGTTACGTCGCGAGAGCTGTTCCTGAACCTATACTCCTTCTGAAACCGCAACACTACACAGGTTAGTCACTATATTATTACTGTCACCGATGTATTCCTCATATGGCAGGCACTTTATATTTATTGTAATTCTAATATAACTATAATTTATTTTTAGTGGTTTGCTTTTCGAATATTAATGATCTATGTACAATATTCATATTTTAGGCATTTTAAAAATACAAACAGTAATTTATAAAATTTTAAAGAATACCATTTTTATAGTATTGTTATGTATATAATAGTATGTATATGTTTAATTTTATAAATGAGATTAGTATTTTAATATCATTAATGATTAAATATTTAATAAAAAAATTATTATACATTTCCTTTTCTGCAAATATTATAAATTATATTAATAACGATTTGGTATATTACGGTAATGACAAATTATCTGTAAATATATGATTTATTTGTTGAATATAAAATTTACCCCTCATTATTGGCAATTTGTTTGCTAATTACACATTAGATAGCTAATTGGGCAGCCCTCATTAACAAATGATGTTTATTGAGAAATTTAGTGAAAAAGTTAGTTTATAATACGTAAATAGATTAATGACTATTCCTATATCTTAACTAGTTATCAGTAATAGTCAACTAATATGTTATTTTCTCTGGTGTGAAGAGGATATGGAGTGCCCTATTGTACAGCAAAAGGATTGTAACCGTGGCAAAATTAAAATGAAGACAATTAATGGTTTTAAGAATACTTACAGAAAGGTCGGTCCAATATGCCATTAGAAATGCACTTAATTCAATTCATAGGCAACATTGGTAGCTTATATTTGACATTAATATAACACCATTTAAGCTGTTTAAGCCATTTAATGAAATGTTATTTGTGTGTTGCCTGTGAAGTGCACTAATATTCTTTACCCTTTGGTTTGCATACTTCCTCTTTTTGTTCCATTGTTGCATTATGGCCGTGATGATTTATTTGCATAGTCATTGATTTTAATTATAATTTCAGTGTTTTACATGTTTTGTCATTGTGTTCATACATTAGGGATCTTACAATAAATAGTTTTATACATTTTATCATACCATAAGAAAATAGTTTAGTATTGCTTGGTGTATGTGCATTTGAATGTTGTAAAAAAAATATTATTCATTAATTTCAGGATTCTAATCTGGATAACATTGTTGATCAGCTGTGCTCGAGACTTAAAGATATCAAGGAGCAAGACGGCGCGTCGGTAGGCATGCCAACCTGTTCTATAGAACAAACAGAGGCTGTGCGACGATACTATGCTGCATTTCCGGCTCTGAAGAAAGGTCAGGAGTCCCCCTTGCAGTACTATCTGCCGCCCCCAGCGTGGTGTCGCAAGACTGCGCCCGACTCGAAGGTCAAGATGCAAAGTGAACTGTCAATGTCAAAAGATTGGAATTCCAAAAACAAAAAGTATTCTTCAGGAAAGGAGCGACGAAATTCTTATCACGGTCCCAAAAAGAACAGCAGGAAACGTTACAACAGTTACAGTAGGTCTTTCGAGAGTAAAGAGAATCTGCCCGAGTGGATGACTCACGAGGGGGTTTGGGATATGGAAACGCAAGATCCGGTGAAGGAGTTCATTCGAGCCATAGCTCTAGACGAAGGATACG
Organism: Melinaea menophilus ssp. n. AW-2005; assembly: GCA_918358695.1. Taxonomy (NCBI): domain Eukaryota; kingdom Metazoa; phylum Arthropoda; class Insecta; order Lepidoptera; family Nymphalidae; genus Melinaea; species Melinaea menophilus. The sequence continues at coordinate 1,881,967 of OU911052.1, forward strand.
GGACCTGCGAGAACACGGTGACGGACGAAATAAAAGATATCACGCAAGTCAAGTTCAGATTAAACGAAAACATGGTGCCGGACTGGGACGACGGCCTGGACTTCGACGCCGAGTGGGTCATCGCCGAGGACCTCAACGCGCGGGCTCGCTCTCCCGTGGAGGAGGAGCTCTACGCCAAGTTCGAGGCCAAATTCGATCGTAGCATCGAGGCTCTGTGGTCTAAGGATCAGAACACCCCCGACGACGAGTTCCAGGATCTGCCCATCGACTTCCAAGACCTGCTCTCGTCCCCCTCCGACCGCCTGTTCGCGGACGCCTCCGTCGAGAAGTGCAGCTTGGCTTCGCTCACCGAGAGCATCTGGTCCGGGGACGCCGAGCCGCGCCCGGTCTCGGCCGCGCGCTCGCCCGACGGACTCAGCGCTAGACTGCGGCCGCTGCGACTGCACGATCCACGCCCGCCCTGCCCCAGGGAGATCGAGTCCTTCGCGCTCTACGAGGGCGACGAATTCTACGACACCCTCTCCGTCGTCGCCAAGACCATGCGCTCGCTGGCCGCCATTAACCACAGCCGCGACGGCAGCGGCTTCGTGGAGGTGCCCCCGCGCCGACCGGGTCCGCCGCCGCCCGCCGCACCCCCCGCGCCCCGCCCGCTCCCGCCGCGGGACGCGGAGCGCGACAGGGAGGACCCGCTCACCTCCTCGCGCACGCACTTTCGCCCCATCCGCCGCGAGGCCGAGGCCGAGCCGCCACGCTACGCCGACGGTGACACCTTCGACATCCGCGGGGATCTCGACGTCGTCGAGTTCCGCCGCAGTGACTCCGGGGGCGCCTACCTCGGGGCTACCCTCGAGCGGTACCTCGAGTACCGCGCCTCGCGCGGCATCGACTACGGCCGCCTCAACCTGACGGCTGCCCAGCGCTGCCCCGACCTCGACGACCCGGCCTTCCGCCTGCGCTTCCCGATGCGCCAGACCGACGCCGGCGTGCAAACGGAGCGCCGCGCCGACGCCGCCTGGGAGTGCGACGAGTGCGGCGGCTCCGTCAAGAAGATGCGGGCCGGCGCCATCGACAGCATCTGGAGCGCATCGCAGGCCTGCCGCTGCGGGGGCCGGCCGCCGCCCGCGCCCGCCGCCGCGCCGCCGCCCGACGAGCTGTCGCGGGACTGGGAGGAGCTGCTGCAGGACATCAGCGCGGCGCATCGCCTCTACGCCAGCGAGGCGGCCGGCGACGACGACGGCGGCGGTCCCGCGGACCGCAAGCGGCGTCACAGCGCGGCGCTGCGCGGCGGCGCGGGGGGGGAGGATGCGGGGATGGCAGGTGGGGGCGCGCGGTGCTCCCACCCGCACGCGCGCTTCCTGCACTGCTGCGGCGCGGCGCAGGACCGCCCGCTCACCCGCTGAGCGCCGCGCCGCCATCGCTCGCCCCGGCTTGATTTATCATCATCGATCACATTAGCTCGTCGCCCGTTACTTTTTTTTTTAAATTAGTGAATTTGTAATTTGGTCCGCGTCGTCTCCGGGCGCTCCCTCCGTGCGATTCTCTAACCCTAGGCGATATTTTGTAAATACTAGTGCCTTGTTTGTGGACGATTTACGATTCGGCGATTCGTAGACAATTTTCCGTTCGGAAATGCTTCGGCCGGAGCGATCGATGGTCGCGCTCGTCGGACGCGTCGTGTCGGACCCGTCCCGCTGCGACTAGACGATCAGGAATCCGGCGCGTCTCGCGGGGAGCCCGTCTGGACACAGTATTTTGACTACGTAGTTATAGTTCTGGCGAATAGCTGTAAATTGTTTAATTGTTTATCCATAGAGAAATCTTTCGGCCTCACCGATCGTTTGTGAAATCGCGATACGCGAATATTGTGTCAAGGCGGTCTCCGTCGATTATCTCCTTTACTGAACGAGTATATAGCGTTCCTTGTATATAATATATATATATATATATATATATATATATAAATATTTATAATCCGTTCTGCGAAAATATTTAAAATTAGCGCCCCCCCCCTCGTGCTGAAAAAAAGCTGTAATAAGGGGAGCCAATATAAAATCGCACTTGAAACTAAACAACGCTTTGAAACGACAAACCTTTGTCATTTGAGGTGAGATTGAAAAAAAAATAGTTTTAATAGTCAATAAACGAACGGAACCGGAAATAAATATATAGTCGAATGTTTTATTTGTAGCGATTTTATATTGATATTATAGGACCGTTTGATGAAATGCTCTCGTTTAATAATCTAATATAATTTTGGACCTCGAATTTTATTTAATTCATTATTCTATTAACATTTTGGCCAGTTTTATTTAAATATATATTATTTTTGGTCGGTCTGTCCGTCGGCGATTCAACTGGCGTTAGCATTTCATGTTAAACGGAGGACGATTATAATATAATTCTTACAATAATATCGTCCCGAGTTGTTTAAACTATGCGTTTTAATATTAAAATAGTTATTTTTTTTTGTTATTAATTTTTTTTTAATATTTTCTCGGCAATCAAAATTTTCATTCTAAATTTTATATGCTAGGTAAAAAAAAAATGTTTTTGTTGGTGATTTTTGATGGGATCGGAGGTATCTGGACATGGACTCTGTTGTAGTCTTGGAGTCTGTCCGAGCGCGTCCAGGTGCTATATATATGTGTTACGAGGGATTGTTTTGACGGTTTGTCTTTATTATACGCGGCGATTTTATTGATTGGCCGCAATGTAACTTGTATGGAGAAGGTTCCGGCCCTAGTGGTAAAGTGTAGTTTTCTATGAAGGACTATGTTAAGTGGGTGGTTATTTACACTCCGTAGTGCGTTATGTGGACGGACTATCTTTTATAACTCTACCCTCACTGTTTAATATTTTACATTGTTGTAGGAAAGATTTTGGACGAAAGGGATATTAAATGTTATTTATATGTACCGATAGGTCTGTGATGGTCTGTACTGGTCTGTGGCGGTCTATGGAATAATATTGAACAGTGAGGGTAAATAAAATAAAATGTAATATATTTTACAAATCCGAACACTGATAACATAATGTAGGCATAACTGTTATTATTATTGTTTATGTAAAAAAAAAAGTAATAAGAAATGTATATATTTATATTTTATTTTTTCGTTTATAAATGAAATCCGTTTCGTATAAAGTTAAAATTTTACAGAGGCGTTTGATTTTCGCTTGTAAAATTGCAATTTTATACGAGATTTCATACATGTATTACTATTATTATTATTTATTTCGTTTAAATGCCTTATAATATTGACGTATATTTCAAATTATTTTCTTTGTGGTCATATATATCTATAAATATATATTTATATATATACATATATATATATATATATATACATTATTTCTGTAGTGTGATTTAGTTCGTTTTTGTAATAACTGGAAAATAAATATAAAAAAAAATACACAAAAAAAAATGTCTGCAGAATTTGAATTGGTATGACAGTTTAATGTATATATATTTAAAAAAAAAATAATGTCAAATTAATGTATAAGAGGTTCAGTTTTATATAATTGTGTTTTAATTGTATTATTTGAAATATCTGAAATGTATTTGCAAAAAAAAAAAGGAAAAAAATGTTACCATCTTCAAAAAATCCGAAACACGTTTCAGACATGGCGACACTAATCTATTAGAGCGGTCGGTAATTTTTAATATTAAAAAAAAACCTATAATTAATAATACACCTATTATATTATTTTGTAATATTACTACATCACATTATCATTTACTACCGCCATTTCATATTATATTGTACTTATTCAATTAACGATATTCGATAAATGGACGGACGAAAAAAATAGAAAATGCAAAAAAAAAATGAAAAAAAAAATATAATTATAATAATTAGTCAAGTCATATAATATTATGTTTGATTAGAAAATAATCTAATGTAATGTGGCTATGCACTTGATGTGTGTGTGTTTGTCCCAAACAGCTGGATCGGTTGTTGCGACAACGCCCGGGGATGCTTGTCGCGAAAAAAAGATGTCCGCGCAAATGAAACTATGAAAAATAAATAGTTTTATTTGTGTATATGTCGCCTCTAAGTCGCTTGTTATTGTAAAATGGTCATATTGTATTTATGTTTGAAATGTAAAAAAAATAAGGATTTTCAATTTGAAACATAAATGCAATACTGTATTGAAAGGTGTGACGAGAGGCGATTTTGAGGTCCCCTAAATGTTTTTAAGCCACTCTGTGGCAAATGAGCTTTCAATATATCAATAATTCAATTCGTAAAATTTGACGGTATATATAATTTTGTAATGTTGGAGAGCATGTTTTTTTTTTTTCAATTTTTTCGGACACGTCGCTAATTAGCACACGTTTAAAAATTAAAGTATTGTCGTGCTCTCGATAACAAGTGGGCTTGTAACCGATCGCCTCCAGCCTCGGTTACCTGCAGATTTGTATTTTTTTGTTTCCGTTTTTAAAGTCGATAATTAATTAGAATCTGTTCCGGAGTAGCAGGACTCAAGGGATAACAATATTGGGTGCCCATTTCATTGTACATTTAATAAAACGAGCAATTGCATTGCGTTTTACATCGGCACCGATTATTACATTCTGAATATGTAGTTATTTAGAATAGATGTTGAATTCATAACACGGAATTCATAGATTAACCCTCAAAATAGTTACCATAATTCGTTAGGCTGTACTTGCTACTCTGGTTCTTGCAAGAAAATAAAAATAAATCATAAAATTTTTGTTTTATTTCAACCATTTTAAGATTTTTAAACAACCCTATATAGATTTTTCTATGAAATTGTCATGCACGAAACCAAGATATTGGGATTTTTTTAGAATAATAAAATAGTGGGCGAAGTCGCCTTAAATCCAAACTTGACGGTGGCTTGTTATGCTGTCCTTGTCTTGCGCGCGATTGCGAGTGAGAGGGCGCTATACAAAAACCACAGTTTACACTTTCATCAATTGAAATGCACGCGGTGCTTCGTTGAGAACGAGCCACGCCGGTTTTGTCTTTGAAATAACATATCGCTCGTTACATTCAACGATTTAAAAATAAATTATACTACTTATGTAAAAGGAAGTGGATAATTGTGATTTTTGTGTTCTCGGACTGTTGGTGGTTGTTACGAACAATAAATTTTATCTATTCGGTGATAAGCAAGGTAAGCTTTATTTATTTAATCACTCAACTATCATAATAGTATTATTATAATTCAATACATCCGATATTTGTATATAACAAAAGTTTAACGATATTTTTACCAATTTACAAGCATTTTTGTTATAGTAAAATATATATTTTTAAAAATTATCATTAATATTTTTAACGAGAATAACCTTATAAGATAGTATTTGCAGTAGCAATAAATATCCAACTGCAGTGAAGATAACATCTAGGTTTATAGCATTATACCAGGTCAAAGCTCTAACAAACAGTATGGATGAAATACGCAGAGCCGTGTGAAAGTATTAAATGCATTGGTTGTAGACTGTAGAAAAATATATTCAATATTTTAAAATACTCTGAATATTAAAGAATTCGTTGATAATTTAAGTTATAGTTATAGATACATAATATTATGTTATAAATAAAATGTCGATTATATTCCAAAGCTTGGTCTAGACAGTTCGGTGATTGAGTTTATCGTTTATCTATTAAACAACCGTTAAAGAAATAAACTTGTTGCAAAGTGGAGAGCAAAAATGTCGCGTCATAAAGCGGATGTCAATGATGAAGGAAATTTGAAATATTATAATTAATTGGTTCCGATTGAAAAGTTGTTTTAAAGCGGAACTATACATTTATGAAACTGAAATGTAGTTTAAAATATTATTTATCTTATTTCTAACAAAAGTTTAAAATAGAGTATATATCACATTATTCATACGTATTTTGTTTTATTTCTTAGTTCTTTGCACATCCGGTTAATGTAAATCGGTCCAAGGGAAGCAAGTAAAATAAATAAAATGATAGTGCCTCCTAGAGACCATTGTAAATCAATCGTGTATAAAAGCCACACGTGTTGGTCGAGTACCTATACAAACTGGTTGTGTGTTTGTTCAAATAAAACAACTATTTAACACAATGCGTGGATACTGTCCGTAAAAGTTGGTTGGTTGGGTTATTTTAAGACAAATTCACCTTTGGTATACACTGTCACCCAACAACAAAAAATACATTACTATTTTAACAATATGATTTTTTCTCTGATGGGATATTAATAAGTCTTAAGTCATATAATCTCTTATGTATATAGCAATCAGACATTATATATAAACAACAATAAATGAACATTAGAAAAGTGTTCAAACATCAAGGTTTATGCTTATTATATAAGTAGCTATTCAGTATTGTGTATGTTAATTGCTCAACACCGGAACGATTGCATGTCGATGCAAAATTAAATTAAGTTACAAAATATATTAATAATTTTTAGACTACAACTAAGCAATTTATTTCTATAAATATTATATGCAAAGAGAAAATTCAACTTATTATTGAGTTTAGATATCCCGATAGCCGTAAGGTACCACACACGATCCTGTAATTATCCAAGAATTGTCAATTGTATGAATAATTCAAGATAATAATAATATGAAAGTCGATTGGGAATGACCGTTTTAAGTCTTGAACAGTTTGTTGTGCTGTTGTTACTTAATACGTGTAACATGTATACTAAGTAAGCGTCTGGTAGTTAACAAGTAATTATAACTGACAGTAAATAATAATATACAATATATGTCGTAACGGGAATGTTATGAAGAACCGTTTAAGTTAAATTTATGTTTGACGGTTTTAAAATAATACAATGATTAAGTTACTAACATATGATTTAAGTTTATAATTTTTGTTTTATATTTAGATTAAACTGAGGTTGATATTATTTAAAGTGCCTAGTGCCTAGTGCCTATACATGATATTACTCAGATTGTGCGGTAATAAAAAGTTCTTGAACGCTTACAATAACAAAAAAGAAACCATTCAATGGCTATCCATTTTCCTGTCAAGTAATAGAGAGTAGATACAGCATCTCCTTTTGAAGTTATTTATTCCTTTTCTATGAATAATTTGTTCATGTTATCTTCTTTAAAACATAAGTTCTTTTAGTGATGGAAATACGAAAGAGGAATATACAAAAACCGGTATATGTATTATTAAATATTTAACTAACAACAAAATATTAACAGTACATTAAAAATTAAGTTTTATTTTTCAGTTTTAACTAGATAATACTGTTTCCTAAGCAACACAATATGTTTCATAAAAATAAATGTTATATTAAATCGGTTCCACGGTGTTTTTAATGGTTCGTTTGTTCCTTATATGGTGCTGATATTTTCTCATAGTTTTTAATATCTTCCTTATTTAGCTGCAGTATAATATTACCATATGCATATCAAATGCCATTCCGAACGGGTCACGGCTGCAGACATAACAAACTATTGAATTTTAAACTTTGATCGTGACCGCTGTTTCTGGGAACGGTAAAATATTTATAGATCACGTCCACTGAGGTCTGGTGGTATTCTCAAAGTTTTTTGTTAATCGATGTATCGATTCGTTCCAGAATTAAGACTAAACTAGTCAAGGACGGTAACGTATCTGCCATCGAAGCCATTTTTCTTTTAGTAAGATCTGATCTAAGATACATATTGATAATCTCATTCGTACCTTTCCGATATTGTTCCGAGTCTCACGAGCGCAGCAGATTATTTGAGATAATCGCTACGGATGATGAGTCACGAGTGATGAAGAGATACGGCGGAGGCTGGAGTCGGGTCTTTGACAAACACCGGTTTACGGTATTACCAAGACTTCCATAAACGGAAAGATTTTGTCATTTTTATCTATATTTTATATATAATAAAATGTATTGTTATATATTTAATGTAATGATGAGTTATATTTAAATTTAATTTATTTAATTTTATAACAATGATTTGTTTATAAAATATAATGTAATCAATGCAAAAAGTAATTTATACTCTGATTGTTGCTTTTGAAGCAAGTTATTTCAAGATTTTATTATCTTTTTAATAATTAGTTTTCATATATTTAACTTAAATTTGTATCTTTTAATTAAGTTTGGTTCTATATTTTTGTTCTAATTCATGTTTAATTTTTGTTCCTTCAAAGTATTTTTACTATTTATATTTAATCTAAAAGCAAATTTTTTTTTTTATTTATTTTATATAAAACTTTTGTTCATAAATTTTAAGGTACCTAGTATTTCATGGCTTAATATTTTAGTGCAATTATTCATTTAACATATTTTTTTATATATAAATGATAAATATTGCCGTCATTCTTGAAAAAAAAATCAAAATTTCACAAAAGGTTATATAATCGACTTTCTCTAATTTTTTACACAGGATACGGTAATAAATAAAATCTAGCAAACCAATTAGACTTTCAACTACTTCCTTTAACGAAATAAGTTGTTTTTTTATACTTTTCTATCTTCAAAATAAAGATAAACTAGGATCCGCCAACCGTGCGCGGCGGGTGTTGAGCTGAGTCCCTCACCTTTCTTCTTTTCTTGATAACTTTTGAATGGCTGAACATTTTTTTAATCTGTTTTCGCTATAACATCCGCGTTCGGCTCAAACATACATGAGATTTTAGCTAATTATCTCGTCGCATTGTGTCGACAACTAAACACAAAAAGGTCTCCCAAACGGTTAAGAGCTTAGCTTACGCTCAGCTCAATAAAATTACAGGACTTGCAGCGTGCACCGCTCGGTAATATCTCATTAAACTATTATGTTTGATGATAGTAAGTAACAGGCCATTCGTAATACGAACTAGACACGACCCATGAAGCTGTTTTCATATTTTTTTTGTTCTTGCTGTGTGTTATTATTAATTCTATCATAAAAAAGCGTTCGTACACTCCTACCGTAATTGCAATGGCCGTCCATGGATGTATTGATTGTTTATAGAAATTGTAGTTTTCTACAAGTTTATTACTTTCGCGTCTTACTTTTTGTTTGTCAAATATTAGTTTTTTAATTAATATTTTCGATATATAATAAAACGTCTTGCGTCGGTCTGTACGTTGCTCAATTTAGGAGTGTAATTTTGCTAAATTCTTTATACTCTAATATGTCTTTTTTACAGCATTTTTTTACGACTTTTCTCAAACCCGTGCACAAAACAAAAAATAAACTAAATATAGAAACAAGAAAATGAAATAAGAAATTATAGTAATAAATACAATATTTATGTAAGCGATTATTTCGCAATTTCGTTGAAAGGAAGCAAAAACACATTAGTACTGTAACAGGATGTAATTATTCCACCGTATCAGGTAATCTAAGATATATTGCTATTGAGATAAATGTGCTCGGTGATCCCCTTGTCTCAATTAACCAATCCTGGGTGGTATTAATCATATATCTAATCTATATCTGGAACAAATCTATAGATTAAAAAATAAGCGTTCAAAAGAACATATATATGGGGTTATCCTAACTATATTTTGAATATTGTTGTGTTAATACTTTTAAAACTTCTATTTTGTTTTTTATTACTAATTAAAGGTGGTTTATTAAAAATTCCGTCACTTCCTCTCCGGTGGTATTGAAAATAACTAAGATCTTAGATATCTCAATGAGTTTGAACCGTGAGAAAACTCGCATTTATATTTTACACCACAAATATTTTGTTTATGTAAAATAAATATTAAATTAATAAATTTATAATAATAAAACAAAATATCTCCTAAATTTAACTTAAATGATACAAAATTTGATAAAATCTTGGTACCCCATACTTCCATTCTCTGGATGTACTTATTACAATTAGTTTATATTATATATATTTTTCATATTATAAAGCCTAGTTGATTTATAAATTCACAAACTCAAATATCAATTCATTGTAAGATGAGACAGACGGACACAATAATAAAGTTAAATAGAAGTGGTCCAGCGCTCCAATGAAAATGTTTATAGAGAAACACAATACCTATCAAACAAATATATATACATATATATACATATATAAATTTAAGTGTCTGTTTGTAATTCCAAATTAACTTTTCACTAAATACATTTGAAAGTATATACGATATTTAAAAAAAATCGACTCGACTGAACCGATTCTAACAGGACTTTCACTGGCTTATACCTGATATTATAAGGAATAACTTAGGCTACTTTTTTTAACCGTTTGGGAGACCTAATTTTTGTGTTTAATTGTCTCCAGAACGCGACGAGATAATTAGCTAAAAGGTATCTCATGTATGTTTGAGCCGAACGCGGATGTTATAGCGAGAATAGATTGAAAAAATGTTTAGCCATTCAAAAGATATTAATAAAAGAAGAAAGGAGAGGAAAGAAAGGACGGATCCTTGTATATATGTATTGTATATTATTATTTAATATCCAATTTTAGGCTTAAAGCTATATAATATTTAATTAAATTACTTACCTTTATTACAAACGAACTTTGACTAGACATTCGACCCTGAACTTGTTATATATTGTAATAAAAAAACTTTTTAGATATATGTATAAAAATATTTGTCTGTACGTTTGCGAAAAGTTCGTAACAATTAAGTATGAGTACTTCCATGTTATTATGATAGTGACCATTATTATAATGATTATATATTTGTATGTATGTATGTATGTATGTATGTATAAAGTTTTTATATGAACTATTCTTTGTTAGACATACAGTTTAAAAAATGTTGATTGCCTCCCATTGAAAAATCATGCCTAAAATTGTTGGTTATAATAACATATTTATTGTAAAGATATACTTATAATTAATTAATTATTTCTATTTAAAAAAAGAAAACATTAATTTAAAATGTTTTGCATAAATAAAACTAAACTTTTCCGTCCTTATAAACTAAATAAACACGTCGCTTTAAAACTAAAAATGTTATTCATCTTATATCTAATGGCAGCCATTTTGTATTTTTTAACAAACTTCATTTTTATTGTCTCCGCACGACTTTATTTAAATGTAATAAATTAAATGTAAAAATATTGGAAGATTTATTTGATATAGGAAATATAAAACATCGATTGCATAAATAATATAATTAATGTTGCGTTTGTTGTCCTTGTGTCCGTTAAAAATATCCAAAATAACAGATTACAAAAGAAATTTACATTTATAATGACATAACATAGATAGAACTAAACAATCTAATCTAAATTCAAATCTACAAACAATTTTGTAGTTTTTGATGATATTTTCTTGTTTTATATTTATTTTCATTGTATGTTTGTGTTTTTGATATTTTTCTCCAGAAAGTGCTATAGAAAGTTTTTAACTTAGTAGTTTTTGATAAATTTAGTCTGTGATTAAAAATAACATAACAATATAATCATATATATATATATATTATTCTTTGTATCAATAGTGTGTGTAATGGGAGTTCCAGGAAATAAGCCTTTCTGTAAAAACACTCTCCAACTTAAAATTAAGTTTACGGGTTCCAAACCCTGTGAGCGAAACCACACAACAAACTCATCCAAGTATTTCTTTATGACCAATGTTTCTCAAACATCATTAATATAACAAAGTATCTATATTTTTTTATATTATATTTATTTGTAACAGAACAATATGTTAATACACAGATGATTTATGACACTGACAGTTCTAACAACAGATAAACAATTGAACATAAAATATATAATCTATATATGTACATGTTATTTAGAATCTGTGTTAAACTAAATTAAATATTCATGATATTAACCAGTCTGGATAATTAATGTGATATCTTCATTTTATATCATGTAAGTACATCATTTCTATGTAAATGCACAAGTTACCAGGTATCTAGGATGAGGTGAACCTTGGGTATTTTATATAGCTAACGTTCTAGAATTTGTTGTAATTTTAATAAGATTTCTACAAATCCCAATCAGTTATTTGACCTAAATTTCGTTTAACATTATATATATATATTGTTTGTCTTGCAACATCTTTATTATGAGTTGGAGTTGTCCCCATTGTGAAGTAAAAGGAATTAAGTAGAGAAATGAGTCTTGGATCTGATCTCTCAGTAAATGAAAGAAACAAAAATTTAAGTTCTTCACAACTATCTTCTTTTATTGCAGTACTGTGTTTATTCTTAATGATAGTTACGTTCTACTAATTATAAAACTATATTATAAAATGTATGTTTGTCCCAGTGATGCAGATCTAAGCGATGGGTCAGACAGACGAACGAACCCGTAGGTCTCCTGAGCAGCCTCTGCCGCCTCCGATACAACCTTATAGCGGCTTCCTCGGCAATGTGAGTTATTTACTATTTTAATACACTAATTAAGATTATATCAATCATATAACATTGACATCGCATTTCTTAATACATGATGATATTTGAAAACATGTATTTTTAATGTTTTAAGGTTTTTTATATCGTTATATTATACGTTTTTTTTTACATTGGTACCATATTTATAGTTACCACAAATAGTACTTTAATTTGATACTTAATATAAACACTAAGTAAATGATGGCACAAACTAAAAGTTGGTGTAATATCTTTTAAATAATATATCCGTCACACAAAATATAATATAAGATTAGTAAAGATATTCAACTTTAATTCTTAGATCACCCATTCACAATGTTACAGTCATAGAACAAGTTAATGTCTTTCGAATAAAAAACGACCACTAAAACTATAGTCAAAGATTCGTTATGTAAATAAAACTAAAAAAATGGCGCAACTGTAAACATATCCAAATACAACATGGCGCTAGGACTCGTTGGCCAAATTTATATAATCAGATTGATTTGAAACTTTCCACTTCTCACCATTCTAATCTTATATTATTAAATTTAGTATTCTCTAATCTATTAACAACTGTAACCACAGATTTATATTAATCCACAGTCTTGTAAGAAAGAAAGAACATATTAATTTAAGACAAAAATTTACTCCCAACAACATTAATAATAAAATAACAAATATATATATTTTATTGTCAAAAGTAACTTTTGTACTAGTAATTATTATTAAGTGTTATATAAAAAAAAATAAGATTAACACTAAACCTACCAAGTACCGGTCAAATTGACCGTTCTTAAACTTTTGTAAGACTTACACATTCTTAAACGTTATAATATCGTTATCAAATAACATGACAATTCTTAGAATATGCATATAATATTTTCTACACTCTTTACTTTTAGTTATTTCCATTATTACATGCGTTATATAATAAAAAAAAAACTTTTAATTATCAATTTGACCGCGTGCGGTAGGAACAGGTATACAAGAATTGTCGGTAGGTTTAGTGTTAATATTATACGTATAAAGGATTCCATAATACGGCAACTCGGACCATCTGTCTGTTGCGACTTTCTTATCGACACTTAAAAGATAACGGTAAAGAGTCGAAAGTGAGTTAAAAAACCGGGACCCTGTCCCCCGGTAATGGATGTTCCAGAGCTTGGTAACATGATGCAACAGATTCTATTATTCAGTGATTTGATTCATAATAAATCATGTTTCTCGTATAACATGAGAATCATATAACAAAAAACCTTCTAACAGTACCAGTAAAGGTACCCGTTACCGTACCCGTGGGAGTACCGTTCAGTCTCTTTCTATAAGGATTAATATTGTAAATTATAAATTGTAACAATTTATCCGGTGGGATGAGAAGCCTCCGGTGAAGCTGATTACGAGCGCAATCTTCTTATAACCATAAATTACTCATATTATAAACCTACGCTTTCATAATAAATATCGATAAACTAACAAAATATTAAGTTTTTAACCTAATATTATAAATATTGAATTATATATAAAGAATGTAATTACGATTATTATAAATATCATCCGAATTATGATATACTAGCTCATCCTATCATATTCTATCCTAAATCCTTCAAGTATATTACGTAGAAAATGCTTAAAGTGGACACACATACATAATTTTAGACCATAACCCTTTATGGTGTATTAAATAAAGTACGGGGCGTTATTGAAGACTTATATTTAAAGACAATGCGGGCCACGACACGCCTGACCTCAGAATGGAGCGAGATTATGCTCATTTAGCTTTTATTTTATAGAAAACGAGCCATTCAGAGTCACAGGACGTAACCAGTCTCGGTAACTGCAATGTACAATGTATAACACTTTGAAATTACAAGCGTCATTAACTTTTATATCAAGGTTTTATATACAATTTATCTTAAGATTTTAGTCAAATAACTTTAGTTTAGCATTAACTATTAATTGAATTTTATATTAATAACAATATAATAAACAAAAAACGTTACAAAATATATTATTCATCTTAAAACAGAGATGCTATGTAAATAAGTCTTATCTTAGCATAGTCTATCTATTGTTAACTATTTTAAGATCTTTGGAAATCGAGAGGTGAATTCAGTCACGAAATCCACTCAGTCGGTTAATTGTTAATTGGATTAAATTGGAAGTTTCAATTGGTCTGCAGTTAAACTGCAGAAGGGAGAGGTGATCCACTTACCTTCAAGGGTAATAGATATGTATATCTTCATAATTTATATTCCTTATTAATTGAATTATATTTTTAATTCTTAATTGAATTAACAATATTGCATCAAACGTTAAATATTAATATGTAATTAAAGAGTCTTGTTGATTTTTACTATTTGTAAAATATTAAAATAAATAAAACCTTCGCCATAGTGTCGGAGTTAATAATAGTGATGTATGTAAACAAATGGAATGATTGAACGAGTGAATGGTTGTTGTTACTATGAATATCGCGTTTCATTCACATTTTAGATTATAGTTTCAGTTCGTTCATTGTTAATACAACTAGCTCACGACTTTTTCGCGAGGAATATGTTTTTTTAATTAAAAGTAGTCTAACTTACTCCTTATAAAATCAGCTATCCGCTAGTGGAAGTCCTGTCAAAATCGGTCCAGCCGTTTTAAAGATAAGCTGAAACAACTAGACATACAGTCATAGAAAAATGTTAAAAATTGTTATTTTTATGTAACTACCCTATATATTTTCATATGCATTTATTGAAAAACTGTTAATTTGTAATTACAAAAAGACACTTCAATTCTATTTCTATGGATAAAATAGCCATATTTACTTTAATTAACAATAATAATAATAATATAGTAATAATAATAAATAACAATAATAATAAATAACAATAATAATAATAATAATAATAATAATAATAATAATAATAATAATAATAATAATAATAATAATAATAATAATAATAATAATAATAATAATAATAATAATAATATTTATTATTATAAATAATAATAATGATATACATAAATGAAGTCATTCATTTTGACATATAGCAGAAATAATGTATTTATTACATGTATATATATATATATATATATATATATATATATATATACATGTATATATGTATATATATTGTAACATAAGCTCATCTTGAAGCTTCGCAGGTATTAATTAATTCCTATTCTCCTTTAGTCATACGAGCAAATTGCATTGCACGTTACAGACAGACGTTTCCTTTTACGGTTTTGAATATAAATTATTTATAGTTATGAATCATATAACACTTATATTACATGTAACTACAATAATATTACTATTCACTGTAAATGTTTTTGTTTTATTTACTTTTTACAGTTTTCGTATGTAAAGTTATATTTTTGGTAAGAATGCATAAATATTTTAAGAGCAAGACGTTAAGAAATCTAAAATTAAATAGAACTAGTTCGTTGTTGTGAAAGACTTCCGCGTTGTAAACATTCCTTAAAAATTAAAAATAATAATAATAATAATAAAATTTCATTATATAATAATTAAAATATTATTAAATAATAAAGTACGTATCAAAACATAATTATGTCAACTGTCAACTGTCATAAAGTTAATATAACAAAATGGCGACAAATAAACTTTAAAATTATCTAATTTCAAATGGTTAAATAAAATGGCAGCACTGGTAAACGTATATAGTTATATATTTTTTATTTATTGAAGTTTATAATAATAATAAAAATAATACAGATTATATATAAATGTTTGTAGCCTTCTTAAATTAATTCTCACACACCGACCAAACCAAAGCAATCGTTTGATTGACGTAATAATATATTATAGACACGTGTGACATAATTATGTCAACTAAAATAATATACAATAACATTTAATAAACCTTTGTGTATTTATCTATAATATAATAGCCTTATTTCACTCCATCTTTTTTATATTATCTATGCTTTTGTGTCATTATCTATGATTTTGTGTCAGTGCCATGAACTCTCAGGCGAGAATTTCTGGACTGGATTTTTTATACATATTTTGAAATCATAACATTATTTCGATTATGTTTAAGTCATTATATAAATGACAATGTAATATACGTTTAATTTATATATATGATGCAAGTGGAATTAAATTTGACATTTAAATTTAAATATTTTGTTCTAAATTTTAGATAGCCTTTGATTCGTTATGAAATAGAAATGACGTAAAAAACAAAACATCGTAAACTATAGATATATCTAAGGATTTATTTAAGTGAATTGCTAGTAGATAGATCGTAACATACATTTCATATATCACAGTAGCCATTAGGACTGATATGTGCTAAATAAAGGTATAATAAACCATATGTGGAAACAAAGTGTCAAAATGAAAGATTTGATGGTGCACGCGAGTCGTAAGTATGCCAGGCGGCCGCGCACCGATCGCTTATTGACACGCTTCTGGTTTTTAAACGAGATAGGTGTTAAAAATAGTTTTATGTATACCGGAGAATTTACGTCGTCCTAAATTATAACACCGAGCAACAATCTATGGAGTGTAGAGGTAAGGATATACGGTATACTGCTTTGAGAAATGCTACTTTAAAGGTAAAATGGCGCTAGTAACGCTTCCGTGTATAACTAAACATTTTCATAAAAAAATTTTGAACATTTCATTATTATATAATAAAAGACAGTATTCAATGTTATATTATCTCAACTACCTCTTTTAACCTTTTAACATTTGAAAAGAAATCCAAAGACCTTTGGCACGGCGTTACAATTCATAAAAGAGTTACTCAACAATAACAAAACGATCCTTTATCCGTCCATTGCGGTCACTTTCGCTGTACGGAATGAAAAATTGTTATTTCAAAGTCCATTAAACATTTTTAATCTTATATGCCAAAACGTTTTGTAACACTCCTTATATATGAGTGACAGTGAAAGTTAAGTGACAGGAGTATATAAATGACATAAGTAAGTAACAATTGTAAATAATAATACAATTAATTATCGTTGATAGTCTATCCCTTTTTGTGATAACATAATGTGAACGTGAAAGCGTCGCTGTAGGCTGTGGATCAGTGGGACGTGTATGAGGGTCAGCGAAAGTTTATTAATCGTGGGTCAAGTATAGTGTACTTGACCGCCTGAAAATTGTTTATTTATTTTGTTTATCTGCTTTTTTAGTGTAGTTATTTAATTGTAAATAAATCTTAAAGGAGCTTAGTGTTAGGGGAGATGTGCCCAAAGCAGGCAATGTTGTTAATATTTCTATTTCAAAAGAGCGCGTGTGAATAGTCCTTGTAGTCAACCTCCGCGACATTCGTGCGTTAGGAGTTTGAACAAAATGTTTTAAGCGGGTTTTTGAAAAATATAGCAAGGTTTGTCTCATCTGTTCCTCTTTTTGGTGTTTATAACGCTATAAACAATACATATATATTACTTAGTCTAGATATGTAATCTATTCTTCTAATGATTTATTACTCATTATATATAATATATCTGACCGTAAATGAGTTATATCAAAAGATATGTGTCTAAAGATTTTGATGTTAAATTTAGAATATTCAAGTGTTGGAAAGGGCAAAAACAGCTTGTAAAAAAGTTATAGTTTCTTTGGTTTTATGTTAAATAAATACAAGCGAAAAAAATCGCAGACCTCGTGGATCTCCTCTACTACGCGGCAAGCATTCCAAGAAGAGTAAGAAAGGGCGTCGTAAGGAGTAAAACTTGGAAGATATGTCAGCGTTTTTTGCAAATCAGGAATGGGAATAATGCAGACATAAAATGTACTTCGAGCAGTCTGTTGCTGTTTTCCAAAGGACTCACTCGTGCTGGAAAAATAAAAAGAAGCCGCAATGAACGATGCTTAACAGTATTAGGAACTGATCTGCTTCCAACAAACTTTATTATTCATGATGAAACTGATTCTGCGAGCTCCGTTAAGGAAAACTTTAAATTCAACCAAAGACGGCATCTTTGCAACTTGAAGCAAAAGAAGAAGAAGAAATTAGAATACAGCTATCCCTTTCCTTATAATCTTATAATCCATTGCCTCTATTGCTCCCCCCCCTCGGACAAAGCTCAATGTTAGAGGTCTCGTAATTTTAGTATAATATTTTAAGTGTTTAAAAAAATAATAATGTAACGAAGTTTTAAATTATTTTTTCGTTAACTATTTTCTACGTTTCTTAAGGTGCCCGCTTTAGGCCCACCTCCCCTATATACTCAGAATACAACAGAGTAGTTTGTGATTAACGTTCTAGTAACAAATAACAAAAATTTTGTTATTAAATTCATCTCAATAGCAACTGTTTAATTGAAGTTGATAAAAATATATTTATACACGGCTTCTCAAAGTTTTGTATATTTTTTTATTAGTACATATTTTTTTAATAATATTTTCAATTATATAAAAACAGGCACCGTCCGACCTAATTATTTGAATTAATTAATTATATCGACAATTGATAAAAATACTGATAAAATTGACATCTTTAGGTCAATATTAACGAGTTATTTTTTTTTATTTATCTTTTGACAGTAAAAGGAACCGTTACATTTTGTCAATTAAGGAAAAAAATTTTTTCCTTCACAAAATCAAGATAAAAACTCGCAAGACATCTAGATAAAGAAGTGGAGCATCTCATTTTAAGTAAGTTATTTTTTAAAAAGATATTTTAAGTAAAGACATACCTACACCTTGTGTCGGTAGTATAGTATGTTAAATGTAAAAGAAAAAGAAAGAAGATTCTTATTATCTTGCTATACTACTAACATTATTATATTAAGTATAAATACGTTGCTTCATTAGAACTCTTTGAGTAATATAGTAGTATAGTAGTAGTGTAGTCAAAAAAATAAAATATTTTTTTGAATAAAAAAATAAATCCGCGCAAAATAATTCCATGCCGGTAAAGATTTGTTACTTTTATATTTGTTCTTTTTAACATCTCAAATCGAATGTTAACAAACGGTTGAAATTAATAATCTATCTTTGATCCAAGTTTGCGGATGGAATGAATTGCGGATTTAGTTTGTGAGGAATCATTCATTACAATCTCGGATTGCAGATTGATAATTAATTTCGTATTGCAACAGGTAAGGTAATATATTAATTTATACATTCCACAACAGAATATTTTATATTAAATTTTATAAAATATAATATTAATATAAATCAGCTTTCCAAACGTGACTCCGCTCTTATAGAAATCAGAATACGTAACGAACAGACAATATCATTTTATAATATATATTGAATATTATCATTATGTTATAGAAATCTAATGAATTAATATATAATATAATAAATCAATAAACTAATAATTCTTATATACTAATATACTATGTATAAGAATGCTAGACATTTTATCTCGATGAAAAATTAAGATAGGTTAGTAATATTAGTTATTCATATTTTAGTAACATTAGTCATTTATATTTTAGTAATATTAGTAATTAATATTTTAGTAATATTAGTAATTAATATTTTAGTGATATTTGTTGTCAATATTTTAGTAATATTAGTTGTTAATATTTTAGTAATATTAGTAATTTATATTTTAGTAATACTAGTTATTAATATTTTGGAAATACTAATTATTAATATTTTGTTAATATTTTAGTAATATTAGTAACTTTATTTTAGTAATATTAGTAATTAATATTTTAGTAATATTAGTAATTTATATTTTAGCGATATTAGTTATTAATATTTAAGTAATGTTAGTTATTAGTACTTTAGTAATATAAGTGATTCATATTTTAGTAACATAAGTAATTAATATTTTAGTGATATTACTTATTAATGTTTTAGTAACTTTAGTTAATTTTACATTAGGTGTAATTTCTCTCTGCAATGTGTTTGATATCCTATTATTACGTAACCTTACACTTATTGTGACTGCTCTCTTGCTTTCTACCCCGCGGGTGATTAATTCACTTTTTAACTTTGTATATATATATAAAATAAAGTTTTTGTTTGTCTGTGTTTGGATCAAAATAACTTTTTTTAGATTAATACTTGTCTATATGTTTGTTCGTCTGAGATAATCTTTGGAGTGGCTGAACCGATTTTCATCGGATTTTCACATCACATAGCGAATATATTCGAGAGTGGTTGTCTGTTTGTCATGTTAAATATCTTATATAAACTTACATATTAATATTATTAATATCTTCTCTATTGACAACGAATATGAAAATAAATTTCAGAGCAGAGTTTCAAATATATTTATTAATTGCTGGACAATTCCGGGAGCAAACGTTAGTATTATAAAAGAGATGTAAATAATTGTGAAGTTAATTAAAATATTTTATATAGCAATTGTTATTTTTTATTTGTTTTTTAGTTTCCGGAATTACAATAAAAATGATATTATTATGATTTATGCAATTAAATATATGGTATGTGGATAAAAATGTAAAAAATACAATTTTTCCTTGATTCTAAGATATTATGTTAAAGTTACGTATTTACGTACGTATATTACGTACGTAATAATACTATTTAATTAAGAGTTACGTGAATGTTTATTTTTAATTAATATATTTCTTTTTTTAATTACAAAATGGTAAAATGGTTTTAATTCTAAAAGCTAATATTAAAAATAATAATTGTAATAAAAAGATATTGAAAAAATATTCAAGATTAGATTTCTTTTCTGTCAAGTTTTTTCCTATTTCATAGTTTATTTTAGTATTGAAACAATAGATATTTAATAAGGGAATTAAACATTTTTTTGAACATTAATTTGGATTTATTCACACAGGTCATTGACCTTTACTTTTAAAGCAATTAAACTCAGTGTACACTGTCGTTAAGCTGTCAATGTCGACATTTTGTGAATTGTTGTTCCTAAAATGCATGCAAATACAAATACAACAATTTGTATTGTACTGTGTGGATGTGGAGATACTGAATGTGGCATTAGTAGAGAATAGTGTTACAAGTTTAATATATAAGAATTTTCGTCCATATAAATATTGATTTCATCATCTAATATTATCCATATTATTTATGGATATTAGATGATCGCTTATATATATATATATATATACATATATATATATATAAGCGATTTACCACTCATCACGAAATCTCCGAAACTATCTGTCAGATTAACTTGCAATTTTACATAGTTACTTCTTTTCTAACGTAGATATCCACTAAGAAGGGATTTTACTGAATTCCTATCCCAACGGATTTCAACTTTTTGCATTACGCAAAGTTTTAAAACTGTAGGAGATATACACTTAACGCGGGGGTAAGAGTTACTATAGCAACAGTTACGATGACAACGGATAATATGACAACGGTTACCATAGCAACCTAAGTTCATATCATCAAGTTAAATATTAGTGTCTCATCCAGTACAAGGATCGATGTTGTGGAAATGAACTTCAAGTAGCTTCCGTTAACTCGGCCCTGATGCAATGGCTTTGTAGGTATGTGTGTACATATATATATATATATATATATATATGTATATATAGGCTTCTCAAATATATGATACTGAAAGTTACTTTGTAAGTTTCAATGTAATATGTTCAAGTTATGTGTATATATACTGACTTCAAAACTTTATTTTGGATTCAGTATTAAAAATTTATCTTCCGATGTTATAACTGAAACTTTTTACGACACTAGAAAATTATTATTCCTATTTTTTATATATAATATTTTAATAACATTTGTTCTTATTAATGTTATTTTCTAGTTTTGTAACTTGTCTTTAAGCTTGTAATATCAAATTATTTTTAATTTCCTTTTTCCTGTTATTATTTATAGCAAGTAGCAATTGTTTTGTTACGTTACCTGTCTGTGTGTGTGTGTGTTTGCGTGTGTGTGTGTGTGTGTGTGTGTGTGTGTGTGTGTGTGTGTGTGTGTGTGTGCATACAGACAATAGATGTAATTGAAGTAAAGTAATCTGTATCATCATTTCAAATAATATGTAATTAGAGCACAATAAACAATAAGTGGGTATAAATACTTCTTACTTGCTGATACTTTTATTTCGTATGTAACACACTTCCGCCATTGATTCTTATTAAAATCGTTCCAGCCGTTTCAGATGGCCGATTCAAAGATACAAATTAAAAATAAATTTTGTATGTAACTAAAGTTAATTTGGAATTACAAACAAATAAATTTTTTATTATAATAATAATTGTATTGAAGTACTTTTTGTAATTATATTTCGTATAGACTTTTAATGATAATTTTATTTTTGATACTTTTCCTTATTTAAATATCAAATGCATATAAAGTATCAAACTGCGTTGTTCCATCACAAACTGAACAGTCCAATAAGAAAGCGCGAGTCGTGATCACAAACGCGGATATTACACTCAACTGTCTTTGTTATAACGGTCACTATTTGAATTTATTCCAAATACATTTTAGAAATAACGGTTTTGAAAATTTAAAAATTAGAATCTTGTGTTCTAATTTCAAAAAAAAATAATTAAAGAATATATTCGTTATAAATTATTTTAGTTGTGATATACAATCGTGTTAAGTTGAATGTTGACATTACCTAAATTGATAAATATATAAGGATATAAAAGATGAGTGGGTACAACACCTAGTTCAATATGTGTATGTGTGTGTATAAGTTGAGTGGGAACATAACCAAGGAAGCTATTCGACCCACATCTGAAGTAACGGTCTGTAACCTAAACAATCGCGTTTCAACAGACGTCTCAATCACCTCCAGCCTCTGTGAGTCTTATTTGCTATCAGATTATATTATATTTTTAAAGAGCTCGAGAGAAAGAGAAAGAGATTATATGTTTAAAGAGCTCTTAATGTTAACTTGGACATTTATTCAATTTTTTTTATTAATTGCTGAAAAAAATGCCATGTTTACATGTTTTATTTGTTAATAATATTATTTGTATGTGTGTGTGTGTGTGTATGTGTGTGTGTGTGTGTGTGTGTGTGTGTGTGATAATACAAAGCCGCAACCAATCAGTCAGGGTCGTGGGAAGGCCAGCCCGCGATCTCTAACACGATATATTCTCATTCTCTTAAACTATCAAGAAAATGATAATAAAATATAAAAAATATATTAATATAAATCGAAAATATTAACAGGATGGACAGAATGTGTTTTTTATATATTATTTATAATTAACCAACTATATATAATTATAGTGGTTTAGTAGTAATTTAACAAATTATTTTACCTTATTATATACAAAAAGTTAAGCTTAACTTAACTATCTAGTTCGCGTTTTTGGACCTTATAAGGCTTTTAATAACAGGATATAAATTAATATTGGATTTTGTAACAAATCCATGATTCTGTTTCATTTTGAACTTATCTGTTGAATAGAATATCCCGATTCCATTTCAAATCAGAGCTACAACAGGAAGACACTTACAGCAGACGGGATAAATTTTGTTTTGTTTTTTTCACAGACTAATTATTTCAGTAAAGTTTTGAAACTTAGTAATAAATTAAATCAATTCAATTTAGTTTGATAAAATCCATGATTCTGTTTCATTTTAAACTTATCTATTGAATAGGATATCCCGAGTCCATTTCAAATCAGAGCTACAACAGGAAGACGCTTACAGCAGACGGGATAAATTTTGTTTTGTTTTTAAATCATTTTTTTTTCACAGACTAATTATTCACTAATTTTTTTAATTTAGTAATAAATCAAATCAATATAGTTTAGCTTGATATAGAGAATCTGTTGCAAATGTTAAAAATGACACATATATCATCAAAATCGGCACTCATTTTAGAGTTAAAATTTTATAATATTATTATTAAATATAATATTATTTTCGTGCCGCTATTTGATATCAATTAATATTTAATATCAATTAAATTAAATTAATTGAATTAATTTCAAAGCGATATTAATTAATGATGTAATTGGATCAGTTCCTTTGATTCTGATTACCGATATTATATATAAAATACACCAGTTAATGTGTATCTCTGTCCATTTGTCTGTCTATAAACTGTGTCGATCTTATAATAGTGGGAATTAAATTAACCGTTTAGGTAAACGACTCTTATTATTATTAATAATTATATAGTTAATAATAGTATAAATATTTACATCAAATTTATAGTTTTTTAGAAAAAATAGCATCCAACGAATATTATGTCATTTTTTTTTGGTGTGAAATTTTTCATAAATTCGAGATACTCGGAAAAAATGAGGTGATTTTTTTATGAATTTTAAATTTTCTTCCCACAAATATGAGTTTAATTAATTTGAAGTACCCACACAAAAAATATAGAGGACAAAAGAAAGATAAACGAATATATAGTAAATATTAATATATTAAAATAAATAAAATAACATTAAAAATAATATGTTACATATATTTCTATTTAACATGTTCAGCTCGTGAATAGGAGTCACGAATTTTAACATTCACCCTATCACAGAACTAACGATTACAATTGATTGCCACTTGACTTGCTATCAATTGATATAAGATTTTTTTTATATATTACATTTTATCAATGAAGTCTTTTGTTACAAATAATCAATGAATCAATTTATAAAATTTTTAAAGTAAAGAAAGATGTTTTTTTTTATTGTCAAAACTCAGCTGGGAGAGTTATTTGACACTGATGTATGAAAAGATGGCGACAAAAACAGTGAGCTTGTTTTATGTTATTATTTTAAGCCTAAATTTGATTTATAATATTTAAAAAAAAAATTAAATCCAAACTATGGCTAAAAGCAAATTTTTTAAACATCTTCCTTAGTATCCATAATATTATGTAAAATAGTAAATATACATAGACAAAGGACTTTATAAATCATAATCAAACTTCAATTAATTAAATCAAATGTCAGTATTACAGAAGCTTAGATATATGAGACGAAGTTTCTTAGCATTCCATGGATTCACCGTACGGGTGCCGGGCCCGTCGCGTTGCAAGGAGAGGAGCGCAGACAACACCTGGGACTTGTGACCCAGGTGTAGGTTTAAGGTATCAAACAGTATGATAGCAAATGATAAAGCGGTTCAATACAAATAAGTTTCCCCTAAGTCTTTTAGTTCAGGAAACTTCCATAACCGAACAAAATATGATTTTGAAGGCGCTGCAAATAATTTTTACATTTACAGCAAAGTTTTGATTTGAGCTATTCACAAGGAATATTTGAGTCGTATTTAAATATTAATAATATATTGAGAAAATAATACCATCGGTTAATTTTAGAGTTTCTGAAATATTACCTTCTCGTAAGGTTGGTCTTTATTTGTAATCATTTTACTTGTAGAAACGAACCCAAATATACTTTAAAAGACAATAAACCAAACGATCTATCAAATATTCACAATATAATTATATAATGTAAATTAATTTAATCAATACTATTTACAAATACCCAACTTGCTCACACATCCACCAATTTCAGAATTTCACAACTGTACAACCCACCAAGTCTTATCTACACCAATAAATTCTTTAACACCATAAATAATAAGAAAGCAATCATCAAAGCATTATAAATGAACAATAAAATATAAAGATTGTAGCTATATTCAATCTCGAATCACTCAAATCCATTAGCACTTTTAAGGATCACAAAGAATCACTAGAAAGTCATCATAAAAACCGGATTAAAGAAACGTGAAACCCTAAAGTTTTCGTACACGTGAGAATTTGTTAGCATAATTTAATTATTAAAATATAATAATAATCCAATAATATTTTAAATTTTTCATAAAAAATTCTGATATATATAACGAAATTTCCGAAACTATCCAATTAAATTAAAATTTTACACAGTTACTTCTTTTGTGACGTAGACGTCCACTAAGAACGGAATTCACAGAATACCTATCCCAACGGATTTCATCTTTTAGCATTTCCCCAAGTTTTAAACCTGTAGGAAGTATACACTTAACGCGGGGGCAAGAGTTACTATAGCAACGGTTACGATGACAACGGATAATATGACAACGGTTACCATAGCAACCTAAGTTCACATCCAAAGCTAGTTTTATATAAATGTAGTTGCAAGTTGTGGTCTATAAATAAATGTATAATATTTCAAATATATCAAAAGTTCAAGATCGTTCATTACAATGTATGTATGTATCATGTTACAATGTGACGACATACGAAACAAATTGCTTTCTTGATATTAGACCTACATTCAAGTATAAATTATAAAAATATAATAATGATGCAAATGATGAAAATTTTCTTTATTTTATTGATAATATTTTTAATCATCTTACTACTGGAGAGAGGTATTTGTGTTAAGTACTTATTAGAATATATCTCGCAGTGGTTTATTGTTAATTAATAATTTTAAAGATTTTTTATTTTCCATTTCCATTCCATTTCATTTCCATTTGATAACAAATATTAAACATGTAAAATATACCTCGTCAGCGGAAGACTGAAAAACGTATCTCCAAATTATCGCCATTTTTGATATCAATTTAATTAAATAAGGTAAATTAATTAAATGTGGTGATTTTCGAGATATACATTATCTCGGAAACAATACAAACAATAGTCAACGACAATTACAGGTTTCAGATTATATCAATCGAGATTTAATCACAAATTTAGATTGCATTTCCCTTGGATGTAAATTGTCTGTGTCTCTATGTTTTTTCCCACGACTGCTCGCGTGGGTTTTATTGATTGTCGTGGGAATAAGATAGATTATATGAAGATACTTTATTTATACTACTTATATATAAATGTATGATAATTGTACGTTTGTGTGTGCTATTATAAAAAATAATGTATGTATTTTTAGCAATGTAAGGTTAATCGCGTGATGTTTTTTTTTGCCTTTTTTTAGCCCCTAATCCCTTCTCCCTTCGATATTTGAAGTTTTAGAGTATATCCCAAATTCCATCTCATCCTTATCCTTATCTTTTTTATCTTTTTATATTTATTAGATTTTTCTTGAATTTTTCACAGCCCCTCTTTCGGCTTAGGTGATTAGTGAACTAAATATTGTATATATTTATACAAGTGTCGAATCACACTAAAACGTAATCGTAATCAACTATACACTTAATAGAAGACTTGTACTGTACGTGACCAAATTCCCTATTACATATTTCAAACCACAATACGTTCATCTTATCTAATGATGCAATCTTCACGCTTGACGCTAAATTTAGCAACACTAACTCTATATAGATGATATATTGCTGACTTGTTGCTCTATTTAACATGGAAACAATAGTGAGTATAATATATATATAATTCGATTGCTGTCATAACTGTTGTAACGTAATATGGATGTCATAACGAAATCCCCAAAGCAAAGCAGGGAATAATAAATAGTTTTTCTATAATAATTTTAGTCCTATTTTTAATACTTAATATACAAACATAACCGATCTATAGATCTATTTAGTTG
The DNA here is from genome assembly GCA_918358695.1 of Melinaea menophilus ssp. n. AW-2005. Lineage (NCBI taxonomy): Eukaryota > Metazoa > Arthropoda > Insecta > Lepidoptera > Nymphalidae > Melinaea > Melinaea menophilus. The sequence continues at coordinate 1,909,573 of OU911052.1, forward strand.
ATGTCAATCTCGGATTGCAGATTGTGTATTAATTTCGGTCGTTCCATCAGCCGCATTTATTGAATTATAATTAATAATTTATATATGATATCTTAATTAAAATGTCCCATAATATGATATTCAAAAACTAGAAATGAACTGACAGAAGAATTGTAAATTTATAATTATATATGATAATCACCAGGACGGCTTTTTGTCGGCACTTTTTTTTATTTATTCGAAAAAATTCACATGAAATTTGATACTGACAGACACACCTGTTAGTAAAATGGCTATAAATATACAAGACTAATAAAATAATTTGCGACATTATATACAACCTGTTTTTAGAAACATTTTTATTATTGAAATAAATAAATCATAATATTACAAGTTCATCTTATGCTTAATATTCAATATTGTATCATGGAATTATAAAAAAAAAAATTAAGCTACTGGAATAATACAAAATCTCACCGTTAATAACGGAAAATATAATAGAACCATAAAAAATATATTTAAAAATAATATTCGCTTGTGAATAACAAAAAACCAAGCAAATAATAATTAACTAGGCTTTGTTACCTTCAGAGATGTATTGTAGGCTAATATGTTCCCAGGCACATAGGAAGACATTTAAAAAATCTTATAACGTTTTTGTCTTATTAATTTAAATATTTAACAACTTTACTATTATTAGATTTAACATTTACTATTTATATTTAGATATATCCAAATTAAATTATGGGTTTATGGGATAGAGAAATTCGAATTAAAAGCGACGCGGGTCAAGAGAGTGACCTACGAACTCGAATGGTTCATTGAGCACGGCTGAGCGTCATTCAATCATTCGCCATAGCCCATGGCGCGCGTTCAGTGTCGTACACACGCGCTGGCTGAATACTTGTGGGCTGTTTGCGGCGTGGCGGGAATTTTGACAGTTGATAATTTTTATTATTGCAAATATTTTTAGTAGTTTGTTGTTTTTGTTCTGTTCGTTTGTGATATGTGCGCTTAGTGTATGTATAATCGTATTGATATTGTAAACTTCCGAAATGACGTCGATATACGAGGTGAGTGCACGGTATTTACACTTGACATTTAAGTTTTTGTTCAAATTTGTTCTGTGAACTGGTCCGCTGCAAGTGCTCTTATTTTTTTCCGCTAATTACTCACATCGCCACGAAAATCGTGTTAATAATATCAACTTAAATAAACTATCTATAAAATTAGTAGTGAATTAAATGTTTGTAACATTGAAGTCAAGCTTAGACGATATAAATAAATAACAACATTAACCGAAATAAATTGATTCAAATAACAATTTCAATTGCAAAACGCTCGCAGAATATCCGACAAAGGATTGAATGAACTTTATTTGGTTTCAACATCGCAGTCAATAGATAATCTAGGTGTCACGAAATAACAATACGGTCCATAACTATTTACGGCGTCTGTCTGTCCCCGGAGAGGCAATAAGTAAATGCAGTTATTTTGACGGCTCTTATAATTGTTGAAACTGATACAGATACAGAATGTATTATTTGTGTGTGTGTGTGTGCGTGTGTGTGAGTGTGTGTGAGTGTGTGTGTGAACAAAATTTACGTTAAATCTAAACTCAAATTGTACTTTGTTTGGATTGCTGGTTATTGAGTGCATTGCACCTATTTATATTTATACTGACAAAGTTTGTTTACACTGGTCTATGTTATGAGGAATTCATTATGTACTGTTTATTTTGCGTTTAGTATTCTCGTGATATATTCTTGTCATGATTTCCGTTTGATTTATAAGGATATGTTACTTGGGTTCCTAATACGGTGATAGAATTAAGCTTTTTCGTTTATTACAACATGTATGTATGTATGTTTGTATATATATATATATTTACATACAAGACATTCACTATGAAGTTATTAATTTAGATTATATCCAACGGTTTAAAGCTGATAAGGAAAGATAAGATATCTTATCGATATCCGTTCTATCTATTTATATTGGTGCTGTGAATATTCTGTTAACACTCGTAAATATTTGCTTGTGGTATTTTATAAATGGTATAAGTGTCCTGAACATTTATAAAATAACATATTTTTATTAAGTTATCATTAATTGATTACATTTTAATTAAAATAAACAGTAAAATAGTTATTTTAATATACAATAACAAATGAACAGTTATTTTTAATATATAACAAAAATCAAAATACATAGTCGGAATGAACCCATTGCGACCTGCTTCCAAACTTTCACCTCAGATAACGTGCAATACCTGTCATCTCTTAGTTATTTATGTACATCTGTTACTTTCACTGTTATTATAGTTTTAATATACATTGTATTTACTGATCTTGATGAATCTCATCAGTTTTTGATGTTATAGTCCATAGAGTCCTTCCTAGAGTCCATAGACTCCATAGAGTCCCAGCTCTCATCAGTTAGAATCCAGCTGTAGTCATTAGGACGTGTTCTATCTATCAGAATGAAGCTATTATATATAGGATAGCCTAAACTCCCACCAGTCTTAGCTTCCTTCCTCCATTTCTTAAGGCTAGGTAGGTCGTCAGCTGTCACTCTGACAATGACAATGAAAAAAGGATCCTATAAGGTCCAAAATGAAGTTAATAATAAAATACAATAACTACAAGGTCACAGTTAATTTTTATCGCTTTTTGTTATGCAATACTGTTAAGTTCAAGAACTTTATAACCTTGGAACTTAAATAGTACTAAAAATTTTATATAAACACATTTTCCACCTAAATATCTATATTATTATATAATTTCGAATTAAATATATTCAATGGAAATACAATGTCGAAAATTCTTATATAAATATATATTGAAATAAAATACTAATTAATTATCATAACCTGTCGAATTCCTTAACATTCCTTTACGCCTATTTAATATTCCATGCTTTGTCCGTATCCAATAATTGTCATATTTCTTCCACACGTTAATATACTTAAGATTATTTATAACTAAATATATGAATATATCTTTTGGTTTTTATGTAATATATATAATGTTGTAAAAAAGCTTTTGAAAGCATATTAATAATACGTTATGCAATAAATCATCAAATCAGTTATTTATTGAAATAAATACAACCATTAAAAAAGTCTTATATACCGGTGATGGCGAACCCGTCATGGCTTTTGCGTGACGTCATCATGACTCACGCCAGATGCTCCGAGGGTCCAAAAGATTTATGATTTATGATCATCGGTACATGTATGTATTTAAATTGACCCATAATGTATGTATGGACATGTATTTTACATGTTTAATTTTATTTCAACATTCCATTTTATCGTGAATGTTTTTTTGAACTTAAAATGTTACATTTATTATTTGTTTAACTTAAAATATTAGAATTATTGTAACGAATCATTGGGTCAGCTCATCTAATTGATTGCTTTGTTCAAGTTGTTCATAGTTTGTGAAACAGTGATCACAATAAAAAATATGCCCGCTGATTTTGTTGACGTTCTCAGACTAGGGCACAAGGGCTTATTTCATTAAGTATAGCATCAAAAGGCCTTCCTGTCACTCCCATTTGATATACAAGTGGAAAATATATAAAAATATATATATAACTTATGTTAAAAGTCTAATACATGTAGCACAGTAACCTCAAAACAAAGTTCCATTTCGTTCTTATCCGGTTTTGTGATTATTCTGTTATAGTATTTATGATTTCAGGTCAATGGATTTCATTACATTTTTATTGCTACGTATAAACTAATCAGTTACAAATTATATATATATATATATAATATATTTGCTATTTTTATAATATATACATTTATCACAACGACATTTAAATGATAATGAAGTATCCTTATCATTGTGATATGATACGTGGTTTACTTTTGAATATAACTAGATAAATATATGATAGATAGAGTGAAACTATAGAATATATGTATTATTATATAACACTCAAAAAAATATTACCCAAATTCTACACTCGTAAATAAATTAAATAAAATTACAAACGAAGTCAGCGAGCGTAGTAAAAGGAGGTAAAAATAAAATAGCTAAAAAAGATATTATAACAATTAGAACAGCCTTTTTGTGAGTCATAAAAAACAGCCTTCACATTGCTACGAACCCACAATGAAGCCTTACTAGTCACTTGAGAATTTCGTACATTCATTATACCGAATTTGGAAGGCACGTCCAAATTACAATATTGCGAAATTATGTTGTTACGTATTATGTTATGATGGTTTGAAATTATTTACATTCATATATATAATTTATTGTCTGTGTTGCTAGAACGTATTTAACACTAAACCTACCAAGTACCGGTCAAATTGACCGTTCTTAAACTTTTGTAAAACTTACACATTTTTAAACGTTACAATATCGTTATCACACTACATGACAATTCTTAGAATATGCATATAATATTTTCTACACTCATTACTTTTAGTTATTTCCATTATTACCTGCGTTATATAATAAAATAACTTTTAATTACCGGTCAATTTGGCTACGTGCGGTAGGAACAGGTATACAAGAATTATCGGTAGGTTAAGTGTTAAAGAGGTGTTTACTGATATTTATTTATATATTTTTCACATTTAATCAATACCAATCACTTGTGTATCAAATGCTATATCGACGATACCATATCAAAACTTCTATAAAGACACTCCAACTTAAAACAAGATTACAAGTATTAAAAGAAGAAGTCTGAGAAGAACCACACAACAAACTTACAAACATTTTTTGTTTGTGATCATTGTCTCAATATTTAGTGAGCAAAGTACGAGCTAGAATCGATTCGATGAGCTACCTTTAAAGAAATTCGTATCTAATATATATAATAAGATAGGATTGTGATATCATTGAGCAATTGGTAGCTAAAGATATTGGGTGGTTGGTCTAGCGTTACAAGGTTCTATATTTACAATTAGACGTGGGAGAGTTCTCAACACGAGACGGATGACTGATCTTACCAATGAGAACTAATCAATGAAACGCATTGTATTGGTAGATGTAAACAGAGATCACTGTATTGAGTAATTTACTTTTATGTTTTAAGAATCAAGGAAATAGCACCTTTTTGTTAAATACTTTTTATGTAAACGGTAACAGTTTTATAAAGCACCTTTTTGTTAAATACTCTTTATGTAAATGGTAACAAATTTTTAATGCGCCTTTTTTGTTAAATTATCTTTATGAAAACGGTTACAAATTTATAAAGCGCCTTTTTGTTAAATACTCTTTATGTAAATAGTAACAAATTTATAAAGCTCCTTTTTGTTAAATAATTTTTGAGTAAATGGAAACAAATTTATAAAGCGCATTTTCGTTAAATAATCTTTAAGTAAACAGTAACAAGTATATGAAGACTTCGTTTTACGTTAAGTCTGGGGTGTGAGGTCATTCTCCACTGTATGCTCCAGTGGTTTAGAACTTGAATGAAGCAACCCATATTACATTCAATGATAAATAGATCAAGCTAGATTTATTATATATATTAAATTCAATGTTATCTGTATATGAGTATAATGCATCAAAATTTATTTGTAAAATTGTTATAAGTTAAAGTTTCCAAAAAATATTCTGATATAATCTGAATATATAAATTTAGTGTCTACTTTATAAGGATTGTGTCTTTGTTTTAAAATGATTTATAACTTTTATGTAAACATAAAGATTTTATTGGGTTTTTGTGAGATTGATAGCAAAAAAATCGATTCGAGAATTCGATAGTCATAAACAATCCGACCTCGCCCATTGTCTGACTTAATTTTGACTGACTTAATTTGGACTCATCTCCGGATTCCGTCGCCCACAAATTATTATAGATAATCTATTTGTGATATAGATAAAAAATAGCGATGACTTAATTGATTCGAGTCAGTCACGCTCAGACTTAAGTGACACGCATGCAAAAATATCTTATACGCATATATTAATTGTTATTTATATCCTTAATGTTATTTTAATACAGGATGTAACATACATACATATGTATATCTCATAAACTAAGAATACCATTTTTCTTTGTTTTATTTCACCTACAATAATATATTTTTTTGATAATTGCAACACTTACGTAATATAATTTAATAAGTAGATAATATCTTAATGGCTTATAGGTCTGCTAATGTGGCAAGTCTTTTGTCCACGGACTTTCTAACTGACCTTTGATAAAGGTGTGTAGAAATAGTCCAAGGGCACCTGGTTGCGGATTTGATATTCGGTCACGACTAGTTCTGGTTTACTTTGACTTGGACTTAATTGAATTATTGCTTTGAAAGTGAAGTCATCTTTATCCTAATTATTTGGGGATAAACAATATGTCACGTCGTCTCAGTGGATATGCTTCTTCAATCCTTCCTCATCATCTATAATTCTCTATAGCATAAATCTATGAAATTTTATATATAAAAAACAATTATGTAAACTGTAAATAATAAAATAAAACTAGAAGCGCCAACAAACCCTCAATTTCGACTCGCTGCGCTCGCAAAATCTCGGGTGCCGTTTGCATATTGAGTGAAGCGAGCCCAGTGTATTAACTCATCATTTCCCATTGACTTCAATGGCATATCAGTTTTTTGACAAGACAAAAAACAATAACCTAATTTCTGTCTTTTTGTTTGCAAAGTTTCATAATTTTCATTTTTGAGCCAATTCGTGACAAAGAATGCAAAAAGTCTCCAGTAAAACGCTCCTCTGACTTCGTTCGCTTCGCTCAAAAATATAAGAACAAATGGAAATTAATAAATATCGATCGATCATCTTAAACTTGTTTAGTTGATGACGGCTTTGATAGTCCGTTAGATGTTTTATATTTATTAATAAAACCACTTTTTTATTATATATTTTAATGTATATTTTAATTGAGTAATACAAACAAAAACTATTATAAATTTGTCACATGAATGTCCTCCATCCATCCATGTCTTATCGTCCATCCATCCACGTCTTTTCCCGTCCCTCTATCCATCCACATTTTAGAGAATTACATTTATTATATATTTATTTTAGATAATATATACAAACAAAAAACTATTTTGGTCCACTAACTGTCGTTGATCCATCCATGTCTTATCGTCCATCCATCCATCTCTTATCCCCGTCCATCCATCCACATTTTATATAATTACGTATATCTCACGTACAAGTATGTGTCTGAAAGCTTAACGTTTGACCCACAAACGTGGTCATCCGAGATAAGCCTGAATGTTTTATTAATCGACCCCGTTGTCCCGGGTTCCACAATTGACTATGTATGAACCTGTATCTCCATCGAGTAGCTTATCAATTTTCTCCAACCTTGTTTAAGATTAATTGCGAATTAATTAATATTAAACCTAAAACGCATACTCATAATTTTTTTAACGATTCTAGTTAACTTTTTCTTTCTTTCTTAGTTAACTTTTGTTAACTTTGTATTTTTTATTAAAAATAAATAAACCTAAAAACGCTTACTTTTTTCAGGCTGCAAAAGTTAACCGTTAGTTAACTTTTGTTAACTTTGTATTTCTGATTGAAACTGTCTTGTTTAATTTATAATAACAATTTAAATGTTTGTTTTTAATATTTATTGTTCTGAATTAGGGATGTAATTAAAATAATTTCTAACATCTAAGATACAAGACTGGCTTCAAATTATTTCATCTGTGATGTACGTTTGATAATTTAATTTTAATTGTTAATATTAAATATTATATGAGTTTACTTTGCATATAGCGCTTTGGTCACTCTGCTGCGTCCTCAGTGATTATTCGGCAATTATAAAGAAAATATATACTTATACAATTCAATTACGTTTACATTTGTCTAATTCAAATGTATAATTTTTTCCTTTTTCTTTAATATTTTCTTGCATTTACATTATACTAAAATCTTATGTTTTTTCCTTTCTTGAAATCGTTCGTTTTAACTATTAATATAATACTAACTATGTATTTAAAATAAGTACATATAAAAAACTAATTCATTGTGATGTCTTGATATGAAGATAAGAATTGTAAAAGAAAACGAATTTTGTATGAGATAAATTTTTCGTCTCCAAATAACATAAAGCCGTTTACAGACTACATAATAATTTCAGGTGCCATTTGCACCAAATTAAGAACTGATACTAATGGTATTAATCGGATTTTTTGCCTATAATGTGTAAGGTTTAGAATCATTCACGCCTGTCGCCCGAGATTACAGATAGGCTTTACGTTTTAAGCGCTTTAAGCGTACGCTGACAAGTTTATTTTATGCTGAAGATACGATTAACTGATGCTTAACTTATTTAAATACATTTGCTGATATTTTAAACCTGTACCGGATCCCAGTTTTGACGTTCATGCTCCGTCGGTGTGCAGCGAGAGATGTGATTTAATATTAAATGCTCCTTGTCGTTTTATGCACAGATAATACAGTGTATACACGGTCTTATAATTTTTAATTAAGCTAAGCGTAAGCGAAGCTCTTAAACGTTTGGGAGACCCTTTTTGTGTTTAGTTGTCTCCAGAATGCGAAAAGATAATTAGCTAAAAATTTTCTCATGTACGTTTGAGTCGAACGCGGATGTTATAGCGAAAACTGATTGAAAAAATGTTTAGCCATTCAAAAGTTATCAAGAAAAGAAGAAAGGAGCTCAGCTCAACACCCGCCGACGGTTGTCGGATCCTAGTATTAAACCGCATTCACACTTTCAATTCAATTTATAAATTACAATTGTATTTAGAAAGTCTCAGATAATAATTGTAAACCAATACTATTTCTGTTTCTGTTAGTATAAAATTAATCTTTTATTTTCACATTCTAATAAAGGCTTTATACGAAATGATAATACGTTATCACTCTCTCTTTCACGAAGGTATAATTGTAATTCATTTCGCGTCCGTGTTGTGGATTCAGTGGTTGTCAGACCTCAATACAGAGTGGGTGTTCGCGGACGTCAAGAGATTTTTTTATCCAGAAAACTTTGTGGAAAAAAAAACTCTTAAATGTATAAAAATTTTGATGAATATGTTTTTCAACATTATGAGAAAATTAAAGAATTATTTGCTAACTACATAACGTTTGGACTTAAAAAAATACTATAACTTTTATATTAAATTATAATTGATCTGTATCGTAATTAGAGCCGGCCTTTGAAAGGGTAATACCAGCCTATGTATAAGGTCCATTAGAATATAGTCTACAATTATTAATCTTTTATATAAATAGATTGATAAAATCATCAATATGATGGGACTCGAATCTGCGACCTCAATATTCCTCTGTATTCGTGTATTCGTTCCATATATTTTTTACTTAAACCCTTGATAATTCAATCTCTCCACACAAGGCGAACAATAAAGATACAAAAACAATATTATCGAAAATTTTTAAACTTCCCATTTAACACAAGTTTGTTCGGAGCACTTATAAGCGTCAGTTTTTATTACATACCAAATAAATCTCGGATGTGATGTGTTTATTCATCTGCCATTCAATTATGACATATAAAATATAAAATATATATATATATATATACTAGCTTATTGCCTCCCGCTTCGCTTTGCACACTATTATTTTGGATGTGAACTTAGGTTGCTATGGTACCCTTTGTCATATTATCCGTTGTCATCGTAACCGTTGCTATAAGAACTCCTATCCCTGCGTTAAGTGTATAGCTCCTACAGTTTTAAAACTTGGCGTAATGCAAAGAGTTGAAATCCGTTGGTATAGGAATTCCGTAAAATCCGTTCCTAGTGAACGTCTACGTCTACGTCACAAAAGAAGTAACTATGTAAAATTTTAAGTTAATCGTACAGATTGTTTCGGAGATTTCGTGATGAGTTAATGAGTGGTAAGTCGCCTACATATATGTATAGACTAGGATCCGCCAACCGTGCGCGACGGTTGTTGTGCTGAGCCCCTCTCCTTTCTTCTTTTCTTGATAACTTTTGAATGGCTAAACATTTATTCAATCTATTTTCGCTATAACATCCGCGTTCGGCTCAAACATAAAAGCGAAAATTTTTAACTAAATATTTCGTCGCATTCTGGCGACAACTAAACATAAAAAAAGGTCTCCCAAACGGCTAAGAGCTTCGCTTACGCTCAACTCAATGAAGAAGCTGTTTTTATTATAAAATTACATAAAAAATTGTAAATTAAAATATCAGTTTAAATCTTCGTGATATTTGCGAACGTAACCCGTTAAAATAATTGAAATGTCTCCATTTTCATTTTATTATCTGTATAAGGATGTTTATACCAATATTATAAATCCCAAGTGACGTTTATTGGACGAATTTTGTCGTAACTAAGGAATTTATTTATTAAAATATTTTTTTTAACTTTAATACCAAGTGTTATTGTCTTTTTGACGTATGTGTATTATCAGAATAGTTTTTTTTTTAATAATAAAAAAGGATAAGATATTTTTTTAATTCCAAAAATGGCAAAGATTTATGTCCAAACATTACAAATTATGAAGCCTTCAAAGCAATAAACATGATTTAATATAATTAACATTTCAATTTACAACAATATCAAATAGTGGGTGGTTATACCAATAAAGGATAAGATATTAAACCCAATCTTTTATTTTATTGGGATCTAATAAGAAGATTTGAGGTTAATCACAAAAATAATCAACGTCAAAATTTAAAAGCTTCAAACACTGAATGAAATGCATTGAAATGAAACAATTAAGACTATATTTAATTCTGTTGACTATCTTTAGTTTTATACATCATAGGCTAGGCTTACATGTTCAAGTTATAAGGACCTATTTTTAAAAATATTGTATGCTTATCACTTCTTCATAGAGTATTCCGCCCACATTTAACTATGTAAAGTTGATTTGTTTGTGTATTGATTTAGCGAGGGTCCATTGTTCCTTGTTGTTTTTCAAAACACAAATGACTCTAAGGTCTATTGTTTAATAAGGAGGTTGTTTTATTAAAACTCATTTATTTGCTCATTGTTCCACGATTAGATGTAATATAATCAATGTGGTCCAAGTTATGAGATGAGCGTATTATTGAGCTGAGCGTAAGCGAAACTCTTAACCGTTTGGGAGACCTTTTTTTTGTGTTTATTGTCTCCAGAAAGCGACGAGATAATTAACTAAAATCTCATGTATGTTTGAGCCAGACGCGGATGGTAGCGAAAACAGATTGAAAAAATGTTTAGTCATTCAAAAGTTATCAAGAAAAGAAGAAAGGAGAGGGGCTCAGCTCAACACCCGCCGCGCACAGTTGGCGGATCCTAGTATATAGGAAAGCTTCAATTCGTTTTAAAACATAAATATATAAGGCTATGAAATTAGAGTCGTCTTACAGACGGCAATTTCTTGTCTTTCCAAAAGGGAATTTTACTGATAGGTATGAAATGATAAATCGCTCGTGACTTGGTTCATTATAGCGTCAAGACAACGTACCATGCACATATCATACATTAGATGCTGTACCAACACGCCCACAAACCAAAGAATACAATTAGTTTTGCAAATCAATAAGAGTTTCTAATTAATTATAATTTCATAATGTAATCTTGACTTTAATATACACACACACACGCACACACACACAACAATCGTATAAAGTATTGCGCAAGATTACTATAAATGTTAATTTTTATAATACTTTATCTTAAAATGATACAAAAAATATAAAGTTAACATAATACCAAACAAAGAAATATAAAGTTAACATAATTCTAAAGCAAGAAATACAGAGTTAACAATAATTCCATCTAATCAAGAGTTAAATAGAACCTGATTGGTCAATTGAATGTAATATCTTCAATTGATTGAACGTATTAACGTCAATACAGACAATATAATATAATTTCTTTGTATCGGTCTCAGCACGGTTTGCTTTGTGATCTACATTTGTGTCATGGCCGAAGTCGTGTGATTTGAGTTGTATTATTATTATTATAAATCAATCTATATCTAAATAATAAAATAAAAAGTTTCGCGTTTTTAAGCAAAGTGTATCTACAACAAACTTGAGCGACAACTTTCTCTGTCCCAATAATATTGACATGCGATCTGTCCGTCTATCTATTGGCTGGATATTTAGACATCTTTACAAATAAGTGTTTAATAAACTAATGAACACACTTTCATGTTTATCTTTTTTTAACAAGTATTTTTGCAAGCAAAAAATAAAAATAACTTCTGCATTAAAATAATGTTAAAAAAACTTTGCACACACTCTTACTTATTGTGCGGTAGGAGTGTAAAATTTGGCACATTATTGGAGGATTGCAGAAAGTATTTTTATTAATAGTATAATTAAAATTAATAATAATATCGTACATACACTACCATACATTACACACACAAATCAATTTAAATATTAATTGTTTAATACTGTCAATGTCAAACATAATTAAACGAAGAGGAAGTTGACACTGACGTAACAGAATAAAATAAAAAAAATAAACACTTATTAAAGATGTTTATATTATTCCAAAAGAAAAAAATATTAATATATTTGAATATTTATTAGGGTCGTATTTCAAGCACTTGGCTCTAGTTGTATGTAGTAGGATTAGGCTTTCATAAAGCTCAGTAACAGGAGAATAAGGTGCGTTTAAAAAAACTGTTTTTTAATAATAAATAATTGAATGAATACATTTGATAGAATAAAACTATAAGCCTTATTTAATCACTAACTATAATAGTCAATACATTATAGTAAATATATTGAATTAAAAATCCTTAAACCCTAATAAGGGCCAGGTTTGCGACCCCTCGTGTATTCACATCTGCCTGGCACGTGTGAGCTTACCCTCTTATGTAACGTATTTAGAACTTAAAATATAATTTATATGTTAACTACATCTGCTCCAGCTTTAATATTATTCACTCGATCGATAAAATTAGATTAAACTAGTTAGGAAAGATAATTTTAATCTTTTTTAGCAAAAAACGGATCAGGATTGATTAATAATTTCGATTATATCTCGGTCTTAGATCCTAGCTATGGAGCATCGTCCAAATAAAACTATATTTTATATATGACTATATTTTTTATGTTTTAATCAAACACTATAAATACTTTTAAATAATTTAGAAGATATATACCCGTATTGTTGTTATCTTGTGATTTTATCTCGTGAATGGCTTGTTCTGATCGTATCGATAAATTTACGATCGTCGCAATGAAACTTATATTACAATTACAACATGGTTTTAATTAGATATTATATCTGGAACTTACTGATTTTTATAACAAACCAACAGGACTACCAGGACAGGGTTGAGTCAAACAGATCAGACAAAGCCTTGGAGACTAACAGGACAGGGGGAATAGGTTTGAATCTAACATAGATCAGATCTAATAATCATAATTGTTTGTTAATATCCCCGTGATACAGTCATCTTTAAATATTGAGGAGAATGTCATATATAAAAAACATAACAATGAAAAAAGAAAAATAATAAAGAATTGAAATAGGTATAGTTATGACACTAATATAATAAGTCAAAATATAATATATTTTTGTTCTAAATGTTATGTTAATACAAATTTTGCATAAAGGAATTCGTATATGATTATGTTCCCAAAAATGCGTGCAAGCTTTCCACACAATTTAGTTCAAACAATACCCTGGGAACAGCCGCCGGCCGTTACAAGACAATATTTACCTGCTCTCGAAAACTTTAAAGGCATTTATGTTTATTCATATCGGGAATTTAAAATTATTTACGAGTATATTGTATACTGTATCCAGGACTTTCTCCCGTAATGTGTTTGTTAAAATAAAAGTTGATTAAATTACTCTTTATAACATCAGCTATCCGCTGAAGTTTTTGTTAAAATCGGTCCAGCTGTTTGAGATTGGCTGGAACAAACAGACGGACAATCATTTTTTTATTTAGTACCGTATATTAATTAATAAAAATAAATAATAATTATAATAAATTAATTTTAAATCAACATTTGCAGAAATTGCGTGGGAATTGGTATCATATTAAAAAAATAAATCTTAAAATCATAATAAAGTTAATTTAGAAAACACGTGTTCCTTGCGTGTAGAGCTGTGGGAAACAGCCCGAGGTGACGAACTGGTGTAATTTGCTTGACAATCGCTTAGGACTTCGCCCCAACGTGGGCGGAGCTTTGCTTCACCGAGGATAAAATAAGCCCAATATTCAATATAACAAGCCAATTTCAAGGTGATTTGAATTATGTACTAACGTTGATGTAAGTGTGTGGGATATTGTTCATCCTTATAAGATTTTATATATATACGCATAAATCAAATATATTTGACAATTTTGAAACATAATTATTCATAGATAGATTCTTCTATATATCTAAAAACATTAACAAACTATATAGCCTTAGATATATTAGACATAAAATCCCGTTGATCCTAAACACCCATAAATCTAAACTACAAATGGTATACAATATTCCTCACACTTCAAGAGATATTCAATGCATTTTACTTGGATAAGGAAACCTCTTATAATACCGCCATATCTATATATATATATCTATATCTAGTCGGCGGTAACTGTAATCTCAGACTAAACGCCGAGACTAATAAAGTAATAAATGCACACTCGACGCCTATTCAAATACACACTCAACAGTTTCCAGATCTGTGGTTCTTGTAACCCAATATGGCTCTTCGGACACGGGTTTAGATACGTTAATTGCCTGGAATGAATGCTAATAGTTTCTAATGCCACCGGTATGGTTGTGATAAATCACGGGAGCCACCCAGCAGGTCTGTGTGGGTTAACCGCATACGTTCAGATTCACCACTTTTCACACTAAATATATTATATGTTAACTGTGTCAATTGCTAGAGTTATATCCATTGCTAGAGTTATATCCATTAAGTGTTTAATTTGAAGTTGCATACTTATTCTATTATATCAAATAATATGAATGTTGTAGAATGTAATAGTAGTTCGTTCTACTTGCGTTATTTTTTTTATATATTATATAAAATATACCGTATAAAGCTTAGCTTAACAAACTTTAAATCTATATCCTAACACAGTTACATACAAAGCGACCATATTTCTTGTTTAGAAGTGAAGGGTCCGTGGTTTACTTTTCATAAGATAGATTTCACTCGGATTCAGAGCTTTTATATTGTGGCTATTGTATTACATATATAGAAGTTTTAAGCCGTTGTCCGTATCTGTATTACCCTATTACCCTGCATTACCCTGTTACCCTGTATTACCCCATTACCCTGTATTACCCTTTTACCCTGTATTACCCTATTACCCTTAAAAAATTGTTGTAAATTTATAAAAATTGCGTATGATTCCTAATGATACAATAGAGACGGGTTATATGCCTTAAATATTAGATTACTAAGCTGTGATTACGAGCACTTACAAGCTGTCGTTGGAACTAATAATTACTTATCAGTTTTTCCAGTAGGTACGATTTAATTTAATTTTATTACCAATAATTTCAACTGGGACAGAATTCACGATAAATCAAAAAGAATATAAACTTTATAATCATTTTGGAAATGTAACTTCATGTAAGACAAACAAACAATATGTTTTAAGATATATATATACTTAAAGCAACGAAGGCTTGTCCCGTTTTGCAACTATCCTACCTGTTGGCGGTGGTACTTTCAAAAGCGGTAAGTAATATATTGAAAGTATAAAATTCCAGGTTTTTTCTATCCCATATATAATTTATTTCCTAGAAAAATGAATATAAATATAAATAACCTATTTCTATGTTAATTAGTGTTAGATGTTAAAAACATAGCAAATGTATATTTTAATAAATTGCTAGACTTTGAGAGGCAATGAAGAAATAGTTTCTTCAAAGTAGGGCGCGTTTTAACCCTCGCAGCATTCTTTTACTCGTAGTTACGTACAATATCAATAGCTCTGTCACTTCCATTTGATGCACAAGTGATCACTGGTATTGATTTAAAGTAGAAAATATCATCTTCCTGCCCTTATCCCACTTTGGTGTCGGTGCAGTATGTTTTTTCCTTCCATACTCTCCTGTTACTCGTCATCCACTACCATACCTAGCACTCTTTTGATCACGTGCCTTTCATCCCTCCTCATAACATGCCCATACCATGACAGACGGCTACCTCTAATATAAATAAGTAAATAAAAAACAAGATTACAAGGTCTGATTAAGGAAGGATTAGTGTCTTATTTATTTTATGTACCAACAATATATCAACCTCACTTACTATGTGAGAATACTGTCATAGATGTAGGTGCTGCAACTTTCAATTTGAAACTAAAACTTTCAGAAAAAAAAAAATAAGTCATCAATTGCAATACTATATAAAATATATTTTTTATTGTTATACATCTTCTATATATCTTAAAACGCTGTCTCTTATAAGTTAGTCCATACAACAAAATACTTCAAGGCTTTCACACGGATAACCTACTCTGATATAGGTGTAGTACCAGATAATTATTACACGTGCTTTTATAATAATATATTATCATAATATTTATAATATTAACTAGCAGTAACCATGACTTCGGTCGTAAAAAAAAAGTAGCTGACTTACTCCTTATAACATCAGCTATCTGTTAAAATCGGTTCAGCTGTTTCAGAGATTAGCCGGAACAAGCAGACAGACAGAATATGTTACAAATATATTTTTTATGTATATACTTTGATATGCATATAGTGAAAAGCTGTTAATTTTGAATTACAGACAGACACTTGAATTTTTGTTATATATATAGATCAAGCATAACTCTCTTAGTAAGAGAAAATTACCTTAAAATTTCAATAATATAATTATAACCTTATAACTTTAATATAATATTAACCGGATATCCGTTATATATATATATATATATATATATATAGAAATATGGCAAATAGTTCGAAAAATTAAAATCTGAACTAAAAACTAGTTACAAAATGAAACCGCAGTTATAAATAAGTACAATGTGTTAGTCAATGCAAATTAAAGTTTCACGTAAACTAATCGCATGTCACACACACACTTTCGCTTAACATTTACCGATCATTACACTTATATTGGTATAATTTATTGTAAATTATAATATTTATTATTTGTTTTCATTTACAAAACACGAACTTATAATGTATATATAAGCGTGTATTATATATACATATTATACACTATTGCATATATTGTTTGTATAGTTATACCTATTTAATATTATTATTATTATTATTATTGTTTATTAATATATATATAATATAATAACTTGACACAAAAGATCTCAACAGATCGATGTCCCTATCTCGTAATTTATCATTATTACTTTAGTTTTCTTGAAAATGTTTGTGGAAAATGTCAATGTCAAAAGTCCTTATACTTTACTTGACAATAAAGAAAATGTTTTTTTTTTTGTATACGTGCCAACCCTGGTATCAATTGGGAAGGTCGCATAGCTATTGGTTTCAAGAACCGCTCGGTTGTAGCGGTTTTGAGCGGTTTTTATCACTTGACATTCCTACTTGTCGTTCAGCCTCGTTGGCGACGAGGTATTTCTATGGAGCGACGATTATGATTAACGCATCATTGACAACTTCGGTTACGCAAAAAGATATGTTTATTTTGTCTTATTATATTTTTTACGTAATTTATCAATAATAAAAATGATAAAACGTTGTTTTTAATACTATTATAATAATTTACTGATACAATATAATTATTTTTATTACGTTGAAATCTGTGAAAACTAGGTAATTTTATTAAATATTGTTTTCAGTTATAGAAAGCATGTATAGAATTATAAAAATAATATAATATAATATGCAGGCCAAATGAAATTCATAATAACAAATCTATCAGAACACTCCCATTTACAAAATGCATATTTTTGGTCAAAAAAGTTTTAAATAAACCCATATAATAATATATAATACTTAATAATAAACTAAGAATCTCTATCAAATATTTCGTAATCATATAATTTAATTAGGGGCGCCAACAAACCCACAATTTCGACTCGCTGCGCTCGCGAAATCTCGTTCCCATCGTTTCCCATTGACTGCAATGGGATTATAGTTTTTATATGATACAATTTTTTTTTTTTTTTTTGAGGACATTTTTAATTTTTTTTTTAAACCATCATCTAATGTCTGTCTTTTTGATTGCAAAGTTTCATAATTTTCCGTCAAGTAGTTTTCGAACCAATTCGTGACAAAGAATGTAAAAAGTCTCCAGTAAAACGCTCCACTCACTCACTCACGCTCCACTCAATAAGTGACATTTGATCTCAAAGTAAGAATCATCAGTGACTTTGGAGTTCGTAAACAGTAAATGCATATTTTGTAGTACTTATACCAAAATCTAAATCCAAGTTGTGCAATTTCTATAAGTAAGTCCGTTTGCGTAACTTGACCACATCACTTAAGTTAGAATAACTTAAATGAACGTCTTGACCACGATATGATATTAAATGTCGTTTTGTAATACCATTTTAGATCAACTAGCATACTAATAGAGATAAGGCTTTTAGGGAGCTTTTTTGACAGTAAATTTTTAAGGTCTTCAAAAGTGTCTTAAAATAGGCCTAGAAGCTTAAAATATTCAGTTAGCTTATCAGCAGATATCTAGATTTCAAACATTGAAAATTTCTCTAATAGTTATTTTAAACCAGAAAATTAATCAAAGTTAATTATAAACAAATTTTGTTTCATAATGTCCCACCAGGAAGTAATATTAATGAATGATACATTTAAAAAATCTTTACCTTTCCAACCACAATATATATTATAACAATAACCTTTTATGTTATAACCTCGTATTGACATTTGGACCTCTGGAGTCCAAAATGCCGAATTCGTGCTGGGCCTTATTAAAAACTTATTTCAATAAAATCTATTGTAAGTAGGTACTTGCGTAATAAATTAAGATTGGAGTTTTTGATTAATATAATATTTTGAATAATATTAACAATTGACAATTGACAAACTGAGATGGTGATTACAACACTAAACCTACCAAATACTGGTCAAATTGACCGTTCTTAAACTTTTGTAAAACTTACACGTTTTTAAACGTTATAATATCGTTATCAAACTACATGACAATTCTTAGAATATGCATATAATATTGTATTCACTCTTTACTTTTAGTTATTTCCATTATTACCTGCGTTATATAATAAAATAACTTTTAATTATCGGTCAATTGGACGGCGTGCGGTAGGAACAGGTACACAAGAATTGTCGGTAGGTTTAGTGTTAAAGTCAGGTTGAGTTTCAGTTTGGTTATATTTGTATATTATATAAATTAAATAATAATTGTTACAGGGAAAGTCGGTGATCCGTCCTATAGCGTTCAAGCCGCTCGGGGGGCGCCTCTCTGCGGGCGGGGAGCGGTATGGCTCCACACCGGTGCTGGCGAGTCGTCCGCCATCGCTCATGACTTTATACGGTAGTAAGTAATACCTAATAGAGCATTACTATATAGATAATGTTTTATAGCTCTACCCTCATTTCTACTTGTAAGGAAAGTGTGAAATCTCGTCCAATTGAAATTCTTTATATATAAATGGTATCCTCAATTCATTTTATGGCCGATCTTAATTCAGAAACACCAAACAGATATAATGTCTTATTTAATGTTAGTAACCGCCTCCGCTTGTGATATAAATGTAAAATAGGTGATTCAAAATGATTTAGTTAACACCACCCACTGACACATAAACTAAATCTTAAAAATATATTTTAAAACATATATATAAATATATATAAAGGTTCGTCGGATGTCCGTGAAGCTCGCTGGTGTGGGTCCCCACAGCCGGCGTCGCTGTCCGCCTTACCCCCAGGACCGATCCATCAGAGGCATCACTCTGCTATCATGTGAGTATAATATTAATAATAATTTCTTCCTACACATTTTTAATAGTTTAATTACCCGCATTCAATTTAAACTGACTATGAGATTTTTTGACAATGGCTTCCATATTTTATTAAAAATACTAATTTAAAAATAAATTTTGGTATAACAACAAAAATTTTTATTAATTAGTGACATGATAAAGTTCTTAACTTCAAATTCAAAATCATATTATTGAAGTAAACATTTACTTTAGAATTTTAGAACTTTAGAATTGTCAATTATATATATTAAAAATGTCAGTGTAGTCAGTCCGTGAGTGTACCAGCTCGGAATACTGCTCTTCTTAGAAGATCCGGCCAGAAACTTAACATCTTGCTCTTAGATGACACAAATTAATTGAGACATTAACAAAATATTTACTAGGGGCGCCAACAAACCCTCAATTTCGACTCGTTGCGCTCGCGAAATCTCGGGTGCCTTTTCCATATTGAGCGAAGCGAGCCCAGTGTATTGACTCATCGTTTCCTATTGACTGTAATGGGATATCAGTTTTTTTACATGATATAAAAAAAAATTTTTAGGATATTTTTTTATTTTTTTTTGAAACCATCATCTGATGTGTGTCTTTTTGATTGCAAAGTTTCTTCTTCAAAGTTCTGTCAAGTAGTTTTCGAGCTAATTCGTGACAAAGAATGTAAAATGTCTGCAGTAAAACGCTCCGCTCACTTTATTCGCTTCACTCAATAAAGCAATAATATTCGTTTATTTAATAAGAAAAAATATATATAAGAAATATTGTTAAAATACTTGGAATGTATGCGTAATGTATGTCTGTATACATATTATTATACTTGTATCAATAATTCAAGAGTTAAGTCATCAAATTCCTTGAAGTATTTGATATATATATATATATATATATATATATATATATATATATATATATATATATATATATATATATATATATATATACTAGCTGACCCGGCGAACTCTGTTCCGCCTTTCCAGTAAATTTTTTTACCAGACTTAACCAAAGACAAAATTACGTTTAGCTGTCATTTATGTTTTATTATTCCACTGTCATTTGCGTTTTGGTCATACCACATTTTATAGTGACTTGACGGAAACGCGGTCGAACGGGATAAAAAGTATCCTAACATATGTCCGTCTCCTGGTTCTAAGCAACCTCTCCACCAATTTTCAGCCAAATTGGTTCATCCGTTCTTGAGTTATAAATAGTGTAACTAACACCACTTACTTTTATATATATATGTGTTGAACTTCGTAAGTCGCTCTGTAGAAACCGATTATATGATTACTTAGAAGTTATGGCTCTTCTTATATCATAATAACCTGATCATTGACTTCAATTGAATAAATTTAATTCACATTTTTCATATAATATTATTTTTATAATTTTAACCAGTTTTTTCCACAATATGTATTCAAAATATAATAGTTTTTTTAACGTAATAATGAAAACAAATAGATATAGTTTCATGTCGGTACTATCGTGTGATAAAGGCATTAATTCTCTAAGTAAATTGCATATAATATGACAAGAAATAGTAAAGAGTAAAAGTGAAATAACGGTTCATTTGCTAGTACAGTCGAGTACAAAAGTGTTATATATATAATATATAATTTTTTATCTTTATCTTTTTATATCTTTTACCCAATAATATTAAAGGATGGTTCGCATATAATTCCTAAAGATTCATTGACTCATATAGCAATTAGAGTTATTAACAAGACTGATTACAGTTTCGTTCCTCAATGAATTAGTGGCAGCTAAAATGGTGCATATCATAAAATATATTAAATATTTCATATCCGCTTATAAAAAAATCCACGTAAAAGAAAAACTCTAATTTATACCTAGAATATTATTAAGACAAACAATTTAATATTAAATTTATAAAAAAAAATCTTTTAATAATTATTTATACACAATTTTATTTTTATTTAAAAAAACATAAAAACAAAAAATTAAACATTTTAATAAAATTGATTAAACATGTCAGGGTTGTGATATATTTTATATTAATTAAAAATATGATTAAAATAAAGTAAGCGCCATTTTAGTGTAGGACACGCGCCATATTGTTGAATGCATTCAGTGATATCACACTGGCAGGGGCGCTCGTGTTGTTAGTGATGTGAAGTTATGAGTTTACGGAATTAATAATGTATATGTAAGTTATATAAATATTAAATTATATTTACTTAATCAAATATTATATAAAAATCTGTGTAATCTGTCCGTGTGTAATAAGTAATTTAAAAGGATTTTTATTACAGTTTAAAATTATCTATAGACTTTTTTTTATAATATATTTTTATTATTTTTAGAACTTCTGGAAAAATTAGCTGTTTTTTCTATATTATTTGAAAAACTTAAAAAAATCATTTGTTAAAATCATTTGTTAAAATCATTGAATAATTTCACAATATTATTATTATATATTGTAGCGAATGTTGATAGCTGTGCGTTTAACAAAAATAATTATCATTCATTGCTTTCACGTGACTATACTTGTCATATTAATCATATTGTAATATGAACTCTATTTGTATATTACTAAGAACTAAATTTAGAATGTTGCAGTAAAATTTAGTAGTATACATATACTAGTCATCTATCTTTGCCTATAAAAATATTAATAATTAAAAGTTTATTTTATTACTAAGGGATATCTTTTTATAGTTACAAAAAATGAAACTGCTACTAAACTTAAATAATATATATATATGTATATATATGTATTTCACAGTTACTTGTGACAATGGTTTCGCTTGTCACTAAAAAAATTAATTAAAAACAACTTTTAGAAAACTATATTTTTACATTGTCATGTTCACGTCGTTACAGAATTATTTGACTGTTTAATTCCGCGAAAACGATATTACGGTAACACACACACACGCACACACACACACACACACACACACACACACACACACACGCACGCACACTACCAAGTGTAGCTCTAATTGTATGCCCGCCACACATTTTTCAAATACATACGTGAACAAGACTATCCCATATGTTTATTTCATTTCATTCCAAGAAGAATGTAGAATGAATAATAATTATATATATAATATTTAACGGATATTTAACATTAAGTTGCGATGAATTAATAGGACAATGTCAATTTACCGTTTAATAAATTGAATTACAAAAAAAAATTAAGATTTAATAAATACATTTAGTGCAATATAATAACAATAGTTTATTCTTAAGTCCGTTAAAGCCAATAAACATACACACGAGAAACAATATTAACATACAGGATGCAGTATTTTTAAACCCTCAGTACCTACACTTACTATAAAGGTAATGCTGATATTGTCTAGACTAATACGAGGTAGGTATTTTTTAACGCCTTATATACACTTTGGAAAATTCTGTTCTGTCGTATTCCATAGTCCTGTTCTGTCTTATTCCATAGTCCTGTTCTGTCTTATTTCATAGTCCTGTTCTGTCTTATTCCATAGTCCTGTTCTGTCTTATTCTATAGTCCTATTCTGTCTTATTTCATAGTCCTGTTCTGTCTTATTTCATAGTCCTGTTCTGTCTTATTCTATAGTCCTATTCTGTCTTATTTCATAGTCCTGTTCTGTCTTATTTCATAGTCCTGTTCTGTCTTATTTTATAGTCCTATTCTGTCTCATTTCATAGTCCTGTTCTGTCTCATTTCATAGTCCTGTTCTGTCTCATTTCATAGTCCTGTTCTGTCTCATTTCATAGTCCTGTTCTGTCTCGTTTCATAGTCCTGTTCTGTGTTATTTCATAGACCTGTTCTGTCTCATTTCATAGTCCTGTTCTGTCTCATTTCATATTCCTGTTCTTTCTTATTTCATAGTCCTGTTCTGTCTTATTTCATATTCCTGTTCTGTCTTATTTCACTTACTTTCATTACAGACAAATTTAATCAAAAATGTGATATTGCATTTTTGGTTAAATTTTTCTGTAATGATTGAATTTGTGTTATAATTATGAAATTGTATTTAGATTAATATAATTAATAAAAAACAAATATTTTATGATTATATTTTGTCACGTTCATATCAAAATAAAAGTTAATTTACGAGTTATATCCATTAGTGTTCGTGTCAGTTATTTTGTAATATAACGTGTTCGCGCCACGCGGTGGGTGATACACGAACTTAAATAAGTAATCTATTTTTATTTTGTTAAAGCGAGTGTTTCTTAAATGAAATAGCAGATCGTTTGGTTCACGTTGATACAGAAAATGAGAATTGAAAGATGAACATTTGAAAACTATATGTTAGGGAGAAGTTGTAGTAAAAAATGTATTTTAAGAAATTTTTGAAATTGTACCTTTTAAGTAAAAATTGGGTTTACAATGGGATGCGCGTGTCGAATTCAGATTGTGCTATCGGTTTCAGCTTTGAACGCT
This sequence comes from Melinaea menophilus ssp. n. AW-2005, assembly GCA_918358695.1. NCBI lineage: Eukaryota > Metazoa > Arthropoda > Insecta > Lepidoptera > Nymphalidae > Melinaea > Melinaea menophilus. The sequence continues at coordinate 1,933,757 of OU911052.1, forward strand.
GAATTGTAGATGGGTTACTCGCTTCGTTCTAGTCGTCGAACTTTACCGAGATTTTGCGAGTCAAAATCGAGGTCCGATTCGCGTCCCTAGTATTCAACTATATTTGTATATTAAGTCTTAAATCTTTTAATATACGTAAAGAAAAACATGAAACCAAAAGAGTAACCATACTTATCAAAATAAACCTGTAAAGAAACTCAACATAAAATTAAGGCTACAAGCGTTACACTGTTCTGAGAAAAACCACACAACAAATATATTGATCTGACCCCAAATAACCATACATATTAATAATGTAACAACTAAACATACAGACAACACTAACCAAAATATAATGTATATCAGAGGCTGTACCTACAGTGAATAGTATGTTGGTCAAACATCAGGAACCACGCTCTCCGCGCATCAGATTCACCTTGTAATTAAAATTAATTTGTTATTTCATAGCTTGCGAAATATAAGAATATTAAAGGAAATTGCTATTATTATAATATGATTACATTATAAGGGTCAGTGTAGTCAGTCCGTGAGTAAGCTACCAGCTTACTATACCAGCTACAACTACTACTAACTATACTAGCAGGTATACACAAAGACACTCACTGACTCACTGACTCATTCATCGCTCTACAGCCCAAACCGTAATACCTAGAAAGCTGAAATTTGGACACAAGACTCCTGACATATTGAATAGGTGCAATAAGAATTTTGCAAATGTCCAAACCGTTCTAAAGTTACAGCTAAAAAACTGCAAAGTTTACCTCCGCTCCCTCTCTTCTTCACTTTCGCCGTCCGTCGCGAAGCACGGGTAACCTAGTATGAAATAAATCTTAAAATTGGGGCATTGTTTAAACAATATAACCAGATTACTTTTAGTATAGATAACGGTTCCAGAGGTCCAGGTGATCCAGCTGCAGATAAATAATAATATAACGGTAGTATATAATGTAAAGTGAGTGAAGAAGGCTTCACTCATATTGTACTTTAACGCTCCGCCGCCAGAGCGTGTCGCGCCCTCGAGCGAGACGTCCATCATAAACCTTTTCTAAGATATTATAATTCTATACTTTGCTAGTCTGTTTATTTTGTTAGCAATAAATTAATAAGGTTGCTTTCACAACGACTATTTCTTATAAAATATCTATTTATTTCGACTTGTGGTACAGTTATCAGAAAGAAGAGCAGGGCGCGTTTTGGAATCCTCGTAGTCTTATATTTAAGTTGGGGTGTATCTATAGACTAGGGCTTATTTGGATAAGTATGGATCAAAAGGCCCTCCTGCTCCCTTTTGTCCTATATAAGTGATCACTAATATTGATTCGAAGTGGTATATATATATATATAAAGTATGAGCAATTATATACTGATAATTTAAATCGACACAAATGTCCACAAACACTTAAAAACATTACACGTTATAAAGATTAAAAGATAGAAAAGAAAAGATAGCAAGGAACCAATAAAATATTTAAAATGTCGGGACAAAATTCAGTAACTATAAGAACGGTGAATCAAAGAATCAATGAATTTTTATAACCAATTCAATTCCATAATAAACTGGTTCGTTAATTATTAATTAGTAAATATATTATCTGTTATTATATAGAATAAAGAACTCATTGACACAAGCAGTAACCAATTGCGAATAAGGGAACCGTCTCATCGCACTGATATGAACTATCGTGTCACTAAAAAAGATTTAGACTTCTATATATTAAGGTTGTTAAAAAATATATTTCGAAATATATATATATATATATATAACATATTATGTAACAAGGACAGTTGGGAAAATATAAATTATTTTAAAACTTAATTCCTTTTACAAAATATAACTTATCAGCAAATTGCATCAATGATTCCTTATCATAAGATAATGTAAATCAATTTGCATTTTAAATCCATTACGAGCTAGTTTGATACTACGACTTGCTTTCAAAGTTTAGTTTTATCATCTAGGTCAAACGAATATTTAAATAGCCAATTAATTTAAGATAAAAAAAAGGATTTTTGGAATGTTTGCGAAATTGCAGATAAAGACGCCGGAAACGACTAGTATTTATTAATTCATTCAAGCCTATTGAATTCCAGGACAAAGTCAAGCTCGGTGCTCGGTGAGACGAAGGAGCCGGCACCGGCGCCTTCTCCTGCTGACTCCGGAGTCTCAGAGCTGGAGCGAGACCACCACGACTACAGGTAAAGGAACAACTAATATATATATATATATATAAATTTGTTTGTCTATATGTGTGACTATCTGTGCCCACTACTTCGTGCGGAATATATATATTTTTCAAGTAGCTTAGTTACTTAAAATATCAGTGGACAACTGAAAGTTTCGTTAAAATCGGTCCAGCTGTTTTGGAGATTAGCCGAACCAAACAGACAAAAAAAAAATTCCCGTATTTATTCCCGTATTACTTACATGCAAATTTAATTTAGAATTACGAACAGACACTTCAATTTTATTTATATGTATGACTAAGATAGTTATATTGTATGAAATACTTAGATAATAGATAATTAGATTAGATTTATTCCATCCATCATACCGTGAAGTATTAACAACCGTGATGTGAGGTGGAAATAGGAAGAGAATTTTATCTATAATTATTTCCTTACAAATTATTTAATTACAAATCTTACCTTTCTTTTTAATAGGAATAATAAAATTAATTTACTGATTACAAACTCAAGTATTTCTCTACTTGTTATAATACACAAATATTGAAATAGATATAACAAGAAAGTATAGGTAAAGTTTTGTAAACATAGTTATATAACACCCCTGTTGGTTTAACGAAAAATAAAGAGTGAATAGAAATAAAAAGAATTCGTATAATCATAGAAATGAATTCGCATGGACAGGATAGGATACAACCAATCCGCAACTCTGATCTCTGGATAGGATGTATTAAAGATAATAATATTGATGGTCTGGTGCTCACAGCGCGGTGGAGCGCGCCCGTCCTCGTCTGCTGCAGAGCTACAAACGAGACGAACGAGAGTTGGAACTATCACGACTGAGGAGAGACAGAGCACTGCTCAGACAACGGCTGGAAGACACCGAGTGGAGCCTGTGCCAGCGGGCAGGAGAGATCGCTCTGCTCAAGACTCAGCTCAAGGACGCACAGGTAACTTCATTGATGCAATGACGTGGGTTTTGATAATCGCTTCTCCGTATAACTTATATTATTAATTTTATTAAATATTTCAGAACGAACAGACCGCCAAGGGACACGAGTACCTGACACTGAAGGCGGACTGCAGACAACTTAGAGACGCTCTTGACAAGAAGGATAAAGAAGTATTAAGAATAAGATCAGAATCGGAGGAAAAGGACAAATCAGTGAAGAGGTTGCAGGCTGAGGTGGACAGACTGAACCACGAGCTGACGACCAGCGTCACGGACTTGACCAAGACTAAGGAGAGCGGCGAGAAGGAGATAGAGAAGCTTAAGACAGAGATAAAAGAACTGAGACAGGAGTTATCCGATGTCTCCCTCAGCGGATACGAGGGCATCGAGTGCGGGAGGACTTTGAGAGGGATTTACGATAAGACTAACGAATACCACTGGTCCGCTCGCGACAGTGCACTGGAAGACGCAGAGGTACAGAGACTGAACGGGGAGCTGCCGGACTCGGAGATCACCAGCGCGATGGTGGAGAGGTTGAAGTGCGAGATGGAGACCAAGGAGAGCCAGTTCAACGACGAGAAGAGGAAGTGGTACGAGGAGAAGGAGAAAGTCCTGAGATACCAGAAGCAGCTGCAAGTGAACTACGTGCAGATGTTCCAGCGGTCCCGCGCGCTGGAGGCCGAGGTGGACGGACTGAGACTACAGCTGGAGCTCTGCAAGACCATCAACCACAAGACCATAGAGCTGTGACACCAAATAGTATAGTATTTATTAACGCTTTGTACATACGCGCCTCTTGCCGTGTCTGTTAGTTTGTAATCATATTATATAATTATATATATTTGTAAATTATATTTGATAATAAAAAGTTTTAATTATTTTTCTTTTTTTTATTTATTTTGCATAATCTAAGAACACGTGCTATTATTATTATAATTGTCAAGTAATTATTTTCTGTCAAATTTTTGTTTAATATTTGTGTTTCAATGATAATCCCAAGTGTCTGGAGCGGAAGGTGGATCCAGGATGTCCTTTGGATCTCTCGTCTCCCACCTTGGCTGGTTCCACCTGAAAGTTAATATTAATAATTAATAAAGTAATTTAAAATCATTACTTTTCTTGTTCCTATTAACTGTATTTTATGAATTTTAGAAAGTTCTTCATATATAAAATAAAATAAATATATAAAGTCTGACAAGTGCGAGTCGGACCCTTCCCGAGGGTTCCGAATAAATTAATAATCGTAGTTTTCCCTTCAGACTTCGGAGATTATAAATAAGAATTTAGCAATTTTTTTTAATATCCACATAAAGCCATTCATTTGATACGTTATTTGAACTAGTAACTTCAATTTTAATTCCAACTCTATATAGGACTAAATAGTTTTAAGATTTTCTTCAACTTGTATTATAAGATATTGTATGCCAAATATCATAAATTAACGGGCAGTAAAAGTAAATTTAGAAAAAATATTTTTTTATAGCTTTAAGAGACTAGACCGTAATATATGATTTTAATTTCAAAAACTATCTTGACAGAAAGATAGACGGACAACAAAGGGATGTTATAAAGTTATATTTTCCTTTTAAAAAAAGGAACCTCAATATGTATACGTTTAAAGTATTAGATGTATGTCCCTAAACTGTTGAGACAAACATCTTTTGTCTTTGTTTGAACATCACAGAAAATAATCTTTTACACTAAATAAAAAAGAATAATTGAAAAATTCTTTACAAGTCTTAATTAAAATGATTACATTTGATAAAACAACGACCCTAACTACGAGAAACCAAAAAGTATTACAGAGCGCCTTTTGAAAACAAATAGCAAAGTAAGCTGACGTTAAAATTGCTATCTCACAAATAAAATTCAATTAATTTCAACAATGTTACATCCATATATAATAGTTATATGATATACCTGTGTAATATCTCCAATTGCTGGTCTCCTCCTCCACTTGTACCACCAGTACTCCACCCCCAGAGTGACGCACGCGAGCCCTATCCCCATGAATATAACTATGAAGACACCTCCTATGTTCTGTATGGAGATACCATCCGACTGGTCATCCTGCTTCTCACATTTTATAGCTTTCGGATTATTGTTCCACCAATTTTCTTTTAGTTTTTCTAATTTTCTCTTATTTAACAGCTGGAGTATTCTACAATTTAATTTATTCCATGTATTATCATATGTACTTTTAACTAGGATCCGCCTATCATGCGTGGCGGGAATTGAGCTGAGCGGAGGGAAATTCATTAGAAAAGAATAAAAGGAAATAAATATTTAATAACAATAATAAACAATTAATTGAAAAAGTTTGTCGCCATGAAAGTTAGACTACGAGCGACAAAATCACAAGTCTCTTGGTTTTTTCTTTATAGCTTTTGATTTAATCACGCTATTTTCATTCTGTTTTTTTTCTGTAGATTCTTATCTATTAGTTCTACATTCGTGCCAAATTTTACTAAAATCGCTCCAGTAGTTTTTATGTGATGTGGCGACATAAAATTGATTCCCAAACGGTTAAGAGCTTCGCTTACGCTCAGCTCAATTATATCATGAGAATATGCTACTATCTCTAGATAATCTCTAATAATTTTCTTATATACGTTTTAACGACACTTTAAGATTTAAATTTAGACGAGTAGACGACAATTTGCATAATAATTAGCTTGTATTAAAGAACAATCTATTTTAAATAAAGTGTAGTTGTTTTGCAAATGGGTCCTTTTGTCATCATGTCACTTTACATTCTCTGCTACTTCATTACTTAGAACTTGACTTTTTTTCTAATGTGATCTACATGCTACGTCCGAAATAAAGATATTTATATCCATAAATATATAAATTATCGAGGAATTACTATAAAATTAATGAATTGAATTATGTTTTAGTTCTGAGATAAGTTTTATATAACTTACGCGTTATTGAACTGATCCTTCAAAGGCGATCCTTGTTGAACGGCAATGGCGTACGGCTTTCTAGAAAACTCGTCACCAACCATTTGCAAGTCACAACTGGTCAATACGTAGTATCTGATGTCCGTCGCGTCTCCTAACCAAGCGAATCCCTCGCTGGAACTCTTTGAAGCTCTGACTCTCTCTATAGCCTCCTCGATGGAGTTGGGTAGACCGGCTTCTTTCATGGCTTGCCACATTTTGCTGTATTTGTCGCTGACTGGATAGTCCCAGACCGCTAGCTTTGCTCGTTCCACGTCACTAAGACTGTCGTTTAAACTCATCTGCTTCCAAATCCTGATCAATGGTGTTATTAAACTTACAAAAATTAAAAATATACATGTTTAAATAAACATATATTATAATAAATAAAATGCTCATGACCTTGACTAATATATATCCGTTCGGAATGTTCTATTGTTATCTCATTTCAAAATCGTCTCAAAAATACATTTAATATTTAGTTTTACAAGAATTTCGTCATCCGTCTTAAACAAAGATTGATATTGCCGAATCTTTTATCTCGAGTTCGTTGACTGATAAGTTTTAAGATGATAAAATTTGATGCTGATACGGGGAAAACAAAATATGTTTTATTAAAACTTTTACAATTATACAGAAATGAAATAAAAATAAGTCAATTCCATTTTATTTCTATATGATGGTAGGTAGTAATGGTATTGGATTTTGCTAATATAGAAAACTGGATAGCGTTTTTCATGTTTCAGGAATCAGGAGATGAACACAAGAGAACGGAAGATGGAGGGAGAACGTTCAGATATTCGATTTACGTGAGTGGTACTACCGAACTATCCCACATGCTGTAGTGAAATGATTTTGACTACTACCTGTAGTCAAGTAACATCAGACTCCATTTTATCTTGATTAAATTATACATTATTTCTGGTAATGTCTTACACTTACTCATAAAACCGAACTTCAATATTGGCCATCCTTTCAAAATACGTCATGGCGGCAGACCCGTTCAGAGGTGCGTACTGTATCTTGTACTGTTTGGACAAATCGTCCAAAGATTCTATTGGAGTGTCCAGACGAGACACTGTTAGAAATGCAGCCAAGTTCGCAGTGTACGAGGCTATGATGATAAACCTATAAGACACGGATGGATGTTGAATTATTCCTATTAATACCTTAAATTTGAAGCTATAAAAACAAATTTTGTAAAAACTAATTAAATTATTCACCTACTTTTATTTATAAATAAACCAATAACAGTTATAGGGGTTAGCCTTGATTTTTTTGTGACGACGCCAAAACATAAAACATTATTCTAAATACTGTTCAATAAAATAGAATTAAACCAACCGTATGTACCGTAAATATTTAATTTGATTAATATGAAATTACCCAAACAACCACCAAGTAGCAGCTAATAACCTTCCGGAGAGGTTTTTTGGGGCCTCCCCCCCACCTTGGGGGGTTAATGACGTCATGCAAAACCAGAGACACTCTTTGAGAGTGAACTCTCTCTTTTCTTCATCATCTTTATATTTTTCACGGTTATTCTGGTAGCTGTACGGACTCCATTTGTCAAATACCCACATCAGGAAACTAGTAAATTAAAATATAATTATAAAACTTTCGACATCTTGTATCTAATAATGTAAGTTAATGTATCCAAGACTAAAATAATATCCGCGTTTATAAAAAGTAAAAGTAATGATAGTTTTATTATCTTTTATTACCTTGTGATAAGGTTTAAAATTCTATTCAAAAGTAACCCAGTTCATTTGGCGAAAGGCCAATCGCTATATCTTTATTTACTGTGAAATTATGGCATTAGACTAGAAAAATAGTCTGATAATATAAAAATATGATGGCAAATAATAGCTTATAGCCACTTGGCAGGTAATTATTTTAGGTATATATATATATATATATATATCTATAACGCATAATTATAAATTATAATTTTCGTTTGAAAAACAATAATTTAATAAACTTTAATTATACATACAACGTACGATTAAAAAAAACGTTAAATTTTGCTTGTGAAGATAATAAAAATATTTAACAATTTACTATAGGTTCCTCTTTTTATTTATACTTTTTTTAAATAATATTTTTATCTTCAGTCATATGTAATTGGTACCAGACATCACAGATAATAGATAGTTATTAATAAGTCCTTAAAAAGATAATATCCAACTTCACCTTCGTTCAAAACTAAGGTAATTTTAAATATTTGATAAATGTTTTGTGTTCCTAAAATCACTTTTTGTTTTTATAAAACACCTTACTGGAATAACATGAATTTGAAGTTATTATCATTTTATGTTTGTATCGACCTCAAATAAATCAAGAAATAATAGATTCAGGTGATTGTCCTATCGATCGTATATAAATGTCATGTGTTGAATTATTACAAACGAAAAACAAGAAAATCAAATTATTATTTAATCAATACTGACCGACTTACCCAAAAAAACATGGTTGAAAAAAATAGAAGGAATAAAATTGTAATACCTAATTAATCCCGAGTGACGTTTTAATAAATAGTTTATATATATTTATATATTTAGTAAAGATTTTTAACAATCTGTATTTGAATATTTGTTTGACAAATGACAGTAACGTCAATCAAAAACATGATTTGTCATTTAAGACATTAGGGCGCTTCTATCGCTGTTTACTTTAGTTATTATAATAATTTACAATTCTAACCTTTTATTTAAACTATTACTGATCGTCCAAAAGATCCTTTTCTGTGTCATATGTGTATAATTGTATGATTATTGTGTGAGTGAAATAAACAACTCGCATACAAGTTTGGATTAATTTGAAAATTAAATTAAATTTCAATCTATATTTTTTGATTTCTAATAAAATAAAGATTAACATTGAATAACGTCTACTATTGGCACTTTACCAAATGTCTTAATATATTTTATCATGAAATCAACGAGGAAATTTCCACAAGTTTTTATATAACATAGTTAAAAGAAATATATAAAGTAGCTTATTAAATTTACTTTTACTTCACGCACAACTATTACGTTATATAATATTACCAATTAGATGTATTTTTATATAATTAAAATTAATTAATAACGAATTCTCATATTACGTTTATTAATATCAGTTATAAAGCAATTTAATTGCGTATTTTGTTTGTCTGTATTTAATAATAAAATATTATGAGCTGTCACTGTTATTAGGAGATAAAGAAATAATAATATTTATTAAAAAGTTATAAGAAATCAACAAAGAAGGAAACATAATTTAGGACTGATAAGAACTAAAAGTGAACATGTATTTGAACGAAGGTTCAAACTAGCGACCTATTTACACACACACACACACACACATATAAATATAAAAGTAATGAAATCGCTAAAAAATATTAAAATAAAATGTGATATAAAATGTAGTTTATTTCTCTAGTAAACTAAAATCAAAATGTTTAATAAAACCCGAACTAAGGAACGAATTAACTAATATTATATTTCATTATTATATAAGTCGTAGATAGACTTGAGATGGACCGTCACTGTCAGATTCAACCTCGTTGGAAACAAGTTTGCCAACTATTTAACTTAATGTTTTAACAACATTAATAAATTCTAAATATATAAAGTAATATAATTGAAATGTATACAGAGGAACAAAAATATATGACCAGAGTTATAATTTCAAGACAATCTAATATTCATAAATCATAATTTGGAAGATTTTTTCTATTTTTATTTGTCTCTGTTCAGTAACCATTCAAAATTAACTGGACTGATTTTGATGGAATTTATAAATATATTTGAGTTATAAGAAATTATGGGGTTTTCGTGCAAAAGAAATAATTCTCTACAATGTAGGTACATTCAGCTCTTAAAGGTAGAATTATATTTTATTTATAGTTGTAACGTTTAATTATCAGTAGTTTCACTTCCTACTTGCGTAAGTGACGATGACACGAATACTTAATTAAAGCTAGATAATGTGTCCTAGAGAACTTTTAACTATTCTACATTGTTGCTACACGCATTATTATAATTACCTATTTATCTTTGTTGCCAAGGTCAAATAACGACTTACCTTGTAAAAAAGTAAGCTGCCAAAATGGACAACCACACATCGTTCTCTAATACCGTCAGAAACTTAAACAATGATGTAGGAGTTCTCGGCAGTTTCATTAAAATAGTTATTCCGACTAAATCGTAATACGGAACCGTGAAATCCACCACGTTCTCCCTCTCCGCCATCACAGATAGCGAAGTTAATCCTATATCAGCTCTCTTTTCCATTAATTCCTTAATAACCCCATTCCAGTTTCCGTTCTCGTCCATAACACCAAAGTTCGCATCAGGAGCGAGCATTATTTCGTAATCAAATTTAACGATTTGTCGAATTTCCTCTATAAGATCAATGCAGTAACCTTTAAAACCTTTTGGGGCTTCGTCATCTCTCGTAATGAAAGGTTCTTGCTACAAACAAAACAAATATACATATTTACCGTTAATAAAAGCAATGATAACTTTAAAATGAGAAAATTGTTTACACAACTGTATTAAACAAGCTGAATTTTATCAAAAGAAAATCAAATATTGACGAGGTCGTTCACCTCAACTGTCACTATTCTGTACACCAGTTGTGCGGAATAATCGCTCATATTATCCTGATCTGATAATATCAGGGGATTGGATAGACCAGCCTTCCACGACCCCAGCGACCTACTGCCCACGGACGCCCCGTCTTTAATTGTAACAACTGTTAAATCAGTATTATATTCCATATAACTCCTGCCATTCATTGGATCGTCCTCGGGAATGTAAAACGATGCGTACGTAGGCGTCTCCTTAACCTATGAAAGTATATAAAAAAATTTAGCATCGAAAATATTATCTTTTTTATTTTTTCTAAACATAAGTACTTCCTGAAAAGGAGTTTTGAGATCCAAAGTCCTGTTAGGAGTATTCTTTCCATCATATTCATCGCACGTTATATAAGTCATGTCGTTTTGCCATTTCCCGGAGTCCAGCAACGATCTGGAACATCATAAAATGTTTATTCTCGTGGAATAAACCAGACTATATTTAGATTCACTACGTAACACGTGGACTAAACAAAGTAAGTACTACGTATAACGTTTAGAGGTTATTACTTTATAGATAAAAATGTTCTCAATGACATATCGAAATAGAAAGCAGAAGTGATTTCGGGTTCTCCATTCATGCTGTATGTAGTTTTAATTTTTCCCAAACGATCCCGACTCTTAGCGTCCGGTGTTGGTCTCAAATAAACCACAGTCGCATCTTTGCATCCGCAACTAATATCTCCTTTATCTAGAGACATCGCAAACCAAGCTGTTTTTCGACCGAAATATTGGTTTTCATTGGCGGCATCCAGTACATTTTTTATGGTCCTCAAACTACCAACGATAAAAAAGTTAACAATGTCGAGTTCTCGTAGGCTTCTCAACTGGGTTTTTATCTCGTCCTTGCTAAAACTTTTGACAGGAGTTATCACATGCCGGGTGGGAATATTTTGGAGAAGAGACTTGTATTTATGGTCCATAACTAAAAATAGGTGTTCGTTTACTATATTATATTTGAATAGCAAAGACTATAAATGTTTTTAAACATTTACCAACCGAAAAATTCATCAAAAATAATCGCTGCATTAGTAATATCTTGCTTCGTGACGATCGCGCGGATGGCTTCCGGTAGGATATCAGCTGGAGGCATGACTTGCAGCAGATATTTAGTCTCATTAACATTAAGAGAACGCCATTGCCGCAAATCGCCCGCCTGACCGAAAGATCCAGAAATAGTCGGCAATGCCAAAGCCGCGGTAAATGACTTTACGGTCTCCGAACCGACACCTGTCATTGTGAAATCTAATACGACGTGAGGCGTCTTCTTCGCAGATAGCATATCATTGTATTTTCTGCAAACTGATCAAAACAAATAAATATAAACTGTAATTTTATACATTCCATATCGTATACTGCAAGGTATAATACTGAAGCATAAATAATAGATTTTCAACTTGTCTGTCTTGTGTCGACTAACATGTGCATGCAGGCAGTTTGTTGTAAAATACTTTAAAAATTACAAATCGTTTCTAGCTAAACATATCAATAAAACTAGAATTATATATAACGCACAACATTCGCACTGAATTTCTAAATAAATCATGAAATATCCCTTGATTTAAATGCTTACCATTTTCCAAAAATGCTTTAGCATCAGTCCTATTTCCTACAACGATCACGGGATCGACGGCTAAACCCAAGCTGGGATTTCGCCTTACATACTCCTTGGCTACTTCAAACGCTCTTTCAGCCAGTGCGTTATTTTCTTCATTAATCAACACTAAAAAAAAATCAATCAAACTCATATCTATCTATATTTGGTGAAAAGTTATTTATTTACTCACAGACATTAATATTTTGTGTCGTCTGAGAAAAGGAGCTGCTAAATAAAGAAAATACATTTAGAATCGTGAGTGTGACTTTCATATTTCCAATCATTGGTACAACTGATCAGGGTGAGTCGAAAAATGTAATTCCTTGTGTACTATCTAGTCTCCACGGGGACGGCCTTGGTCCGCCCTCAGTACAATTACAGACATCAATATGTCCGCTCATCACTTATATAACTTTATAAGCGAGGGATAATAATCGTAATCATTTTTGTTTTCAGTATTATTAAAATAATTATTCAAAGTATTCAGTATACTGTCAGTATATGTATAATTGTATGCATAGTTTCTTTTGATGTATAATTCTGTTTAGGTAAGTTAATTTTGATGTATTATTGTATCTACATTTATTTTAATGTATGAAAGTATATTTTGAGGTATGTACATGATGTATAATTCTATTTAGGTTAGTTTAAATTGATGTATAATTGTATGTATATATTTTGATGTATCATTGTATATATTTATATTTGTTTATATGTTGTAGAAACAAGTTTGCCATAGCAATATTTTTAAAGCCAAATACTTGATTTTTGAACTTTATTTCAATAAGGAAAGGTCACTTATATTTCTTGTGTAACAAAAAATGTGGGATATTTTATAATAAAACAATTTTTATTATACTATTTTATTGCCAGAATTCAAAACCTTTTACAAACAGACAGTTGTCTAATACTATATGTACTTCCGAATTCATTATCTGAACAATCATTTGAAAAAAGTTAGTCAAAATCTTATATATTCCTCGCTTGGAACGTCCAAATATCTTACATTCGAGGTTTCTATCACATTAATGAGAAGCGAAATAAATTAGAAAAATAAACAAAATAAAAGACCCATAGAAATGAAGAAAAAAAATAGCACACAAAATAATTATGTCAATATGAACTATCACCTTGTCAACTTTGAACTTTTAACTTTTAAATTTTCAATTCCTAATATTACTAATGCAAAGTGAACTTGAATAATGTATTGCAGTTAGTTAACCTACCGCCGATATTAATAAACGATCCAAATTTTATTTTTTCAACCAGTCTGAACTTAACGGGGCGCTGACTTTGTATCTAACTTTAATTTCAATCTCGGATAGCGGATCAGTTATTGACACCGGCGGTACAACTGCAAGTTCACAATCCAACCCAAGTCAAAGGAATGTTTAACGTTTAATTGTTAAGTAATAATGCCTATTTAGTATAAACGTGCCACATTTATTTCTAACTTAAATTTACAAATGAATTATTTATCTAACTCTTTAATTAAACTTAATTTTATATAAAATCCTTGTATTAATTACTGGGGGAAGCTGTTGTATCGCATCGTTCATAGAACGGATCTCGAATTGATTTCACACTTAGTGAATTACTTTGGCAGTACCTACCGGGTTGTTCCATAACCAATGTGTTCTTTCTTCAATTCAATAACCCATGTAACACCGACACGCAAACAGCAAACACAGAACCCAATCTTGTGAGGTCGGTTCACTGCGATGCACAATTGAATTCAAATTTACACTTCACAGGTACTCCACGGGTATGTTAAATACATTCTGTATTAATAACCTAAACTAGTGAGCTAACAAGAGGGCCCAACTCGGTTATATAAAGTGTACAAATATGTAACAATGTATAAAAACTATAGTTTTGGTATTGTAAATGTATAGAGGATATGTAAGAGTTGAACCCTATTGTATTAGAATGCATTGCAGTAAACCGAGCTACTTCATTTCCGTGTCTTTAGGCCGTCTCTTCTTCTGCAGGGGGAGCTTCCTCTGCTACTTTTGTTTTCTTCTCGGGTGTGGTCTTCTCTGCGTCCCCGTTGTCCGTTGCTGAGGATTTCCTCTTTACACCCGTCTCTTTCTTCTCCTCTGTAAAAAAAAATAATATTTTAATATTTTGTCATGACCATAAAATTTAAGTCGATTTTATGTTTATGTATGTAAATAGAATAATAAATTACCTGTATCGTCGCCATTTTCTACGGCGTCGTTGCTCTCGTCTCCGTTTTCTGCTGGGGTCTCCTCTTCGGGAGCATCACCACTCCCGTTCTCAGCTTTACCGTTGCTCTCCGGCTCTGCTACTTTTTTGGCGGGTGATTTTTTCACTGGAGACTCTTTTGCCGCCTCCGTTGAAGTCACCTCCTCGGGTGCGGCGTCGCTGTAATATCGATGTTCGCTTTGAGTACACACGATATGGTTTATTTAATTATCTAACTATAATTGTCCATCTAATTGCAAGGCCTTGTACTATTTGTAGTGCTGAACTCACTCCACGTCAGAAGTAATAAAATGTTATTACCAACTAGGCTGTCAAGGTACTTGGCATCATTACGGTATATAGTAGTTTACAACCTAACCGACGTACACACGCACATTTAACAAGTGGGGGCGATAGAAAGGAAGTGTGCCGGAACAAAAACAAGTGGCAATTGTTGCGCAAGACTACCTACATTCATGTGGGAAAGTCACCAGGAAAATGAACGTAAGCCTTATTACGGACCGAATAAGTTGGTCATTCCAGTAATTGCTTCGAGTTGGAAATCTTTGAAAGTGTTAAAAATAACTAATGACAACACGCGGCCCTCGAGTAAGCGATAACGTAACCGACGAGTTGCAAAACTCGCAAGTCTCAGCGAATTTGAAACAAGCGCGCGCCGATGACGCTACCGCGCCGGCACGCCGCGCACACAGCGCCATCTTGGACAAGCTATTCGCGCTCACCGGCGTGCTTTCAATTTTCCCGTTAATTAAATGCACGGAAACTATTATATACTTAGTTACACGCTTATTCACTTATTAGCAATTCAAATCTATTATACTTTTGTAAAATATTAAGTATAAATCTATTATTATAATATGCTTGTCTGCCGCAAATTTTCCCGCGTGTCGGCTTCTTACGTCAATAAACTATAAAGTCGTAAAAAAATACAAACACAACTTGCCGAACTATTTTTAAAAGAAAATCAAACAATAAACAAAACATAAAACAAAATAAAGGAAGCCATTTTGATCACGTTTTCAAAGCCGCCAAAATATAAATATACGGATATCATTAATAAACTGTATTAAAAACAAAACACTTTAAACTTACTTCTTTTCAACTGCTGCGTCTGCCATTGTTTAGTTAAGATTCGAGATTACTTGAAATGAGAAATAAAAAAATAGCCGGCACGTGCTACGCTCAACGTATAACAATGTTCACTGCACAAACACTGACGACCAAATGAAGGAGAAAGAAAGAAAATGTGCGCGGTGTTTTGCGGGGGTCATGAATTTGAAGCGGAGCTAACTTCGCATCATGAAAAAGCTATATTGTAATACTTATCTGTTGAAGAAGGATAGATATAGTTGCAGGTACAACTTCAAGCAACCTTGAATTCCATCAAGTATCTAGACGGAGACAAAATATACAATGCTCTGTCTCTTTTAAAAATATGAATCAAGAGGAAACGTTAAATTATTATGGTTTCAAAATGAAACCTCAAACATTTATTTTACAAAACATTAAAAATAACCTTAAATTATTAACCTGTAAATTCTTATTAAGTTATGTGTAATTTTCATCTCTACGAAAATCCAATAAGTAAATCGGGTAGGTATTTAAAATAAAATGTATATTTTACATATAATTGGATTGATAATTAAATTGAGAACCATTTGTAACAATACTAATAAAGTTAACATTTACAAATATATAGTAAATAATTGAAATAATTATATGCTTTTTTCTAATTGAAGGTATTAATAACTGTCCTAACAGATGAGTTACAATAATCTTTGTATAATTGTGTGAATAAGTAGCGTTTACACAGAAAACATTTATTTATTTCAGCACAATGAATATTTTATATGTAAACTCTAACCTTATTTACATGTACTCGTGTATTTTTGAAGTTCGTTGCCTCAAGCAAACGTCCTCAAGAAGTCATAATAAATATCTACTTTAATACCCAACTTGTAACGTACGATAATTAACTTAATAACAAAATAAAACAATATTATTCAGTAAAATAAAATGATAAACTTTTCAAGTTTAGCTATAGCTAATAAGACTTTTAAGCTTTAAGCTTTTAACCACAGGAATACGGCTTTTAATTTTTTTTATAGTAAAAATGTGTTTTTAACAGAAATAAAAACATCTATAATTATTTTCATAATTTTGTTTCATTGAAAATTTATATTATTTCACCTGCTAGTTTATTTTCCGCAAAAGCGATTCCAGTTCACCTCTACAGCCAGAAAATCTAAAATTTGTGAATAGTACATTAAAACATTATACATAAAACATACAAACTTGAACTCTGAATCAATGTAATAATGGTCGGTTTAGGTGTTTTTGAGGCAAATATAAAGTGGTAAGTATATTATTGGGTCGTTGGCTTTTGAAAGAAATCTTGGCACTCGTCGGTGATTTCGTCAGATGAATACGCTTACCAGAACAATCCGGCTGCCATTTTTTAATATTAGTCAGGTAAAAACCTTGAATGGATATATTGTTTTTAATTTTTGTAAAAAGGTTTTATATTGTATCTAACACGTGTAATAAAATTTATATATAAAAAAAAAAAAAAAAATATTTCTAAACGTTTTTCACAATTTGGAGGGAAAAGTAAACACTAACAGATATCAGATTGTGGTATTTGCACATAACCTGGTTTGTTTCTAGTACATAAGATTTTATGATCATTTTCGTTGTTGCCTGCTGCTATATTATTCTTATCGCCGGCCATTGTAACGATTTTAATTATTATGTTATATATTTTCATTGAATTTCCGACGCTATATGAAACAATATAAAGTATATTTTCAGTTTTATTTTTTATTTACACTTCCTATTACTTTATGTCAAGTAACATAATTTTATTAAGATGTTTAATTTACCTACTATACAAGTAACAACATATATATATGAATATATATAGTCTTAGGACGATTCGACTACGATACGATTTGCAGCATTTGTAAATAGGTCGAATAGATATAAAAATTAAGTAAAATAATATTTAGTATATAATATAAGTAAATACATTATATAGGTATTACGTTAGTTTACTAGCAGCTTGACTCGCGTAATTATTGTATTAATTATTAAGATGTTACTAAACTATTTATAATCCAACCATGCTTAAAATATAGTGCAAGAAACCTTATCAACAATTTTGAAACTTTACTCTATATAAAAAAAGTTGAAATAAAAAATCAAAAACATTTGTTTTATCCATCTATAAGTTTTGGTGTTAACGAGTTTTTTCGTCAAAATAAAATGTGTTAAATATTTTGAACGGGTCAATGACCCATATTTATGACAAATTGTTGTGTTGAGTTGTTTTGCGATTTTGCATCATGCGAAAACAAACAGTAAAGTAAGTTCTTTTATATTTTACATACTGAACACGTAGTAATGCTTATTTTAATTGAGCTGAGCGTAAGCGGAGCTCTTAACCGTTTGGGAGACCTTTTGTTTTGTGTTTAGTTTTCTCCAGAATGCGACGAGATAATTAGCCAAAAATTTTCTCATGTACGTTTGAACCGAACGCGGATGTTATAGCGAAAACAGATTGAAAAAATGTTTAGCCATTCAAAAGTTATCAAGAAAAGAAGAAAGGAGAGGAGCTCAGCTCAACACCCGTCGCGCACGGTTGACGGATCCTAGTAATATTTTTGGTCAGATAATTTTATATATAGATTAGATACCCAAATTACGGTATATATTTTTTTATTTTCAACGAGCAACAGAAAACTAAATGACACAGTCTATAGGTTTTTACTTACGCGTCCAACAACCCTGTGCCGCTTAGCTCAAGGTGAATACACATGTTAACAGAAAATTCTAGAAAGTTTTTCATCGTCATAACAATATTTCATTATTAATTAGAAAATAAATTAAGCATGTGTGCGGTTTCATGTTAAATTATACTTAATTTTTTACAAGTTCCTGTATTTTTTTTAAAGATTCAAATACCTATGTTGCTATGCTGTAGTTGGTAAATATTAACTATGTTGGATTTTAAACTTTATTACTTTAATAATAGAGTTGAGAATATTTAATATTAATGTTAACGACGTCACTATACTGTGGCCTTTACAACGGAACGTATGACGGTCATCGGTCCGTGTTGTGAAAGAGATGGTGTTATATAAGTTTTATATAGCCATCTCTTTCGTTGCGTATATGGCGGATGCTTTTCATGGTGCCGTGCACCTTAGGTTGGTCGCTTTATTTCTATAATTCTCTAAGAAATATTGTATATACTTGTTGATGTATTAGCAATTCGAACTTTTAATTTAATTATAAATAGTTTTAAAATTAACTTGTATAAATATTTATTTAAATTATTTGAAATATGTTAGTGTAATGTGTTTAACACTTTTAATATGATTAAATACATTTTTTTGTAATTTACTTTAGCATATATATTAACTAAAGAAAACGAACTTTAAATCATAAAATACTTTTACACTTAATGAGTTGATAAAAAGTAGGTAAATACATAATCGGTCTCCGACCATGTAAAAAATAATTTAACTGTTGCTATTTTTAATATCAAACATGTTTATTTCTTGACGAAATGAATGTCTGTATGTGCAGTGAAGCAGTGTTGGTATACAACAGATAAAAATGATAATCTTTACGGATAAAGTTGCAAAATTTGACTAAAGAGAGACCTTCTAACATTTATTTAGCAAATATTCAGAGAGTATAATTTGTATTTTAGCCTTAGCTCCAAGTATTAAATCATCAGTTTTATAATTAATTCATACTTGACCTGCTATATATTTCCATAATACCTACTACTATGTTGGTCGCTTTTATAGGTTCTTTCACGGATGACATCGGGTTTTTCCTCAATTATTTTGGATCGCTAATAGCGCCATCTCGATTTCTGAGATAAAAATAGAAATCATCTCTTAGTGTTGCCATATATCTATTTTAAGAGGTTGTGGTAGATTTTTTAAAGTCGATATAAGAATAGACAATGACAACATTTATATTAGCATGAAATACTGCATTTTTATAAATATTTTTTATTTAGTATTATTATTTTATATAACTTTTAATAATCCTTGCTGTATGCTTTGCCTATATGGGTTTCAATGACTAGTTTTAATTTTTAGTATTTCATTACGGCTAAATAATTTATTTGCAACGTATAAAATAAAATTTAAACAGAAGAACAAATTTATAAGAGTCTAGATTGAGAAAATACAGCCGACTTTGGACGATAGTTAAAATTTGTTATATGTACATGTTATATATTAGAGAAAGAGTCAGAGAGAAAGAAAGACAGAGACAGTGAGAAAAAGTTACACGAAGACATAAAACGCTTTGATCTCATTGACATATGTACGAGTATATTTTGGTCATAAAAATAAAGTTATTCTCATCGGAGGTTTTGAGTGTGAGTATTTTAACGGTTACAGTTATTCAAAGTTTTTATTTTAGTTTCTTTAGGATTTTTATGTAAGTTACTTAGAGTCACATTAAAAATCCATCCTTCTAAATAATATTCACTCCCCCATCTTTAGATCAAATTTATCTGTGACTGTTTGTCACGTTTGTCAGTTTTTAAAAACAACTTCACAAAATAATTTTCATAGCAAAGAAGCTTTCGTTTTGCATACAATACATTTACAGGTACTTTTTTTTTATAATTATACATATTTTTTGCCCGGGTTGAAATTAAAAATATATTGTACTTTACAGAATAGAAAAAAACAATTCCTATTTTGCTTTAAAATAAG
The DNA here is from genome assembly GCA_918358695.1 of Melinaea menophilus ssp. n. AW-2005. Lineage (NCBI taxonomy): Eukaryota > Metazoa > Arthropoda > Insecta > Lepidoptera > Nymphalidae > Melinaea > Melinaea menophilus. The sequence continues at coordinate 1,954,029 of OU911052.1, forward strand.
TAAATTTAATTTATAATTGTTCAATATTTATATTTTTTCTTATCACACGGCTTTGTATTAAATATTAAGATAAAAAAATTTAATTAATATAGCATTTTAAATAAAATAAATATAATAGAAGATACAATAGTGACATGTAATACCAGAACTATTTTACTAGGAGAGAGAAGGCGATATTCCAACCAATTTTATATAAATTATTTTAATGATACCCATACATAAATCATACTCTACTATGATATTTAACAGATATATCAATTTTGTGTTATGTAAAACATATTACTTCACTGCGTACTGCGTTTTTTTTTAGATTTTTGTTTGTGGTTGAATTTTCGGTTTAATTACAATAGTTTCAATGTTATATGTTATTCATATCTCCCATTCTGGACGGTAATTTCTATAAAATCTTTTAATATAATAATTTCTCAAAGAAATTCACTTAAATTATAAAAATATATTTATTAATGCTGTTATTATTTGGTAGTTTTTAAAAGAATAGGTAGATTTTTTATATGTAGAAAGGCAACACTGTCGTAATTGACCGCCACCCGTGAGCAAATCGTTCGCTCGTTCTCGCTCTGTCGATCGAGTTCAGTGGAAGCCATTTTATTCTTGTGAATGTGACAAAATATTCTTGAGTTATCTCGAATTTGGACTAATAGTGTCAATGTGTGCCTACAAGTGTTATTTGTGACGTGATACGTATTTAAGAAGTTTATAATGTACGTGTTTAATATCGGTTTGTGTTGACCTGCCCGTTTCTTACACGGACCTACAGGCAGGCATCGATTAGTACAGAAGGCAGCCTTTATAACGGCGACTAGAGTTATTGGAATAGTTTGTGGGGTGCGCCATGGGCAACAATGCTGCCACCGCCAACAAAAAGGTGGATGCCGCCGAAAGCGTCAAGGAATTTCTTGACCAGGCGAAAGAAGACTTCGAGGAGAAATGGAAGAAGAATCCTACTAACACCGCCGGATTGAATGATTTTGAACGAATAAAAACTCTTGGTACGGGATCTTTCGGGCGAGTTATGATAGTACAACATAAACCAACAAAAGAATATTATGCTATGAAAATATTAGATAAGCAGAAAGTCGTAAAATTGAAGCAAGTGGAGCATACGCTTAACGAAAAACGTATCTTGCAGGCAATCAATTTCCCATTCCTTGTAAGCCTTAAGTTTCATTTTAAAGATAATTCCAACCTTTATATGGTTTTGGAATATGTCCCGGGAGGTGAAATGTTCTCTCATCTCCGAAAAGTTGGAAGGTTTTCCGAACCTCATTCTCGGTTCTATGCCGCCCAAATAGTTCTCGCTTTCGAGTACCTCCACTACCTAGATCTTATTTACCGAGATCTCAAACCTGAAAATCTATTAATAGACTCTCAGGGTTACCTTAAAGTCACGGATTTTGGATTTGCCAAACGCGTTAAAGGTCGTACGTGGACACTGTGCGGCACTCCCGAGTACCTCGCGCCCGAGATCATTCTTTCTAAGGGATATAATAAAGCCGTAGACTGGTGGGCGCTGGGAGTCCTCGTCTACGAAATGGCAGCAGGATATCCACCATTCTTTGCTGATCAACCTATACAAATATATGAAAAAATTGTTTCGGGCAAAGTCCGTTTCCCTTCACATTTCGGATCTGATTTGAAAGACCTCCTGCGCAACCTTCTGCAAGTGGATTTGACAAAGCGCTATGGTAACCTTAAAGCAGGAGTGAACGACATTAAAGGACACAAGTGGTTTGCAAGCACTGATTGGATTGCAGTTTTTCAGAAGAAAATTGAAGCACCTTTCATCCCTCGTTGCAAAGGTCCCGGTGACACTAGCAACTTTGACGATTACGAGGAGGAGGCATTGCGTATCTCATCGACGGAGAAGTGTGCGAAGGAGTTTGCAGAGTTCTGAGCGCTTGGTTGGAGCCTGCATGCGGATAAATCCGTGAGTAGGTATATTGTATTAGTGAATCTTCTATGGCGGTGTTCATGGAGAGTTGTGAGTGCATCTTGCGTGCAGCTTTGGGTGTATAAAGACATTAGAACACCCCCAGTTGCCTGAGGTGTATCAAACTTGGAGTATAGGTGAAATGATTGTAGAACTGATTCTGATATTTTTGTGGCATTCATTTGCTTAGTGCCCTTTCTATTTTTAAATATAATGATCCCCGGGTACGTTGTAGCTCCAGTTTTGGTGATATTCTAAGAAGAGTACTACTGATAGCGTAGAAGTGAATCCATTGTCAGTACTAAGTGTTTTTATTTTTTACTAGGTAGTCTGCCTTTGTTAGTGATGAGATCGCGGTAAGCTTAGACTTTCAAATTGTTTTTGATAATACATACAGTACGGTCCTTTATAAAGCTTATTTAAATTAACAATTCTTCACATTTGTTCTCGTCAATAATAATAATAATAATAAATACATCACTCAATCATGATAAGTTTCCTCAATAAATATATGAAATATAATATTCATTCTGTATTTTAAATTGTTAGTTATGACTTCACGCAATAGTGATCAAAGAGTTTCATACATATATATATATATATATGTATATATCTGCAAAATTCACTTACATTCTGTCGGTTGATAAAATATTATAACATTAGGGAAAATCTAATTTTAAATGTCTTTACTAGTTATTATATTATTATTAACTTTGCAGTGTTATATTGTAAAAGTTTTTAATAATTATTTTTTTTTTGATGTTTTGTTATTGGTTTTTATTAAAAATATAATATTGTTAAATCATTTGATATTTTTTTTTTAATTAATTAATTAACTACATCAGATAACGATGAGATTAATTTATTATTATATATCATATGTAGTTGTGTTTGTTTGTGCAATTCAATCTTGTTTGTGATCTGATGCCAGGATTTGTTTGGATTTTATTATTAAGTGTATAGTTCCTTATTTTGTAGTAGATTTATTGTATTATAATTATAACATGTAATTGCGGAAAAATTATGTAAACACCGGACTAGATCATGACATATTATGTTTTTATCGCTACCATCATCGGTTTACACAAATTAAATCTTTAATATGTGGGTGTTTTAACGACTCTTTAAGTTACGTTTAACGTTGAAATTGTCTTTATAGGTGTTTTTTTATTGAGAGCATCGGTTATCAAGTTGTATATTACTTTTTTTTGCGACCGATGCAATTAATACAAAGTTATGTAACGTTGAAAGAAATTAATCAGACGGTCGGATTGTAGTCAGTCAGTCACTTACAATAAATTTTTATTAGCTTAGACGTAGTATTTTTTGGTTGTACAAATAAATGAAAATTAGTTCTGTAGCATGTCTTTACGCATATGTGGTTATAGTCATTAGATTTTAATAAACGGAATGATTATTTAAATCATATCTACACATAAAATTAAAATGACACTTTGATTGCACTTGTGTACGTTACATTTTGTTTTTTTTTTTGTTCTTAATAATAATAAATCGTTTATAGATTTATTAGATAACGCTAAATTCATATCAATGCTGTAATCATAAAGTAATCATTCTAAATTATAATAATAGTGTTGTCCGTGAACTTGTAGTGTTAGTAGTGCTTTCCTTTAAACTATACGACATTCTTTGCAATATAGATCTTAAATTTTACTAATTCCTTTAACAGAACAATGTCTAGTGGTGTTGCTAAGTGTAGGTTAGAATTTATTTGTTTTACTCTCTTACAGCCAAAATTAAAAATAGATCTGCAATCCAAGTTTGTATTCCTCTGATGGCTTTCAAGATACTCAATCTCCGGTTGGTTATTGGTGCCGATAACCCACGAAATGGATTGTAGTTTTTATCTTATGTGGATGCAGATCTGTTGTTAAATTTGGTTATAAATAAATAGTTTAGTGGTTGGTGCCATAAATAATTTGATTGTCTCATAAAAATGTTTATTTTTTTTTAATGGATCTTTCATACAAGGATTGGTATATTATTTTTTTTATTACCGTATTAAGTTAACACCATCTTAGCTGTGTCCGAGGACTCGAACTAGTTTTAAGTAAATAAATTCACAATATCCAAGTTAAATTTGAAATTGATACAATTATATATATCACGGCAAGATTTGTAAGTTTGTTTGTAAAAATATATTAATATATGTCAATAATAAATTGAAAAAATCCATTGTTACTACAAAATCTATTATGAAAGCACCATTTGGACATTGTTTCGGTTCAACATATTATTACTTATCATGTTTTTTTTTTATTGCATTGTAATAAATTCTTAATAAAAATTAAAAGATGTGTACCTTTCATATTATTGTATATAAATAGAGTGATTGTCTTGTAATGTTTAGGAGTTTTTGACGTCTGCATGATTAAATTAATGCAGTCTTTCATTCCGTTTGCTTAACTCTGTAATCCAGTTTGATGTTCTAATGTGAACATTTTAAAAAACTTAAAATGGATATTATATAAACAATTAAGTGGTGGTATGTGTAGTTTGAGAGCAGTCGTTTTTTATATCTGTGAGTTAATATATTAATAATAATTAAAATGTTCACGTATAGACCTTTAATCGAGTGCCTATAGCATTGATGATATGATATGATATGTAAAAAGTTGATTAATTTCATATTAATTTATTTGTCACCATGTATTGATCTTCCATAAAATTACGATGAAATTAAAAATATTGATGTAACAGTGAAAAATTGTTTGATTTTAGTTTTAGTGGACCTTGATTTGATTGTGGTTGTGTGTGTGCGTTGGATGTGTGTATGTATACTGTGTGTGTGTGTGTGTGTCTGTTAGAACATTTGGCAGGCCTCGGGAAAATGCACGTGGGGCGACCGAGATAATTTGCGGCTTCCTAATAAAGCGGCTTATCCCGTCCGTTATTCTTCTGCCAAACGCTACGGTAAGCGTATTAATACTACTTTTCCTTCAAATTCTACTGGTTATAAATATTGCACTCATTACTTTTAGCTTAAGTATATATATATATATATATATATATATATATATATATATATTAACTTTGAAATATGTTCCGAAAAAGTTTTTCAGTTTTTATTCGATATTATAATATTTGGTACAGGCATGTGACGTCATGATTTCTATATATATATATATATATATATATAGCAAGTTAATATTATCGCGCTTAAAGCGCGGTAAAGCGATTATTTGGGACTAATTAAAGTTGTAATAAACAGGACAATTTGTATTTTGTTATTTTCACAAAATAACAGTTACGTAATACATGTAAGAGCCAAATTGCGTTGGAGTTTGAAATATTCTATTTATCTCATTTATTCACACCCACGCATTGTTTCAGTATAATATTATCGTGTAGTCTAATTCGAATGTCTGTCCGGGTGTTGGTTTGTATAAATTGAATTTAAATATTTAGAGGATTAGCTAGCTGGAGGTGGGTGGTTTGTTGTACCGGAGGTCGCTTGGAGGTGCTTCTAACCCTGGGAAGACATTTTGAATACTGAAACCCACTCGACTGTTAGACCTGGGATAAAAAACCATAATATAATTTTGAACACAAACTCACTCGATTGTTGGACCTGGGACAGGAAACCATAATATATGGTAAAGTTTCATTTAATGAGGCAACTGGAGTAATATAATCTTCTTGATTATTTGAGTAATTTAATCAGATAAATTATAATAGTTGCTATTTATAGCTTTTAGCAGTTTAGCAGTTTAATAAATAACCTTAGTTTTATATAAAAAAAAATTATTTTATTTCGCCTATTTTTATTAATTTATTATTATGTATCAGTAATAATTAAGAAAGTTTTATTAAAAGAGATATTTGCTGTTATCAATTGAACGTGCACAAGCTGTTGCCAGTGACTTTGTCTGCCCTTGTACTCTATCCCTTCCGCCTTAAACTATAAGCCATCATTAAAAATAATATAAATCCATGTTTTAGTTTTTTTTAATGTATTTTCGGTGTTTTTTTGGTATGATAAATATATCACTATAACGAATAAAATTAAATCAATTTTCATGAAAATCCGTTTGTTTTTGGTGTATTGTTAAAAATAATTGTGAAATTTTGAAAATTTTCGAAAGTGAAAAGTATATATGTTGACTTAGACAATAAACTACCACACCACATTTTTTTTTGTATCCGGCTGTTTATTTTTTTGGTTTTAATATTACAATATATATGTCGAATAATTTTTCGTGGTATCCAGTGAAAATGATAGAATTTTCCGGAGTGAAAGGCGCTAAGTACTAATTATTTTTGTTTAAAATAAAATATTTCGATATAAATTGTATCCTGTATGTACACGGGGGCAATGAAATATTAATATATAAGATTTCATCAAAATCTGTCAAACAAAATTTGCGTGACGCTCACAAGCATACAAATAAAAATTTTCAAAAATTATTCTATTTAGTTAATGTCGCTTAGTATTAGTTTTAAAAATATATAAAAAAATTATAGATTTGGCATATTTTATTGTATGTTTATATATTAAAAATAATTGTAAATTATTTAATTAGAGTATATAGTTATAATATTATATAGATAGATATTAGATGTAGTTGAAATTTAAAACATGCGAGTGTCGCCGTCTCGTGACGCAACCTTGAACGACGAGAAAGTTAGGTATGTATGTATATATATATATATTATAGTCTGTCTGTAATATATTTATAATTACATTAATATAATTATCTCGTGGCATCCAAGCCACCTGCTACTTGTAGTAAATTACTAACTTAATGCTTTCCCAAACTACAATAAAATTACAATATAGGTTATAATATCTCAGATTGAATTATATATATTTTTTTGAACCACATCTGGGTTTCCTGGTACAGTTATACCCCGCTTTACGCGACCCCGTTATACGTGGTTTCACTATAACGCGGATGCAAATTTCGCTCTCAAATGCCTCGAATTACGCGAAAGAGTGTGTATAAATATAATGTAGTCATCAACAATAGATGTATTGTTCCGTAAAAAATAAGAGTATGTATTGCATAAAGTGTTCCTAGAATTAAAGTGATTAATTAAAATGATTTGTATTTTTTTGTAATAATTTTTGGCTATGTTTAATCATAAACCTCGATATACGCGTATTTCAGTTAACGCGATTTTTTTTGGAACGTATCCCTCGCGTAAAGCGGGGTATTACTGTATGTTTTCAAACTATTCGATACGAATACTTGTTAATTTTCATGAAAAATATGTTAATAAACGTCAAGGTTATATATAATATTAACGTTAAAGAATGAAGTTGTTAAACATTACTAGTCGAAGGTTTATCATTAAAACAGTAGGTATTTAAACTAAGTAGTTTAATGTAAAATAATTATAACATATTTCTATTTAATTTAAATAAAACGTAACTTTAATTATTTGGGAGTACATTTTTATTTTTTGCAGAGAAAATACAGAGTTTTTTTTTTAAAAAGCCTTTGGTTTAAAAGACCTAACAAGAACAATGTAAGTTTATTGAAAAGTGCCGATGAAGAAAGGGTTTTCAAAGACCTATATTGACAAGGAGACAAAGTGCCGCTAATGTGTTGTATGTTGGAAACACAAGAAGGCTTTTATGAACATGCCTTTAGATGCTGATTTTACAGACATTCCCGACGTACATACATTATTATATATATACTATTTTTAACATTCTGACGGGTATTTTTATATTTTTAAATTTTTTAAGACAATTGTTAGTTTTTAGATTTGTAGTTTAGCTGAGTGTAAAATAATATTTAGGATTCTATATGAGATAAACCTTAATATAATGAAATAATATATTATTTATTTCAAAAGGTTCTATAAGTATATATATATATAAATCAAAAATGGTAAGCGGTATCGGAACTTCTTTGATTACAATAGATTTTTTTTAATCTACATATTAATCTCTCAGTAGCACCTCAATGTATCAAGACTTGTTATTAGACGTACATGGAATTTTATAATTAATAATCTTTTTTTTTAATCAGAAAATAGGTTAAGATTAAAATTAAGTTGATATTTCCGTAAATTATACATGATACTTTGTCTCAATGCGTGCACAAATGCAATATTTAATATTTATTAAACAAAACGTGTAAAGTGAAATATTTGTAAAGAGATGAATTTAAATATTCGTTACGTATTATGGTTCTAGCAGACAGTTTTACATATGGTGCGAAAATATAGCAAATTTAGATGTGTTTCGTGGTATTATTCGAGCATTTACACGCCGTAGTTCGAAACCAACATTGCTATTGTTTGGCTGAATGTGACGTCACAGTCCGACGCGTTTACATATATTATATATATAATATGGTAAGTGGTCTATCTAATTTTTGCCTGAATGTGACGTCAAGTATGTTTCTACGTATTTTCGTTAAGCCGTCTAGTATGTGGATGCGAAGGTTATAATACATGGTCGAATTAAGTGAATTGAAACTGACAAGTGGTATTAGCTTTCATCTACAATATAAACTGCATAAGGCATTGTTCTTTGTAACACAAACCAGTAACAGCCGGTTCGTATCAATTTTTATGATAAATGTAACGATAGAATCTCAAAACAGCTGGGTGTGTCTGACTGATATAATTTATGTCTAGAGATAGACTGAGAGAGAGAGAGAGAAGACATATAAAAAGAACAATCATCTTTTATTTTTAATTATACGCTCGACGTACACGGGCGTGTCACTTCAAGGACGTATTTAAAAATATAATAAAAGCGATTCGGTAAGTATGAAATCCTATTAGATTGTAAGTGATAACCTTATCTTTAACGTTTGATATCATTCAAACAATTATATGTATGAGAGGAGAGTTTAAAATCGCTTGTAGCTAACGTCAGGTGGATAAATTTGTAACGACTCGACTCGTCCGTCCTTGCCGCAGTTTAAATTTTCAATGTTTTGAGTTGAATGCACGTTTTCGAGATAATAGTCCGAAATTCGTTATCTTTAACTCGAAAGTTATTAATTTTCTATATATTGTAATATTGCAAAATAATCATAGTAACGTTTCGTTTGTTTCTTTTATAAAAAACTAAATGACTGTCATATAAATTATAGTATAATAAATAATTGCGCAGTAATCTTATTATGGTACAGCTATCTCTGTTTTTATTATTTCTATTATTCTCTGTATCTTTTAAAAATGATAAATAAAAATCGTAATCATAAATTAATGTTTCAAAATGCGATTGTTTTATAATAATAGTGTTTATTTTTTAATATTTTTTTTTTTTTGCATGTCTCGTTTAAGAGTAATTGTCAATGTCAGTGTCAGATGCATTTTCATTAAATTAAAAAAAAAATCATGTCAAAGATTTAGAAAGTTGTCTTTAAAAGATTATAAAGATTTGATATTTTTTTATATTATAATAACGAAAACTCATTTAGGAGGGAGCGAGGATAGGTATAAGCGTTTTTACATGTCTTTATCCATTTCTCCTCAAAAAACCTCCCAAAATATCAACGTGGAGAAAATTTTAACCGATAAGGGATATCGCTTTCGAGTCGAACAGATTAGAAGAATTTGATATTATGTTTCTTTTATCAATCATAACCTGTTATCTTTTTTTTTGTTTAATATGTATATATTGTATGGGTATACTCGGGATATTAATAAAAGTTGCAAAATCTGATTAATATATATATATATATATATAGAACAGTTTTTTTTTTTAAAGAAAATCAAAGACAATGTAAAAATTAAAATTGAATGAATGAATTGTTCGACGTTTACGTTTATCGATATTCTGTGATTATTATTTATAGTCTATTATCATTATAATTAAACAATAATTGATGTAACTTTTGTATTGTATTTGTTAACTATCATCTATTTTGAAGGGAATTTCACAGAGAGAGGTATTTATTTTCTGTTTATATAGAGATTGATTTTTAGCTATTGTGGTATTAAGAAACAATGGTCTTTCAATATAATTTATATATATATATATTTAAAGTACAAGTAAACAAATAGTATTACTGCAGTATTAATAATATTAGATTCAATAATTGCTGTTTTTTACAGAAATTCCGTTCTACCGAAAGCGGTTGGAGGAAAGGTTTACGCATTGTGTTAAATAAGAAGCATTTTTTTTATTTCGGGTACGTCCTTTTACCTTGTTCAAGATACACACATGCCGGCCTTGCGACCCTTTTAAGGGTTGATCGTAAGGGATGGGTCCTTAGCGACCTTGAGATAATTTAACCGTCTCAATCTTTAACAATGACAAGAAATATTTCTTCACTTTCCCTCCAAAATTGTTAACCTGTCAATTGAACTGACTATTTTTTTTATTGTACATTTGAAAGTGAATGTGCAAAGACCTTAATGCTAAGGCGATCTCTCAAAGCCAATATCATAGGATAAATAAAGGAAGAGGTGTATTTTTGATATAATATATGTATAAACAATTTGATTGTTTTTTTTTTACATCAATATCGTGGTAACTGCTATTGTCATCAATCTTCATGTTAATACGTCAAAATCTAAATATGGCGTTGACATGGAGACAAATGTAATTATGATCGAAACAACAATCCACATGCGATGAATTTTGTTATACTTTTCGGTTTAATCCGTTTTAGAGTAAATAAATATATAAACTCAGTTTATTAACACAGGTTATGATTAACTTGTATCGATTTTTTTAATGTTGGTACTATTTGTTTTTTTTTTACATTAAACAAACAAACGAAACTTTAAATATTACTAATAAAAAATTAATAAATATTATAATAGTTTATTCCACTTTAAAATATCATTAAATAAAAACATTTATTAAAATTTTTACTACTTAAAGCTTTTTAAAATAATTTAAGCATTTCTAAACTTTGAAGTTGGCATAACTGTCAAAATTGAAGAAGACAGGATGATGAGTCGCCATGTAAGACAAAAAATTTTATAAACATGCACTTTTGTATTCACATAAGAACTAGACCAATATATGCTACAAACATGTATGGAATTGAGACACATTTTTGGTACAACAATGTGCAAACAAGTTTTCATGATATTGAAAGTTTGGTGATGTAATATAACTATAATTTATCATACAGGTTGTTATGGTTTAGAAAAAATAATGACATTACATATAAATTTTATTTAAATTATTTGTTTTGAATTTTATATATTTTTTATCTATAAGGGTATATCAGTTGGTTTTTTTATACGGCTACGCTAGCCGTTCGTCTATATTATTTTGACTACGACATTTTTCCTCTGATAATTTGTTGTAATAAATCAATGCGTAAGTTATCAATACAGTATGTTATATGTCAAGAAATGTAGTAATGACAAGCTTCAAAATAAACATAATATACAGGAAATTGCTTATAAGTATATACTACTGTGAGTTTGATTTATAAATATAATAAGTAGGTACATGGTATATAATATGTATGTATATTTCAGACTGTCCATAATTAATGTATTAACCACGACAGGATCACGCTTAACACTAAACCTACCGACAATTCTTGTATACCTGTTCCTACCGCACGCCGTCAAATTGACCGGTAATGAAAAGTTATTTTATTATATAACGCAGGTAATAATGGAAATAACTAAAAGTAAAAAATGTAGAAAATATATGCATATTCTAAGAATTGTCATGTAGTTTGATAACGATATTATAACGTTTAAAAATGTGTAAGTTTTACAAAAGTTTAAGAATGGTCAATTTGACCGGTACATGGTAGGTTTAGTGTTAAATTATATGGAGGACTCCTTCAACAATACAGTAGTATTTTAAATATATAAATATATAGATTATTCTAATTATTATATATATTAAATATTATAATGTACGGACAGAAAAAAATCTTATAGCTGTCTATTTTCTATAGCAGAATTTTTAATCTTGACTCGTCTTTAAATATGATTGTGTGTGTATATGTAAGGATGTGTGTGTGAATGTATTTTCGTTACGTTTGAATGTTATTGCAATTATATAATTTAACGAGTGATCATTAAATGATATTTTACAACGAAATCATCTAAAACAACCTCCATCATAAATAAATTTATTATTCACATCAAATTTTATATTCATTACCGCATATTTTCGTGTGCCGTAGTATGAATGCGGACATAGGAAGATGTTTTTATAATTTGGTATAACTGTATTTTGGAAATGACTTGGTTTTTGTTTTTAATCAAATTATTTGTTACCAAAATGATGTCATTTTTATAGTGATTAATGTTATCATGAAATTAAACTTTATAATTTATATCTAAAAATATTATTGCATATCTATTTTGATTAAAATAGATTAATATGTAATATTAATCAGGAAATAGTGTAATCTGATAGAAGTAAATGTTTTTGTCAATTATCTATAAGATTCGAATGTTAATACAATTTAGTAATTTGTCCAAATTTATCGTTTTACGCAAAATTTTTGGATGTCTAAGATACAAGATATTGTTTTGGTGTTTAATAAAATTTAGTTTTATATAAGCTAAGGTAGTGGTATATAAAATGAAGACATTACTATGTTAACTGTGAGTTACTAACGAATTTAACCAAACTTCCAACTTTGGACCATATAAAAAACTACCAAGTTTGGTGCTACTACATAAGGGTGTCTTTTCGAGAAGGGTAAGTTTTTTTTATATTTAAATATAGATTACATATAATGTAAATATTCCAAATATTAACTCTTTTTTTTATTATTTCTGTTAAATTATTAAATAAGATTTTGGAATCTGTTTATATGAAATTTTGATCTATTAAAATGTTTGAGTACCATTATAAATTTGATATAAATGAATTGGCTCCACATTCCAAATATGTTTTCATATATATGATATTTGCATGTTTGTACGTCCATCGTGTAGGAATGATATAATGGATTTTTGTACACCTTTCTCTCCGTAACAACGTGCCGAAATTAATCACCAGAGGGCGTTCCGTTGTGACACTGTCATTTAATTTTTGGTGTCTGTCACCTTTCCTGTCTGTGCCCTTTTCTTGTGGAGTGTGTGGACTAAGTTCAAATCCAAAATATCTTTATTCGTGCAGCCATTTACACGCACTTTTGAATTTATTACATAAAGATCAGTGTAGTCAGTCCCTTATAAGCTAACAGCTCGGAATGCTGCTCTGCTGTTAGATAGAAACTCAGCAGTTACTTTTTATTTAAATTAAATTTAACAATGATGTATATATTATATAACCTTGCAAATGTGTCAATAAACCATGTCCCACACATTTCGATTAACCAAAAACTCCTGAATTCAGGCAGAATATGAGAGAAAAGGCAGTTAATCTTAATAAGTCATAAGACCTTCAAATCTTCGTGTATTAGGCAATGAGAAGTAGCATAGCTTTATTTGTGAATCTACAACCTTGAGGAAGTAAGAGGTGTTAGATTTTATCACACAAAAGAGGCCTCAGAAATTTAGACTCATGTGTTTGAAAGTTTTTGTTTAACGCTTTTTTTCCAACAAGTTATGTACTTTCTATGTTATATAAATAAATGAATACTAATAATATACTCACTCTTGTCATGAATACATAAAATTTAAATGTAAAAATGTCTTACCACATGAATTATACATAACGAAATATTAGTAATGACAACATATTTTCGTTATTTGGCAACTTATCAAAATACTTTTTATAAACCTATTGCGGGATGACATTGCTCTTGACGACACAAGGACGGACAGACGATTAGATAACTGTACGTAAATATAGCATTTTACATAATTATTGAAATCTTATTGCAAAAATGTTTAATAATTGAAAAGGATGTTTTTTCATAAACAATATATTATTGTTATTAATTAGCTTATCAATTTTAATCACAATATGTACATTTTCTTTCCATACAGGCGTTGGTTTACGTAAAGCGAATATACACATAACACAAGAATAGATGCTTTGTGTGTGTTGAATGAATGACAAGACGTCATATGTAGGGTGACAGTATTTGTTGGTTCATTCGTTCGCAGTTTTTCTACAGATACAGTAGCAAGCAATATTTTTCCGCAGGTACAGTAGCAAGCAATGATTTTTCCACAGATATAGCAGCAAACAATGTTTTTTTTCCGCATAGACTGTAGCAAGCACTGTTTTTTCAGGTGATAAAGTAGCAAACTATGTTTTTTCCACAGATACAGTAGTAAGCAATTTTTTTTTCAGCATATACCGTAGCAAGCAATGTTTTTTCCACAGATATAGTAGCAAACAATGTTTTTTTCGGGTTGGACAAGCAAGCTATGTTTTTTTTAGCAGATACAGTAGCAAGCAATGTTTTTTCCACAGATACAGTAGCAAACAATGTTTTTTCCGCATAGAGTGTAGCAAGCACTATTTTTCAGGCGATAAAGTAGTAAACTATGGTTTTTTCCCCAGATACAGTAGCAAACAATGCTTTTCCCCAGATACAGTAGCAAGCAATGTTTTTCCGCAGATACAGTAGCAATCAATGTTTTGCCGCTGATACTATAACACTAGCAAGCAATGTTCTTCCGCAAATACAGCAAGTAGCAAGCTATTTTCTTTTATGGAAAACGTCATGGATAAAATGGTTAGTATAAAATAATCAAGGTAAAGTCAAAGTTCATACATGTTGAAACATAAACGCCGTTATGGTCCAGGCAACCGAGGTTTATAGCCGCAGGATAAATAGAAGGAAAAAAATAAGTTGGAAAGAAAATAAAAGTAACTGATTCGTCCTTCATTTCATAAAAGCTTGGTATTACTACAGGTAGCGAAGTGTTTTGTTTCCAATACTATATTGTCAAATCAATGTAAGACTACTATCTACTACAAAGGACTTAATCTGATAGAAATTCTTTCTATAGGATATAATAATAAAAATAAACGCTCTATAATTAATGTTTTTAACACTAAACCTACCAAGTACCGGTCAAATTGACCGTTCTTAAACTTTTGTAAAACTTACACATTTTTAAACGTTATAATATCGTTATCAAACTACATGACAATTCTTTGAATATGCATATAATATTTTCTACTCTCTTTACTTTTAGTTATTTCCATTATTACCTGAATTATATAATAAAATAACTTTTAATTACCCGTCAATTTGACTGCGTGCGGTAGGAACAGGTACACAAGAATTGTCGGTAGGTTTAGTGTTAAAATATTATTGTTTTTAGTAAGCTTTTTATATAAGTTTAATTCCAAGACTAATTCAAACAGGGTAAAAAAAAAATATTATTATGATACAAAATTTATGTCACCAGTTATATGAGGATATAAACAAGTAAATTTTATTATAATAGCGTTCAAAGATGACATGCATTCTCTTGATTATATTATTCCACTGAACGCTCACGTCATACCAACGTCATAGATTGGACCTATGACTTATATTGACATAAATTGTCACAATAACATAGAAATTAGCGTCAGAGCGAAGTAAATCAGATTAAATATGTATAGAAACTACACAAGTTAAATAAAGTTATTAGTTTTACTGATTGCGATCTTTTATATATTGTTGATATGTAAAAAAAAGTCTTTTGTTTTGTTTTGGCTATCTGCTTGGGATATTTTAATACATTCTTATGTAATATTTCACTCAAAACGGACGTTATAATAGTTGAAAAGTATAACAGCTGTTATACATAAATAATTACTTATATTCTTGGAATAATGCCCAGACGAGCAGAGTTCGTTTCAATCAAATACAAACTGCTGAAAAGCTGACTCGGAAATGTGTTGGGAACGTGAAAGTTATTCTTTTGGAAGTCTTAGTATGATTTTTTTTTAATTGACTCGTATGGAGTGTTCTGTAGCATTAAGTCCGCCCTTTGTACCGATTTTTGGGTCAAAGATTAAATTATCCATTATAATATTATGTTATCAAATTCGATGAGTGTAACGAATTTACTAATGATAATTTAGCGATGTATTGTTGAGTTGTTTTTGTTTTAATATATTCAAATAAGTTTAGTTATATTCTAAATGTTTTCCTGTATTGTTTTGATGCAACAGAATATGGTCAGCCATTTAGAAATGTTTTAAAAGACGTTAATTTTATGATTTATTTAACAATTTCAAATAAACTTTACATACTTAATATAAAAACAAGGAAAATATATAAATTTAGTAATAAATTTCGACTACAATTATCTGTTTTTACAATATACTGTTCATAGTTTAACTACCCGAGATTGGGATTTATATATGGTTCAAAAATACTAGGGGCGCCAACAGACCCTCAATTTCGACTCATGCCGTTTGCATATTGAGCGAAGCGAGCCCAGTGTAGTGACTCGTGTGGACAATATCGGATATCAGTTTTTTGACTATTATTCCTCAACGACATGACGTTTTTAAAGATTTTTTTTAAACCGTCGCCTAATTAGTCTTTTGGATTATAACTTCATAATCTTCCGTTAAGTAGTTTTCGAGCCTATTCGTGACAAAAAATATCAAAGTCTCCAGTAGAGCACTTCGCTCGTTTCGCTCAATAAAGATACTTGATCTTGTTTTTTTTATAATTTACCACATTCCTGACGGAGAAGCTAGTTGGAGTCGGTACCAGCTAACTTGAGGAGTTCATGTCAGATGAAAAGTGATATTCTTCTTAATTTTTAATAGTAATATTATTGATAGTTTTTGACTTGTACGTTAATATATGTAATTGCAAAATAAGGATAAAAATAAGTGACCTAAAAAGTGTATTAACTTGCAATTAAAATTAAAATTAAGATTTTTATCTCGTTCCAGTTTTCTATCACAACATATAAAATGATTATATATATCAATTAAACTAATGCGAAATATCTGATGTCATTTGTCGGTCAGTTCGCATTTCCTAAAGATGGTCAATAATTTTGTTATGTTATAGTGTAGCTTTATCATTTTTATTTTAAACATTAATTTTGATTCTCTTTCTGGTCTGTTATGTTATAGGGTTGCTTCATCATTTTTATTTTAAACATTAATTTTGATTCTCTTTCTGGTCTGTTATGTTATAGGGTTGCTTCATCATTTTTATTTTAAACATCATTTTTGATTCTCTTTCTGGTCTGTTATGTTATAGGGTTGCTGCATCATTTTTATTTTAAACATCATTTTTGATTCTCTTTCTGGTCTGTTATGTTATAGGGTTGCTTCATCATTTTTATTTTAAACATCATTTTTGATTCTCTTTCTGGTCTGTTATGTTATAGGGTTGCTTCATCATTTTTATTTTAAACATTAATTTCAATTATCTATCTACTCTGTTGTATATTATCGGATACTAGTTATTGTAACCGACTTTTACCACCTAATTTATAACCTAAATCATAAATCCAGTCAAGAAATCCACATATTTTTTGTAATATTAAAAGTGCATCCCTAACCAATTATGAGATGTTTGGTTATTAGATGTTAGGATAGATAGTGCTCGCTTAGATTTGGACCTTAATCTTAACACTAAACCTACCGACAATTCATGTATACCTTTTCCTATCGCACGCGGTCGAATTGAACGGTAATTAAAAGTTATTTTATTATATACCGCAGGTAATAATGCAAATAACAAAAAGTAAAGAGTGAAGAAAATATTATATGCATAACTAAGAATTGTTATGCAGTTTGATAATGATATTATAACGTTTAAAAATGTGTAAGTTTTACAAAAGTTTAAGAACGGTCAATTTGACCGGTACTTGGTAGGTTTAGTGTTAATAAGCATTCCTTCCCCTTTGTCGATCAACAATGAACTGAAATTTTCTTGCTGAATCATGAATACAGCCTATTGTTGAAGACACTAATTCAAGATGCCTGGATGTTAGGATATCTAGGGCGTATACTATTAGCAATCGCTCCATTTTTATCTTAAAATATTTGAAAATGACTTGTTTTATGTCAAAAGCATTCAATGTGAATCAAATTAAAATCTTTATTCAAGTTTAAGACATTTTTCATATCAAAGCTATCCTTAATATCGATTCATTGACCCTTCTAGTTTAGGCTTTGTTTTTCATTTGTTCTACGTGATTTTTATCCCGGTTAAAAATTTTCTTTTAGTTATTAACACACACACACACATTCACAATGCCTGGTATATTTTTTGTGTATTTTCATTGTAAAGTTTTTGGAACAGTGTCCATTCAAAAATAAGAGAAACTTCATATGTTTATAATTGTATGGTTAAAGCAACACGAGTTATCAATTATCATTTATTATATATGTCTTATATAACATGTGTATGTATGTATGTGTGCCGTCGATAAGAATGTTAAGATAAATATATATATATATATATATTATGTGTATATAACAAATATGTATGTTTGTTTGTTGTGGAGGTGTGATTGATTGTAATATAAGTATTGTATGTGTATTATTATTATTTATTATTATTTAGCTTCACGCCATATCCCTTGCGGGGTAGCCAGAGACGACGGAGCGCCAAATGCTACGATCCCTGCATACCTCTTTCGCCTCGGTCATAGACATCAACCTCTTCATACATGCCCTCCAGGGGGTCCTTATACTTTTTACGTGACCTTCCCCCAGTATCATAGATAGTATGATTGTATGTGTATAGTTATATATATATATATATATATTCATATTTAGTCTCTAAAGTTGTCTCGAAGAAATCGCTCTTAGTAATAAGTGATATTTTGCATCATTCACCTTTGTATCTGTATTGTTCTAGTTATACTATAGTTTTGTATAATTTGGCACCTATACAACTATACACTTAATTTTTATAATTATATCTTTAAAGCAAGTTATAAGTGCTGTGTTTATTATTGTATTGGCAATTTTCTTGTCTTTAATTCGTTATGTGTACCTAAACTATTAATATATTATAGATTACTACAATTAATCAATCGATTATACAAGGAAAATTTATTAAATGATTTTGTAGAAACCCAATATCAACAACCTTTAGCTGTTGGATGCTGTCATATTAATTTATCGGGAATGTCTCTTAAATACTCTTAAAACTGATTATTATTTTATAATTGGATGTGTTTTAGAGGATTTTTTCACCTTATTATATTATTATCGTATATAAATAAACTATTTCCTCTCGCTTCGCTGGGCACACTATAAATTTGGATGTGAGCTTAGGTTGTTATGGTAACCTTTGTCATATTATCCGTTGTCATCGTAACCGTTGCTATGGTAACCGTTGTTATAGTAACTCTCACCCCCGCGTTTGCTCTATATCTCCTACAGGTTTAAAACTTGGTGAAATGCAAAAAGTTGAAATCCGTTGGGATAGAAATTCCGTAAAATCCATTCTTAGTGGACGTCTATGTCACAAAAGAAGTAACTATGTAAAATTTTAAGTTAATCGTACAGATAGTTTTGGAGATTTCGTGATATATATATATAAATATATTAACAAGTTTTGTATACATACAAACATTAGATATACAATATTAATTGATGTTCACAAAACTGGTATGTAGATTTGATCCCGTTATCAGTTGATATAACTCAATCTACAATTACTGGTGTCGAGAACGGCCGATAACCACTGATAACAGGGACGGGATAAAGAGAACTATCTGACAAGCTCTATAGATAACATAGCGTAATTATAATCAGTGTTAATATTTTAGTATGATAGTTTTTTTTCCTTGTTTTTTGTTTAGTGCGGTTTAAGGCTTAACACTAAACCTACCAAGTACCGGTGAAATTGACCGTTCTTAAACTTTTGTAAATTTACACGTTTTTAAACGTTATAATATCGTTATCAAAATACGTGACAATTGTTAGAATATGCATATAATATTTTCTTCACTCTTTACTTTTAGTAGTTTTCATTATTAAATGCGTTATATAATAAAATAAGTTTTAATTACCGGTCAATTTGACGGCGTGCGGTAGGAACAGGTATACAAGAATTGTCGGTAGGTTTAGTGTTAAATATCAGTTTTACCATCATTTCATAGTTTATTATTCTAGATTACTGAAATCTATCCCTTCCCCTGTAGAGGGCAATGTTCTTGATGAGTCTTCTCATTCGTGTCCACTATAAATAATAATTGTTAATAACTATATTGTATAATCAATGATTAGTAGCATCAGCCTGGAATCTATTAAGTAAAAAGTTTGGAAGCGATTTGAATCTTACCACAATGATTATAAGGCTCTTATTCCAACAACGTAGTGTGATGTTATGCAAGTAATGCATAACAATATAGAGAATTATTACCATGTAATATAGCAACACACACACGCACACACACACACACACACACACACACACACACACACACACACACACACACACACACACACACACACACACATACACACACACATACACACGCACACACAATCACACTCGTACTTGTAATTATATGATATAATATCAATATATCTTGGTTTTTTTTAATGTTTTTATTGTTCTTTATATCAAAAATGTATAGAAATTTATATTCTGCATTTAATATAATATATTTACATTACATAGACGTAACGATTACATAATTACCAACTCTATGTAAGAAACATTAAGGTGGAAGCACACTTGACGATATATGTTAAACATAAATCATTAAAACAAACTTGCAAATTAAACTATAAATGGTAATTAGGTTAATATCGCTTAATATTGGTTAATATTGGTTAATATTGGTTACTTTATTTGGTGTGTGACTATATGATATTTAAGGTGTCAATAACCTTGATATCGTAAATTAAATTCTGATCATAATCTTGTCCATATATCAAAATTTATATGTTTTACTTAAAAATTAGGTAGTGTGCCCCCAGTTTTAGGTAGTCTTCTGACGTTCGCCTTGGCTTCGTTTATTGAATGTTATAGCAATTTGCCATTCAATTCTCTCGTACGTAAATCGTGGCTCCGACAAGTTATCAATTAATGCTAAGACAACCACGTGTATAGATATTACATCTGTCAAGGTCTTTACATACTTTCCTTTAATTTATTACATATATATATATATATATATATATATATATATATATATATATATATATATATATATATATATATATATATATATATATATATATATGTTAATGTGTCTGTGTTATATATTACTCTAGGTGGTTATGAAATCGCTTGAGCGGAATGTTTAAAAATAAATGTAGCATATGTTGCTCCTTCTAAATTAGCTGTGCAAGTGAAAGTTTTGTTTAAATAGGTCCAGCTGTTTCAGAGATTAGCCCAACCAAAAAGACAGACAGAAAAATCTAGTTTTTTTTTATGTAACTAACGTATGTACTCTATTATGGATTTAGTTAACAGCTGTTAATGTGATATTACAAACACACTGCAATTTTATTTATATGTATGGATTTTATTAAAACCTTAATATATTTATTTTATTTGTGTATTTGCGATTTTGATAGAATTATCAAATAACAATTTTTTCTAAGAAATTTTTTGTTTTAATAGGATATATAATTCTATATTCTAAATGTTCTATATTCTATTCTAATTAGATATTGAATATTTGAATATATAATGAATTTGAAACCCACATGACATTTATGAAGAAAGTTTTTGAAATATATCCAATTTTAACACTAAACCTACCGACAATTCTTGTATACCTGTTCCTACCGCACGCCGTCAAATTGACCAGTAATTAATTTTTTTTTATTATATAACACATTTAATAATGGAAATAACTAAAAGTAAAGAGTGTAAAAAATATTATATGCATATTCTAAGAATTGTCATGTAGTTTGATAACGATATTATAACGTTTAAAAATGTGTTAGTTTTACAAAAGTTTAAGAACGGTCAATTTAACCGGTACTTGCTAGGTTTAGTGTTAAAACTGATCCGGTATGACTATTTGTTTACGTCTAAAATAGGTATGTTTATAATAAACTTTCAATTTCCGTTAGTTATTTTTCGTCTTGTCTGTGTTTAAAATATTCTGTCCGTCAGCAGCTTGGTTAGCTCATTATAATTAATACTTAAACGAAAAACTTTGTACCCCTTTTTTAGTAATGCGGTAGGGAGAGTATGAAACTTGGCACAGTTATAGTTTATACGGAGATGGAATGTTAAAAATTCATATTGTTATTAATAATACATTAAATTTATAATAAATATACACAGACACACACACACGCTACCATACCTTTCACAGACACTAAATCAATGTCAATACTGTCAATGTCAAACATAATTTGACAGAGTAGATTGTCACTGACATAACAGATTAATATAAAATTGGTGTTAAGAGACTATAGACGTACATCTTACCTCTGACACTATGATTTATATAAATTTCGACCACTTTCGACTACTAAATAAAACTAGGGGCGCCAACAGACCCTCAATTTCGACTTGTTGCGCTCGTAAAATCTCGGTTGCCGTTTGCATATTGAGCTAGGCGAGCCCAGTGTAATGACTCAGCGTTTCCCATTGACTTCAATGTGATATCAGTTTTTTGACGATTATTCCTCAACGACATAACATTTTTCAAAACTTTTTTATACCATCGCCGAATGTGTGTCTTTTTGGTTGCAAATTTTCATAATTTTCCGTCAAGTACTTTTCGAGCCTATTCGTGACAAAGAATGTGAAAAAATCTCAAGCTGAGCGCTCCGGTCGCTTCGCTCAATAAATACTTTACAGTACTATACTGATTTTTAATTATAAGTAAATTAGAATAAAAAAATCTAAACACAAACATCCCAATAGATACCATAATAATAATAGGGTTAGAAGATTCTGAAAAGTGCGCAATGTATTAGTAAGTAATTTATTTTCCAATTTGATTTCCGACAATTATACACTTGAAATTGTCATATAACGTAAATATTGAATCAAATGTTAATGTTTCTTAAATTAATGACATAAATTGAATTAAAATTAACTTTACATAAACCTTAAGTAATGAACACAGTTTTTACCCCCCCCCCCCCTTTTTGTAATCAGATAATATAATATATTATACTCTCGATACCTACCTTATATTTCCTACACTACTTTGTTTGAAATATGTATAGGAAAAGTTTGTGATGTGGATAAAATATATAAAAAGAAATGTCCAAAAGTCAAATAAGCATGTACTGTCTCCGCAAAAAATAATAAATATGTTTGTATATAAATAATAATATATTAATATATATATATATATATATAAAATTGATGTGTCGGTAATTTCAAATTATCGAATTTTCACTTAATACTTATCAAAGTATATAAGGCTTACTTAAAATTTATACAATTTTTCTCTGTCTGCTTGTTCCGGTTAATCTCTGAAACGGCTGGAATGATTTTAATAAGACTTTCACTGGCGACAGCTGATGTTATGAGTAACTTAAACCACTTTTATTTTTTAAAACAGAGCGCGAACAGAGTCGTGGGCGTAGCTAGTATTAATCATGTTTTGAAGGCTTATTATTAATGTTGTTTTCTCATAGAAAGTTACGAAAATAATACTAATTTTTATGAGACAGTTAAGAATTATCCCGTTGTGATTTGTTTTGTTAATAATAAATTGGACTATGGATAACCTTGACCTTATATATTTCGAGTCATAACGCGGAGGTCAATTAAACTGGTCACGTTTATTATATTTGGACACGCGAAGCGATTTGTCTATTTATGTGAGTGATAAATCTATATCTATAACTAATTAGGATTATTCTTTAAAACATCCCACAAATTTCTAATATTTATGTATTTAGCGATACTATATAAAACTATTGGTTCCGTCTGTACTTTTGATTATTTTCCTCATTTTATGATACATAATCTTCTTATTCGATTTTTTTTTCATTTTTGTCTGTCAGTCTGTCTTTCTGTCTGTATGTCTATTTATAACTCGACTTATTTGATTGACTTCATAAAAAATATTATATAGGTAATTAAAAAATGCGATGACGTAAATTTTAAGCCACATAATAGATGGGAGAAAAAAATAAGGTACTACTAACCAATGTACCTAAAATATGCTCGAGTGAAGTCACGTGCAAAAGGTAGGTCTCAAATAAATGTGAATGTTCAAAAGATCCTGGTTACAGTTCCCTTTAAAAATACAAGTAATGAATCCAACCTTCCCGGAATATAAAAGGGTTAATACAAAGAATATTAAAATGTTTTTATCTCGAAGTACCAGCCGGGTTCAAAGTGGACGTGTGGGTAGATTTTTGGGATTTGTATGACATATAAAAGTTATATAACCCACATGAAAAATAACAAATATAAAGTCCATTATAATAACAATTGTTTGTGAGATCTGCTTCTCATAGATTAACAAATTAAATGTATTATTCAAAATTACAAACCATATAAACTAAATTCATGTGCTATTTGCACAATTATTTATATATTTAATAGTAAAATTTAAAGATCGATTATTAATTTCGATTCTCACAATAAAAGGATCAACTCAAACACTTATGTATTGTAGATGAGACTGCAAGTGACAGTTACACTTCGTTCAAGATATACTAATTATTTTTATATTTTACAACACTGTATTTTAATATCTAGGCATTTTATATAAAATATATTACTTTATATTATACTATATACTAGGGGCGCCAACAAACCCTCAATTTCGACTCGCTGCCGAATCTCGAATGCCGTTTGCATATTGAGCGAAGCGAGCCCAGTGTATTGATTCATTGTTTCCCATTTACTTCAATGGGATGTCAGTTTTTCGACATATTAAAAAAAAAAAATTTTTTTTAAGGACATTTTTCAATTTTTTTTAAGAACCATTGCCTAATATGTGTCTTTTCGATTTTTCAAAGTTTCATAATTTTCCGTCAAGTAGTTTTCGAGCCAATTCGTGACAAAGAATGTAAAAAGTCTCCAGTAAAACGCTCCGCTCACTTCGTTCGCTTCGCTTAATAAAAAGACTTTAGATATTTAATGATTATTTTGCTATTGATACATTTATAGCTAGTATAGAAACTCTAAGTATTCTTTAATTTTACGTAATGTCTCATCAAAGTCAAAGTGATTTTTTACATCAAAGTGATAAGTGGATAAGTTTTTTGCAAGTTAGACTTAGTTATTAGTAAATTGATCACTAAATATTAGGTATATGAAATAGTGAAAACAATAAAGAAATACCCGGCTGAGTTTGTTGTATGTTTCTTATCAGATCAGTTCGCGTTTGTAATCTTCATACTCTTAACACTAAACCTACCAAGTACGGGTCAAATTGACCGTTCTTAAACTTTTGTAAAACTTATACATTTTTAAACGTTGTAATATCGTTATCATACATGACAATTCTTAGAATATGCATATAATATTTTCTTCACTCTTTACTTTTAGTTGTTTCCATTATTACCTGCGTTATATAATAAAATAACTTTTAATTACCGGTCAATTTGACGGCGTGCGGTAGGAACAGGTATACAAGAATTGTCGGTAGGTTTAGTGTTAATTTTAATTTAGAGTGTCTTTACAGAAGTTATGTCTTCTATAAGTATAGTATAATAAGCCCTCCTAACACTTTCATTTGATACACAAGTGATTAGTGTTATTCAAAATGGCAAAGTTATAAATAAATAAATATTTCTAGACTTTATATTGTGATAAGTATATTACTATTTTAAATATTAAACTTCTAATGTCTTACTTAATCTGATCAAAAGCGGTGGTAGTGGACTGTGTTAATAAACTTGAACAATGAAGGAAAGTTATAACTGAGTCATTGTTACTTGGGATAGTTAAAAATCAATAGTTGTTTCACTTTCCCATTCTATAACATTATGTGTGAAAATCTTATTTGTAATTTTATAATGAAGAAAATATTTTAAATATAACTGTAATCTGGAATACCATTTACAAGATAGTTAGTTGTTTTGATATTGAAAAAAAATGCAGAGTTTAATAAAATATTGTATGACGTAAGATTTCGTCTCTTAAGGGGGATGTCCATGTAGAAGCCTCAAAATCGGTCATTTGTTAAACGTATTTTTAAAGGTGATAAAATAATTATAATGTTTTGAAATTTTATTTAACCTTTAAACAATCCATTTTTTTTCCAAAATGCGGCTCAGGATCATTTTTTGTCGGCTGCCTCCGGCGCGAGGTCCCAAACTGCTGCATTTATCACTCTTAATATATCGATCTGAAACAAAAAAATTGAAGTGTTTTTTTTTTATAACATATTAACGGGAAGGATAAACCTAAAAAATAAAAAAAAAATGAAATTCATTCATTCTGCAATGAAGCATACTAACTGGCAGTTATATTAAATATTTATATTGGTGTAAAATTTACTAAATTATAAATGTGGTTACAACACTGAAACTTAAATTACATCTTAAGTCCTCCAGGTATACAATCATTAGTTATTCTCAAAGTTTCTGATTAATTATTACTCCCTCTCCCTCAAAGTTATAAAACGAAGGGTCAAGTTTACTGGTTATCCCAATTAAGATATATAGGTGACCTAATAGAGTGACCTTTGATAATTATGAATGATAGGACGTTAATGTATTTACCGCTCCTTATTTCGATAAAATATCTATAAATAGTTTTACTTATGGATAATAGTCGTTATTTTTATTGTGGTAGAGACTAAGTGTTATTGACTGCAGCTCGTATTGGACTGAAGTATAGTACGCTAATTTATTTGGTTAATGTCCGTATTTGGTGCCTCCTGATAGTGTCTGGTGATGTCTCCAAAAAATATACACCAGGAGGGTACCGGTTGTGATGAAGCCGGAGAACCTCTCCCCGAGCAAATTCTTTTGCTCGGGCTGTGTATCTTGGGCTGGAAAAGTGTCACGTTTTATATTTACTCTTATTTGGCCTTAAATTACTGGGGTAGCCGCCTTTAGAATTTTGAAGGTACCTGTCAGTACTCTGGCTATGCGTGGATATTGAAGATCATGTTAGAGTCTACCATGCCTCTATAGGTCCTACGAGGGTCAAACTGAAAGTTCTTAGAAAATCAAAAACTAAGCATTCTAGCAAGTTATTAGTTTTATTGTAACTTTTCAAAATAGCGTCCATTTACATCAATACATCGCTGCATTCGATGGAACCATTGAGAAAAGCACCTTGCCCACTCGGCCTTAGGGGTCTCTTCGACGGCGTTTTGAAACGCAGCCACTGCTTCTTCGGCGTCTATAAAACGTTTTCCTCGAAGTTTTTCTTTTATTTTCGGAAATAAAAAAAATCGCCGGGTGCGAGGTCGGGGCTATACGGCAGGTGACCCAGTAATTCCACGTCTGAGGTCACCAAATAGTCGATCGTTTGCCTGGCGGTGTGCGACGAGGCATGGTCGTGATGAAGGAGGATCCTGCTGCGAGGTCGTTTCTCTCGAACTTTTTCCAAGACAAGTGGCAAACAATTGTTAGTATACCACTCAGCATCAACCGTTTTCTGATCCTCTAAGACTACTGCCGCGTAATGACCTGTCTTTCCGAAGAACGAGGCCACCATCTTTTTTCCAACACTTCGTCTTCTTCGTCTTTTGGTTTCCGGATCATAACAGTAAATCCAGCTTTCGTCACCCGTTAGTATGTCGAACACAGCATTTGAGTCACCTCCGTTAAATTTTTGGATCATTTCTCGGCACCAATCAACACGGCGGAGTTTTTGAGCTACGGTCAAATTATGCGGTATCCAGCGGGCACAAAGCTTCCTGACCGCTAAATGTTCATGGAGGATTTTGTGCACTTGACTCATACCTATGCCTAGACTTGTCCGAATCTGCTGATAGGTCACTCTTTTGTTAGTCTCTATCATACGCCGCACAACACTGATGTTATCTTCAGTCGTCGCTGTAGAAGGCCGTCCCTCACGCAAATCATCGGTGAGATTAGTTCGACCACGTTTGAATTCATTAAACCAGTTGTAAACTGTGACACGAGATGGGGCTTCATCGTGAAAAGCCAATCGAAGTCTATCATAACTTTCTTGTTGACTTAAATGACATCGAAAGTCATAAAAAATCATTGCACGAAAATTTTCTCGGCTTAAATTCATTCTGACGTGCACAGACAATTTTCAATTTGCCGCCAAATCGTAAAACAAATGACAAATGAATGAAATGTACACTCAATAATATTGGTAAAGAGTTATATTTTCAAAATTTAAACAATTTTTTTTAATGTAATGCTTTTAAGTGGCCAGTTCTAAAAACTTCCAGTTTGGCCCTCGTATAGTGGTAATGCAGAAACGGATCAACTCTTGGGTCATGTCCAGGCGAAGATTGACGACTTGCTTTCACAGACTCCTTCCACCGAAGTCGTAGTCCTCGGAAGATTGGAGAGGGTTACGTGCTACCGCCTATGTGAGGAGATTTGTGAATAACAAATGACTAGCAAATGATCTTTCCCAGGTGGTTTCAAAGACTTTCACTCGTTTACAGGACATGCACATGTCTTCTTTGTTGGATCTTTTACTGACTGTAAATGTACAGAATGCCTATTCAACGTCCAGCTAGCACAAAATCTGCGAGCAGACGTGTCTGGCACTACTAGTCCGTACACGTTAGTGGATTGGGGTGCAATTCGATCCTTTTATGCATCCTACTTATGTTGTTGTTAGTTCGTTTCTTGTTTCCCTCTCATTGATCCCGGTGATTGCGTTACGGCTGTAGCTGATGTGATACTAACGGGCATGGAACTATTTGTGCCAAGCTCTGTGATTCCACTTGTTGGCAGATCGAGGTCTTAGTTTGATGCCTCTGTCAGGGCTGTAGCAGATGGTAAACGGCAGGCGTATCAAATTTAGGCTATTGCATTGGTCACTACGGATCCGTATTCTAAAGTTATGAAAAAGAAATATAACGGTGCCTCCAGATTCCATAAATGTCAAATTGGTAGAGCAAATTTTATATCGTCAAAGTTGGGGATCTGCTGGCAAGGTGCCCGCCCGGCGCACGCAAATTCTGGGTGCTTCCTAAAACCACTCTGGGCAACTTTGACTTTGACCGTCCCTACTGCCATTGGATACATGGAATGATTCTCTGGCCCACACGCCAACAAAGAAAGGCGATCTCTTGGGCACTCTTTTTGCCTCCAACTCAAGTTTTAACGACACGGACATGGAAGACACCGCCTACCGTCAGACCGACCTACTTATGTCAGGCCTCAATGCTGAATAATGATAATAATTTTGCTCGGACCCAAAGCCCGTGAACGTTGGTGTTATCATCACATTGTTATACGGATAACAGCACTGTGGATGCGCTATATTCTGGACGTGCAGGAATCCTACGGGACAACGCCAACGAGTGCCGAAAGATATTTATGTCTTCTATAGAGAAATCTTTAGGGATGGTGTCATAATGGAATGAACTGCACCTTGTTCAGTTTAATCCTTAAAAGACACAACTTTGCGTGCTTAAAACTAAGAAAACCTCATTTATCGCCGCTCCACAAGAGCACTTCTCTCAATGTTTCGCAAAGTATTAGCATACTGGGCCCAGACATTTCGAGCGATTGTCAGTTTCGTAGTCATCTGGAGAGCAAGGTCAAGGTGACCTCGATGAAATTGGGAGTGATCACTAGAGCGGGGCACTATATCTTGCCAAAGACTTGGGCTTTATAAGAAACAGGTCCGGCCACACACGGATCAATATCACCTTCTACCATTAACCGCGTATAACGGAGAGCTTTTTGGATTGTGAATGCTCTGGAATTGCGTAGTGACCTAGCTTTTTTATGCGTCTTCTATCGCATTTATAGCAAGTGTTCCGAAGAGCTATTTGATCTGATGCTTGTCGTCGAAATTCAGCACCGCACAGTACGTAAACATACCATCCGTACCAACTGGATACGTAGCGATCTTGTACTGTGCGGTTTTTAAGAACCTTTCTTTCACGTACCATTAAGATATGGAACGAACTCCCTTCGACCATATTTCCGATCGATACGATATCAAAAAAGGCGTATACAAGGTCAAGTCAAGGCTGTATACACTTGCAAGTCCTTGGATGTTTCAAGAGTTCATAGGCGACGGTGATCATGTATCAGTGACCCGCACATTCGTCTGTCCTCCTCTAAAATATAAAAAGTCTTTCTCGGCTCAAATATAATGCAAGATATCTACAGCGTGTGCAATCATAAACCAGAAGTATATGTTAAGAAATATATACGAATAATGATTCGGTATCTTATCGCTGCCTGTACATAAAAGATATTTGGAAGCAACCATTAGGGTCTGCACTGCCGAATACAACCCAAAACAATGATATTTAGAATTATTATCTGTCTGTTTGTCTGCTTATCTGTGCGTTTGTGAGTGTTATCTCTAGAACGGCTTATCCGATTAAATCCGATTAAATTTCACGGATGTATTGTTGTAATCTTTACTTAAAATTTAGTGTTTATTTAATTTAAATTAGTCTATAAATAAAATTGTTGTGTTAATTTTAAATGCGCCGTACTATCTTTGTATAATCTTTGAATTAAAACATTGTTAAAAAATTGTTTTATTGAATTAGGCATACTTACTAACTTTTGCGTAAACGGCCCCGCGGGTAGTGCTAGTTTAGAATATAGCTATTACATACAAACTTTATCACTACGTTTTGATTTACGGAGTAATAAAAATCTGAATGACCTCTGTGATACCCGATCGATATACTCTCGAAATATTAAATATTGAAATAAAAGTAGCGTGGCTCCAATTATTGGTAGGTCTGCTTGGTTGGTAGTACCAAGTTGTAGAAAATTTTCTACAAGAACTTATTACAGCTAGGTTTCGTTTCAGCTAGAAAACTAGAATCCCTAATTATAACTTTTTTCTCAACGTCTTTTTAATCTTCCATACATGAAGATTGGCAACGAATTTGCAAGTATTATGTTGCTTCCATGTGGACCACCATGGTGAATCTGATGTTAACTAAACTGTTCCATAAAAAAAACTGTTAATTTTTTTAATAAATTTACACTAACAAATTGGAAATGACTTCTTATCGTTCCCATTCATCAAGATAACAAGGTCAGTTTTGTTATTATACTTCATTTATATGATTTGTTAATTTAAACGACGGGAACTGTTATTCAATTTGATGCGGGAAAAATGTTTAAGAGTTTAATACACGCTGCGAATTAAGCTTTATTACCTACTCGTTTATCGTTGGAAAATTAATAATCTTGGGAAAGAAGCGCTGTGATCAAATTTTATATGGATATAAAATATTAACAGGGACAGATCTGTTCATTAAATGTTTATATATATATATATATATATATATATATATATATATATATATATATATATATATATATATATATATACACAAACATACCGAATAAATAAAAAAAAGTTTATGTTTTTTTTAACATGACTAAAAATTATTAGACGGATTATGATGCGATTTGATTTCAAAGGTTTATTTTATTCACACACATCAAAATATAAAAAATAGACGTACTTGGCTGAGTGTGTTGGGTGTTTTTTTTCGTAGCAGCTCGCGTGTGGTACCCTCTTAGCCTTAATTTTAAGTTTGAGAGTACAGAAAGGCTATATAATAAAGGAAATATAGTATCAAAAGAGTCCTGACACTTCCATTTATCGTACACAAGTGATCACTAGTGTTGCTTCAAAGCGGAAAATATATAAATTAAAGAAAAGAAACAGAGAGGTATGCAGGGACCGTAGCGTTTGGCGCTCCGTCGTCTCTGGCTACCCCGCAAGGGATATGGCGTGAAGATAAAAATAAAAATAAATAAGAAAAGAAACAGTAACCACAATACACATCATCAAATATTGCCTTAATTTTATATTTTGAAAGAAATAACACATTACATTTTCATCCAATACTTCCCGATCGTCTCATATTTATGTTAATTTGTTTAGAATATATATTACTCGTAAATGAGTGTGGAAAATTTTGGTTTTCACGCGACTTCAGTATTCGGTTTCTTTGTATATATTTTAAGAAGTGCGCAGTTTTGTATGTATGTACATAGATATATATGTATAATACATTTAATTTTTCATTCATTTTGTGTGTTTTGTATAACTTCATTCATTTTTTGTAATTAACGATATTATTTTGTAATGCTTCTTTATATTTAAAATAACTTTTAATAACATTTTAATTATGAGTTATTTTGATATTTACATGCATGTCTGTCTATCCATATATTGCCAAAATTAGTTAACATAAATATTTAAGTAATTTAAGTTATAATTACATAATTCAACTATTCCATAATTACAAGAGTTATTTAATTATCTATTACATCAAACATACTCCGAATTATATCCTGCATACGTCTTAATAGAAAAATCACGAGATTCTTCAGTCGATAATTGTGTGTTTGCAAAACGGAACTGATTTTATAAACAACTTGTTATCACGCCTCTGATACGTTTGAGGGTCATCAAGAGTCAACTGATAGTAAATATAATAAAAAATTTCCATCTCCTTTAGAATCCACCTAAAACTTTAGCAGAGTTTGGAGTTTAAAGTAAAATAACACATATATTCTTATCAAGTATGCGTTTACAAACTCATTTGTATATAATATACAAACATTATGGGTGTTAATAGAAAGAAATATAAATAAAATTAAGGCAAAGTGATAAATACATTAAATATCTAGTTTTTCAGGCGACTACCAGTTTGTATAGTTTGAAATTCCATACACCTTATGATTAAGTATGTCTATAAAAGACAAAACAAGTATTTATTATCATTATTGAATATAAAACATTTTAAATTATATTTCCTCAAACAAGGAAATGTTCTCAATCGGAAGAATAGTCTTGCATGTCTTGCAAGGAACGATTTATAAATGCAATACACTCTTGAACGAAATTGCATTTTATACAAAGTTGGATTGGATTCGTTTGGGATCGCATTCTGACAGAAAGCGCTCATGAATAAGCAAATATGTTATTTGATATTCTGTATATATATTCTATATTTTAAAGAATATTCAACCTTATTTTGTATAACAATAGACTCGGTTATTGTGTTTGATTTGAAGTGGTATTGTGTTGAGCTTTGTATTAAATTGTGTGCTAACGGATTATGGTACTTGTGATTTGTTGTGATTTATATTTAAACAAACAGGCTATTTTTATATAATTAGGTTAATTTAAGGATAAGTATATAAATTATTCGTATTGGTTATTATTTGATATTTCATAACGCTAATATATGATTAAAAAGAAACTTGTTTAAAGAGAATTTATATATTAATTTTATTATATATAACATTTTTATGTTAAATAAATTCAGAATAAATAATTAACTAATCAAAACAGTCTCTTGATCTCAGCTTGCGACAAAAATGGTCTTCCAGAAGTAGAAAGTTCGATGCTCGTCTTAATGAACTTTACATTATATACAAATAAAACAGTTATTGTGTAACCTTCCAGGATTATCAAAGGTTTCAATAATACAAAGAATATTTAAATTTTTTATCTCGTAAGTGCCAGCCGGGTTGAAAGTGGACGTGTGGGTGGCTTTTTCGACTTTATATGGAATATAATAATTTCAGATAACCCACATGAAAAATAACCGCCAAATGTAAGGTATATTATAACCATTAAAATAACATTTGATTGTGAGAGGTGCCTCCCATAATTAACAAATCTGAATGCTAGCTGAGTTAGACATTATGACGCAAAAAACAAAGGATTAAGTTTTCAAAATCTATAATCCAAAAAAATATTATTCATATGAACTACACAACGCTTTGCACAGACAATTAAATAAATAAATGGTAATATCATAATAAAATTTAATCCGGATCAATTATTAATTTCAGTTGTAATTTACAATTACAGGATCGACTCAGACAATTATAAACTGTAGACAAGACTTCAAGTGATTATTAATTAAGTAGCACTTTGTTTAAGATATATTCAAAATTTTTTTATGACACTATAATATAATAAGTATATGGGCATTTTATCTACTTTACAATAATTATATCATTTAGATTATACTATAATTTGAAAAAGACCATGTCCAGGTGATTGACAACCTGTTTTCGCAGACTCCCCCCGCCGAAGTTGTAGTAGGATTGGTTAGGACCACTTGCCATCGACTATGCGAGGATATCTGTTTAACTTTTCTCTAGCAGATGGTCTTTCCCAGCTGGTTAAGACTCACACTCGTCTTTTGGGACGTGCACAGCCACGTGCCCTCTTTGTTGAATCTTCTCGTCGAAACCCTCTAGAGTCCTCTGATCATAGCCTGGTACAGAGTGTAGTGCCTAATCAACGTCGGGATTGCACAAGACCTGCGACCCAACGTGTTAAGCATTACTACTCAGCAGATTGGGATGGAATGCGATCGTTCCTCGTATCCTACCCATAGGTGTCGGTTTGTTTCTTGTTTCCCTTCCCATGATCCCAATGACTGTGCTTACCAAGCTCTGTGATTTTACTTGGTGATAGATCGCGGTCGTGGTTTGTTGCCTCTGTTGCTATGCTAAATGTTAAATGCTACGGTCCCTGCATATCTTATTAGCCTCGACCAGAGACATCAACCTCTTAAAGTCGTTAAAAATCCGAAATCTAGAGTTTTGAATAGAAAATACAACCGTGCCTCCCGATACTTTAAACGACATATTATTACAACAAATTTTAAGTATGTCGTCAAACTTAGGGATCAGCTGATAAAGTACTCGCCCAGCAAATGCAAATTCTGGGCGCTTTCTAAAGTACTCTGGGCAACTTTGACCAGCCGTTACTACCATCATTGGATACGGAAAATAATTTTCATCGCCTGCAATATTATTTTATTATAATAAAAAAGTTGTGTCAATTAAAACAAAATCGCCGTACTATCTTTGTTTGACATTTGATAAAAATATTATTAAGACACTGTTTTGTTAAATTACCTCAAATTTAGCAATTTAAGTTCCGCGCAAAATGGAGTCGTGGGTAGAGCTAGTTTAAAATATAGCTATTACTTTATGGAAAATAAATCCGTATGACCTCTATGATACCCAATCAATACACTCTCGTCATATTAAATATTTAAATTAACTTAGCGTGACCTCAACTTTTAGTATTGTTGTTGGTTGACTTGGTTGGTAGTACCAACTTAAAGAAAATCTTCTTGAACTAGTTATTATAGACAAGTTACGTTTCTTGAGTGAGGAAACTGAAATTCCATAAGATCAAACTTTCCTTTTAATGTTTCCTGTGTTTGAACAGCTCCATGTGTACCTCCATATAGACCACCAGGTGGATCTGATATTAACCGAATTATTGCATAAAAAAATATGTTTGATTTTTATTATTAAATAATAGACTAACAAATTGAAAATGACTTCTTATCGTTCCCATTTATCAAGATAACAAGGTCAGTTTTGTTATTATACTTCATTTATATGATTTGTTAATTTAAACGACGTTAACTGTTATTCAATTTGCTGCGGGAAAAATGTTTAAGACTTTAAAACACGCTGCGAATTAAGCTTTATTACTCGTTTATCGTTGGAAAATTAATAATCTTGGGAAAGAAGCGCTGTTATCAAATTTTATATGGATACAAAATATTGATAAGGACAGATCTGTACCTTAAATATATATATGTATTTGTTGTTATATACAATATATTATATACAGCATTTATCGATTGCATAGACAAACGTATGACATTTGTTTATGCAATCGACAAAAGCTGGACGGATTTTGATGAAATACCTTATTAAGAAAAGTCTCATTGTCATATTGATGTATTGAAACTATTACAGTTATTAATAATAAAAACACCGGAATTGTAAAGATTTTATCACAATTACACATAGGGTGGTAGATTGTTAATCATACGTTTTCTACGAGAGTAGAGAAGATTAAAATAGAATTGACTTATTTTATTAACATCTTAAGAAATAACATTACAATTTTCATCCAATACTTTCCGATCGTCTCGTATTTATGTAAATTTGTTTAGAATATATTACTTGTAAATGAGTGTGGAAAATTTTAATTTTCACGCGACTTCAGTATTCGGTTACTTTGTATATATTTTTAAATGTGCGCATTTTTTATAATAAGAATACACACTCGTATGTGTGTACACACATATATGTATGATACATTAAATTTTTCATTCATTTCGTGTGTTTTGTATAACTTCATTAGTTTTTATAATTAACTATATTATATTGTAATTTCAAATATGTATATTTTAACATATACTTTGTATCTTTTAT
Organism: Melinaea menophilus ssp. n. AW-2005; assembly: GCA_918358695.1. NCBI lineage: Eukaryota > Metazoa > Arthropoda > Insecta > Lepidoptera > Nymphalidae > Melinaea > Melinaea menophilus. Next base: position 1,990,046 of record OU911052.1, read on the forward strand.
ATTAAAATAACTTTTATTACATTATAGTTATGAGTTATTTTAATATATACATGCATGTGTGCTTGTCTGTCTGGGCACGCGTCAATGGATGGATGGAACACGTTGCCAAAATTAGTTTATATAAATTACGGTATTTAATATTATAATTACAAAATCAAATTGTAATTCAATTTATCCGTAACCCAAAATTACATTAGAAATTCAACTGTCTATTACATAAAAACATACTCCCAAATATTATTATCAATATTCAATACTAGATTCTGCCGTAAATAATTGTGTATTTACAAAACGGAACTGCTTTTGTAAACAACTTGGTATCACGGCTCTAATACGTTTGAGGGTCATCAAGAGTCAACTGATTGTAAATATATAAATATTCATCTTCATGACTACGCACAAAACTCAAAAGAGTCCGGACTCTCCAGAAACTAAACTCTAGAGTTTGAAGTAAAGTTATGCATATTTTTTATAACCAATTAAGCATTTACAATGATATACAAACAGTAAAACCGATAATACAATGATTTGCGAAATATAAATAAACTTAAGGCAATCAGAGTAATAACTACATTAACTGTCTAGTTTTTTGTTATTATCAGGCACAACCGCAGGCAACTCCTAGTTTTAAACTTCATACATCTTATTAGATAAGTATGTCTATAAAACAAGTTTTATTAACATTATTTAATATTAAACATTTTAAATTATATTTCCTCAAACAAGGAAATGTTCTCAATCAGATGAATAGTCTTACAAGTCTTGCAAGGAACGATTTATAAATGCAATACACTCGAGAACGAAATTGCATTTTATACAAAGTTGGATTGGATTCGTTTTGGATCGCATTCTGACAGAAAGCGCTCATGAATAAGCAAATATGCTATCACAGACACGTTGTATTTGATATTCTGAATATAAATTCAATATTTTAAAGAATTTTCAACCTTATTTTGTATTACAATAGACGTGGTTAGTGAATTTGATTTGACATTGTGTTGCTCTTTGTATTAAATTGTGTGTTATGGAATTATGATTCTTGTGATTTAATTTATATAAACAGGATATTTTTATATAATTAAGTCTATTAGAGAATAAGTGTTAATATTGGTTATTATTTGGTATTTCATAATGCTAACAGATGATGGAATAAAAACTTTTATACAAAAAAAATATAAATAAATTTAGAATGAATAATCAACCAATAAACACAGTGTGTTAGTCCGTTAGTTCGCGATAGAAACGGTATTCCAGATATAGAAAGTTCGAGTCCTGCTGTTTTTAATGAATTTTGTATTATAAATAAAAAAAAAAAAGTAAGTATAATTTTAAATAAAAATGATTCATATTACATTAGTTTTTTAATATATTAAAGTTAAACATTAATTTTAATAATTTTCCAAGATGTTAAGTGTCAGTCGATAAGTTTTGAGGTTAGTGAATTTTTTTCGATTAATTTTAATTTCTATATAAAATATTATAATTTTTTTGTTTATCAATATAAAATACGGTTACTGGCTTTATTTTTTATACACATTTTATTATTATTATATAAAGACTAGATTGTTTAAAAGAATTCAGTACATTTTGTCACAAAATGCCTGTTCCTCCTCCTCCTCCTCCTCCTCCTCCTCCTGTCAATTAACTTAAAGAATAGTTCAATTAGGAACTGTTCGCAATAATTGATTTGGACTCAATTAAGTTCATAAAATGTTCTCAAGTCGTAATAGAATTGACAATGAGAGTTAATCGAAATAAAATACGTTTTTATTTAAATTTAATTTGAATGAATCAATATTTGATTTATTTTTGATTAGTGGAAGTATTTTGATTCTTGGATGACTTACGTCAATGTCACTTCAGCGGAATGTTTTTTTGACATTTTGTTTGAATTCTAGTAATTGTTGCCTATTATATTTTGTATATATCAATATTTTCATAAATAATCCTTGAAATAAATCGACACACAATATTTTTTTTCTCTTGTTCTGAATGAACTGCATAACTAAGTTTGTTTTTCAAGGTTATAACAGTTTTTTTAAGTTTGCATTAAAATGTCATGTTTAAATTATATTTTTTAATGATTTTCCCTGTATTTTCGAAGAATTTAAAATCGATGTTTTGTTATAGTTTTTTTTGCCATTTATACGAAGAATCGACAGAGAAAAGGCGGAAAAATAGCCAGACAGACCGGAAAAAATGAAAAAGATTCTTAAATTAGCTATTTTTCTACAGAATCTTTAAGTATTATAAACTTTTATTGTTACATACATATACATGAAAGTTCATCGTCTTCCTGCCATTATCCCAATTTTGGGGTCGGTGCGTTATGTTTTTTCCTTCCATACTCTCCTGTTACAGTTCTGTACACACTCCCTTCTTCTCCATATCGTCTTTCACGCAATCCATCCATCTTTTCTTCGGCCGTTTTCTACCTGTCCATCCACTACCCAGAACTTTTTTGGTTGCATGCCTTTCATTTCTCCTCATAACATGCCCATACCACTCTCTAATTTTTTCTGTCACTGGCGTTACTCCCAAGCTTCCCCTAATATACTTATAGAAATTATCTTCTTTACAAAGAAGTAGTTATGAGTGACTTTTTCCTCTACGACATTATTATTATAAATATGTCATTACTTATTAAATAATTTAGAAATTGTCGTGAAAGTTTTTATAATAAACTAATTTTTATAATGTGGAGAACAAAATGCAAAAAAAAAAAATGCACTTTTTTCCGTAAAATAAAACTATTTCAACGTACAAATTTACACTTACACTTAAGTATCGATTCCTTTGAAAGTATCGTGTGAAATTAAATGCAGAGTTAGTCAAGTGAAGTATATATTTATGTTCTCCATCTCAGAAATAATAATATGTTTTATATAAAAATCTTTATTCATTTAGATAAGTTTTGAATAAAATTGTTGCAGGAAAGACATTTAAAAATTTGCATGATTGCTTAAAAATGATGCATTATCATATTTGATTAGTAAAGTTTTAATAAGTCGTTTTGTATATCTGATGCAATTTGAAGTTGGAGGTCACTGAATATTTCAAAATGGCGCCTTACGCCATCTTTGTATTCAATGTTTTTTAACAACTTGATCTTTGTAATTTATATCCTTCCTTATTATACATGTATATATGTTATATATATTTGTATGATTACTTGTTTTTTGCTTCAATGTGCATTAAAACTTTTGAAGAAGCTAAAACCGGAATAGGTTACTATTTTTTGTTTGTTTAAGCAGACAATCGTTGCGAGACGTCGAATTAAGAGACGGGAAGGGAAAGAAGAACGAAGTATTGGTCTTTAACAGTCTTGTATTATATATTCTGTAATCGGTCGAGTTGCCCCGAATTCGGGGTGCAGTTATATACACTATAGTTACGGAAAATGTAACTTAAGGAAGTTATTTTGATATTCAGTCTTTATGTAATCTGAGCTTGATGGTTGAGATAGATAAAAATAAACGTCTGAATTATTTACACTCGTTTGTCGATTGATTATATTAGTTTTGTTTATTATTTTTGGTTTGTTTAATTTTTCAACCGTCTTGCTGTTTGTTAACAACATGATTAAATGGTTTACATCTGACTCATCCTGTGAATATAGTAGTTTTGTTTTATGAAACAAAAATCTTAATTCGTATGTGTATAAATTTTTTAATTTATACTTAGATTAATTTATTATATATTAGCTGTGGCCAGACTCCGCTCGCGCACTGTTTTATAAAATTTATGTAGCCTAAGTTACGTTCATAACGTTAGCTATATGTCAAGTAAGTGTTTTGAAAATCGGTCCAGTAGTCTCAGAGTTTAGTCGGAATAAACAGACAGACAGATGAAAAAAAATATATATGTAACTATCGCATATACTTTCATATGCATTTAGTTAAAAGCTGTTAATTTTAATGACAAATAGATACTTCTATTTTATTTATATGTATAGATATTGATATATTATACTTACATACAAATAGTTATTTATTTGCATATACAAACATGCATATTTTGAATATATATATATATATATATATATTTTAATTAAATTTCAAACTAACACACGGTGAGGAATTTCTTGATAAAGGCTAACGTATATAGGTTAGCTCGTCACTCTGCAAATTAAAAATTCTATCGTGTAAATTGAACTAGTAGGGATGTACAAAGTGATATTTTTATATTAAAAAATTGCAAAAAAGATAAAAATATATATATTATCAATATAGTATAACATAGCAATACTACACATACATTATACTCACATGAAAAAAGAATATAATTTTAATAGTCTTGCTCTTTCTTGCAACTTGCCACCCTGTTACAAGAAAGTTGATTTTTAATAATATAAACACATATTTTTGTACCATTAAAAATATTGACTCATTTAAATCTATCCCTATTAAAGACTTAGGGATGGAATCGCATAAATCCTGTCTTACAATATAAAATAGTGTAAATTTCTTTTACAAATTAAAAGTATATTTTATATTTAATCTATAGAATATTAGTAATCTATAGAATAAAAATATAATAAAATGAACTATTTCTAATCAGAAACTTTAGAAAATTTACTATTTATAACATTTTCTTATCACTATTTATATAAATTTATAGCGTTTATTAAACTATTATAATGAATACTATTTATAATAAAGATACATTGAATTATAAATATTGCATTTATATTTAATATTATATAATCAGATGATGACTTATAATGCCATCGATTAGGACAGACAGTCTGTTAATTTTTATTAGATGAATTGACGTATCTAAATAACCATCTAGATATAGTCAGTTCGTAGTTAAAATTAACAATTCAAATTTCTGTGTCACTTTCTGTATTCAGTTTCAGCTATTTGCATGTACTAGTCGGTATTAAGTTTAATGATGGACGTAATTTTTAGTGTTGATTGAATTTAATATATATATATATATATTAATTCTGAATTGTATGTTTTTATAATTATTTAATAATTTAATTCTATCTCACTGAAATAGAATATTGTTTTTTTTACATCTTTCTTAATAGTTATATAAATAAGTATTGTTATAAATTAAAGTATTAATATGTATATGTTCTTTATAAGTATAAACGAATATTTATGTTGTATAAATAAAACAATTCTGACGATGTAACAAAAAAGACATTTTGTTAAAAACATAGATTATATAAATACGTTTGACGTTGCGGGGACGGACATTTGCAATTCCGATTCCATTGACAGATATTTTTTTTCTATTTGAATTTTTATGTTTTTAAGTAATATATTCTTCTGTACTCGGTATTGTTTGTGTAAAATAGCAAATAAGAGGGAAACAATACACATAATTAAATTTTTATTAGCAAGAAATAAATATAATCTGATATAAAGTTATATAAATAATAATTATTTATTTCGTAACAGTCTGTTACAAGTATAATAAGAGAATATGATAATTTTCTATGAATAGAAAAGATTTTTTGTAGGCTTTTTATCTATCTACACACAACCTTATAAATTGAGGCTATTCATTTTAACTGATATATAATGTGAGTATGTTTGTTAATTTTTAACTACTTAACGAATTATCGTAAAATTTTGCTTGTGTCATGGGCACAGAATAACATTCCTAAAATCACTCATTCCAGGTATAGCAAGATACCCATTAGACAGCAATCCAACTTAATAAGACTACTTATTTTATATATATAGTAAGTGGAACCGCTGGAAAAACTAGTATTTTTAATTAATTTAAATATTATGTTCTTCTGAAACAGTTAATATAAAAATATATTATGAAGCATGATACTCTCTGGTACAGTGATACTAATGCGTATATAAATTGAAGGTTCTCGGTTCGATTCCCGTGCTACAAGATATTTATATGACTTCCAGGTGTTCGCGAAGGAATCTACTGTTAGGACACCCATGTAAATTAAATAAATACTATACATGATGTATGTATATGTTAATGTATGTAGGCCGCTACTTTGCAGCGACATACTATGTTAATCTCCACACCTTTCCCACAATTAGAAAGGAATACTCCAGTATCGTAAAAACTTTTGTGACATATATATATGTATATATATAACTCGTATTACGTCTAAATATATAAATAGAAGCCCTATGCGCCTACAGAAACATGACATTAAACCTTTACAAAGTGTTTTCTTCTGGATTTGATAAATAATGTACTCTTCTGCAATCGGAGAGTACAGATGAGAGTATTCATAAAATACTGTTAAAAGAACATTTCTTTTCAAAGTTAACAAAACTTGTAAATTGAAATATTATTTAAGTATAACATTACGTATACGAGTTCAAAGAAGTAAAATATATTATTCCTTTTACGAGCAACGAAGGTAATGCTTAAATGAATATTAATGAAATAGTTATAGACAGTGTTAAAGAAAGAGAGGTACTGTGTTTAGTTTGGTTCAAATTATATAAGGCTTAATATCTTTGACAGCTAAAGAGTACGTTTTTGTTTAGCAGATTTTTTATGAGGATTTTATATAAATACTAGCTTTTGCCCGCGACTTCGTCCGCGTTTCCGTCGTTTTTCGAAAAAAAATTAGCAGATGTCCTCCCTCATAGTTTTGACGTAACAGGCAGATTCACTTTCGTATTTTAGAAGGGCAATAGTAATATAATATGCCAATCCACAAAACTGTTGAAAAATATAAGTAACCGCAGAATATTATAATATACCCACGCTATACCCACGACTCGGTCAGCGTGTAACTCCTTGTTTTTTATTAAGATAATATATTGCTAATATTTTTAGATCAAATTAAAATGTTTCAGCGCAAAGCTTCTGGGTAGACTATGTTAAGAGTCGACCCGTCCGGCACGTGAACGTAAAGATTCCTAGAATTGCTAACCCGGGAAAGAGCGACGTATAATTGACCATGCGAGAAACAGCTAACACCGAGATCTACTCCAGCAACACGAAAAGTCTGCCCTTGAGCTTTATTGATAGTCATGGCATAGCACACCGATACTGGGAATTGCGTTCTTTTAAATTGGAATGGAAAATTATTTGGTATTATGGGAATTCTGGGAATAAAGACAGTTTCTCCTGCACCGCAACCTGTTAACATTTGAGCCTCGATTACATTTTGTTGCAACTGGGTTACTTTTAGCCGAGTTCCATTGCAAAGTTGAGGTGGTCTTAAATTTCGGAGCAGAATTATCGGTATGCCAATTTTTAAACAAATTATATGAGAAGGTAGTCCAGGCATACTTAAAGAATTTAAAAATTCTATCGGGTAATTAGTGGCTTCTTGTTCATCAACCATTCTATTTATTGAACTATAAACTTTGCTTTCTCCCTGTATATTAGACAGTATTTTATTATTAATTTCAGATGCCTGGTCATTGCGAGGAGTCAAAATGGACCTTTCGCAAAGCCAAGAATTGTCCCTATTTAATATAATTGTTATGTCACCGTAAACCGAAGATATAAGATGTTGTTGGGATTGCACTATACAACATAACTCAGGTGTCAGAATAAGTTTTCCTTGGTGTAGTTGTGGATAGGTACCTTCACCAATCTTCAATAATGTATCAGAAAATTCACGATTATCTGCGTTGTCTCCAGTTCTCACTCGCATATTTATAGTCAAATGCACCGATTGTATATCACGCCACAAATAAGAGCTTTTCAGGCAAGCCCTAATCTCATCAGCTCGGGTTCCCCGTGGTATTACCGGTAAGGTTTGTCGGAAATCACCACAAAATAAAACCGTAATACCGCCCATTGGTCGATCATTTTGTCTTATGTCCCTTAGAGTTCTGTCTACTGCTTCTACTCCTTTTCGATGGGCCATCGTACATTCATCCCATACGATTAAATTACACTCACGCAATACCTTAGCTTTGTCGCTATTTCTTGAAATACTACAGGTTGGACTTTCCGTGCGATCTAAATTAATTGGTATTTTAAACATAGTGTGAGCAGTCTTACCTCAATGTTACCGCAATGTTGCAGCTATACCTGATGAAGCCACGGCAAGAGCGATTTTACGCTGATTTCGAACATAAGCTAATATTAATTTAGTCAAAAAAGTTTTCCCAGTTCCTCCAGGTGCATCTAAAAACCATATTGTTCCTAAATTATTCTGCACACTCTCGCACACGCGATCATAGACTAAGCGTTGTTCTGCAGTCATCATTGGGACACCGTTTTCTAATGTTACCAGCAGTTCCATTGGGTTGTAACCAATCTCTGCGGAATATTCCCTATTGGTAACCTCTCCGACTGAGGTTGGCGTTGGCAAACCATATTCACAAAGTGATTTACCGCCTACTGCTGTTAAGTCTTCCTGAAGAGCTAATAAGAACTGATTTATAGCCAGATCTCGAAAATTATCATTAGTTGCGCCTTCATTATTGTGAGATAAATTCCGAAGAAAGTCTTCTGCAAATTTTTCTTTATATTTTTCCCATAATTGGACAGGATCAGATAAATTACAAAATGTGAGTAATGTTACAAATAAATGGCGTAACCGTCGTGGATTATCACTAACACAGGATTCTGCTAAAGCGTCATCCCAATGTTGATCATTTTCAAGCAAATAACGCGCTTGGCAAGCTGCATGATAAGTTGGATAAACAACATCGTCTACTTTTCTCAAATCTATAAATGATGTTGGTCCTCGCACTGTATGTAATAATAATCTCAAATAAAAACACTCTGCGTTGTTAGGATGAACAGTATACACTCTACCAAGAACATGTTCTTTGAAAATACCTGTCTCGCCATCTACAGGCCTGCCTCGGCGTCTACGGTTAAAGACACCTCGTTGTTTATCGTAGGTATAATACGATGGAACTTCTTCATACAAAAGAGACTTTGCGAAATTATCAGTTTGGCAAAGTCGAAAGAATGCCAATAAAGTTGTTTGTCTAGGGTTCTCTAATCGTTCTGTAACATTTTCGGCGTTAAAATATATACGTTGACCGCCTTCCAGATGAACATCCAGATGGGTCACAGGTGGATATCTTTCGTGAATATTAAAACTTAAGATCCGCCACACAGCTTCTGAAGAGCTGATATATCTGCCTGACTGAAATCTAGTAACTTCATCATGTTCATTTCTTAACGCAAACGTAGCTTGGTCACTGCCCTTGTTAATGTACTTACAAATATATTTAATTGACTCTACACTATTACACATTTCTACATTTATGTGAGCTTGAAATGCTCTGGACAATACAGGCGAATACGGAACGACCCACCTATTATCTAAAGTAACCTGTTGTCCAGACATTCGCTTTTCAACAGTAAAACCACCATTGTCTCTTGAACGGCGACGATATAATGGGTATCCATCATGTCCTGTTACAGTTTCATCCACTAATGCTTTTGGATACCTTTTAGTGCAACGACCGTCTTGCATGCAAGGAGCATTTGCGTTAAATGCACCACATGGACCATGTATCATATGAGTTTTAACAATGTCGTATAACAGGGGATCTGCAGTCGGATCTGGAATTTCAGCACTGATTAATCTGTCTACATCATTAGGTCGAACCTTATCTTTTAACCAAAGCAAGATATGTGCGTGAGGTAAGCCGCGTTTTTGCCACTCAACACTATACATATAACACAATACTTCTCCAAAAATGTTATCTTTGGTAAGAAGATCTATCATTGATTTTAATTTTAAATGAAACACTCTTGCAATAATATCATGGCGGTCATGCGGTGCCTGACCCTCAAGAAGCTCCCGAGTGATTTCATCCCACTTGGGATTGGTAGTTACAGTAACAAATAAGTCGGGACGTCCATATTTTCTTACGTAACAAAAAGCGTCTTGAGTACGTTCATGCATGTAGCGTGGACCACCAGTAAAAGAAGAGGGTAAAATAACTAAACGACCCATATTCACAGTATCGTTATCTTGCTGCATGGCATCGCGAAGGTGCACGTATTCTTCAGCGCGCAGCTGCCTTTGATTAGATCGTATATAAACTAATCTTTCGGTTTCAATTTTTGCGTACATGTCAACAATAAACTGATTAAATAAGCCACGAAAACGTTGAAAGTATACCAATCTATTCCGTCTCACTTGCAGGTGGTAACAATAAAATTGAAGGCATGACACCTTTTTATTATAATTAGGTGCGCCTGTGCGCGGATCGGTTTGGTATACAGCGAAATTATAACCATCTTCCCCTCGACAGTATATCATAGGATATTGCAAACTGTCGTAAGCCCTGTGGGTTTCGAAAATACGTTGCAAACGATTGTCTCTGGAACGTATAACGATATCACGCCTATCACATTCCTGGTCGACCAGTACTACAGCAACTTCATTCGTGGATGGAACGTTATGACGCCCAGGGTGTTCCTGAGTTGGACGCTTATCGGCATTTATAACAATTTTATAATTGTTATTACCATCTTGAGAAAGGGCTTCTAATGCCGATTTAAAACTGCATACGTACGAATTAACCTGATGTAACATGTTCTGAAGTTGTGAAATGAGTTCAGTATTTAAATTCGGAAAATATTGATTTCTTATATTCGACTGTTCGTTGTAATCGGATACAAAATATATTTGAAGAAATTTAGGTTGTTCTTCAGGCAAAAGGGACCCTATCAAATGGTAAACCTGACCTTGTACCTTAAAAGTAGGCATGAAAGGGCCTTCTGAGATTTGTTTAGCACCAAAGGATGTCATTTGGAATGCACTATTATAAGTGCGAATATTATCTAAAAACTGTTTGGATTGCAAATGTTCCCCTAAAAGTAGTGATTTTAAAGGTTCCGGTGGGTCTTCGAACGAAGGCAAATTTATTTTACCTCCAGAACAACAGAAACCAGCAGACTCCTTCCTCCACTTCGAAGCATTACAAAAGGAACATACTACGTTCATATCGCCTATTTCAGAAGATGATCTGTAATCAATTGTGAGGTTATAAGCAAACCCACTTTTATATTTATCGGACCACGCCACCGAATTTGTAGATTGATCTACCACGTGTATATCTAAGTCATTAAGACCATGTCGAAATCTATCTGCAGTAAGACGGGCCTCTCGCTGTTCTTCTGTTTCAAGCGACCGAATATTTTCAATTCTTAATCTTTCATTAGATAAAGTAATCAATTGTTCTTGTCTCAAAGAATTGTAATAATCGCGTCCCGACTCTAGTCGTTGTTCATGCTCATGTTCATCTTCAAGAGATCGAATCATGTTATGGTGCGCCCTATCATTTGTCAAACGGTCTTGATATTGAGTAAAAGTTTCAGATTCTCGAGACAAAATATGACGTTCGCGATCAGCTGTAAGCCGTAATTCCCTCTCAGTGAAGGTTTCGGACTCGCGAGATAAAATATGACGTTCGTGGTCAGCTGTAAGCCGTAATTCCCTCTCAGTGAAGGTTTCGGACTCGCGAGATAAAATATGACGTTCGCGGTCAGCTGTAAGCCGTAATTCCCTCTCAGTGAAGGTTTCAGACTCGCGAGATAATGTATGCCGTTCGCGGTCAGCTGTGAGTCGCAATTCTCGTTGTAAAGCAGTTTCAGCTTCTCGGGATAACGCATGTTGTTCCCGGTCAATGGAACGCCTTAGCTCTCGTTGAGAAGAGCTTTGAGAAGCCCGTGTTGTAGCTCGTCTCGCTCTTTCAGCTGCTAATCGCATCTCTCTTTCTGGAGAGCTTTCATTAGCTCGAGATGTTGAGGCACTAACTCTCATAGAGTTTAACCGATGTGCTCTTTCCTCTTCCGATTCTTGAGAACGCGTCATTCTCATTCTCCTAGCTTGACTCGAAGTTCGAGATAAAGATGGTCGTTTTTTAGGTGGCATCGTTTATTTTATTTTTAATTGACGGTAACTTAAATTCTATTTAGTTACCCAACAAAAAACTTACGTCAGAGGTCCTAACTATAGCTAAGTATATAATAAATAGAATATAAATCTAAGTGCCTATTAAAACTAAAATAATATTCTAATCGAATTATAAATATGTACGTAGGTACCTACAAATTACAAAAGAATAAAAAATGAAAATAAAGCTATACTTAATGCGTGTGCAATACTATCTACACTTACCTACTTCACTTAAAAATGAATAATAAGAAATACCTACAACTACTGTAATTAATCAAAGTACCTATGCTAATACAAAAAAAACCTTAGATGTTCTAAGTACAGCTGCTATATAATAAAAAAATATAAATCTAAGTGCCTATTTAAACTTAAATACCTAATATTCTAATAGAATTAAACTAAGAAATATGTACCTACCTACCTACAACTTAGGTACAAAAAAAAAAGAAATGAAAATAAAGCTAAAACACGTGTGCAGTATAGGTAGATAGTAGGCAATATCTACCTATACCTACTTCACTTAAAAATAAATAAAAAATACCTATGAATACTATAATTAATAAAAGTACCTACCTACGCTTTTATCTACTCAATACAAAAAAAACTAAACATAAAATGCCCAAAACTAACCTATCAGTAACTAAAAATCTAACAATAATCTAATCTATCTATCTATTATCTAATCTAAAAATCGAATCTAAATCTACTTAAAAAGAAATAAAATAGGAACTATTAATAGTTAAGAATTTAAACAAAACTAAAACTAATTTAGAAAATAACAACAAAAGAAATTAAAATAAACTATTTAAAGACAAAAAGTCGCGCTGATAAGCACGGTTTATAAAATAACAATTATTGTCTGTCAATAAAGTTCAACACTCTGAACGCATCAACAACCAAATATTGAATGACGCTTGCGCTCGCCTCCCGCCCCTTTTATACTCTGCCGCCGCGAGCCCCGTCGAGCGCGGCAACCGTTACGCAAAAATAATCCTTATAGCTTGATTCACTATTCACGCGCGATGTCTTGTTGGCGTATTTCATGTAAGTAAGTATAAGTTTGGTGTTTCTATACCGATTTCAATGATTCTTTTTTTATTGAATTGGTGCTAATGTTTATTTTTTTTTTAATTAGGAATGATGGTGAGCATTATTGGTTTTATAAACGTAAAAGTAAACAAATATAATAAGAAATCTCCGAACTGCTAAGCTATCGAGAGTTATGCGAGTTATTGTGAGTTAACTATAAAAGGTAGATATATGCTGTCTTGGAATATTTTTCGTGTATTTTTATGTAGAATATTTCCGTTATACATAGTTTCTATGTAGCTGTAACCATTAAGGCTGCACACGCGACGGAAGCTTAAAAAATCAAGCAACTTCTCCCATTTTCTTAACATTTCCTTTCACTGCTCTGCTCCTATTCATTGTAGTGTGATGAAAAGTATACTATTACCTGCCCAGGAGTATAAAGAATAATTGTACTAAGTTTCGTTAAAATCCGTCGAGTAGTTTTTTTTCTATAAATAACATACAAACAGACAGACAGACAGACAGACAGACAAAAATTTTTTTAACTGCATTTTTGCCATCAGTATCGAACACTAATCACCCCCTGCTACTTATTTTGTAAATATATTTCATGTACAGAATTGACCTCTCTACAGATTTATTATAAGTATAGATTGGTGTAAAAAGTCGTGTATAGTAAATACGAGAAAGCTAAAAAAGCTAGTTGGGTCCTTGTTTAATTGGACATTTCTGTAATAGTTATGATAACGTTGCAGTTAAAGAAATATATATATATATATATATATATATATATATATATACACACTTGTATCAGTACCATTATTTCGATTTGAACATAACTTTGGTAACTATTATACATTTCAGCTAAGGTTTCGGAATTAATACAGCCTTTATAGGTAGGTTATAGGTAGTATAAACCGTTATACAGTATATCAGTAGGTTAGTCGTGTTTCAGTATTGGAAAAACATACAAATAATTTTCCTTAAAGGAATATTGCAAGTCATGTCGTAAATACCAATTACTCCTAAATAAAACGAATTATTTATTAAGCAATATTACAAATATAATTTTAATGTTATACCTAACAGTATTTTACAGTTATCCCCCCTATAACACGGTAGATTCGTTCCGCGTTATAGGAAAACGCGTTGTAGGAATATTCTTGTATAACGCGCTCATATGACCGTATAACGGGTTATCTACAAATAACTCAAGTTTAACTTTTCTTGTTAAAAGCTGTTTAAATGAAATATTAAAAAAGAACTTAATTAATTCTACCTTTTACTTAATTTTATTTTATTTTATAATAACACAATGTGCAAAGGTAATCGAAATTAATTATGAACTGTAAAAAAAATATAAAAATCCTAGTATAGAAATATAACCTGCTAAATCCCCGCGTTATATGAGGGAAAGCACGTGTTATGCGAGGGATTGATCGCGTTATATGAAAACGCGTTATAAGAGTACCATGTTATAGGGGGATTACTGTATAAGCAAAATGATATTTCAATATGTAACATGTTTGTGCTTAACTTGTTGAAACTTTGTGCTCTCTCGGGTATTTCAATTATTATATTATACATGTATTCACATCGTTTGTTTTGTATTAATTAAACAGTTTTGACACTAACATGAAATTAATTCATCACAACAATGTTGGTTTGGAATTTTTAAGTTCAATGTTTGTATGAAATATTTGTTTGAATCGTTTGCGTGTATGAAATGTATGTAAGAGAGTTTAAGCAAAAGAAAACTCAAGAAAGAAAAGCTTAGACGTTTTTTTTTGTATAATAAGGCATATAATGAGGGAATTTAGTATGAATGTGAATTGTTATTAACACTAAACTTACCAAGTACCGGTCAAATTGACCGTTCTTAAACTTTTGTAAAACTTACACATTTTTAAACGGTATAATATCGTTATCAAACGACATAACCATTCTTAGAATATGCATATAATATTTTCTACACTCTTTACTTTTAATTATTTCCATTATTACCTGCGTTATATAATAAAATAACTTTCAATTACTTGTCAATTTGACGGCGTGCGGTAGGAACAGGTATACAAGGATTGTCGGTAGGTTTAGTGTTAAAGAAGATAAGTTATGGATTGATAAAAAATACCAAAGAAGCAAGTTTCCACTAAGATGCGATTATAGAAAGATGGAATTGACTTATTGCGTTGTCAGCAAGTAATTTGAATGTGGGGAGATGGATGGAATCATTTTGGAGAATGTACATCTTAACACTAATTTATTTATAAAGCAAATATATTATTGTACACCACTGTACTGTACTGAAATCCAATCTAATCTAACCTCTAATACCTTGCGTGTTTAAATTACTCGCCTATTTTTCAGATTGTGGATAGGTGTGGCTGTAATACCATCATGCTGTAGGCAGGTTACATATAGTAGAATTTTTCTAAAATATATATAGCTTACATTAACTATTATAATCATTCGGCTGGCTGGATGGTTCTAGTTGTTCGTAAATACAGTGATCATAATAAAGAAAAAAACTGGGCTGAGTTTGTTGTGTGGTTCGTCTCAGAGCAGGGCGCTTTTGGAATCCTTGTAGCCTTAATTTTAAGTTGTAGTAGTGTCTTTATAGAAGTGTTTGTTTTGTATCAAAATAGGACCTCCTAACACTCCCTTCTAGTTGTTCTTAAATTGCTTACTAAATATATTGACGTTTGTAGAAGAGTAATCACAATAAAGAAATAGAACTGAGTTTGTTGTGTGGTTCGTCTCAGAACAGGGCGCTTTTGGAACACTTGTAGACTTAATTTTAAGTTGGAGAGTGTCTCTACAAAAGGGTTTAGTTTAGTAAGTAGGTATAGTATCAAAGAAGGTACTCCTAACACTCCCATTTAACATACAATAGTGATCACTGGTATTGTTACAAAATGGTAAACATATAAATAAATAAAATTAAAATAACTATAGGCAAATCTTGATGTAAAATTTTAGATCACCATACTAATTATGTTCGTATCAACAATTAATTTAATTATTTCGCTCAGTTTTAACATGTATGTTAATTATTCAATTATGTTTGTAATTAAATGAATTAATCAGTGTTTTTCGCGCCCTACAAACATTATATAAAATTATCCAAATTCATACAGTAATAATAAATTAATTAATTGGTTAATCAAAGAAATTAAATGAACGGTTATGTTTATAAAGATTTTCATCAGAAATTCCGAAAAATTTGGTCAACCTCAAATGATGTTTGAGGTAGCTTGAGGAGGATCTAGGAGGAGGCTTGAGGAGTAGGAGTGTCGAGGTGGTGGGGTGCTAAAGCACTCAGGTTTCTATAAGTACATTTAGATTCAGTCGACAAGAAGATATTTTTTGGTATAGGGTAATTTACTTCCATAAATTTTATAAACATAAAACATATGTACTAAAATAATAAAGTTAATAATTGACCCTCGATTACTAATATTTATTCTTTAAGAATAAAGAAAAAAAATTTGTCAAATGATGTTTGAGGTAGTTTGAGGAGGTAGGAGAAGGCTTGAGGAGTAGGAGTGGCGGGGTGGGTGCTAAAGCACTACAGCCTGCCTTTGTCCTCCTGTGTCAGTTTCTAGTTTTCGATATTTTCGCACTTTATTAGCGAAATATAACCAAAATAGTTAAGCTTCTTCAAAAACCTTATACAATTTTTTTATTATTTTTATTAACTCGCATTTCTCTGTATTTTTTATTCACTATTCTTTATTGAATTTATTAACAATTCCAAACATATAAAAATTATTTATCTTATGTCATTTGAAATGTAATTTCAACGAGAAATATAATTTTATCGCGGAAAATTTTGAAATGTTTTCTTTTATCTTTCTCCAATCAAAATTACAACATTGTTATTTTGATGGGAGAAACAAAAACAAAAACTCGTGAATTTTTCTTTTACCTTAACCTTAGTTATTTTAGAAATTTTGAAAGTACGAAACGAAAGTACCTACTAATAAACATTTTTAGCACCCGTCTAGAATTCTTTTGATATTTTATTAATAATTATATATGTAATTAAAACAAGTTTAATTTTAATAATGTTCCATAATTTATAGAATATTTCATCTCCGTTCACTATTACTGGACCCATTATCTCTTACCCGGAGGCTGCAGCTTCACGTTACCTGGAAAATTAAATTCACTGGATAGTACTATACATTATATCGTCATATATTAATTGAGCTGATATCAGCGAGTGACCAGCTGCTTTTTATCCTGGTATTCCCACGGGACCTACACAAGTGAAACCGCAGTGAATCAGTGGAAACACCCAACGTGAAATAAACGACACATAATAAAAAAAATGTTTTTGCAATTTATAAATTAGTTTTATACTAAGTATAATTTTATATTAGTGAAAAATAGTCCGTAAATATTATATTTAAAAAGAAAAATATAGCTAACGAAGTTTTTATGATATTCCTTTAATATTAATATGAAAAATAAATGAATTTTTATGAATAAATGAAAAGTATACACGTGTTTTGTATGAGGCAGCTTTATCTTGTTGAGGCTTTGTAGGAAGTATTCGTTTCGAGGCTTTTATTTTAATATATAAAAAAACATTTATATGAATGTTGGTTTATTTTTATTTTATTCGATACGCTTTAAAAGCAGATTGAAGTTTAATTGAAAGAAGCAATAATATAATTGATAATTTATTAAATAAATTTCGTCATTAATTGTTGTAATGTGTTTGAAATTATTTTACTGTTACTCAGCCTTAGTCAGGTAAGGGTTTGAAGGGTAAGCAAAACAATGGTAATGTGGGTTTAAGACCAACGACTCCAAACTGTGTACCCTCCACTAAGAGGACGCACTCCTCAAAAAGAGGAGGGGCACACTTAGTCCCTCCAAGTATTATCAGGATTAGAACACGTCTTATATAGTATATAATTCTTATGATATGAAGCACTTAACGCAATAGAATTACATAAAATACATAAGGTTCATTGAACCTCAAATATTTTATATAAAAATGATATAATCTAAATAAGAGGATGCTCTGCCAGTAAATGGTGACCTCCCCACTTATTGGTTACTGCAATGCGTATTTATTTTAATACCAGTAAAAGTAGTATATAACAAAATAAACCCTTAATTTGTACGAGTACTAAATAAATATTTGAATAAGCAAATAATTAATTCGTAATTTATTTGAATGTTTGCTAAAATTATTTATATAAATAAATAAAACAAATAAATATTGTAGCAACTTACTTTGAGTATATATCTAACATTACACAAATTATTATTATATATTATATAAGTCCACTTTGACTACTGACTACTGACTATTGACTACTGACTACTGACTTTGACTTTGTTCGCCCGGAATCTGATTTCTTAAATAAAAGTAGCCTAAATTACTCTATAACATCAGCTATCCGTCAGCAAAAGTCTTATTAAAATCGGTCTAGCCGTTTCAGAGATTAGTCGGAACAGACCGACAGACAGAAAAAAATGTTTTATTTTATATGAATATCGTATATACTTTCATATGCATTTAGTGAAACGCTGTTAATATATAATTACAAACAGACACTTTATATATATATATTTTTGATAAGTAAATAATTGTACTACAATATTTAACACTAAACCTACCGACAATTCTTGTATACCTGTTCCTACCGCACGCGGTCAAATTGACCGGTAATTAAAAGTTATTTTATTATATAACGCAGGTAATAATGGAAATAACTAAAAGTAAAGAGTGAAGAAAATATTATATGCATATTCTAAGAATTGTCATGTAGTTTGATAACGATATTATAAAGTTTAAAAATGTGTAAGTTTTACAAAAGTTTAAGAACGGTCAATTTGACCGTTACTTGGTAGGTTTAGTGTTAATTTAAAAGATTTTAAAGATTCGAATTAACAATTTTTAAATATTCAGAGAAGTAATATGTATTGGTTTTTAAAGTTCAAATTTGCCTATGAATATTTATATGTTTTAAAAGTTTCAGTTGTAGATAATTACAGTGTTTTACAATAATACGACGTTTAAACAGTTTTCATCACCATAACACACATTACGTCATTCAAAATGGCGGTGGTTGCCGCAGACTACTTGCGATGTTTGATGTATTTGCGTTTAATTGTCGTGTTTCATTATATGAAATACAGTAATACCCCGCTTTACGCGAGAGATACGTTCCAAAAAAAATCGCGTTAACTGAAATTCGCGTATAACGAGGTTTATGATTAAACATTATTACAAAAAAATACAAATCATTTTAATCAATCACTTTAATTCTAGGAACACTTTATGCAATACATACACTTATTTTTTACGGAAAAATACATCTATTGTTGATGACTACATTATATTTATACACACTCTTTCGCGTAATTCGAGGCATTTGAGCGCGAAATTTGCATCCGCGTTATAGTGAAACCGCGTATAACGGGGTCGCGTAAAGCGGGGTATTACTGTATTCCGCGTTTTGTGGATATCAAGACTATCAAGCAAGCAAAAGTCGGTGAAAAACGTTATGTTACTGTATAATTTTTTTATCTTGAAATTATAGCATATGATAAATTATCGCCAAATCTATTTATTTACAAATTATTTAATGGATTAGGTTTGATCAATAAAAATAAGTTTTGATAGTTTTTTCTTATTCAGCGATTAATTTTATTATAAAATAACAAAATAACTTAGTTTTTTTCAAAAATTAGTATAAAGTCTGCGCCGTCTCAAAAAAGCGGGTCACGTGTGAGTTATGCGTAGTGACGCTCTAATTGGAGCGAACACAACATTCAAGTCACCACCAAAACACGTCTTACACCTTACTACCCGGTAATAGAGTTCAAAATGGTAGTTTATTACTTGTTTTGATTGAATTTTAAGATGGTAAAGCGATCAAAATTCAATACACCTACAAAACACGTCTTGTATCTTATTACCCGGTAATAAAGTTCAAAATGGTAGTTTATTGCTTGTTTTTATTGAATTTTAAAATGGTGAATCGATCGTATAAATCGTGAAGTTCTTAGCCGTCAGACATGCCTCTTATGGTAGTTTGGTATTACGAGTTGAAATTTTTAGAAATTAATTAAGCTTAAATCAAGATAACGAGTTTATTTAAATATAATTCATATTAATAACTAGGAGCGCCAACAGACCCTCAATTTCGACTCGCTGCGCTCGCGAAATCTCGGGTGCCGTTTGCATATTGAGCGAAGCGAGCCTAATGTAATGACTCATCGTTTCCCATTGACTTCAATGGGATATCAGTTTTTTGACGATTATTCTTCAACGATATGACATTTTTCAATTTTTTTAAAGCCTTCGTCTAATGTATGTAGTTTTCGAGCCTATTCGTGACAAAGAATGTGAAAAAGTCTCCAGTAGAGCGCTCCGCTCGCTTCGCTCAATAATTTTTTGTATTATTTTAACATTATAATAATGTTTCACGTTTAAATATAATAAACAGTAAATTTCTTATATTATTCTTTACATATTCATTTAACATATATATTAGATATTTTAAAATATCTTTAGAACAAAATCTTAACATAAATAATATTTTTTTAATAAATTATACTAGAGTAAAACCTGCGATCATTTTGAGTTGCTCCGCTAACTGAGCTATCATGTCTTAGTTACCTACTAATCAAATATATCAAATATATATAATAATGTATATATGTATATATGTTAATTGCCAGTTCATATTTTATTTTAAATCTGCTATAGTTTTAGACGCTGCTAAAAATAATGACCAACTTTGTAGGTTAGGGCGGTCCACTAAAAAAACATGGCCATTTATCTTTTAAGATGAAAGATACATATGTATTATGTAGATATCTTTCTTTCTAAGTATCTTTAATATAAGAATAATTTAAAATCTTGTTCAAGATTTTAAAGTGCCATGACTATATATAATAATATTGTGTCGGTTTGTTTACGTCTCAAAAATTCTAAAATTACTGCAATGATTGTGTTTAATTTTTACACGATATACACACCTTCTTAGAGATTGTCTTGTCTCGTCTCGTCTCGTCTCGTCTCGTCTCGTCTCGTCTCGTCTCGTCTCGTCTCGTCTCGTCTTGTCTTGTCTTGTATCTATTTTTATAATTATTGGTATAATATATTAGAAGTAAGTTAGTGTTACTTTATAGGTACCCACGGTTGGGAAAAGATATTTTTTCCAGTCATGGATTTATATTAGAGCTTCACCCATCACGATGTCCTAGTCCTGGTTTGTGGGTACATATATTTTTAAGTTAAAGTTAATAATATTTTTCTATACAAAACAGGAATAATTCATATTTCAATAAAATTTAATTTATATATACCGGCATTTAACAATTAGTATAGCGAGTTACATTTCGCTGTCTTTCTGTGTGTAATAATATCTGTAACAACCTAATATTTTTACGAAATCTATAAATTTATTCTTCCAATTAGTATATACTGAAACAATTCTACAATTTATTTTATATACCTGTTATTAAAACAATTCTTAATATGATAGTTAATTCAGCAGCTGTCTCGTTAGCCATATTTATGTTTATCAAACACACTATGTTATATATATTATATCCATTTGTTATAAACGATACCAGATGGCGCTCCAATATTTAATAAACTTCATTACAAGAACAATATTTTCGTATTACTTTAACTAACTAGCTAACCATCCGATGTTCAAGCATTTTATTTAAAATATTCAAGCGATGATGAACAAACATATATTTATATATATGTATATATACGAGTATATACCTGGGGCGCTAACAGACCCTCAATTTCAAATCTCGGGTGCCGTTTGCATATTGAGCGAAGCGAGCCCAGTGTAATGACTCATCGTTTCCCATTTGATTTCAATGGGATATCAGTTTTTTGACGATTATTCCTCAACATGACATTTTTTTAAACCATCACTTAATGTGTGTCTTTTTGATTGCCAAATTTCATAATATTCATTCAAGTAGTTTTCGAGCCTATTAGTGACAAAGAATGTAAAAAAGTTCGCTCAATAAAAAATAAATAAATTTTAAGAGTATATAATTAAAGAATGTATATTACACACACACACGCACACGCACACGCACACGCACACGCACACGCACACGCACACGCACACGCACACGCACACGCACACGCACACGCACACGCACACGCACACGCACACGCACACGCACACGCACACGCACACGCACACGCACACGCACACGCACACGCACACGCACACGCACACGCACACGCACACGCACACGCACACGCACACGCACACGCACACGCACACGCACACGCACACGCACACGCACACGCACACGCACACGCACACGCACACGCACACGCACACGCACACGCACACGCACACGCACACGCACACGCACACGCACACGCACACGCACACGCACACGCACACGCACACGCACACGCACACGCACACGCACACGCACACGCACACGCACACGCACACGCACACGCACACGCACACGCACACGCACACGCACACGCACACGCACACGCACACGCACACGCACACGCACACGCACACGCACACGCACACACACACACACACACACACAAGCAACAAGCACACACGTACCAATTTTTTATTTACTTCATTATTGAAAGATAATATTACAATAAGTAATGTCTGTATACCATTGATATCGCATGCCGGGTTTCTCGACGCCATGTTTGTTTCAAGGATCACCTTGTTACATGTTAATTCATTTTATTATCTATGAAAATGTATAAAAAAAAATCTTTGTATAATATTTTAAAGACTTTGTACATATCTAAGCGTCTAAGTTAATTCGTCTATTAAGATAGCATTAAGTTTTAATAAGTTAATAGTGTATGCCGTATCCTTCTTACTTGGAAAGGATTCTAAAGTATTGTTATGAGCATTGGAATGACGACAATATGTCGATAGAATTATTTTTCACAAAAATATGTGAAAAATAATTCTATCGACAACAAAATTTTAAAACCATTCCAATATGTCTTTAATAGTTATAGAAATGTATTGAATACTAGCTGTGCCTACGACTTTGTTCGGAATATGTTTTAAAAAAAAAGAGTCAAGTTATTCCTAATAACACTAGCTGCCCGCTAGTGAAAGTTGAGTCGTTTAAGAGATTAGCAAATTTACAACAAATGGACAGATAAAGAACAATTTTGAAATTTGTTTTTTATGTAAGTATCGTATATACTTTCATATGCATTCAATGAAAACCTGTTAATTTGGAATTATAAACAGACACTTCTATTTTATTTATATGTGTAGATTTATAAGAAGAAGAGAAAGTAAAATATTGAGGTATATTATACCTATATTTTTTTTAATGGTTTTCAAGTAGTAAATTGGGCATCAGGACACAGAAATATTAGTAAATAATATAATATGTTAAACGGTAACACACGATTTTCTCATATACATATATATGTATATATATGTAAGAAACGTTCAATGTTAATATATATTTACTCTACAATATTGTTCATAAAAAATCTTGATCTTCACTTTTTTCAATTATCAATTTTATTATTGACAGTTGCTACGCTGACTTTTAGTTAATTTAACATATAATAGGGTTGAAATAAATGTATAAAATAGTGGGCAAATTTAATAGAATTCTATAAGGAATAAATAAAATAATTTTAATAAGAGTCAACCCTAAAAAATATATTATTGAAGAACCTTTACATTATATTCATTTTGTATTTTAATAATATAAATTTAACTTTGCATATAAATTGTCACGTCTAAATTAAATTAGAGAGAACATCATAGTTTTAAAATAGTTTTACCAAAGGTCAATGGGCAAATTGTATGAGAAAAAAACCCATGGCGGACAGAAATGAAATTGTGAGATTATATTGATAAAAGCCTCTAGTTTATTATGGTAAGGGTCGGTATGTTGTGGGGTGTGGGAATTTCGAAAAAAAAAAAAAATTGATGTTTTACATTATTTGTTCTGTATTATATTTAATACATTACATTATTAGCCTGTGCGTGAGTAGGAGCTGGCATGTCGTCCTGGTTTGTCATAAAATCGGGTATTAAGCAAGGTTACGCTATGTCAGCTTGGTTGTTCATTTTGTATTTGGATAGTTGTTTCCAAGGCGTGAAAGACTCGAATGAAAGATTGCGGATTGCGTGAAAGATTGCGGATTCGGTGAGCTAGACTGACTCCGCATATTCTGCGAAGAGATTGCATCTCCACTGCATTCATCTTTCTTACATTCTTCTTCTGTGTTACCCACGTTTGGCTGCCATATAAGAGCGTCGGTAGCAAAACTGCATTGTGTACAGCCAAACGTGCAGTTATGCTGTCGTTTCGCCGTCTCAAAAATGCAGCCAAAGCACCGTTTACTCTGTTACCGGCAGCTATACGCCTTTCCACATCCATTACGTATCTTCCGTCTCTGCTAAACATACTTCCCAAATATACCGCTTCATTCACTTGTCCTATTATCTTACTGTTCACGTTGATCTTACATTCCGTTATTTCTTTATTTTTTTTCTTTTTTGTGACATGAGTTTTCTTTATGTTGTGACATGAGTGTGAGTGAAAGTAGGTGACTTTAAGGTCAATTGCTTGCTATTTGCAGATGATGCAGTGCTCATTGCATCATAAGAATGCAATTTGCAGGCATTGCTCACCACTCTGAAAGCTGGGTGTGAAAATAATGGTCTAAACCTGAATGTAGATAAGACGAGGGTTCTGGTATTTGAAAGAAAGAAAAAAGAAAAGAAAGAAAGAAAGATGAATGCTGTAGAGATGCGATCTCTTCGCAGAATATGCGGAGTCAGTCTAACTGATCGAATCCGCAATAAAGACATTCACAGAATGGCAGGTACTAGCGAAAATGTCACGGTGAGAATGAAGAAGAACGTGCTCAGGTGGTTTGGGCACGTCGAACAAATAAGTGATGAAAGAATTGTAAAAAAGATTTATATAGGAAAAGTGAGCGGTAAGAGAGACAAGGGGAGGCCTCGAGTGACCTTCAAAAACATAGTACCTATGATACTGGTGAAAGGTCACGTAAAAAGCATGAGGACCAGTCTTAAATGATAACTGCCTAAAGTGAATAATATTACATCTTCGTAGGTTAGCTGTGGGAAATCTCTAAAATCTGGATTTTTTCCTTCTAATGGCATAAATGCAACTCTTTGTTGATTTATGTTATTTTCAATGACATATTGTGCCAGTTCATTTTCTCTATTCATGTTGTCGTTTATAATGTTAATAAACTGCTCGACGTATACACTATCTTCATACGAGTACGGACGCCTAATAGCGTTTATAATTGCTGCCGTGATTTTGAAGTCTGCCATCATATTTCGCATTGCTACATTAAAATAAGTAAGTCGAAATGTCTTGCAATCTTTTTTAAAACGGCCATTTAGAGCCTCAATTACCCATCGATACATCGATTTTTTTGTAGTTTATTAACAGAACTATAGCATATTCAGTAGACTCTAAAAATACGACATTTTTTCAATATGTTTTAGGTTTAATCTCTGTTCTCCCATGGATTCCAAATAAAGTAATATTACATAATATTAAGGGAAAATATACACTTTCATTATTTACCATTTTCATTAATGTCCACAACCGGGTCGGATTGTGCCCAGTGACCTTTACAGTACATTTGCATTTGAGTTAGAAGATTTAGATTTTTTTTCAATAATCTATTATTGTTAAAACTTATAATCAAATACGACAAAATATTATAAAAATGCTAAAAAAAATATAGAAATACTAGAAAATGTAACATAATAAAATATTAATGAAAGTAATTCATCTTTCCGTTTTCACTACAACTATTTAATAATTTAGTGGAAATTTCAGACGCGCCTTGTTCAGTCAAATAGTTTGTATTTTGTGAAGTTGCTGTTATATGTTTGTTATAATTTATGATTAGATAATTAATATAGCCAGAGGTTATAAGATGGCGACACGGATGGCGTGTGTTAAATTATGGCAAGGAAGTTACTTTCCAAGTATGACATGTTGCTTCTATCCCAAATTTTTTACTACATTTTAAAATTTTAATGTAAATGTCAAAGCCTTTTTTATGTCAGGGGTTGCACTAATGATGTTATGAACATACAAATGGCACGGCTATATAATGAAATGAAAATGTTATATATATTGTATCTTTTGATGTGATTTTTATATTTTATATTTAAAAAACAATAATACATTTCAATGGTTATGTATTTGTTCGTTCGTTCACAACTATATTATTTCTGGTTTTATTTTGTGTTTTATTCACATGCAACCTTATTCCACCTATATTTGTATTGAAACTGAAGTTTTTTATTTTGTCTGATGATATTTTCGTCACATTAAAATGATCTCATCGCTTCTGGTTGGGGTGATGAGGGCATGATTGGCTTTCATTGTCTCTGTTAACAAAATTCAAAGCCATTATTTATAAAGAATTATATAAAGCTAAAAATTGCTTCTAAAAGTATCAGAATCGTGAATATATATATTTAAATCTTGTTTATACATTTGTTTGTATGATCGTGTCAAACTATTGAACTAATTACAATTTAATTCTAACAGTTACAATATATATATATATGATAAAGAATAGTAGAGATAAAGTATATCCATTATTCAAATAGAGCGGATACAGCGGAATGAAGCCGCGAGATTAAGTTAGTTTTATAATATTCTCACTTTATATACAAACTATTAACGACTATCAAAGGGTTTACTGAAATATGGAAATAACGAGACAACTTAGATGAATATTTCAATATAATACTGAATGCATTTTGAACGTGTTATAAATTATTATCAATTTTATGATTGTTATTTCATTTTATCTTATTTCAATAAGAGTGTTCTTAACTTAGATAATGTATCCTAAATTGTCGGGTTTCAATAACCTACTAGAGATAGCACAGCTTTGAATCTATCTATGAATTGTATCTTAAAAATCAGTCATGTCTAATTTATTCCTTTAATCAAATATCGAAATTTCATCAAACATGTATATTTAATTTGTTAAAAAAACATTTGCTATAAAAATATTTGAGTCAATCTAATCTTTAATTTATAGATAATTTATTTTGTTTTTTATTAATCTATGCCTTTATTACACAATAGTTATACTCGTATATTATTAATATAAATGTTAGTTATAGTACGTTTATACTAAAAATATATATATATATATAAATTTAACTCGAACAAGACAAACTCAGCTATGATGTCGATACTCGAATTTAGTATTTGATATTAAAAATATTAAATTATAATTTTAATTGAGCTGAGCGTAAGCGCAGCGCTTAACCGTTTGGGAGGTTTCTTTGTGTTTAGTTATCTCCAGAATGCGACGAAATAATTAGCTAAAAATTTGGTCATGTATGATTGAGCCGAACGCGGATGTTATAGCGAAAATAGATTGAAAAAATGTTTAGCCATTCAAAAGTTATCAAGAAAAGAAGAAAGGAGAGGAGCTCAGCTAAACACCCGCTAGCACGGGCAGCGGATCCTAGTTTACTTTTAGTTTAATAGTAATTTAATATCTTTTAACTATCTTATCATTAATATTGTTTTTTTTTTATATTTTCTGTTTCATTTCTATAAATCGCTTTAATAATAATCAGGAGGAATTATTAAATGTACTGAAATATTTCTTGTATTTATTAAATTTATAATCTATATATATATGCTTATAAGCGATTTACCACTCACTGACACATCACGAAATGTCTATCTGTCCGATTAACTTAAAATTTTACATAGTTACTTCTTTTGTGATGTTGACGGATTTGATGAAATTCCTATCCCAACGGATTTCAACTTTTTGCATTTCGCTAAGTGTTAAACCTGTAAGAGCTATACACTTAACGCGGTTACCGTAGCAACGGTTACCATAGCACAGTTACGATGACAACGGACAATATGATAAAGGTTACCATAGCAACCCAGGTTCACATCCAAATTAATGCCCAGCGAAGCGGACAGGAATCAGCTAGTATCTTTATAATTTGATTGATATTTTTAATTGAAATTTAAACACTATGTTATAAGTTCAGGATTGGGGTTTCCTAAAATTAGGGAACTGTTGTAAGTGGACTAATTAACTAGTCATTAACAGATTATTTTGAAATAAATTTCATAACTTTTATTTTAATGTTACATTTGCTAACACAATTTGTATGTTACAATACTTATAATGTTGAACCTGCGACCTTTAATGGTGGTTGAAATCCGATTGCAAATTGAGATATTGTGTCTTGATCTTTACGAAAATATTATAATACGTAAACATATACAAGTTTTTTAAATATTTTTAACGCCAAATTATTTTAAATTTAAGTATAAAACGGTTAACATTTTTATAGAATGTTTTTGATGATACTGAGATTTTAAGATTCATGAAAATATATTTGAAGAGAATTTTATAGTCACATTATAAACTGTCTATAGAAGGCTATAAAATTATATTACGATCTAATATAAAGGACTGTCATCAGCATCAAAGAAATACTTTTCTTTTTCTTGCACTGAACTCAAAGAAAAGAGACATTCGGGAATGAAAGAAAAGAAAATCAATACTTTCTCAGAAAGCACGAAGTTTGTACAGTAACAGGTTACTTCTTATGATTTTATATTATATTTGTTATATTAAAATATTTAGGATTTCTTTGTTATAATAAAATTTAAATAAAGTTGCCTTAGTTTATTATTCTAAAAAATTATTAGTTTCGGTTTAGTTTTTGACGCTTTTGACGTTTTTGACGCTTTTGACGCTTTTGACGTTTTTGACGTGAAAAAAACTTATATATTTATTATTTATTGTATATATTATATTTCAATATTCAAATTATTATATTATATAAAATAATATTTCATTCATATATTATATTAATACGTGAAGCGAATCACTTTTTTAATAAAATTACGCGAGAGGAGTATGAAAGTTGTCATAGTTAAAAATTTATATTAAGATATATTAAACATAAAACAAATTAATGAGAAAAAACATTACTAACAGACAGACATACGTTTGATAGAGACAAATTAATTAAAAGGTTAATTGTTACGTTAATACTGTCAATGTCAAATGCTTATGTCATAATTTGACGTAAGAGCTGATTGTCTCCCGACGTAAGAGAATGAAAAGTCCGACTCGGAACGTCCACCGAGGATTCCCTACAAATTGTTACACAACAACAAAGTGCTCCTACAAGGGTTTTTTAATACACGGAATTCTAAAAAGATAAGTGAAATGATTCTAACGTTTTAAAATCCTCATAAACATTCAAATATTGAATTACAGTTCAATTTCGGCCATTTTGAAAACAGATAATTAAAAAAATAACAACGCAAATCAACTTGGTAATAGGATTTTATCTTATTACTTGATAACAAAGAAATACCCTCAGTTTGTTAAAACTTATAAGCCGCTCGTGAAAATCCTTTTAAAATGAAAACCACAACCAGTTTTGAATGTAGAATCCCTTTCACACGAAATAGAGCCTTAAAACCAGTACCCAAGGTCTATATTCAATTACATATAAAATGGAAATATGCGCAAGGTTTTTCCACCTTACTTTGATCTTGTATTGCTTTCAAAGCTCGAAATTACCAGCTTGTATGTGTTACCTGCCAGTAGCTTTGACATTCTAGAAAATGTTTTTATCTTTAACTTTTATCTTTATTTTCACTAAAATATATCGTCACTTGGATAACATTATATAATATGAAATTAAAAATATCTTTTTTATCTTTTTAATGTTATATATAAAATTGTTATGTAACATGTAGATGCGATATTATTAATGAGAAACAGGGGATGTAATCTGAAATATAATTTCATGTATTCTCTGTAAGGTTGATGATAATATGGAAAGACATTTTGCATATTCATAACTCACAAAATCCGGCGGAAGCCGATGCTGGATACATAATAATGAGCGCTGATCCATATTAATAGTCTCCAAGGTGATTTTGCAATTTGTTTTCCTATTGTTCATCGAATATACATAAAATAAATAAAGCTTAAATTTCATTTTGAAAAAGTTATTAAATTTTTCATGTACTTGAATGTACGTGACGTAAACCTTCCTTTTCTTAGTTTAAAATCTAAATTTGCAGGCATATTATTAGATAAATCTTATTATAGCTTTCAGAAGTTTTTAGTTCATAGAAATGTGTGTATCTTAGGTTGTTGACTCGGTTGTAGGGTTGATATTACAATGTATACATCAAACATTGTTTGATTTTATTTAAAAAGACAAGCTGTTGGGTTTCAGGCCGGCTCTTCCCAGCAGACCATTCCGTGCTGGTAGCTTACGCACATACTGACTACACCGACCTTTGTAATGTAATAATTGATTCAAAAGTGCGTGTAAATGCCTACTTGGGTAAAGATATTTTGTATTTTAATTAATAAGTTTTACCAACCAATAATTCTAATATAAATGTTTATAATAAAAACTGTTTATAGGGAAACTGTAGTTTAAAATTTTACGAGTACCAGTTACTGAGCAGAAAGATCCGATATAGAAAATATTTTTTTATTGTTTGTAGATATAACAAGAAATAAGATATGAAAATTGTGTTCTCAAATAATATCAATCTATAGATATATTTTGTAATTCCAATAACAAAAGAAAGGAATGATTCTCTAGAGTTTTAATATTATTTTTATATTCAATATTTCTTTGTATATTGAATCAGATAAGATGTATAGTCGGATTACTTGATATACCAACAATATTTAAGCTAAAATAAAATTAGCTACTAATATTACATTTGAAACTTTTTGTTTATTCTATCGCTAATCTCTTGTTGTTGTTGTCTTTGATAGCACATTTATTGGAAATGGTATATAACACTCCAATACAAACATTTAGAAGAAAGTTTACCATAAGAATAAAAAGAAGAGGTTTCTTTTTTGGTTAGACTTTTTTGACTTTGAAGTAGTTGGCTGTACTTTTCTGACTACGATTTCCTTTCCAGGTATAATCAGTAGTCGTAATGAATTAATAAGTAGTCCACACGGACAGAATCCCCGGGAATTCCCCCACTCAAGAGCCCTTCAGGGGTGTTAAGAATAATTAGTGTTATTAAGGGGGTCTGAAATATTTATAACAATCATTACCTACAAAGCTGTAGCGATCTGTTATATCGTTAACGGGACGGTAAATCAGAAAGCAAATGGTTGAAGTTTCTTTTGATAAATTGTTGTTCTGTTGAATATTAATGAGACGAATGACACCTTGGTGCTGAAAATTTGATTGTTACAATATAAAATGAACTTTCAACACTGTTTATAAAGTCGTTATTGCAATGTAGGTTTATAATATATTCATTGTCGTATGAACTTCAAAGAATTTACAAGGTTTCTAATTCTCTCACGATTTTTGTATAAAATATATACTTTTATCTTATCTTTAATCTAAAAAGATTATTACTTTTAATATATATATATATTTTCAATGGAGTTATTTTATATCTTTTTATAGTAATAAATAAAACCTAAAATTTTCTTACAATATATTGAAAAATGTAAAATCGAACCATCCAAAATAAATTCTTCTAAAAATAAGTTTTTTTAATAGTAATACTTAACTGTGATAAATCCTCAGAATAAATCCTAAACTATAAAATTTCATTTATAATTTAATTTAGTTCAATAATTTTATTATCTTATTAAAGATTTTACATAACTATAAAGTGTTTTATGATTTGTTACCATTAAGTATGTAAACAAATATAACTGAGTGTGATCTTTATACTTTTAGATAATGACATATCTCTGTTTCAACGGCGTCCTAGACTTTGGCATTGGAGATGTACAAAATAAGGCAGACGATACAATAACATAATTGAGCTGAGCGTAAGCGAAGCTCTTAACCGTTTGGGAGACCGTTAGGTGTTTAGTTGTCTCTAGAATGCGGTGAGACAATTAGCTAAAAATTTTCTCATGTATGTTTGAGTCGAACGCGGATGTTATAGTGAAAACAGATTGAAAAAATGGTTAGCCATTCAAAAGTTATCAAGAAAAGACGAAAGGAGAGGGGCTCAGCTCAACACCCGCGCATGGTTGGCGGATCCTAGTTATATTTATTTAGTATAGATAGGTATATAGGATAGGAACATAGGTATGTGAAATACCATGATTCTGTGAATGGATTTAGAAATGAGATTATGCTGAATGCTGAATGTTATACAAACCCATGTAAAGAAGATGAGGCAGGAGAATGAGTCTGATGAAATTATACAAATATGCATATATTATATATATATATATATACAACTTTATTGCACACAATATACATATAAAAGATGAACAGTATTGTTATATATAATCACTTAGTCACAAGCAACCTAAAACTGTAAGGATATTTATTTAATGTTGCATTAGCTGGTGCATGAAGTAGGTAGTATATATGTTATATAATAATACATAAACATACATACTAACTACACGTATACTATATATATATATAAATTGTCTCAAGTCTGTAATATGCCTTAAAGAGGAGACTAATAAAAATTTCTTTGTTTGCATTGGCAAATGTTCAAACGCTGACGGCACCAGCTTCCTATTCTATTTCGATTCTTGATATTATGTTATCTTAAAGAGCAAGTCGACTTTTATCTTATAAATTTTCTTTGTAACGTTTAAATAAGCAATGCCTTGTTATCTTACTGGTATGTGAGTATCGTTCTTACGATTTTCATTTCTTTAATGTAGAAAAAATAATTTATCTTACAAGGAAATGAAGTTTTATGAAGTTTTTACACTACCTGACGAAACAGAATTAAAAATGTATAAAAATAATTTAGTTTTATTGATATATTTAATATAAAACTCTGTAATGAACAGTTATAAATTAGTATATTTGAAGAAAATATAATCAAAAAAATCTTCTCGAAATTTCTCACACAAAAATATTTACTTAAAAGTAATGGAAACATTGTAAAAGATGTATTCGTTGGATAATTGAAATCTAAATTCAGACCTCTCTGGAAGATACGTAAATAGACGTCTTAAAACTGGTTTAATAAAAAAAAAGTTATACACTTTTTAATCTGCCACTTCTGACCCAATTTAGTTATTCAATTTTCTATTAATTTCATTAATCAATTAAGATGAATAATCAATTTGTTATACAGCAATTTGTGGTTTCCAATAATTGTCAATATATTTTTTACATAATATTATTTTATTAACATTTCGTTTACTTTATTTTTATTGAAATATCAAGTAAAAATACTTGCAAATTGACCTAAATTCTTTGTATTCTACTCAATGTGTGGTGGAGCCTCTGACAAATACCGATTCATTTATATTCCACACGAATTCGCGGGGGGGGGGGGGGTGCCTCACCCTCTGACGTCATCAAGTTCAAGGTCACCGGGCTTTATCGTTTTTGTACGTTAAATGGACAAGATTTTAGGTTTAATGACTAATAAACTCTATAGCAATTTGCCTATTTTTTTTATGACTATTACAACTCAAACTATTTATAACTGTTACACAATTATATCAATAGAATAAAAGCACGCTAAAAAAAATCGTATAAATACCTATTCCTGTAACACTCGCTTCGTGCTGGGAACAATCTATGGATTACAAAGATACATGTTGGTACCAAACAAACATACACCTAACCAAACTATTGACACTACTGAGACACTAATTGTATTTGCATGTTAAAGTGAAACAAGTACATTGTAAATTACAATTGTTAATGAATACTTACATTCATTTTCGGTATTCATTTATTACATATATATATGTATATATATATATATATAACTAATGTTTACACTATGTTTTACACTTGACATTTGTCTACATTTTTAGGCTTTCATGGAATAAGATATGATAATAAAAGAGTATTCCAATAGGTTTAGTTTAAAATTTGATAGAATAGTACTTTAATATCGAAAACCACAAAAATCAAATCGCCATAGTAAATTAGTCCTATATTTAAACAAATATTTGAAGAGTATGAGTTAGATAAATGTTTGTATTTAATAAATACAGTTAACTATTAAATTAACCTTTCAATTAAAGTATTTATTTACTTTCAATATAGATTATATTCAAGAAAATACTAATCTTATTCTAGTATTAATCTGAACTCTTTGCAAGTTTTCCATTGATAGGTTAATGTTTAATAATTGTCAAGAAAGTCCACGATAATTCATTTAACTTGTTAACAACATTTGTGATGTGTTGAGACAAATAGATGACAAAAATAACTCTACCACTAATGGCTTTTAGAAGATATAAGATGTATTCCAG
The DNA here is from genome assembly GCA_918358695.1 of Melinaea menophilus ssp. n. AW-2005. Taxonomy (NCBI): domain Eukaryota; kingdom Metazoa; phylum Arthropoda; class Insecta; order Lepidoptera; family Nymphalidae; genus Melinaea; species Melinaea menophilus. The sequence continues at coordinate 2,024,209 of OU911052.1, forward strand.
TATAATAGTTTGTTTGTTTGTTTATATATATATATATATATATACATTCATGACGATAAGTCTTATCGATTAACCATTAACAGTAAGTATCGATTAAGACCTTAACCTTGTTGATACATAAATTCCTCGGACATTAAATGATTCATTTAATGTTTAATTTTGTACGTCTGTATGTTTTTCGCAGCTGTAATCAATAAATATAACAGCACAGGTGTGAAACATTCCATTGTAAATGTTTTTATTAAAATACTACAATTTATATTTATATAATACAATGATTATTATATATCTCGGTACTGTTTCTATGAATGTCTAGTGATAGAATACTTCCAGGGGTTTCTTAAAATATGAGACCTTCTATTAATTAGAAATCTGACATTTAAAGGTTTTGAATTTAATCACAAAACTAAGAATATTCTGTGAGTTATCAAAGGTCAAATGTCATAACAGCTCGTTGGATTTCAATGGGAGAAAAGAAAATTACATCACTTTTTTTTAACCTATCTCTGGACTTATCTTTTGTTAAATGAAAAAGTTTAGGCGTCTTCAAATAATTTATATTCTGGGGTCCCTTTGATATTTTAACAGACCTCGTTGAGATGAATGGAACGTCAGATACATATTTCTTAATAACAGATATAAGATTTAATTTTAGTTCTCATTATCAAAGCGAAAATTATTTTCTTGTTGTAGGTAACGTCAATTTTATAACTAATATTATTATAGAATTAGATTTATATGTTTTAAGTAAATTCATAAGTAGTTATAGCCATGTTCATACAATTTTATAATCGATTTTGATTCTGAAAGAAATATGTCAGTTATTATATAAAAAATATTCAATTGTATATATATTTCAAATATTTGCTGTTCATTAAAGATTTTTATATTAAAACAATTAATGATTTTTCGGTAAAATTGAAAACATTTGATCGTTCTTTACGTGATAAAGTTTTAACACATTATTGTAAAGTAAATTTAACACTAAACCTACCGACGATTCTTGAGTACCTGATCCTACCGCACGCGGTCAAATTGACCGGTAATTAAAAGTTATTTTATTATATAACGCAGGTAATAATGGAAATAACTAAAAGTAAAGAGTGTAGAAAGTATTATATGCATATTCTAAGAATTGTCATGTAGTTTGATAACGATATTATAACGGTTAAAAATGTGTAAGTTTTACAAAAGTTTAAGAACGGTCAATTTGACCGGTACTTGGTAGGTTTAGTGTTAAGAGACTATATTTGAGAACAAAATTCACAAATGAATTTATAAATAATTCATAAATTTCATAAAAAAATCTTAAAGCGGATTCTTTGTTTATTTCCGTTTCAGGACTTAAAAGCCGTCTCTGTTTTTCTGAATTGATATTTCATTTCCTCTTTCACTTATTTATATTAAAAATAGTATCCTCTTTACTCTGCTTATAATACGATTAATAAATACAAATAAATATATAAAATGTTTAATATTAATAATACTTTTCTATATACTTAGTATATTATATAGTACAAAGAATAACAGTAACAAATTATTAAAAAACAGGAAAAATAATACTTTGATAGACTTAGTGTAAAACAAATGTTCAATATTAAAAGTTTTGTGAATTGAATTATTGTCAGTTGCTTTAAACTTATTACTTAAATAGATAGATAAATTCAAATTCAAAATATCTTTTCTCAAGTAGTCATTTAAACGCACCTTTGATCAATTATTACATTGAAAAGGTCAGTGTAGTCAGTCCGTAAGTAAGCTACCAGCTCGGAATGCTGCTCTGCGGTAAAGACTCGGGCAGAAGCTCAACAGCTCTTTGTAAATGAAATTTAACAATTTGATATATACTTTATAATACCATATTAAATAAAATCTTCGAAATTTAACACTAAACCTTCCGACAATTCTTGTATATCTGTTCCTACCGCACGCGGTCAAATTGACCGATAATTATTTTTTTTTATTATATAAAGCGGGTAATAATGGAAATAACAAAAAGTAAAGAGTGAACACAATATTATATGCATATTCTAAGAATTGTTATGTAGTTTGATAACGATATTATAACGTGTATTAAAAATGTGTAAGTTTTACAAAAGTTTAAGAATGGTCATTTTGACCCGGATTTAGGTTTAGTGTTAAACTTACTAATATATTAAAGTTATGTAGGTGTAAATCGTGTAGGTTACATCATACTTAACTTCTTACCAATGATGAAATTATAAGAGACATTTAGAGTGTTTATTGTAATACAAACATAATGTATGTCTCTACACACCAATATCGATTACGGGTAACCATTTTGACATATGTATTAAACCAAGTGTACATAATACAGATCAATTCCAAGACAGACAATTCTTCAGGACGATGTCGTTCATGATGCCTGGCCTTGGTAATGTGTCAACCCTTGTCAACTTGCCTAGAAATGTCAGGTGTTGTCCCAGCACGTCTGGGATACGCCCCAGCTCCGTTATACTTCACTCTTTCTAACATTGCAGATTTGGGTTTAAATTTTGTATGAGCTGCTTGCTTGATATTCATACTCTTGGGTAATGCTTGTTGCTTGGTTGGGGTACTTGGGAGAGCGGTAGTATTTTATGTCAACTATATACTTTGTACAATAGATTGTTGAAAAAAATGAGACAAAACGATCCCTTAGAAAAAAAATTATTAGAATACTTTCTTGAAGTACTTCCATTTATTTTATCTCACTGAAGAGCGTCCTCTGAAGGTCAGAGAAACGTTATACGTAACGCGTAGGAATTTGGAAGGTAAATTAAGAGATACACTATATCTTGTACGAAAATAGCTTTTAACTAAATTAAGATGAGATTGTATGTTATATTTAAGATTATTATATATATAAATATATGTTATAATAGTTATTTAATTATGTTGTGGTTAAAAATAAGGATCATAAAATAAGGGGAAAGGAAACTACTTTTTAATATCTCAGTTAAAAGTTAGGTTAAATTATATGTGAATAATTAATATCAAATAATAATATATTTTTAACTTTAAAATAAACATTTTTAAATTTATTCTGATAGATTGTATTGACATAGAAAATATATAAAGTAACACATTACATATTAACTTAAATTTGGAAATTTTAAATTTGGAATTTTAGAAATGTTTGCTTTCAATAATATTTTACTTCATTAATATTTTCCCGAATATTATAAGTCATGATTTCTTCTAAAGGAAAGGAAACTTTTTTTTTTATATTTCATGACACACCACCAACCTATATATTAAATACTTATACTATTAGTAGTAAGGACTTAAATAAGATTTGATTAATATATTTTATTGAGTTTCATCCACTCCTTAAGATTAGCAAAGGATGGCAATTGTTGTAGGATTGTTTTCAAATCGCCATATAAAAAGCAATAAAAATAAATTACTTTATATCTGAGGGAATGGATACCCATTTAGATAATAAAATTTCTCATCTGTTATGTAATGGAGTCGAGTCAAATTTATAGAACGGAGTCAAATATATCTGCCAGAGTAAAGATTTAGGATGCATACGCCTTTGTGGATAGATGGAGGGTAGTTTAGAAATATTCTGTTTATTTCAGCTTAATTTAACATAAAATACAATAAACTATTAAGGATTAAACTATTTAGTTAACTTTAACCAGTTTATAGAAATATAGTTAGAACCATATACAAAAATGATACTAATCTTATGTACACATGTTATATATAAATCTATTTATAAATCATTTATATATATTTATATAGACAATATAGTCATAAATATATCGAAATAATTAATTATATACACACATAAACATATATTGAATATCTATTACTTAGATATTTTATTACATTATCATATTAGAATTCAAAAAAGGTCCCAATCTTGTTTAAGCGTGGACGACTGCAGAATATATATTTTTTAATATTTAATGTACTTTGAAAAATCTGAAATGGCCTTTTAACACTAAAACTAACAAGTACCGGTCAAATTGACCGTTCTTAAACTTTTGTTAAACTTACACATTTTTAAACGTTATAATATCGTTATCAAACTACATGAAAATTCTTAGAATATGCATATAATATTTTCTACACTCATTACTTTTAGTTACTTCCATTATTACCTGCGTTATATAATAAAATAACTTTTAATTACCGGTCAATTTGACCGCGTGCGGTAGGAACAGGTAGGTATACGAGAATTGTCGGTAGGTTTAGTGTTAAATATGAGACATCTATAATTGTTGTATGTATGACTTTTACGATGATCAATTGTGATGGAAGATGATAGAAGCCTGTACTTAAATTTTCCAGACCGCCTAATAAAGTTTACTCTAGAGTAACTCTATGCTGAAGTAATATTTCATTAATTTTGCTTGTCTAGACTTAGTAACTTAGCATCAGCTTATCAAATTCGACTAAAACACATTATGCAGACAGTTTTCGTGTAGAAATTAATATTCAATGTTTAACAGCTTTACAACAGTGTGTATATAACCCAGTGCTCTAAATTAACGATATCTCTTAAACCCCGTTTTAAAGAAGACGTGACTCTCCTTTAACTACAGTCATCAACGACAAAGCTGAAGATATTAAAGGACACATCAGTTATAAGGGAGTGGACTTAGAAAATAAGTTACAGTTAATACAAAATCTTATCGTTCTGATAAATTTAATGCTTCTAGAAATAATGAAACTGACTGTACATGTTTTGATATATATATATATATATATATATATATATATATATATATATATATATATATATATATATATATATATATATATATATATATGATGCTTTGCGGATGCTTTTTAATGTTTTGATGCTATAAAATATTTTTTTCTTTTATTATTTTCTTTTATCCTTAAGAGCAATAGGACAGCATTCAAAAGTGTTTTCAAAAATTAATAGATTATGTGTTTTCCTTACTTGTCTAATTAATAAATAATAGTAAATCAGCAAGTTATAATACAATTTTTTTGTCACAATGTCACATTTTTAAAGTTTTGTTTTGAGAAATTACTTATGGGAGGAATATATTTTTAATTAACACAAAATCATATTTCATTATTTATATCAAATATATTTATTTGTAAATTAAGATAACTCCATTTTGTAATATATCTATCCATGGATTTTCTTTCATTCTTACTCTTAGGACATACATGATTGTATCTAGTTTTGTCTTTTCAAAAAAATCTTTGAGTTTTACACTAGTTAATAAAAACTTAAAAAAATATATATATTATTTACGATTTATAAACTTCTGTGTACGAACAATGTTTCTAACTAGAGTAAAATTGGTAAAATGTCTTTGGAAGATTTTATTTGTTTCAAACTCCTGCACTCTGCAATAACAATGCACAGTTAACTTGAGAGGTTTTGACCCAGAATAAGGCTTTTACGTGCTAAAGTTACATTTGAAACGAGAGTATAAAATATATATCTTAAAAATAAAAATCAAAGTGAAGTGAATGCATTTTAGATTTTTAAATGTATGAATTATTTTATTCGCAGCAGATTCTTCAGTTATTGAACTAGGAGTGAATGTTCAAATCTTGAAAATTTCTTTGTCACAGAAATTCAATAAAATATTATTTGAAATTTTCTCTGTAGTTGGAGAGTTGGGTGATTTATTATTCAAATTTCCGTCGAAGATATTGATTACTGAGTTAGGAGTGATAACGGACTTTAATCTAATTCTTTGACATTGTGAAGATAGGATTCAATGAGTTCAGATGCGAGTCAAAAACTTCTGACGTCTTGAAAGTTATTGACTTTCAAAAATATTTAATTTGTATATCAATCAATCAATCAATCAATCATTTATTAAAAGGTACTCATGACGGAAACCTATTCAGTCTTTTGTAATTATGTATGTACATGTACTCTTATATAATAACACTAGCTTATTCTCTCCCGCTTCGCTGGGCACACTATTAATGTGAACTTAGGTTGCTATGGTAACTTTTGTCATATTATCCGTTGTCATCGAAACCGTTGCTATAGTAACTCTTACCCCCGCGTTAAATGTATAGCTCCTACATGTTTAAAACTTAGTTGAATGCATTTTAAATCCGTTGGAATAGGAATTCCATAAAATCCGTTCTTAGTGGACGTCTACGTCACAAAAGAAATAACGATGTAAAATTTTAAGTTAATCGGACACATAGTTTCGGAGATTTCGTGATAAGTCAATGAGTGGTAAATAAATAAATTATCGAAATATATTATTTAAAGATTATAAAATAAAAAAGATGTTATTATGATGTCTTTATGTATAAAGGTAGGAAAATCACCTAAATGGCAATTATAAACGATGCGAATCTAATCATGTCCTAATTAAAATTCATTGTTGTTTTATAGCGCTGTCCTTAACGACATAACATTAATTTTAACGATTGCCTTGACTCAGTTACGATAACACGACCCGCGTTGAACGTACTGTCAGCTGAAAATCATATAATATATTACTTTTAACATCATTGAGCGAAGCGAACGAAGTGAGCGGAGCGTTCTACTGGAGATTTTTTCACATTCTTTGTCACGAATAGGCTCGAAAACTACTTGACGGAAAATTATGAAATTTTTCAATCATAAAGACACACTTTAGGTGATAGATTTAAAAAAATAAATGTTGAAAATACTCGTCAAAAAAAAAATATATTGAAAAATATCATGTCAAAAAACTGATATTCCATTAAAGTCAATGGGAAACGATGAGCCATTACACTGGGCTCGCTTCGCTCAATATGCAAACGGCACCCGAGATTTCGCGAGCGCAGCGAGTCGAAATTGAGGGCATGTTAGGCGCCCCTAGTATAGGTACAGTTCATATTAAATAGAATGTCATATTGAAAGTGAGAAGAGAAAATATAACTTGTAGTCTGTTCCATCAATCTGGGATGTAGTTATAGTAAAAGTGTTTTGGAAAATACTATCAAACTGTTACTTGTCATCAATTGTTTAGAAATATCATGGAATTGTATATGCATTATAAGTCATGAAAATGAAACTATGAAACTCATGACACATTATTTCATTGCACTATGGAACATTTTATGGAACATTTTTTATTCTAAATGCCTTCATTCGGTCTTTCATAATAACTTTAATTGTAGAAAGGTTTAATTTTAAATTTATATATATTTTAATACTGATATTTTAATAAATGATTTTAAACATTAATAATTCTCACTTATATTGAATTATATTTAGATTTATTAAATAAATATATTTAATATAGTAATTTTCTAAACATTAAATAAAATTTGCATTAGAACACATTCATAGGTGCACTTAAATAAATTGAGTTAGTAAGTTAAACGTACATAGAACAAACTCCAACATTAACAGTATATAGTTTGTGATGTTCTACTCACAAGTCACTGGCAGTTTAAGTGATACTGTTGCTACCGCACGCTTTCAAATTGACCGGTAATTAAAAGTTATTTTATTATATAACGCAGGTAATAATGGAAATAACTAAAAGTAAAAAGTGTAGAAAATATTATATGCATATTCTAAGAATTGATCATGTAGTTTGATAACGATATTATAACGTTTAAAAATGTGTAACTTTTACAAAAGTTGAAGAACGGTCAATTTGACCGGTACGTGGTAGGTTTAGTGTTAACAACATTGTTGTTAAATTCTTTCAGTTTGTTTGTATGTATGTTTTAATTGTTTACGTATTTTTAATTCCAGTATCCATAAGTTTCTGCTATGGAGTACTAAGCTTCCAATGGAACTATCTTAGAATTAGTCGTGAAACTATTTTGATATAATGACTAAATATAAAAATGATTTTAATACATCACATTAGAGTTAGTTTTAAATATTATACAATTATTCTTATTAAATACATAATTCAACTTATAGTCGAAGTATTAGTTTATGTCTAATAAAACATTTGAAAACCTTGTATATTATTGAGTTATTGTAGGTCAGTACACAAATAGATTATTACAATCATACATTTTAGTACTTACTTGCATTAATATGAATTTTATGTATGTATGTATGATATCAGCGCCATTGCTATTTTGACAAAAATGCGCTTTAAAAGATAAACAGTTTTGTAATATACATAAAATGAAACTTCTTCCTTGAAGTTTTAATTTGTTAATAATTTTATAAATGTTTTAAATATAACTTTGTACATAGTGTTTTTCTGGTATTTGGGAAGAAAATTCAGAAGGAGACTCTTCTTTCTCTTGCTTACTCGTTCTTGTTTTGGTCTAATAGCGTGGCATCAACTAATCTTCCCAATTATTCACCATTATCTCTCATCAATATATAATGTAGCAACGAATTATATTTCTATCATTATTGAGATTAGGATTAATTTGCAAAGATTACTCGGTTACAGTTTACAGTGTAAGGTCGGGGACTGACCTTATTGCCGAGTTGTAATTTGGGTTAAATGGAGCTTTATAGCGGATTGAAGGCCCATTTTCATGTATTTTAATGCTAATATTACTTGGTTTATTGATAAAGACCTTTGTAAATATATCTCTCATTCGGTATTACGATAAATGTTACATCATTCTATTTGTAAGTTATTGCAGGAATTAATATAGTATTGATTATTTAATGTCTGTTAACATGGTAAACCGTAACCCTCTACCATGGGTATCTCTAATAGGAGTTACATTGCATGGTATCACGGGAAACCGGAATTAAAGAGATTAACTGAAGGTGTAGAGGCTGGCAAGTCTTCAGATTGTCATAAATTATCTAACACGAAATTCTGTTTAAATATGCTGTAATATTATATACAACTTACAATAAGTGTTTTAATGAATCTAGTGAAGAGATATATTGGAGAATACCTATCATCACTAATGTATTATAATAAATAAATTATAAATATATTCTAATACCTACCTTATATAATAAAAGTCAATAATATCAATAGATTTTATGAAACATAAAATCTTTATTACTATCAAGTATTATATATTTAAGTCTCCATAATACGATTATTGTTACTTGTAACTACAACTACAGTGATTGTTATACAACAGTCCGGTGGAAATAAAGTCACTGAGTTAGAAATGTTTATTCTCTCGTAAACTAGGTCTCATCTCTGCCCTGAATAGCCTTGACATTGGACACAATTAAGTGTTATAAATAGACCAAGTTAATACTATTGTGAAACGGAATAAATGGTAAACTATTTAACCCAGTTACATTTTGTAGATAATTGCAATAACCTTTTACAGAATATACTCCAAGTTATTTCAAAATAATATTTTACGTAATTGAGACTTTTCGTATTATTAATTTTATAAGAAATGTTAGATTGCTTGATTTTCGGTTAAACTTTAAATTAAATAAGTATAGAGTGAAAAACTCTTTAACACGAGCAAGGCTCGAACCTGTACTTCTGGGATACCTTCCCGTCGCTTTCAAAATTGAGCTACCGTGACGTTTACAATTTGAATAAGCTTAACGTGGCCAAACATGTTTATAGATAATTTTAAAAATAACGATGGCAATTCAAAGAATATACATATACATATATAAGTTAATAGTTTTTAAAATATCAATAAAATAAACAGTGAATAACTAATAAAGTCAGTCCCAAAAGACTTAAGATTTATTGGTTTTGCTCTGAAATAATATATTTAGATCTGTTACAAATAGATATTTTAATTACATTAACTTTGTGCTCGAGAGCATTCCATTGATTTGGATGCATCAAACATAGATAATATTTTATCGCGTTTTATAAATAAATCTCATATCCACGTTATTTTAAATGTAAATTTAACAAACAATCCACATTAAACACTTTATTAGTAATGCAATTACTTTATTTATATTCGGTGTAAATAATTCAATGTAAAATGTACTGATGTAAACAAAAGTGGGTTTTGATTGTAAAATAAATCAATAAAATTTACACCACAAACTTCTATTACACCGAAAATCATTTTTTTTTCAAGTCTTAAGTTATTTAAATATATATGCTTAAATTAAACCATATAATAAATTGTTCCCGTGTCAGTTTTGACATGTTTATGTCCATCTGTATGTTAGTTTGAAATATTGAAATACTAATAATACATATTATTAATAACATCTATCAGTTCGTCTGTCTGCCAAAGTCTACCAAACTTCATACATCACTCAGTGTTTTGAAGAGTATGTTTCGTTTGTAAATATTTAGGAATTCTATGTACAAAAATAGGTATTGTATTGTAAGCAAGTGAATATTTTACTAAATATTGGTTTAATTTTAACGTATTTCTAATCTATATATACAAATAAAATTAAAGTGTTTGTTTGTAATTTCAAGCTAACAATTTTCACTAAATGCATATAAAAATGTGTACTTTTTGTCTGTCTGTCTGTTTGTTTCGGCTAATTCCAGCTAATTCTGGCTCCAAAACGGCTGGAGAGATTTAAACAGGACTTTCACTGGCGGTTAGCTGATGTTACAAAGAGTAACCTAGGCTACTTCTATTAAAAAACATATTCCTCGCAAACGAAGTCGTGGGCATAAGTAGTATGTTATAAAATTTATAAAAAATATCTCCAAACAATATTATTTAATCATTTAAAATGTTTATTTTTTACCCGGTGACAGACTGTATAGTACGAGCGAACATACATGTAACATTACCATTTTATTGTGAGCTTTTAAGCTTTTTATCATCGTGTTTTAAGAATCTACATTTATACATTTTCAATTAAAAGAAGAGAATCAAAGTATTCGGGTATATTTTTATGACTTTTTTCAAAGGTCATTAAGGTCATTGAAAACATACTGTGAAATACATTGTTATATAATTATATGTTTCTTAAATAATACAAAATACATCCAAAGACAAGGGTTTGTAATATATAAAATTTATTTATTTTATTATATTATTATAATTAATTTGAACCTAATTCGCCAAGAGCTAATACCAAGGAAGTCACTTCCCTTAACAAAAGTGCACTCCTGTGTAATGAAGGAGGAAGGCAACACGTGTTATTATATATGTATAGACAAGGACGGAACAGAATAATCTTGATATATAAAACATAAAGACACTCACTCACTGACTCATTCATCGCTCTACAGCCCAAACCGTAATACCTAGAAAGGTGAAATTTGGACACAAGACTCCTGACATATTGAATAGGTGCAATAAGAAAGGATTTTGCAAAGGTCCTAACCGCTCCAAAGTTACAGCTAAAAAACTGCAAAGTTTACCCCCGCTCCCTCTCTTCTCCCATTGCATTGCAATAGAAACTAAAATTATTTGGCCAGCCACTATGTTTATACTCAACGCGCTGCGATGTGAGAAACAAGAGTGTACCTATAACCCGATAGAAATGAAACTCTGTAGTTATCAAACTTAAGGCTTTCTTGCACTGATAGGTTCATGATGGGTTGGAGGATAGAGCGTGTATGTGTGAAGGGTAGGGTCATGGGTTCAATACTCTAGAAAGTCAGTTGTTTTTGTTTATTCCCGTCGCAAAGCACGGGTTACCTGCTAGTTAATATATATGAATATATTTTATTCAATTTGTGACATTCACTAAACAAATATAACAGATGGTGTAATGGAGGAAAATAATAACGAGAAATATTACTTAGTAATAAGATATGATATGTGGTTACTGAGCGTTTGAAAATATTATTTGATAAAATAAACTTAATTTGTTATTGAAGTGGAGTTAATATAATGGCCTACAAATAAGTTACCGCCGTTTGATAAAAGGTAGCGCCACTAGCGTTATAGTTAGGCAGGAAATATGTGAACAAGATAACCTCAAAATATAAGGATTTCTTTATTGCTATAATATTGCTTTGTATGCGAAAATGTAGACTTTTGAGCATAATAAGCGTAATTTACGGGAACTTTTGATTTACTTCTTTCATTTGAATAAATCTGCAAATGAGGCTCATAGATAGCTTGTAGAAGCATGTGGTGAGACTGCCTTAAGTGAGTGAAGTTGTCGTGAGTGGTATCACAAGTTTAAAAGTGGTGAATTTGACATCAAAGACAAAGAACGTAGCGTAAGGCCAATTGTGTAATAAGACGCGGAATTGGAGGCATTAATGGATCAAGATTCGTGCCAAACTCCAGACACCACAAAGTTATCCTGTTGCATGATAATGCCATTTTTATGAATGCTCAGTGTATTGGCAGTTACTGGTATTGTTAAAGCGAATACACACTACATATGAATCTTAAAACCTGGGATACCATTGCGTTGAACCTAACTTAATTATACTTTGAATGTATATGTGTAGTGAATATAATTTTAATTTAATTTAATGCCTTCATGTCGAATATATCTTATCTTTGTCTCGTCTGTCTTTATGTCGTCAAACAGTGTACATAATATGTGACATACACAGCTTACAAGTACCTTTAATAGTAGGGGGATAACAGGGAGGGGCAAAGAATAGCAGTTGATAGCAGCTGATAGCAGAGGATACCAGTGAAAATATGATTTCCTTTTATTTAAAATTACTATGCTTATATTTATCCTGAATTGTTGATTAAATTTACACTCAATGTTAAATAATACAAAGAAGTTGTAATTACTGACACAATGCAATAAAAAAAATATATATATAGTATCTGAACAAAAACCCACCGCTATATGTATTTCGTCCAGACTGTTGTCAGTTAAAATTACGGTCGAATCTCAGCCACTGGACAACCACTAGAACAATTTAATACATAAAGTATGTAGTATTTATATATTTGTTATCACTATTGTTTAATGATAAAATATTTTACAACATAATCACAAGATCTAGAACACTGACAATTGTATAGAAGTAATGGTCGGTTAATAGCTTTCAACAGTAATTACAGCCATTAAACTATATTCTGACAATTTACTTTTAATTAATCTTGTCGTTTCTAACACTCACTTTTATTATATTTATATTATAAATATTATACCATTATTAATATTACCTTATGTCATTTGGTAAATATCAATAACATTGCATGTCATCTAACTTCTCTAGATATCTGTGGGGAACGTTTTCTTTAACTATTTAAAGTTATGATTTATTTGTGTAGAAAAAAAAATATTTTAGGCACTAGATGAGAGATATAGATAAATAGAATTTTTACTATATCTATTACGAAAATAAAGATATAAAATGATTAAGCTTACATTCCTAATTACATAACAAAAATATAAATTTAATATGATATTGTGTATGTATGTCGCTAACAAATTATTAGTGAAAGTATTTCTGAAATATATCTAAAAGAAGCAATCTTTTATATCTTTCTTACAATATTTCCTTTAAAAACAAGATATCTTTAACGATATATCATCGAATGCACTCCGCATACCTGTTTTCATAATAATTATAAAGATACAGACTGAGACAGCGATCCAGTTGACCCATTTCCGTACTCGTGCCGCTTGGGTCAATACATCTACATGAATCAAATTTGGACCTTAAATACAAGATTTAGAGTTCAATTTTGTTTATTCAATATCGTTTTTAAATAGATCCGAGAGACATTTCGCTATGCAAGTTAGCGAGGTTATACACGTGGAGTGTTTGGATTTTTTATTATTATGTAATATTGATTTATATTATCTAAAGTTTAGATGTTAAAGATTTTAGAGTCATAGTCTGAATGGATTCAACAATGGACCACACTGTGGTAAAAAAAAAACTCAAAATCTGCCTAAACTACTTAGTACTACTTTTTGTTTATGGAATTAATTTTATGTATTCCCAAGATGTAGATAATATTTGTGACATTAAATTGAAACTATTACATCTTTTACTTTTACTCGAATATATATTCATATATTTGTGTAAAAGTAAAAGATTTATTAACAGTATTTATTATAATGCTACGTATACTGGTAATGTTGTGAGGAATTCTGGACAGATTGTACTTGAAGCAGTTTATTATTATATAGATTTATTATGTAAAAAAAAGTATTGTAAAGTTGGATCAGTTTTACTCCAAAGAAATTTGTGGACTATGGATTGTAAGATTCTTTCTTGTATTATATCCAACTAATATTATATTTTATTTATTGTTTTTCAGTTAATTTTATACGTAAATAAATGTGCTCTGCAACGCTTTACAGTGACATTTTTTGATTGTGAGAAATAGTTGTCGTTGACTAGCATTACGTCTGCTTCAAAAACAACAAAATAGGTTAAATTATGACAAACGTTTGAATTTCAAAATTGTTGTCCCTCGTTGCGAATACGTATCATTTTTGAGCTTGAGCATTTTTGAGCGAAATTTGGATTGAATCGAGTACAATTATAAGAAAATAGATATAGTTAAGATAAGATAAAATAGATAAATAACAACCTTCTCTGAAAGGGATTGTATGTTGTGTCAAAATTTGATCTCAAGCGGTGAATTATATATATTTATAATTTTATTATGCAATATTTTATTATATTGTTTTCCATATGCAGATATTTGAATAACATTATTTTATACTTTCATATCGCGTATTTACATTTTACATTTGAAACTTTAATTTCAACCCAAACTTTTAATAATTCGCTTTCACGGGAAGAGGAAATGTGTCTGTCATTGAGTAAATAAACTAATGATCTACCTCCGGTTTCTTATATAAGAGCACTAACGGTGTTTTGAAGTATCAATAGCTTCACGAATCTGATATATGTCGGTGATTTCTAATAGGGATTTGTTGATTGACAATTTTGATATAATGATTGTTGTGGTATGTTCATACATTGCATTTTTTCTTCTTATATTTTTCCTCAACTTCTGTCTTGTCGTGTCGTGTCGTGTCGTGTCGTGTCGTGTCGTGTCGTGTCGTGTCGCGTCATGACGTGTCATGTCGTGTCGTGTTCTTTCTGATTGATTGCGGTGGGACTTATATTGTTCCCGCACTGACATATCCCTACATACACTGACACAAACACGCGTATATTCTATAAATATGCTTTAATGTGCTGTTAGGATTATTCATGTTAAGTATTTGAAATATCAGAAACAAATATATATATATATACAAAATACGTTAAAATTAATTTTGTTAATAACTTCTGTAACGTTTTAAATGTTTTTTTTAATGTATTTCCCTAAAGTTATGAAAGTGGTATTCCCTAGTACTGTTAAAAAGCATTTGTGAGGTTTAAAAATGACTACTCACTTAGACCTGTTACTCTTACACGCTCGTGTATCGCAATGTAATAGATTTAATAATTAATTTGATATCTCAATTACTATATAATTAAAGTCAACAAGTTATCAGAAAATAATTTTCAATTAATTTAATAATAAATTGGAAGTCTGAATTGCTTTATATTGATTTTATGTTGTGGAGCAAACAAAATAATTTATTCAAACTAATTGCATTACAAAAATATATTTTACATTTTAAAACATAAATAAAACATATTTATCTTAAAAGTTTTGATAATATACCATTAATAATATCACGTAGTTATATATGACAAAGGTAGATTAATTTTTATCGACCTACAGACGGAAGTGCTCGCCGGGCTGTATTAGCACCGGGCAAGAGACAGCGCCAGGAGGGTAAGGTCCGAAGCAGCTTGGGTCAGGGCTCTAGCTCATCGAGCTTCCTGCCGCCGGTCTAGCTACAAGGAGGCCAGTCCACATCCATTTGGATCAACCAACGGCACGATTGCCTTCTGTTCTGTCTCTTGCAGATACGAGGGGAGGTCCAAAAGTTCGTGGAATGAAAGGGATCTAAATAAAATAAAACAACAAAACTATTTTTCCTTAAGCTCAATACCAATTTCAATTAATTAGACCTATGAATTAATTTTTCTAAACCACTATAAAAACATGTTTTTTCTTTTCTGTCAAAATGAGCCGAAATTGCCTTACCACATTGTCGTCGGAAAATTACCTTCCCCTTAAGTCTTTTTTAAATTGGGGAATAAAAAAAGTTACTTGGGGCCAGGTCTGGACTGTAGGGTGGGTGAAATAGGGATTCGAACCCATGCGTGTGCAGAGCAGTCATTGCAATTCTGTTCTTGTGAACCGGCGCGTTGTCTTTCAAGAGCAACACACCCTTTGTCAAATATCCTCGCCGCTTTTCCTTGATGACATCCTTTAATTTTTCTAATATCGTTGCGTAGTATTCTCCGGTTATATTAATTCCCTTTTCTTTGTAATCAAACAAGATTATCCCCTCACAATCCCAAAAAACAGTAGCCATCTTTCCAGCCAACTCCTTGAATTTCTTTGGCGGTTATGTCCCCTTTTTATGCCATTGCATGGACTCTTGTTTGGACTCAGGCTCAAAGTGATGAACCCATGTTTCATCTCCCGTAACAATTCGGTCCAAAATCAGTGCAGGTTTATCTCCACACAACTCCAAAAAATGCTTTGACGCATCGACGTGCTGCTCTATCTGAAACGGTGTGAGCATTCTCGGTACCCATCTTGCACATACTTACATATTTGTCATACCCAGGTGATCATGTAGGATTCGCAAAATGGTGGTATCTGATAATCCAACTAATGCAGATAATTGTTTTTTCTTCAAACGGGCATCCTCTAGTACAATTTTCTCCACTTTTTCGACGATGTCCGATGTGGTGGCCTCAACTGGCCTTCCTGAGCGGGGGTCGTCTTCAATTGACTCTCGAACATGTTTATAAAGACCATGCCACTTGTAAATCATTGATTTACTAGGGCACTGTTCCCTATAAATGACTCCCATTTCATTCAAAATGGTTTGAGCGTTCTTACCTTGCTTGGTAAGGACTTTTATCACAGCGCGGTGTTCAATTTTCTACATAGTTTCAGTTTTCTTCCGGATTGACTTGTTCAGCAGGCGACAGTTCGTAAACGAATGCCGCAATCGGGTTGAAACTCGGTATTTATACTAATGATGAGTCTCCGATTCGTATGACACCAAGCGAGCGCCCCTACTCCCGTCAATTCGACGAACTTTTGGACCTCCCCTCGTATCTGCAAGAGATGTGATTGTTCCCAGCCAAGCCCCGTGAATATTCACGGTGGAGTGCGCAGCCCGGGACCACCAGCACTAGCTGGTAGTCGTGGTGGTCAGGTTTCTCTCGCTGTCGCGTATTGTCGGCGCGATGGGCGCAGCAAGGGGTGTTGGGTCGCAATGGATTCCTTCTGCGAACAGATTGTTGCCGCGAAGGAGGCAATGGCGCTCTATTGCCTCCTTCGCGACTGGTCAGGTAGTTATCCTGTACCGCTGATACACTCCGTTGGGGTAGGATGGGGATCATTCTCAAGTAGGATCGGAAGTTCGCCCGCCATCTCCTATTATAGCTGTAGCACCTTGGTGAGATGGAAGGGCGGAGTTTTTTTAATAATAATATTTAATTGGATTCTATAGGTACTTAAAACTTGGGCAATCCAAACAAACTAGAACATTTGGTTATATTGATAATGGTGGATGGATGGATGATGATACATGATGCTTCCAAATATACAAGAGAAGATCTGTCTAGGTAACATTACCACGATTGGTTTTTATTTGTCTGCAACGGTATAAAGTCTTGGAGGAAATTATCTTAAAATGAAGGGTAACATTTAATTTTTTTACCCAAGTAAGACGTTTAGATTTTCTGTACATTAAATTTCCTGAACTTTAAGAATCTAATAGATTTTACATAACTTAGTCGTATCTAAAATAACTGAAACAAATCTAAACTAACAATGCAAATATATCTTGTAATCGTAAGACCAAATACTTTTCTGCTTTTGTTTTATCATTCTAAGTGGATAAAAAAATAATATATACTCGTACATAACGCAATACTAGTATTACAACCTGTATTTCTCTGTTTATCCAGAAACAAATCGAAAGGAATAGTTAACTATGTAACTACATAAAGACAAAAATAACTGTTAACTTATTTTCTTATGAATAATATTAGTTCATTAAATGTAAATAACAATAAAAACGATTATTTAATAATTAATTAATTATTAAGTGTTTTAATATTGAAATCTAAGCCTCACGCGTTCGTTGGTTTCTCTTTAATTGCTTTCATGTTAACCACTTGAATTATTTTACATCGGGTATAAATATCATATTATAGTAATCAAGAACACTCAAAATGAATCGCATTATGTGTTCATTTTGCCGCAGCATGATCTTACATAGTATTATATAATTAATATATATCTGATTAAAAATGTTCAGGCAATGATAAACTAAATACTTTAAGTAGCATACTTTTATTATATCTTAACAAATACCTTAATTTTCGTCTTTCAAATTTATATAATACCGATAAAGCCAACACCATAGTTCTGAGTCAACCTAAAGATAAACTTAATATTGAACAATGCAATTAGCTTAGAACGTGCTGTCGATTTTGGGTAGACCTCGAAGAATTCGGTCTGCCCATTCATTTGTCCCCTACTTTCGAATTTTGGAAAAATTTCTTCACAGGAGGTCTTCTTATGACCCCCTGAGTCCGAAATGACCATTGGTCAAAAAGTTTATATATATATATATATATATATATATGCGTGCGTGCGTCCAGATTCGACTTTTGTCAGCACGATAGCGGCCGCAGTTTCGCTCGGACCGCTTTCAAACTTTGCACAAAAATCAATCATCCAAAAATGAAGGTCAAGTTCGTTAACCAGAGAAATCTGGCCACAGGGGGCGCTAGGGCCTCACTTTTTCCGATTTCAGTTTTTCGACCATAACTTTTTCCCTGTACAAAATAGATCAATCGCGTTCATATTATATGATGTCTTTGATGAATACCTATAACTAATGTAGATAAACCGAAAACCTAACTTCAATAACTTAGGGGTAGGGGTACAAAAAACGAAAATTTTTGGAAAAAAAATCATAACTTTTTTCTGGTAAACATTCTTACATCACAAGTATTTTTAATAGAAAGGTAATTTTTTAATTTAAATTTAAGTAACAGAAGTTTTTCCCGTAAAAGGTACCGTTTCCGAAAAAAAAAATAAAAACCACTTTTAGCTTGAAAATTTAAGGTAGGTAAAACCACGTTAACTTTTTTCTGGTAACATTCCCTCGTCTCAAATATTTTTAATAGAAAGGTTATTTTTTACTCTAAATTTAAGTATCAAAAATATTTCCAAAAAAGATACCTTTTCCGAGAAAAAAAATTAAAACAGCTTTTTGCTTGAAAATGTTTGATGTAAACAATGTTCTTAGGTAGTGAGTTATATTTTAAACGAGTTACACACGAGGTCTACCCAAGCGTGTCCCCCTGCGGGCACGGATTTTTTTTATTATATGCAAACTGACTGAGAGAGAGTTTTGCTAACAATACTGCATAAATATTGATACACGTAGCTTTTGAAATACAGAGACGAGTTAGTCTAATTATTAATTAGTCTAGACGAGTTAGACGAATTAGTTTCACGAAGTGTAATGTAGATAGAAGAGTAGAAAGATTTTTAGAGATGATGGAGATATTGCCTCCTTAAAAGCACTTTGTGGTAGATTAAAAGAACCGTAAAGAAGATAAAAATGCGTTGTTATAATAAAAAAAAAATGTAATCCAAAAATTGAATAAGAGTATAAGTTTTATTAACATACAAGAAGAATAATAAAGAGCTAAGAAGAAAATCGAATTTACTGACAAAGATTTACAGCAAAATTTTTTCAGATGGTTCAGACGTAAAGGAAAGGTTAAGAAATATTTTAAATATATATAACAACAAATTGCTTAGAATATATTAATATAATACAATTATTATTGGTCTTGAAAACACTGACCCAATTTTACATTAAAATCTTCTAAACGCTCAACTTTGGGTGTAATGCCAGTAATTAAATGAAAAGTAAATGAACAAAGGACTTTTGTTTGTACCACATTCATATTACAATGTACAATGTACTAAGCACCATTTAGAAGAATTTTAACAAAGGGGATCCTAAAATTATTAATTGTTACAAAAGATTTATATTTATTCCAGTCTAATTCAATATTTTAAATGCTTTCATTTTATAACTTAGAATAAAGACTTCTAGTTTCATTCTAAGAACTCCACAAAATTCTCTAAAAACTGTTCCCATGGCAATTCTTAAAGTGATGTTTTGGACAATTTTATGTTCTACTGGTGTAAAAACCGAGGAACAAAAACGTTAATTTCATCTGACAACAGGTCACGCGGGAAATCAGGATTGTTTCGGTCTGATAACAAAGAATGGGGTTTCTAGGCATATTTGTTTTCAAAGTATAGAGAAAAATATATTGAGAACAAGTACGCGTGTATTAAAAGTTATTCCATTGAAGAATTTAAATAGTATTAAGTATTAATAATATTTCTAAAGTGCTAATAAGTTATGAAATAGGTCATTTCAGATTGTCAAATGTGACCTACTCCAGTTGGTCATTGCATAAGACATTTCAACCTTAAATTTATGGTTAAAGTTTATATGGTTATGGTTAAAAAGACTAATGAGTAATAATACCTCTAAAAAGCACTTAAACATCTTGGGTGATATCAATACCCTGAAACGCGATTCTAAGATATGAGCTCTAGTTGGGAAAACATATTCGTGATATGAATACTTATATCTTTCAATCAGCGTGTCCTAGTACTCTGTATTTCATAATTCATAATTCGATATTGATTACATAATCTTAATTTTTTATGTTCTTGAAATAAATTGTAGTTAAAATGAATCGCTATTTATTGGCAATTAACATTCATAGTAAACAATTTAAACTTCCGTTAAGTTATATAACGAGCGATTGCACACAATTTATGTTCTTCTCAGTATGAGGACCGTCAGGGCGGGTTCTTTGTTTCTGTTTTCAATACAAGTAATAGTTTCTGGTAGTGATTATTTAAACAGAACTGATCCTGCCAGCCTACAACTTTATGATTTCAAATTGGAACATCCGGTATGATAAAATATTTTTTTATTTATTTATCCTTACTTTCATTGTTGCATTTTCAGCTAACATATGTGTATAGTGAAACAATAGTGGTACGCGTAAAAAATATATATTTATTTTTTGTTTCCTAGTTTGGATTTCGCAATGTTGCTTTGTCATTGGTCCTTGATATGTAAACAAAGTTTCAAATTATTCCGACATCTTGAAGTACGTCAAAATCGCGTTCAAAGTTTCCGTTACATACAAACATACGACCGAACAGCATGTTTTTGATAATTATTATATATATATATATATATATACACAAACATACGTCCACACGTACATGTTTATTCATAAATATAACATTTATATACACATATAAATAAGATATGGCTCAATTGGTAGAGCGGGACGGTTTCCCCGATGTCCTAGGTTCGAATCCTGCTCGTATCGATTGATTTAACATCCTAAATTTAATTGAAAAATTAAAACCCTTAATATGGCTAAAAATATATATTTAAATTATATATTGTTATCACCAAACACTTTGAGCAATTAGTTTATTTTAGTTTAGTTTAGTTACACTTCAAACAACTGAGTTTGTTATTTATTTACTCATTTATTCAGTATTTTTAAAGATATCTTGCATAGAGGGTATGATTTTTATGTATTTTTTCTAATATGTTGATTTTTTTGCCTTTAATATAAAGTATATTTATAATTATGACATTGTATTTATATTTTTTGCAGAGACCTATTGGGATTATAACAACTAGTTCAGGGAAGATCGTCGAAATAAGAGAAACCATAACGCTCAATTCAAATCAATTTTCAAATCAATACCACAATGATCTTTTAGGCCATTCCAATGCAGAGAGAATACCTGAAAGGGTGGTGCACGCTAAAGGAGGGGGTGCCTTTGGTTATTTTGTGGTAACTAACGATGTATCCAAGTACACGAAAGCTGAAGTTTTTAACGGAATAGGCAAAAAGACACCTGTCGTCGTGAGAGGTTCTTCAGTGGCCCAAAATCTAGGTGGAAGTGACCTGGCACGTGAAGCAAAAGGGTTCGCAGTTAAATTTTACACACTGGAGGGGAATTTAGATCTACTGTGTCTCAATTTTCCTGTTTTTTTTATCAAGGACCCCATTCAATTCCCCAAATTCTTTCATGGTATAAAAAGAAATCCTAAAACAAATCTCTTTGATTTTAATGCTTTCTGGGATATGTTTACAAAAACACCAGATACACTTCACGCACTTTTTTGGCTAATGTCCGATTTCGGTATTCCAAATGGATATAGACACATGGACGCATTTCCAATTCACACTTATGAAATATATAACAAACATGGTGATCGTTACTTTGTCAGATTCAGCTTTAGAACCGAACAAGGTATACAAAATTTGGCCAGCGATGAAGCAGAAAAGATAAGTAGTGAAGATCCTGATTACTACAATAGAGATTTATATAACGCTATTGAAAGAAAAAAATATCCTTCCTGGATTTTGGAGATGGACGTATTGAGTTTTTATGATATAACAAATCTCGACTATAACCCGTTTGAAGTTACTCGATTATGGAAAAATGGTACTTATTGCACCATACCAATAGGGAGATTGGTTTTAGATAGAAATCCAGATAACTTTTTCAGGGCGGTAGAACAAAGTGGTTATCAACCTGGAAATCTTGTACCGGGTATTGCTGGTCCGCACGATACCTTATTTAAGAGCAGACGACAAGCCTACCTCGACACTCAAATTTATCGTCTCGGTGTTAATCTTAATAGAATTTCAGTCAACACTCCTCTTTACTATAAGGGATATAATAGAGATGGCAGTCCTCCAGTAAGAGATAATATGAAAGATGCACCAAACTATTATCCTAATTCGTTTAGTGGACCGGTGCCTTTTGTAGATCCAAGTCAACCTAAAGAAAAGTTCATAATTTATGAGTCGAATGCAGTTGATTTACAACAGCCTGCGAATTTTTATAATAGAATCTTACGCTCTGATGCTGAGCGAGGCAGGCTTGTAAATAACACTGTATCAACATTACTTAAAGTTATTCCTAAGATACAAAATCGAGTTATACGATTGTTTAGGTTGATTGATCTTAAGTTAGGAGACAATCTTCAGATGGTGTTAGAAAAGGCGCTGCAACTGACATCTCCTTTAAGGCCGAAGGTTCTCAAATATCCAAGAATCTTAAGAAGTAGAAAAGAACAGTGTGTCGCTAAAGGTAATGCCCGTGATGGAAAAAATGGCAATTAGTTCATCACCCAATAAAATGATTAGTCAAATGATTTTGTATTAGAATGTATTGGAGCATATATTTCGGTTAAAATACTGTATTAGAACGTAAACCTTTTTTATTTTAGCTCTAATCGTAAAAATCTTATAAATAGAATACGTACCTTATTATAGAATATTGCTACCTCTACTATTGATCGTGATTTGTCCAAGACGCTGGTGAGTTGGTATGATGGAAGGTACGATTTTCAAATACACCACTGTGTTTGTGTATACGTATTTATTTGATCTCAGTCCAAAAATTTTAAGGGTGGATGAAATGAGGCAATAAAATGTAATTTAACTTGTGAAATAATTTCCCTAAAAATAGCGTAAAATAAAATTCCAAGCAAGTAAAAAAAATCTGAGTTTCAGAATCAGTTTGATTTCAAAAGCAACATTATTTGTGTCTTAGCATTAACCTGTCAAGAGCGGCAACATCGCAAATTAAATCACGAGAATGACACTAACAATTTTGGAAGTAACAGGTATTTTTGGTATTTTTGCACTAAAACATATTCACTAACTAATTGTTTAGTTAATATTATGTTTGAAGTAATTAATGACAAATGTATAGTTATTATTAAATTTATTGCAATCGTTTATAATGTAATTTAATTTCAAGATTTAATTCCGCCATCATTAAGAAGAATCTTAATTAAATATATATACACTACAAATAAAACATTAATAAATCACAGTGTAGTGATTGAATTGTATTGCTTACAATAAATATGTTTAGTTATTTTTAGGTATTAAGTATTTATATGTTATTTTTATGCAAATACTAATTTTACACTAATTATATAAGGAGCCTATGCTTTAAATGTTCATTCGAATAAGTCAATGTAGATGAAAACATGTTTTTTATTATTATTTTTTTACTTTACCATTTAGTTTGTTATTTTTTTATTTATGTTATGATCAAATTACAAAATTGATTGATTGATGCCTGTAGGATCACTGTGTTGATTTTGAATACCCTTAATTTCGGGAACGCGTAGATATAGCTAGTTAAAATATAATTATATACAAAGTTTTATAGCCACTGAAAGTAAAAAAAATATTCTTCTAAATTTACGTAAAAAAGATATTTTTCGATATATTTCGACACTCTCAAGGCAATCACAATTGATAAGGTACTTTCCGTTTACCTAAAACTATAAATTTGGGAAGTAACGATGTTTTAAGATACATGATCTAGGAGAAATACGAAAATATAGAATACTATTCTATTATCTATTCAAAATATATAGTCTTATAGGGACGAGGTCGAAATTTAAAATGAGGCCTTTAGTTCAAGGTATCTTATTTATTAAGACAAGTGTAGAAATATTATCGTATACTGTACGATAGCTATGGGTTTTAGAACCCGACTTTCAGACTAGAGACTAGTTTTCAGTTTTTTTACATTTTGTTTGTTTTTTTATTTTAACAACCAGGTTGATCCGTCTGTATCCATTTACTGATTCTTTTGAAGGATGAGCTATGTTTTTTATATAATTTTTAATTGTGTTTAACACAGAGTTCATTATAAGATTTATGACTCCATGTCTGAATTAGTATTTTTTTAGGTAGTGAAATTGTATACATAGGTGCATTTTTACAGCAGTTTTCAGTCTTGTACCTATCTATCCTATTGATAAATATTTTGCACGTTTGAAGAGGTACACAATTTTGAACTTTTGTTATCTAGTTTGAAAAAATAAATATGTCCTCAATGACAATGTGTTTAAAGGTCTTTGACCTGTCAATAATAGCACTAACAACATTGATGTGGCGTGTGGTTAGATACTGAAAACAATACATTGTGGGTAAAGGTAATTGTTGCATTGTTATTCACACGAGTATTAATTAATTCTTGGTACGATGGTCCATTTATCAATAACATTATATCACATTACTCATACATCCAAAAAGAGGATAGCAATGATTATATATAACAACGAAGTGCCTGAAAACTGGTTGCAGTGCGTTGGGTCTGATGAATATAACCCTTAAATGTTATGAATATTTAATTTTGTAAGGTACCTTTGCATTGGAAACCTTTATCAACCAATTATAGGATTTTTTAATTTTTTCTTCATGTCAAACTTCTCATTTATTGTTACCAAAGATACTCTATAAATTAAACTGAATTTTATTTTAAAATCACTTGAAAAAAAAAGTTAATTATTTTAATGCAATATTTTTTATTACTTATGTTACCACCAGTTTGGTAAGTTATTTGCACGGACTGACATATGTAAACAGCTGATGTTATAAAGTATAACTAAAACTTATTTTACTTTATAATATGAGAAAACTAAATCGCATAAAATCTTAGTATTTCTATGATCACAACTCAAGCGCAACCCGCCACCGACACCGCGCCTCATTCCACCTCCAACAACTTATATACTCATACATAACGCAATACTAGCATTACAACCTGTATTTCTCTGTCGGGGTCAATCATTTACAGGTAATGTTATGTAATTCAGAAGCAAATCAAAAGGAATAGTTAGTTACATAAATACAAAATAAACTCGTAACCTAATTTCTTATATTAATATTATAGTCTTATATATATATATATATATATATATATATATATATATGTGTATAAATAATAATAATAACAATTATTATATATATATATATATATATATAAATTATTAAGTGTTTTAATATTTAAATCTAAACCTCACTCGTTTGTTGGTTTCTCTTTAATTGCTTTCATGTTAACCAATTATACTATTGTACATCGGGAATAAATATCATATTATAGTCATCAAGAATCCTCGAAATGAATCGCATTGGTGCTTGTTTTTGGCTGGTTTTACAAATAAATATAGTTTTTTGCAGTGTTTTTTACAATGAATTATATATGTACTTGAATCGAACTGATCCATCCAAAAAGCAATTATATGAGTTCAAGTTACAGCATCCGGTATGTTAATAAGATTTGGTCTTAAAAAATTACACCAATTTCCCATTTTGTTTAGCTCAGCTAGGAGATGATATTGTAAATTATATTTAAATATATAAAATAGTAGTTAAACTGTTTGAAAATATTTTACAAGTATTTTAAAAATATCTATTACTACAGGAGTAAAAAGAGATTATTCCAGAAGTCAAAGGATCGACTCCTTCCCGTGTTGAAGACTTTGTAATTTTATATTCCATTTAACAATTTCAACATAAAAGGGCTAAAATATTAATAGTAATGTTCAAATTACAGTTAAACATTATAAATTTTCATTTACAGAAACCAATAGGACTTCTCACTACGAGTGCAGGAAAGTTCGTAGAAATAAGAGAAACAAATGCTTTAAATTCAAATCCTTATACAGATTTGTATCACAACGACCTGATTACCCATAACAATGATGAAAGAATTCCTGAGAGAGTTGTACATGCTAAGGCAGGCGGTGCCTTTGGTTACTTTGAGGTGACTCATGATGTCTCCCAATATACTAAAGCTGATGTTTTCAATGGCGTCGGTAAGAGAACACCGGTGGTTGCACGTGTGTCTACAGCAGGACAAAGTCTGGGAGGAAATGACCTGGCTAGAGAGTTGAAAGGACTAGCAATAAAATTTTATACGCAAGAGGGAAACCTTGATTTTCTATGCCTTAATATACCGGTTTTCTTGTATAGAAATCCATTAGATTTTCCATTTTTCATCCGTATTATTAAAAGAAATCCTAAAACTTCCGTTCCTGACAACACAATGCGATGGGATTTCATAACAAAAAAACCGGATAACCTACATGGATTTTTATGGTTGTATTCTGATTATGGTATACCGAATGGATACAG
This sequence comes from Melinaea menophilus ssp. n. AW-2005, assembly GCA_918358695.1. Lineage (NCBI taxonomy): Eukaryota > Metazoa > Arthropoda > Insecta > Lepidoptera > Nymphalidae > Melinaea > Melinaea menophilus. The sequence continues at coordinate 2,051,118 of OU911052.1, forward strand.
AAAAATGGACGCTTTCCCGATACACGCTTATGAGGTGTACAATAAGCACGGTGATATATATTTTGTTAAATTTAACTTTAGAACCGAACAAGGAATAGAAAATTTACCATCGGATGTGGCCGCCGAAATAACTTCCAGGGATCTCGATTACTTCAATAGGGATTTATATAATGCTATAGAAAATAAAACCTATCCGTCTTGGAGATTAGAAATGGATGTTATGACATACAATGACATTAAGAAAGTTGACTATAATCCATTTGAAGTTACCAGATTATGGAAAAAGGGGACTTACTTCACAGTACCTGTTGGACGTCTCGTTCTAAATAGAAATCCCGATAATTATTTCAGGGTTGTTGAGCAGAGCGCATTCAACCCTGCCAACCTGGTGCCTGGTATTCCTGGTCCCATCGATACTATGTTTCAAGGTAGGCGATTATCCTATCGCGATATCCAAATATATCGTTTAGGCGTTAATCACAATAGAATTCAAGTGAACAGTCCTTTGTACTATAAAGGATACGATCGTGATGGAGCACCGCCGCTGAGAGATAATATGAAAGATGCTCCAAATTATTATCCAAATTCATTTAGTGGTCCAGTTCCGTACATAGATCCGAGTCGACCCAAAGAACGACTTTCCGTTTATGAGACTAACGCAGTTGACTTGGAATCGCCGGCTTACTTCTATAACCATGTTTTGAGAACCAATGGAGAAAGAGAGAGACTTGCTAATAATACTGTGATGACATTAATTGACGTATCTCCTGAAATCCAAAGAAGAGCAATTCGCCTTTATAGTTTAACGGACCCTGACCTAGGAAGAAGAGTAGAACGGTTGTTAGAAGAGGCATTGAAAAAGCCGCCGCCTCCTGTAACACCTTCACGTGTACTAAAAGTTCCTAGAAAAAGATATAGTGAAGGCAATAGAATTTATAAAGAAAGTCTAGAAAAAAATAGTCATTATTAAAATTAGTTCGATTCAAAACTGTTACTTTTTTTTTTGAAAAAAAATATCTGGTTCTTTATTTGTTAAAAAAAATACCTTAACATGGTTATGGATAATTTCAAATTGAAATATATTTATTTTACAGAAAACTATTATTAAATCTATTAGTTTTTAATTTTATAATTATATATATATTATATGTATATTAAAATTATCATTATTATCATGGACTTGTAGTTATGTCGTTATCGCCATATTGCTTTGTTATTTTTTGGGTTAACTAATGAGGTACGCTTCGTAACATAAGTTTCTTTCTTATTCGTAATAAAGTAATTTAAACTGTATATAATCATTTTACTCTCCACGGACTTTCCCTTCAATAAAATAAAGGTCAGGAGTAGATCAACAATAGTAAGGCTTTTACATCCGATTTTTTTGTACTTTATCTTTTAATTTTGAGCGTTATATATAATTCAAAGTTATTGTGTTCATTTTGCCACACCATGATGTGATACAGAATTTTATAATTAATATAGTTCTGATTAAAAATGTTCAGACAATTAAAACTAAATACTTCAATTAGCATACCTTTATTAAAACAAGGATGTATTGACAAATACTCTAATTTTGTCAATACATCCTTTTTAGGCTTTTAAATTTATGTAATACCGATAAAGTCAATACCGTAGTTCCGAGTCAACCTGAAGATAGACTTAATGATGAGACCAAAGCAATTGGCTTAGAACGTGCTGCCCAGTTTTGTATTTATTTACAAACTGATTGAAAAAGATATTTGCTAATAATACAGAATAAATACTCATAAACGTAGCTTTTGAAATGCAAAGACGACTATCTAATGTCTAATGTAGGTAGAAGAATAGTTAGTGTAATAATAATAATAATAAATTATAATAATAAATAACAACGATATTTAGTAAAAATTGCTCAGATGGTTAAGACGTAAAGGAAAGAGTAAGAAATATTTTAAGTATATAACTACAAATTGCTCAGAATATATTAATATAATAGAATTATTATTGGTTTTGAAAACGCTGACCCAATTTTATATTAAAATCTTCTAAACGGCCAAACTTTGGATGTAATGACCAGTAATTAAGAGAAAAGCAAATGAACAAAGGACTTGGGCCGACAAGGACTTTTGCCCGTACCGTATTCATATTACAATGTACATTACTAATTACCCCTTAGAAGAATATTAACAAAGGCTATCCTAAAATTATTAATTGTTACAAAAGATTTATATTCATTCCAGTCTAATTCATCCTTTTAAATGTTTTCTTCTTATAACTCAGAATAAAGACTACTAGTTCCATTTAAAGAACTCCACAAAATTCTCTAAAAACTGTTCCCATGGCAATTCTGAAAGTGACGTTTTGGTAAATTTTATATTCTACTGGTGTAAAAACCGAGGAATAAAAACGTTAATTTCATCTGACAGCGGGTCACGCGGAAAATCAGGATTGTTTCGGTCTGATAACAAAGAATGGGGTTTCTAGGAATATTTGTTCTCAAAGTATAGAGAAAAATCTTATGCGTGTATTGAAAGTTATTCCATTGAAGAATTTAAATACAATAATATATAATTATAATATAAATATATAATTATATAATTTATAACATATAATTTATATTTAAAAATATTAAGTATTATTAACACTTTTGAAGTGCTAATAAGGTATGAGATGGGTCATTTCAGATTGTCAAATTTGACCTACCCTAGTTGCGCACTGCATAAGACACTTCAAGCTTAACTTTGGTCGTACACAATAGTCATATAGTCAAAAGTTTTATATGGTTATAAGAACACTAATGGGTAATACTAATACCTCTAAAAAAGCACAAATATCTTGGGTGACGATACCAATATCTTGGAACGAGCTTCTAAGATATATGCTCTAGTTGTGACAGAATATTCGGGATTTGAATGCTTATATTTTTCTGAATCTGTCGAAAGAAAAAGCTTAAAGAGCGTGGTTGCCTCGCTTCCACTATTCACAATTTACTTACCAAAACCAACAACTGTTAGAAATGCCCATATTTAAAAGCTTATAAGAAGTATATATACAATCCAGTATTATAAAAAAGTCCTCCAGAGTATATAGAACTATGCATAGGATATGAAAAGCTTCTTTCGATACACAATCAGTGTGTCCCAGTACCCTGTATTTCATAATTCATAATTGTATATTAGTTATATAGTTACGATTGTTACGTAGTTGAAATACATTGTAGTTGTAATTAAGCTCTATTAATTGGCAATTAACATTAAATAATTTAAACTTCCGACTAGTTATATAATGAGCGATTGCAAACAATTTATGTTTTTCTCAGTATGAGGACCGTCAGGGCGGGTTCTTTGTTTCTGTTTTCAATACAAGTAATAGTTTCTGGTAGTGATTATTTAAACAGAACTGATCCTGCCAGCCTACAACTTTATGATTTCAAATTGGAGCATCCGGTATGATTTATTTTTTATTTTCTTGTTTGGATTTTGTCATATTGCATTGTCATTGGTCCTTGATATGTAAACAACGTTTCAAATTAATCCGACATCTTGAAGTACGTCAAAATCGTGTCCAAAGTTTCCGTTACATACAAACGTACGACCGAAACTAACAAAAGCATGGTTTTTGATAAATTATATATATAAATAGGACACAAAATTGGTAGAGGGGGGCGGTTTCCCCGATGTCCTAGGTTCGAATCCTGCCCGTATCGATTGATTGATTAACGTCCTACATTGAATTGAAAAATTAAATAAGCTCAATAGCAATATTAAGTTTATTTAATAATTTGATTATTTAAACACTAATTAGTTTATTTTAGTTATGATAAACTTTTTTAACCGACTTCAAAAAACAAAGTTCGAAACTCGACTGATATGTGTGCAAAACAGTGGGAATCTAATAATAATATTTATTTTCTTTCAGTATTTTTAAATTGCATAGAGAGTATTTTAAAGTATTTATTCATATGTTGATTTGTTCGCCTTTAATATAAAGTATATTTATTATTATGACACATTAATTAATTAATTAATTCACTGTAATATTTATTGTATTTATATTTTTTGCAGAAACCTATAGGTATTATCACTACTAGTTCAGGGAAGATCGTCGAAATAAGAGAAACTAAAACGCTTAATTCAGATCTATTTTCAAATCAATACCATAATGATCTTTTAGGCCATTCCAATGCAGAGAAAATACCTGAAAGATTGGTGCACGCAAAAGGAGGGGGTGCCTTTGGTTATTTTGTGGTAACTAACAATGTATCCAAGTATACGAAAGCTGAAGTTTTCAACAGAATAGGCAAAAAGACACCTGTCGTCGTGAGGGGTTCTTCAGTGGCCCAAAATCTTGGTGGAAGTGACCTGGCACGTGAACCAAAAGGGTTCGCAGTTAAATTTTACTCACAGGAGGGGAATTTAGACCTACTGTGTCTCAATGTTCCGGTTTTTTTTATCAAAGACCCCATTCAATTCCCCAATCTCATTCATGCTATAAAAAGAAATCCTAAAACAAATCTCTTTGATTTTAATGCTTTCTGGGATATGTTTACAAAAACACCAGATTCACTACACGGACTTTTATGGCTAATGTCCGATTTTGGTATTCCAAATGGATATAGACACATGGACGCATTTCCAATTCACACTTATGAAATATATAACAAACATGGTGATCGTTACTTTGTTAGATTCAGCTTTAGAACCGAACAAGGTATACAAAATTTGGCCAGCGATGAAGCAGAAAAGATAAGTGGTAAAGATCCTGATTACTACAATAGAGATTTATATAATGCTATTGAAAGAAAAAAATATCCTTCCTGGATTTTGGAGATGGACGTATTGAGTTTTTATAATATAACAAAACTCGACTATAACCCATTTGAAGTTACACGATTATGGAAAAATGGTACTTATTGCACTATACCAATAGGGAGATTGGTTTTAGATAGAAATCCAGATAACTTTTTCAGGGCGGTAGAACAAAGTGGTTATCAACCTGGGAATCTTGTACCGGGTATTGCTGGTCCGCACGATACCTTTTATAAAAGCAGACGACAAGCCTACCGCGAAACTCAAATTTATCGTCTCGGTATTAATCACAATAGAATATCAGTCAACACTCCTCTTTACTATAAGGGATATAATAGAGATGGTAGGCCTCCAGTAAGAGATAATATGAAAGATGCACCAAATTATTATCCTAATTCGTTTAGTGGACCGGTGCCTTTTGTAGATCCAAGTCAACCTAAAGAAAAGTTCATAATTTATGAGTCAAATGCAGTTGATTTACAACAGCCTGCGAATTTTTATAATAGAATCTTACGCACTGATGCTGAGAGAGGCAGGCTTGTAAATAACACTGTAGCAACATTGCTTACAGTTATTCCTGAGATACAAAACCGAGTTGTACGATTGTTTAGGTTGATTGATCTGAAATTAGGAGATAATCTTCAGATGATGTTAGAAAAGGCGCTACAAACGACATCTCCGTTAAGGCCGAAGGTTCTCAGATATTCAAGAAGTTTAAGAAATAAAAAAGACCAATGTGTCGCTAAAAGTAGTGGCCGTGATAAAAAAAATGGAAATTAGTTCATGACCCAATAATATGATGAGATATTAGTCCAATTATTTTGTATTATTGTTACAAAAATGTATTGGAGCATATTCGAACGTAAACCTCTTTTATTTTAGTTCTAATCGTATAAATGCTGTCGAAAAATTGATGAAAACAGTAAGAAAGAAACAAAAAAAATCGTTTATAGCACTTCCTTACAATATACGTAAATATCCTAATCCTGTTTCTGTACTATTACATATATATTAATATTCTTAAAAAAGTTGTTTGCTTTTTAACGTATTTTAAGCCTAAATACAACTTTTCCCTGCAAATGTATGAAAAAATGTGTCTCGTTTTGTGTTGTTTCATTTTACCTTTTATTTTCTCTGCTGCATAACATTGTATAGTATTTTATTTAAAGTATTGTAAACAGTAAAGAAATAAATACATTAAAATAAACTATATAAATATATATTTTATTATTTAATGTCATAATTATTTTTACCTGCTAATGTATTGTTGTAAACATGAACTCTAAAATGATAATTCACGTTCTCTTTATCAACCAAGCAAAGCGAGTGAAACCGCGTGAATAAATATAGTAATTTATAAATTAATGTGCAAATTCTTTGGGCGTTTCCCAACGGATTTGATCAATTAATCAATTTAATTTCGTATTTCTATTTCCTCCAAAATGTACGAGGTTGTTTTTATAATTATCTTCATTTAATTTTATCCTGCATTTATTATATATAAGTTCAAGGAGAAATTATTTAAGATTTTTCATTCCACTTATTATGAATGTTTCTGATTTTTAACTTTCATTTGAGCAGAATTCAAATTTATATATTATTTATTAGATAATAGAGTAGAAATTATTGTCACGAACGAATTTTGTTCGTTCTGTATTGTTTTCACTTTTCTCGGATGGATGGATGTCTATTGAAACGAAAAAAAATCATTACTGTCGAGAGATGGCGCTGTTTATAATTACTGATTTAGTTTATTTTCATATTTAATTATATTACTATATTGTATTACTATTAATCACACTCTTTTGTATTTTTTTAGTAATTATAAATAAACATGTATTTAATATTTTCTTTACTTCAATAAATAATAATCATTTTACTTCAAAATCATATTAACATTTATAATTTCCTCAAAGTTGGTTTGGGAAACACCCTGGGTATTTGCATCTTCACTGGTTTAAATTGTTATATCCCAGTTTCTTTCCCAGAAATCAGCAAGCCCATTTTCAAAAGCAACATTTTCTAAAAGAAATGTATAAATTTTACTCAACAATAATAAGTATTCTATAATTAACTTAATAAAGAATTATAAAGGAATTTAATTATCTAGAGCATCTGAAGTTTCCTGTTTCTTTAACGATCTGATTTCTGGAACTTCCAATCAGATTTAATAAGTGTATTTTACAAAATATAGCAAAGTATAAATGTATTTCTGTTCCCGTTAGATCCCAACGTTTAACGGACAAAGTCATGCGAATGAAACTAGTAGCTTCACGCTACTCTGCCTGTTTCTAGTAGAAACAAATTCAATTATATTACATTATACTTTTTATAATAAGATCAGTCATGTGTATGTCATCATTTCTAAGTTTGTAGTATTTTTTCTTGTATTATCAAATTGAATATTTTTGATCGCTGTTTAATATTGTAGTGAGAATCGAACCGACGTTCCTCGGTAAAATTAATGGGATATAACATCAACATTTCCTTTGTTAGATTATTACTAGGATCCGCCATCCGTGCGCGGCGGATGTTGAGCTGAGTCCCTCTCCTTTCTTCTTTTCTTGATAACTTTTAAATGGTTAAACATTTTTTCAATCTGTTTTCGCTATAACATCCGCGTCCGGTTCGAACATACATGAGAAAATTTTTAGCTAATTATCTCGTCACAACTAAACACAAAAATAAGGTCTCCCAAATGGTTAAGACCTTCGCTTATGCTCAGCTCATAGGAATGCCAGGGCACTACTAAGATACATTTATACAGTAGAAAATCTTAATTTCTGTCGATGTTCCAGTCTTATGAATCTCTCTCCATTAAAGACAGCTCTTATTACCAGGACCTGCTATATATATATATCTTAATTTATTGATAATCTGTTATCATATATACATATAAAATATTTCTCTGTCAGTCTGTTTGGTGCAGCTAATCTGAAACGGCTGGACCAATTTTAACAGGAGTTTCACTGGCGGATAACTGATGTTATAAGAAGTAACGTAGTATACATAATTATGGAAATTATTAATTTAGGTTACATAACATTATTTTATATAAATTCAAATCTAGACTGAATGTTCCAGACTAGAAATAATATCATATCTATATATATAAACAAAATTAAACTGTCTGTTCGTTAAAAGCATTTCACTAAATGCATAAGAAAGTATGTAAGGTACTTATATACTTTCTTATGTATTTGTCTATATCTGTCTGTCTGCCTGTTTAGTCTGGTTAATCTCTGAAACTTCTGGACGTATTTTAACAGAACTTGCAGTGGATAAATAATGTTACAAATAGTAACTTACTAACCTAAGTTACTATTTGTTAAAAACATATTCAGCGCGAATTAAGTCGTGGGCACAGCTAATAAATACATATAAATTAAATTGAACTGTCTGTTTGTAAATTCAAATTAACAGCTTTCACTACATACATATGAAAGTATATACGATACATAAAAAAAAAACTTTATCTGTCTATCTGTCTGTCTGTTTGCCTAATTTCAGTGGATATGATATTATAAGGAATTAATTAGGCTATAAAAAAATATATATTTTCAGATGAAGACGCGTGCACAGCTTGTATAACATAATATGCAAATAGCAATCTATAAGCGACGTGTTATTCCGTGCTCGTTGTTTCGGAAACCCGCTTGTCCACTCCACTGGAACGGTGGAGGCGAGTATATTATGAATAGGTTTTCATATTATTTTAAAATATATTTTCGGAATATTCTTTTTATAAGATATATGTAAAGCTGTCACTGAATGAACACATTTTGGGGACCCTAATAGGGGTTTAAATATTTTTAGACGTTAAAAATTTATTATATAAGGCTTAAAAGATGAAATTGCAAATGTCTTTTTGGATCTTAATATCGTTTGATACAGAGAATAACTATACTAGGATCCAAAACCGTGCGCGGCGGGTGTTGAGCTGAGCCCCTCTCCTATCTTCTTTTCTTGATAACTTTTGAATGGCTAAACATTTTTTCAATCTGTTTTCGCTATAACATGAGAAAATTTTTAGCTAATTATCTCGTCGCGTTCTGGAGACAACTAAATACAAAAAAAAGCCTCTCAAACGGTTAAGAGCTTCGCTTACGCTCAGCTATAGCTTAGCGCAGCAATAAAAGACTACAGTGTAGTGATTAAATGAACTTAATTTAATATTAATCGTTCAGTATTAATAATAATTACTATGGTTATAAAGCAACAATGTTAATATTTGTATGTATAATGTTTTATATTGAAAGAGAATCAATCAAATTTCCCAAGAACTGTTACAGAAATAGAAGTTAATTGAAACTCCATACTGCAATTTAGTTTTTTGTACGTTTTTCTTTTATTTCAAGTTTCAATCATGTTTCAATAAAGTAAGGATGTTATGTAAATGCATGCATGCATGCATGCATTTGTTTTAAAAATGATGTTGAATTCCAAATAAATCGGTCAATGTAGGAATAATAGTATAATTACAATAAAAATGTATGGTTTTATTTATTTACATTTTAATGAGAAAATTTACTTTCTTATGAAAGTTACTATGCCTTAATATTTTGTTATTTTTGTATAATATAAATTATTCTGCTATTACAATTAATAAGATTTGTTTAATCACTTTTAATATAAAATACTATAAAACTATTCTTATTATTAAGATAATAATGTAAAGATTTTAATATAAGTTTAGTTTTATTATTTTATCTATCGTATTTCTTAAATTCAATCCATTTAGGTATATCCGTTTTATTGTTAAGCGGTTTTTGTTTTGCTGAATCTTATATATATATTTTGTAATTAAGATTTATTACATCATATATATTTAGAAAAAAAAAAATACAAAAGATTTCCCGTACCGGGAATCGAACCCGAGCCTCCTGGGTGAAAGCCAGGTATCCTAGCCACTAGACCATACGGGATACATTAGACATGTTAAAATTATGTAACAAATTACAAATATTCAATATTAAAGACACTAAGATAAATAATTTTGTTTTTAAATAAGGTAATGATGTTCTAAAATAAATAATCGAAATGATTTAATTCTATATTATTACTTCTTTTGCATTCCAATGACATTTTTGTTTTTGAAAATTTTGCTTCCGAAAATAATATTATATTTCATTAAAATATTCTTATTTGATTTGAAATCTCAATTTTTGTGAATATTTATTAATTTGTGCTATTTCTTATTTTGTCTTTTACAATGTGAGCATACAAACTGAGGTTAGTGGCGTCCTCTACAATGATTTTAATAACTAGCTAGCAAACTATTATAAATTGACAGAAGTTTCACACTATCTAACAGATGGCGCTTTTATAAATTTTTATAAGACCGTAGTGAAAAATATCTTTCTTTGTTGGTTTTGACACACAAAACCTAGAGAGCGCAATTACCAATTATTTATTTTACAATAATGGTGATGTAAAAAGGGGTTAAATAATGAATACTCTATAACTATTTGTTTCTTATAAAAACTAAAAAAAAATCGTCTTCAGTCATGAAATTAGTTCATTGTTATAGCGATAGATGGCGTTGTTCGCAATTCGTTATATTGTAAATCATAGTAGTAATTTAACATATATTTATACGTAATATATAGTTTATTAATAAATAAATATTTAGTAGAATAATAATATAGTTTTTATATTTCAATTTCGGTATTCTATATCCCAATTCATTGTTAAAATACGTGAATACTTGTATATTATTGAAATAGCAATATTACCTTTATAAAATATAAGCGAGGGGTACAGATGGATGAATAATGTCTGGGATCAGAAAGATAACTCTTTGGTACGTGAGAGATTTTGCGTATAATAAAATTGTAAGTGAAAAAAATACATGTAGTATGTGCCATTGAAAGATTGATGAAGGAATTTATCAGAAATATTATTTTACTGTAATCTATTTATATATTAAGAATGATTTTAAATGATGGAAGGGGTCGAAATTATCAAAAAATATCATAACACTAAAATTACGTAGAAAGCATTACAATTATTATTTTTATTCCAGTCAAAGAATCTACAACTTTAACGAATTGTAATTAATTAAATCTAAATTTATAAAAAACAAAATATTTGGGTGGGGATGGGTTATTTAAAACCTCACCACGGGAAAAAAGGGAGGGGTTGAAAAAGTTACCAAAAAATCACGTGACGAATGATCCCTTTATATGTAAGTTCAAACAAAATTACTGTAAATATGTATCTCTTTATTAATAACAATAAATTCTAAACAGGAGGTATTTATTACAATAGACAATTTGTTACATTAAATACAAAGATTCGCTACATATAAGTCAATTAAAATACATTAAGCATGGAGGCGAATAGATCAAAATTTAATACTGATATCAACTAATGTTACCAGTACGATGAATAGATTTGATATTATTATAGGCCGATTTAAATGACTACTCTAAGACAGATCTAATTGAACAATGACTTAAGCGTTAAGTGAAGCCAATAAGGTTATATCTAGACTCTTTTTACATCTAGATCTTAGTTCTTAGTGGGTGTCGCGACGCCTTCTTCCGGGTCCTCCAGCGTAGTTGGCGGCCGCCATTGCCATGAGGTGTTTGGCCTGCACAGCTCCAGAGTAACCACGGCTCAGTCCCATATCCAATGCACGTTTCTCGCTGTAATTTTTTTTAGATTATTATATAAAATAGTGATGTAATAAGGAAAGGTTAGTTCAAGCTTTTATTAAAAATAAATAAAATAAAAATAAAAATGTACTAACTATAACTATGTAGTTAGTTAGTCTGACTAGATTAATATAATATCTACTGACTACGATAAATATTTGTCATATAAATAAACTATGTTTTCTATAACAAAAATTCAACAACCTTTTCTATATTCAATCGACAGAGTCGGTAAAGGAAGTATTGTTACTGAATCGATATCGGCTTCGTTCAGTCACTTCTAAGGTGTTAAGAATTTACATAAAGCATAAAGGCTTTCTACATTTGAATGTAAGGCTCTTTACACACGAGATTATTCTAATCCATACATATAAATAACATTGAAGTGTCTGTTTGTAATTCCAAATTAATATCATTTCACTAAATATATATAAAAGTATATACGTTACATAAAAAATCTTTTTTTTAAATTTGTATGTCTGTCTATTTGGTTTGGTTAATCTCTGAAACGGCTGAACCGATTTGAATAGAACTGCCACTGACGGATACTTGATGTAATAAGGAGTAATTTAGTTTACTTTTATTAGTAAAAACTACAAAAAGAAATATTCCTCGCGAACGAAGTAGTAGGCATTTAACTTATTTTATTTTTATTAACGAAAATTATTAAAAAATATATTCCGAGAGCGAAGTCGGGGGTATTGCTAGTTCTAATTTATAGTGTTATAAAGAAATATTTGTTATATTACAACATTTATATAAATATTTAAAAAAAGCCAAAGTTAAAACCGAAAAAAGCATTCAAATAAAACAAAATATCTACTATTTTCAACAAACTAAAGCAAATATTTATTAAGAAGGTCCACTTTGATATATCACGAAAAGGTCAAAGGAAAAGGCTTTAGAAATTCGAAGCCTTCATAACATACCTAGTAATGTCCTCTTTAAAACTGTAAATAAATAATATATTAATAAAAATGTATATTACAATTCGTAAAACATGGTAGAAAAGTTTCATTTAATCATCATATAATGAATGAATGAATGAATGAATGTATTATAATATATACTAACTTTTCCATCTTGCGCTCCATCTGTAGAAGATTGTTCAGACGGTTGATCATATCCATTATTTCCTCTGGTTCGTATGTTTGTTCGCGGTAGTAGTTGTTCACACTGAAATTATATATATATATATATATATATTAGTGGGAAAAATTAATGGATTGTTGCTGTTAATCTTAAGCAGAGTTGATCTGATATGGATAAAGTACCACTACCTGGGGTAAGAGAATGCTGGCACAAATAACACCAGCGCCCCCAGGAGGCAGCACAGCAGCAGGCAGCTAGCTCGAACCATTCTGCAACAGACAGATAATCTTTAGAATAAAGTATCAAATCTTTATTTAGTATTCATTCTATATATCTATAAGAAAAGTTGTAATTGTCAGGGGAATTGTAAAAGGGACATGTATATGAAAGGAAATTTGGATAGTATTTTATATGAAATTATCAATTGAAAATATTATTACATAGCAACCACTAGAGAGATAACGAAATGGAGAATAAAAATAAATACATATATAAATCTTAATAAGTTATGTCGCTCGTGCGGAGAAGAGGCTTCTATGCTTTTATATATATAAAAATTTTGTCACGTTTGTACTAATTTGAAAAATCACTGAACCGATTTTAATGAAATTTTTATAGATTTGGTCTAACTTAAAATAGTTAGTTAGTTAAGATAGTTTTCGATTCATAATTTTTATGAGTTTTTGTGAATTTGAGGTTTTTAATACATTCTAATTTCTATAAGTTTCCAATAGATGGCGGACTTAATAATATTTTAATTAATTAAAAATAGTTTATGAACCAGTAGATGAAGTCGGTCACAACAGCTTGTATTAAAAAATAAAAATATAATATTTTTATTGATAAATAAATCAAATGATAAATTATTGAAAAAATCTAATATTATTTAGTATTAAATTTTTAATATAAATATTTTATTCATATAAAAATATCTAAAAATATGATTCGGTAGTCAAAATAATTTAAAAAGACGAAAAATATTTCATCCTCAAAAATATTTTGCGAAACAAGTTTCATATTTAAAAAAAATATTTTTTACTACGGAAAAGTTTACAAAATAAATTTATATTTTCGTAAAATCATCGCTCCGTGACAGACAACACGAGCGTGTTCACAATCTGGCTCCACTCATTTTAGTTAAAAAATAATAACAAAAATATAAATAAAAACGTGTTTGTAAAACAGCGTGCTTAAGTTTAAAATATAATATTAGAAAAGCACTTTATATAATAATTGTAATATAAAATTAAAAAAATATATAAAGTTTTTTTAAGTTTTTTCCTATTTCATAGACTATTATTTTATATATTTGTGTGTGTGTGTCATCCAACTTAAAAAATAAAATTAAAAATAATTGTATAAAAAATTTGTGGAAAAAATAAAAGTCTTTTCCTGAAGTTTTTCCTATTTCATAGTTGTGTATAATCTTGAAACTTATCCATAACAAACAAAAAGCTATCACAATAATCGTGTTAATACTTTGAAGTCGGAAAGCTTAAAGTTCTCTTGCAATTAACAACTAGGTCTAGAACAATTGGATCAATGCACTCGAGTGGCTTTGAAGGACAGGTGTGTTTATATTATGAAACTTTATGGAACGTGTTATTATATATTATATATAATAATATATATGTATATATATGAAACATATATATAGTACACTTTATAAAGTAAATAGTGTTGAATAAAAACAAAATATATATTAAGAAGCTAATCAATTCTTTTATATCAATAAAAAAATTATATGTATATATTTTTTTTTATGTCCTAATCTCAGATACTTAACTCATATGTAAACGAGGCTCTGTTATAGTTTACGCTTACGCAATTGGCTTAGACGGTTGGATGGCTTGCTCGCAGCCACAAATGGCCAGAAATAGCCACAAACAGCCACTTACGCGAGCAAATAACCAGCCTCTTTAGTTAAGAAGGAACAAACAGTAACATGTGGAATTTATTTTATATTACTCTAAAGTAAAAAACTTTCTTAGACATAGTTAAAAACTTTAAGAAATTTGAAAAACAGAAAAACTTTATCCTACAATGTTTTTTGTTTTATTTTTGTTGCGAATGTTAACAAAAAGTTTAGCAAACAACGAAATTACAGACTTAATTTCTTTCAATAAAAGTATACAACAGTTTATATTTGAGGATTACTGTTTATGTACTCTGTAATATCATTTTGTATTACATGTAATAAGTATGGTAATCATGTATGTAGCTTCAGTATTTAATAATACATTTTTATTTATTCATTGTTATCGCGGCCGGCCATGCGTGGAGCTACACCACCCTCTTGTCAGCTAATTACAATACTGTGATAACCAACCGATTCACCAAATATCCGTTTTCGATAAATCATGATGTGATTTTTAATTATGAATCAATTTTAATTTATTATTACGTCACTATATTGCATTGAGTCTCAGTGTTTTGATCTAACCTCACGTAACGAAGTCTTTCCTTTGTTTTTGTTTATGACCTCAATATTATATATGTATGTATGTATATGTGTATGGGTAATTCTCATGAAATCTCGAAAAAATGTAAATTAAATTATTCAGAATTATTTTAGTTAATATCTATTAAATTTATCTTAAATTTGTACTATATGTGTTAGTAACTTTAGGGAATATAGTGGTCCCCAGAATAAACGAGTTTTAAATGAAGTAAATCAATATTGATAAACTTTAAAAGTGAGGGAATGACAGTGAGGGAATGACAAAATAAAACATAACCTCAAAAATCTCCAAATGTAGTAAACTGCTGTATGTAAATTTTTCGGTGATTTTACTGCTTCTAAAAACATACTTTATTTTTAAATTTATATTCGAATATAGTAATTACCTCTTTGTTTTCTTCTCAGTGATGGAATGACTGTCTGAAATGTAATCTTTGAAAAATTGTAATTTAATCTTCTTCCAACAAGTACTCCGACAATTTTAATACAACTTCGCCATTCTGAGCAATTGTTAGTGTCACCAACTATCAAAAATTAATAGAAGTTCCAATAAAAAATCTCAAGTACGCTAACTTATCGACTGTCGGTAATGGTGTGAGGGAATGACTATTTTTTAAGGGACACATGTCAAATCAACATTTCCTCATTTATTTACGATCTATAATCCTAAATTCGAAGAATTTTTGAAATTTTGATGTATTTTTAATAAAATAGTCACACGCGCAAACATAAATTTTAAGCAATTTCTAGTTAAAAAATTATAACATGTTTTATTTTAAAGTTTGGGACATAGTGAGGGAATGATTTTAAGGGTATTATATATTTATTATTCCTTACAGATATACATAAAGTTTTAAGGTTATTACCAAAATTATTAGCCTAAGTGATGTTCTTTAAAAAAAAAAAAAAAATACCACCATGAATAGTTTCGAACTGTGTAAAAACTAAAAGGACAAGAATTTCGAGATTCCATGAGAATTACCCGTATATATATGTACTTTGTTGGTGCAGAATGTGTTTTTTTTTAAATTTGCCAAAATTACTTCTTTTAAAATCAGCTCATCTTCTAGTGAAAATCCTGTTAAATCCCTTCAGTCGTTTCAGATATTAGCCACACCAAACAGAGGGACAGAGAGATTTTAAAAATAGATTTTTATGTACGTACTATATATACATTCATATGCATTTAGTGCAAAGCTGTTAATTTGGAATTACAAATAGACACTAAAATGTTGTTTATATATATATATTTATTATTACGGGACCGCTTCCAAAGAATCATTCAAGTTCGTGCCTTCAAGACATATTTTGAGCTTTAGGTCAACGTATAGTGTATAACACATACTGGAACAAAGCTGGGGATATCTGTTCAACTTGAGACCAAGTTATTTGACAGGTGTATGTATTATAAATAAATGTATGTAAAAACCTTCTTCACTCAGGAGGATAGTACATAATTTAATTTTACAAAATATTTTTGTAGGTGTCGGTTTTCAAGGAATTTTATTATTATTAATTATTTTTATTATCTGAACTGTGACGTCACTAATACTTAAATCTTAAACTCAAGATGGCTTCCGCTGTCAGTGACGTTTCGCTAGTGTCCAAAATGGCGTCTGTCATTTGTCAGCACCATTAAAATTAAACAAAATACTCATCAATCCGAATTTTGCGGATACATGTAGTCGACTCGAAATCATTGTTTTTTTATGTTTTACTATTCAAGTAAGATTTTTATCGAATTTATTAATGTAGATAGTTTCATGTATTTGTCATTTTAGTTACAAAACAATATTATACATTATAGCTAATTTTGGAAGAGATTATAGCATAAATTTTGTAATATGATCTCAAACCATTAAAATGTAGATTGAAATTAATATGTTATTGGTATATAATGATAACAATATTAGAACCTTCAATATAATCTTCCATTGACCTAAACAATGACCTACGAGTGGTGGTAATAACACTTCAAGATTATGGTTAAGTACTCTTAATATCTTGGTGTCTTATATAGACGTACAGTACTCAATGAATCTTTCTTAATAATAATATGTATCAGCATAATTTATATTATTTATACACTAAATATTCTATAACATATACATAAATAAACTATGAATAATATATTTTGACTAAGTGGCATTGAAATATATAAAGTATCCCGCTGCGTGCTCAAGAGATATTAAGCTTTGTAGTCGTGAAAAACTTCGGTCATTTCATGTTGGTTTATATAGGCTTCATTTATTTTCGAAAATCCCTTGCTATATATTATAGGCTACCCCGCTGGTGGTAAAATGATCCTCAATTTTGCTCCCAACAATTTATATTTTTAACCGACGCACACATATTTCCACTTCACGGTAGACACTAATTGTTTTTCATCTTGAAAGTTTGTAAAGTTGAGAAAGAAATGAAAGTTAAATTGAAATTCGCGTTAAAAGTTCAATTTGCTGTTGGAATTGGTGCAGCAGCAAATCAAGTTTGCCAGAGCGAGATTTAAACGAAAGCTAATACCAGAACTATTACGTTGATTGTGAAGCTAAGTTTGCTTTACCAATTTAATTCAATTACAATTAAAAATTGGATTGATTTTGTGTTTTAGTTGTAGTGAACAAATGTCAGGAAATCTCTTGAGAGTAACAATAAACATTCGAGAAATATAATAAGTTATAGTATAATAAAGTTCAAGCTTTCCGAGACTGCCTCTTTTCTTCCTTTAACTATAACTAGACTTTTTTATACTGAAATTTTAATTATGTAATTTTGCAACAAACTATATAATAATTGAATTATTTATGTTCTTTATATTATATTTAATAAGCTTCGCATAAAATAAGTTTTATTCGAGTATAATAAATAAAAATAATATCCATAGAATTTCTTGCTGTTTCTCCTTCCAACAATTTGGAGCCTTGCATAATTGTTACTAATAACAATTCTCTAAATAGTACAATTTAAAGTTAAAATGGATGTAATTTAAAATGTCTAATATAAATTTACAATTTGGTAAATTAGCGACCCTGAGGGTCAGAGGGTCAGAGGGCTGGAATGTTGGGTGTACCTTTAGTAATCAAACTGCGTCTTATTAAGCTGAGGTGAGCCGGGAGGAAGTTGTTTAAATTGTACACAACTTTTGTTATTTCATGCAGATTGTGGTAAATTAACCCGCATAAAAGAACAATTTACAAGGTACAAGAGAAATATTAAAAAAATATATCTTATTTGAAATATGCGCATATTTTTAATATTTTTTTAATTTTTGATTATTGACACCAGTTAGTAAGAGCGAATTTAAATTAAATTTATTATTTTAAATTTTATAAATTTACTTTGTTATTTATAAAATCATTTTTAATATAACATTTTTATTGTATTTTTTAATTAATTTTAGAACTAAATTACAAGTTAAAAATGATAATTGAAGAAACAATTTAATATAAAGTCTTATAATGTTATACTGACTTCGTATTAAATAACTGTTATGGGGAGCTATCACGGGAATTTAAGGAGGCATTGTATTAGAAGTGTTATGAAGATATACATTTATCATCTGGACTAGTACCAAGAGCAATAATAAGCGGTAATGCTGACAGATTTTAAAGCTATCGCCATTTCTATTTCGACAATAAATCTGACATTTCATACAAACGGAAATACCTACTATACTTGTGATTTAGTTTAAATTTCTCAAGAGTATTCCGACTAGAAAGTAATATTTCTGTTTCTTGAACATTTTATGTGCGGTCCAGACAATATACGGTTTTCACAATATACGTATTATTATAGCAAAAGAGAAAATGTTTAAAGTATTTAATTTTAAACTAAGATGTTAAAGTGGTTTCAATTATTCAAGGTTTGAACACAGACGAGTTCAAACCACAAGACTAACACCTCGGTCACCTCGTTAGGAGGTCCAAATACCCCTTATATAGCTTTCTTTTTAAAATCTAATAAAAAACATAACAAAAATAAATCTAAAATATTAAAAATATTTTCAAATTGTATTTTTGTTAGTGTGTTTTAAGATCTTTAAAGAAAATTGTAGATATAATTTTATTGACTTCTATACATATATAAATATATATATACTAAGAAATATATAACCAATTAAAATTTAATGTTTTCATTAGAAAATTTGATTTGTTAAAGAATTTTCTTACAATTCTTTCAATGAGATAGAGAATGTTAAATCCAAGTTATATAAGCGCCAGTAAGAAATTTATAACATTTATAAAAAAATATTATTCATATTTATATCATAAATCATATATCATATATATAATATGATGAAATATATCATGAGCCATAAAATATGATCATAAGTTATACCTTAGAATAATGTTTACGTAATTCTTGAGGTTCCCAAAAATACTGTTATTCCTGTTTTTGTTACATAACAGCTGTTGTGATTAATTTTCAATCTAAATTTCTTTGTCTTTTTAAAGTAAAGTCGAATGGTTATATTAAGTAACATCAATTTAAGTTAGATAACTTATAAAAAAAAAGTATTATTAAATTCCAAATGAAAAACCTCATTTCCTATTTACCTAATTCATTTGAACGACAAAATCTCCAGTAAAAATAATTGGTAACACAAATTTAATAATACTTCTTAAGAAATAAATAAAATATAAAATTGAACTTGGACTTTCATTTCATTTGGTTAAAAAAAGCTCTCAATAATAATCGTACTAAGCAACATTTTATAGTTAATTTTATTTTTAATGCTAAAAATAGAACATACCTTATATTAGATACTAATTAGTTTGAAGTTTTAGATTCAAGGCCGAAGGGCTTTTGGACAGGATATTTAACAGAAACTTGGGCAGTGTTTAAGACACCTTAATAAGTGAAATAACCTTAAGCACTCAGTGGATGATGATTAGAGCAATTTTTCAAATTTCTATACAAAAACTTTGTTAAACAATTTTTTCTTTTCCTTTTTGAGATTAAAATATTTTATTTTTTACTTTACTTCTTCTACAACTTTTTTTAAGGTTATATTTACAAATACATTTCCAAGTGTCTCATATTATTTCAGAACTACTTATCATCTGTAAAAATCATGAAAATTGTATGTATTTCAAAATTTTGCTATATAAAGAAAACTAACTTTTAATCTTCATCACAGTACTATACTACATATATATCAAACCAAAATTAAGTTACTACAACCAAACTTATTTATAGTTCGGACAGAGATCGTACAAGTCTCTCACGGGAGAGAAGTTGATCGATATAAGAATGAATCTGATACTTTGATTAACTTTGTCTTGTTTTTAACTGATTACAACGTGTGTGTAAGTCACACATACACACACACAAACGCGTACATACTCACACACACACACATATATATCCATACACACACACAATGAATTTTATATGTATGGAACTATCTAGATATAGGTCTTTTAACCAACTTGCCCCAATTTGGAATGTTAGATGTTATGAACCTGCGATCTCCGGAATTCCACTCGTCATTCTATCCACTGAGATATTGTGTATTAGTAATTTATTAAACGTTTGAGAATTAAGTAAATATAGTATGTATTTATAAATATATATATATATATACAAATTTATATTCATTTATTCCTGTATGGATTTCATTTCGTTTGAAGGGTTCAATGCGGCTCTTATTTGGATATCTTTTTTGTAGCCACAATCAGATCCCAGATAGACGCATGGATTGACCGTACATAAACCGGGAAAGCCACAAAACAAACAAAATATTGCTCCCCAAAATGATATTATATAATTATTTTTATTTCCCGTATCGCCTCTCGCAGGTCGGTTTTCAATCACTATTTACTGACAGCCCAATATAAAAAACCATTGTCATATGTCAGGCTTCACTTCATATTATTTCATTAATATTTCTTTCATAGAAGTCTATTTTACGCCAACTTCACTGTCCAATGGTGTTAATTTCCCTGTTCATTGAAGTTTTGTTATAATATAATTGTTTAATTTATTTTAACAAATACAATAAAATAGATATTTTAGAAAAAACTTTTATAGTACACATATATATTTGATTGCTAACTTCTGCCCACGTGTTTGCTCGTGTGTGAAGAGAATCAAAAAACAACTAATAACTGTAGTAAAAATCGTATCGTGGCAGCACCCTCTGGTGGTAAACATTTGTCATCCATCTTAACGAACAATTTTATTATTTCGCGATAAAAATACCCTTCACAGTTCCATAAATATTGTAAGGAATTTCCGGAAAAATATCCAAATATTATTATTTCCACACAGTTATTTGTATTTATACTGGAGTCAAATTTCTAAGTATTACTTTAACTTTAATTCTATTTACATGTAAGTTTTGTTCTAGTAATACAAGAAACTATAATTTTTAACTGGAAACCATTATTTTTTTTACAAATAAATGGTAAAAATTGATAAATAATTTTAAGTTATTTTATTATGAAATAAAAAATATATTGTCATAAAAGTCAAAATATTATCAAGACTAAATAGCATAAAGAAAAATTTTTATTGTAATATCTTTCCCCCAAACATTTATCTTTCGTTCAAAACAAATTTAGAAAATATTAAAGTCTTTAAACAATACTGAAACTGTTAAAACATTTTTAATGCCCAATAAAATTTATACGAAAAACCTTTACTTAAATTTTCGTCTTCGTCTCATTTATTACTTTATTTCTCGTCTCAAATTACATTATATCTTTTATAAAACACGTTTTGTTTCACGGATCACCTCAAACTCGTAACGGATTCAATAAAATAATTTTATTGGTCATGAAAAGTTTCAAATGGCCTGAAAATTTACTGTCATATCTATAAATAAAGGGCAATAAAATATAGTTTCATCTTTATTTTATCTTAGATTAAATTTAACTATAGACTGTATAATATTTTTAAGTGACATTCCTCTAAATTCCAAATCAGTTTTACTAAATGGCGTGTCTAAATGTTTAAAGGTTATTACAATTGATCGTTTTCACTTCTAGGGTTACGTAATATATCTTGGGTTCATATTTTTTAATGTGTTTTAATCATTGTAGGGACCTTACAATACGTATATATATTATAATAATTCAGATCAGAATTAAAGAACATATTGTTAATCAAGTATCATATAACATTTAAGACATATTTGGTGTGATTAATAATTATCATTACCTAATTATTTATTGGGAATATCTCTTACCCTCTCTTTTTTGTCATCTCTGTTACTTTTGAAACTTCATAATTATCTTCTATATTGGTATGTTTTAAACATATATTAAAAGAAATTTCATAAATGTTTTATTTTTATTTTTCATTATTATTTTTGTCAAAAAACATTTTAATAAATATATTTTTGTGTTTCAAATAAAAATATATAAAAGCTATTCGTTCTTCCGTCATTATAACATATCTATCAATTCACGCTTGACCAAGTTAAGGTCTGAAATATGACAGATCGTTACACAAGTGACATATTAGATCAAAATAAACCACAATTCTCATGAATAACAAATATGTTTTTGCTATTCATGAGAATATCACTATTTATTGAGTTAATATGTTAACATAAATATAATAATCAAAACACACACACACACATACACACACACACACATGTACATTATTTTTTTTCATTAAATCTCTCTATCTCTCTCTTATATATCTCTTATTAATTAATTATATTTTATTCTCACAGATTATTTATTTCTTTCTCGAAAACTATACAAATAATATATAATATACAAAAAATATATCAAGATATTGTTTGTTTATTATTAAAACGGGTTAAAACAGTTATTTTTAGAGTAAATCTCAAAAGTCTATATAAATTAAAGATCACTAAAAACTTTAATCAGACGCTTGGGATATAAGTTTTATAGCCATATAAAGTTAACCGATAAATAAATAAGCTGTGGACTTAAAACTTAACTATATTAAAAAAATACGAAATGTATATATATATATATATATATATATATATATATATATATATGCAAAAAAGATAAATGCAAAATTTAATTTATCTTAAAATGATATATCTTTTTTGTAAATGTCGAATATAATTGCAATGGAAATGTATAATTTATTTATCAAGCTACTAATTGTCTGCTGGACAGAGAGCATTTTTAACGGACTCCGCTTATAATGAGATACTTAAGAAAATGGCGTTCCATTTTATCTTTCATATCTTATATATTATATATAAGATATATTTTTTATAAAGAAAACTGTGTTAAATCCGAGAATAGATTGAAGATACTCTTATCTGTCATAATATTTTAAGATGTCAAGTGTTTTTGTAACAATGTCACTGAAATTTTTCTAGTTTTCACGTAAAATCTACACTTGGTGCACTCGTGGTGAGTGCATTTCCTATCGAAGTATATTTTTCTATGGAATAACGTATAAAAGTTCAAATATTTTAAGAAAACTTTCCGTTCGTCAATAATTTTAACTTTTTTCACCTTTATATTAAAAAAAATCTATCGTGTACTTTTAGTAGCATTGCTTAAAATTTATGGAATACTAGTTAATTTACGCGACATTACTCGTTTGGGACAACACTTAAAATTTATGCAAAATGAAAATAATTTCATCTGTAGGAACATTATCTATTGTAATCCTAAAAATCATGTAATTTTAACAAAAATTCTCAAGAATAAAGCGCAAAAACAAACAAACTCAGATATTTTTATTATATAGTTATATATAATCCATCACTCATAAACAAATGCCGAATTGTATGAAGTTAGTTTGAAAAGTATTTATACTTATAAAAGAAATGAAGTCAAACTAATCCATCGATTAATAACAACAGGTTATTTGAAGTGACACTTACGATAACATTATCATACAATAATATGAAGAATAATGTTATAACAAAATTATTATAATTACTGCCTTTCACTGTAAATTACATTTACATATCAAAATATCGTTAAGAAAAATCTTTCTATTATTTGAGAACCACTGGACTATAACATTTTGTAAAGAAAAATCTAATTTAACGCTAAACCTACCAAGTACCGGTCAAATTGACCGTTCTTAAACTTTTGTAAAACTTACACATTTTTAAACGTTATAATATCGTTATCAAACTACATGACAATTCTTAGAATATGCATATAATATTTTCTACACTCTGTACTTTTAGTTATTTCTATTATTACCTGCGTTATATAATAAAATAACTTTTAATTAACGGTCAATTTTACGGCGTGCGGTATGATCAGGTATACAAGAATTGTCGGTAGGTTTAGTGTTAACTATGTCCAATATTTGAGAACCACTGAACTATAACTATAGGTACATAGTAGAATCCTAAAAGGTATTTATTCTATATTTACTAGAACAAACAACATATTTACATAGGTGTTTCCACTTTAATTGTATTTGCAGGGACCGAATGTGGCTTATAAATTTTGTACCGTTTTAATTCGTTAACTCGAAGCCTGCGGGATTATTCTTGTTAAAATTTAATTCGTTATACACGCCTTCCCCCGAAATTTTATTTGCATTAATATATAACCCTCGTTGAGTTCGGACATATTAATGACGATGCAATAAAAATATTCTAAATTTAAATTCAAATAGAATTGATTTAGAAAAGGAATATATTTCGATTCGAATTCTTTGTTTGAATTGAGAATATATTTTCAAAATTTATTTTCTTTAAATGAAAATCTTCTGAATTCTTTCCTATTTGTGATCGCGTATTGAAAAGATTCGTATCCAACAAGCGTGAAGGTTTTAATCAATCTACATTCTTGTAAAAGATATCTTATATTGCTGATTTTGGGATAAAGATAACAGCAGAGCGTAAAAAGTAGGTTTTATATTTACAGCCCTCTTGAGGCTTTTACACCTGATCTCAAAGGATTCGTTTTATTTGTCTTTCATATTATTATAAATATTTGAATCAAAACTTTTTTAATGTACTTTATTTATCTTTATAATACAAAACTATTTATTTGTTAGGAAAAAAATTTTGTCCGTATCAAAATAATAAAACTGTATCGAATTTTTACGAACCACATATTGGTTTAGGATCAGGATTCGATTGTGAGAAAATTTCATTAACTCTACTAACAAGGTTCCTTTGGTTTTTTATGTTTTTTTTTTCAGGATGATTTTCCTTTATTTTTTCTTTAATTTTATCACAACTTAATAAAAGTGATTACGTCTTTTTGTGTTCTATTTTCGAATAATTGTTTTGTTCCATTTTCAAATCTTTTTATGTTCCATATTTAAATTCTTGTAACGTTTATAATTTTTGAAATTGGAATTTAGTGAGCGTTTATCAAAATATAGTTTTGATAAATTTACATAATGTTTTATTTAAGTGATGTTTATTATATATTTTATGATGGCCATAAACGGATGTGTGACGTCACGTCCAGGGTTATTGACCCCATTTTTACTTAATGGTAATAAATCAACCCTCTATGTGTGAATGGTAATCAGAGTCTGTATGGCTGCGTTATCTACAACGTTATTTGAATACATTTTGGAGTCATTTTCAATATTTATGTTTTTTTTTATATTTTTTTATCAGTGGTATAAATAGATAATGAAATATGATAAATATATAGGGTGTAGTTTTAATATGGACGTAATGGTGTTTGTTTTAGCTAATTGGACCGGTGTAGCATCACCATGTTAACACTAAACCTACCGACAATTCTTGTACACCTGTTCCTACCGCACGCCGTTAAATTGACCGGTAATTATAAATTATTTTATTATATAATGCAGTGTTAAGCCTATACCATGAAACCTTATACATTGACAATTTTTTTTTTGCCTCACTGTGTAACTTAACTATTTTTATAATATTATACTTTTGGTTTTTTCTTTTTTTTCACTTTGATTTTTACTTTCATATATATTTTTTGTTATTCAAAAATTTTGTCTTTCATTAACATTTTGTGTTTTTTCCCCAATAATTTAAAATAAATTTAATTTTAAATTCATTTTAAAGTCTTCGTATGTTTTATCTTAAGAGTTCAATGTCGGGGGCGTCAAAGAGATTTTTTTTTCAAAGTGCGTGTCTCAAGATACCAAAATTGCGGTATCATTGTACCTCAAAGCATTGTATTATTAAACAATCCGAGAGTTTATCAGTTTTTTTAGTCTTTTATATATTTACTATTCAAGATTTTTTTTTCATTTATCAAAGTACAAAATGAAGTTCAAATTTATATTTGAATACATTTTTTTAAATCAAAATATATAAATCTAGAAAACTAACATTTTTTATTAGGAAAGAAAATTGAAAGGTTTTAGGAATTTCTTCCCTTCGAATGCTTTAGGAAAAAGGTTTTAAATTTCTCTGAATATAGTTATTTTTCATTATATCAGAATATATAATTAGAAATAAAGAAAATTTTTAACGATATTTGAGTAGTAAGAGACTACTGAAGTAGATTGTTAAACTGCTACTACTACTACTAGTACTTATTAAAACTACTACTACTAATTAGTGTACTAATATTAAACAATAGTTTAATATTCGACAAAATTCTTAGTAAGATTGGTTTTAGTTACTTTTTCCACTCATACGATATTCATACATATATAATTATTATTTTTTAGGTTATTACATGGGAATTATATCGTTATTATCTTCTATATATATATATAGATATATACTTTTATTATATATATATATATATAATAAAAGTCCCCAGTTTCCTTCAACCATTTCAATTTGTTAGCCCAGCGATAATTTATTCTAGACGCATTTTAGCGTGAAGATAATTACCGAGATGACTATTAAAAATGTATATTTAAGTAAATTTTAAAATGTTACTTACTCCTGATATTAGTTTACATTGATATGAGGTTGTTAAAGTGATGGTTAAACTAAAACTAACTTAATATAAAAGTTCCAATATGCATTAATTAAAACTATCTTCCTTTAATATTCTACAATATACTTAATATTTAGGGTATACATTATAATATATTCATGATATTTTTGATAAAAATCTTATAAAAAGCCTCCTTTCTCGCAAAATGGCGTAAAACGTGTCACTAATTTTGTTTTATACAAAATATTACAGCTTCCAGAAAAACGCGAGAGTTGAAAATTACATAAAATATACGGAAATCTGCTTAATGCTCGAAAAACAACGGATAAAATTACACCATGTACATACATATATTTATATATATATTTCATTCAAAAGGTACTTATAAAAGTAAATGAAACATTACATTTAAACTATACTTTACGGAATAAAACCTTCAAATTCAGGTATTAATAAGGTACCATATAATTATTTTCCACTACAAGGAATAGAACCTAGGAATTTAATTATAATTCAAGTACTGTCATCCATCTCAAAATGGGTTACAATGTTGTTATAATGAGAAAGCATCTCGTGAGCAAAGTCTGACGCATAACATAGTGTAAATTAACCCTATATTTGTGACCCTATAGATGTAACGCCGGGTGCAGTTACTGGTCTCGGAATTAACTTAATTTGTAACAAATTAAATACCGTATAATCGTTGGCTCTGATTCCTAAGTCACCGAGTTTCAACTTAACTCCCCGAGGCTCTGCCGTTTTGGTGATGGCAATCAAAATTTAATAACCGAAATGGTACTAAAACTCCTGATAGGGTTCTGAAACTTATAATTATAAGAAAGAGAATATATATATATAAATAATAAAAAATCTCCTTCTAAAATTTTTACATAATAATAAAATCATATAAATATATATTATTTTCCTATATGTTTACTAAATTAAAAGATGTAATAAGTATTCCCTTAAAGATATTAAGTTAGAAGCTATGAGGTCCTACACTTCCTCCCAATTCCTGTGATACACAAAATAATAGCTTAGTTGAGTTTGGTGAAACAATAACATACCAGCGTCTGTGTGACAAAGACATTGCTAAGATACCATTATACCATGCAGCTCTTACATAACAACCTAATATATATATATATATATATATATATATATATATTAGGTTAGGTATATATATATATATATATATATATATATATATATATATATATATATAAGAAACAAAATAATATTTTAATTCAACTATTATTAAATTTGAACAAAATTCGGTTCGTTTTTTATATTAAATATATACATTTATTTATTACAATATTAAGTTTGATATATTTATTTTTTATTTTTCGTTCTAATCTAATCTAATCTAATCTAATTCTCAATCCAGAGGTTTCTTATAGGTCGATAAAGATAGATCGCTTGTTAGCGATAACTTCGTCTTTTATCATTATTGTTGTGTTGCTACAATAAAGTATATTTATTATTATTATGAATTTAATATATTATAAATCTTTATATATTGTTAATTCATGATAAATATCTATTATTCTTCGTATCTAGTTTGAGGAATGAACAGATTAAAACAGGTTGGAATTAATGACTATGTATATAAGTTTGAATGAGATGATGAAAGAAATTTAATTTGGAAATATTTATAATAATATACAATTTTTAATTATAATAATATATAAAATCTTATTTTGCAAGAGAAATGCAATTTTCTTTTATTATTTGTTAGTTTTTGTTTTAGTTATTTCGAGATTATGGAGGTGGTAATAAGAAAAAAAAAGTTGTTTAATTTTCTTGAGAAGTGTACGCCATGAATTTTAATAGGTGTTGCAGACTTTTTCCATTATTCGGTAATCAGATAACATTTTTATTTGGATTTTTTTTTAATCAGTGTATTTTTTCAAAGATATATTAAAAAATATGTGTGAATATTCAAAGTTGGATTTAAAGCTCTCGGGGGAACGTATTCGGATATATCGGAAATACGAATTGCGAATTTACCTTTGCAATATCAAATCATATTTTTTTAACCTTTTTATAAATAACTTTTAAATATATAAATAAAAATTAATGTCTGTTTGTAGTCTGTATGCATATAAAAGTATGTATGGTGCTTATATAAAAATATCATTTTTTAAGTTGTTCTTTGTCCGTCTATCTGTTTGGTGAAATAAAGTAATCTCTAAAATGACTGGACCAATTTTAATAGCACTTTCACTGGCGGATAGCTGATGTTATAACGATTCCGCCTTAACGAACTCGGACACAGCTATTTATAATAAAATATCATTTACTTTACAAAAAACAAATTGTTAAACATATTTTTACAGAATTATTATAGTTTAGGAGATAATACAAAATACGATACGGATATAAACATATTTTTATGATTACAGAATGTCCTGTTACAGCGAGTGACACTCGCACACACGCCAGCCGCATCCGGATGCTAATTATAGCGATTTTGCATTTAACTATTTCAGTGATACCGATTGTTATAAATCTGGAGAGTTTTTTCTATTAAAATGTGGTATATGTTTCTTTTCTTCCTAATTCCTAATATTTCATATATTCATTACAAATTAAGACCCATTTCTCTGTACGAGTGTTGTCTTCAACATCATAATATATTTCCGACAAGCGTCTATAACATTTACCAATTGAAAATAAACTTTACATACTTATAATAAGATATAAATTACCTTAATTTACCAATTATTATTGTAACAGACATTGTATATTGAAGTTAAGTATTAAGAGTTCAAAATTAATAATAATTAATAAAATAAATACTTTGTACTTAATTTAAATTAGAAGAAAAAAAAATCATAATAAGAACGAAATGTACTACAAATCTACACTTTCATTTCATTTCATTTACATTTTTAAAAAACTATCATAATATAAAAAAATAATAATAATAGATATTTATAAATAAATAATTAAATAACTATTCATTACCAGTATCTAATAAATACATTTTCATATGTGCTTATATGATTTATTATTGGGTCTTTATCAAAAGATGGACAGACAGACAGAGCTGTGACGTCATCAATCATTGCAATACCAAGATGTCTGTTTCCTGTTTCAATAATTCTGTATCCATGAAAACCATAAATACTAACATAAACTAAAAAATGTATGTTATAATAACTTTATTCAAATTCATATTTTGGTTAGTATTTCTTAATTTATTTTGCACACTATATTAATTTTCTTAATACAAATTAACTGGGATTCATTAAATAACTCTCTCAGATAATGTATTAATTAATTAATTCCACACCTTTATATATATTACATATTTAACATAAAATAATAAAATAACAATTTTCATATATTATATAAACCTTTGGTTTTAGTTAATTACAAGAATTGGTTCTTAACTCTTTGTTATAATAACGAACCTTAATTGAATGAGTATCAAAGTAAATGAACATTTAGAGCTTAATTTTACCTAATTAATAAAATAATATATATAAATTAATAAAAAAATATAAACAATATTTTATAAATCGTGAAACTTATATTATAATGGATCGTTCGAAAACTACTGGATCAATTTAACATTATCATCGAGTGACATTGGTTACTTATATCCCGATATTCCCACGGGATCCAGTGGAGTGAAACCAGTGTAAGAAAACTTAACAATAAATATTATATTATTGTATTGTAGTGAGTGTAAGTTTGGTCATAACGATTAATTCAGAAGCTGTTATAGTCTAATATATATATAACGCGGACAAAACCGCAGGAAAAACCTACTAACAAATAAAGATATTCCATTAAATTTTGCAACGAATAATAATTTGTATGAAAATTAAAGTTTCTCCAAATAAGAAATTAATTTCTACCAAAAGCTAAGAGAAAATTGTTTCAATTATTTTAAACTGAAAACGTTAAAATTGTAAAGGTCTTTAATTATAATTAATATAATATTAATATAAAATAATTATATGGTATATTCACCACAATGTTATAACAAGAAAATATTATACTTTTAACACTAAACCTACCAAGTACCGGTCAAATTGACCGTTCTTAAACTTTTGTAAAAGTTACACATTTTCAAACGTTATAATATCGTTATCAAACTACATGACAATTCTTAGAATATGCATATAATATTTTCTACACTCTTTACTTTTAGTTATATCCATTATTACCTGCGTTATATAATAAAATAATTTTTAATTACCGGTCAATTTGACGGCGTGCGGTAGGAACATGTATACAAGAATTGCCGGTAGGTTTAGTGTTGAAACATCAAGCTTCAAGAGCTTTTGTATCAAAAGTGCATAAATACAGGATTAGGTAAAGACTACATGATAGTAATATTACTTAAAAAAAGTTATATGTCCAAAACTATTAGTTTTAAGTACATAGTATATAACGCCATTTTAAGTTGATTTTCACGAATTATACAAGGAATTAAGTATTTCAATTAATCATTTTAATAAGAGATTAAAGAACTGTTGTATAAATATTTCGTTTAATACAATCATTAATTGTCTGAAGTTATAATTAATAAATAATATTTGTCACAGAAATGAATGGATGATTGTTGGATGGATCACTGTTTTATTATTACTGTTCAATGTAATTTTAATCCACTATGTATTTGTTTAATAATTTTATATATATATATTTGTGCCGCAAACATAGTTGGACGACATATAATGAAGTGTAGAAAAGGCTTTAATCATATGTTACTTCATCAGTCTGACAAGAAAAAAAATAGTTTAACAGATGACTGATTAAATAATTAATTTGTTAATACTTCTATTCATGATGTATGAATAAAATGTAGTATTTAATTAAAATTTTAAAATAGAAGAAGAAGAAACATTTTATTATTCTCAAATAAGATACGTATACAACGTGGGTTAAAATAACATCTAGTGTTAAGCTTCATCTTAAAAGTTATTTTTTAATTACGACACTTCTTAAAAGCATCACATTTATATTCAAGTCATATTTTGATAGTATTTTTAATATAACTATATATTTTATTATTCACCTCGAGACAAATATATTAAATCTTATTCAGGAATCAGTCTCACTGCTTATGGGATGTTTTAGTAAAAGATTCATCATTAATATGAAGTGACATCACGATTCAAATATAATATTATTACCCCAATTTGATGGTAACTGCTACGTAATGGGATAATGGGATTCCTGGAATGTAGATTTTTATCAAACCATAAAATATAAGTATATATATATATATTAAATATATTAACAATATATATATATATATATATATATATATATATATACATAATTTTAGGAGGCTTTTATTTTTGAGTTTCATATTATATAAAATATATAATATGAATGGTAAACTTTATTTTAGTTTTGTAAATTTTGATATATATTATTAATTATTGTAAAAAAAATTGTATAAACATCAAAATGATATTATATAACTATGTTATTAGCGTTAATATAATACGATTTAGATTAACTTTAAATGTAAAAAATACCTCAATTTGAGGACCTCAAAATAACGTTAACATTCGAATAAAATGTTAAACGAATAAAGGACTCGTGTAATTTCGTTTGTAATAATGTTTTGAAACTTGACTTACTCTTGTTATTGTAAAAGGAAATTACATTATTTTTTTTACTTTTATTACGTTGTAATAACACTTAACAGATTTGTTAAATATCTTTAGAAGAATGATATATTATTTGAATTTTTATTTGAAGTGTCTTAAACTTTTACTATATATATATATAGTTACTAATGCTCTTTGCGATCCAGAAATATTAAATTATATGAAAATTGTTATTGATGTTGAAATATAAACCTTTAGATGATATTGTAGAGTAGATATTAAAAATTTATTAATTCTTAAACTTCGTTAATTATTCGTTTGTGAAAATCATTAAATTATTAAATTTTATGTGTATATTGAAAATCACTGTCTGACGGTTATTTTTCTTTTACACATACACACTTTCTATATTTTTTTTTATATAAATATATACGAAATTCGCGTATATGCCTTTATTTTTATACCCATTTTAGTTGTATTTTTTACTTTTTATAACTTTTAAAAATATCCTATATATATTTAATATAATAAAAAAAGAACTAAAATATATAAAATATATCACAAAAGCTAACTTCATCTACCACTTCAAAAACTTTTAACATATTACTCACCTATTGTTTTTCGTGTGGTTTCAGCGACCAGGCCAGTGGGAGGCAACAAGTGTTCTGCCGTAGTGTGACTTGATCCAGGCTTTTATATCCAACCGCCCTAGCCGCCCAGCCGCCCACGGCACGCACCTTCACGGAATGTCCAACTATTAGTCAAAATATTAAATAATATATACACGCATTTATTAGGAAATACAATAATATAATTATTTAAGATTTTTTACTTATATAATATAATAAAAAATGTTTAACTACAGGTAAACATTTTTAAGTTAGAAAATATACTCGGTAAAAAAGATATCAAATAAATCTATTACGTTTTGATCTTCTTGAATTAAAACGAGCTTACACCACTTGAAACAAATATATGCAGCCTTCAAACTATAATTTGTAATAAATATAGAAAAATTATGATGGCAGGACTCAAACCCGTGCTCGATTTCCGGGTCGTTGTCACATTAATAATTGAGCTTAACATACTTGTACAATAATGGAGTTTATAGAACATTTTAATCTTAAACTTAACTATAATTAAGTACTAATATATTTTTATTAAACTTTCATATTTAAAGTTAACAAAAAACATGGCAAAGATGTATTGAATGTTTTTTCTAGTAACTCAAAATATTACTTACTAAAAATCAATAATAAAAATTCAGTAATCTCAATATAATACGGTTAACCAAATACATACCATAATATATTAATATTAATTAGAATAATAAAATAAAATAACATTAATAGAGAGAGATATTTTCTTTATTTTCCTAAAAATCTTTTTTTTATATTAATTTAAAATTCCTTTTATAAGGTTTAAAATTTTCAGAATTAAACATTAGACATTAAATGATTAACTTCTCATTATACACAAGAGAGCTTTTAAACAACAAATTTATTTCCATTTATTTATTGCTCTTTACTAATATAAATCTTTTATAAAAGCACATTTTTCATTTCTATTTTTTAATTCGTCATCCTTATATGAAATTTTGAATTTTAAATTACTTTTAATGATAATACTTATCATATACTAAGTATATAATGTGTCATAGATTAGATATTATAATGTTAAAACCTTGTTACACTTGTCGCTTTCAATGAAAAATTTTAAATGATAAATAATGTGAGCTATACATTCGTTTTAAAACTATCTATAAAGTAGGAGATTTTGAATATAATTTTGTAGCACAATAACTTTGCTTTGCTTCGTAAAATAGTTAAGCGAGTTGAGTGAAGAATATCTTCAGTTAAACTGCTACTAAAGTGCAAATAGCTTCATTTAGGTGTGATATTAAAGTTTATATTCTACTGCTGATACTCTTACTAAAAAATATATTATTGTGCATTCTAGCCTTTTTCCTGTTCCTGTAGAAAGTACATAAATGTTTTTGGAAATTTGGTATATGTAAATAAAGAATACACTTTATAATTAGTGTGTATTTAAGAATAATGTATTTTCAATAAAAACAGTATAATATATTATATATATATAAATTTAATTTCATGTGAATACTAATTGATTTTCTTCACAAAACTTAATTTTAAACATTTCAATCAACTTAAGATTTCGTATTCGGTAATTATGTAAACTTTGACAGATACTTAAGACAATTATTAAAATATAATTTTAGTTTTAGTAAGTTTCATTAAAAGAATTTAATGAAACTTACTTAAATTTTCAGTTTTTCATTTATATTTACTGAATTTTCCAGAATTGTATTTTGTGTAATTAATGGTTTTATGGTTCATAAAAATTACAAAAAAATATATAACATATTTAGTCTAAACATAAAATTTTTTACTTGAAATATATATTTATATAAAAACAATTAAAAAACCATAAAACAAGACAAAACATTGTTTCTAAGAGTCTTTATTTTACAATTATTGTATTTCGGTTCAAGTCGCGCAAAGTTAAATTACATTTCGTAACTTTTAGATTCGATTATTTGTTATTTTAACCGTCTTAAGAGATTTTAATATATTAAATATTTAATAATAATCCGGTTATGATGAAACTAATTCAAGATTTTATTAATTCAGAATGACAACACTGGTGTATAATAAAAAGCTTCATGTCAACATCGAAGTCCATTTTGCTGTGACAATGGCGTCGGCGCCGAGAGCAAACAAAAGAATATGATTGGAAGATATCACCCACGTGTCTCGAGTGCAGGATTTAGGTCGTGGATAGTGTGTGTATCTTATGTTTTCTTCCTGTTTTGGATAATTTTGGTATTGCCATGACTAGAAGGAAATAATTACCATTTTTAAGTCATTTTTTTTTCAAGTAGCGTGAACGCGTTCACGTACGCTAATGACAGATTGACGCCATTTTGGATAAATGAAACAGATAAAATAAGCATCGTTTTCTTCCAGTTTTCTCGTTTTATTTCTTAGATTATTTGTGGTTATCATTTTTTTATTATTATTAATTATAAATGTCTATGATTCCCATCATTAATAACACCAATCGCAATGCAAAAGACAAAAATGGTAGATGCAAATTTATGGATTTATTATAATAGTAATGTACATTTAAATATTATGTGTAAGATTTAATGTTTTATTCAAAATAGCTGTATCAATTCCATTAGATTAGTTTTTTTTATTATTTACTATGAGACAAGTAAATGCAAAATAGTTTATCGAATAAGTGTTTTGTTGAATTGATGGACTAAATAGCAATAAATCTGTAATGGATTAGTCTCTGGACCACAATGTGAGACTATACGGACTATAAACCTAACTTAGTAACAGTTCGATTATTGAAATGGATTTTCCTTTATAACGGCTGCATATATTTTTTATATGAAATATTCTTTTGAGGTCAAAAACTTATTTAGAATGTATTGTATAACTCCATTGTAGAATTGAAATTCCGGAAAGATGATACTTTTGTACTTGCCTATTAAGAATAATATGAAAACTTAGGTAATTTGAAATGTGAATGTTGATATTACTTTTAACAACTCCAACATATAATATTATATAGATTACATTAATTTTTTAATGATAATAATAATTTATTTAATAGAATAATATAATTTTATAGTTAATAATGTTTTATTGTACACAAATTATGGTGTAATCCAACCATGGTGCGTCACTCAGTTATTTGCTAAGAGTTAGGGCACATAAAGTGTATGTGCCAATAAGCGATCTTGTGAATGATAAGGCTCTGTTTATCATATTGATAAAAGGTAAATTCTAAGAATTATGTACAAATCTAGCATATATATATATATATATATATATATATATATATATATATAATAATATAATAAATATATATGTTTATGCATTTATACATATATATTTATTATTTGAAGGTATTTTATATAAATCATGTCTTAAATATTTATTTTGTGTTTAATATTTTTTTTAATGAAACTGTTTAATTTAAAATATATTTTTGATACAATACAATTTATATTAAGTAATATTCAATTTATATTTTGTATGTATTGAGTGTATTTTCAATAATGCAAGTGTTTTCAGTTACTCTCAACACAACGCATTCTTAGATAGTAGCGGGTGAGATGTTTTGTTTTAAGATAAGAAGATAACATCTCTAGATAAGATCGGTTTATTCTAATGCAAGGAAGGTAAAACCGAATTTATTTAAAACTATCTTGTTCATATATTTAAGAGATTTCTAGCTTTTCAAGTATACAAACTTGAATATATTTTATTTTTTTTTGTTATCTAAGACGAGGGCAAACGAGCTGGTGGGTTACTGATGGTACGTAATCATCGCTACCCATGAACTCCTGCAACATCCGAAGATTCACAAGTGTTGCAGTCTTGAAGGTAGGAGTAAACGCCTTTTTGAATGAGTTGGTTTTGTACTGGCTTTGACTTTCGACTGTACAGTAAAAGTTAAGATAGTTAAAGTTATAGTATAAAGTTTTTTTATTTTTTTATTTATTATATATTTGAATAATTCTGGATAAACAAACA
Source organism: Melinaea menophilus ssp. n. AW-2005 (assembly GCA_918358695.1). NCBI lineage: Eukaryota > Metazoa > Arthropoda > Insecta > Lepidoptera > Nymphalidae > Melinaea > Melinaea menophilus. The sequence goes on from OU911052.1 coordinate 2,088,074, forward strand.
TCAAATCAATACTTTTTATATATATGTTAAAAGTTTGACTGTATCTGAAACCAATAATCTTATACGTCATACCTAAAAAAGTATATACCATACCTTATATTAAATGTCAGTGTAACCGTGCCTTTAGTTAATTTATACAAAGCTTATACTAATTTCAGTCCTCTATTCAAGATGGCCAACAAAATGTCTTACGACTGAGAGTTTTTGTATGAACTAAATGAATCCTTATTAAATGTAACGAAAGACATGAGGCTTAGCATGTATGATTGGTTATTAAAAGAGTAAATAAAATATTTAGATATATTTCAAATCTATATCACTATATAAATTATTAGGCATTGTTTATATTTGTGTAAAATATTAGTTTCATGACTCACTGAAATTTTTTTTATGTCAGTTTGTTTGTCTGTATGGTCTTTAATTAAAAAAATATATAAAAAATTAAGGACATATGTTGGTTCAAATGATAGACAATATATATATATATACACATACATATATATAATATTATACAGTAGATATGTTTGAAGCTTCTTGCTAAAGGACGGACTCCTTGATGAAAGTTAAATTTAATCTGGTCTTATCCTTCTGCGCTAAACCTTCTGTCTTGGGTTTCCATAGGTTCTCCTGAGGATCATACTTCAAACCGATAGCGGGGAGCCTCTCCCAGATTCAGGTAGATTTAAACATTTATTTAACACGTGATTTGCTTCATTGGCCATGCCATCGAAGCCTGGGGGCCTGGAAGCAGGGAGATTTTTTTCCATGATTGGTATGACTTTAATACTTCCTAGTTATTAACATGTTACATGTGTCATTCTTTCTAATTTTTATTTATTAATAAATATTAAAAATAAACCAAGAGCTGGACTCGAACCTACAACCGTCAAACCGTTTCCGTCATTAAGTGACCTATAATGTCGGAATATGTCTTGATGAATTTAGGACCCCATTTTTAAAAACATTGTTTTTAATAAATCGTTAAATTTGTGTGTAAGTAAAGGAACAATTTGTATTCATTATCATCTATTTTCAAGAGTGATAAGGCAACAAAAAATACATAAATACTGACTTATATACTTAAAGTATTTTCTTAAATCGAATATTATGGAATATGAGCATCACCTGACAGTTATTCTATATATATTTGTATATAAACAAATTTCCAAAGAGATACATAGAACTGTTTAGACATTGATACAATGCAATTAACCAACTCAAAATAGTTATAGCCGAAATGGTGTGCAGCACTTAAATGGTGTAGTTGATATGTTGCAGCGCCATCTAGTAGTGATTTAAAGAAAACTGAAGCTCATAAACAGAACCTTTTCCACGAGATAAACCTGTCACTGATGCTGGTTAAAAAACGCTATGCATTTCTATTTATATGCCAACCAATTATCAATTCAAATTAAATTATATATTATTGTATATTTTAATGGCAAAATAGTTGAAATGCTACATTGCTAACAAATTAAGCTTTAAAATTTTATATGCTTTTGGGTCATATACTAAATATTTGGAAATCTTTTATCATATACTATTCATTAGCAAGATGTTTTCAATAGTATTACTTTTTTTTTATCATAAAATAATGTTACTCACCATCTTCCTGCCCTTATCCCACTTTTGGGGTCGACCAGTATGTTTTATCCTTCCATACTCGTCATCTCTGTACACACTCCCTTCTTCTCCATATCGCGTTTCAGGAAAAAGGAAAGAAATCCATCTTGTTTTCGGCCGTCCTCTACCTGTCCATCCCTCAACTGCCATACCCAGCTCTATTATGGTCACATGCCTTTCATCTCTCCTCATAACATGCCCATACCATGACAGACGGACAGAAAATAAATGTTACTAATTAATGTAATACTAAACATATATATTGATATTTTAATTAAATGTTTTAGGTAAGTTTTAATGAACAGAGATGACAACTTGAAGCTTATATGAACTTTACCAAATAACATTATTATGTTAAAGTTGGCATGAAACTAATTCAGTACAGAAGTCATTGTAACTGAAAGGTAAAATTAAGGCTTTAATAAAGAAATATTATAATTTCGAATTTTGTGTTATATAATTTAACTAGCTGTGACTTCGTTCGTTCGGAATAGGTTTTTAAAAATAAAAGTAGAAAAGTACATCTTATAACATCAGCTATCCGCCAGCGAAAGTCCTGTTAAGTCGTTTCAGAGATTCGCTGGAAGAAATAGACAGATATATATGTATGTACATGTATATATATATTCTGTGAGTATAAATAAATAATATAGTATAAATAATAAATATATAAATATACTTTCATACGCATTTAATGAAAAGTTATTTATTACAAACAGATTCCACAATTATTTTTTATTTATAACTATGTAAAGAAGGCTTTTTTCACGTTTGATAGAAGTACGAAAATACGTCTAAATTAATAATATTGCGTCCCAAATAATTAGTATAAGAGCAGATGGGTGGAGTTCGTTTACACTACTACTACTACTAGCTGTTGTTTATGACTTTATATGCGAGATTTTTTTTCCACAAAAAAATATATTTGGTTTTATATCAACCTTTCCAGTTTTTAAGAAAAAAAATACTATTAGATCACTGTGTAAATCAAATTCAAAATATTTATATTCAAAGACATTTACTCACTTTGAAATCGTCAATTATTACAATAAAAAACGTAGTGTAGTCAGAATGTTAGTAAGCTACCAGCTCGGAATTCTGTTCTGCTGAGAAGAGTTTCCAGTAAATCAACAGTTGCTCTTTTTAAAAGATATTAACCATTTGATGAATACATTATAATATCAGCAAATGAGTCATCAAACCATGTTTCAAGATCGAAATGGATCAACTAAAAACTTTTGAATTTTATGCAGATTTTTTATAGGAACTGAACCTGTGCCTCTGTGACCGTCCCGACAGTCTGCGAACTGAGCAACCATGTCTTCCTTGATAGATTTATATTATATAATCTTTATCTGGATGGAAGTGTGTTTGTTTATTGTATAACCATGTACATAATTAAAGACGATGACTTTTTTTGATATTTATTATTTGATATATAAATAAAAATTTAATTATATTTCGGAGTATATATGATAATTGTAAAACCCATGTTAATTTACAAAGATCATATTATTATAGCTACAAATACTTTGAAATTGTTTATGGTTTACACAAATAAAGGAGCGAGGAAACTAGGTTTAATATGGCGAAACCGGGATAACCGAGATCCCCAGGGACTAACATTTGTTGTTCAAAATTCAGACGACTTTCAGAATAATTAGGTTTAAAATAAATGGTCCTATTTATGGGTTATAATAAGAGATAAAATGCATATTGTTATATAAACACTATATACAGTATCTTGTATATTTTTATGTAATAAATGTTTAAAATATGTTAAAACAACCAATTACCAATAAATTGAAGCATAGAGCTTAAGTGTATTACATCTCCAAGCACAGCTTAACAATTATATAGAATAGCAATGTATGTAGGTGTTTTAGTAATTTATCTGATCATTAAAACCCTGTACTAAAAGTAAATGAGTATTGCTCAGATACCAATACACTTCGCACTTTCATATATATTTTATATATAAAAATATGTTAATATTTAGTAAGTGAAAATATTTAATTGTTTTTATATTAATATGATATGCTCTAATATATAAAATAATTGCTTCTGTCTATTTGTAATATGTCTAAAACAGATTGCATTATATTATTATCGAAATAAAATATATATATATATATATATATATATATATATTATTCTATAATAAAGGTGAAATGTAATTTCACTATATGGATGTTTGGTTAAAAATTTAGTAATTTTAATCTCTTGTATAGTTCCATTATGAGATAAATTTTAACAAATGTTTTCATATTTGTTAAAATTTAAACTGCATTTTATTATATTTCAAAGAATTTAATATTCATATAAGAATGTCACTGTGAGAATGAAGAAGAACGTGCCCAGGTGGTTTGGACACGTCGAACGAATGAGTCATGAAAGAATGGTAAAAAAGATTTATACAGGAAAAGTGAGCGGTAAGCGATACAGGGGGAGACCTCGAGTGACCTTCGAAAACACAGTATCTATGATACTGGAGGAAGATCACGTAAAAAGCATGAGGACCCCCCGGAGGGCATGTATGAAGAGGTTGATGTCTGTGGCCGAGGGGAAAGAGGTATGCAGGGACCGTAGCGTTTGGCGCTCCGTCGTCTCTGGCCACCCAGCAAGGGAAATAGCGTGAAGATATAAATAAATAAAATTAATAAATAAATATTTTATAGTGTACGTACAATATAAACCATAAAAAATTACAAGGTACTAGGTATTAATACCCAATATGTAGGCAAATATAAATAATAAAAAAATATTAAAAATACTATATATAACAAGCAAAGTATGGTCAATAATATATATTTATTTAAAATCCAAGAAACGATATTAATTTTATTTATAAACAATAATTAAGATTTAACAATAATAATTTATTAATATTTACAGTTCGTTAGTCGAGAAAATATAACCTGACCTCTGACTTTGATAAGGTTGTTTATTTAATATTTTTATGCACTAATATTATTCTGTGGAATTACCTTCATTATTATAAAAATAATACTAATATTTGAAATAATTAATACATAAAAAATAACTACATGAAGTTTTAATATTAAAAGTATTTGTTTTGTAATTTTGCACATCCATTGATTAAATATTTTTTTACATCCATGTCCAATAATTAAATTGGAAATTTATTAACTATCAGTTCAATACACGGTCAGTATATCGAGTAAGTAAGGGTATGTTTTCTTTATTTGTTCTCAATCTGTGAATTGTTTATTTGTATAGGAACCTCAACAATGTTACAATTTGTGGGATACGTTTTATTTATTTTGGTGAGTTCTTTATTTATTATAATAAAATTTATTTTATATTTATATATATATTAAAGTATATTTATTTTAATGTTGTTATTAGATATAATATCATATTTTTATTAAAATATTTTAAAGGTATTTTATAGTATTTATTCTTTCGTGTTACCAATTATCGTATCTCTAACATGGATTTTATTATATTATGATTAATTAAATGTCAATATTTCTGTAAAAATTATTTTTAAATATTATAAATTACTATATATCTTGTCCACGCCTCTGTCTGCGTGGACACCGGTGTAAGAAACCATTCCTTTGACTCTTTTCTTTCTTTCTTTTCAAATTGGCCAAAATTGGCCATCAAGCAACGATATCTTAAAATTTATTCTAAATATTTGTAAAAAAATGAAATCTGAGCAGTAGTTTTATTTTACTTCATAAGGGGTAATCCCAAAAGGAGTATTTATATTCTACATAAAGACAATTCTAAGTATATATCTTATAAAGACCAAAATATCTTATATCTATTTTAATAAATTATTTTCAGGCTGTGAACGCAGACTTCTTAAGCCAAGATAGAAATAGAGGAGCCAGTCTTGTAAGTAAAGATATAATTAATTAAACTAAGATTATTAATTATTGCCTTTGACTCGGATTTAGATTCGATTTCCGGTACATATATTAAATTATACGGTATTATAATATATGTCAAACGAAAAAGGGATTCAAAATTACATATCTAAGAAGAAAATCTTTTGAAGTGTTTAAGCTTATTTGTCTTTTATAATAAGTAAAAAGTCTTTGCTACTTAGATTGACTTCACTTTTAAAGTTAGTACATGATATGTGTTACAGAAGCCGATATCAGCATGTTGTGATATCCCAGAGCTGGGTGATCCAAAACCTCTAATGGAATGCTCCGATTCGAAATTGTCAGGACCGGTTTGTTATAATTATTTTATTATTTTGGTAATTTTTTAAACTACCCAATGATAGATTGAATAATTTATTAAATAATTCATAAATATATATGAAAACAACTGATCACTATGTAGTTAAACCCTTATTTATGGTGCTAAAATTTAACGGTCATTGAACTGCAGCTCGCATACGGGCCAACTCGACCGTGGTAGCACCCTCTTATATATCGTTAAGTAATTATTTTAGGTTTTGTACCGTTAATAAAAGTGTTGTAATTTTAATCCAACTTCCTGCAACTGCCCACTATTAAGAACAAAACAGGGTAATACATTTTCATGACTTTTGTCACTTACCCCCACTTGGACAGTCTGCTTCCGCCATTTACATATTTATATAAAATACAATATATTATACAAATTTTGTGGCAGTTAACTTTCTTATACAACGCTAAATAGGAAAAGTCTTTTTTACGATATCCGGGATATAATTTATTAAGATATTATCAGAGTTTGTATTTTCAATATTTTTCTCCCTGGTCTCGGTCATAAAAAGGTTTACCGAGTTTATTGGTTGATGAAAATTATTGCTTTTTGTAATTGCCTGTAAATATTTTTAGTCTTGTAAATTTTATTTTATCTTAATATAAACGTGGTCGTAGATTCGAATTTTGACACAATAAAAAAAATTTCAATGATTTTCATTATATATATATTTAAAATATATGTATGGGTAACCTTTCAATATCACTGTTTTAATAAGAAAATATTATGCTGTTAACATTCAAAAAGGTTAAAAATATAGTTCAATATTTTAAACATTTATATATTCATATACAAGAGTTTACCCCTTGTTGATATATATGTCCAAAATGTTAGATAATTTTGTGTTAAAGTGTAAAAAATATTGGCAATCTTGAGCCCAAATTTCAAACTTAAATTTCAATCCGCTTCTTGAATCTGTGTCAACAATTGATCGCCTACGATTGTGTACATAAAACTAGGATTAATTTCAGTCTCGGATTGTAGATCAATTATTAATTTTGGCCCTTACTGTGCCTACGTCAAGAAACTGTAAGCCTATAGGTATTTATCATCCACTTAAACATACATACATCTTTATAAACAAAGAATATCTTAATAATATAATATAATATGTTATTCACTTTCTCATCACATCTACAAAAACTTTTGGTGGATTTGGATTCAGCTATGCTTCATCTCAGAAAAGTTTTTATTAGGCGAGTGCGAGATGAATTTGTAATTGTAATTTCAGTTCTTGGAATGAAATATTTAAATTAAGAAAAAACTTCCAACAGTATATTATTTTATACTAATATATCATTGTAATTATTTACTTTTCTGTCGGAAAATTAAGACTATTTGACAATGCGATAACTAAACTATTTTATTCCCTAATTTTTAGATAATTTCCGATCAAATGATTTATTTACTAATAAAATAAAAAATGTTTTTTCTGTGTCAATTCAGATATTCATTACTTAACTCAATTATAACAAATTATTTCTAAAGAGGTCATTAATATTTTCCAGTGCACAGACATACAATGCGTTTTCGAAAAGTCTGGTTTTCTCATTGACAAGCAGACCCTCAACAAGGAGGTGTACAGGAACCATTTAAGAAAATGGCTGGAAGGCCACAAGGAATGGACGGATGCCATAGATAAAGCTATCAAGGACTGTGTTGATAAAGACCTCCGGCAATACTTGGATTATCCCTGCAAAGCGTACGACGTTTTCACCTGCACCGGTATAGCTATGTTGAAGGTATCCTATTCATATTTTAAATAGAGTTTTTTCTCCCAAATAATATTTTTAAAAAATCTCAAAGATTTAAGAATAAAATTTCCTTGTGTGTTTTTGTTTTCAGAAATGTCCAAAAGACTCTTGGAAGTGCTAGCGAATTCTGAAAGTTGATGGCATTGAAAAATATTTAAAAAAAAACTGTATAATATTGTTTGGTATTTATAGGAAAGTTTTGTAAAAGAATAATATTTTCAAGAGAAAACTTTATTTGTTGTTTTATCTCCTTATTATCTTTACTGTATTGTATAAAGGGAATATTAATAATTAAATTAGGTAAATAAATGTATTATATTATTAACTACACACATTATTTACAAATAAAAATAAATAATATTGTTTCTAATCTATATTTATTTATACGTTTATCGAATAAAGATTAAAACTGACTTCATTTGGAAGAGAGATCCAAGTCCAAAGGTCCTAAAAACTTGTGCAAGTCACTTTAAACGCAACAACTAAATGAATGTAAACTTATTACTTATAGTCAAGTTTATTTATTATTAACAAACAAAATATATATATATAAGTTTTATACAAAAGATAAGAGATTCAACATGAAAATGAACCGATAGATTTGTTAAGTAATTTCGAGAAAAATAGGCTAACCCTGATACAATATAATTATCACTCCAAAGGGCCCCGTAACTAAATCACAAATACCTACAATAGTCATTGAAACCGAGTTCATTGTCCTATTGTTAAGGCTTAGTTCACACAAGCACGGCTTAAGGACATCCTTATTACATGCGTATTATGTAACCTTGGCGTTAAATGCAATTTCTTTGTTTAATTAATATCTTATTTGTCACGGTTTTGACATCGTTTTTCCTATATGTGATGCTAATAGCTAAATCATATTGGTATTTATATCTTGGTGTATGTATTAATAATAAACCCTAGGCTCTGCACTACTACCTTAAAAAATATTGGAATCACAAAGCCTACAAGAATCAATTGTAAATTCAAATTATTCAGACACCGACAAAAATCCAACTTTTATAAATATTTTAGCCATTTGTGCTCATAAACTCTTTTAATTTATTAAATTATGTACAATAATACAAAACACATAAAAAAATTATTTTAATAAAAATTCTTAGTTTTCTTTCGGTCCATAAATAAGCTAACTTCGTTTTTGACATGCTTACATATTTTATCAGACTTGCACGTAATAATGTTACAGGTTAAATAATTTTAAAACATCGTTAACGTAATTACAGAATTCACTTTACGTAAAAAAATCCAACTCAGTGAAATAATTTAGAGCCTCATTTATTCACACCTGTGCATTGTCGCAATTTATTTTATATCAAGAGAACATGACATCATGAAATAACAAATGAAATCGGATGTGACAAATACGAAGGCTATTATTAGCCGAATAAATGGTGAATAATTCCGGGATATATTTATTTTTAATGTTTAGTTTTTTTCAATCATACAAAATTATGGATATGATTTGTGGGTACATTTTTGTTTGACAGTTTTAAATTATTAATAATTTATTTTACGCTATTTATTCGCTTTGCTTTGTCCGCAATTTATGAAATTTGTTGTACCTAAAACCCTGAAATATGTATTAGTTAATTAAATGTTTGCAAAGTAAATAACAGCATTTCTTAAAAACTTTTGCGAACTGATCATCAAACCCTCTTAATAGTAGAATATCGATTATATACATTTTTTTAATAATTTTTTATCCAAATTTCACATGTCTAGCTTTATTAGTACTGTCTTTATAAAAAACTAACAAAAATACTATATTTTATTTATACTATACTAAATTGTTTATATATATTTCAAATATATGCCATATATAAATAATAATCTATAGCACGCGACACCTTGGTAGTTTCCCGTGTATAATGACCGAGGTAGAGCTGCGTATAAAACCACCTCTCATAACGATACTTCGCCACTGCGTCCCAGCGATTCAACCATGATCAGAATAAGTTTGTGTTTAGTTTTGTCCATTTTCCATGTAAGTATAAATGTTTACAGGTAAACAGGTGTTTATATTACATGTAAAAAATTAACGCATTCGTTACCAACCGATTCCGACATAGCATATTCAAATCTCAAATATAATTATATGGTAATTAAACATTTAAAAAATCCACAGATATATTTTTAATGCTAGTCATTTGAATAATAATTTTATTTATTCTATACATAATGTACATTTAAACTTATCAAAAATTGATAAGTGTTGCCATATAGGTTTTTTAGGTGCTTTTCTGTTTCTTTTTTTTTGTTAATCTGAAGCCTTTAATCCGTCCTTTACTTTCAGGTTGTGTTATCAGATGAAATCCCTCCGCATTGTAGAGGACCACCCCCTGGAGTGGTAAAGTTGTCGATTTTCTTTTTTTCTTATTAATATTTAAAAAACCCTTTTTTTTAATTGGTTTTTGGTGTTATACAGTTCAAATGTGAATTGTGGAAATTAAAAACATTTTAATTTACTTTGAAATCGGCTGATTTCTTGAAACAACTAATGTTTGAATATTAAAGCACATTGCATCCATATAAATTTTCTTTACGGTTGAAAAAATAACTATAAGTATAAGGTTATTTTATTATAAAAAATTATATATATTGTAGGAAAAACCTATGGACTGTTGCAAGCTACAGAAGATATTTAATGAAGAGGACTTAAAAGCGTGTGGTATTGAAAAACCATCAGAAGACCATAAACAAAGGCCAATTCCTGATGTACGTATATCATATTACAAATTAATTGTTTAATATATTAAAATTTTCATATAATTGAAAGAATGTCTGTGGCCGAGGCGAAAGAGGTATGCAGGGACCGTAGCGTTTGGCTCTCCGTCGTCTCTGGCTACCCCGCAAGGGATATGGCGTGAAAGAAAAGCTATGTCTATATGTAAACTATGTCTTTCATTTTATGAAATATCTGAAACATAACTATAATATCAAACATCTGGTTGCAGTGTTCGAAACAGATATGTTTAATGAATCGTTATGGTTTAATGAAAGATGAGACCACTGTGGATAAGGAGGCTGTAGCCGCCTTTCTTGATAGATTCGCTGAAGAGAATGCTGATTATGAAACTGCTGTAAAAGCGGCTAAAGAGGTCTGTCTAAAGGACGACCTGCCGGGTCCACCTGGTGTTTGTCAGACAGATAAAATTGTATTCTGTGTTTCGGGAACTATCTTTATGGTGAGTATTATAAATTTTAAAATATATACCAAAAAATTTTATATAAAATTTTATTTGCTCATAATATTTTTATGCTTCTATTCAATATGTTAAAATATATTATGAATAGTAAATAATCTTTATTAAGTAGATCTGTAAAACTAATTTCACTCACTACCCTAAACATACATTTTTTTATATGAGTTTGTATGTGTTACTAAAATTGTAAGTTGTTTTAGAATTGTCCCAAGTGGGAAGATACCGACAACTGTAAGAAACTGAAGAATCATTTAGAAGAATGTAATAAATATGTAGAACAATAAGTTGTAATGATTCCAAACTATAAGAATCACGTTGTGAAATATAACATTTACTTCTAATTAAATTTTGTTCTACGTATTATTTGTTTTTTTTTAATTCAAAATGTATTTTCCACTTTTCTGTGTATATATATTATTTTCAATCTGTTACTATAAATAAAATTATTACTGCTTTTGCCTAAATTTCAATTTTGTCACTGATTTGACCAACATATTTTCATCGAATAAAATAGTAATTGATAATAAAGTTGGAATGTTTGGGTGTTTGTGAGTCTGTCACGTAAAAATACACTGAATGGATTTGTATAGTGCATACAGATAAGCTTGCAAGAGGACATAAGTTTTTGAGTTCTAAATAATCCTGTCATCTTAAGTTTCGGTCTAAGAGTGATAACAAATTATTGCTGCCTGCTGCTACGTACAAGAAATCTTACAGGGTGAAGGTAGTTGCTTTGGAATATGCTAACCCCAGATATCAGGTGCTAAGAATCGCTCATTTTCATTCAAAAAATTTTATTTCATTACTTTTGCTTTTGCTTTAGAATAACTTTACACTGTCGTTACTAATTTTATTTATGAACACCGGATAATGATTTCATTGCCTCTCATATAAATCATATAACCTTTATTGAAATAATTGCTCAATCACGTGTATTTCGTTTTTGGCTCCCAAATATGTCAAAATTCATGTGACAAAAGAAAAAGACTTTATCATATAAATTATTTGGATTATCATCAATCAAGCCTACTTTAAGCACTTTTTGAGTAAGCACATCTGTAAAAGTAAGGATTCTACTTTTTGTTATTCATGTTAATTTATGGGGCTTTTCAATTACATGATTAATTAATAGAGAAAACTTTTGACCACAGTGGTCTGAACTTAAATTCGTCGTTATCATAAACAGTGATAGATCTAATTATCAATACAAGTCGCGAAAACACTAGTAATGTGAGTAGGTTCCAGCAAAGATGTAAGCTTTAAACAAATTTAATAAACGTACACTAGACTAAGTTACTTGTAATATATCTACATTCATAACCGTTCACTATTAGAGACTTGTTTTTATGACAAAGTTTTGTAAGAATAACCTACAGGGTGGGCCAAAAATTTTTGCACTTTTGAAACATGTCTAGAAATAAAAGTACAAATGTTATTTTGTTTATGATTTATTTAACGTAATTATCATTTATTAAAATTTATTTTTTAAAAATGACATCGTCGAGATGTGCTCCGTCTCGTCGTTGGCACTCCAATCGACTACGTAAACTTTGGAAAACTCGTTGACACATGCTGCGAGGAATCGCGGCTATTTCCTCGTGGATGTTTTCTTTTAATTGGGATGTGGTCGTCGGTTTATTAAGGTATACTCGACTCTTCAGATATCCCCACAAGAAAAAATCGCAAGGTGTAAAGTCCGGGCTTCTGGGAGGCCATGGGATATCACCTCTGCGAGAAATCAATTTGTTAGGAAACATTTCTTTGACCACCGGTAAAGTCACGTTTGATGTATGGCGTGTTGCTCCATCTTGTTGCATCCAAGTCCGGCTATTGTAACCTTCAGATTCATGCAACTGTGGTGTCAAAAACTCTCGCAACATTTTCACGTATTCCACTGAGTTCACAGTTACGTTATTTCCTTGATTATTTTCAAAGAAGTATGGACCGATTATGCCCTTTGCGGATATGGCAGCCCACACTGTCGTTTTTGGTGAATGAAAAGGCTTTTGGTGTTTATAGTGAGGGTTTTCCGTGCTCCAATATCGACAATTATGTTTATTTACGTGACCATTAATGTGAAAATGGGCCTCGTCCGTAAACAATACATTCTCAAGGATAGAGAATCGCTCCAGTATAGTGTCAGCAAATAATTTTCGTTGAATGTAAACGTTTGGTTTCATCTCCTGTACAATTTGAAGCTTATATGGGTGCAGTTTAAGGTCCAAATGCAAGATTCGCCGCAGACTAGTTCTTGGTATATCAAGAGCCGCCGACCGCTTACGCGTAGATGATTCTGGATCGTCCTGTACAGAAATTTCAACCTCCCGAATGTTCTCTTCGCTTCTTCTTGAACGTGGTCGCCCAGTTTGTTTAATATTCGTTGTCGTTCCCGTTTGTTCAAACTTTTTAACCCAAGCTTTAATTAAATTAACACTTGGACACTTACTTACACGTTGTTATCCGTATTCAACTCTAAAGAGGCGTCGTACAGTAACGTAGGAATCGTTGTTTTTGTAAAATTGTTTTACGCAAAAAGCACGCTGTTGTCCCGTGAAGCGCTCCATCCTGACTAAAATTGCATTAAACGATGCACAATTCCCCGCCACCCGCGCGCCCCTTGCTCTCACGGTTTTGGAGAAATCAAGTGTTGCTATTTGCAAAAATTTTTGGCCCACCCTGTTTTTATTTTCTTTTCAAATTCATCAAAATCAACAGAGATTCGTAGATGCATAAATAATATATTCATTAATCTCAATGCAGGATAGTTCAATAATTCGCTTGATAGAGAACGCTACTATGTCTAATCAAAACTTTATAACTACATCATTAAGAGCTAAGACAGGTGAGCCATCGCAAATAGCTTTCTATCTACAGAACGAACTAGACAATCTGTATTTATAATATTGTTGCTATTTGACAACCAGTACTCTGTAATGCACAATAGAGTAATGTTATATTTTTTATCGACCTGGAAATACCGCCGAAGGGAGTTCGTTCCAAGGTAAAGTGGTACGTGGCGATGACATGTTGTGCAGTGATGAAATTCGGCGGCAGGTTGCAGACCGTATATCTTTTGGGAATAGTTCCGGTTGTAAATACCGTAGAAGACGCATAGAGAAGTCACATCTTTACGCAATTCCAAAGAGTTCAGCCGTTACCAGAGCGCTGGGTCCTCGACAATCCGAACGGCTCTCTGTTGTACGCGGTCAAATAGTAGAAGCTGATATTGGGGTAATTCGGACCAGACTTGCAATACTGCCTCGTTCTATTGATTTTTTTTTCTGGAATGAGCTCTGAGACCGCGGAATAATAAGCAGTATCTTTTGTTGGTCGTCCGAAGGCAATTTTGAGGCAAGAAGAGTGCTCAAAAGATTGGCTTTCTCTTTAGTCGTGTGGGCAAGGGAGTCATTCCCCATGTACAATGGCGGTAGGGACGGCTGACAAAAGTTGCCCAGAATTGTTTTAGAAGATGCCCAGAATTTGAGCATGACAGGCGCATACCTTGCCAGCTGATCCCCAATTTTGACGATATTTTGAGTCTGTGAAAACAAGTAATCAATCTTCGCTTTGACGTGGCCCAATAGTTGATATGTTTTTGCTTTACAACTATGGGACCTGTAGAGGCGTAAACTCTGGCGATCACATCAGAGTTTACGTCCATATTTACGCGCAGTCAGAGTAAGGATAGGTCCCGAAAGACAGGCCCCGTCAAAAATTTATCTACGGTTCACTACGGTGGCAATTATCTTTCCTTTCAAACACAGATACCCCGATGTGTGGTATAAAATTATGTTTGTAGTTTATGCCCGGGGTCTCCTTCAAAAACAACAAGGCCGGCAGCGCCGTATCAAAGTGATATCGGACGGCATTAAGGTTAAAGGTAAATTCCCAGATCTTGCAACATTTAGAGGGGAGCGGGGTACCGCTGTTTGCCGTCGTTTGCCCACAGAAAATACACAATGCGATACTTTTCCCGCCCTAGATACGACGGGCATCCCGAGCAAAATCCGAGAATCATTCCCCCAATTTTGTTCGGGGAGGGGTTCTCAGGCTTCTTCAAAGCCGGTACACTTCTGAAGTGTAATTTTTGGAGGCATCGCTTTCATATTTAGCCGGGAGGGGGTAGGGCTTTCTTTTCCCCGGTTGAGCCAGCTCACTACGAGTTGGAGTCAAATAGCTACAGATAGACTTTGCCACCTAGGACATTTCAATTAAAGTTTGTATATATATTTGTATTGTTTATCCGAATAAGTGTAGGATTATGGGAATGCGTACATTGCAAATGTACAATTATTTTTGTTATAAAAAAAAAATAGACTTTTTGTTACATAGCTTTAATTCCAGTCTTTAATTATTATTAGGGTGTACATACAATTTATCATACAAGCCCACCCAGCCAAGGGTGATATTATAAAATAAACATATTAAAAAACGGTTAATGCTGAATAACGTTGTGTTAAGCAACGCAATCGCATTTTTTTAATTGAACAAAATATTTAAAATGGAAGAGTAATTTATATAATATATAAATAAACTTGATATTGTGAAACTAAACAGTTATTTTATTTCACTGATATTATTTGCCTTATTATATATTTAAACATAAATACCTATTCATTTACTTTCTACAAAGTTTATTTGGAAATGTATTTAAGCGGTCGTTTGAAACGTCAAAGTCCTGTAACATTTTCTAAATCCCAGTTTTAAACTTTCCCAAAATATGATATTACCAGTTTCCTCAACAACTTAGCTTAAAATTTGTTAAATTCAGTAATTACTTATAATCAATCATGGTAGTCTTTTGATTAACGATCGCTTAGGGATTGATCCTTTTAATGCTTTGAAATTCTAGAGAAAAATACCTCTTTTCATCAAACCATCAGAAGGTAATTATGTTATGTTATGTTACGTTTCATTTTAGAAATTAATTTTTTTTTACTCTATTCGGTTTTTCAAAACATTAAAATCAATTGGAAATGAGACGAAGCTTCTTAACATTCCATGGATTCACCGTGGAGGTGCCGGGCCCATCGCGTTGCAAGAAGAGGAGCGCAAACAATGCCTGGGATTTGCGACGCAGATGTAGGTTTAAGGGGCCCATTTACTATGCCCATACACGCTCACCTTCACTGTTCACGTTCCTCTCCCTACCTAACCAAATATCGTAAGAACCTACTAAAGCCGCCTTTGAAATACGTTCCAGAAATGAACTGATCGTTCTAGAAAGGCCGAGATCCTTAAATAAGTTGTAGAGAGATTTTGCTGTTATACCTCTCGCTCCTACTTCTACAGCGTACAAATTAACTATAAATTTATTCCTGATCGGTTCGTTACATAGTTCGTAATACTTGCTAAGCTTAAATGTATGATCTTTGGGTATGTTTGTTTCCCAGGGTACAATAAGCTCCACAAGTATAACGCGACTTAGTTGTTTTGAGTACAGGAATAAATCCGGCCTAGATGACGAAACACAAACATTCCCGGGGATTTTGTACTGCCTTTCATACGTGTCCATCATGAGAGTCCAATCAGGAGACGCTTCCAAGATGGAATAAGGTTTCTAATGGATATTGATGTTTCCTAATAAATTTCAAAAGCGAAAATCTGTTAGAAGTGTCCACATGTAAAATAAAATAACTGGATTTCATTAATACATTACAATAATTTCAACTAACTCAACCGAATTGTTTACCGAATAAAGAATCCTCAGACACAAAAACTCAAATAAGGCCACGTAACTAGGACTTCACAATTCTAAAAAGAAAATACGAGGACGAAGTATTGAACTAAACTAGACAACTGTGGAAGTTTTGCATCAAAATTCAAAATTGAAATCGGAAAAACTTCTAACAATCTAATATTTTAAGGATAGACTTATAAGTTAAAGAAATAAGTTTTCTAAGATAAGATACGAGACATAGTCATGACTAACTTGAAATTGACCTTTCTTTTTCTTTTCAAATTTTATTTCACTTAAACCATGAACTGTTAACATATAGTGTTGTGAGGACAAAAGTTTTGTTATATATAACATCTATCTACATTGTGTTATTAGTTTTCAAACGTAGAGGTCACTACTATCAGTTCACATACCTTCCGGAGATCTTAAAGTTTGGTCACGGAATAGAAATTTAAAATTTTCGTTACTAACTACTAGATATAAAGTAATTGAGTAACTCACCGCCTTCTCTATTGAAAATAAGATTTTCATATTGTTGCCTAGATTGTATGGAACAGTTCGAGGAAGAGTTATTTCCTTAAATCTATAAAGAGCAGATGACACTTATATGATAAGAATGTGAGCAAATTATGCGAGTTATCTCTGTTTTTTTTTTGGTGATAATAATTTGTGCAAATTTATGCGATAATGCCAAAGTTGCTTCATTTTGAAAAATCAGAAAAATTACAAATTCGTGGTCTGGTCTACCTTTGAAAAAGCACTTTTTGTTCCTTGAGACCGTTGCGTGGAACATCACCAGGTGCACTTCAAGAAAACGATAATGTGAGCCCAAGTCAATAGGTAGAAACTAATATTTGAGCAATCCAGACCATAAATGTGAACTCCACATGTCCAAAAATAGAAAACATCTATTAAGTCAATAGAACTGATCGAGCAGATTTTAGCTGCTTATCTTATCATTAAGTTCTTACATCGTACACAGAAGATAGTGTCTTTCCTAGATATTTGTAATGTTGGTCAATTTAAAGGTAATAAGCATGCCAAAAAGCTCAATCTTTCAGATTCTCCAATTATTGATAATTATTAATAGTTTTTTTAATTAAGTATTAAATAAGGTAAAGGAAAATTAAATTGCATTGCACGTTTAAATTATACTACGATATAGAAACTGCAATAAAAGAAAATTAAATAAAATATTCTACAAAGGGATTGTTGCTAAATTATAATGAATTTAACCACATAACTAATATACAACAAAAATGTTAAAGGAAAATAATTTAAATATATATTTAGAAGATGGAGCACCCAATTCAGACTTTCAAGCGTCTTGCGAACGCCATCTTTAATTTCTAGCGTGTTACTCCTATTTATAAATATTTGGTAAACACTTCCACTTGGTTTTGTATAAGACTGTAAAGGTTAAACGTTTCAAAACATTAAACATAACTTCCTTTCAGGTTCACTGCAACTTCCAATCATTACTCATTTTGCGCGTATTGTGATTAGTCTTTTAGGTTCGTTAAACTATGATTTTATTGTATTTTGTTACAAGTTTTTATTTAGTAGGTATTTTGTAATTATATATATAAATTATTTTAAAACTAAATTATTACAACAAAAGTTTTTAGGTCAACTGTCAGTTGTATCCAGATGATAGAAAAATTAAACCGGAAAAATGTTATGGCGACGACAATGTAATGGTAAGGAATATATTCAGCAATATTTATTGGATTGATCTTTTTGAAAAAGAAAAACAAACACAAAATTTCCTTTTTTTTTTCCTTTTCTTTTTTGTAAAAAGTACTCTTTCTTATTTGCGCTCAAAACTACTTGCCAGAAAAATAATTTTGAATATGTTTTATTTTATAATATTTGAAACTAATAATAATTATTTACAACTGATATTCAATTAATTATGCTTTAGGAAAGACACTGTTGCATATTTCCACCATTTTTCAAACGAGACGTAGCAAGATCTTGTGGGGCTTTATTTGCTCTTGTGGATATTGATAATCAACACAACGTCACCAGCCTCCGGAGAGAACACAGTTCCCATGTAAGTAATTGTCTATAATAATTAAATAAAATGAAACATATTGTCATTAAACATATCATAAACTACTACTAATACTTTCATTTTCATAGTTTTGTAGTTCGAATATACGCTTGTATGTTCCAAACTTCTCGTACGTCAATTAATGATGGACAAATTTTGATGTGGTTGTACATCAAAATTTGTCCATCATTAATTGACTGAGATACGTATAAACAAACCTATAACAAGTAACCACAAATACTTATTTTAATTCTTTATCGTTATGTAAATGATACAGAGTTACTTCTTCAAATAATTTTGTATATAGACTACATTACTACACGGGACTACACGGGACTACACGGGACAGTTAGCATTAAGCTATCTGTCTAATTTTATTTATAGAATTGTCAGCATCCTTCATTTGAAGTTTGGCAATTGATTAATGAAATTGTACTTTGAGGTCATAATCATAAATATGTCATAATATATTTTTTCTCTCAATAAATTACAATCAAATTTGGGCACGTCTTAAAAAATTAAGCTTTGTATGTCAGATTAAAATGATCTTAAAGTAAAAAGAGATTAAAATATTATTTATACTATTTCAGTGCGATTATTGGAAATGCTTGCTCACTAAATACACACTGTTGGATTCCGGAAATAAATTGGTCACTGAAAACTATTTTAGCCATCTTGACCGATGGACGTCTTTAAACCCCGAATTCAGTACCGTTATGACAAATGCGAAGATGCACTGTCGTGAACACTATAGAATTTACTTACCTGTAACAACTTGTGAATTTTTTAATTTTCAAACTTGTATTAGAAATTTTGTAAATGTGGTAAGACTGTATCATTGAATTATTTAATTTGATGTCGATGATTTTCTAATATATAAATTATATTTTCAGCATTGCCCACAATTTATACAATCCAAGGAGTGTTTGGAGTGGAAAGAATTTTATGAGGAATGCAAAGAGTATTTTATATAAATCAAAATTTATATCATTTTATTATCTAATTTATTCTTATCGCAATTATAATTGATATTACAATAACAATGAAATGGAATGAGTTATTAATTGAAATGGACTAAATTATAATTTTACATATAAACGACTTAGTATTATTTGCTATAACTTATAACTACATGCATTTCATTATGAGTTAGTATGAAGGTACAGTGTAGGTACGTGTATTGAAACACTGGCTACCTGCATACCAATACACGAACGGGTCACATATCCACGTAATTATCGATTTAATGATTTCTCTCATTACATATTATATCACACGGGCCAGTACACCACACTTCCTTACAGGAATAAAGTAATTTAAACTAAACTAACAGTCTTTTCTAAGGTATTTAAGGTAGAAGTCTGGGATTGTAGCGACCTACATATAGAATCATTCCAGTTGGGTTATGTCTTACAAAATATAGGAAAGGACGATCAAATTTTAAGCGGGCAGGTTGAGTACTTCTCGCCGGTACCCTTGCTTGTCTCGGTCGAAGGTGCAGCGGCAGATGCATTGCTTCACCAACATCATGGGGGTCATGGAAAGCTCGCTGATAGTCTCGAGGCTCGGCCCAACCCATGTTCCATCTTGAAGTCCTGCGTTTAGGTCTTATCTCAATCGTATCTGGATATTCTTCTATATGATGTTGCTCTCCAATAACATCTTCGCCACAAGTAACAAAAGATGTCTGTTGAATCATATCAGATAAATGGAGATCCTTCGAAGGCCCATTCAATCCACCCAAGTCAGCATGATCCTCACTGAATAAATATTTTAACTCCATTTGCTGCAACGTTGATGTAACATTAAAGATTGATTTGTGAGAAAATCTCGGGATCTGTAGTTCCAGTCCATTTCTTGGAAGAAGCGTTCGCAATAATCTATTCCAAGCTGGTGTGCTTAAATCTGATTTTACAAGCCGTTTTTCCAGATTCTCTAAATCATCTGTATGAACAACGTTACCTTGTTGGCCCGGCATCAAAAATAGAGTACTGACTATGGATTTAGTATTGCCTAAAGCTGCCGCTGTTGCATCTAGAACAGGATCATAACCAGCGAGGAAGTTACTTCTGTACACTACAGAAGGTACAGGAACTAATCGACGTTGGCGTACACTTGGTGATACTACGAAATACATTTCACCGTCTCTTCCATCAACAGACGATCCACTGCAGTCAGTCTGAAAAATAACAATTACTACATTAGCAAACTTTCAGTTATAAGTCACACGATAAACATACAAATATTATTTCAGTTTAAATGAATATAAAATACTGTCAGACATTAATAACTGAACATAAATCTTCCTGTATATATAAAATATTTATAACTGTTTGGATTGCGTTTAGAAAGTTGTAGTTACATATCAGTATTATTTATCGCAAAAAAAAAACTCAAAATGTAATACAAACTTACGTAAAATATGTTAGCGGCAAAAGCTGCAAGAGGAGGATTCATTGTGATGCTGTTGGTTTTCATGTATTCTGTAATCTTACCCCAAGTGTATCTTTTTACTAATAAATTAGTTCTTCGTCTTATTATATCACTTATTAATTGAAAGTTTACTTCTTCAACGTGACCATTATAAAAGTGTTGAGCTCTTTCTTTGTAGAACGTTAAAATTTTACCCTTATTTTTTTCACTGTAAAGTTCTCTTATAAACGCCGATACCGCCACACCAGAACTAGGAGTAGTTTCGATTGAATCAGAAATATTTTTCAAAGTAAAGTGAGGATTAAATGTAACCATGTCGTCTAGTTTAAGTACTTCATTCATTTCACCCGACGTTGCTCCCTTAGCACCCATAAACATCATAGCTAACATTGATGTTATTGAATAAGGCGAGAAAACCATACTACGTTTCTTGTCAATTTTTTCTACCATAATGTTCCAGTACCTAAAAGCCAATTCATTACTGAGCTCCGTAAATTGCATTATATCTTCTCCTAAATCTTTTGTAGTAACTTCTAAACCTTGATTCTCCTTAGGGAATTCCAAACTTATATCTTTATCATTATTTTCAGGAGTGTAAAAACCTTCATTTTTTTGCTTGTCTTTAGCTAGTTCACTCAACTTAACAACAGTTGGAACAAGTTTCCATGAGTTGTTCCTCTCATTGGCTAATTCCTTGTCGTCAATATTTACTTTTTGTATCTTCTTTTTAAAATCATCAATTTTGGGCAATTCCTCAGATATTTTGTGTTGTTTATTGCTTATTTTATTATTTTCATTTATATTCTTTGACGGAATAGTTGCGTTAATTATTTTAGTGTCTGAAATTTTCTCGGTGGTAGTGCTTACATTCTTATTTATTAAATTATAAGCGCTAGATTTTGTAGTCAAATTAATCTCACCAGCAGAAACAAGTAGCGGGGTTGGTGTTTCTATAATAGCATTATTATTGATTTTGGGTTTGAGGGTCGTCGTAAATACATCTTTTTCTATATCGAGCTTAGTTTTAGAGGAAAATGAAGATGATAATGGAGTTTCACTTTTTTTATTAATTTTCTTATCTTCGTCATTCTTGCTATGGTTGCTTATGGTCAACTTTGACGTTACTTCTGGATTATATTTTTCTGTAGTAGTCTCTATATTCAAAAGATTAATAGTTGTTGAATCAAGTGATGTTTCTGTACTGAGTATATCATCACTTTGATTATGATTTTCGGAAAATACTACAGTCGTTGAATCAGGTCCTTCATTTGCAACTTGGGAAAACAAGTTATCCATGGATTCTGATAACAGAGGATCTATATTATTAGGAGCACTTGATGGCGTCGTTGAAGATAAATTAGAAGTTGTAGATATATTCTTGTACGCATTAACTTTGCTTGTATCATTTATGTTTCCTACTGGATCAAATGTAGATATTTTTATAAAATGATCTGTAACGTCAGTATTATTCTCTTTAACATCATTTGCGATACTCGATTCTGTCGGTATATCGATTTCTAAACTTTCCTTGCTCTCTACATCTATATTATTTTGCGGCGTTGTGTCTAATAAACTGGTTGAAGTTGGCACAGGAGAAAAAGTTCCACTTAAATCTGAAGCTATTTGACTTAAGCTTTGAGCTACATCGAACATAGGAATTATAGTATCTCTATTATCGTTGTTACTGTCCATAGTAGGCAACGGAGTTTTCTGTTCAGAATCGCCTTGCTCTTTTTGAGTAATAATGAATTCAGTAGAAGATACCGAAGTGGATGGAGAAACAGATTGAGTAGTTATTGTAGTTGTATTTTGCTTTTCGATTTCCTTGTTATTATTTAATATAGGCTTGTTTGTAGTGGTGCTTATAGATATAACATTAATTTCACTAGGAATTTTATTGGATAATATATTATGCTTATTATTAAAAATAATTCTACTCGTGGTACTTTCTGTAACATACGATACCGTGGAAACAGGCACATAGTTGCTTTCTTCTTCGTAGTGTTTATTATCGACAGAGAAAGAACTCTGATTGGTTTCATTCTTATTATTATTTGTTAACTGGTTGACATCAATTGTAGTCATATTTTTATAAGGTTTTATATTATTTGTTATGGCTGTAGATGTTTTGGCTGTCGATAAAATGATAGGAAGCTCCGTACTAGTTAACACCACTGATGGATTTGCGGTCGTTGGTTTAGGTTTATAAGACGGTTTAATTTTTAAATGAGATGTCGTTGTACTCGTTTGTCGGGGTGTAGTTGAAGAGGGTTTTTGTGTGGTAGTTGTTAGTTTAGCTGTAGTTGAAGAGGGTTTTTGTGTGCTAGTCGTTAATTTAGCTGTAGTTGAAGAGGGTATTTGTGTGCTAGTAGTTAGTTCAGCTGTAGTTGAAGATGGTTTTTGAGTCGTTGCTATTGTTGTTGTTGTTGTTTGAGGTTTACTTGTAGAAGAAGATAAAATTGTAGAAGAAATATCTGTTTCGGAATTATTAAAGGGTTCCTTGTTTACAGTGGTAGGTGTGACCGAAGATATGTCATTGCTTTCTTTGCTTTGTGAATTTTCATACTCATTATTGAAATTATTTATTTCAATGGTTTCTGTTTCTGGTGTAATGTAGGATCCAGATATTTTATCTGGAACTACGTCTACTCCAGTATTACCAAATATAGATGGCAATATCAAGCTCCAAGAATCTGATACATCTGGCGTATCTAATGTTGGTTGAACGTAAGGTTTGTTTTTGTGAGCTTCCATTTGTGCCTTAAGAACGTTTTGCACATTAGTAACGACATTGTGCACTTTCGACTGTGATGGTTGACTAAAATTGAATGTTATAGTTGGTAAATTTTCATTAGCAAAAGTTACCAATCCGTCAGTCTCTTCACCTGCAGCAACTATTGCCTGAATTTCTTCCAAAGTCATTAACCTTTTAACCAATTCCCCAGATTCATCAAAGGTATAAAACTCATATTTATCGGGTGATAGTAACTTCACTGGGCTCCCTACACTTGCTGGACCACTTGAGGGAGGAGGAAGACTATTTCCAACAGCATCTGCTATGTAGGGTAGTTTCGTGCGCCTGAAATGTAGAAAAATATATAAGAACAATGGATATGGACAAAAAAAAATAATAATATTGAATTCATTCAGACTCAAACTCTTTTTATAAGTTATTAAATAAAAATCAAACCTGATTTGATCTCCTTGCGCACACGCAGTGGCTATGAGGATGTATAATAAGACGCGCATCGTGTCACTCGTTACACCTGGAATGAATGTCATTCATTTGGATTATTCTTTTTAGAAACGACTATACTTCGTATTACATTATAGACCTTAAATGTACTACAGGAAACATATATTAACAATTGTCACATGGTGACATTTATAACTATAATTATTAGATTAATCTTGAAGTCTATAATTCAATTTATGATTAAAAGTTACATGTTTACATTAAAGTAAGATTTGTACTTGACGTAATACAGTCCGGCCATTACATAAATAGATGTAATAAAAACTGTAAAATTAAAAACCTGCTAAGCAAGTAAAACGGCGGTCATTGTCGCGTAAACTTGAACTACAACTCGAGTTGTGAGGTAATACTTTTAAGTGAACATTTATTATTATTTTTATATCAACATTGCCTGCTTTTACGTCCGATCGATATATAAATTAAGTTTAATTTATTTATCATTAACTCTAACATTAGGTCTATGATTACGAGCGTTTATTGTAACAACTTAATTTGTCATCCACCCGTCAATGTAACTCAGTTGACTTAGTTGCTTTGACAAGATGTTTGCAAACGATCTGGGACACTTGACTCTCGGCCACGGTAGGTGTTAAACAGGTCACTCAACTTACAGATAAGGCTGTGTTCATATTGTCGACCGTAATAATAAAGTTTTCCAATTTTATTTAAAATACAAATAAAACAACAGAAGTGAAACACAATTTTGTAATTTATTATATTAAATAGCAAATATTTTTTTTATAACATAAGTAATTTAAAGTTGCTTATATATGTGGTGCCTTTCCTAAAATAGCCAGATTGATATTCATAATTAAATCATTTTACTAACTAACTCAATTGGATGCTATCATGTTCTTGATTAATTGAATAATAAATTTATATAATATTCGAATATATATAATTTGTAAACTCGGCTTTACGGTAAGCGGTAAGTAATATCGACAAGCTATTAGCTTGACCGGTGTATTAATGTCTCAGGTAGTTTGTTGCGCCTGTACACATTTGTTACTATGGAAGCTTAATTTGTCTCGTGGTTACATGGTTGGTAACCTTAACATTTAATATAACAAAAATATAGTTATAGTTATGTCTTATCTTGAATGTTTTTTTAAATGTATTTAATGCAATATTTTATTTATTCATAAAGTATTTCCAACCGAAATGATAAACAATAGATTTTATTCTATCAAAGCAATATTTCAAAAATAAATTAACACTGATTTATGAGAAACTGACAAGTGAGATGTAATCTTATCTATCAGAGTCAGAACCGTTTCTCATCTCGTAACCTTAGCGCAGAATTATTATTCAAACCTTAATTAAACGCAACTAAGTTTAGAAATACCTTAAACAAACTATCAATGTATTAAAAATAGTGTCAACATCAATCTTACCTTATTTATACCTGATAAATTACTTAATAAAAATAATCGAACTTAAAACTGTTCAAAATAAAACAAATCCTTGAAGTTATTTAGTGCGATTTAGAATCAACGAAACACCAAAATTCCGTTGACTACAGAAAGTAAACGCACAGTTAACGGTACAGCCTCCGTGACAACTGAGGTTAATGACCTTATGTTTTTGCGGGAAAAAGTAATTGTTTGAGTTCCGTAGACGAACGAGATTTATCGAAATGAGATTTTGTACTGATAAGCCTATAGCTGGTTGTGAATGGTGTTTATTGTTTTGTTGCTTAAACTTAGTTATAAACCTCATATAACTGTTCGTTCTTGTATAGCTTTACTTAGTCCATTAGTCCAAAAATATAGTCTTAAACAATTTATTGATGTATCAAAATAAGTTATACGAAACTTTTTTGTGGACTTAAGGTATATTTCGTTTTTTCAAATGTTTCTTCCGCGTATTAAAAAGACAGATCTAAAACCCTCGGACGACGGAAAACCACAAAGTAACAAAAGTATCTTACTATATATATATATATTTTGTCACGAACATTAAATAAATGTGTAAAAAAAGAAATATATGTATTTATGGAATTTATAAATGAAATAATAAAGAAAAATATAATAAGATAAAATATAAAATAATATATCTTAATACATACCGAACCCAAAGTTATAGTTATTTATTTAATTTTTGTCAATTTATCAATATCTGTCCCACGCATCACGTATAAACCTATTTTTATTAAATTTGGTGTTGTGATAGTTTTTTGCCTGAGTCAACATATAACCTTTTTATCAAAAAACTCATTCAGCCAATAAAAAAATAATCAAAAAATATTTGGGAATATCTCAATAAACTTACTACTTAAATAAACTTACTTACTTAAAAACTATTATACCAACACTTAAAAGATAATTTATTAGAAGTAACTACTTTTGTATAACATATATATATATATATATATATATATATATATATGTTATATATATATATATATTATATAGTAAAGTCAGTCAGTCAGTTACAATATATTGTCTATTAATGTTATTTAAAATCACTAAATAATCTTTGACTTCATATCAAAAGGTAAAAGTACTCGTTCAATATTTGCTACCAATCTTGCTTTATGAAAAAGATAACTAACAGGGTCAACCGCGCTCAGAGCGATCAAAGGGTTTTTATTCCCGTTAAAGTCTCTGGAAGTGCCCCATCATTCATCTTAATTTAAACGACAAAACGAGAATCATCCTTTCCCCAGATTCATTATTTATAAAAAATTGTAAGGCATTTAATACAAGCGGCATTTATGTAAAGATTTTAAAAAAGGTTTCTCAAAAACCATTTATCTTTACTTTCATTTAAGTAAAATATCTCGTATATGTATATATATATATATATATATATATATAATAAAAACACACGTCAATATAAAACACAAGCACTCTCCATAATAAATTCAACACAATGCTTCAATTTCTTCATACAAAACATTTCCCAAAGCTTTTTCAAGAGCTTGATGTAACAAACGAGTATTGTATGTATGAAATAGTGGTTGGAAAAATAGCTATCATTATATTTGATGGACCGAAGGTTTATCCTTCACCATTTTATTTTATATAAAAACGTACAAAACAAATACATTACGTTATATATAAGGTTTGTTACAAAATAATTGTATATTAAAAAAATCATTTAATTTTGTAAAATAAGTATATATATATAAATATAAATATTTTTGTAATGATTTTGAGTTTGTTTTAATGTTAAATAATCAAAATCTAGTAATGATTGTTGTAGATTTTCAATGTATAATATTTCTGCATATAATTTTTAACAGCTTTCTTATGTAAGTTTAAAACGACAAAAGTTACCCGAAATACAGTAATTATTGATATTCATAACATTTATTTTTATAATCATTATACATTGTTAAAGGTCTAGACATAATAAAAATTCCGTCCAAGATTAGGTAACATGCAAAAAAGCTCATGAACTTGGCTGTTCATCGTAACAGATCACAGCCAACATTATTAGTTTGCCAGATTTCAAATTACACCAATCCCTATTGAGTAACCGAAACAAACACTAAAATAGAATGGTAATAACTAATCGGCAACTTTCTATCTATTAAAAGATATCATATCATTGTAGCACAGATTGAAGATATAAACATTCCTTTTACAATTAACAAAGTTATAACTAAGCTTTGTGAAAGATCAGAACGTCTTACAGAATTCCTCATAATTGAGAAAGTTCGTTTTATATTGATGGTAGAAAGTCTGAAGTTAGAAAATAAACGTAAGGAGTTCTTACTCGAGATTAATCTTATTAACTGAGAAATGTTATGAATCTAAATCAAAAATTTTTTATGAGCAAAAAATAACGGAAAAACTTCTCAATTATATGTAAAGTTCAAAATATATGAAAATTTATTTAATATTATGATTTTATATCAATATTACTTGTGGTGAAATGTAATATAAGAATTTGTGTAGTTTTAGATAAATAACAACTCGATTCTTAACTTACAATAATCAAAAAACATCAAAATATATGCTGAATATACTTATATATATATATATATATATATATATATATATATATATATATATACATCGTGAAATACATAATATGTTTCTTCATTAAACGTATTAAGTAAACAAGATACAAATAAATAATTTATATGTTAAATATAAATTCATTAAAAGCTATAAAAACAATATTTAATTTTCATTAAACGATGATTGAACTAATTTAATTTATTTAGAAAAATATTTTAAACTAAATAATAAATGGTTGTTATTATATTATGATATTAATTAACTAAATAATGAATTAGTTAAAATATGGAAGTCCAGTTCACATATACCCAAGAAACGTCATTTTTAGGTCAGTAGTGTGTCATCAGTAAATAGTAGGTCACGTCTTGGTCCGACCTGATTTCTCTCTTGGCTCTAATTTAGGAAGACCTAAACTAAACACCCACTTCCCTACTTCTATTTGCCTGAAAAGTGTAACATTCTCAAGATAGTTAATTACTTTTTCTTAGTTATTTTGGTCTTTATAAAAGCATATATTTATATGTGAATTGAAATAATATTATATAAAGAATGTACTGTATTTTTAACTGAGCTGCAATATATATTAAGGGGGTGCACTTCAAGTAGAAACGAAGGCACTTATTTCTCAGGAGAATCAATTTACACTTGGCTAATACTATATATCTATATGTCTACGAGGTGTGTTAAATATATAAGGTGAATTTTCACTTTTCTCGCAAAATATTTATTTATTTGTCAGTTTTTATTTCATCTCCTTCAAAGTCTCCCTTTATAATGCTCTTGTGCCAGTGTTTTTTTATATCCTCAAAGCATTTCGGATAAGCATTTCTTGTTATTTCAACTCTTGTATAAATTATAAACATTTTTTGACTCAGAATTCTCTTACCGTATAAAATTGTCAACATTTTAAGCGTTTTTGAGCACTTAATTCCAATTTATTAAGTAAAATTTGATGCAACATTTTTTTCGATCCGAATAACGCCGAATACTCAAAACACTTGTCTTCTTTATGCCTCTCACAAACAAACTAAACATTCTATATAGCTAAAACTGTGATCATACTCGTATATTCGGGATGAATGTACCAATATTAAAAATAATAATAATCGGACGTCGATTGCACGTATCCCGCAAATGCAGAAAATTAACCTTTGGCACCTCGTATATCATACATATTTTGTTTTTTAAATTATAATAGTAACAAAAAGTTATTATAATAATAAACAATGTTTAATAAAAATATTATAGTTTAATAAATAATTGCTCAACAAAGTGAACCATTAAATACCTTTCACCTGTAATTTAAGGAACTTGAAACATTTAGAGAGTACTTTCCTTTTTATTCAGTAATCAGACCCAAAAGTGTTTTATTTCATTTGAAATATGGGATGAAATTCCTTTACCTTTTAAAAGTCAAGAGTAATAAAGTTACAAGAGGTAAGTAATACGTTTCAAAAGTTTATTCCCTCGGGAGTGGCACCCAACAGAACATCTAGTGACCATTTGACACTTCGCCTTAAAAACTTTATATAACTTTTGTATTATAAATTGTTAAAAGTATATATTAAATTTCATTTCAAATTACTAACAAGTTGGCTATCCTGTTCTAAAACCTACTTGTAACACAAATATCGTGAATCTCTCCGCTGTCTGCGCCATGTTTTGCCACAAAAGGGTGTTCCACATTCAGACAAAGGACTCACATGACTAGACAAAGTGCACTCAATAACTTATGAGTCCAATTACGATTGTAATAGAGAAGAGACAGTATAATTAATCCTTTTTAAAAATACAACTGAAAATGGGTGAATTCAACCGTAAATCAAAGTTTAAATGTTTGTACAAAAATCATTGCATTTATCTTTTTTGGAGTTTTAATCTGTTGCGTCAAATGAAAATTTACTTTAAATTGTTTATTTAACTTTTGACAGTTAACAAATTTATATTTTAATTTATTTGTGTGCTAAACGCATGGTATGTGTAATGTTTTTTTTTATTGTATTTTTAATGCGTTTTTCATATAAAAAAAACTTCTATGAGTCTTTTCTATTACAACAACTGTGCCAAAGTTTATTCTTTGCCTGCCCGCTATCAGTCGGGTAACATTTCTCAAAAGAAATACAAAATTTTGGCTTCACGTACTAGCATAGGGACTTTAAAAATAACGTTTTGAAAATTAACTTATTAAATTTTTTTAACATGTTATTCGTCCTCGTGCACTACATGGCTAAACTAAACTAATCTTCGCAACATATAACGCTGTAGTAGAAACCCAGGGGCCACAACATAAACATTTGTCGCATTATCAATTTATAAATAGGTATGAGTCCTAAAAATAGTAACTAAATATTGGTGGCTACTGTTGTTTGTGACACCATTAAATACATAGTTAATAAATTAGAACAACAAAAATATATAACTCTTTGTATCAAAATATAAGATAAAAGAATATACCTTAAATTAACTGTTAACAAAATGTTTCCTCTGTATTTTCATCTCATGTAGCAGTGATCCTCATTACTATGTTATTCTTTTCTTTATCCCCATATTAAATTATATAATAATAATTACTAATATGTAAGTTCAATATTATATGGTTGTATATAAACTTATTTTGTAAGCACAGACAATAGGCCACCCCTTAAATTTTCAAATTCAAAATATCTTTATTCAAGTAGGCATTTACACATAGGCATAAAAAAAAGGTCAGTGTAGTCTATCCTTAAGTAAGCTACCACCGGCTCGGAATGCTGCTCTGTTGAGAAGAGCCGGCCAGAAAGTCAACAGTTGCTCTTTATAAAAGAAATATAACAATCTTAGGTGATGTACATTATAATATAAGATTAGAATTAAGAGTCGGTTTCAGTTTTGATAAAAATGAGAATAGCGATACGATTAAGGATATACAAAAGAAAGGATTTTTTTTACTTTTTAAATGTATAACCAATGTGTTATATAATATTTAGAGGTGACAACCCCACACCATACGCTAAGTGACAGCTGGTTAGAATGACAACACTGGTACAACAATCTGGGGTATTATGATAAACATACGAGACAACGCTGTGTCTAGACATGTTTAACACTAAACCTACTAAGTACCGGTCAAAATGACCGTTCTTAAACTTTTGTAAAACTTAAACATTTTCAAACGTTATAATATCGTTATCAAACTACATGACAATTCTTAGAATATGCAAATAATATTTTCTTCACTCTTTACTTTTAGTTATTTCCATTATTACCTGCGTTATATAATAAAATAACTTTTGATTACCGGTCTATTTGACGGCGTGCGGTAGGAACAGGTGTACAAGAATTGTCGGTAGGTTTAGTGTTAAAACCAAAATTACCTTCCTAATATATTTTGAATATTTTATATACTTCTCTTGTTGCTTTTTTTTATAAATTGCATCCAAAATTGTAAGTTAACAGTATGAAATTATATTAAAATTCCTTTTGGATTTTTTTAAAATCTATGTCAGATATGTCGAACTGTAGGTACTTCGATAACAAAAAAAATTAAATTTAGTCATAATTAAGTTTTATTATATTATCCAAATAAATGCATATTGATAATTATTTAAAAAAAACTAAATAAGTTTAGAATATTACAGAATGGAGTCCAGGAAACTCGTAACACATTTTTAAATACCATATTTTATATAAACCAAAGATTACAAGCTCTAAAACAATTTGTATAACAAATAAAATTATCTTTTTTTAATAAGTACAAGACCTTATCTCTAAAAGCTCTTAATAGAATACCGATCTTATCTACCATTACCAACTTCGATTTCACTCACTTTAGATTAACTGAGGATAGAAAGACGCTTTCAATTTTATTAATATAATGTTTAATGCACAGGTTAATATCACCACCAGTCATACGACCTAGAACAGATATTCAGTTATTAATTTTGGGCAATTTTCACGTTGAAATGGGAATTTAAAACCTAACTAAGTACCCAGACCGTTAAGAGTTTTATCGTTAACTTAAAATTCAGTGTAAATTGTTGATTTTTTTTTGACATTTTTAAGAAATGTCTCTCTTATCTTTCTCAAAAAATCAGTTTAAAACTAGGTGCGCCAACAGATCCTCAATATCGACTTGCCGCGCTCGCGAAATCTCGGGTGCCGTTGGCATATTGAGCGAAGCGAGGACAGTGTAATGACTCATCGTTTC
Organism: Melinaea menophilus ssp. n. AW-2005; assembly: GCA_918358695.1. Lineage (NCBI taxonomy): Eukaryota > Metazoa > Arthropoda > Insecta > Lepidoptera > Nymphalidae > Melinaea > Melinaea menophilus. The sequence continues at coordinate 2,120,490 of OU911052.1, forward strand.
CCATTGACTTCAATTGGATATCAGTTTTTTGACATGACATTTTTCAAAAAAAAATTTTTTTTTTACACAATTTTTCAATTTTTTTTCTTAAAATGATTAACTAGAATGTGAAAAAGTCTCCAGTAGAACACTCCGCTCACTTCGTTCGCTTCGCTCAATAATTAAAAAAAAAATGATGTAAGAGTTACATTACAAATTGATTTTTAACTATTTAAGTTGTGTCAAATGTTATTTCATGTAAACAATTCAAATAAAATATATATAATATATAAACAGTAGTTTAATTTTATGACTCTTAACGTAAACACATAACTGTATCCGATATTTGCATATTGTTTACAACAGAATGACTAAGAATACTTTAACGAGGTAACTGTTCTAGCGGACCTACTTAAAATTCTGTTTAACATTTTCATACAAAAAACTATTTATTAAAGATAGATATTAAATAATTTTATCACTAAAATTTAACAATATTTGAAATATAATAATTATTTCTAGAAAAACCGCGTACATTGTGTTAAGACGCGATAGCTCAGTTTTCAGTGTTATGAAAGGTCGTATGTTCGAGTCCTGCTTCCCGTTTATTTCATTTAAATGTATGACTTATTTGAAAATGAAAACCACTTTACAAGTTTTTTGATAATCCGTTCTCAAAATAATACACATATAGACTTAAAGTCCTCCATTTTGTTACCAAACCAAACCAAACCAAATTAAACTTTGATATTAAAATTGACTACACGGTAATGATAAAAGTTTAATTTACGTCAAAATTAAAGTCGTAAATAATTTTGTTTTATATAAACACATAAAAGTTCGTTTAAAAGTTTGATAAATTTTGCGCTGTTGTCATAAACGTCTTACATTACCGCTCATTAATTTTAATTGATTAAAGTTCAAAAAATATTTTTTATTCTCCAATAAAATTTATAAAATTTATAAGCGAATTATAATTATGCTTGTTATAAAAGTATACATTTCTTTAAAGTAACTGTTCATTGAATTGACTTAACTAGAAGGTAGTCCAACTTTATATATACATACATATATCATTATATATATAAATTTCCGTGTCACGATGTTCGTTTGTGTTAATCTTTGAAACCACTGAACCGATTTCAATGTAATTTTGTAGATCTATTGATTGATCTAACTTAAAAGATAGGATATTTTTTATCACGATTAATAATCTTTTATAGACATTTTTATACAAAGAAACTTTAATAAGTTCTATAAGTTCTCAATAGATAGCGGTATTGATACAAAAATTTTAATTCATATAAAATAATTTATGAAGCAGCAGAAGTCGCAGGTAACCGCTAGTATACAGAACAGAACTAACACGTATATACGTCCATATAACCTAAATATGATGTTTTCTGAGCCGAGTTTAATTCATATTGGAAATAGTTCTGAAAAAGGCTGTAAATCATAAATATAATTAATAATTTTTATGTCTTAATAATTATATATACATATATATTCCATTAGACAATTCACACTGACAACAATTAGTTCACAATATACATATGTATGTAATAACTACAATTAGCTCTTGTACTATCAGTGATTAGCTCAGAATATTTGTTATGTATGTAATTTAATTAAGTTATGCTTTTTCTGTATTATAAATAACTCTCATAATCTCTGTATTCTCATAGACGGTTACAACAGAACAAAATAAAGAAAAAGATACACAAAAGAAATATTTCATCTCTTCATAAAAGAGTTAGTCCGAGATTTATAAAAGTTAATATTGTATATAAATTAAATTGTTATTTTGTATCTTTAAATAAAACATTATTTGTATGTTTGTTTTGTGTGTTACGAAAGTAATAATATTATATATATGTACCTCAAATTGGTATATATATATATATATATATATATATATATATATATATAATTCTACTTAGTCTTGGGCACTAGAAATTGAAGCCGCGAGCTGTTTCGAGCGCTGCCTGCTCTATTAGTGCGATCAGGATATTTGAAATGATAGGGTGTAGACACACTGACATTATTACATACAATTATATTATTTATTTTATTTTAAAAGAAAATAACAAATGTATTTTCGTAACGATATCATTTTACATTTAATAGTATTATTTATTCTCAGATGAGTTTTCGTTTAAAAGTTTTAAATAATATATGATAATAAAATTATTTTATACAATTTAATGAACTTTATACAAAATTTTTAACCTTATACTTTATAATATTATAATATAATATTCAGGTAAAATCGATAATCCCTCGAGGCAGATTGCAGAAATTGAATTTGCCTTCAACGGATATCATTCGAATTTGCAACTAAGCTCCACTATATACAGAATATATGAATTAAACTGAAAAACATTATAATGTACTATTTTAATAAAAACTTACAAAAAACTTCACACCACGTAGTAATTGCCTCAAACTCTTAGACACTAAAACAATCTTTACCCTAACATTCAGTGGTACCCTTAGCAAACACTTTACCCCCACTTGATACCCCGTATTTTATTGCGATCCGAACAGTTCGAGTTGTTGCTTTGTTTACCTTATTTTTCCAATAGTGGTACTATTTATTTTACTTGTTTGTTATAAATATAAAAGTTCTTACGAAACACAAGGTAATATAAATAAAAAGAATTTAAGTACAGTGTAATGTATGCTACAGATGAATCTAATCATTGCTATTAAATATAATATAAATATGCCCTCTGGTAATATATAATCTGTATTTGGATGTTCTCGGGATAAATGTAATTTAGCAGGGATATACGAATATGCTAGGATTTGGACGTTAGTGAGACCATACACACCCTCAGGGCACGAAATTCACAGGTAAATTATAACCAGAGGGGTTACTATCTCACTATAATTTACCAATGAATTATATATGCGAGAGGTAAACGTTACTCATGACCATTACAGCTGTTAAGGTTGAGCTTTAAAGTACGTTTATAAATTGCCAATTTGCCATGCAAGGTATATATCGTATCCGGACTATTTTATGGCGAAGTGTAGTTACAAATAATGTTTTAAAACAAATATTCATTTATAATATTATAACAAACTAATAAAAATAGCATATGTTTAATTTTGAAGACGTGTAAAGTAGGTATTAAATCTTATATCATTTGTAAGTATTGCAAAGAAAACTTTCCGGAATCTTTTATTTCATTTCATATTCGTCGATTAAAGTTTCATGATAATATTAAATAGGATATTATAAAACTGTAACCTTAATTCATGAATAAACTGGATATTTTTGACAATTAGAATCCCATTCAAATTCAAGTTCAAAATATCTTTATTCAAGAATGCATTTACACGCACTTTTGAATCAATTATTACAATAAAAAAGTCAGTGTAGTCAGTCCGTGAGTAAGCTACCGGCTCGGAATGCTGCTCTGTTGAGAAGAGCCGACCAGAAACTCAACAGTTGCTCTTTTTAAAAGAAATATAACATATAACAATCATTATTTAGAAAACCACACAAATAACTAATATCAATTTGCCCACGATAAACATACTTTAATTACACTATGATATTAGTAATATCATTAGAAAATGTAGTATAATATACACATTTTCTAACGATGTTAGATATTACTCACTTGGTCATCTAAAATTGAAATTAATCATGACTCTATACAAATCTATTTCGTGTTACATATCTATAAATTAATTTAGTTTATGTCAATAAACAAAATACGTCTATATACATAAATCACATTTCTTTCGTATATTTTCAAATTCAAAATATCGTTATTCAGTTTACACACACTTTTAAACACACTACACACACACTACTTACTTACAGACACTAAAAAGGTCAGTGTAGTCAATGAGTAAGCTACCATCTCAGAATTTTGAGAAGAGTCGAAAACTCAAGAGTTGCTCTTAATCTATTATCTATATATATATAAGCGATTTAGCACTCACTGACTCATCACGAAATCTCCGAAACTATTTGTCCGATTAACTTAAAATTTTACATAGTTACTTCTTTTGTGACGTAAACGTCCACTAAGAACGGATTTTATGGAATTCCTATCACAACGGATTTCAACTTTTTGCATTCGCCAAGTTTTAAAACTGTAGTAGCTATACACTTGACGCGGTAAGAGTTACTATAGCTACTGTTACGATGACAACGGATAATATAACAAAGGTTACCATAGCAACCTAAGTTCGCATCCAAATTAATAGTGTGCCCAGCGAAGCGGGAGGTAAGCTAGTATGAAGTATATGAACCTATGTATGAAATATGATTATAAGTTACACTGTGCTCAAACTTGGTGTGAGACTATACTTATAGAGCACCTGTAATTAACTCTAATCCTACGAGAAACTGTTAACAAGTTACTCTATAACTTTTAATGAGACATTTGTCTTAGCAAGTCACATGTGAATAATTAAAAAGTATTTTATGTTATATGCTTTTAGCGAGGACATACATGACTTTGTTATGAACACAAACGAATATACATTTATTTTTTATATTACTATTATGTTATTAACACTAAACCTACCAAGTACCGGTCAAATTGACCGTTCTTAAACTTTTGTAAAACTTACACATTTTTAAACGTTATAATATCGTTATTAAACTACATGCCAATTCTTAGAATATGCATATAATATTTTCTACACTCTTTACTTTTAGTTATTTCCTTTATTACCTGCGTTATATAATATAATAACTTTTAATTACCGGTCTATTTGACGTCGTGCGGTAGCAACAGGTATACAAGAATTGTCGGTAGGTTTAGTGTTAATAAAAATGTATCCCAAAGAACCAAATACATATATATATTTTGTTGTGTAAAATATTTAATGATTAATAATAAAGCAATTATTAAAGTTGGAATAAAACTAACTTGATAATATTACATTTAATTCGGTTCACTTTCATATTATTTTTAAAAATATAACCAATAGATTCTCGTCTTTTTCTCTCTCGTCGTCTGAACGTAGAATACCATAACTGAATTACTTCCAAGAATTCCGCTGCATTCGTAAGAAAATGGGATTTTTAATGTTAAAATCAATCCAAGATATTAAATAAATATTGTTTTATTCTAAATGATAATTTATATTATTATACGGATACTAGTTTTTATGAACTTAAAATAGTCTGTAATAAATTTTTGCACGTCACGTCGTTAACAAAACATGTATATATATATTAACAATATTGTATTATGTATGTCATGTTTTATGCAAATAAGAGATTATTATTATTATTATTATTAAGGTTAACAAAAACCAAAGTGAAAAGTTTATTTAGATTAATGGATAATATTAAACTGTAACAAAACAAAATGTGTAACAAAATATTAAACTTAAAATTTCAAGCAAAAAGCTAACAAAAGCTTAAAATTTTACGACTAAAAGTTAAACGATTTATTATTTACCTCGCCCGTGATAACGAGAAAATGGAAAACTCTCAACATATACCTACTTTATTTTTTTATTTTATATAAATAAAGATATATGTATGTTAAAAAAGACAAAAAAAAGGTATGTCATAAATAATTGTGACATATCTTTTATTGGTTTATCTTTTGTAAAAATAAGGTCTCTAAATCAGCATTGCGACAATGCGGCAAGACAATGAAATACTGGATTCAGTTTCACGTGTGTTTCTAGCCTGAGTCTGTTAATTAGTTCAACCTATATTTGTTCGGTTGTTTTAGTCATATTTGTGTACACTATTTTAGTGGATTATAGTTTACTTACAGTTAACTATCTAATGTATAAATGAGGTTCATTCATTCCATATACATATATATATATAAATATATTATTTGTTAATCTAAATATATATTAGTTTTATTTTCTAATTGTTATTTTATTTTTGTTTGTCTGATTTATTAAAATTATTTACAGTGCGTGCATTTACTCTATCCTCTCTCCTTTCACAGGTCTTGGAAGAGATACATTTTGAAATAAGCAATGCCTTTACACGAATTTTTAATTCAATCAAAATTATTTTAAGTTATTATCTATTCGTACTTATTATAAAATACACATCTCTTGGAAACGTACCGCTGATTAAATAACTAGCAAAGAATTGTATCCAACAACTCTGTACATTCCATAACATTTTATTTTACTCGTAACTTATATCATTATAATAAAATAATTGGTCATGTCCGTCCTCAACATTTGTAAGTAATGTGGGTCTAGACAATTAATTTGGACGACAGACAGAACGGCGTGATAAATGATAGCAAAATATTATCTGCAACAACCCTTAATAAATGTCTTGATACCTTGAAAACCTGGTTCTATATACTCTGATTCCAGTAACGATATATAATATATATATTTTATATATGACTATATAGTTTAATTAAGTTAATAAAAATTAGTTTTCCTTACTGTTATGAAAAGAAATCTTTTATATACATAATTCTAACTATTCTAGCTATTATGTTGCATACGCTATTTTACATAAATTAAAATTTAATTATGAACAACGCCATCTATTGGAAACTTATAGAACTTAGAAGTGAACTAAACCGATGTATCGAGATAAGTTCTACCATACAATATGTACAAAACTTCATTAAAATTGGTTCATTGGTTTGTTTGTAAGAGCGTATACGAACATCGTGACAAGGGGTATATATATATATATATATATATATATATATATATATATATATATATATATATATATATATATACATATATACATTATAAAATGTAATTCAACAAATTATCTTATGTAAAATTTTAATGGATATTTTATTCAAATCATTAAATGATACTCATAACTTGAATTGGATGAAAATGATCTGATTAACTCATACGATTTCAATTACCACTTGTAATAAATATAATATAAATGTCAAAAAAACTATAATTATTTGATTGTAGCGATTAAAATAACCAACATAATTGATAGATTGAGGGTGCGAATATTAATTGAGGAAAAATTTTTCAATGAATAACAGTAAAAGAATACCATAGTTACCATTCTCACGGTAATTAACTTATTTTCACACAACTTTTGTATGTGATTATGGTTATTTTATACAAAGATTTTTATACTATCGGGTTTATAAGTTTTATATTTTAATATATTTTATATTCTTTATTAATATTTAGAAGAAATTTTAATTAAAGTTGATAAAAACATATAAAATTCGAGAAGAGAATGTAGTTCAGACGTATTTTAAAAGTAAATTTTAAAATTTTTAATTAAAAAGTTCTAATCCAAAAAAAGTACATACACAGTAGTTAATAATAGTATAAATTGTATTTAAAATAAAAATTAATACTCATAAGATTCGAACCTACGATCCTTGTATGTCTCCACTCTAACAACTGAGCTTCCGTGACTTTAAAATGTGATATTATCGTGTTTATAAGAAAATAAATGTTTCTAAATGTTATATTCTTATGTAAATATTGTAATATAATATATTGTGTATTAATATATTTAATATATGATTAAATTTGAAGGGAATATTCGAGTAATAAACTTACAAATACAATTGTTTTGGTATGATATGAATAATTAATTGTATTGTAGTCTACGTCACGTTCTTCAGAATCAATATTAGTAACAAAAAATAAGTTGAAATAATGATAAATTTATATATTTTCATTTTCCAGTTTGTATTAGGAAATAAATTTGAATATTGTGTGTAATTTTATTATTTTTGATAATAAAAAATATAATATTACTGTCCTAGAAGATATATATATATATATTGCTTTGATATGAAGATCTGTAGTCAAATATTAATTTGGTATATATTCTTAATACAATGAATTCAGTATTTATTTACATATTCCTAGAAATAGAAATAGTTTTTGGAATATGCAATACGATTTGCAGATTGATTTATTTACAGAAATAGATATTAAAAGAAATTCTAAAAATAGAAATGAAATGACAAATTTCTATATAAAGAGAAATAAAATTCTATATGAAGAGAAAAAAAATCTTGCATCTTGCAAATGTCTTGCATAATTACAAAAACACGTTTCGAAGTTTCTTGCAAATGTCTTGTAAAATGCGTTTTTAAAAATATCTAGATATATTTTAATTTAACGATCTCCCTTGAGGGTGTTAGAAATTTAAATACTGAAGAAAATTTTTACTTAAAAGACTTTAATACTATATTATCTTCTATTATGTATTTTTTGCAGTATTTTATCTTCCTTTAAAATGTTAAAATTGTCACAGACCTGACAAGAACGGTAGGAGAAACTTAGACTTGTCCTTTTGTTTTTTATTTTCTTTTCAACTGCTAGCCTGTAACCTCGTTTTATAATAGCTGATAATATTTTACAAGAAAAATAATGTATATAAATGAAAAATGTAAGAGATAAAAAGATTTTTTCCTTAAGGAGATACAAGGAAAGGTAAATTGTAAATTGTTATTATCCCATTTCTTTTATTTTATCCCATATTTTCATTTGATAACAAACCAAGTCTTGTTGCAACATCTGATATTATTAACAAATATAAGCAGCTCTTCGCTCGTTTATTTATATATAATATTAATACATGAAAATATTATTAATTGTTTATATTTTGTATAATACAAACATTATCTAAAATCTTAAGATTATATATATATATGTAGATTACAAAAAGTTTGTATAAAAAAAATTGCGGACAAGACCTCGGTCAGGAACTAACCCTGGATTGAGGGTATATGATAAAAGATATATGGACACACACACACAGAGAGACAGAGAGAGAGAGAGAGAGAGATACACACACAGCATAAGGCATTTCGTTACGTGACTATTTCTACTAAATTGCATCCAGTCGTAATAGTTCCAAAAACGTTAGTTTATTACTCACTTATTACTATAAACTAACGTTTTTGGAACTTAAGTTACTGGAAATTTTACTAAACCGTAATAATGAATTAAATTTTTTTATTGAATTGTACATATAGTTGTAATATAATGAAATGTGTATATAAACATAAGTATTTTATTTATTTGGATCGTATGTTCTCTTATAATTACTTTCTAACATAAAAACAATAAAAAGTTATTCTCTTTATATCTCATAATAAATCATACAACGCGAAGTTATTCGGGTTCATAAAATATTGTTTACAAACAAAATTAACATAATATGACCGCTGTAAATGTTTTGTTACAGAAATGTTATATCGTAAACTTTTATAACATACTTCAATGTTTCAAACATACCATTATACATTATAGTAAGGGTTACTTAATATAGTATTTTTGAAACACATATAAATACCCTAACTGTTTGTCTGTTACATTTCGTTTAAACCAATTATGAAATTTTGGACATTTGATTTATATAGGAAAAGTGAGCGGTAAGAGAGACAGGGGGAGGCCTCGAGTGACCTTCGAAAACACTATCTATGATACTGGAGGAAGGTCACGTAAAAAGCATGAGGACCCCCCGGAGGGCATGTATGAAGAGGTTGATGTCTGTGGCCGAGGCGAAAGAGGTATGCAGGGACCGTAGCGTTTGGCGCTCCGTCGTCTCTGGCTACCCCGCAAGGGATATGGCGTGAAGCTAACTAAATAATAATAAAAATAACTCGAAAACTGATATTGTAGAATTAAAACCTAAAACGAAGATTGTAGTCAAAGCTAGTATAGATTTTTTTAAAGTAAGAAACGCCATTTTAAAATAAAATTGCTGTTCCAGTGAAGCGATAGTTTAAGTTTACTGAGAAGTTAAGTCAACGGTGCTAAGTACAAAACGATCCACGACTTGAATGAAAAAACTACATTTTACTTAACTCTAAAACCTTCAATATTTTATTATCAAAAATATTTGAAATATAACATTTTTATTTGATTAAATTGTAAAAACTTAATCGGTCGATGACACTTCAATAATACTTGGTCAATCTTTAATTTTTAATAATTTTGTAGTTTTAACTTTTAAATATAATTTATAATGACAAAGCGATTAAAATATGCGAGCTTTAGGAAGAAGTTAATAATAGTTTTATAATTTTAAAAAAAATCAAATATATATAAAATTATTCCCATTTTAAAAGACTGTAATGCACGTTTCCTTATAAGTCTATAGAATAGAACCGGTAAGACACTAAGATATTTTTAACTATAATTAACTAGCTTTACCCACGGCTTTTAACGTGTTTTTAAAAATAAAAGTATTTTTACTATTTATAACATCACCTATCAGTCACTGAAAGTTTGATTAAAATTGGTCCAGCCGTTTTAGACAGACACTTTTTTTAAGTTCATCTGTTATGTAAATACCGTATATATTATCATCAGCATAAAATGAAAATGTAATTTTGAGATTACAAACAGACACTTCAATTTTATTTATATGTATATATTTTTTATAGTTAACTATTGAGTCAGTTATACTGAACATATATATGTCAGAACTAATAAGAACTCAACTAAAGTGAGGGCAGTTAAGTTACAATACCTAATAATTGTATAAATCTACCTACCTACCTACCTATATACCGACTACCTATAACTTTAATACCTACAATACTGGTATTGGAAATATCCAATATCCAATAATTATATTTTTTACATTCATATGATTATATCATAATAATAGTCAAAAATCGTGCCTCCATTATTGCTATTTCGCTTCAAGCCGCTGATTGCTTTTTTCAACGAATCTTCAGTGTCTTTACAAATACTATAGTTATGATGAGGGTTGTCGCTTAATACAATAAAATATATTAAATATACTTTGAAAATAAAATTAGGATAAAATAATTAAATTAAGTTGAAAAAATTACAGAAGACTTCTTTTATTGTCTATGATTTCAGTTTTGGTAAAACCTTTATTTTTTTTTATATAAAAATTTATTATACATAATATATTTATAATGTTGTGACAGCCCTACATATCTTGATTATGGAATTGTTACCCGCTGGAGTGTATGTTTACATATATTTTTCTCTCCGTTCCCAGATCGGAACCAGACAGGCCACTTTTATGCTTGTTTTACTGTTTGCAATTTAACTTGTAATATTACACCCGAGGCAGGATACTATAAAAGAATAGTTTCAACATACTAGCTTTTAGACGTGGCTTTGGCTACGTTATAAATAGTAATGGAGAAAGTTAATGATATTTATAACTTTTTTATGTCTTACGTGACAATTAATAAATACAAAAATACAAGAATTTACGTTCAATTTATTCCAAGTCCAAAACCTTATATATATAAGGATTATTGTTGAAATATGTATACATATAAATAAAATTGAAGTGTCTATTTGTAATTCCAAATTAACAGCTATTCAACAAAAATATATATATATATATATTTTTTTTTTACTTTTTGTCTACCTGTTTGTTCCGGCTAATCTCTAAAACGTCTAGATCGATTTTAAGAGGATTTTCACTGACGAATAGGTGAGGTTATAGAGTTACTTAGCCCACTTTTATTTTAAAAACCATTAAACGCAAACAAAATCGCGGGACAGCTAGTTAATACAAATATTTCTAACAAAAAGATCACATAAATGAGAATTAAACTTTTCATTTCCCATCCGTATATTAGAATTAACTTCAGCCTACATTTACAATGATTACGATACGATAAAATAGCCCTTATCCCGGTTAAAGAAGGATTAAAATCCTATGTACTAATTTCGTATTGGGATTAAAATGGGAGATTGTACCTTGGAACTACAAATCAATCTCCTCTTAATTATTGGATCCTGGAATAGCATTGACTTTCAGATTTCGTATTGCAATTCGCATGAATTTTAATTTGCTTTAATTATTTTGATAAAGTTTTGTAATTACAATACATGTTGTTGAATTAAAAATTTACCAAAATTTCTGCTTTATAGATTTCTTGTAAGAAAATTTTATTTTATGTTTTTTTTTTATATTTGAAAATATATAGAAATTGTATTATATTACTATACATTTTCTTCTTACTTGACTTATTTGTCACTAATATACATAAAATTCCGTGCCGCGATGTCCGTTTGCGTTAACTCAAACCACTGAACCGATTTCAATGAAATTTTGCACATATCTTTTTTATCTTAAAAGATATTATATGATAAATACTATTTTTATTAAGAATTTGAGGTTCAGTAAATGAAGGAATTTATTCACTAAGTTCTATAAGTTTCTAATAGATGGCGGTGTCAATAAAACTAATTTATGTAATTGTTTATGCAGGTAAAGTCACTGGATAAAAGTAGTTAAAATGGTCCATAAATCACAAATAGAATTGGTACCTTGAGTGGGTTATGACCTAATTTTTGTATGACCTGCAATGCAGCAAGCCCAACTACAGGAGGAATCAGATGCAACCAAAAACAGCAACTTATCAGAGCAGTAAATAATAACTCATAACAATTTAAACATTAAATTTCTCCAAACGCCAATAACAATAAAACGTTTACTTTTGTTAACTATAAAGTTAATAACAATTTAATATCTAACGACTTTCACAAAATATGTAATGTTATAAAAAATTGCTATTATATAAATGTAACACAAAATATATAATATATATAATATAATATAAGCTGTTCCCACGACTTGGTTCATAAAAGAAAAGTAGCCCATTACTCTATAACATCAGCTATCCAGTGGTTCTGTTAAAATTGGTCCAGCCGTTTCAAAGATTACCCAAAACAGACAGGGAGAGACAAAAAGTTTTGAAAATAATTTTTAAGTACTTAATATGAATTAAGTGAAATGCTGATAATTTGGTTACAGACGGACACCTCAATTTTATATATATATAAGTAATGATACATGAAGATACCGTAACACTTTTCTCTCAAATGGTCTTTTCTCAGCTTTATCACCCATTCTGCTGTCTCCGATACTTATTACTTCTTATAGTGAAATATATAATATACTTTGGTTAAAATTGACCGTTACTACACACACACACACACACATATATATATATATATATATAGACCGAAGTTACTAAATAGTATAATAAATTAAATTATAATCTCAAAATACTTTTTTTATTCTAATTGCGAAGAAATGTTTTTACAGAATCATTTTTTTTCTGCTCTATAATATTTTAAGCTACACAAAATCCGTCAAAAATGTATATTAAATCTTATATAAATAACTAAAATATTGATTAAGCCATTTTATAGACATACTGAAACTATAAAATGAATTTAAAATTAAACATAGATATTCATTTGCATTTAGTATTTTACATTCAAAAAACATTATTTCATTCATTTATTTATGTTTGTATAAACTGAAATAAATACACAAGAAAGTACTGCAATCTAGGGTAAGTGTGTCCAAAGAAATAAACCTTAAGGGACTGAAAGCGTTCGCGATTTTAACTTGGTGTATAAAGTTTTGATTTCACTAAATAAAATCATATAAAATTTAAAAGTTCATTGAACTTTACGTTAATAATTATGTATTAACCTTTAAAAAAAATTTTATTATTTTTTTTTATAAGTTTTATGTAACTGATAATAAATTTATTAAAAAAAAATTAAATTTTCTGCATAATTTTATTATAATAAAAAAAAATCTTACCAATTAAATCAGTGCAGCAAAATGACGAGCATCACGTTAAATTAATTCCAGACCGCACGTGGTACACGGGGCACACGCGGTAACAGACTGAGGACGGGCATGACAGGCCTGAGCGCGTGCCCCCTCCGCCACCTTCCGACAGACGAGCACTTCATCACTATCTAATCCCGAATCCCTTACTTTTCATTTTTAATTCAATTGTTATATTTATATTGTATATATATTAATGTTAATATCAATTATTTTTTTATTTAATTCTGGTCTGTCTCTCATGATAGTAGTTCCTGTTTTAATCTAAATTTCCTATCCCGAGTTGGCTTGGATACATTGTCTGAACTTTTATTAACATTCTACGGGTCAATGACCTCTTGTTTGTTAACAAAATACAAATTGAAAAGTTGTATGTATGAACACTTTGTTTGGATTCAACAATTTTTGAATATAAGTAAATTATGAAATAAAATAAAATTCTATTTTTTCAGTGTTTCGCTCTCGATAGGATTTTTTGAACTAATTTTATGTTCTAATATTGCTAGTATCGAATAGTACTATAGTATCTACCGTATCTATATATATATTACAAATATATTATTCATTAAAAAAAATAACTATTCAAACTGGAATTAACGAACTGAATCAAATAGCTTTTTATAATATTATAGATTCCTTTAAATCGGTTATATATATGTTATATGTGTAGTAATGTTTGTGCAGCACCAGAAAGAATTTTTGATGGCATATTAGTAAGTTTCTGATCTAATCTAATCCAAATCCATCATGACTCCGATTTCGTACTAAAAATCTTTCAATTTATATCATATTAAGTGATTTTTTACGTAATTTTGACGTTTAGACAAATTATATGTATACATATAAATAAATAAATTGTCTGTTTGTGAGTCCAAATTAACAGCTTTACACTAGATGCATATAAAAGTGTTTACATTTTTTTTCTCTCTCTTTGTCCGTCTGTATGTTACGGCTAATGTCTAAAACTGCTGAACTAATTTAATTTTTAGTTAGATAGCTGATGTTATAAGAAGTAACTTAGGCTACTTTTATTTAAAAAATATTCGATCGACCGAAGCCGAGGGCACAACTAGTATTATAAATATAGTAATATTCGAATCATAGTTAAAATAAAAGAAATTAAACAGTAAAATATTTAAATAAAAACGCTATGAACGTAAAAGTGATTTACCTTTCGACACGGGTCAGAGAAATTGTCGGTAACAATCGAAGATTACACGGATATCTGCGCCATTTTGATTATTGAGGTGCATGTAACTTCCTTGTGATGAAATAGCTTAGATGCAAAGCTATTTGTGCTATTAAGGTCTTCTATAGCTTCCACTTTACATCTTATTATTGTGTAAATTAATAAATAATAACATAATGTAGAAAACTTTTGATAAATTCAAATATGTCTTAAAGAAAAGATTCTTCTGTAAGTTATAAAACCTGGTGTCGTTTTGTCTATTCAGATCACGTTTGAGGTAAAATATATGTAAATTAGAACTCACCGCCCATCTTTGTTGAGCCTCTGTAATTCACTGATTTATTAGCGAAGGTGGAGCTGAATAAAATTGTGAGTAAAATAGCGAACAGACAATCGTGTGCAACCAGCATTATATTATGTAACTGCATTAATACAATAAGCTTCATATTTGTAAGCTTTGCATTGTGTAAGTTTAGAATTTGTCTATATAATAAAGACCCTTACCAAGATATAAAAATGTTAATGTAAAAATAACGATACAAAAACAATAGGTTTGAATTGCTTGGTATGAGCAACGAAGATGGATCAGCTCCAGATCCGTCATGAATATTCTACTACGGTCCTTCGTTTGTTGGCGCTACGTGCAATCTGCACCACAATCTGTTAAATAATACAGCTAAATGTATATTTACTTATATTATATAAATAAAAATGTATCACCGAAATGTTTGTACGTAAATTCTAAAGGATTGCATCAATTCGGATAAATCTTTTTTATGTTCGTTATTGTCAGAAAAAATAGTATGAAATAAAATAAAAAAAACACCGAAAAATAAGTGTGCGAATGAGACAGAAGACTAAAACGTTTCATATTGACACACACTCTGACAGTGACCTACAGTTCAGTAGTTCTTGTCAACGAACAACAAATTGTTTATAAGTAGCAGACAAAGTCATTGACAATAGCTAGTATTAAAAAAGATTTTTTTTATAGACTAATTCTGTTCTTAGTCCATTTTTTTATGTAGATTTTTCACAACATTCCTGGTATTCTAGTCTTTATAGAGCACAAAAAATGCATAGATTTCTAACAATAAAATCAACCCATATTTTCGTATTCGATAGGAAATGAAGTTATGGAAGTTAAAACTTATATGAAGTTTAGGATAGAAACGTACTTTAACATATGAATAGACAGCCTCCAAAACATCGACTTGGCTTCCTTATGATAATCAATGACGAACATATTTGTTACATATTATTTCCAGGACCAGGTTAATTTAATAAATAATTTACCATATTCTAGATACAACTCATAAATTTTTGTAATACTTAAATTTAATTTTGATATATAATAGTATTTTTAAAACCGAACAAACTGGGATATTTTTTACTTTTAAATTTGCTTTTGGTTGCATTAAGGGCGATTTACCCAAATCATCATCTGCCTGCCCTTCTCCCAATTTTGGGGTCGGCGCAGTATGTCTTTTACGCGATCCATCCATCTTTTCCTCCGCCATCCTCTACCTGTCCATCCCTCCACTACCGTACCCAGAACTTTTTGGCGATTTACCTAACTAATATCTATTTTAAAATGGTTAAAACTTAATTTTAATTCAATTTAAATCTAATTCTAATAATTTAACTTGTGATGGTACTAGTGTTAACACTAATGATTTCCCTCTAAAAGATAACAGGATGTTTTATATTTTATTATTGCTTTCTTCCAAAAATAAATAGTAAATTCAACGAGCGTTCAACATTTTAATTTTAATATACAACATACTGGGAACTAAAAATGGCTGAATTTTAATATTTGAATTCCCAAAATCTTAATCAGTTAACCTCGTTTAAAAATAGCTTTAAAAGGACATACATTTATACAAACAAAATTTATATTCAAAACGTATTTCGGTTAAATCTGAATTGGTACGTTTGTAACTTCATGATTATTATCACTTCAAAGTTGTCCTGGGTCGTTTAATACTTTAATGTATTCGAAAACCTTCCTGACTAGGATACCATATTTGGAAACAAACTTAGTTTGAGTGGTTCATACAACTTTATAGAAGAATTTATATATAGGTATCTTAAATCAAACTACTAATAAATTTTAGATATATGACTAAAATAAATATTTTCGGCGATAATTGTAGGATTGGATATAGAGAAAGATAAACTTTGCGAACGACCTCTGGAGTAACTAGTTTTATTGATGTTTCCTGTTCTTTGGTGTTGTTAGAAATAAATCACAAAGTTCTAGGTAAGACAACTCGAAAAGATCAATTAGGTGAACGGATTAGTTTTACAAATACTTAAATTATATTAAAGATATACATATATAGATTCTACAGTATTTCAGAATATCTAGAACATGATGCACCCTGTATAAAACTCTCGCTGAGAAGCTATTTTAACATTTTTTATAAATTTTATTTAGATTTTTAATTATATTAAAAAAGGAAGAAGACAAGCAGTCAGACAGAGGCAAATAACTTTCGGAGCTGGTGGTATGAACTAATGAAATAGTAGCTTTGAGTATAAAAGAATTGTTTATGAATAAGTTTCATTTAAAATGATTTTGATTGACAAAATCCATCACACGAAATAAGTTTGGACACTTGTGATCTAGCAAACCTTTTAGGTCAGATTTCATCTATTTTCGTCGGGTCGCTGATTACATTTGAATGTCAGAAGATATAACCTTAGAATATTTTAGGTACAAATATTGACTTCTCATCTCGACACTAGCTTTTGCCTGCAACTTTGTCCCCGTTGACATATCGCGATCATGAGGAGTGCATTTTTTTAATGTTCCGCTGGAAGACTCCTATTTGAACAGGGATTATCCTGGATATTAATCCAACGCATATGCACCCTGATATATAAAAAAAAATTGAAATTATTGGTTTCAAATCTGACCTTTGATTTGAGTATTTTTGTATATTATTTCCCATACACAAATTCACATACATACAAAAAATAATTATGTATTATATAACAAAATAATAATAAAGTGAACTGTGGAAGTATCACCTTATATAGGTTAATGGATTATATTATATTTACTATCAAACAGTCCTGACAATCCCGGGAATGAACCAGTGACCTATTAACGTATACATATCAAAGTTTATCATTAACAAAATCAACAAAGCCAACTTTCGAACATCACCATTTCCCCAACCTTAATAAAACCATTGAGCTCGTCCATTGTTGGTCTTCAATCATTATTGTTGTAACTCTAAAGTGGAACTACATCGTGATGGGATTCAACTGATGCTTTACGATTAGTCTTACTTTTTTTAACATAAAAACACTTACTTACTTCACTTCAGTACCGTTATGTTACGCTCCGAATTTGATTTTAAGATCCCTAACGTATTATAAAATTTTTATCGACCGTTCTTTTTACTATATAATTGTTGTAGCGGTATGTTTGTGTGTGTTACTTTTATTTTATATATAATATCAATATTATGTGTAATCACTGTAATAATAATATATTGTTGTATATATATATATATATATATATATATACATACATATATATTACAAATACATACATATATATATATATATATTACAAATTATTTAACATATTTTAAAAAGCTATTATCAGAGCTTTTCATATTCTTAACTATTTTCAAACTGTATTTTAAAGTTTCGAAACTAAATTATTTTATTTTGATAAAAAATAATTCATGTTAAAAAAATTATATAGTATTTTCTGAAAAAAAAAATATATATATTTTGACATTGTATCGACTAGGAATAACTAATTTGGAAATAGTTGTTTTAACCGAAATAACAAAATAACATGTAAGTAACAAAACATTGTTCTATTCATGGATATATTACAAAATCATAACAATGTGTGAATTCTATTATCAGATTGTATTATCTTGTCAGTTATGAGCTTATATGTAATGCAACACATACATTCAACATATATTAAAATAGTAAGAAGATAACATCTGTACACAAAATGTTTTATATTAAGATACTAGCTTATTTCCTCCCGCTTCGCTGGGCATACTATTAATTTGGATGTGAACTTAAGTTGCTATGGTAACCTTTGTCATATTATCCGTTGTCATCGTAACCGTTGCTATAGTAACTCATACCCCCGCGTTAAATGTATATCTCTTGCAGGTTTAAAACTGCGCGAAATGCAGAGTTGAAATCCGTTGGGATTGGAATTCTGTAAAATACGTTTTTAGTGGACGCCTACGTCACAAAAGATGTAACTATGTAAAATTTTAAGTTAATCGGACAGATAGTTTCGGAGATTTCGTGATGAGTCAGTAAGTGGTAAATAAGTTATATATACAGATTTCCAACCTGTTCATTACTTGACACAGATTTCAAAATAATGACAAATTTTTATATATTCTGTCTATCAAGTTGAATATCAATACATCTTCAATACGCTTTTACACGCACTTCTGAATCGTCAATTATTTGGTCCCTTTGTGTGTTTGTTTGTTTATAGATAAAAAAAAACATAAATACGGATCGAATTTGATAGCAACAGCACTACGTAAAGACCTAGACTTAGACCTACAAAGAGATTAGAGACTAAATTCGTCTCCTTGTCTATTATCTATTATTAAATTGTGTATTAACACTAAACCTACCGACAATTCTTGTGTACCTGTTCCTACCGCACGCCGTCAAATTGACCGGTAATTAAAAGCTATTTTATTATATAACGCAGGTAATAATGGAAATAACTAAATGTAAAGAGTGAAGAAAATATTATATGTATATTCTAAGAATTGTCATGTAGTTTGATAACGATATTATAACATTTAAAAATGTGTAAGTTTTACAAAAGTTTAAGAACGGTCAATTTGACCGGTACTTGGTAGGTTTAGTGTTAATACTTATTCCTAGGTAAAAGCTTTAAAAATTATAAAAAATTTTAAACCTAAATTTTAAGTGACTTCTGGTAAATAATTGACGGACGGTGCCTGGTCGTATTGCTAGTCACGGATTTCCCTTTTCTTATTATTAATTTATTATTATTAGGACGGCTAGGAATTGGTTGCGATGATTCTAGTCGTTGGTACATTGCTCACTAAATATATTGACGTTTGTGAAACAGTGATCACAATAAAAAAAACCCAGCTGAGTTGAGTTGTGTGGTTCTTCTCAGACCAGGGCGCGTTTGGAACCCTCGTAGCCTTATTTTAAGTTGGAGAGTCTCTATAGAACTTATTTTGATACATACGATATCAAAATAGGCCCTCCTGTTACTTCCATTTGACGTACACAAGTGATCACTGGTATGGATTCAAAGTGGAGAATATATAAATAAATAAATAAATAATAAATGTGCACATTGATAAATGACTAATTTTCAATCAATCTTTTACTTAACTTATTGATCGTGGACCAATAATCCCTTGAACCATATGTACAATATATTACAAAGAGTATAACAGCTCAAATAAAATTGGGTAATCAGTCTTACCCAACATAATTAAGTGAAGCAAAGAACATAATAATAACAATTCATGTTATACATTCTATTTCAATTATGTTGAAATCTATAAATCTTAACATATTGACCAATAATGAATTATGTTTTTATTTTACAATATTGCTATTAGAGACAAGGTTTAGTATTCTATTATTAGCAATTCACTAAAGTGAAGAAAAAGCAATGGGGCAATTGGGTTGAATATAAATCTAATTACAGTCTATTACTATATAAAATAAATTTCCCTGATAAAATAATTAGAATTTTGATGAAATTTATTTATAAAAAATATAATTTTAAAGGTATTCATTTATAAAAGTATATTTTTGTAGGTATTCATTTATTTAAAACATATTATAATTTTAAAGGCATTTATTTATAAAAAATATTATAATTTTGAAGGTATGCATTTACTAAAATATGATAATTTTGAAGGTATTAATTTGTAAAAAAAAATTGAATTTTGAAGGTTGCATTTTATAAAAGAAAATATAGTTATAAAAGTATTTATTAGTATTAAAAGATTTAGATTTCTAGATTCTAGATTTTCTTTAAAATCTAGACCTTTTATTAAGTAGATATATAGTCTTAACCATATCCTCGTATCAGTTTTCACAAGAACATTTACTCAAAGCTAAAGTAAGTGATAACTTCTCTTCATAATAAATGCATTATTAACTAAGAAACAATACTGTTTGTGATATCATAAATATTTATTTTGAAACATGACATATCTATTATGTCTATTAATTTAATAGAAATTAATAAATTATTTATATAAATATGGTAGGTAAATTGTATTCAATCAAGTATATGCAATTAAGCAATTAGCTCTTTAATCATTTTTACGAGCTTCAATCAATTATTCTAAAACTAATTGTTGGCTCCACTTGATAGCAAACTATCAATTACCATAGTTGTATCATTTGATATTGAAGTGGATGGTCCATTTAGATACTTCACAACACTGACATAAACTGAAATTGTCTTGCGGTCTGGATGGAATTGAGTGGATTTAGCGAGATCGGTCCGGAACAGTTCCGGAAATCAAATGTACCGCATAATGATAAAATTTATATAATGTTTTAAATGTATCATAATTTGTAAATGTAATATTCTGTGTTCCAACCTTCAGTTTTAGTATTAAAGGACTTAAAATATAAAAATAAGTTATAGTATTCAGATGCTTAACACAATATTAATATAAATTTATCAAATATTTAAGTGTAAGCAAAGTTTCCTTTTATCTGTAATTATATTTAATTATAATTATTTTAAGATAAGCTAATTAACTGTTTCATAATATATTCATAATATTTCAGGATTTATTAGGTTTTGTTTGTGAACAAACAGTTAAATTCATTGCATCAAAGCCAACTTTATCATATATTATAACCGAGTCTTTACATTAACATTTAAAACAAAGAATATAAAATAACATTTTGCAGACGAATTCATTTCAACTAGGAGATAGAGCTACAAAAGAGCTGTCTGTCCATAGCCTTAAATTATAACACAGGATTGTCAGTCTTATTGACATAGATATAAAGATGATTATTATATAAAGATATTATAAGTACATTGTAATTTATAACACCCCGACAAACATAGTTTTACTTGCACGTGAATGTTTTGTTATGAATTAACATTAAGCGGGTTGATATAAAACATATATTTAAATATCATATATATATGGAATGTAAATGTAAGTTTGTCGACCTGTATGTCACTACTTTCTCTGGGACGAATTACACACAATTAACGCAACTAAGTAATTATTAATGGGATGATTAGACAAGTAATTTCATGGTGATTATCCGGTATATTGTTAGATATTCAGGTTGAATTTTCAATGGATTTTCATTATTATTTAATTTTAACTTGGTTTTATATTTGCTATAACGCACAAAAATATGTTCAGCGAATTATTTATATATTAAATATATATACTTATTATTATATACAAAAAACATTTCGTCCACATATTTATAAATGTAAAATTTAGCATCTATAGACAAAACTATTTTTATGATTTATATATATTAAAAAACCCTAAACGAATCTATAGTTATCTAAAGCTGTCCAGATCAGCTCTTTAATAGATTCATTTACTTTGCTATTAAATATTTTAACAGAAAAATGCAGATTATAGTAGAAATTAAGAATGTTCTTAATCCGATCCATTAATTGTAGATAGCATTGCAAGTCAGAACTTTTTACATTATATCTAACAATTAAGTTTTTTCTTACAATTAGTGCAGAAATAACTGTT
This sequence comes from Melinaea menophilus ssp. n. AW-2005, assembly GCA_918358695.1. Lineage (NCBI taxonomy): Eukaryota > Metazoa > Arthropoda > Insecta > Lepidoptera > Nymphalidae > Melinaea > Melinaea menophilus. Next base: position 2,142,982 of record OU911052.1, read on the forward strand.
TTGATAAAATATTATATATTACCTCATTCCAAGTCGATATTAAAATAATATTAAAACAAAAAAACACTCATATGTCAATAGTATTTTTTTAATATAATTTGTTGATTTATTTCATATAATATTGTTCGAGTTATAAACTATATGAATTGATAAGAAAATTCTAGGTAAAAGGATTTTAAAAATGAACATTTTTAATATAAAAATAGTAAAACTTTCATTATGAAAGCTTAAATGAACTTACAATCTGACCATCCAATTACAGCGGTGCCGGCGTTAAAGATATTTATTATTGTATAGACTAGCTTATGCCCGTGGCTTCCCACACCTGGAAGAAGAGAATAGAACAGAGGACGGTTTGAAACTAAATTTCATCTATTAAATTCTATTCTAATGCTAGATGGTAGCCCGGCTTCGCTCTTAAATGTGACTCTTCTCATCAATATTGTACATAATGTTGATATATTATTGTAGTTATAGCTTTGATTAACGCAATCAAAATGGCCTACGGTGTCAGTGACGTTTCGAAGGCTTCAAACAACGCAGTAATTTAACTCTTTCTATTATACGTTGAGTTGATTGTACTGCTAAAATAACTTACTCTAACGTATTCTATGAAACACTATATATATATATATATATATATATATATATATATATATATATATATATTATATATATATAATAAACCTCAACGAACCTCGACCGGATCTTAGTAATCACAATGACCGATTCAGTGCTTTGTAAATGATGTATTCATACGCAAAATTTCACTCTTTTCTATATAAATAATGCATGGATTTGACCATGACCGAGGATAAATGACTTGAATACAAATTCATAGTTGACAATGGCATTTCTCCTTTACATTTCCCATGATGTTGCCTGCTTAGTATGGACGGTCACGGTTGAAAGTTCATTTTAAGGACGTAAAATTTATTATTTTCTATAATAAAATACTTTAGTAATTGAAACGAATTTGAGATTTATTGGCGAATAATTCCAGGTGACTTGGTAGTATGTCGATAATCAAATCAAGGGACGATTCGGAGTAAGGTTTTATTTATTTTAATTCTTAAATGCATTCCTACTACCTATTTTATGAATGCTCCTACTGTTAGATTGGGAGCGAAGCGCGGGTCGCAATGGGAGGAATTGATGAGGAAATTCTCTGAAGCTCACAAAGAAGAATGCAAGTAAGTTCATATTTATTATAAATTGAAATACAATTATCTACTTATTGAATATACATATTTTATATATACAATTTATTACTAAAATAGATATATATTTTAATTTTGTATCAACCATAACAAAATATACATATTTTTTTGTATAATAAAAATTATAAACATTTTTATAACAAATTAAATTATTTTTAAAATAGTCACTTATTACTTGAACAATTTAAAAATAACAATTTTAAATTCAGAATTTAATAAACGCTATTTGATTCACCTGAGTTTGATTGAAATTGAATCTGATTCAACAATACGATGCGTGTATAATAAACAGTCGTGCACAGGACGGTGTCTTTAGACATTCCGAGGGTAACGCGATCCGTGAAGCAGTTCCCGACGGGCTCTCAGTACGAGGGCACTTGGGACATACTTGGTATGAGCGGCGTTGGAGTTTATAAGTTCCCGAATGGTTGGTTTTTAGTATTAGTATTGGTTTGTTTTGTATGGATAAGAGTTTATTACTATTTCTACATTTATTTGTGATAATAAATGGTTGTTGAATGTATTTATTTTTCTTAAAATATTCTATTATAGAATTAGAGAAATAAAAAATACAAATATTACACTCAAAATTGAATACTCTCCGTATTCAATTTGAACTGTCCTTAAAAGGCAATAATTTGCAATTTATATTTTAACAAAGTGTTTATTCCATTTCTGGATTTAATAATTAATGATATTGATTTCTTGTGCCAATAATTGGTGCAGATATATTTTTTTAATATTCTATTATAGAGTATTCAAATTTGAGTGTAATGTTAGTTTGCAATTTAAACTGTCCGTAAAAGACAATAATTTGCAATTTAAATTTTAACGAAGTGTCTCTACTTCATAGTAAATCCTATTTAATTATAAAATGTTAACTAAGCCCCTGTAAGCTCTAGAGGGATCATTTTCCTACCAAGTACCTTGTTAAGTTTGCGAAATTTGACCGTACTTGTTAGACTGCCCGCTTTCTACAAGTCTACCACTTCAGCGCCCGCAATGTACCTACTAACATTTAAGAAATGTACAAGAAAATATATATAAAATTTGTATACGTAGGACATTAACAAATTTTTTAATATTATATTTGAACCATTTAATAATAATTAATTGAAATGCCATGAAATACTGGGTCAGTCGTTAAAAATCAAACGCTTAATTCGACTGTTTGTTTGATTTGATTCAATTTGAATAGCTCTGTAAAAGAGCCTCCCGAGACTACAAAACTTTAATTAAACCAGATATTTATTTTTGGCCAATTTCACAAAGTTACTTGTAATTAAAGTAATGAATTATTAAAAATGATTAAATACTTTAATGTAAATTATTTGTACTGCTTATATTATGTTAAATAACTTACCTCGATTAACAATTTTACAAAACTGTCCGTGAAATTTACCGTAAGTTTTAAAAAATAACAACTCAATATATGCCTCTAATAATATTTTAGTTTAAAGATTGAGTAATAGATGGCATAACAGCAGTAAGCGATATGTCTTCTATCTCATTCTCTCCTATACATTTGTGTTTGTTTCTCTATCGTGATTCCAAAGAATTTTCACTTCAATAAAAATATTGATTATGTCTACGTTACAAAAAAAGATGGTTACTTAAACTTAAGTAGTATTTCACGATAGCTCAGTGGTCAAAGCGGCGGCATCGTATATCAAACATAACATTCGAATCCTGATAGAAAACGTACTTGAATTTGGATAATGGTGATGTTGTTTTAACCAGGTGTTATTTACGAGGGGGAGTTCAACGATGGTATGTTCCACGGTCAGGGTGATCTCAAGTACCCAAGTGGAGCTATCCTTCGTGGAACCTGGAAGAAAGGGCAACTCACCGAGAGGAAGCTCATCTTTGCTGATGGTTTGGAGTTTAGTGAAACGAACTGGTTGTACTGCAGGATGCCGGACAGACGGTATTGTTACCGAATTTACCTATTAATCATAAAAACCTACATTAACACTAAACCTACCGACAATTCTTGTATACCTGTTCCTACCGCACGCCGTCAAATTGACCGGTAATTAAAAAATATTTTATTATATAACGCAGGTAATAATAGAAATAACTAAAAGTAAAGAGTGTAGAAAATAATATATGCATATTCTAAGAATTGTCATGTAGTTTGATAACGATATTATAATGTTTAAAAAAGTGTAAGTTTTACAAAAGTTTAAGAACGGTCAATTTGACCGGTACTTGGTAGGTTTAGTGTTAAATCGTTTAAATATATTATAGACGGTATTATAAAAATGTTTAATTATATTAAATAAGTATTTCACTTGAAAACAAAATGTACTGTAATAAATATAAAATGTATTCGTATATTGTTGGATATTTTAAGAATATGGATTTTGTTTGGAGTCCACTACAACTTCACAATAAATTCGGTATTTTATATAAATATCGTCCGTTTTGAAACTACAGTCTGAAGTGTTTGAAATTGAATAAAGTGGACAGTGTGTGAAAGTGTCCTTATTTATCTGTTACTAATTGGTGAAAATAATCATAATATATAAAACACAAAGACACTCACTGACTCACTGACTCATTCATCGCTCTACAGCCCAAACCGCAATACCTAAAAAGCTGAAATTTGGACACAAGACTCCTAAAATATTGAATAGGTGCAATGAGAAAGGATTTTGCAAAGGTCCAAACCGTTCCAAAGTTACAGCTAAAAAACTGCAAAAAAATATAAACGAAATATAACGAAATTCAAACAAAATGTTTAATCTCTTTCGCCTTCCGTTGCGAATCATGGGTAACCTGCTAGTATGCTATAAAGAAAAGTACTGCAAGATTGAGTAAAGAGAATTATTTGGATTGGCTGTACTGTACGCCACTTCAATGGTATGGTCAAAAATTGAGCAAACCAATTTTTATCAACCAATTATTATAGTATAATAAATTTTTAAAAAATATGATTTTTTAGATTTTTGGGCAATCTTGTAATTACGCGTATATCGTATTGTTATACTTAATAGCTTTTTAATGAAATGAATACATCTTGTGAGGTAAAGATGCATGTAAAATTAAGGTTTAGGCAAGTTGACTTATATTATATAAAATGTACTTAACATTTTTAAGTGTATATATGTATGTCTTTCGGAAATATTAATGTAATTAGAACTAAAAGCTCATCTAATTATTTACCCATTTCATAAGGTAAAATTAATTAAGTTCTCACTATGTTTATATAAAATTCCTCCATCCCGCAACAACGAGGAAGTACGTAAAATAGCACTTTAATGTCGTTATAAAAATAATCTGAAAAAGCAATGAAAATGCAATTAAAACTTTGTTTGTTTCGTTGGTTAATTCCCATCGGATCAGTAAAACATTTTTGTAATACCCTACTTTTAAGCTGCTTCTGTTGTCTGTTTGTTGCTTCATAAATATTCATAAATTGCTGTTACGCTTAGCTCGCGTCTGTACACACAAACTTACATGCCTTATCTTTATAAAGGATGGATTTTCTGAAAATATTGAAACAAAACGTAAAAGATATATATTTCTATCTTTATTTTTTTCATTCTTACCTTAAAATCGTCTTATTGTTATAATTCTTAGCCTCAATTCTTTTCTAAATCGTTAAAAGATGACCAATGCATAAGCTCAAGTACGTCAGGATCCGTCCTTTTATATATTATATGTGAAGAAAAACCTATTGAAATGTATAATATAGTTACATTATCTTAATATTTTGTAACGAAATTTTTCAGATTTACAATTGAATATGAGAAAGAAGTGCAACCAGCCGGCAAATCATACATGACAGCGGAGCAGCCGCCGCGAGAGGTTCCCGTAGGATATTACGACACCGGGGACGGCTTCTACGACCCGAGGACCAAAGTTGTGTTCAGTGCCGAAGATCTTAATGCTATTATAAGGTAATTTTTATCTCAACTTCCCCCCCCCCCTTTTATCTTCATCTCAATGTGAAAGATACAATCACTTATTTTCCCATCTTTTGCTATAAATATTATTATAATATATTTTGAATTGTCATTTTACAGATCATGAATATTTATTTAGTTTAATCGAGAAAAGTTAACGTAAAAAAAATTGTATTCAATTATTTAATAAGAATTCAATATTCTGAACATTTCTATAATATTATCTGAAAAATTGAAATTATAAATTGTGAAATTATTGAAACTATACATACCATATTAAAGTATCCCATTATTAATATATCGAACAGACAGACGATCATAACTGACAACGTGATTGATTAACTTATATTGATTTTCGATTATATATTATTATTATGTTGTTTTCTGATGAATGTTAATTGAATAACAATAATTATATCCAATACAAATTAGTTTTAAAATATGTTTATATACTTATATAATGACACCATATGTATTTCTTATATTATAACTAAACCATGATATATACACCTCTTGATGTTAATCTGGTTAACTATACAAATATTACATACTAGCTTTTGCCCGCGACTTCGTCCGCGTTTCCGTCGTTTTTCGAAAAAAAATTAGCAGATGTCCTCCCTCATAGTTTTGACGTAACAGGCAGATTCACTTTCGTATTTTAGAAGGGCAATAGTAATATAATATGCCAATCCACAAAACTGTTGAAAAATATAAGTAACCGCAGAATATTATAATATACCCACGCTATACCCACGACTCGGTCAGCGTGTAACTCCTTGTTTTTTATTAAGATAATATATTGCTAATATTTTTAGATCAAATTAAAATGTTTCAGCGCAAAGCTTCTGGGTAGACTATGTTAAGAGTCGACCCGTCCGGCACGTGAACGTAAAGATTCCTAGAATTGCTAACCCGGGAAAGAGCGACGTATAATTGACCATGCGAAAACAGCTAACACCGAGATCTACTCCAGCAACACGAAAAGTCTGCCCTTGAGCTTTATTGATAGTCATGGCATAGCACACCGATACTGGGAATTGCGTTCTTTTAAATTGGAATGGAAAATTATTTGGTATTATGGGAATTCTGGGAATAAAGACAGTTTTTCCTGCACCGCAACCTGTTAAAATTTGAGCCTCGATTACATTTTGTTGCAACTGGGTTACTTTTAGCCGAGTTCCATTGCAAAGTTGAGGTGGTCTTAAATTTCGGAGCAGAATTATCGGTATGCCAATTTTTAAACAAATTATATGAGAAGGTAGTCCAGGCATACTTAAAGAATTTAAAAATTCTATCGGGTAATTAGTGGCTTCTTGTTCATCAACCATTCTATTTATTGAACTATAAACTTTGCTTTCTCCCTGTATATTAGACAGTATTTTATTATTAATTTCAGATGCCTGGTCATTGCGAGGAGTCAAAATGGACCTTTCGCAAAGCCAAGAATTGTCCCTATTTAATATAATTGTTATGTCACCGTAAACCGAAGATATAAGATGTTGTTGGGATTGCACTATACAACATAACTCAGGTGTCAGAATAAGTTTTCCTTGGTGTAGTTGTGGATAGGTACCTTCACCAATCTTCAATAATGTATCAGAAAATTCACGATTATCTGCGTTGTCTCCAGTTCTCACTCGCATATTTATAGTCAAATGCACCGATTGTATATCACGCCACAAATAAGAGCTTTTCAGGCAAGCCCTAATCTCATCAGCTCGGGTTCCCCGTGGTATTACCGGTAAGGTTTGTCGGAAATCACCACAAAATAAAACCGTAATACCGCCCATTGGTCGATCATTTTGTCTTATGTCCCTTAGAGTTCTGTCTACTGCTTCTACTCCTTTTCGATGGGCCATCGTACATTCATCCCATACGATTAAATTACACTCACGCAATACCTTAGCTTTGTCGCTATTTCTTGAAATACTACAGGTTGGACTTTCCGTGCGATCTAAATTAATTGGTATTTTAAACATAGTGTGAGCAGTCTTACCTCCTGGTAGCAATGTTGCAGCTATACCTGATGAAGCCACGGCAAGAGCGATTTTACGCTGATTTCGAACATAAGCTAATATTAATTTAGTCAAAAAAGTTTTCCCAGTTCCTCCAGGTGCATCTAAAAACCATATTGTTCCTAAATTATTCTGCACACTCTCGCACACGCGATCATAGACTAAGCGTTGTTCTGCAGTCATCATTGGGACACCGTTTTCTAATGTTACCAGCAGTTCCATTGGGTTGTAACCAATCTCTGCGGAATATTCCCTATTGGTAACCTCTCCGACTGAGGTTGGCGTTGGCAAACCATATTCACAAAGTGATTTACCGCCTACTGCTGTTAAGTCTTCCTGAAGAGCTAATAAGCACTGATTTATAGCCAGATCTCGAAAATTATCATTAGTTGCGCCTTCATTATTGTGAGATAAATTCCGAAGAAGAATTCCGAAGTCTTCTGCAAATTTTTCTTTATATTTTTCCCATAATTGGACAGGATCAGATAAATTACAAAATGTGAGTAATGTTACAAATAAATGGCGTAACCGTCGTGGATTATCACTAACACAGGATTCTGCTAAAGCGTCATCCCAATGTTGATCATTTTCAAGCAAATGACGCGCTTGGCAAGCTGCATGATAAGTTGGATAAACAACATCGTCTACTTTTCTCAAATCTATAAATGATGTTGGTCCTCGCACTGTATGTAATAATAATCTCAAATAAAAACACTCTGCGTTGTTAGGATGAACAGTATACACTCTACCAAGAACATGTTCTTTGAAAATACCTGTCTCGCCATCTACAGGCCTGCCTCGGCGTCTACGGTTAAAGACACCTCGTTGTTTATCGTAGGTATAATACGATGGAACTTCTTCATACAAAAGAGACTTTGCGAAATTATCAGTTTGGCAAAGTCGAAAGAATGCCAATAAAGTTGTTTGTCTAGGGTTCTCTAATCGTTCTGTAACATTTTCGGCGTTAAAATATATACGTTGACCGCCTTCCAGATGAACATCCAGATGGGTCACAGGTGGATATCTTTCGTGAATATTAAAACTTAAGATCCGCCACACAGCTTCTGAAGAGCTGATATATCTGCCTGACTGAAATCTACTAACTTCATCATGTTCATTTCTTAACGCAAACGTAGCTTGGTCACTGCCCTTGTTAATGTACTTACAAATATATTTAATTGACTCTACACTATTACACATTTCTACATTTATGTGAGCTTGAAATGCTCTGGACAATACAGGCGAATACGGAACGACCCACCTATTATCTAAAGTAACCTGTTGTCCAGACATTCGCTTTTCAACAGTAAAACCACCATTGTCTCTTGAACGGCGACGATATAATGGGTATTCATCATGTCCTGTTACAGTTTCATCCACTAATGCTTTTGGATACCTTTTAGTGCAACGACCGTCTTGCATGCAAGGAGCATTTGCGTTAAATGCACCACATGGACCATGTATCATATGAGTTTTAACAATGTCGTATAACAGGGGATCTGCAGTCGGATCTGGAATTTCAGCACTGATTAATCTGTCTACATCATTAGGTCGAACCTTATCTTTTAACCAAAGCAAGATATGTGCGTGAGGTAAGCCGCGTTTTTGCCACTCAACACTATACAAATAGCACAATACTTCTCCAAAAATGTTATCTTTGGTAAGAAGATCTATCATTGATTTTAATTTTAAATGAAACACTCTTGCAATAATATCATGGCGGTCATGCGGTGCCTGACCCTCAAGAAGCTCCCGAGTGATTTCATCCCACTTGGGATTGGTAGTTACAGTAACAAATAAGTCGGGACGTCCATATTTTCTTACGTAACAAAAAGCGTCTTGAGTACGTTCATGCATGTAGCGTGGACCACCAGTAAAAGAAGAGGGTAAAATAACTAAACGACCCATATTCACAGTATCGTTATCTTGCTGCATGGCATCGCGAAGGTGCACGTATTCTTCAGCGCGCAGCTGCCTTTGATTAGATCGTATATAAACTAATCTTTCGGTTTCAATTTTTGCGTACATGTCAACAATAAACTGATTAAATAAGCCACGAAAACGTTGAAAGTATACCAATCTATTCCGTCTCACTTGCAGGTGGTAACAATAAAATTGAAGGCATGACACCTTTTTATTATAATTAGGTGCGCCTGTGCGCGGATCGGTTTGGTATACAGCGAAATTATAACCATCTTCCCCTCGACAGTATATCATAGGATATTGCAAACTGTCGTAAGCCCTGTGGGTTTCGAAAATACGTTGCAAACGATTGTCTCTGGAACGTATAACGATATCACGCCTATCACATTCCTGGTCGACCAGTACTACAGCAACTTCATTCGTGGATGGAACGTTATGACGCCCAGGGTGTTCCTGAGTTGGACGCTTATCGGCATTTATAACAATTTTATAATTGTTATTACCATCTTGAGAAAGGGCTTCTAATGCCGATTTAAAACTGCATACGTACGAATTAACCTGATGTAACATGTTCTGAAGTTGTGAAATGAGTTCAGTATTTAAATTCGGAAAATATTGATTTCTTATATTCGACTGTTCGTTGTAATCGGATACAAAATATATTTGAAGAAATTTAGGTTGTTCTTCAGGCAAAAGGGACCCTATCAAATGGTAAACCTGACCTTGTACCTTAAAAGTAGGCATGAAAGGGCCTTCTGAGATTTGTTTAGCACCAAAGGATGTCATTTGGAATGCACTATTATAAGTGCGAATATTATCTAAAAACTGTTTGGATTGCAAATGTTCCCCTAAAAGTAGTGATTTTAAAGGTTCCGGTGGGTCTTCGAACGAAGGCAAATTTATTTTACCTCCAGAACAACAGAAACCAGCAGACTCCTTCCTCCACTTCGAAGCATTACAAAAGGAACATACTACGTTCATATCGCCTATTTCAGAAGATGATCTGTAATCAATTGTGAGGTTATAAGCAAACCCACTTTTATATTTATCGGACCACGCCACCGAATTTGTAGATTGATCTACCACGTGCATATCTAAGTCATTAAGACCATGTCGAAATCTATCTGCAGTAAGACGGGCCTCTCGCTGTTCTTCTGTTTCAAGCGACCGAATATTTTCAATTCTTAATCTTTCATTAGATAAAGTAATCAATTGTTCTTGTCTCAAAGAATTGTAATAATCGCGTCCCGACTCTAGTCGTTGTTCATGCTCATGTTCATCTTCAAGAGATCGAATCATGTTATGGTGCGCCCTATCATTTGTCAAACGGTCTTGATATTGAGTAAAAGTTTCAGATTCTCGAGACAAAATATGACGTTCGCGATCAGCTGTAAGCCGTAATTCCCTCTCAGTGAAGGTTTCGGACTCGCGAGATAAAATATGACGTTCGTGGTCAGCTGTAAGCCGTAATTCCCTCTCAGTGAAGGTTTCGGACTCGCGAGATAAAATATGACGTTCGCGGTCAGCTGTAAGCCGTAATTCCCTCTCAGTGAAGGTTTCAGACTCGCGAGATAATGTATGCCGTTCGCGGTCAGCTGTGAGTCGCAATTCTCGTTGTAAAGCAGTTTCAGCTTCTCGGGATAACGCATGTTGTTCCCGGTCAATGGAACGCCTTAGCTCTCGTTGAGAAGAGCTTTGAGAAGCCCGTGTTGTAGCTCGTCTCGCTCTTTCAGCTGCTAATCGCATCTCTCTTTCTGGAGAGCTTTCATTAGCTCGAGATGTTGAGGCACTAACTCTCATAGAGTTTAACCGATGTGCTCTTTCCTCTTCCGATTCTTGAGAACGCGTCATTCTCATTCTCCTAGCTTGACTCGAAGTTCGAGATAAAGATGGTCGTTTTTTAGGTGGCATCGTTTATTTTATTTTTAATCGACGGTAACTTAAATTCTATTTAGTTACCCAACAAAAAACTTACGTCAGAGGTCCTAACTATAGCTAAGTATATAATAAATAGAATATAAATCTAAGTGCCTATTAAAACTAAAATAATATTCTAATCGAATTATAAATATGTACGTAGGTACCTACAAATTACAAAAGAATAAAAAATGAAAATAAAGCTATACTTAATGCGTGTGCAATACTATCTACACTTACCTACTTCACTTAAAAATGAATAATAAGAAATACCTACAACTACTGTAATTAATCAAAGTACCTATGCTAATACAAAAAAAACCTTAGATGTTCTAAGTACAGCTGCTATATAATAAAAAAATATAAATCTAAGTGCCTATTTAAACTTAAATACCTAATATTCTAATAGAATTAAACTAAGAAATATGTACCTACCTACCTACAACTTAGGTACAAAAAAAAAAGAAATGAAAATAAAGCTAAAACACGTGTGCAGTATAGGTAGATAGTAGGCAATATCTACCTATACCTACTTCACTTAAAAATAAATAAAAAATACCTATGAATACTATAATTAATAAAAGTACCTACCTACGCTTTTATCTACTCAATACAAAAAAAACTAAACATAAAATGCCCAAAACTAACCTATCAGTAACTAAAACTCTAACAATAATCTAATCTATCTATCTATTATCTAATCTAAAAATCGAATCTAAATCTACTTAAAAAGAAATAAAATAGGAACTATTAATAGTTAAGAATTTAAACAAAACTAAAACTAATTTAGAAAATAACAACAAAAGAAATTAAAATAAACTATTTAAAGACAAAAAGTCGCGCTGATAAGCACGGTTTATAAAATAACAATTATTGTCTGTCAATAAAGTTCAACACTCTGAACGCATCAACAGCCAAATATTGAATGACGCTTGCGCTCGCCTCCCGCCCCTTTTATACTCTGCCGCCGCGAGCCCCGTCGAGCGCGGCAACCGTTACGCAAAAATAATCCTTATAGCTTGATTCACTATTCACGCGCGATGTCTTGTTGGCGTATTTCATGTAAGTAAGTATAAGTTTGGTGTTTCTATACCGATTTCAATGATTCTTTTTTTATTGAATTGGTGCTAATGTTTATTTTTTTTTTTAATTAGGAATGATGGTGAGCATTATTGGTTTTATAAACGTAAAAGTAAACAAATATAATAAGAAATCTCCGAACTGCTAAGCTATCGAGAGTTATGCGTGTTATTGTGAGTTAACTATAAAAGGTAGATATATGCTGTCTTGGAATATTTTTCGTGTATTTTTATGTAGAATATTTCCGTTATACATAGTTTCTATGTAGCTCTAACCATTAAGGCTGCACACGCGACGGAAGCTTAAAAAATCAAGCAACTTCTCCCATTTTCTCAACATTTCCTTTCACTGCTCTGCTCCTATTCATTGTAGTGTGATGAAAAGTATACTATTACCTGCCCAGGAGTATAAAGAATAATTGTACTAAGTTTCGTTAAAATCCGTCGAGTAGTTTTTTTTCTATAAATAACATACAAACAGACAGACAGACAGACAGACAGACAAAAAATTTTTTAACTGCATTTTTGGCATCAGTATCGAACACTAATCACCCCCTGCTACTTATTTTGTAAATATATTTCATGTACAGAATTGACCTCTCTACAGATTTATTATAAGTATAGATAAATAATAAAGTTAATTATTTTATAAGCAACGGCAAAAAAACTGTCTTTCATGTAAGATTGAAATCAACCTTGGACTGCTTCAAACTCAATTTACAGATCAGTATAGTTAGTACACAAATAACTTCAAAACCTATTATTTTCTTATCTTAGATAGTAACAATTTAGATATAATTATTTATGTCGGACGAAAGTAAATAAATAATTGTTATTGTTGTTATTATTAATTAAACATGTCACTTTGAAGAAGTTTTCGTTTTGAAGTCAATACCTCATTTATCTTTAAGTTATCTTTAAGGATAACTTACACCGAGCCATATTATCCATTAAATTATCAGTAAAAGATGAGATGAACCTGTTCTATCTTTGATCGCGAGTTATTATCGTCTTAAAGCTGACGATGTTTTTTCGATTATTGATCTAATATCAATACTTCATGTAACAATAGTGTTATGTTATGATAACCCTCGTAGCCTTAATTTTAAGTCGGAAAGTGTCTTCATAGAAGAAATTATTTTGATAAATACGGTATAAAAATATTTCCTCCTGATACACCCATTTCACATACACAAAATGGAAAATATATAAATAAATAAACAATATTTTCTTGGAATTTTTGGGTATATATTCGTACATATATATTACTCTTTAACAAATGATATTCTTAAATGTTTGAATACAAGTATGATTCGAAAATATATAAAGATTTTGTTCATAATCGTTGCGTGAAAATGATGGTTAAAAATTATGATTCTGTCTATTAAAAGTCACCCGATGATTTGATTTTAGTTTTGGCATATTACGTTAAAAATTTAGTTTAAAACAAAACAAAACAGAAATCTAGTTTCTAGTTTCTGTTTCGGTCAAAAAGGACGAAACTTAGTGTATGTGGCTCTCCAACTTCAGCAGACCGCTCCAACAGACGTGATGTTTAAATTAAGCGGGTAGAGATTTAATTGGGTGTATTTGTTTTAATTTGTTTTTAACATTTATTTGATCTCTCATTTATGGTGTAAAGTTATATTTTTGTCAAAGTTTCATAACGCGCAAAATGACGATAGATAACGATAAAGGAATTGAAAACTACTAGTAGATATTAAGGAAATTTTAATAAACAATATAATCCTACAAGTATCTAAATAAGATTTCAGATTTAAATTTGACAAATCGGTCAAACCGATGAAATCGATAGACCGAATCTGTATCGTCAAGAAATTCTCTATTGATCAGACAGTAACCAAAAATGAAATATGGTTTACATTTATTATTAATAACTTCCTTCACAGATCACCCTCAGTTCGCGAACAGAAATGGATAATAGAGAATTGCCGGACAAACCCTCAAGAGCCATTGGGGCCGCGGAAGGATCTTTACGAAGAATGGTTGGAACCGAAAGTATTTCTCCCCGTACCACCATCGCCAGCATCAGAATCCGGAGGAAATTCCATATCAACAAGAAGGTCTACTATTGAGCCTGATCGAGAAACTGTGAGTACAACCCATAACACTAGTGTAGTTTACCATCTCAAAGAAGATTGGCCTGAAATAGCTACATCTCTTCTTTTCTCTTTCTCTCTTTTTGAGAATGGACGCGTAGGCCCGGGAATCGGACATCAGACTGAGCTGAAATGTTTCTAAATCCTCATAAGGTTTCATCGTGATGAACACACCTAATCAGACCAGTTTGGAACAACTGGCTTCCCTCGTACAAATAGATCTCTCCTCTCCGTTTCCTTATCCCCTCCCTTTTCCTTTCCATCAAATAGCCTATTTATATTGTACTCAATAACAAACAAATTTTAGTAAAAATATTATTTGTACAGGAAGTGGCATTTATAAACTTAGACGCATCTTCTACAAGCAGCGCCGAGTCAATGTTGGAGATAAATGATTATATTTAATCTATTTAATATGAGATTTAATTAATCTAATTAGTTGATAATTTGATTCATTATTGTATACAATTTAATTATTATACTGAGATATATTAAGGATAAAAACTATATTTTGGTTATAACTTAGGTTATTTTAAGTTTGTTTTAGTTTTAATCTGAATCTAATACATATTCATCTTGTCTAATACTATATTTGATTTGTTTTGACTGAAAAGAACATTCTGTGTTTAATAATTGTATTATTTTTAACAATAAAGAAATTTACAAAATACTTATTCGTTTTAACCGATTCAAAAGGTTTTTCTGGTATTCTGCAATTATTATAATATATTTTTTTGTCTTTATGTTAATTTCTTTGTTTTTTTTTCTTCAGCTAAATGAAGATGCCTGTAGTATATTTCGCTGGAGGAGCAGACAGTCATCAGCTCGTTGGAACCAACGTCCTCTCATTAAATTTGATATTAATGATAATTAATTTTTATTTTTATATTTTGTTGTAATAAACATTCATAAAATTCTACATTATTTTGATTTTTATTTTATAGTTATAATAAAAACTTATTAAGGTAACATAATGTTATAATAGGATTATGTTTTGTATCTCCCGTATGGTCTAGTGGCTAGGATACCTGGCTTTCACCCAGGAGGCTCGGGTTCGATTCCCGGTACGGGAAGTTTTTTGATTTTGTTATAAAGTTTTTTGTGACTTGGTGGGAGGGGAGGGTGACCTCTCTCACCTATTACAGGCCTACGTCGTGAGGGTGCTCGAAGTTGCTCGGAGCACCCTTACACGGGCGGTTACCGCCGGGGCGTCATGGTGAGTGCGCAAGCGATCCCGTGGTGTCCCATTAAGGCGTTGAGGGCAACCGTTGGTTTTTTAGTGGGTAACCTTAAAAATGGCAGCGTCCTCTATGCTGCCGGGTAGTCCCACATAACCCTCCGGCCATCACCTTCCTGGTCGGCGGGTATCCGTAACGGATTCTTCCAACGATAAAAAAAAAAAAATATATGTTTTGTACAATTGATACTTATATATAAATTTACAAACGAACAAAAGTCAGACTAGTAGCAAGGTTCCATAGGGTAGGTAAATGGAAAAGAACCGGCAAGAATTCTATTGATATGTGAGCACAAAAATAAAAATCAACTAAAGTGGAAGCAAGAGAAAATTAGAATAACAAACATACTACTAGTATTCTTACATATACCAGGAATTGATACATTAGAACATTAAAAATAAAAGTAATTATTTAGCTCTCAACTAGGAATGTTAATTTACACCTTGGAAGCTATTCCAGTGAAGCAACATTGCATTATATGTTCATTAGTACAGATAGTGTGACTTCCTATCTAATTAAACTTATACAAATTAAACTTAAATAAACTTAGTACCCAGTGCCGGCGTTAGGGGGGCGCGCGATGGGGTGACGGCCCGGGGCGCCAAATTTGGGGGGCGTTGAGGTCTGGGGCCTCGGCCTTCTGCCTTCCGCGCTGTGTACCCTCAATACTGTGCTCTATGTGCCGTATTCACAACATGTTCAGATGTCAGATGAGTTGGTTTAGCAAAAAATAAATACTCGATATTGATTTCCTTAAGTGGGCGCCTAAATATTTTTGCCCGGGGTGTCAGTAGCCCTAACGCCGCTGCTGTTAGTACCCATTCCATTACCCGCTATTTGACCTCAGAAATAGAGTTAAAAGTTCCCACCAATTACATTAAACTAAAGCGTCGTAATTTTCAAGAAACTCTCGATGGAAAAGGGACCTTAAATCGTTAGTCCTAATATCCTTTTGGCGAAGCAATCTGTGACACTATTCAACTTAGTGCCCTAACCATCAAGCTAGATTTTAACATTATCTAAGTCTTTTTGCGATCTCATTACTTGATCTAGTGCTTGATTATTTTCGATAGCACAAATTGAAAAAACATTTACTTTATATATATATATATATATAAGCCAAATTATGGCCAAATTTCATTCAATGTCGGTAAAATATGATTAAATTTTATCAAAAAATCTTGTGGAAAGATGTGATTTTTATATATATTTAATCAAATATATTTATATTAGTTCAATTGCAATTTATACAGGAACTTTCAAATTAACGTTTGTATATGCGGGGATAATATAAAACAATAAAAAAGAAATTAAATGAAAGTTCAGTATTATAATTTGTTCGTTTTATTACTACTACTAGTAATTATTGATTTCGCTGAATGTTCATTAGCGTGGTTGCACGTCTTCATAAGCGTAAGTCAAGGTCACAAAAAGATATTTTGATTCTAATATAACCTATTGTTAGAAATATAGATTGTCAGAATTAAAAAAAAAACAATGTAGTCATTATTAATGGATGAAAGTTATTAAATTTTAAATGACTGTAAAACAGTTTTTTGATAAAAATAACAACGAATTATATCACAATACTCGTGTAAATAACTCATGAAAATAAAAATAATAATCATTAAAATTTTTGCAAGCTCCAATAGATGAAGCTCTCGTCAATTAAAGGCCTCCTTCAAATAATTCCAAATACAAGATATGTGCCCAGCTCGGGCCTGCACATTTTTTTCCTGAAATTTACCAGGAGCCACCATGATCAATGTTGTCTGCAGAATATTTTAATTCGTTTTTCCACCTTGTTCTTTGTGTTTACGAAGTGCCGTGCGCCACACAGTTACGCTCCACACGGTTACGGTCTTTGTCCGTGTATCGTCTAAAAAACGAATAATTCATCACAACTGAAATAAAAAATATTTATACAAATATATTGTAATTTAAACAATATGTACAACATAAATATATTAATATTAGCTTTAATATTTTTTTTTTATATGCAATATCAAAACGTTGCCCGGAAACATCTGTTTGGCATTACAATGTTGCTATAGCCATAAAAAATACCCTTATTATATATCTTTCTATAATCATTTAATACTTGATCAAATATTAAAAAACAAAATACAACAATTGTAAATGTAATTAAAAGCGTTAAATATTAAAACGGGTATTTAAAAACCAAAAATATTGTTTATCCATTGGCCTAAATACTGCCTAAGTATATGATAAAATCTTATTTTCATTTCTTTTGCACCATTAAACCAAAAAACCAACTTCCCATAATAGTGATTATTATATAATATATTAGGGTAAACTTTTGTTCACCGGCAGGTCAACACTCGTTGTGTTGTGAACGAAAAAAAACGAGCATGGACGTCGTTTAGATGGACATCGATCATTATTATTTTCACAATATTATTAAAGTAAGATAAATTAAGTGACACGAATTTTAATATATACAATTAAGTTCCTATTCCTTAGTTGTGTCGAGTATTTGCTTTAAACTGATCTCTTTTTACGATAATTTAAAAAGCCGCTTGGCAGGTTATAATAGTTTTTGTTGAGATTATATTTGTGCAGTGCACCAGTACTATTGGAAAATTAGGCTTATAATGATAGCAAAATGAAGTGCCATTACGAAATTCTAAGCCTACCAAAGGAGGCGAGCGCAACAGAAATCAAAAAAGCTTACCGAAAGCTCGCCCTGCAGTGGCACCCGGATAAAAACTTAGATAACTTACAAGAAGCTAAAGAACAGTTTCAATTAGTTCAAAACGCATACGAAGTTCTTTCCGATCCTCAAGAAAGAGCCTGGTAATTATTTAACAGTTGTATTATAATTATGAAGTTAAATAAGATGCTCAAAAAAAATTACATTATTTAATTAATTATTATAAATTTTACTTCTCTGTATTAGGTATGATAACCACCGTGAGCAACTATTGCGTGGTGCAGGCAGTTCCTATAATGATGACAGTCTTGATGTTTACCCTTACTTTAGTCCGTCCTGTTACAAAGGTTTTGGTGATGACCCTCAAGGCTTCTATGGTGTTTATTCAGAGGTATGTTCAAATGTTAAAATTTTTTTTGTTGAAATATGTAAATTTCTTGCTATGTAGCAGACCGCACCTCTACTTTCATATTGCACAAATATTATTTATAATGTTGCAATGTTATATGTAATTACAAAGTACTATAATATTTATAATAAATTATAGGTATTTTCCAAATTGGCCTCCGAAGAATCAGAATTCTTGGATGATCCAGAAGAAGTTACTAAAATTCCCAAATTTGGTGTATCTACAACTGTCTATGAAGAAGTTCATGAATTCTATGCATTTTGGATGTCCTTCTCTACTAATAAAAGTTAGTTTAAAGTGATTTTAAATATATAAATTTTATTATTAAATTTTTTGTAATACTTTCCAATATTCGTAATGTTCAATAATTAAATTACAAAAATTTCAGGCTATGTGTGGCTAGATCAGTATGAAATATCCCAAGGCGATAACCGCAGAGTTATCAAATTAATGGAAAAAGAAAACAATAAAATAAGACAAAAGGCTCGTAAAGAGAGAAATGAGGAAATAAGACGATTAGTCAGCTTCGTCCGCAGGAAGGACAAAAGAGTTATTGAACATACAAAACAGCTCCAAGAGAAAGCTGAAGAAAACAAAAAGAAGGTAATTTTTTATACAAAGAACTAAAATATGGTTTGAAAAAAAACACATTTATCTTTTAATTCACTTTCATTTAACACTAAATTCTTTAGTAATTCTAATAATAAGAAACAAGTTTTCACCTAATCATATATTAAAAGTACTTTCTTAATGGTTTACTTAGAATAATATTTATCCAACAGGCAGAGCAACTCAGACGGGAGAGAATCATACAAAGACAAAAGGAAATAGAGGAAGCCAAGAAGAAAGAAGGAGAGTCTTCATTCCTGCAAAGTGAGGATTATCAAAAGAAATTGAGTGAAATAGAATCATTGCTTGCCGAGGAATTTGGTATATCTTCAGATGATGATACCATTAGTGAGGGGGGAATGGAAAGTAGTAACGAAGATAGTTCTAAGACTGAGGAGGTGAGTTATTTATTTTTAATATAAGCATTTCATTTATTATTTTACACATATATATACTTATTGTAGATAAACAATTCAGGCTAAGTTTAATAAATAACTTTGAGAAGCTTTTAAAAATAATATTTTTGACACATTTTTATTAAAAGATATGTAATATATTGAGACATAGAAATATTATGTAATATTGGGAAATGGTTCAGTCATCAGTTTTTGATTTGATAATAAAATCTATAAACCTCTATACATCTGGATGTAAATAATGCTTATATTTTATTCCTTTGTTTGTTATACTTACTATAGTTTTTAATAATTTATTTCTTTAATTTTATATAAATTATGTTAATTGAACTAAAATTAATATGCATATATTTATATTGTAGGTTGTTGAAACTTGCAAAGCGGCAAAAGCATCCTCTAAAAGCAAATCTGCTCTCAAAAACTTGTACTGTTCGGCGTGTAACAAAATGTTTAAAAATGTTAATTCCTTTGAAAATCATGAGAATAGTCGGAAACATAAGGATAATGTTGCTAGTATGACTTTAGAAGATGATATAGAGATTTCTGATGAAGAAGCAAATGAAAATGATGTTCAGGAAACTCTTGAAACAAATGACGATGGCAAGGTAAATGGAGAAGTTGAAGACCAGGCCCAGAATAAAGGCAATTCGACATCAGATATTGAAGACAATGATATCAGAGAGACTCTCAGTGACGACTCTGATAAAATACAGGTATTTTTTACATCATACATATTTTGTGCTGTTTTATGAATTAAATAATAATATTCTTTCCACACAGGCATTACCTAAAAGCCAGAAGAAAAAGAAGAATAAGAAGAAATCATTCATTCCAATGCCAGAGAGCGAGGGCAACGATAGTCATGATGAAATGAGCTTTAACGAGATAGAAGGACCTGCTAGAAGCCGGAAGGCCAAGAAATTTAACATGTTGAAGAGCCAAATCCAGGCTAAAAAAGAAGCTAATCTTAAGAAAGGATCTCAGTCCCAAACTTCAACAGAGAACTTATATGAAGTATCGAGTACCACACCAACTGATGATGCTTTAGGAGATTCAGCACTGCCACGGGATAGACCGGCTCTACCAAAGACGCAAAGGAATATGAAGGGTAAAAAGTTAGTTGAACGTAAACCACTACGTCCCAAAGCGAGTGAGACAGAAGATTCTAGTAGTGCAATAAACCTCAGATGTGTCATCTGCCAAACAGACTTCCCATCGAAGAATAAATTATTTGATCATTTAAAAAAGACAGGCCATTCGGTGCCACTTCCTCAAACTAGCTTCACACAAAAAAAGGGAAAGAAAGGTAATAGGTAAATGTGCAATTTAGATAGGAAGAGAAGTATTATTATTCATTGAGAATCAAAAGATTTTCTTCAATCCTTACAACTGTAAAGTGACTTTATCAATCTATTTATTAAATTATCATCACTCAATAAAGAAAGCTGTCTTTTATTTACAAATAAATATTTATATTACATAATCAAAACTTTAAAAGGTAATTTCAATACATGTACATTTGGAATAGGTAAAAATGGAAGTTCATATATTGCTAGAGATATTATTATTTTAAGACAGATCATTAAGTAAATACATTTTAATATAGATATAACCTGATCTATAATATATTACTATGAATAATGACAATTGATTAAACTGCCAACAGATATATAATTGTATTAAATTTTTTATAAAGAATAACAAATATGCAAAATAAGCAACTTGGCCTAAGTCACTACCTACACTATGTAATGTTCCATTTTTTAACCACAATGCTAAAAATAATGTTACGAAAAACATTGGTACAGAATATGTTAATTGCACTTGTGTACTACATTCTTACATATAAGCTTAAAGATTATTCAAATTCGGGGATGTCTGCAAAACTGTATCCGGGATACTCCTTATATGCATAGTATGCTATCCTCATATGATATGCACCAGGGAGAAACATAATACCACCCAAAACGATCATCGGCCAGAGACGATCAGAATATTTTGTGTCAATGTGACCAGTAACTATAAGGCTTCCTACAATTAATAAAGAGGTCCCAACAATAAATAGAAATGCGGCTAAGCTTAATGCCTTCCAAGGTATCTTCAAAGGAGGCACTTCGAACTGAGCGTCGGAAAATCCACTATCGTCGTGTGGTACAGAAATATATCCATCATTTGACCGCCGCAATCTAAATCTCGACATTCTTTCACTGAGCGCCTGGAAAATAATAATTTCTTTAGAATCAGTTGAATTTTAGAACTATCAAAAACTATAAAGATATAAAAAATATAATGAATTATATCCTACCTTAATCTTTAATTTCTTAGATTATCCCTAGGTTCTAAATTAAATTTGGATTTTGGATAACAATTTTCATAAAACGAACTTTTTCATAAATAGTAAAACAAATCTTATAAGAACTGTCAAGTGGCAAATGTCAATTGTCATCCTAATTTTTCAGTTGTCACTGTCGAAATTACTTTTTATCATAGACAGGGAATACTAAAAACGAAGAGCTAGCGTAACGAACGACGAATAGTTGCTTTTAAAGTGAAATAAATCTCCTCTGTATTTTTATATTTAAAGTTTTGTAATCCATAATTATTATTATATATATTTAACAGACTGTAATCATGTTAATTAATCGGAATTTGCCTGACTAGTTTCGAACCCTTTCGGGCTTTTTAATCATGCTCGTTGTTTTTTTTACCTTTATAGTATAAAGGACCGGTTTCCAAGCCAATGGCAGCACCCAACCCCTATCTCAGGAGTGATTTCAATAGCTTACGCGGTATTAATACGGATACTTTATCGGAACATATGTATATAAAGAGCCATTCTCAAATCTAAAACGTGTACCATTATCGCTGAATAACTGTGGTCCAGTTTTTAATAATTAATATGTAATAATTGTCGCAATTAAAAGAAATCGGATATACACCCGGGTAGACTGCATTTATTTTAAACCATTAGAAGTCACTGTACTCATTTGAGTACAGCTATATTTTTAGGCATATATTCCAGAACTCTTAAGTGTGCGTGGGGTACTTCATTATTTTACTTAATTATAAGGTCCTTTAAGTGTATTCATAAATAATAAGTGGATAGTGCGACATTTTTATTTTAAAAATGTCGGTTAAAGTTGTGTTACGGAAACATCATCGAGGTAAGTACATTATTTTAGATTTTTTAAAGTAATTAGTGCTTCTAAGTGTTTTATTTCGATTTATTTCGCTAGATTAGATGTAAAGGAAAGATATTAGAAACTGTTAAATTAATTACATATTACTAAAATAAAACTAGAATCTTGTAAATGTAACTGTACTCAATTGAGTACACTGACAAGATACGTAACTAAAATAACAGTTTTTTCTTTCAGATACTTTGCAATGAAGAAACAGCGATTTACAGCTCAAAATAGTTACCATAGGCTTCAGGAAGCTATCGAAGGTGTTTTACAGGATATTGAAGATAATGAACCTGACCTGGCTATCATACCACCTGATTCAAGTAGATTGACTGATGAAGAGGAGGGTGCCGACGAGGATATGGCGGCGTGTCCCATACCGCAAGAAGTGCCTGGTACTATTGAGATAATTATATGGCATCGAGAGGATAATGGTAGCGAGGAATCTACGCACAGTGTCAGTGATGATGATCCACTTGCGTCAAAAAAATAGACAACTTGATGCTTATGCTACCCGCCAATCTTCTTTGAATCCGAATCCAAAGTGGTGCAAATGTACCCCTTCATATTCTTTGACTTTTCAGAGTTCAACAGAAGTCTCTGATAAGAAAAGTGCTATTGATGAACAACTAAAGGGCCTCAACCCTGTACAAATACTTGAAAACATAATGGATATGATAATATCTAATAGCAAACTATATGCTAACCAAAACAATAGATACGAGTTTCAGCTAGATTCCACTGACATGACAATTTTCTTTTGGGATTTTGATAATTTCTGGCTACCATAAGCTACCTTGAGAACCAATGTACTGTTCGTTAGATGAAGACATACCACGTTTGTTCTAAATTTATAATAAAAATATGGGAGATGTTGATGAACTTGACCAGTCTGTCTCATTATATAGAATTAGTGTTCACAGAACAAAAGGTGGTGGTGGGTTATATTTACATATATGATAAATATGGCTGATTTACATGTAATATGCAATAATAATCCTATGGATCAGCTCATGTTCCGACGTCACATTGGTCGACGACGACAGGGTGAACAAAGAAAATCAAGGCAAGCTGCATAAATTGTCAAAGGCCTACGTCAAGATGGAGTTGGATATTACCCCAACAAAATTAATAAACAGCTGCGGTGTGTAGTTTGCAGTTCTAGATTGCTTTGGCAATGTAAGAAATGTCTGAAAACACTTTGTGTTAAAAAAACGTGGTTTGATAATTTTCATACTTAGGCGGTCAGTGTACTCAATTGAGTACACCCCTATATTTTCGTGAAAAACAAAATTTTTCATATATTTTTTAATTAATATTTTCTTTTTTACTTACTTTAATATAAAAATAACAAAAAATCGAAAATAATATTTGTAGTTTTCATTTGACCTTTAATGGGTTAAGGTGATCATAAATTGCAGTGTGGAAAGATGGTTTTAACAATACAATTACGTCTTAATGAGTATCCTATCTTATAAGTCACTTCTTTATTGCATGTAAATAGGTGAATGTCGCGCTTCTGATGTAGATTTGTATGCTTTTTATTAGAAGCTTTTGACTTTTGAATTCAACTGTATCTTTCTAATGCCATTGTAACATGTTCAAGTTCCTAATTCACGTATACCGGGTAGCATAGTTAAAGATCGTGATCGTGTTAGGTGGACCGGATAATGATGCGACTAGGCTTATATATAAATATCGGGTAAACCTTCAACAAACATTAATTATTAAGCGATCTTTAGTAGTTCGTTTCACAATGTCATCTAAGAATGGTAAGCTATTCCAATTAAGACCAATTATCTTGTTAATATAAATAAAAAAGTTTGTGAGGATGAATGTATGTTTGTTACTCTTTTACGCAAAAACTACTGATCGGATTTACAAGAAACTCTTCAATTATATGGCACATGTATCAGATTAATATATGAGCTACAAAATATAAATATTTTGTATAATATGGTCATAAATTTGATATCAAGTAAAACAGATCAAAATCTGACGGATGTTACCGAACCAAAGCATTTTATGTCATAAATAGCTAAATAAAAGTCCGAGACGCCATTTCTACCACTTTATAGTGCTCGAAATCTTTTATAATATTTAGTTTATTTCATAAAAAGAGTGTCTTTGACATTAAAAATCTAATGGTCATGAATTAACTTTCTTCTTTATTGATACTAGACAGATGTATATTAAATCTATACTATTCACATATCTTTACACCTAAATGTACTATATATCTTATATTTTGTTATTTATATTTTGTATTATAGATCAAATCCAATTCCCTGAAGTGGAGTGCCAGTTAAGTAAAGAGTTTCTATATCTACGGATTAGAACTTACTAGCTTCATTCATATTTAGTAATAATTATATTTTAGAGAAACAAGGAATTTATTTAGGTTATATATAAAAAGAGTAAGCCACAACAGTAATTTCTGGCCACTCTTCGGAAAGAGTTGCACTATCCGAATGAGCCTATATGTTACTATGAGATGTGAATTAGGTACAGTTAGTCATTCTCTCCACTACATACTGCTACAGTTTCCTGATTACACTCGCAGTTTCATATTTTTTGCAATTTTTTTCGTCTTTCATACCTTTTGCCTTTTTAAATGTAGAGTGGATCTCAATTCATTCAAAAAATAAGACATAAAATCAAACTAACAATATTTTTTTTATAAACGCAAATCTTTAAATTTTGTAGTAATATCATAAACTATATGGTCTTCACGGCACAAATTAAATGTTTTCAAACAAATTTTGAATATATTTACTGAATACTGGAAAAATATCGGCAGAATCCAAGTCGATTACATGTCTTAAGTTAAAAAAAATATTAATTACATTGTAAAAAATGATGAATTTCCTTAAATAACGAAAAAATAGCTTGCGATGGTATGACATATAACGGACATCAGAAGACCACGTATCAAAAACAGCTCCAGAAGCTGCGTGGTGATCCAATATCGGATAGGAACTGGAAGCCCATCACTTAAACGCAAATACACAAAGTGATAAGAACCACACCTTGAATAAAAGGAAAAGGGGAGAAAGAGGATAAAAATTAAAATAGTTAAAATACAAAACATATAAAATGCTTTTTACCTTATGTGGTTGGAATTTACTCTTGAACTATTCTGGCATCTTATTACATTTAAACCAATTTACATTATTCAATTAAGTTTAAACATTTCATACATTTTTACTATCTGTAATAATAAATATTAAAATTAATCTTTTATTTAAAATAATTAAATTAAATATTATATTAATTGCAATCATTTAATGTATATTTCTAAAGATGGTTTAAGTTAAGTTCTTAAGAACGAAAAAGATACCTTCCAAAATAAAATCTCTTTAAGTAAACAAGGGTTAAAAGTGTTTATCAATTCTAATTATAATATATAATTAGAATAGAATATATATCATTTTCTGATTAAAAATTACGAAACTTGTAATGTGATTTACGAAAAACTAAACACTAAGTTAATATTCCAACTATTTTTCATGACTGCTTAATAATTTTTAAAATAAGGCCTAAAATATGTATTTTGTAGTTCAGTTGTGTTAATGTTTTGACTTTATTTTGACATAAATTTTTATTGGAACACCAGTGAAGACGCATGCAAAAACATAATTATATTATTTCATAATTGTAATTGACAATAAAAAAATATTCCTTTTAAGAATCAGACAATTGAATAAAAGTTGAGATTTTAGGAAGCGTATTTATTTTAGCAAAAGATGTCGTGTTTCATGTTATGAGGATGCTTTAAAGGTCTATTTAAGAAACTCTAAAGGTCCGTTGTTCTTCTATGGTCCATTGTTTTAAGACTACACTCACAGGACTGCAGCTGCCCGCTGACCTTGACACGATGCGGCAAGTTGAGCTTGGACGTTCCCATCTGATTTATATATGCAGTATTAAATGCGGCATTTGTAAAAAAAAACTAAATGAATTACTTTCAGGTAATAGCTTTTTTCCTAATATAAATTTTTATTGTTTTTAATGTTGTTCAATGAGGATTATGTTTTTACTATGTGAAGTGCTCAGTCCATAAGACAATTATGGGCTCAGACATTATTTTACAGCATCTGTACTTGAGCCAAGTAATCCTAGCCAAGTGTTTCATGTAAAAAGTATTGCTAGTATTTCGTAAATAAATCTCCCATGAAATCAATAATCCAAGAAGAAAAAAATACATAACATTTTTGCAATATACGTTGAAATATATAACTATATACCAATTTAAATTAAATCTATCTATCAAGAACTTTAAAAATAAGTTCTATGAATGGTTCGTTGATAAGTGTTTTTTTCTTATTCATTGAAATATTGTATTAATGTTTATCTTTCATTCTTTGTAATGTTTTGCATCTTGTGTGTAAATTTGTCATCGTCATGTTTCTTACAAATATTATTATAAATGTACTTATAATAAAGTATGTTACTAAAATTTTATGGTATAAGATATACCTATGAAACCAAACATCTTAAAGTAATTAATTATCAACTGCAACATTAACGTTATCTTGCTACTCTTCCGATATTAGTTTTATGACAATATTTTTTTTAATAAAACATCAGAGTCCGTAAACATGCCACAATTTTATTCAATAATCAGGATATCAATAATCATCTATAAAGACTTCCCTGAGGATGATCTCAGAGGGGGTGAACTGAACTTTGTTCATTTTAATCCCCAAAAGACACAAGGTTGCGTGCTTACCACTAAGAAAACCTATTTGTTATTTCGCCGCTCTTCGAGAGTACTCCACTCATGGACTCACCAAATATCCGAATATTGAGCGTCGACATTGGGAAGATGATCAATAAAGCGAGGCAGTATTTCAAGCCTGGCCACAGACTTGGACTCTATAAGTCACAAGTCCGGCCACACATGGAGTATTGTTCTTATCTCTGATCCCGATCACCTCAGTATCAGTTTCTACTGTTTGACCGCATATAACGCCTTTTGGCCTTTTGGATTATCTGGGACCCAGTGCTCTATGAACGGCTGAACTTTCTATTATTACGTATAATCAAGAGTTCGTGGGCGGCGGTGATTACTTGATATCAATGACCAGCACACTCGTTTGTTCTCCTCTCACAGAAAAAAACAGGTCAAGGACAGATGCTACAACCGCTCCCCTTCTCGTCGTAAAGAGGAGGGGTTGTCGTCGTCGTCGTCACTTTTTGCATTCCTCCCCATTCCTTAACGGCAGCAAAGCATCAGCAATCTTGTACACTGGTAACAGGAAATTTGACCATCAGGTGGATATATTAAACACACACAGCCACAAAGATAATATTAGATATTATTTAGAGATTTGCAACCAGGCTATCTTGAAAATGATATTGTATTGCTTTATATTATTTTTAATTAGTATTGACCAAAGTAGTCATGAAACTAAAGATGCCGTGAATATAATCTGTTGTATCAGTATAAAGAACCATAAAGGTATAATATAATAGTTGGTAAATAACTTTTATTAGGTTTATTAACAGCAGCTTGTATGAGCTCCAACGGTGTAAATTACTGTCTACCATAAGATCAAAGTTGCAATATCTATTATTTGAGATTCATTCACTAATTTCTCCTCTTATAACCTTCATTTATTTGTTCTTAAAGAATACAATGCATCTGCAATTACTATTGCAAAAGTCTGACTAAAATAAGATAAAAAAAAGCTTTCAAGTATTGTGTATAATAAGTATTTTAATTATCATAATTTCTAAAAATAAGCTCTACCTAGGATTCGCCATTACTACGAAAAACTTCATAAGACAATTACGATATCTCAAGGTAAGATGTATTAAAATCTTCAACAAAGGAACTAACAATGGAATCAGGTCATCGGGATGAGTCTAAAAATGATAGTCACATTCAGAAGTAATGAAAAAAATCACCCTCTAGAGTCTGGACTTTAATTGAATTTTTAATTTGACTTCTCATCCTCTGAGGTCAAAAGTTTTAAGCTAAGTCTATGGAATTTAATATTTAACGTATTATTAATATCGTAGTTTTAATACTTTTTTATACTTATATAGTATTTTATTTCAAAATAAATATTAAAATAGAATTAAATCAACAAGGAATAGATAGAATAGAGATTTAGATATCTCTGATATGCCTTTTATAGCTTATTTTATTATTCAATATAAATACTTATTTAATAAAATTCAAAATATCTTTATTTAAATAGGCATTTACAATTTTGAATCAATTATTATATTAAAGAGATCGGTCTAGTCAGTCCATGAGAAAGTTACCTCCGGCTCGGAATGCAGCTCTGTTAAGAGCCGGCCAGAAACTCAATAGTTGCTCTTGTAAAATAAATTTACGAATATTAGATGTATACATTAGAATATCATCCCTGCAACCTGCGACCCTGAATCAACAACCTAAGTACCACAGATTTCAATCAACTAAAAACTCTAGAAAACTATAATAAGATTTGCTTACTAATATATTCTTAATTTTAGATTAAAAACTAAAAATAAGGTCTAAGACATCTTAACTTTATAATATATGCACACATTTAAACCCATGAAGAATTTTTTAACTTTTCAAACACGAAATTTAGGTGTTACGTATTTTTTTTATTCCTTGCATTTATCGTGTGTGTGTGCGTGTGTGTGTGTGTGTGTGCGTGTGTGCGTGTGTGTGTGTGTGTGTGTGTGTGCGCGCGTGTGTGTTGTGTTTTTGATATAAGTATTTCAATCTAGATCAAAACAAACTGTATTTGTATCGTAAATATTACTAAAATAATATTAAACATCTAATATTAGAAGTACTTTCACAATATTTATTTGAAGGACACAGGTCAAGAGTACCTTCTACTCTCTAGAAGAAAGTCTCTAGTAAGTGTATTACGAAAAAATGCTAAACAAAATTAAATATTAAAAAAAAAAAAAATCCCCGAAGAATGAGTAGTTTTAGAATACAAAAACGAACACATCATTCAGACTTTCACAGTTGATTGTTATAAGCTGTGGATTAAAAAAAGAATCACGCAAATCGGAATCGAACTGACGACCTTTGGGTAAGAAGTCAACAACACTTACCACCAGTCAAAGAGATTCATCCAAGTATAGTCCACATTTTTACGAATTTAATTACTTAAATTTATTAATATTTTCATTAAAGTTAATTTGTTTTGTTAATTATAAAACCATTTGAACTTTTTACATTGTCATTGTACTTTCTAACATTTTAGTTACTTTGCCATTAATATAAGTTAAAAATGTTTAAATAATTAACAATCAAAAGTATTATGGTGATAATCTAAGAATTGTTTATTAAATCTAACAGTGGTAATTTATAACTTTATGGTATTGAATATAGTAATCCCCCTTATAACACAGTACTCTTATAAGGCGTTTTCAAATAACGCGATTTAAGTCCCTTGCATGACACGTGTTTTCCCCCATATAATGTGGGGATTTCCCACGTTATATTTAATTTAATTTATAACATTTTTCACAGTTCATAATTGTGTTGTTATAAAATTAAATAAAATTAAGTAAAAATAAAATTAAATAATTCCATCTAAACAGCCTTTAACGAGAAAAGTTAAATGTGAATTATTTGTACTTAACGCGTTCATCCAAATCCATGTCTGTGTCTTTTTGATTGCAAAATTTTATAATTTTCCGGCAAGTAGTTTTTGAGAGTATTCGTGACAAAGAATGTGAAAAAGTCTACACTAGAACGCTTCGCTCGCTACGCTCGCTTCGTTCAATTAATTATTGTTAATTTCAAATAATCTAATTTAACTCCATAAGTCAGTTAACATGCATTAACCACAACTGCGTTCGGAATTTACCTTATATTTATTTCGTCTATCTGTTTGTCCTTTATAAAACAAAAACTACATTTGTTGAAAAATAGTATATGAGATTGAACATTAAATTAATAGACTTATATAGAATATAACTTTATATTGGCGAGAAAAGCCGCTGGCACAAACTAGTTATGTATTACATTGCTATATATGATATATGATATATGACATATATCATATATACGATATATATGATGTTACATTTTATAACGTTTTATTAATAGTGCTCTATAAATGTAACTAATTAAAATAAAGTTAATATATTCATTTTAATTGTTTGTTTGTATTAATATTATAAAAGATATATATATATATATATATATATATATATATATATATATATATATATATATATATATATATATATATATATATATGTATATAAATATATATATATTATTTCTACAAATCAAAAACTCTAAGATTACGGCCGCGACATCTGCATATGTTATTTTTGAATTTATTTAAACTATTTCAAAATAGTCTTTTCTTACCTTTTAATTTTAAATATTATTCTTAATACATCTAGCCATCAACCTAACCTAATTTACTTCATATATTTGTTTTACTCTAGAATAAGCTTACGAGAGAAAAAATGCCACTTATGTGATAGAGGCTAGAGCAAGTTGTGGCAAGCTCAAGCGCCATCGCTGGACAGTCGCCAAAACAAAGAATGTTATACTAAAACATTTTAATCAATAATAATTTAATATTCAATTAACAGCTGCTTAATATATCAAAATGTAACTTGTAAGTACAGATATTAATGAAAAATATTTTACGCATTCCCAAAAACGGTTATTGTAATCAATACAATAAAAAAAATCGAATTTGACGTGTGCTAAATCAAGATATAATAGTACATAACGTGTAGATTAGTTTAATCGCTTGCGGCAGGGCGAGTTAGACGCATGCGTGGTCTGCGGCGCGCGCAACACCACACACCACCTCACTCCTCAGTCTCACTCCGCAAGCACACCGATCGCGATTACACGCGCCCAAGGCCCGCTAGCCAAGCAACGCCGGCCCCCGGCCAGGAGCCCTAAGAGGCGCTTCCTTACCCTCACACGAACCACCTGGGGACACAGCCGGCGTTCGCGAACAGGGCTCCGCGGATTAAAGGTATTCGAACGTCCGCCCTCTATTGCTTTATTTGTTAACGATTGCAAAATAGTCCCCCATACCGTGGACCATGCGGGGTTGCCGCATTACGACAGGGGTTAGGGATATTGTGGGGTTTACGGCAATGTTGTCAGTGGCATGAGAGCATTACAATTTGACCTTCTTTCTTTACGGCTTCGTAATTTTGTTCAAATATTTAACTAATCATTTGCAAGGTAAATAAAGTCAGAACATACATTGCAATTATTCTAAGATATCCAAGATTTTATAATTAATACGCAATAAAGTTAAAACTTTCATTCCAATTAATTCTAATGAGATGCTTTTCGTGCTTTCAGACCATTTAAGACATAATTACGTCCGGTCAAACTTACCCTTAGCTAAGACGTTGTGCCTTACACTCTATGATCCTTGAAAAAATAACTACCCACTGCAGACATTCATGAACCTTTGAATATATAACTTTAATTTGATAAACGAAACACTTATAAAACTTATTTGAATATAAATGGAAAGAGTATGACAAAAGTTCCCTTATTTTATAAGTTTTAATAAAAGTTTGAACGTGAATTGTTAAAAATATATTAAAGAATTTGTGAAACCCTAAATAAAGTAGCGGAAGTATTTCTTAATTTTAAAGTATATATTATAATTAATATGGTATAATCCCATTTATTCAATAATAATTAAAGACATCCCCTCCGTGACTCTATCAAAGGCTCAAATCTTTTATTCTCTCACATCTAAAGCCGGAATAATAAAAGATCTTGAAAATGATAAAAGAAAGATTCGTAGTTTTTGTGTGCCATCAGAATAACTGAGCTCTGTCGGTTTGAATTTTGGATAGGTATTGATCCTAAATTCAAAACCGCTTTGACAATGCGACTTAATCCAGATAGGATTTAGGATTTTCGAACAAATTATTTGCAATTACGTTAATTTGTTAGTCTTCCAACTTATTAGTTCTGACGCTGATAATTATTTGAACTTAGAGATTTCATAATACGTTTTCTCCAATATTCATTGCCAATTAATAATTGTTATAATCGAATAATATGTTTTTAGTATAAACATTTGTTGTAATCATGAAGAGTGTATAACCATCTTAAAATTCAAACTGCATTGTGTATTATAATAGTTAGTTGACAGTTAAATAAGTGTTATTTTAATTTTTCAATCAGCGCCATCTAGTGTATTTAGAACGATTAATCAATGAAAAAACTTTTTAGGTTAAAATTGGTGTTAATTTTTCTTAAATAAAATTGATTCTCTTATCTATAGATACTTCTTCCTAGTTCTTAGATAGGAATTATTAGAGATAGGACGATAACTTTTTAAATAAATTTATTTGATTTCATTTTTTTTTTCTTCCCACTTTGCAGGAATTTATTCGTTGAAATTCAGTTATTTCTGTAACTTCAAACATGTTTTCAAATAATGCTTTTGCTGATATTATTTATAAACTCTTGTTGTTCAAATACGTTGTGTTGAGTCAATATTGTCCTGGATTTAATATTGGTTTGCATTAAGAAACTATAAAAAGATTTCTTTGTGTGACAAACAAAAAAACAAACGAACCTCCGTAAAGTAAGTAGGTTTGGAAGGACTAAGCTATAATAACATAACTATAACATAATAACTAACTTATAACCTATGAGTATCCAAAATTCAATATTTCTTTACCACTAAGTTTTTGGTGAGAACTTTGATGTTATAGATTTTTTTTTCCATTAATTTCTTCCATTTTATTACGATTTTCTATAATAGTTAAATTTTCAAGATAATATTGATGCATAAAATGTAATAAATCTTCAATTTGGTAAATAAATCTCACAGGTACTATCTAATTATGCGGATTTTGTCTAATTTAATTATTAAATATACTAGGATCCGCCAACTGAGCTGAGCTGATCTGAGCCCCTCTCCTTTCTTCTTTTCTTGATAACTTTTTCGCTATAACATCCGCGTTCGGCTCAAACATACATGAGAAAATTTTTAGCTAATTATCTCGTCGCATTCTGGAGACAACTAAACACAAAAAAGGGTCTCCCAAACGGTTAAGAGCTTCGCTTACGCTCAGCTCAATAATTACCTGAAGTTAATTAGTATGTAATATTATTTTATGGATCCGATCCCATATTCTTATCAAAATAATTGGCAATAATCCATTTATCTATCTATATATTAATATATATATTTCATTTATTTTGAAATACATTTCACATAACATATAACAGGTAATTACGTTACCTCTTTCAATACTTAATTGATAACAAGTTGTTAAACTTTCAATATTTAACAATTTTTTATGAATTTGTGTGAATGAATGAATATATAACTATTTTATTGGTATATTCATTAAATATGTATATATTTCTTTAGAGGAAATACTGCATCTAGTTTAAAAATTACATTTACAGATTTGATAATAAATATTTTAGATAAAAAAATGTTAGATTTAAAACTATTGCTATTTCATATGTCGATTTTATAACCTGGTGTAAATTTACACTCGACCTGACAATGTTAATCTCATTTCAAATAATATTAGATTAATGATTAAATGTATTTAAGACTATGTGACAGAAACATTTTTAAATAAAAAAATAAAAAAGGTTTTCATACAAAATACAGGACAAAAATAAATTCCAAATTAAAATTTTCATTTACAAACAATTCAAATTCGTATGGAATAAAAAAATTTAACGTGCTTTTATTAGCTACGGTCGTATGTTTTTGTGTAAGGGTATTTTGAATATTCAAGATGGATTAATTTGTAACTTTATCAAGTATACAATACAATAATATAAACAAAATACAAATAAAAAAAATAGTTTAAAATATATTATATATATTGGGTGACTTTAGAAACTTATATAATGACTACTATAAATAATTCACAATAAAAAAAATAAGCAAAAATTATTAAAAAAAAAAAACTTTAAAATGATCTGTATAATCATTGTCAAAATACTATTACATAAAAAGCTTAGAAAAAGTTCTTGCAATTCAAATTATATTCATGATTTTTTGTACCTATAATATTATACATATACATATATATATATATATATATATATATATATATATATATATATTATAATAGTAATATAATAATTTCTGAATACTTAATACCTTGTTATATCAAATGTTTATTATAATTACTAAAATCGAAACAAAAGCTTAGAACAAAATAGAGCTTTGATTCTGAAAATTAAATTCTAAACTCAGATTCCACATTTTGGAAAATTAATCTGGGTTCTTTGAATTATTAAATGAGCAGAATCTTAAGGTCACAAAATACGTAATATATTTCAGTACCTAGATTTATTAAACTGTAATATTAAAGTATTTCAGTTATAATTGTAATTTTTAACTCGTGTAAGTACAAGATACTATACACTGTACTAATTTTATAACTATAGAATGTTATTTTATTATATTGTAAACATATATTTAACTTAATTTTAATATCTAATATCATTAATAAAATAATTCGTGACGAATAATATAATAACTGTGATTATATATATATTATTTTATGAATTATATATATATATATATAACCTGAATTTGAAAAGTTTCAAAATATAACCAATAATGTTAACAAATAACTAAATGGTCCTGTTTTCGAAGAGCAAGTCCATATAGTGCCAACTGTGTTAAATAAAAATAAAATGCATGATCTTAAAAAAACTTGGCACAAACTTACATACCTAACAAATAAAACCGTAATATGTTATTTGATTTTAATTAATTAACTTGTGTATAAAACATAATTTAATTAATATGATCTGTTCAATCAAAATCGATTCAGCCAAACTAGATATTTAACATGTGTTCAACAAATAAGGTACCAATTTACAAGAAATTAATAAAGTTAATCATAGATCAAAATATCTTTATATAAACAAGTCCTAATTAATTTAAAAACACCCAACGGAAAGGAATTTCATTTCGTAACTACTCACAAATTATAACATCGTCCTAATAATTTGATACTTATCATCAAACACTTATAGAAACTTAATTATAATATCGAAATATAATTGAGCGGAGCGAGCGGAGCGTTCTACTGGATACATTTTCACATTCTTTGTCACGAATACGCTCGAAAACTACTTGACGGATAATTATGAAATTTTGCAATCAGAAACACACATATTAGGGGACGGTTTTTAAAAAAAAATTAAAAATTCATCAAAAAAATTTTTTTTTTAAATGTCGTGTCAATAAACTGATATGCCATTGAAGTCAATGGGAAACGATGAGTCATTACACTGTGTTCGCTTCGCTCAATATGCAAACGGCACCCGAGATTTCGCGAGCGAGTCGAAATTGAGGATCTGTTGGCGCCCCTAGTATATTTATATAATGTATTTATTTATATCTTTTCTATTCTATATCAATACTGATCAAATGTAAACACTCCAACTTAAAATAAGACTATGATGTTTCCAAACGTTGCTTTGAAACCACTCAGTTTATTTATTATAATCACTATTTCAATGTTTAGTGATAATTCTATAATATATAATATATTTATATAAAAAAATATTCTAAACTTACAACTACAACGTTCAAACATAAAGAGCTTTCTTGCATTTGCATTTCAAAAGCTTTCACCTCTGGCTTTACAATTTAACTTTAAACGGCGATAAATGTTAGTACATGCAAATAAACGTGAATCTTTAAGATTTAGTACTTTTCAAGTATTATATATATTTGTCATCATATCTGTTAATTTGGAAAGGAAGTCTGATTTTAATGTGTCTTTTCTGTCAAATTGAGAGACAGGATAGTTATCTATTATATTTTTAATTTTATTAAATTCATTCAATGATTCGTACTTTAATCATTGCAAGATGGCTGATCAAAAATTTCGAATTTCAAGAATATTATTGAATAAATACAAGAAAGTATTTACTCGTATAATTAATATTGAAGAATTTTTTAATAAATATAACCTAAATGTCGTAAAGGTGTCTGTGCATCACAGTAAAGTAATATGGTTTATTTTATGCAACTGTTGTTATAATATATGAGCATGTCACTAAATAAAAATAAATCACAAATGCTGTGAACAATTTCGTACACGCCAGTTTATCACGCGATTTTTATATAAAATATTGGGCTTATTTGTAATCTTATATTAGAATCACAAACATTTATATATATTATAAATAAAATATTATTCCAAGAAATAGAAGAGGAAATCACTTAAGTAACCTTTTGTATTTCTTTCTATTTTATCTTGTTATAATCTAGTAAATTGTTTAATTACTTTTGAAAATAGGTTTTATACTCTGATAATTATATACATATATATATATATATAAATAAGGCTGGCTGTTGCGAACAACTACGTCTGCTATTTCGTGAACTACTAAGAAATATTATATCAATATTTCTTTAATTGTCAACACTGCCATCTATTGCAAACTTATAGAGCTTAAGTTAATTAAAATGTATAATATCTAATGCCCAAAAAATAGAGATAAAAAACTATCCTTTCTTTTAAGTTGAATCAAATAGGTGTGAAATAGGTTCAGTTGTCTCGGAGATTAGGACAAACAGACGTGACAAGAGATTTTTATATATAAATATGTATATCCCAATTCTTTATGACTTCAATCCAACGTTCATAAAACGAATGATAAAGACCACCTCCGTACGTGGTTGTGCACTTTTGAATTTCCTAGAGAATGATACCACGCCATTGTGAGTAAGTCTGCATTAAGAAAGCAAGGTTAACAATACTTTGAATACTGCCTTTTGAATAAAATTTTAACGTGAAAGGCATATAAGTAGGTTTTGTGAAACGTATTTTATAATGGAGAATATTCTAGAGATATTTTACGTTTGACTTTAAGTTATAATTCATACAACAATATGCGGTAAATGTTTCTAGGCCACACTCAACAACAGATTTAATCTGCTTATCCCTTGTTTAATGTAATTATTTACTCAACCATGTGATTTTCTTACTACCATTACTAGTATACTATATAAAAACATTAAGATACTGAAAGTTACAAATTAAAATATGTCATTATTTTATCTGTCACTTGAAAATAATAACGGAGTATAAAAAAAAATACAATTTTCAGACTGACACTTGAAAATAACAGAGTATAAAAAAATTACAATTTTCAGACTCACTTGAAAATAAAACAGAGTATAAAAATTACAATATTCAGACTGTCACTTGAAAATAACAGAGTATATAATAAATAAAATATGCCAATATTTCGACTGTCACTTGAAAAAAAAAAACAAAAAATGTAGTGATCGATCGTTGACGCCACTGCAGTGGTTTTGCAGACACGTTGTCCCAGTCTCTAGCGAGTCGGCCCGGCGCGATTCTCACGCAATTACTCACACTTTGAAATTATTCGTATTTGTATGTTATTTTATAATAGCTTCAAGATCATCTTTCTATATCTATATAATACGTATTAGATTATAAATTAACATTGTATTCGGCAGTTAAACTCCGAATCTTATATTTTGTGTAAAAAAAAAAAACTTTATTACCTAACTTCTAGCTTTGAATATTTTACTTATTAAAATAAATATATTCATATTAATTTTCAGTAAGCTTCACGCCGTTTTATTTTAAAACGAGTGCTACCCGCTACGAAGTGCTACGAAATAAGAACTTTATTTTAATTATAGCTTAATTTTCAAACTCTTAAGATTGATTTGTATGGAGATGTACGTAGCTTGAATAGCGTGCAGCAAAACGATTCAACCTTGACCCGACATTTAGTGCAGTTTGATAACATGCAAAATATTTATGGAAAATATTTACATACGTATAATGTTAACAAACTAAACCTACTGTATTTAACTCTTAACATTTAAGAGTTAAATATAGTAAAAGATAAATTATATTTCACAATACTTAATTCATGAAAACTTAACAAGTGAAGCGACAATTCTTAGAACTGTTCATCGATTTTACCATCACACAGCGTGCTATAGTGAATTCATATAAAAATATTTATGTATTTTCAATTCTTTCAGAGATGGAAATCGTGCCCGAGGGAAAAAACTTTCGTTTGGTAACCGAAGACGAGCTCCCAGCTATAGCTGATATCCTAGTACAGTATATGCCTGAATCACTAAAGGTATTCATTTATTCACATTATATAATAATAAGCCTAACCAATTTTGACCAAACTTAATAATATATAGAAGTTCGAAATTAATCATTCTTATACAAATGTTTCAATTTAAAGATTTGTCAATATACTTTACAATATATTTCATAAGTAATATGTTTTATATTTATGAAGATTATAGAGAAAATTGTAAAAAAAAATACATAGTGGATGAATAAAATTTAACAAAGTATCTCAGGGTGGCGCCAACAAGCCCGGGCAAGCTGCCAATTTAAAGATACGTAGTATTATGTCCATTAGTCTGGACTTAACATACATATATCAGCAAAAAAGATATCCAAAACCCGAGACCACATTATTCATTAGTAATTTTACAAATTAATATCAAAAAACAGACGATTTTCTCGTTTTTTATACCTTTTGAAGATTAACCCTTAAAGTATGAAGATATTTGTCGCCATTTTGGATTCCCACTCTTTAAAATCGAGCATTGACGTTTATAACCGCAAGATATACCAACTTGACAAAATAATCTTTATAATGTAGCGAATTTAATTACATTTTCAGTTCCATCAGACGATTCAAACATATCTCAACAACAAAGTGTGGGACTTTAATTTTTATGTAGCGAAGAACTGGCCGGAGGACCCGATCTGTCTGCATTTCCCCGGATGTACGAGCACGGTTAGTGTGAATGCACCTTTTTTAATTAATGCCATATAAAAATGTTTGTTAAAGGAACTATTTTGAGCACCGAAGTAAACTGTTAAAAAGGAATAAACTTCTGGTTATAAAATTATCTTAAATAAGTTCAGCTATAAATAAATATATAATATTAAATAAGTTCAGTTATAAATAAATATATATTCAGTTATAAATAAATATATAACATTAAATAAGTGCAGTTATAAATAAATATATATTCAGCTATAAATAAATATATAATATTTAAAAAGTTCAGCTATAAATAAATATACAATATTAAATAAGTTCAGCTATAAATAAATTGTAACATCTTGTAAATAAAGTATTCACACATTTCATGGAACATGTTAATCACATCGCTGACTTGTCAAACGAAGCTTAAGTAGTCTTCAAAGTGAGTGTTACTTTTACATGAGAGGAATCTTACTGCAATATTAAACCTTGCGGGCTAAAAATGCTCTACATAAGGTATTAAGGAGAAAAGTAAGAATATATTTTAACGAAATTATCTTGCCTATGAACGTTTTAGTTGGACCCTCCATTAGCCAAGTTAATTTACAAAAAGCAGGTCTAAAATTTGTTTTATACTAGAATTATTCAGTAAAATACTATATATTTTTAGCCAAACAGCCACCCATATGAGAGCGTGACAATATTCTGTCCATCGGAGCGCTCAGAGCTGGTGGATTTACTAACTTCAGAAGACGTTCTACTCGACCTCACTCAACCATTGTACCTGAACTTTACCCATGAGGCCATTGTGGAACGCTTCGAGAAGCGCTATGAAGCTCACGACAAGATCACCGGCGATGTCTACTCCTGTGATAATCCACCAGATGACGACAACGCGGAAGAGTAAGTCCACATCATTTTCTGTTAGTTCTTCTTAACATTGATATTCAAGTTTAATTGAAATGTCCTCGTAAATTTGGATTTCCTATTTAGAAAAAAATTAAGTCGGTCATAAAAACTGTTGTGAGAATTTTTATTGATTTGTAATTACTGTGAGGGATAAATGTATACTTATCCAGGGCGTGTTTGCAATCCTCATAACCTTATTTTAAGTTGGAGACTGTCTTTACATTAATGCTTATTTCGATAAGTATAGTGACACTTCCATTTGACGTACTCAATAGATCACTGACATTGATTCAAAGTGGAAAAGATATAAATAAATAAATAAACATCATATATTTTTAATAACATTCGCAGACTACCCCCCGATGTGGAGTTAGTTCGCTTGCAGCCACATCACATGAAGGCAGTTCATGATCTGTACCCCGCCAGCGACATCGAATGCCGGGAGGTGTTCGAGAAGCTGGTGGCCGAGCTGCCCGCGTACGGCATATTCGTGGAAGGGCAGCTGGCATCTTGGATGGTGCAGTCCTACTACGGAGCTATGTTCTCGATGCAAACGCGGCCGGAATTTCGCAGAAAAGGTTACGGGATATTCCTAGCGAGGCGCCTCACCAAGGAGGTGGCTTCGCGGGGCTACAAGCCCTTCGTCGTGATTCGTCCGGAGAACGACGCGTCCCGGTCCCTGTACTCCAAGCTGGGCTTCGAGAGGCGTTTCCGGACGGTCCGCGCCGTGCTGCGTCCCCGCTAGCGTTAACGTTGATCACTGGCAGATTTTATTTTTTTAAGACTTTTGAAATCAATTTAGCTTGCGATCTTTGATCGTTTAGAAAATTTTAGCTGTAGCTGTAAGATTCAACGGCCGCTGCTTTCGATCTGTTTCGCTTATATTTGTTTATGTGTGTGAAACTGCATTGTATTAAATGTTAGTTTAAATATTTCTTATTATTTCTGTTTGTGTGTTAATTTATTTAGATATATCAACTGTTTCTTTTGAATGATGCAAACAGATTTGAAAGCAGTAGACG
This sequence comes from Melinaea menophilus ssp. n. AW-2005, assembly GCA_918358695.1. Lineage (NCBI taxonomy): Eukaryota > Metazoa > Arthropoda > Insecta > Lepidoptera > Nymphalidae > Melinaea > Melinaea menophilus. The sequence goes on from OU911052.1 coordinate 2,184,385, forward strand.
TTCGCTGCGTTTTAGCGCCAGCTTAGATACTGATCTCAATAATGCTAACTGGTCAGGATTTTTTGGAATCTTGCCTCTAATAACATGACAACCATCAAACCACATTGGAGTAAGACCACCAAATGAACTCTCAACATTCCTTAACCGATTTAGAAGATGTTGTTCAAGATTTCCACAATAACTTGGCACAGTTAGTAATATCTCATTTACGCGATGCTTCATTACCACTCGTTTATGAAGCGGAACTGTCTATCTCATGCTGTGAATTTCTGGGACCCGGTATGATCTGTGTGATAAGGATAAGATAAAATGAAGCTGATATACGTGAGAGAGAAAGTTACCGTCGGCACTCGAGTTGCACAATTTCGAAAGATTAAAGCACCATTGTTCATCCGACGATAGAAATATTGAAAAAAATTATGGGCTATAATTTTTGTAAACCAAATGAATATTTCGGTAGTGATGTTAGATTTTGATAAATCGATTGCTATTTTAATTTTGTTTTATACTTTTGCTATGTTTTTGATACGAAGGAGGTTATTGCGAGGATTGTGAAGAGACGTGAACAGTGCTTCATTATCGGTAGATAACTGTGTTTGATAACCAGTTTTCGGTTATTATTTATATATCATACATTTTGTAGACTCGGTTTTTTATAATGAAGGAACTTTAATGGCAACGTGAGAATGTAAAAATCAATAAAAATTTGATACGAAAAGTAGATAGGTAGGTATTTTTAATATGGCGGAAACTATTTTACAATTATAGTGGCGTATTCGTGTTATGTATCAAAAGTGTACACGAGAATATTAGTGGCCATCGGTTTTGTTTACTGTAATTATATAATTAGTTATATGCTTTATAACCTATGTTTAGTTTACCATTATTTGTGAATGTCTTTATAAAGGCTATCACACATTAAATTGCCCAAAACCTTTACATGAGGTGATTATTGAACTTTAAGCTCTATATTGATAACTCTAAGGATGATATCGGATCAGCCTGTTTTTGGTGATATTGAAGTCATAATGTGTGATAGCCTTTACACTGTAAAGTGACAGTTAGAACGGCACGGGTGAGAGCGGGAAATTAAGTAATTTAAACAGTGTAAAAAAAGTATTTATTGATTTCATAAAAGGAATTTAAATGAATTTATAGTACAGTCAAATTCAAAAAGCACTTTTTGAAACTGGCACTTAGCTTGAATTAAAAAATCATTTAATATCCAATTTTGCTCAAATTAAGAACTTCCACCTTTTTTTTAATTGAGTGCGTCATTCTATGAAATGGAAATGCCAAAAAGTACATTTTAATTACTTTAAAACAAACAAATCTAAATCCTAGTATAATAACAGTTTAATAATAACAATTTTATGCATTATAATGAAATCACGGCAATAAGCGATTTTCAAATAAGGAGGTGTGTAGGCAAAATAGTTTTCTTAATTTTCTTATATTGAAGTTTAAACCAACTTAAGAACACTTACCATCAATATACAAATGTAATTTAATTCTAATTGTCAACTTCAAGTGACAGCTAATAACTCGATTTGACGTTTTATATTTAAGCGTTGAAGAAGGAGGTGTCATATGAAAATTAATTTACAAAATAATTGTACACAAATAGCATTATAATGCATTTGTATTGCCTGTTATAATAAATATGTTATTTTTATATGTCATCCTTATCTTAAGAATATTAAGAGAAATAAAATGAGGTACACAATGAAAATATTTAAACTAATTCTGTCTTTGACTAGTAAGACTATAGAAAATGAATATTGCAGCCACATCTACTTATTAGAAAATCAACAATCATCGAACATGCAATCATGCTGAAGCTTCCCACTTTTCCTACTATTAGTAGGTGCATATGATTAAGTAGTTCGAAATTTCTTGAAATATTAATTATAAGAACAGTTTTGTGAACACTTTCCCTTGCCTAAGCAATTACCAGGACAAGTTTCCGTCCTCGACACTGCAGTTGAAGCAAATGTAATCGCAGTACATATATAAAAGATATTTAAATCTGCAGCTACACGAGTAACGTAGTGTCCGTTCTGTATTGTGTTTATCACATTACCTTGCAAAGGTATGAAGAAAATTAATAAAATTATATATTATACGAAAGTGTGTTTCATTTCGTATTTCGATATAAGATTTTTTTTATATAACAAAAACCTCTTTTTTAATCAAAACAATTTATTAACTTACGTTTTAATTAAGACGTTATAAAGTTAAAATTCAATGTAATGAAAAGAAAACAAAGAGCTACACATTATTTATCATACAGATTTTTTTAGTGGAATCATGTCAAAGTAAATATTATTGTTATTTAAACAATTAACCAGGACTATTTAAAAGATGCATACTACCTCGGAATGAAATGACTTTAAGCCGGCTGCCCGAATGTGTGATCATAGCAAGAACAAGTTGTTGCTGAATGCTGACAGTAATTCCTACATCTAAGTCTAAAATATTTTAAGTATTTTTTTAATAATCATTTCAAACAGTTGAATTTACGTATGATAGTAGTTTCGGATGATGAGGTAGGATAGACAGAGTAGGTGTATATTTTTTTGACCGAAGCGTGCTTAGCTCTTTACTAGAGACTTTTTCACATTTTTTGTCACGAATAGGCCGAAAACTATTTGACGACAATTATGAAATTTTGCAATCAAAAAGACACACATTAAGTGATGGTTTAATAAAAAATTTAAAAATGTCATGTCGTTGAGGAATAATCGTCAAAAAACTGATATCCCATTGAAGTCAATGGGAAACGATGAGTCATTACACTGGGCTCGCTTCGCTCAATATGCAAACGGGCTGTTGGCCTCCCTAGTATTTTATATTATCCATAGCAGATCTACAGACTTTTGTAAGACTTATGATCACAGTTGTCTGGCATTTTATTATATTTATATTGTACTTTGGGCTTCTGGCTCTACCTCTCTTGTACGATCCGATTTATAATAGCTAGCTATTAAGATATGTATATATCAACTTAAATTCACAATGCAACTTTCCTAATAAAGAAAGTAATACAAATATCACTTAATAATTTCTGAAACATGTATTTTTTTGTTGTTTGATTTTTTTTTTAATATACAATTCCTAGCTAAAAACATAACTCTGCTACAAATATCTTTGTATACCGTCAAACAGTATAGTCAAAACACCCGATTCTGCACGAACTGTAATTGAAAATTTTTATTATTTACTATACTGCCACACCTCAAACACCTCAAAACCTAGTTTAGACTTTACTAATATTATATTTGTTAAGATATCAAGCTCATATTGACTATCTTGCGATGGTAAAATGACTACATATTTAACTAGGATCCGCCAACCGTGCGCGGCGGGTGTTGTGCTGAGCCCCTCTCCATTCTTCTTTTCTTGATAACTTTTGAATAGCTAAACATTTTTTCAATCTGTTTTCGCTATAACATTCGCGTTCGGCTTAAACATACATGAGAACATTTTTAGCTAATTATCTCGTCGGATTCTGGAGACAACTAAACACAAGCACACACACAAACACTAACACTGACTCACACAGTCAAACTCAAACAGTCACACATTTATTGACATAAATTATCTTTATATTTTTATCTGGATTATCTGTAACACCAAATATTTATCTGTGAAATGAAATAACAATGAAATGTCAAATTCTATGTAGTTTACGCTAATAGAACTCTATGGCTAATATGATTTAATGGAGGAATAACATTGTTTTGATCGATATAAATGTTTTCGTGACGCATTGTTCAATTGTTTATACATTATTTTGTAGTATTTACCAACTTTATGTGTAGTTGCAGTGTTTTGATTCATAGTTTTTTGGGTGCTTATAAGTTACAATGACCAGTTTAATAAATAAAATAGAAATGTTGATTAAGAGGGAAAAAACAACCCCAGACCGTAAAAAAGACGATACGGCAAAATCGTCAAGTGAAATACTTTCGGAACTCTTCAGTGCTTTTAATGCAGATCCACCGAAAATTGAAGAGATGTCTTTTAAGAAATCTAAGAAAAGTAAGAAGAAACATAAAAAGGAAAAGAAGAAACGGAGCAGAAGTGCAAGTGTCAGTAGTGATGATAGTGATTACAGTCGGAAACGTAAAAAAAGAAAAAAAAGCAAATCTAAGAAACGGAAAGAAGATCGTTCCCCTTCTAATCGTCACTCGAGGTCACCTACATCCAAGAAAGGTACATTAAGCTTGAAAGTTAAGATCAAGAATGAATTGGATAAAATTAATCAAGAAGCACCCGCCAAAGTTAAGAAAGAAGTCCAAGTTAAAAAAGAACCAGTTAAGCCTGAGATTGTTAAAGAAGACACAAATGACTCATGTATATTGGTTGACGATATTGATGCCAGTGAAATTCCTATGCCCGAAACTCCAAATGAAAATAAAATACAAACAGATTTAAAAATAGATCAAAAACAGGAGGCTGTACCAGAAAATGACAAGGCAAAAAGTAAGATTCAAATTAAAAACTTAAAGTTTAGTGCTGTCTTTGAAGAAACTGTAAAGAAAGCCGAGGAAGAAGCCAAAAAGAAAAAGGAAAAGCTGGAAGATGGTGAATACACAGATACATCAAGCAGTTCAGATGGAGATGAAGAAACAAATTCTCAGTTTCCAAAATCCTCTGATCCTGGAGGAATATTAAAACAACAAGCAGCTGATGAAATAAAATTGTAAGTATAGGTTTTTTTTTAAATAAGTATATAGTAATGTAAATTTACTCATTCTTATAAATATAATTAACTAAATATTTATTAAATTATCAGTTGTCATGAAAAGTAATTTACATCAAAAGACTAGTATTGTGTCTATATAGAGAAATAAACATCAAATTGCTATTGTAACATGCAATTCATGTTTCTAAAAGACAGACAATAAAAGCCGTCACATTAATAGTTAAGCTGAATTAAAAATTAGGCATTCTAGTCACAGAAGAGCATTCAATCCATCCTGCAATTATATAAAAAATTATTTATCAAATAAAAAAATAAAGTCAACATATGAGTGACACTTACATACATACATTACATGCAATTAATAATATTATAATTTTAATATTTCAGAATTGAAGAAGAAAAAATCATAAATAAACAGAAACTAGCGGAAACGATACAAAAATCTTCACAACGGGAAAGAAGTAAATCAAGAAAGAGGTGAAATATAATTCTTCTTTATCGCTTTTTGAAAATAACTAACAAAAAATTTTGACTTAGGGTTGTCACAAACTTGTATTTCATATTTCATACAGTAAAGAAATACAGGGCTGTGTTTGTTGTATAGTTTTTCTTAGAGCATAGCGCTTGGAACATTTGTAGCCTTAATTTTAAGTTGGAGAGTGGATTTACAGAAGGGCTTATTTTGATAAATCTTAATATATAAAACACAAAGACACTCACTGATTCACTGACTCATTCATCGCTCTACAGCCCAAACCGTAACACCTAGAAAACTGAAATTTGGACACAAGACTCCTGACATATTGAATAGGTGCAATAAGAAAAGATTTTGCAAAGGTCCAAACCGTTCCAAAGTAACATCTAAAATACTTACACAAGTGATCACTGGTATTGATTCAGAGTGGACAGGATATAAATAAATAAAAATGAACAAAATAAATTATTTAATTTTGTTTTTTCTAAACTAATCTTTTTATATGCATTTAACACACCAATAAGCTGAAAAGGTCCTAATTATAATAACAAAATTATAATATTTATTTTCAGTCAAATGTAGGAAATAGCTAATATATATTAAGCATCATTAATCTTCAGGTCAAGCAGTAAAAAGCGGTCAAGGTCACGCTCCACATCCCGACACAGAAGACGACACAGGAGTCGTTCCAGGTCAAGACGTAAGAGTCGCTCCAGACATAGATCAAGATCTAAAAGGTCAAGATCCAGACACAGGTCTTCATCACGCTCAAGACACAGGTCGTCGTCAAAATCCAAGCACAGGTCGAGACACTCTTCGAGACACAGGCGGAGGTCTAGGTATGGGTTGTCTTATATATATGTATATATATATATATATATATATATATAATCAATATAGTGTTGGATTGTTTGTTGTTACATAAAAAAATCATAGAATTCTTTATACATATATATAAATTCATATGACAGAAAAGAAAAAAAATAAGATTATATCAACATTTAATAAAAAATTACTATAGACTACTATAATAATTTTAAATCTCTCATGCCAAATACTAATATTAGCTACTATGATAAGTGGACAATGAAATAGATTTTTTTTAAGAAACTATATTTTTAATATAACTATATTGTGTTTATGTGAGTGCTATTCATATCGTCTTAATTTAGTAAGATTGGCTAAGCAGAGGGTATATTAATAATTCATATTCAATAAGTCTGTCATTATTTGCTACCGAGCTCAATAGATTAGATGTTAATTCTGTGTTTCATTGAACATAACAAACTATTAAGATGTCAATATCCAAACAGTAATAGTCAATGTACCGTCAGGTCGTCTACGGGGGTCCGTCTGGCAGATAGCGAGAAGAAGCGTCTGCTGGAAGTGGCCCGGCGGAACGCCATCAACATGCTGAAGAACGGAGCCGTGCCAGCGGGAGCAGCCGCCCTGCCGCCGCACACGCGCAGCCAGGTCATGGCCGCCATACACTCCGGGGGTACACACGCATCTATATACTATTACACACACACACACACACACACAAGCGCGCACACACACAAACACACACACACACACACACACACACAAACTCACAGTATAGACATGAAGTACACATATTTAAATATTTATTTCATCTAGAAAATTAACTTACCTTCATTAGGCACAGACAAATCATTAAAATTATATAAAATCGACAACATACATAACATGGGAACTAAACGTTGCATACATAATAAATTTGATCCCCACCAGGTAAGTCGGTGGACGAGCTGACGGACTTCTGCAAGCATCTATCAAAGAAGGAGGCCCTCGGGGAGCTGTCCTCCGTATCGTCCAATGACGATGACATGTCGGAAAATGAAGACACCATCGCCTTCCATCACCCATTCCTGGTGAAGGAAAAAGCACCAATCATGATGAATATACGGGTAAATCAATTAGGAAACAAACACGAAAATCCAATAAAAATTAATTGTAAATATATCTCCAATAAATTAGCTTCTATTTCTGGTATAAATTTTTCTTACCACATTCATTCCATATATAAATGACGATATTCCAGAAGTTCGAGGTTCGATTCCCGATTAATTTTTAATAATTTCCAGGGTGGTGCCCCCCTACCGTCCAAACTGAGCACTCTGCCGATTGCCAATAAGGAGGAGCTGAGACTGCAGTTCCCTGTTTCATCCGGCACACAGCATAGGGAGAAGGCCGAAGTTAATCCAACGGATAATGAAGAAATGGTAACTAATACTATATATATAGTATGTTACTAAAAAATATTTGTCATTGTTTTTTTTTATTTAAGTACTGTATGTAGGGTTTTTATATATCGGTTATAATATATTCTTTATCAAACTATAAAGGGAGGTCGCATTTTAAATTTTTATTGATCAATCAAATACTTTTGTATGTATATACAAATATATATTAAAACACACACACACAAATATATATTAAATACAGTGCTATTTTAATTTAAAAAAAATTAATAACTTCTAGACTAGAATCTCTTTATTAGAGTTATGTGAATAACTCAGAACATATGTTTTCATAACAAGATATATTGTGTGAAAGTTATTTTTGCATTTTTGCAACAATGTTTTTTTTTATCTATAGGTACACTGACCCACAATTTGTCTCAAACCTATAGATGTGGACTTTGCTATATTAAAGAAATATCTGTTTTTTTGCAAACGGCACTGCCTATATATATTGTTATTCGGTTGTAATGACACTACACTATATAATATGAAATCATTTGCCACATGAATTGTAGAAATCACATACTTTTAATGTAATAAATTCTCATATATTCATAGATTTCATAGATATTAAATCAGTCACTCAATCAGTGGTCATTCATAAATGACATAGCAGTTTAGGGGGGGTGTAAATATTATCAATTCTTAGTATAAAAAGGAGGGTAGTCATTGTAATCTTATGACATGGGGGGTGGAAATGAAATTATTCTCTCGGTCAATATACACTGAATCTCATAATATAACTTAATTGATAAGCTTTCACTAGACAAATATTTATCTAAATCCATAAATTTGTGTGGATCAATCAATCAATTTTCTTTGAAACTTAATTTACAATTATGTAATATAATTAAAAAAATAATCTTTAATCTTAAATTGTTACAGCAAGTTGCAGTTTTAAACTCGAAGCCATCGAGTCCCTCGCAGAGGATGTGAGTTTTATGTTATTTTTATTAAATGTGTAAAATAAGTAAGATTAACATAGATTTATTATTTATGTTATATGTATTGTTTGCGATGGTACTAGTTTGTAAATAAAGAAATAAGGCTAAGTTTGCTGTGTGGATCTCGGAGCAATACCTTGGATATTTGGAATACTTCAGCCTTATTTTAAGTTGGATAGTGTCTTTACATAAGGGATTATTTTGATAAATATGTTACCATTAGTCCTGACACACCCATTTGACGTACTCTTAAGAACACTGTCATTGATTTAAAGTGGAAGAGATATAAATATATTTTTATTATAGATCCGATCCCATCGCTCTACCGGCCCCGAAACCGGATTACATGAAAGTATTCACCGGAGGAAGTAGTGAGTATAAGATTTATACTCAGTATTATATAAATGCAAGAAAAGTCATAGAATACTACTATACTACATTATTTTTAATAATATAATAGCTGTTGCCGGCGATTTTGTCTTTTCATTTATCTGAAATGAGAATTATATACATATATTTATTACAGATCTCGCTACAGTTCCCGCACTACCCGCCCCCCCATCAACACAACCAAAAACATCTAAAGTTAGTTCATTTTATTATAATAGCTGTGCATATATATAATTTTTGATGGTTTACCACAAATTTTACAATAGAAAGAAATATTAAAAAAAATACTATATATATATATAATATATATAACTACTATATGAAACAAATAAATATATATATATGTATATAACCAGGAAGTGGCATTGCTGGTATCCGAGAAGCTGTCCTTAATACGGAAGGAACAAGAGCAGTACGAGTTGACAGGCACACCCGGGGTGAGTGTCTAGTTTATTAATAAAATTATGATAATACATATAATTTAATTACCTAAATATATATATTTACAAATATATATGAAAATTGTAAAAACATTCAAAGCTGTCCCGGGTTCGATTCCCAACATTATAAATTTTTAAAATCTACTATTTTAATAAAATAGAGCAAAAACAACTTTCCAAATATAAGTATTTTGTCATCTCCCTACATAAAGTTTATTTTATCATAAACGAACTATGAATAAATTTAAACCAACCAACCAAGATAACGTATCATTTCAGTTCGGTTTCTCTGACGCGTCGCTGGGACGGTTCACGGGCTCCACGGGCGCTCAGATCCTCACACCCCGCGAGCTGGCCGGCGGGGCGCAGGCCTGGGCCAAGAAGGTACTGATCGATACGAGCATAACCCACCAGATGTATAGTCCGTTTGGCCACACAAGAGGGCTCTGATGCGTATAGTCCATACGGCATATTAACTAGTAGGATTTACAGCCCATCCGACATATTGAATTTATAATTCGTACGACATATTGACTGTTAGACTTTGTAGTCCATACGAGATATCGACTATTAGTATTTATAGTCTATTGACTATTATATTGACTATTAAGCTTTAAAGTCTATTATAGATAGATAGATAGTATGTCATAATTGATGACATTTTAGTCAATATATATGGAGACTGTTTAAATTGTTCTCTCCATGGTCAATTCTAAATATTTAACGTATAATAATAATAACAATTCAGTTAATAAAAAAACATTATACTATTTACGGTCGGATAATTTATTATATGAGATATTGAAAATAAAGAAATATCATATTTTTTGGGGAGACAATAGAAAATATGAGCGTAAAAAAATATATAAATATATATGTATATTATAATGATTGTGTGCTTTGTAAAGCAACAAGTATTATGCAGAACCAAACCAAATATTTAAATATTATATATTGGCATATTTACATTGAAAAAATATAAATCAATATCATTACATAATAAATTATGTAATATTAATTGTTATATTGCATAACGCTGGTTCCGTATAATACTCGATACTTTGAATAAATTTTCTTTCAGCTCAACCGTCGGTCTGGATACGCGTAACCCCCCCAATGGTGCGGACTCGGTCAGAAAATATAATACATTGTATTATTCTTTCTGACTTTATAACATTTTTTATACGATGGTTATGACAACATTAAAAAAATATATATTTGAAAATATTTTTAAAAGGTATAGTCCAAAAGAAATATCAAAATCACTTACATTTGTGATTTGAAAAACAAATAATCAATAGTCCAAAAGAAACGTTAAAATCACTCACAATTTAAAAAAAACATAATAATCCAAACGGAATACTGAAATAACCATTATAATTTAAATAATACATAATTAATGATCCTAAAGAAATACCAAAATCACTTACAATAATAATTTTAAAAAACATAATTAATAGTCCGAGAAAATTACCAAAACCGTTCAAAATTATAATAAAAAAAACATAATCAATAGTCCTTAAGAAATGCCAAAATCACTTATTATAATTTAATAACAAATTATCAATAGTGCGAGAAAATTACTATTTTAAATCACATAATCTAAAATTCAAAAGGAATACCAAAATCACTCACAATAAAAATTTAAATGCACATTATCAATAGTCCAAAAGAAATACCAAAATCGATCAGAAATATAATTTTAAAAACATAATTATTAGTCACAAAGGAATACCAAAATCACTCACAATAAAAATTTAAATGCACATTATCAATAGTCCAAAAGAAATACCAAAATCGATCAGAAATATAATTTTAAAAACATAATTAATAGTCCCAAAGGAATACCAAAATCACTCACACCTAAAATTTAAACACACATTATCAATAGTCCAAAAGAAATACCAAAATCGATCAGAAATATAATTTAAAAAACATAATCTATAGTCCCAAAGGAATATCAAAATCACTCACAATAAAAAATTAAATACACATTATCAATAATCCCAAAGAAATACCAAAATCAATCAGAAATATAATTTAAAAAACATAATCAATAGTCCCAAAGGAATACCAAAAACACTCACAATTATAATAAAAAAATACATAATGAATAGTCCAAAAGAAGTACCAAAATCATTCACAATTATAATAAAAAACACATAATGAATAAGTCCAAAAGAAATACCAAAATCACTCACAAATATAATATAAAAAACATAAACACTCCAAAATACTTTTAAAAACATGCCGAATGTTGTTTTAACCATCGCGTCTCAAAGTCGCTCTCCGTGTAAAGAGAGAACTGTTAGTTGTCTCCTTACACCGAACACAGTGGTACCCGTCATGCCTCCACCGGCATGTCGACTATCACTACAATAATTAACAAATATTCAGTATTCCCCTTTCTATTACAATAATATCATTTAAACTGTTGTTTAAAATATATCTGTTATGAAATAAATCAAAAAATTTATTTAACTGATATATTTTACACAAATGAAAGCTTTCGTTAGTGAGCCGGAAGGCAATTTAAAATAGCTCACGAGAACGCCGGCCTTAAATGGGGAATTCTTGAATATTTGTTGCAGCTTTTAAGAGCTAAGGAGACGCGGGCACTCCGATAATCGGATCGCTGTCGACCGATACGTGCCATACTGCAAAGGTAAGGGGAAAGGGATTACACAAACAAAAAAACTACACTACGAAGAATGATTGACTTTTATATTGAGAAAAAGACAGATAACGATTGAAGGTTGAAATGATGATTGAATGAATGGAAATGATCGAATTATTTGATTTAGGATCAACTAGTACGAGCAGCGCCGGTTGAAGGTGGTATGGGAATGCACCTTCTCCAGAAGATGGGTTGGACTCCCGGAAGGGGGTTGGGGAAGGAGGGGACCGGCGCCCTCCAACCCCTCCTGTTAGAGGTCAAGCTGGATACGAGAGGTCTAACGTCTAAGGAGGAGGTCAGTATCAGGCAAAGAAGGGATGTAAGTTATATAGTTTGAAATATTCATCCCAGCTCATATTCATATATTTTAAGAAATCATACACATTTTGAGCTCTAGATAAAAAAATATGTATTATATATAAGGTATAAGCATAAATATTACGCTATAATAATTTCACTTAAAAATATACTCTTAACACAAAAAAAATGTAACAAAGGCTGACTTAATACTATAGAGCATTCTATCAACCATTGAAATAAAATCTATAGAAAGTCTACAGTGTATATGACGTGATAGCTCAAATATCACACGGCCGAACATTGAAAGATCTCAAGTTCGATGATAGTGAGTATAAATATATAGCGACGCGATAGCTCAATTATCGCATGGCGCTTCATCGAAAGGTCCCAGGTTCGATGGTAGTGTAATGTGCAGGTGAAGCCGCAGCGCGTGGGTCGTCGAGGGGCGGCGCCGCTGGTGGCGGGCGGGAAGCACCCCGTGTCGCTGCTGGGCGAGTACTGCTCCAAGCAGAAGCTCGGCCCTCCAGAGTACAGCCTGTGCTTCGAGTGCGGACCCGATCATAAAAAGAACTTTCTGTTTAAGGTAAAAACACCTATAATTATACATTTGATTTAGTTAGAAGTTCTTACATTTTTATATGACCCTACGGTCTAGCAGTTAGTGGCTTGAGCAACGTTCGTGGGTTCGATTCTCATATATTTGTTTCGGAGATCCACAGATTATTTTGAGCCTGATGTCTACATTACTACATTTACATTTGTAAAATCCTTTCAAAAAATTTAAATAATTATTAATTCACGGTCACAATTTAAATATATATATATATATATATATATATATATATATATAAATTTTAAAGTACCACTTTAATATTTAAACAGTTGTAGTTTGGTTTTATTGTATTATGACTCATTCAAAAATAAATACAAAATAAAATTGTACAAAAATTTGTAATTAAAATTGATTTCAGGTAAAAGTAGCTGGTATAGAATACCAGCCGGCGGTAGCGAGCGCTAATAAGAAGCAAGCAAAGGCAGATGCAGCTCAACTAGCGTTACAGAAACTAGGAATTGTAACATAACTCAAACAATCCAATCTGTACATAAATAAATTATTATAATGTGAATATTGTTTTAATTGAACACTAGTAAATTGAGTCAAATATTTATATTTATACCCTTCACTAAGTTAATGGGGTAATAGATGAGATGCTCCTTACAAAATTGTGCAAATATCGATTCAATTCAAAGCAAAACAAACATTGAACTTTTAATAACTAGGGGCGCCAACAAACCCTCAATTTCGACTCTGCGCTCGCGAAATCTCGGGTACCGTTTGCATATTGAGCAAAGCGAGCCCAGTGTATGACTCATCGTTGACTTCAATGGAATATCAGTTTTTTGACATGATATTAAAAAAAAATTTTTTTTCTTTTTTGAGGAAATTTTTCAAAATTTTTTTTTTAATCCATCATCTAATGTATATCTTTTTGATTGCAAAGTTTCATAATTTTCCATCAAGTAGTTTTCGAGCCAATTTGTGACAAAGAATGTAAAAAGTCTCCAGTAAAACGCTCCGCTCACTTCATTCGCTTCGCTCAATAAATGCCTTTAATACTAAATTGTTATGTTTAAAGATATCTCCATGTAAATAAATACCGTTTTGGTTTCAGTAAGCTATTATTATTTACAAGACAAATTCATGATTCTTAACTACAAATTACTAGTTGTAAACTAAAATGATATTACAAGATTTAAATCAAAAATGTATCCATAATATCAGTAAAATGAAACACCCATCATCTAAGATATAATTTATTTTTCTAATTACAATTCAACATAGATTCATAAATTACTACTAAGAAGGGGATTATTGAATGTTATTTAATATGTTACTATATCTTGGTTTCTAAGAATATTAATGTTTCTTCATAATAAGTTATTAGGAAGGTCAAACATCTATCTTTTTATTTATCCCCCAGACTTTATTTGCCATCACAGATCCGTTCCAACTTTCATAATTTTTGCAAATTACTTCTTTCCTTGCTGTTTAATCCTATAATCGGAAAGCGCAGCTTTTATAGCATCCTCGGCAAGCACTGCAAGTAATAATGTTATTAAAATAAATTGTAAGAAATTTGTTTTTCTTTTTTATATTATTATAATTTTGATAACAAGGAGTGATGTAATACTTGATTGTATCTACATAAATATTGGTTGTTACTAACTGGAGCAATGCAGCTTGACAGGAGGCAAAGAGAGTTCCTTTGCAATGTCAGTATTTTTGAGTTTCAAAGCCTCATCCACTGTCTTGCCTTTCACCCACTCTGTAGCGAGTGAGCTTGAAGCAATTGCAGATCCACAACCAAAGGTTTTAAACTTTGCGTCAATGATTTTTCCATCTTCGTCAACTTTTATTTGCAATTTCATTACATCACCGCAAGCTGGAGCTCCGACCAAACCTGTTCCGACGTTTGCGTCTTTTTTGTCTAATGATCCAACGTTACGCGGATTTTCGTAATGATCAATAACCTGTCGGCCAATATAATCATCTATTTAGTACATTCATAAAAATTGATCGATAATCCTTGACATTGCACGTGAAAAACAAACTTACATTTGCATGATATGACGCAGTTTGCAGTAGGTTGAGACCAGAGCGGTTTCTCAAGCACAAACACTTACATATATTGGGGATTAAGAACGCCATTTTTGTAAGTTATGCTGATTGTAAGAAAATTTCAATTTCTGTTCCCTAAATTACCGCAACTAACAGTATTGACCAAACTGTAGTCAATACTGCATTCGCCTGTCGCCAGTCGATGACAGTGACCATAAATCGATTCCAGAGAGAAATATCAAAATCTCTTGACAATTGGTACTGTCACAAATATTCAAATGATTTAATTCATAGTATAATTTTTTTTATATAACAATTTTAATATAAAAGTGCTATTTTTTTTAACTCATCCATTATCATAGCAAATATATGAATACTTAAAATATAGACTTAGCGATCTAATAGAAGATTCAAAAAGGAAAGCAAGTTCTATTTTTTAATTTCAACAGTGAATTGTCATCTGCAGTGACAATTTTTAAATAAATATAATAAATTGACAATTATTATTTACTAAATTTATGAATAGTCTGTGGTGACTTTGGATGATAATAATAGCCAATTACATACAATAATTTATTCAAATACTGTGAGAACTGAAATTTTAACATGGCAATCGGATATAGAACGTTATCGAAGCTTGTCGTACCGGCTCTTAGTAACTTATTTTGTGTAACACGAGTGCAATTTAGCACAGTGTAAGTATAAATATACCTTACCTAGCTGCAGTTTAAATAATGAAATTTGCAGTTAACTATATTATTGCATAATATCTGGCCGGCAACTTTGACATTTTCTTATTATTTATTTACATTGTGACACTCATGACATTGTAATTTTGAAAAAAATATTATATTGATTAATTTGTGATCACATATTGTGAAATATTAAGCAAATTGCGAATAATCTCGATATTTTTGTAGTAAAATGGCTGACAACAATCCAGATTACAAAAGTGCGACAAGCATTCATGAGTTTACGGTTAAAAATATTAAAGGTGAAGATGTTAAACTGGATGCTTACAAAGGACATGTATGTATTATTGTTAATGTTGCATCACAGTGTGGCCTGACCGCCAATAATTATAAACAACTCAATGAGTTGTACGACCAGTATGCTGAGAGCAAAGGTAATACAACCATTACTTGATACATCTTGAATATTCTAGAAGTTTCTAAAAAGTATATTATTTTTCTTAACATATTATAGGTCTTCGTATCTTGGCATTTCCATGCAACCAATTTGCTGGCCAGGAACCTGGAGATTCAGAAAATATTGTGTGCTTTATGAATGAACGGAAAGTAAAGTTTGATATGTTTGAGAAGATTGATGT
This sequence comes from Melinaea menophilus ssp. n. AW-2005, assembly GCA_918358695.1. NCBI lineage: Eukaryota > Metazoa > Arthropoda > Insecta > Lepidoptera > Nymphalidae > Melinaea > Melinaea menophilus. Next base: position 2,200,539 of record OU911052.1, read on the forward strand.
CAACGGAGACTCTGCAAACCCACTGTGGAAGTTTTTAAAGGTATTTGGCAAAATTATCAGATAAGTTTCAAATCTAATTTAATTATAGAATATATCCATTATGACTCATAATTTTTTTAAACCAACAATGTAATGGATTTTACTCTTCACTCATTAAATATGCATTTATAACCTTAGTTATATTGATTGTGGTAACCTTGAGTTGTGTTTGTATTTATTGTAGCTTAGTAACTTGTTGCTATACATTTATGAGATATAAATAATCTAGTTAAATATAATTAAATTATTATTATTATTTATCTTCACGCCATATCCCTTATGGGGTAGCCATAGACGACGGAGTGCACAAATGCTACGGTCCCTGCATACCTCTGTCGCCTCGGCCACAGACATCAACCTCTTCATACATGCCCTCCGGGGGGGTCCTCATGCTTTTTAAATGACCTTCCTCCAGTATCTTAGATACTGTGTTTTCGAAGGTCACTAGTTAAATAATGTACAATAAATTTATTTGTTTCAGCACAAGCAAGGAGGTACTCTGGGGAGCTTTATTAAATGGAACTTCACCAAATTCATTGTTGACAAAAATGGAGTACCAGTAGAAAGGCACGGACCAAATACCGATCCCTTGGACTTGGTGAAGTCTCTTGAGAAATATTGGTGATAAAATTTAATATTTCTACAAATAGCATTTAGCCTTATTCTAAATATTCAAGAATACACAAGGCATGTCTTATCTATTTGGAATATTTTTGATCTTGGCCGCTAATAATTGTGGTTTTATATTAAAAAATAAATAATATATTTTGTATATGTAATATGGTGTACTAGTTAGTAGTAAAATGCATTTTAATATGTAATATAAAATTATGTAAAATGTTTACGTAATTTGCACGTTATTCTAAGCTTGTAGGTTGTAAATATATATCATGACTATTAAATATTGTTTTTATTATACATTCTTTATTAAAAAGAAACCTTGTTGATGACATGTTTTATCCCATTGGTCAAAACTACAATACCAGTGCTTACAACATATTTGATGTGATTTAGTATTATGATTATAAAGGTATGTTATTGAATTAGTTAAGATTATGAATTGAATGTTATTCTTATTGTTCAAGAGGCTTCACATGTTCACCTCTATATCAGGGTTATCTTTGGTTTAATTAATTATGAATGCATCAGAATTCTGTATTCATTTAAGACTCGTTGACCCACGACATTTGTCTGTTTTTTTGCACGAAAAGTATGGGTTGGCCACAACAGTAGTATGTAATCTGCGAGGTTATGGAGCGTGCATTGAACTTGCGCCTTCTAGCGTACCTTGAAGGTAACGATCTCCTTAGTAACCGATGATATGGGTTTTGCCGAAATAGGTCCACTGAGGACCTTCTAAGGCCTGAGGCCATCGAGAAGAACGGAGATGTGGTCGCTGTCTCTCTGGACGTCTCGAAGGCATTTCACAGGGTCTGGCATGCGAGCCTTATAAACAAACTTTCAGCGTACGGTATATCTCCTTGTCTCATCGGCTGGGTAACGAACTTTCTTAACCAGAGATCTCTCCGAGTAGTTGTTGGCGGGTGATCCTCAGAACCCTTGATATTAAAAGCCATAGTGCCTCAGAGGTCCGTTCTTTCTGCAGCTATATTTCTACTGCACATTAACAATCTGTTGAAGCCCGGTATCTAAGGGTATGCAGACGACAGCACAGTTGTAGAAAGATATCTGCCGAGTACTCGAGCTAGTAGAGATCAAGTTCAGTCAGAAAGTGAAGCCATGGTGCAACGTTTGAGTAACAAACTTCAGGCAGTCTCCGCATGGGGCAATACCAATCTTGTCAAATTCAATGCCACCAAAACGCAGACGTATCTGTTCACCGCCAAAAGGAGCCTTTTCACCTTAGCTCCTACTTTCCAGAGTGTATCTTTGGAATACAGTGACTGGCTTCAATTGTTGGCTTAGACATTTCCTCGAACCTCAACTTTGGTCGGAGTATTGAGTCCAGAGCAAGAGCAACTGCAGGAAAGCTTGCCGTTCTTGCGAAGGTCTGTCAGTACTTTACACCGGGACAACTTCTTATATTATACAAAGCACAGATCCGGTCGTGTGTGGAGTACTGTGGTCACATATTCGCTGGTGCCGTAAAGTCTCATCTTGCGGTTCTGGACTCAATTAAGAGGCGAGCAAAAAGGCTTTTAGGCGCCAGAATACAATGTGGGTGTCATGGGTAATGCGCCTTACCATCTACGACTTCATTTTCACTTTCCATCAGGTGGAATTTAGCCAAGTATTCACCTAGATGGTATAAAAAAAATTAATGTAATTGTTTTTTGAACTTTCGCGAATGTGAATATCTACTACCGACATTTGCAAATATTCAGTTACTTTCAAATTTCTCTTGCCCTTTCCCTTCTTCAAAACTTCCTCAATTCACTCAATTTCACACCTTTCATGATTCTCAGGGCTCTCATTTCAACAGTATTTATCTTTCTCCTGTCATACCAAGTATCACTTCCACACGTTAATGTACTAACTAACACATTACACAACAATAATTTATAGCCATACAAATCTTTTCAGACCTTTGATTATTCAGAAAGGAGTGCAGTGCTCCATTTTCTATATCATCATTTCCTCCTTAAATCTTCCATCTCTAGTAATCACAGAACCCAAAAAAAGATATACAAACTATATTTCCGTAACATTAAAAAAAATCTTTTAAACAGCTTACCATTACGGATCGTTACAATTTACTTTTACTAACTGAAATCAAAATTCTAAAGTCGAGTTGCTCTTTTTTCAAGAAGTGACAATAAACTAACGCTGCCTACTGCACACAGTGTAATAAAATGTAAATACATAAAATCTTAGCATACCATTCATAATTTGTATGCAATACACTTTGAGTTACCTGAAATACGATGCAGTTATATTTATGAGTGAAAAATTTACAATAGATAATGTTTTCTGATTGTTTTCTCATGGAATTGAAATGTATTTTGGTATAATTAATGAAGTTACTCCTTAGTTTTTTTCCTTAATGATATATATATTTTTCTTACCTTACTTCTAGAATGCGACTGTTTTCTTATTCTTTTTCTTTATCTTTTTTTTTTACATTAATAATTTCATTTGTATCACTTTTCCTAAACATATTATTACATTCTAATATTCATTTATCTCTATTACAATTATTCTATCATTTTAACTTCTAATACCTTATAGAATTCTTTCCCACATTATTCTCTTTCAATATTTTACCATTTTGTTTTTGACGAAGGCATCACTATTACTGTTCTACTGTGATCTACTACTACTCTACTACGAATCTACTACTACTGATCTACTATCACTATTACATTAAAGGACCATTATCGAATAACAAATTAATATGATATTTAGTTCCATTCAATTAACGTATCTAAGTTTTGCATTGAATCTTACATTAAAGAGACTTCATAGCGTGCATTCAACGTAATTGTCTTTAAAACCTTGATTTTGTGTTTTGTCTGAATGTGACGTCTCAGTTAAAGCAAAAAGACTGGAATAAATATGAGATAATATAATAAATAGTAAATCTATTCTACTTAAGGAAATTGAATTTGCAATAAATAAATAATAATTTATTTTTTTTTGCCTGAGTGTAACGCTACAAACGTTATTTATTATTCTAGTATGTACATCTACTCGAAGGCTTTCATAAAAAGAGTTTTTATGTAGATTGTTGAAATTTTTTAGAAAGGAATAAGGGTAGATTACATTTTGAATACAGTAGACTACTGAGAAAAATAAGAACAGTGTACGAACACAAATGTATCGTGGCATTACTGTATATATTATCAATATACTGATAAAAGTATTAAACAGCAAGTATTTAATATCATATAATAGTACCTACCTTTTTAGTAGGTACAATACTACTACAGGAATGTGAATGGCTAGCTTTATTATATGGTATTGCCAACATACAAATTTAGTGAATGAGGAGATTCGTATTCGTAATTTTCTGTGTCCGTTAAAGATAGCGCCAACGATTTCCAACCAATCATAGAGCTTGTTTTAAATAATGTTCGAGCGTCGTTGACGCTTCGCGTAGTAGCATAGTTTTTACTTTTCTGTTTGTTGAAACTTGAGTGTTGATGTGATTCGGAAATTTTGATCGAATTTTGAATTATATTTGAAGATTGAACATCTATTTAAATATCGTGATTTGTGATCAAATATTTTACAATCCTTAGATTACATTATTTGATGTTATTGTGGATCTTTTTTTATAAATAACATGCTCTACGTGTGGTCATGAAATTATATTTAGGTTTCCAGTGGCCCTAATATTGTAGGATATATTTATTGCATCAAGATGTCCACAAGAAGCGGTCTAATAAGACAAAGTCTTATCGAAACAAGTCCCCAGCGTATTCGAAAAGGAGTTTCTCCAACGCGCTCCCCTGCTAGAAACAGAAAAAGTTCACCCGTATTGCGTTCTTCTCAAAAGTCACCGTCACGTAAGTCACCAAGTCGAAAGCCAGCATCTAAATATCCTGCTCGGAAGTCTCCATCCCGAGCGGTCAAGGAACAGAAAGAGGAAAAAGTATCTCTATCACCCACTAAAAGACCCACGATTCGGCAAGATCCTGAAGTCAAATTAGTGAATGTGTCTTCTAAAATTGAAACTCTACGAACTACTCGGACCCGACGTTCTGAATACCCAACAAAAGATATTCCCTCACCAATATCAATAACTGAAACTATACAATCAGAAAAGTTAAATGGATTAGAAAATGTGTCATCTCTTGCCAATATATATGAACTGAGACATAGACGAGTAGCTGAAGACATTAGTCTACGTAGATCTAGTCAAGTAAAGGATGTTGTTGACAATGTGCCAGATATCAGACGGAGCTTCAGCAAATCCCTCAGTAAATCTATTAGCAAATCGATTAGTAAGTCTGTTGATGCCTTTTCAGATGAAGAAATATCTGATGAGCTACAACTCAAAGAAAAATCACAATCTGTCTCAAGAAAACTTGCAACTCCATTGCCGAGTGCAATGACTATTGCACAAATAAGTGATAAATATGAATTTCAGGGCAGAATAGGGTCTTTTATTTTATGCATACTTATACCTTTAACGGTATTTTATAATCTGCTATCTTGTCACAATTCATGTGCGCCAAAAACTCTGAAGAATTTATCTTCATATAAATCACCGTCTCTGTGGTTCAATTATCAAACATCAATTATTATAATTGCACAGTATATTTTCCAAGCTGTAATCGTTTGCACACCAATATTTGGTACTAAGGAGGTGGACAATCAGGGCAGGAAATATTGTTTTAATGGATTTTTCTCAACCATCTGTACTGTTATTGCATTGACATTATTGATAAATTACAACATATTAAATATAAATATATTTATGGGATCATACTTGCAGATGGCGAGCACTTCTTATTTAATTGCTGTTTTTCTTGCAACAATAATGTATGTTAAGAGTTTTTATAATGATTACGATTTGAACTCCTTTGGAACTTTAGGATGTTTTATGTATGATTTCTTTATGGGTAGAAAGATACATGACAGATTAATGGGTATTAATGTCAAGTTATGGCTAGCAAGAACAACTAATATCACAGCGGTAAGTATTAAGAATGTTTACAAACACTCTGTTTTATTCTTATATGTAATACTATTTTATAGCATAAATTTAATATAATAACAAAAAATATTATTTTCAGCTTATTTTAATTATATCGATCTTCAAAAATGGGTTTAACATTCAAGAAAAACAAATTGATCTTACATGGGAATCATTAAAAGATATTCATAATAAAGTTCAAATACAACCCACCGTATTTGCATATTCTGTAATGCAAATGGTATATATATTTTATTTCATTACGAGAGAAAAAATGATAACATCAACATTTTATTGGCATTCCGAAGGACTGGGATACCTTCAGATAGTATCTGGTGCATTGTACCCATATCTTTTTGCTAGTATTTCTAAGTATGTTGTGGATACAAGTTTATCTATGTCTATATATTCACTAACATCTGCTGTAACAATATACTTGCTGGGTCTCCTCCTAATGCTTATCAGCAACAATATTAAATACGAGTTCAGGAAAAACCCTCTGCAACCTAAATTGATGTGTAAGTTGAATAATTTTCCTTATTTCTATTAATTATTTTGCCTATTATGTGTTGTGACCATAATAATAGCTAATTATATCTTAATTACCCTGTTTCTACTTATATATGAAATGTGTATGTAGTAGTATAATATTATACATTAGTATCTCGGACTAATTAAATACTAATTAAAAAGTTATTTATAACAAATATATACTTTTTTCAGATTTAGAATCAATGCCAACATTTCACGGTAAGAAATTATTAACGTCTCACGTATGGGGCTTACTACGCCACCCTAACTATACTGGAGATATTTTGATACATATTGCACTTATGTTGCCCGGTGTAAGCACACGTCAAATACTAGCTTGCGCTCCGGCTTTGATTGCCATTTTCGTACTTCTGCATCGCTCCTGGAGAGACCACAAGAGGTGCAGGCGACGCTACGGTGCGGCATGGCAGAGATACTGTGCAAAAGTACCATCGGTTGTTGTACCAAAAATATTTTAAAATGTATATTTTGTGTATATGCAATATATATATGTATTAACTGGGAATTCATTATACTCCAAATGAAGTCAATATTATATACACACTGACAAATAGTACATTATTTACATATATTTTCCAGATTATTATATTTTAATTGTTTAGAAGAATAGTACCGTAATATTTTTTTTATACTTTAATTATGTATTTCTTGATATATTGTAATTTGTGAATTTCTTTTACAATTTATTTTATCAACATTATAAATTGACTACATATAATTGCCATGATTGCCGCTGGTAGTATATTTAGTTTTGCTCTCTACTTCATTGTATAGAATTTATATTTTATTATTTTTGAAACGTATCCCTTTACAATATTTTTTTAAGGTTTGAATTCTTCATGGTCTTGACGAACAAATTATTAGTTTTGACCAAATAATTGTCAAATATAAATAATTGTTTGTTTTAAACGATAAATCTCAATATCATTAGGATAAGTAACATTAAAAAACGAGTAGTGCCACCAAATAGTTTTAATAATTTTATTATATTGTAATATTTAAAATGAATTTTGTATTATAATAATAAATTATATGAAAGTGCCTATATTTGGAAATTAAATCAAAATTTATTTTTACATTAGAATTAAGCGGCACGATGCTCAATATAAAGCGTATCTTTATAATTATATTAAGATAATTTAGGTTATATTTTTATTTGTAATTTTTAAATGTATTATTAAAATCCCGGGAAGTGTGACCATTGTGAATAAAGGATTTTGAGAATCATTTTTTTTTCTTTACACCATTTCTTTTGTTACTGGCTTAAAGTAGTCTATTACTTTTTTTTTTTTAAATTGAGAATTATGGTAATTATCTTTTTGTTCTGTTTTCAAAACATTCCGTAAACGACATATAAATTTTTGTGAATGAAATAAAAAAAACATTGTTTTATTTTGTTTATTTTCTAGAAAATACACATACAATTTGTAAATAAACAATTTATTATTCAAATACATATCTAATTACATATTTCGTTTCTAACATTTCATTCATACATTATGATATTTGCATGTCTTCTATTGAAGGTTGGAAAATTGCGACAGTGAAAATATATACTTTTTCATATACATGATAGTTTGAAACAGGTTGATTTATTTAATAAATTCCGAATTATAAAGATACTACTGAATGGTTTTTGACTGATATGTTATTCATGTAGCTTTGAGAGCGCCTAAAATGGAGAATAGCTCTAATACAACTACCAATTTAAGAACTAACACCAAGTAGTAGTACACTGTCTAATACGTACATGGACTTTGAAAATTGGTTTCATATACACTAGTAGGCCTATCATAAGTGCCGCAAAAATGGTTCATTTTCAAAGCAAATTCAAATTATATACAAAATAGGTACTTCTATGTATAATTATAGTAAAAAAGCAAAAATATGATAAACATTTTGCTACAACAAGTCAGGTGAGTGGAAAACGCGCTATCAGAAATTCGTACGGTAATAAAATTTGTAAACTTTCACAAAGATGAGTCATATATATCTTTCCATTCGTATCTGAGCGGAATTTGTAACGAAACATCAATGTTAAATTATTTTATTTTTATTATGTTTGGAGATAAAGAACTTAGTTTTCTAAATCCGTTTCTCAGTGATCAATTGAGCATAACAGATGCTTCGGTAATTTCGTATTATCTTGTAGTTTCTTGTAGCAAAAGGTAAACGCCAAACAGTATTTATAGTTATTATACAAAGTAGTTATTATACATAGAAGTTTTTTTTATATGAAACCAATGTTACACGTTATATAAGAAAATGCTTGTACATAGATGTTTGTTTATTATTAAATTATAGGTAATATGCTTTATTTTACTGACAAAATCACAAAACCGCATTTATTAAATTCTTGACTAAAATAAACTAGACGTTGACAATAAATAGCTATTTCAATATTTGGCACAAATACAATTTTGAATTTAAATTCAGAAAACAAAAATGTAGTAAAAAAAAATATCAACCAGAATGCAAATTATTAATATGTTAAATATTTATAAACGAATACTTACAAACACATTTTAATATGAAAGGAAGACAATAAACTTCTTATCTATTTAAGCTCGTCCAATATTTCACTATAAAGACAAAAAAAAATAGAATTATTTTCACTGAAAACTTAAACCTTAGTTAATATGATATTCACTAAGCACTAATATATCTAAGCAAACTAAAACTGATATTAAAATAATTGTTATGCAATCTAATTATTTGGTTCCGTTTTAACATTCGCTATGAAAATATACATAACTCTATCCACTCGATTATGCCTACAATAAATATTTACATCTCGGATGACAATAATCAGAAAATATTTTCAATACACCGACCCACGACATTTAGTATATTTTTTTTTAATAACTTTTATAATTTATATTATTTGTGTTATATATAGAACAACGCAATGTGAAAGTGCATTCTATTCAATATTACAGAGTTCAATGAACTGTATTGTCAGTTCTAAGATTGATATTGAGTGAATATGACGTAATTTGAAGATGAAGGGTTTTACATTTTAAATAATCAAAATTGATTTAATTTTTAATGTAGTGGCAGTGCTTTATTCAGTTGGGGTGTGGACCAAGGTTTTAAATACCTACTACCATTTTTTATGCTGAAAACGAGGACGAGGCATATGAGACTACAAGCGTTCACAAATTATTAATATTATTGATATTAATTGCTTATGTCTCACATCTCTACTAAAATGTCATAAGCATCAGTTTTATTAGAAAAAAGCAACAGAAAATACAATATCATGTTAATTATGAATTGTATTTTTATAAATAATTACAACAATGTTATCTTAAATGAATTTTATATTTAATTCTTAATAAATATTCTATTTAAAATGGCCGGAATAATTTAAAGAAAAATCGGAGATAAAAGTGGATTTCACTACATCAATTACGAAATGAATTAGTCAATCTAAAAACGCGGGACGCGACTTAAATGAAACTTCAATGAAATCATGCTTTATATAAAGTTTCGGATTATAAAAATAATTTCTAATATTGGGTACATCGAATCTAAAGTGGCAAAATAGATAAATACAATTATTTTAATCTATCTATACACAGCCATAGACATTGGTTAATGGCGTCTCTACACTTTTATAGATAATAAATATAAGAATATAACCTATTTCTAGACTTTATTTTTTTATTCTAATTAAATGTGCATTTTGGCTTTAATTAAAAAGCATTCGTTAAAAGAAATAATAATGCTGGCAACCCTTATTTCTTAATTTAATTTGATTGTATCTTTCGGTTTCGTAGTTTTTATAACTCTTAAAAGAATTGTATATTACTATTAAATCTAGCAAAAGGGCAGGTATATCTGAATGATTAATAATTAGTTATAGACTATGTTTTCTTAATACATATATATATATATATATATATCTCATTATGCTAGATTTACACGGGACGATTTGAAAATCGCTCAGCAAATATTAAATCGATGATTAAAATAGCAAATGTTGGTTGTAATTTACTAAGACTGTTTCTGGCGAAAAATAATTCTTAAGCTGCAGTTTTCTAAATTGATTCTTTTTGTAAGCCATAATAATTAAGTTAACCATAAAATACAACTTGAATAATGCTAAGAGAAGCAAACATTTTTTGCGCCCCCATGTAAATCGCACAATACGCATAAAGACGAAGAATTTAACATTTGAAAGTTGGACTACCATTTAAGGTTTGGGATTATAATTACTGGATCCATGTTATTATCAGACAAGATTTTAAAAATATTTATTATTTATAATTTTTTTCCATATCATAATTTTTAAGACATTGAGTACCCACGAGAAAGATTTTTCATCTACGAATATTGAATATTTACAGTCGAATACAACAATAGAACTACTTTACATTTATAATTAAAGTACACACATTCATACAAGATAATATTAAACACATACAATTGAAAAAAAAAATCTATGAATCATTTTATATGATGTAAATAAAAGTAATCTGTTATAATTGGTAGAGCAATATTTTTATTCTATAAAGGCCTGCGTCAGAAGTTGCTGTCAAAAACACCCATCGAGCGCGAAATATCTTCATCACGGAGGGAACAGTCGAGAAATTCATCAAGAGTCAACACACCGTCGCGATTTAAATCCATCTTCTATTAAACAGAAATGTGTTAATGTTTCAAGTTTATTATACATAATTAAGAGTATTTTACTAGTTGTCACCAGTTCGTCTGCTGCTTCAAAAAATTTTACAGTATTTCAAATTTTATTAAAAACACCGCCATCTATTGGAAACATATAGAACTGACGTAAATTTAAACTAATATGTATAAAAAATCTAATTTACAATAAAAAAATCGACGATTAATAGTGATAGAGCCTCTTCTTATAAGTTGTATACTTATAATCTTATAAGTTGGACTAAACAATAGATATCTTTAAAATATTAAAATCTGTTCAATAGTTTCAAAGATTAGCGCAAACGAACATCATGATTTTTATAAAAAGATTACAACTTTATTATTTTAATAATACTACAAAAATATTTTTTTTTTAAATCTGTTTATCATTATAACCTTAAAGCAATTATAAATTTACCTGAAAAAGCCTTTCCACTTTTTCTCGTATAACATCGTCGTCCATCATAGGTTCCACTATTTTTCCCATTAGATCGTAAATAGCTGTTACAATCTCCGTCATTTCTTCTTTAGTAATATAACCGTCGCCATTAATGTCATATAATGAGAATGTCCATTTTAATTTTTCTTCAAGTGATCCTCTTGATAATATTGACAATCCAGTAACGAATTCCTGTAACCATATTTTGTAAATTTAATTAAAGTTCATTTTAAATGTTTCTCTAATATTAAAACAAGTTAAATCTAGTGAATAGAATATATATTAAATAACAATACCATATAATCAGCTTAACTAAATTCTATAATTATGTAATGTAGTATGTGAAATGTAGAGAATCGAGAAAATAGAATAAGGTCCGAGTCTATTTTAATTCTACTTTTGGACCAGTTGACTTGACTTTGGACATAACATTAACGATTGATGATGATGATGATGAATTTTAATTAATTTGACAAACAACATTACTCGTCTATAATAATCGTAAACGGAGTAGGGGATCGGAATGGAATTAAATATGATCCGCCAGTTTATTATAAAACGACAATTATAAAAAATACACGTTCTTTATTTAATAAAGAATAAATAAATATAATAATTCATATGTATTTAAAAAACAGTAAATGATCTTTACTTTACCTTTCTATAAAATTTTATAGAGATAGATTATTTAGCTACCTTTCGATAGTTATTGACAAATATTAATAAGATAAAGGAATGTAAACCTTCTTTTTTATTGATTTGATGGATATTTAAAAAAAAATATCACTTCTGACAATAAATATGTCAATAATAGAACTTGTATATACTTTCATATTTATTAAGGTTTATTATAACGTATACATTTTCATTATAAAAGAAGAAATATAAACTTTTTAATTAATTGATTTTACTTTTATTTCTGTGTATTAATCTATCGTATTTTCTATAATATACGATTTCAATATAATTTTCAAAAACTATCAATAATTGGTGCCATTAGCCTAGTAAAATGTAACAATAAATAAAATTAACGCTAACGGTAGAAAATAAAAAAGTCGCTAACCTCAAAACTCAGCAATCCACTTCTATCTTGGTCCAGGGTATTAAAAACGTAGTGAGCGTACTGCGCTGTGTTAGCTGTTAAAGAAACAAAAACATTTATAAAATTAACGATTATTACAATCTGGTTATACTATATTAAGGGGAAAATTTAAAAGTTCTGATATAAGAGGTTTAAATCAAAAATACTAGCCAGATTAAGGTTTTTAAAAATCCAACAACTAAAAACCTTCATTTTGGACTTCATTCACCTTCTCCCCTCCATATCCAACACCCAAGTAATAAGACCTTTTTGAACACATACTTCTATATGTAACAGTATATTTTATTGTTTTTATCCCAAGCTAGTGAAAATTGAAATTAAAAAGTATTTTTGCATGTTAACTCAAACTGCTTTAGGTTGTAACCATATTATTTGTAAAAATAAAATTTAGAGTATCATTAAATTTGTTTTGTTCCATATTGCAACACTAATCCAGTAAAAAAATATTTTGAATCGGTAATATAATAGGCCCATTTCATTATCCAAATGTTGACCCTGTTTGACCCCAGAAATAGCGAATTAAAGGTTAATAACAATTTCGCTAATAGCTCCCTAACAGACTTTTCACAATGCGATATTAGTATGCTAGTTGACATAGCGCGCGGTAGATCGGATGATGAAGTAGTGGTCACTGCTTGTATATTTTTATAGGTATAAAGGTTAATTGAATAATTATACAAATAATTCGATTATTGTTTTTATTTAGCAGAAAATCTACATTAAAAATGTTTTACATACTAAAGATTAATAAATCTAAACACCATTTTTATTTAATCAAATATTCTAATCTTTAAAGAACTGTTACCGAAACCAATACTAAAATGTCATCCTTATTTCGTAAGTATCCTAGTAAGGTACGTAGTATAGTTATGGCAGCAATAATTCGATACATTGATAGATTTCTATACTCACACATTCAAATTACAATATAAATTTGTAGTATTTATTGACATTTTGAGAAAGTGACTTTAAAATTGTATATCTCTGGAGTGATATAAATCTTCTGTAAAACTAGTTCCCTATTAGAGATAATTACTTAGGTACTAATAACATTTTGTTATCAGGTATTATTGTTTTTTTCGAAATCCCAATTGAGTGTGTCAAGAGTCGACTTTTTCATTAATTTGGGTAAATATTTAAAATTATTGAGATTATAACAAAAAAGTTTGTGGAGTAGATTAATAGAGTTAACTTTAAAATATATTATAATTTATTCCCTAATCAGGCTGACTGTCAATGATAAGTCACTTGCATACACCTAAGCTGCATTTAAGTGTTAATATTCCACGCAATTATTACTTAATTGTAACATCAAACTTATGGTAAATTAGAATTAATATAATAAGTAATAAATATACTAGACTTACTGTAACAGTATATGAAAGCCGTGTTCATACTATTAGTTACCTTTAAGCTGTGAGCAAGTGAATAAAGTTAAGACTGATGTACAATCTTAGTGAAATAATTGATTTGAAATTCTTATCAAAATTGCTTTGCTTTGCTTCGGCAACATAGATTTATTTAAACAGCTGTGGCAATAAGTTTCAAATTTAATTGAAATAATCATATTTAAATGCATACATGTTATTTAGGATGGGATAACAATTTACCTCTTATTATTAAGCAATAATATTGAAATTATAACTTAGTAGCGTAAACCTTAACCTAAGAAAGCTTTAAAATAAATACACATCAAATTATTACATTTACTTTATTTCAAATAGGTACATCAGGTTATAGATTCTGACAAATGTGATGAACATGTCCAATAAATTACATTTTTCCACAGAAACAAAACGCCACAGTGCTTCGGCATTTAAAATACCGACTGATCCTAGACATGTCAACTGAACATTATCACAAAGGAATCATTGAAGCTACCTAGATCATTTGGTTTACCTCATATTTCCCCCTAATTTTTAAAATAATTTCCACGACATATATTCCCATAATCACAATCAGTTGGGAATTTGTGTCTCGGAAATTATAAGTTCACATACAGATACAAAAGATGGTATTAAAATTAACTTAATGTTAATGTTTTGTGATGGGCACATCATGATGATTATCCCACAAAACTGACAGTTCCTTAAGTTATTTTACACTAATTCTCCTCCCGTCTGCTGCTGGTACACTTCTATTGTGTCTCCTTCCTCCATCTCCAGTGATGTTGGTGTGTCATTTTCATTTATAGGCTGACCATCAAATCTGAATCTGACAACTTGCATGGATAGACCCTGAAAGGGATTTAGAATAAGTATTAACTACTTAGTAGTTAAGTAGATTTAAAAAGAATATAAATTTTGAATTTTTGTTTTTAAATGTAAAGTTAAAATGTATGTACTATAACAAGAAAAATTGCATATTAGTCAAGCACTCAAAATGGATATGAAATAAGGAACCATTGCCGTTTGCAATACACTTGGCATCCAATACTATATATACTTTCAATACTGGTTAAAAAGTAGTATTATTTATTCATAATAATTTATATTGAATTTTACATAGTAGTTAAAGCAAATATATAAGAAATGAAAAGGGGTATTAAAATAATAAGTTATTTGTTTCTATGAAGAATATCATGGTTGCAATTATTTAGGTGATTAAATTTTCTTTTTAATGAATTATATTCAAACGTAATAAAGAAGTGATTATTTAATTCTCAACACGGCTAAAAATGAAACCGGCATCCGAAATTGGCTGCAATCAACAAACTAACTAAAGAACAAGAATATGTACATCAAAATATTGATTATAATCGAGTTCGGGATTATATAAGAAAGGTGTTTTTGAAATATAATTTATCCAAAATACTTACTGCTCGATCACAGTACGCATTCATCAACTTTCTGAGAGGTGTGTGTTTCTTTATTTTGAACTGGACAATAGCATTATCCTGTCCTAATACTTTCAAATTGATGTGTTCGCTTTCGCCCTGAAATTGAATTTAAAAATAAATCACTAGTCATAAAACACGATATCACGTTAGAACAAATAAATAACCACATTGCACTAGATGACTAAGAACGCCATGTCTACACACAAGTTTCAAATTTTTAACTGATATTACGTGAAATTATATACCTTTTTTTCATCTGCCATTTTAGTATTATATAGTTATTGATTCTTATGAACACAAATAATAAAAAGCTCAATTAAATGTTTGATTAAACACAAAAACTTAGCACAGTGACAGATAAGTGATCCGGTGGCGTGGTAATGGCGTCCGCCGTCCGGTCGAGTCGGCTTGGAGGAAACGCTCAATGCTACCAACATATGCGCAGTTCGCTATTGGCGCGCTTCTGCGCATTAGATGTCACTAATAACATTTATTCATACCATTTCCTATGATCAATCCGGTTAAATAAAAGCTATAATGTAATTTAATAGAAAGAAAGTACTTTATTAAAATTATTTCTATATCTTACTAATACCAACATTACTGTACAAAGTGGAAATTTTTTATACTTCTTTTTAAAACCTTTTATGTTAAGAATGTTATAATATAAATATGTAAAGAAAAAATAGTAAAGATTTTAGCTTTGATATATATTTAATTATCTTATATATAATTTTAGCAAGTGTGGTTTAAAATATAAGAAAAAGTATTTTGAGTTGTTTCCGACTATACAGGGCAGCCAACATTAATTTTAAAAAAGCGTCATGGCCAGGGTTGTCACTCAGCTAGTGTTGTACTCATCGGTTCATAGTACCGATTTTATGTGAGATTACGGTTTTGGTAATTTGGTATTTACCGCAAGATATACTATAATGATAGTATTATATATAGTAATTCTGGAGTTTCTTTGTTGGTATTTATGTTTAATAGGTATATTTATAAATTTATATTATTTCACATTGTTGTAATTAAGAATATTAAAAAAAAAACATAATATATGTGATGATATTTGAAATTGCATTAGCATTACTATTCTGTAGTTTGGAATTAAAGGTTTATCGTTCAGTGCTAGATATAATATTATAATGCATATTACAGTTAAATTCTTGGTAGCACTAATTTGCAGGACATTTATTTGATAATTTAATTAATACAATATATTTTGTGGTAGACGGTAAATTAACGGTCAGCGGTTTTTGAAAATTGTGGTATCTTGAAAGTGACAATATTGTATGTAAAGAGTTACGAGTGATATTACATTATTATATTAGCTTGTACAAAATAATACAAAGTGTTTTAAGGACGTATCGATTAATTAAATAACATTTTCTAATAGATATAAAAAATCATTTAAAAAGTTTCAAAAGCTTGAGTAACGAAATTTATAAAAGTTACGAATTGCGATAAACATTAAGGGTCGTAAAAATTGAACGTGTTTCGTTTCGAAAACTTTTAATGTTTGGACGTAGAAGGTTAACGTTTTAACTTTCAAGATTTTAATTCTTTTTAAATGTTTAAAAAAAGTATTTTTTAACATATTTTGTTATATGCTTATACCTGATTTTATTATATTAGGGAATATAAGATATATAGTATTTTCGTTAAAAATATAAAATTTATTTAACAAAGTAACATAGCAGTGGAAATTAATACTTTTGTTTTATTCAGCCTTCCAAAAAGGTTAGAATCCATAAAGTTCCGTAGCTTTTTCACGGGTAGTTTATGGGAATGATTGTTATTTCCACCGGGGTTAGAAATGTGGGCTGAATGTCGTGAATCGTGAATTTGTGGTCGGCTCTTCGAACCGATAACAGGCAGGCAGTTGAGAATTATCACTTGCCTCCCTCACGGCTCACATATATCGTTGAAATTGAATCGAACTACGCGGTAATTTTCTGTTAGGCTGGTACTAGTGAATTTCTAGACCATTATAAAACTGTTATAAAAAACTAATAAATCACTATGTTCTGTTTTTTTATGTCAGTATCGTGGTTAATTTATTAATAAAATTGTTTATACAGTGCATGGTTTATTTTAAATATTTTTATTATAGAGGTCGGCAGTTATTAAAGCAACTGTAATATTCGTCAAAAGTGAACCGCATTTCACAGCGTGTAGCCACTTCAGGCATTTGAGTACGCGTCTTGAAAGTCACTCTACAGCTCTCAGTTGGAACCTACTCTGTGGAATATGCATTTTTGAGTGAGTGAGTGAGTCAGTTATTGAGGCAATTATTATATTTTATAATATTACCATTTTCATTTCGAAAATACAAAATTCGTAGAAACATAATTGAGTTTTTATTACGATCGTTATGATAGACGCAAATTAAATTTATCGTCATTGAAAAACTCTGTCTTAAAAGGATATATTTTTTTCCAAAACCTAAATTACAGGAATTGGATAGAAAATCCATTTAGCAATTCATGAATACAATTGCTGAGTTGGCGGGGATCTTGAGGACTTTGATAGTCATGTTTTTTATTTAAATTCCTCATTATTATTCAATATTCAGTTCGTTTCCGATCATTTTAATTGCTACGCGACAGTTTCTGTTTAGAACTTTTATATTTCAGGAAAAAGGAATTGTTATTTTTTTGTTTTCCTTTTTTAACACACTAATACTGTTTGCAAATTATTGAATAGTTTAGTAAGTACTACTTTGTCAGCAGTAGTCTTGTCGTTTTTATTAAAATAAATATAAAACATGACGATTTCGTATTCACCTTTCTTATATGCAGGTCGAGATTTCGCATATGATACACTAACATCTATTTTTAGTGATAAATAATAATAATCTTTTGAAATGGTGGGTCCTTGTTTAATTCTGATTAAAATGATTTAAATGTCTCCCAGATGTATATAAAGTTTATACAGCCACGAGAAAAAGCATTCAAAAATTTAAAGGTTAGAAGCTGTAGATTAAAGTAGTTATGCTCTATGTATAGTTAAAATTATACATATAAAATTGAAGTGTCTGTTTTTAATTCAAAATTAACAGCTTTTTAATAAAGCGCCTATGAAAGAATATTCGGTAGTTATATGAAAAAACAATTAAAAACATGTTTTTTGTCTGTATGTTTGTTCCGGCTAATCACTGAAACGGTTGGATGGATTTTTACAGGATGATCACTTGGATGATATAATAAGGTATACTTATGCTACTTGCTACTACTACTGCTGCAAACACAGTCGAACACAGCTAATATATATATATATGTGTGTGTATATATATAAATAGTTAGTGAACTATCCGCCACTGAGCCAACCTATTGGACCAACCCATGTCATTGTTTTCAACTAAACCGCTTACATGAAACTTTATCCAAATAAACTTAGCTTTATAACGGGAGTTCATCTGGTGGACTTTATTTAGACAAAGTTCTAAATAAACTTCACCTTTACTCCCTTAAAGTGGTAAAGTAAATGTTTTGATGTTTTTATGTACAGATAATAATTACCTAAATGTTTTATGTGAAACAGTGTGACCACACCCATTTTGCGTAATGATATTAGTTCATTAGGCTATGAGTTTTTCATGTTCACAATATATTAGTTTACTCGTAATTTGATCGTGGATTGCTTCTTTTATTAATGTAATTAAGATTAAGAATATATTACTTACCTTGTTTTCCGTTGTTCTTCTCTTCTTTTCTTGATTGAGGAATAATAAAACTATTTCCCGTTTATATATTTTTATTAAAAAAATGTACATTGAATTTTCCGGTATCGCGTCGCGGAGACAATATAAAACACGTTTGAAATAATTGCGACAACCTTTTTTTAGGTTATCATTTTGTTTTTTTTTTACTTAATAGTTTATATGATAAAGTGTCCCAAAACACGAAAACAATATATTCTGTCTTACCTCACATAACTTACCTCCTTGGGGAAAAAATTGGGAGTATATCAGCTTGAAGGTCTCTTCCTTGACCACGCCCGTGGGGCATTCAGCCTTGAACCCTCGGTATAATCTCTTGAGCTCGGGCTCCGTGAAGCGCGTCACTCTGCGGAGGGCCGCGATGGAGTCCGGTCGGTAGCGAGGCAGCTGTTCACCCAACTCCTCGAGCTCGGAATCTGGAATAATGGAATTATTTACTTATTATATACATCTTGCTTAAAAAAAAATAAGTATGCTATTCTTGATCCTTTAAATTCTATAACAAAAGAACAACCAAACAATACCATAACTAAACTGTTGGGAGTCTAAGCCTCTTACGACAAATATTTGTAACGTAATCTTATATATATATAAATATTTCGCCAACCATTAAGAATAATCGAAACAAAGCTTCGAGAAAGTGCTACTATAAAAGCACTTTGATCTTTCCACTCCAAATGAATAAACTCGAATAAAGGAGTCGTACAGTGAATAGTTATCACCCATTGTACGTGTATATCCATTATCTTTACAAACCATTAGTCGAAATGAGTGAATTAATTCATCCGTCACATATACACTTATAACGTTAAATTGTAATGAAAACATTAGTAGGGGCTCTAAAAAGCTTCTAGGGAAGGGCTTCTATCGATATATGAGCTAATGATTATAGGTACAATGGAAGGCGAACAATGAGGTTAGATAAATAGGTATTTTTTAGGTCAAATTGTCTTTTGTACCGTAATTGTAAACAATTGTTTTTTCACTACCGAACTTTGTTCGTTCTGAATTGTTTTCACTTTTCTCGGATGTATGGATGTCTGTGGACAGGAAAAATTTTCATTACTGCCGAGAGATGGCGCTGTTTATAATTTACTGATTTAGTTTATTTTCATATTTAATTATATTACTATTTTGTATTATTATTAATCACACTTTTTTGTAATTTTTTAGTAATTATAAATAAATATGTATTTAAGATTTTCTTTTCTTCAATAAATAATAATAATTTTACTTAAAAATCAATTGTTTTTTTATTAACATTTATAATTTCGTCAAAGTTCGTTCGGGAAATACCCTGGGTATTTGCATCTTTACTGGTTTTATTTATATTTTGTTTTTGGTCCCTTTAGTACAGTCTTAAATAAATGTCTCTGGTCTGATCAAAATGTTTTTTCTTTCTTGTGTTTATTTAGTTTTCGTCTGTTTTCCAATTATTTTATCGTTTTAATTATTTTAAATGTTTGCAAATAACAGATAATATTAAATATCTTTCATGAATATTATTCCAAATGTAAACAATAATATGAATTGTGAAATGGAATAATTATTAGGAGGAAGTTAAGTGACTCTGAATTAACTTGAACTCGAACTTTTCATATTACTTAAGATGAAACTAAGACGAGGAAGTTTTATTTCTTAACGACGCTTTCGTTGCACTGTCAGTTGGTATCTCTTGTGTGTTATAATGGAATTTTAATTGCTTTTTTGTTAAGACATAGTATAGTATAGTTGTATGATGGATTATGAGCATATTTCTTACGTGTACCAAATATATCTATAAAATGGTTTAGCTGTGATAAATAGGGAAGGAAAAATTTATAGCTACAAGCAGGACTTGAACCGGCGATCCCTGGGAAACTGTATCGCCGGTGTGCCATTTGAGCTATTGTTACACCCCTTAATGAATCTCTAATATATCTCCTTTATAAACATAATCACATGTTTTTTGCGATCTTTGAAAAGAATTAGTTTGTTTCTTTGTTTTTTAATGAAATGTCTGTTTTCTCATCTTATATTTGTATATAGTATGTTTTAGTGTGAAAATGTATGCAATTACTTAGAAAATTATTTTGTCTGCCTATCTATCTGTTTCGCTTACTTCTTGCGAACAAAGAAAGTATTTGCAGAGTTTTACAATTCTAAAACAATACTGAATAAAAATGTTCCTACATTTTTCTAGCGGTTATGTAATAAAAAGATAGATAGGGTACTTGTAAGATTTACATAGGGTAGGCCTTTTTTAAACCTCTTTACATGTCCATAAACATCCCGAAAATACTTTTGTACAACATGTATCTACCGTCAACAAACTCTAACAGAATAAAGTTTGATATTTCAAACCTCCCTCCCATCTGTAATCTCAAAAAACCAGTGGTTTACATCATAAAGGAGATCACTTGTTCACAATATAAAAGGAATTCTGTAATATTTTACTTTTAAAAACAAATACTAAAGCGTGAATGAGCCAGCGATTCATGACTTGCCACTTTTTAAAATTCTTATGTTGGATACTGGATATCTGAAAAGTACAATTTATCTACTGTATAATTGTTATTACTATTAATAATAAAAATACTACATGTGTTGTGTTTGAAATTGATAATACAATTTAGATTTACTTATATATCTAACATATTATTATTAAGATATGCGTGTCTTGTTTGTCTCGTGTCCCAAGACATTCACTGAAATGATTACAACAAAAGTAGTGAAAGTATGTATGTATATTTAAACCATTCTATAGTAATATTTTAAATAAATATAATTCATTATAATGTGTTTTTAGTGTAAGAAACTGTTGAGGGCTTCTGATTTTTAACGATCATATAATTAATAAAAAATATAAATTTAACTAATATTATTTCATTGAGATTTAAGAAATAATTTTAAGAAGTGTTCATAAAACGTAGACAGTCTGTAAATTTGTCTGTCCATAAAACATTTGAATTAGGCAAGACGCCGTAGGGGATGGTCATGATTGGAATATAAAATTTATTTATAGGACAGTTATTTTGAATAAGATAGGAATAATTTTATGGTAGAGTTATAAAATTTACAAGATAATTGTTTTAAAATATTACCTTACCATTTAAGTTTGTTTTTTTTTTCATTGAACGCTAATTATTTTCAGGTATACCTACTACAAATTCTATATTGAGCTTATTTTTATTTGTTTTTCCTATTTCTTCTGATTAAACCTTACATATGTGTAATTTTTAATATCGTTTCCTCAAATCATATGATTCAATATAAAATAAAAAGACCTTTTCACAGTTATTTAATATTAATTAATATTATATGATGTGTGTGTGTGCATTTTATGAATACAGGTGTCAATATTATTAAGTTTTGGTTCCTACAAAAATGTTTAGTATCCAAATGCTTTGACCTTATTTGTAATGCATTTATTAAGAAATTATATTTTTTAATATTAGATAATAAAAATGTTCTTTTGCTAATCAAATAATTAAAAGACTATCTATACCTTTAGTTAGCACACTCTTTATATGTAGTTTGTAATCATATTTAACAAAACGCAGTATTTTGTATGTATGTAAATATTTTCAATAAACCATTCATACTTCATTCATACGTAATACGACTCAACCTTGGCTAATCTTTATATTGGTACGGTCACTTTGAATATTGGACGTTTTAATGGAATTACTAAACCAATTTTTCTCTACGGCATTGCGACTTTTGCTTGCCATCTCAATACTTGGAAAAAACCCGTTCGACGAATAAAAATAACACAAAACTTTATACTCTATGAACGTTGCCAATTTTGGAGGAGCCTTGAAAATTGGATTTTTGATTACAAAGTATTTGAAATAGTTGACACATGGATTTTTACTAGTGAAGTACAGAATTCTTGTTACAAAATTTGTCCAGGGACTAGAAAAAAACATTTTTGTAACAAACTAGATTCAAGAAAACAAAATTAAGTCGAACACAGCGCTACCTAGTCCCTCTAGACATTGTTTATATTTTCAGTACATTTTGTGAATGATAATCATTTTAATATATATATATATATATATGTATATATATCTCATCATTTTAATATATATTAAAATGATGCCTATAATGAAATGCACAAAATATGCCTATTTTTACACCCTCAAGGCATGATAACATACCAATAGTTTATTATTTATATCTTATCGAGACAAAATGTTAATTTTGATTCCATTCTCTGTCAAATAATTCTTTTACACACACACCGGCGAAAAATTTGATGGGTAGGATGTGTGACAGTACCCGGCAGAATAGGGAATGCTATCCTAAAATCAACGACGGATGCCCTCATCTCCTGAATCAAATGCCCCGGTTGTACCTCCTATATAAAAATTATTTTACCCTCTATAATATATTTTTAATGCAAAAGGTAAATAGTTCCTTGGAAATTTTTTAAATTCTGTTTAGCACTGTTTAAGTTTGCAGAAATAACTGACAGATACAGTTTCATTTACATTATCAATATAATTATAATATTGTTAAGACGTTTCTACAACAATTATAATGCGATAGGTACCACAGTGTTTGTTAACGGAAGAAATATGCATTAAACAGCTGATATGATATTGTAGAAATTCAGTCTTTCATATCTTTATTTAATAATTTTAGAAATTACAGATTCGTAACTCGCTTAAAACAATTTATGTGAAGTTTTACTACTTTATAAGTACCAGTTAAACAAACGAAGACGAATAACAGTTACCATATAATAATTATTAACATTTCTAAAGATTTTTTTAATAAAATTAACATTGTAATATTATCCTTTATTCTATTTGAGAAATAATTAAGCCGATTCGACGAAAATATATTTCAATGTCGCAAGGGGTGTCGTCTGTTTAATTACACGAGGCGTGAAATTAAAATCGTTTCTCCGTTTTTGCAAATACGGCTTTTGACTTTTTAAAACGATAAATATTAAGAAGGTATCTTTATATCCGTCGTTTTGTCTTCTAAATTTAAAAAGGAAATTATTTCTATAAAATAAAAATTATAGTTTGATCCAATTTCTTTATCCTTTTTGAATATTATATTATTTAAACTTTATTTATATAATCCTTTTTATAGAATGATAAAATAAAGCAGATGTTAGACTTGGCACCATTGAGGTTTAATCATTTCCCAGAGAATTGTTTTGGGGGCATTGACATATTGCCCTGAACCAACGACCGTCCATGGAGACTTGTTACGGACGGACTGTTACATAAGATACAGTTATATTCATATTAAAAATATATTGTATTTTAATAAGTAGTAGCAGAAAAACATAATAAAATCTTGATATTGAAATACAATATGTTGTTGTTCGAAGTTAGTAAGTACGTGAATGACTCACTTATTAAAAGGCGTATGTCATACCAAAGTATTCAACATGGAATAAAGAACTATCAGAAAAGTTAAACGGATAATAATGGCCTGATTTTCAAATAACTTGATAAATAATATAGTTTATATTAAAAAATATTAATTATATACATATATAGTAAATGTGATAGAATAATTTATTTCTTTCAAATCTATTTATATACTTTAAGTACCAGCTTATAATTCAAATTTGTAAATTATATTGTTACTGCGACTGTTCAAACGTTAAAAAAATTGTGTTAAATTCCTATAATTAAAATATCATATAAATGGTAGTTAATATAATGTAATAAGTTAATATAATTAATCATACCTCCTTTATAATAAGGGACGATGAAGGTTAATTTAATATAATTAAAAAGTCGTTAAATTATAATCTGGATTATCCACTAGTATTAAGATATTAACTTTTATTATGAGAATAGAAATTTTGGGCTTCTTCTTTTCTTCTTCTTTAAGGATATACCATAACATCAATCAACTAATTTAAACATACTTAAATGAATATGTGATATAAATATTTATTAAAAACTTATAGAAATCAATACTTGATAATGAAAATGCTATGAAGCAATCTGAAAATGTGTGTTTTAATCAAACAAAGGCAAATTAGAGGTAAAGCTTCGACCTGTCCAAAGCAAGACATTCAAATTCGCCTGAGCGCTCCAGGGCTCAGCCCTGATTAGAATATAAAACGAGTTGACACAGGACCAACGACCTTTGATTTGAAATTAGATAATTACTGGGAACCGTAGAGCTCTTAGGAAAATATGTAAAACCTATTAAAGAGGCTTAAAAGACATGTATGACTTTTTGAAGTGATCTATATTTTTACGTTAGTAGTGTTTGGATAACGTCACCCTATCTGAAACCTACATTGATTTGAGTATGTGTGAGTGTGTATATGCTGTCAGCGTTGGTAATTGGTAAAAAATAAAGGTTGTGAATAGGATCAAACCATCTGAAACTTATTTGTGTATGTGTGTGTTTGTAACTGTGTATGTGTGTTGTCACTTGAGGGTGCCGAGTGATAGACAAAGCGAGGTTATTGCCGTGATATAGAAATACTGAACGCTTTATTTTTCCACCAATCTCCAAAACTCAATGAAAACAAACATAACCTTAATAAAGTTTCTATTTATATACTCCAAATTATTATGAGACGTTAGTGAAAATCGACATCGCCTAACGTGCTTTCACAGACACGACTGAATTTTATTTCCTGAATCCTGGATTGAATTTGTTTTTTATTTTTATAGAACAGTGTTATTCAAAAAATGGTTTCATTTTGAATGTAGCTCTTAATTTCCTGTTTACAATCTCCTGAAAAAAATTAACATCTTTGATTGTTTTGAGACGTATTTAGATTATTTGTTTAATTATAAGAATAAACAAAGTCATAAATACTTTTATGTATATGATTAATTTTTACCGTGTAGATCGCGCCTTATAAAAAAGTTATTCTATAAATAAACCCCGAAAATCACTTCCTTCATTAAAATGTTTACTTTTTATATGCTGATTAATGTAAATACTTTATTAAAAAATCAAAATGAAATGATTGTATTATCTCTGCAACAAAATATAACAATTAAACAAGATTGATGTTCCGGAGGTAGATAATAAGCTTTCCGGAAGCGTGAAACGTTTTAATTGTTTGTAATGTTAATTTGAAAGCTGTTTTGTTTTTTGTTTTCTTTTATTTTGGATTTTACACTCTCTATGAAATTATCATAATATAATACAATATACATTTTGTTTTATTTATTTTATGATATATCTGTTTATAATAAATATTTCTTTTTCATATAGTAATTGGAATTAACTGGAATCGTAATACAAATGTTTTTTTTTTTTTTTTTTTTTTTTTTGCGATTTTTTACAGTTTATTTTACAAAGTCATGGTTTTATGCGCAGAATGTATGTTACGTACGAAAAATGGAAGTTCACTGAACCGTTTTTTATTTTTATATGGGTAGATTAAAAAAAGATTTTACAATCTGATCAACATAAAATAAAAAATAATATTTGCGAATACATTTATGTTTAAAAGTCTTCACAAATATTTAGTTTAAAATCAACTAGAGATGGATCGTAGTAAATCCTCTTTGTCTGTCAATCGCCGGTTTGACACTACAGGGGATCTTATATTAAACCTTTGGCTCAAAGTTGGTGTCTGTTTTAATCAGAGGACAATTGTAATGTCATAGTTGATTATTATTAAATTATTAAATTTAAAGCATTTCTAGCTCATGGATAAACAGCTTACGTACAATAAACAATGTCAGTAATATATTTATCTGACAAACACATTTAAGAGACAGTTTCCTGAAGTCTGGGGCGGGACGTGCCTGAACTGAAACCGCTATCATGAATATCAACCGGATGTTTTGACACATGCTGGGAATGCTTCACTAAATCATTAACAGCTTGGATTCATTGCACATAAAGTTAGAACTGACAGGTCAAGCTGTTTATTCTCTTGAGTTATGTGTGTTGAACATAACACACATAATTTTTGTATATTCTTAAAAGATTTTTTTTTCAAGTAATGTTTAAGAGTATTATTTTAAACTGGTTTTTACAGCGTCTTTGTCTATCCCCCTACTCAAATGTATGGCATGTAAAATTTCGTTTCGAAAAACTTTACTTTTATTTATTATAATTTAGATGTTCTCGTGTGAAAGTAAAATAATTGTCTAATTCGACCAATTTTATCAAAAATTTGTCAAATATTCATGTTTTGATGTAAATTTATGGCAAGTCAGTTTTTTTTGGTGATAGAAATAATTATACATAGAAATAATATATTATGGTTTATATTGCAATAATTACAACTTACAGCTTGTTACAACTGTTATAATTCAATGTAAGTATTATTACGACTACGTATTATTTATCTGTAAATACCGAAAAATATTGTGCAAACAGAACTTTCATATTTTTATAAATTTATTTATCTTAAAATTTATTGCTGACAAAACAAATTTCTGCTGCAAAGTATTCTTTGCGTACTTTTCAATTTTCTGTAAATGATAAGTCTGTGTTATTTTACATCACTTTATATTGAAAATAAAATTTTTGGTATTATTAAAATGTATTTATTTTACATCTGTATTTTTTAATACAAACTAAAAAGTTCATTGAATTTTTGGCACAACATTTCATTTCTATACAATAATGTTATTATATGTTTTATATTCTGAAGTTCCCACGGGAATGGTACCGAATATAGTATAGTACATTCAGATAGTAGTTCAGAGTATAGTACTTCCAGAAGTACGAACAAAGTCGTAGGTAACAGTGTGTATAACAGAAAAAAAATAGTATTAAAAATATATTTTTAAATAAATTGTATAGACTAGACATTTCCGTAAGATTTTATATGTAATAAATGAATTTTGTCAAAAAAACGCTTGTAATAGAAAATATTCATTTTCTCAAGAAATGCCAACCACCTGTTGAAAAGACATTACTCGGGCGAGTAATTAAAATTGTTCGCGCGTTTCACGAGACAGGAAGCCCCGATCGCCAAAGCCTAACGCCTATTTGAAAATAATTTTAAAATTAAATGGTAATAATGAAATGTTGGTAAGGAAAACTTATAACAACTTACTATTTAATCATGACATGGAAACATTTGAAGTGAAGTTTTGTCATAACCAGAGCCAGATATCTTAATAGCATAGAACGCTGACGAGCATATGATAAAATTTATATATTCAATAAATTGCCCTAAATATTTAAAATACGGATGACAAAATTAATTGCAGTATAAATATGCTCTAAATCTTTAAACTATGGTATCAAGAGTAATATATGTGTAAACATAATTTGAGAACAAGGCAAAATATATAACGCAATGATATTCAGTGGAAACTATTTAAAAGTATATATTAATTAAACTGTTGTGAAACTTGAAACCTTCTATTAGAATATCGTTCTAAGATTTCAAAAATAAGAAAAGTTTACAAGTTATATTTCAATTAAATATTGTCACGTATTTCTAAGGATAAGATAAATATGGTTTAAACGTGTGTAAAATATTTATTTATGTGGCTAAAGATATTGTGAGATAGTTAGCAGTTGAAGTCGGTCTTGAACGTGAACGGATTTAACCACACTCATGAATACCAACCATACGTTTTGACGCTTATGTTGTAAATACTTCAGTGAATTATTTACAGTCTGCCCATAGTTTAGTCACAGTCTTCTAAAACAGTTACTGAATTCGAACTGAATGTCAAGAATTAATGATTGCTTATTATATTATCTAATATTTTTGCTCTCTTAAATATATTTTATTAACTTATTTATATCTTATTTATATGACTTGTATTTTCATTATTATTATTGATTTCGTATGAATATTCTTACTTCTAAAAGTAGTATATGTTGAAGTAAGTTTTAGTATTTTCTTAGAATTTTAAACGTACTACTCGTACACAATAAATAAAATATTTAAAAAAATACTCAGCAATTATCTTCACGGTAAGATGAGATATAGATGTCTAGAACGACAGAGGTAAGTCAGTTCAGGTCAGGTCAGGTCAGTCAGTGATCTCCTACGGTTTCTTAGTTTTTAGAGTTCACACTAAATGTATCTAAAAGGTAAAAAAAGAGACATTATATAATTATAACATTTTTTTTCCGAAATTAACTATTAAACTGACTAAAAGTCAGATGAATATATATATTTATTTATGAACTTAATGGTCTTAATGATCCGGTTGATTTGAGAAAGCAATAGTTGTGTCCAGATCCGGAAATTGCTTTGTGCTTTTACATGGTCTACAGTGAACATCACAACGAATGGGATACGGATGTTTTATACCAAGTCGATAAAAGGTTCAGATGGTATTGAGAATCTCGAATATATATGAAAATGTAGGAAATGTACATGATTTAATTCCATAAAATAAATATTGTATAATAGTTTAAAGATTTTATTTATATATCAAAAGGGTAAATAAAGTTTTAATATATTTTAGATTTATTAATATATGTGAAATGCTTTCATGTTTCTACATTTTTATGGCTATTAAAACATATATATATATATATATATATATATATATATATATATATATGCTATAATAAGTATGTGTAATATATATATGTTACATTAACAAGTGAAATATAACTTATTGTGATATATTCAACCAATCTTATCAAATTTACCAAGAATCATTAATAAATTATTAATTATTAATTAATCATTTATTTCATTTACACATAATTGTCTGTTAAATAAATTGTTATTCAGTGTTCTTAAACAAAATATCATCTTTTCATAAACACAATTTATTCTTATCACGTTAAACATAAAATATCTTAAAGCAGAGAGAATTAAAAATATTGTCGCCTTTCTTTGTACACCTGTGACAGTAAGCCGATACAGAATATTTATGATATAATTTTATGTAGAAAAATGATTTAAAAGATTTTGTTCTAAGCGTTGTATTCATTATATTCAAGATTATATAACATTTAAAGACAGATTATAATGAATTACTACATTGAAGGTGGCTGAATTCATTTACACTAGATGAAAAACAGCATTTTATTAATAAAAATATATATTCGTATCAAAGTAATTAATAAAGATTTTTATAATAAAAAAATTGTTGATTTTAAAATTTTAACACGATAAGATCCGGTACCGTTTAATAATACTTCATCTAAAGCATATATTCGTAAAATTACAGAGATAGTTTGTAGCTTAATTCCAGACGGACGTGCGTGAACTGAACCGTACTCGTGAATACTGGGTGTTTTGACGCTAGGCCACGGACGCTTCACGAAAACATTTACATTGCAATAAGATTAGCCACAAACATTAGAATTTCGTACTAGGTTAAAT
Organism: Melinaea menophilus ssp. n. AW-2005; assembly: GCA_918358695.1. Classification (NCBI taxonomy): domain Eukaryota; kingdom Metazoa; phylum Arthropoda; class Insecta; order Lepidoptera; family Nymphalidae; genus Melinaea; species Melinaea menophilus. Next base: position 2,230,746 of record OU911052.1, read on the forward strand.
TTTCAATTAACGTTTCCATGAAGTAGGTCTGAGTAAATGTATATTTTTAAACTTACTCAACTAATACAAATAATACAAACAGAATATGAAATAACTGAACTTTTAAGTCACGAATTATAATACAATAATAATCGTTGTCGTTTTTTAAGCTCTTTAGTAAAATGTATTAAATATTTTTTTTATTAACTCTACTTGTTTCGATAGTAATTTTAATTTTTCTTAAAAAATAATGAAAAAAGGAACATTTTGCAACATTTTTGCACGTTCATTAGTTAACGTTATATTGCTGATAATATTAATGCCTTGAAAATTATTGTCATCTATTCACTAAATGTATCCAGAGAATTACGAGTAATGCGTATAATACCCAGAGACGGTATCGGCATGAGTCAGCCTGTTCAAAATTTCTCTGTTCTAAATTCTTCAGCACTGCGATATTTGGTGTATAGACCTGATAAATTGTACTTTAGGTTTCAATCATTCTAATGCATTCCTACAAACATAAACCTTACTGTTCTGTTAAAGTTTCTGTTTGTTTCTTTTTATTTCCTTCAGTTTGTAGAGATTGTAAAGCTTTGATCTAACAAAGCATCTATTCTCAAATATATTTATCAAACGATATCAAAAAAAAAAAAAAAAAAAAAAAAAAAAAAAAAAAAAAAAAAAAAATTTAAAAAAAAATTAAAAAGAAATTTGACAAGTGTCAAATAAAAAATTTTTGTTAATATTTTTAATTTACAATATTTTACGTGTTTTTTTTTTTTTTTTTTTTGTCAAATGTTTCTAAATTATTTAAATTAATCAATGGAAAAAAAATTTATATATCTGGAGCGTCGTACATGTGAACTCCCGAACTTCATTGCACTCCTGGTATCGACCACGCGACGACTGATTTTAGCAAGTTTGCAGGCGATGATACTGGGGACGACATCACCTGGTACACACGAGCTTGCCAACCTATAACCTATTTATATATAGGTCATTCCACATAATACCTATCTCGGGCCGGACGTGATCCGTGAGACGTTGAATTGTATTGTTAAAGTGTAAATAGTGAAATTGAATATTTTGTCTAAGGGCCTCCCTTGGACAAAAAAAAAGAAACCTTGGACAAGAAAGAAAAGAATATATATTATGATTATGATGATCAAACTGAATATTTTATTACTGATATGTTTATCACTAACCGAAGTTATTAGTATCAGTACTTGTTGATATGAATAAAATTATAAACTGTAAAAAACAACTTTCTTATAACGTTTTTTCATATTGTGAATGTTACAAGAGGATAAGCTTTATGATAACTGCAGAATAAAAACCGAAATGTTCATGTGTAAAATATTATAAACTTAGTTATTGTAATTTAAAAAGTACTTTATTACTTTACTTTATTATATATATATATATATATTTATGTAAATAATTTAAAATATTAATATTTTTGTATTTTGTATTTAGAATTAAAACTATAATTGTATGTTGAAAAAAAATGTATATTTATAATATGTAATATAATATGAACAAATGCGGCGTTGGGAACCGCCAACCAACACGCCATGTTCCGAACGGCGGAAGGTGGAGGACGGAGCTACAAATAGCTACGTGGAATGTAAGGGGAGGAATGGAACAGAAGATGAATGAATTATTAGATATGATGGATGACAAAGATCTGGATGTTATTTGTGTGTCTGAGACCAAGCGAAAAGGCAATGATACGACCGATTTGCCTGGCAACCGGGTCGCTTTCTGGGCTGGGGTTCCAGAGGGTGAGCGAGGTTGCCAAGGTGTAGGCGTATTATTGTCCTCTCGAATGGTTAATGCAATGGTAGAATACAAGGCGATTAACCCGAGGCTTCTTTGGGTTCGCTTTAAGCTGGGGATAACAAGAGTATTCTTGTTAGCCATGTATGCGCCAGTATCCTCAGCTCAAATGAGCGAGCTCGAGGAGTTTTGGGAGAATGTCAGGGATGTTCTAAGTAGTGTCAGAGATAATGAAAAGTTGATAGTATGTGGAGATATGAATGGATGGGTTGGAACCGCGCGAAGCGGTTACGAAAGCGTGCTAGGCAAATATGGTGATAAGAGGGTAAATGAGGCTGGAAAGCTTATTTTGGAATTTTGTAAGGAGAAAAATTTGTTTGTGGCAAACACGATGTTTGATCACAAACAAATTCACATGTACACATGGGAGCGAGCGGAAGAAAGAAGTATGATTGATTTATTCCTAGTGGACCAGCGTATTCGAAGTCAAGTTATGGACACGCGAGTGTTCAGAGGTGCTGATCTGGGAACGGACCACTATCTAGTCGTTGCTAGAATAAGAGGTTTGTTCGCAGGTTGGCGCAGCCGCACGACGTGTCCAAGCTTGGCGTCGAATTATCGCATAAGAAGCTGGAAGCTTCAGGATCCACCGATCAGAGAGGAATATCAAGAGAGGGTTTCCAAGAAGCTTGAAAGCTATGATTCTGGAAATGAAAGTGTTGAACTGTGCTGGCAGAACCTTAGGAATGGTATGGTGAAAGTAGCGACAGAAGTATGTGGTAAAAGGAAAAGAGGTTTTAGTAAAAAGCGCGATGAATGGTGGGATGATGAAGTGAAAGACGCTGTAGAGTTAAAGAAGAAAGCATGGCTGGATTATAAAGCCTCTGGTAAGGATAAAAGTATGAGAGAGATAAGAAAAAGAGCGTACAAGCTGCAAAAGCACAAAACGAAAGCACTTATAAAGATGAAGCGTGAAAATTCTGAGAGAGAAAGGGATGAAAGGTTGACGAACAACTTCCGGGAAAACACGAAGCTTTTCTGGCGAGAAGTTAGTGGTTCCCGGGGTTGTTCGGTAACCTGTAGAATGAAAGGGGTGCTTTCGAAAAGCGGTGAAATTTTAACTGAGCAAGCACACGTTTTGCAGCGGTGGGCGGAATTCTATAAGGAGATGTATGAACGTGAGGACGCCTCGGTCTTGACTACCAGCGTAATGCTGAGTCAAGATGTAGCCGATGGTGAAATCAGTTTAGAAGAAGTAGAGAACGTGATTCGAAGTCTGAAATGTGGTAAGGCTGCGGGAGCAGATGAAGTTACTGCCGAGATGATCAAATATGGTGGGCCACGCGTCTGGGACTTTTTCTGGTTTTTATGCAATTTATGCTGGAAATCTGGGGAGGTCCCAGACGATTGGCGAAGTGCAGTCATCGTACCTTTGTATAAAGGCAAAGGTTCACAGATAGACTGTGCAAGCTATAGGGCCATCAGTTTGATTAGCTTGGGCGGTAAAGTTTATGCTAAAATTTTAGCGAGAAGAATGCAAGAGAGATCTGAAAGGATGTTGTGGGAGGCACAAGGAGGTTTTAGACCTGGAAGAGGGTGTATAGATCAGATCTTTTCCCTCCGCATGATCACGGAAAAGTTTTTGGCCCTAAACCAAAAGGTTTTCTGTGCTTTTGTGGATTTGGAAAAGGCGTTTGACAGGGTTGTGAGAAAGAAGTTATGGGAGATACTGCCCCGATACAATGTGAACGGACCCTTGCTACAGGCTGTAAGGTCTCTTTACCGAGATCACTCAGCCTGTGTGCGAGTAGGAGCTGGCATGTCGCCCTGGTTTGACATCCAATCGGGTGTTAAGCAAGGTTGCGCTATGTCAGCTTGGTTGTTCAATTTGTATTTGGATAGTTGTCTCCAAGGAGTGAAAGATAGTGACATGGGAGTGAAAGTAGGTGACCTTAAGGTCAATTGCTTACTATATGCAGATGATGCAGTGCTCATTGCATCATCAGAATGCAATTTGCAGGCATTGGTCACCACTCTGAAAGATGGGTGTGAAATTAATGGTCTTAACCTGAATGTAGATAAGACGAAGGTTCTGATATTTGAAAGAAATGAAGAAAGAACAGAATGTAAGATCAACGTGAATGATAAGATAATAGAACAAGTGAATGAAGTGGTATATTTGGGAAGTATGTTTAGCAGAGACGGAAGATACGAAATGGATGTGGAAAGGCGTATTGCTGCTGGTAACAGAGTCAATGGTGCTTTGACTGCATTGTTGAGACGGCAAAACGTCAGTATAGCTGCACGTTTGGCTGTACACAATGCAGTTTTGCTACCGACACTGTTATACGGCAGCCAAACGTGGGTAACACAGAAGAAGAATGTAAGAAAGATGAATGCTGTGGAGATGCGATCTCTTCGCAGAATATGCGGAGTCAGTCTAGCTGATCGAATCCGCAATGAAGAGATCCACAGAATGGCAGGTACTAGCGAAGATGTCACGGTGAGAATGAAGAAGAACGTGCTCAGGTGGTTTGGGCACGTTGAACGAATGAGTGATGAAAGAATGGTAAAAAAGATTTATATGGGAAAAATGAGCGGTAAGAGAGACAGGGGGAGGCCTCGAGTGACCTTCGAAAATACAGTAGCTACGATACTGGAGGAAGGTCACGTAAAAAGCATGAGGACCCCCCGGAGGGCATGTATGAAGAAGTTGATGTCTGTGGCCGAGGCGAAAGAGGTATGCAGAGACCGTAGCGTTTGGCGCTCCATCGTCTCTGGCTACCCCGCAAGGGATATGGCGTGAAGGTGAAAAAAAAAAAAAAAAAAAAAAAAAAAAAAAAAAAAAAAAAAAATATTCCCCACACGAATCAAAAATATTTCGAAAGACTTTTTATTAATTGTATGTATATATGGATACTTCTATCTTTTTAAATAGTTCAAAATAAAGAAAAAATTCATTAATAAAAACTAAATTCAGTAAATTCAACATTGAAAGTAACTACTTACATTGAAAGTTAAACTTAGTTAGAAATTTAAAAGTTTGTGGCTAATCTTATTGCATTGTAAATGTTTTCGTAAAGCGTCCGTGGCTTAGCGTCAAAAGATCTGGTTGACAACATAATATTCACGAGTGCGGTTCAGTTCACGCACGTCCGTCTGGAATTAAACTACAAACTATCTTCGTAATTTTACTAATGTAAGCTTTAGGTGATCTATTGTAAAACGGAAATCGGATCTTGTTATGTTAAAATTTTAAAATTAACATATTTGTAATTATAAAAATAAAATATTGTTTTTTGTCAAATATAAAAAAAACGAATCTATCCACAATACAAAAAAAAAGAATCTATCCACATTCAATATAGTAATACATTATATATAAATATAATTGATAGAAGTCAATAATAAAATGTTATTAAATTTGATATAAAATTTAAAATTCATATCATCACTTGTATACATTATTATAGACAATTTCAAAAATAACTTCCTTTAATAAATAATAAGGCATTTGCAAAATATTCTCACTGTCAAAGTGTCTTTGGAATGAAAATAAATGATCAAAGTTCAGTTCAAAAGCTTAGGTTACCACACTTTGACATTTTCTTGCAAACCAAGAAGACTAAAGCAATATAAAATAACAATGTCTTAAACAAAGCAATTTAGAGTTTCATTTTTATTGTTAGGTAATGTTCTGGAAGGATAAAGTAAAAATAATTTAACAGCACTGTCAAGGCTAATACAGGATGTTAATGTAAGCTAATTCTATTTTATTTATATAAATGAAACTTTAAGAACCCATAATTTAAAATACTCACGTTACCAAATTGTATCTTCTCAATTATCAGTTAAATTATATCAATGGTATTAGGTCGAGTTATGAACAACTAACTATTATTGATTTATGTAATAAACATTTTATATGATAGCAAAACTAATAATATTTATTCATTTATAAAACTATTTTTTCTGGTGTGAAAATTACAAACTATGATCTAACAACACGTTAATAAAATATATAACATATGTTTTAACAATCGTAGTTTGAGATTTGTACAGGGATCAACATTTTCTGCAAATAACTTAGATATTTTTTCTCGGTTTAAATGTAGTTTCATATTCTAACATTATTTAACACAATTACATTTTCCTTTATAAGAACTAGTCTTGAGACTATATTTATATTGGTTATTTGCAAATACTATATCACAATACATACCCCCCTTGATAAGAACAGATATTTATTTATTAGACCAGTCAATTCAAAGGCAAGAATTTGCAAGCATATATTGCTTATATACTTAAAAAAACACATTGAACCAAGAAATTACTATGTTATTTATTATATTGTATTTCCATATTTTCGTGTTTTTCAAAAGCTGAAAGTCTTGTTACTTTCAGTAACCACATAAAACCTTCTGATATTAAAAGGCTATTTATGTGAAAACCTTTTTCTTCATGGGCTTTATATAGCTTCTTTACTATCCTTAATCATGATTAAGTTGAGATTTAACACCAAGTATATAAAATAGAAAAACCTTTATTTTATTCATCGTTTACAACTTATTTTAGATTTTAAAAAGTATATTCAAATAAATAAATAGGTTGCACAACTGTGACAAAACAAATTTGTAAAACATTACCCCTGTGCTTAACCCAAGAGCCTTAAGCACGTAATTGGGAGATTACTTGTTTTTGTGTGAAGTGTTTATTGTTACATTAAAGCTTAATTATTTGGAGACAGCATCACATTTACTCCAACGGGTTACATAATAATTTAAGATTTAGATTTATTATGTTTACTCTGGAATTCTAAGAGAATAACTTTCTTTCCTTCTAAGTAACGAGTTAGGAGACTAATAAAATTTATAAAATAACATAAGATTTGGAGATTTCTTTACTTTATATTTGAATTCACTTTATTTATAAGAAAATATTATTTCGCATTAATTTCTGCTAAAAGTATAAAATGATAAAAATAAGCTGAACATTGTCGTTAGTTATTCAGTAAATGCATCCAAAGAATGAACTGTGGGAATAATATCCGGAACCGGTATCGGCGTGAGCCAGCCTAGTCAAATATTCCTTTCATACGAAATTAATCTTTTAAATTCCGCAGCACTGCGTTCTGTGATTTATGAAACCGAAAAACAATAGTTTTAATTGAAAAGGTATTTGAAAATTATATTTGTAGGATAGTTTAAAAAAACTTTTAGAACAAAAACATAAGAACATAAATAAGATTTTGGTGTTTGGATCAAGCTATCTAATGAATACAATAAAATAAGTATAAAAATTACAATGGTTCTAATATTTATATTTTAGAAATCGAAACCCCTACTCAGATTAAAAAAAGAATATACTGATTGAATTGCTGTATTTTCTTATAGTCCCCGTATCGGCCCTTATCCTTGTATAGTAAAGGCTTTGTCGTACCTAATAATTATCAGAAAAGGTTTTTGTTAAAGATTTCTGATTTTGTAATGTAGAAGGAATTAAAAAAACGCCGTTCGTAATAGTTTTGTTTCAGCAAACAATTAAAATGAAGCTATGACTATAAATAGCTATAAATATAAAATTAAAACTTGTATATATAATGGAAATAAAACTTAACATTCATTTACACTTATGCAGATATACTAAATAGCTGTTCATTCATACTACAAGTCTACAAAGGCTATATTAGCAACATCATGGTATTACCGCATTTCTGTGTTAATTAAGATTGCTGATAGACTGCGTTCCAATTACTCTAGTCGGGTTAGCTCACTCAGTATTCCTTTGACATACCTTTGCTGATTGTGACATCGGTCATAATTCCACATCAGCCTCAGACGGTTACTGCTATCAGAATACAAACGTGTATTTCAATGTGTGGGGAATATCGTTTGATAAATATATTTGAGAATAGATGCTTTGTTAGATTAAAGCTTTACAATCTCTACAAACTGAAGAAAATAAATTGAAACAAACAGAAACTTTAACAGAAAAGTAAGGTTTATATTTGTAGAAATGCATTAGAATGATTGAAACCTAAAGTACAATTTATCAGGTTTATACACCAAAAATTGCAGTGCTGCAGAATTTAGCAAATTAATTTAGAATGGAGAAATTTTGAACAGGCTGACTCATGCCGATACTGTCTCTGAGTATTATTCGCATTATTCATTCTCTGGATACATTTAGTGAATAGATCACGATAATGTTCAAGGCATCAAATAGATATCTTATTATCCGCAATATAACGTTAACTAATGAACGTGCAAATATGTTTATTATTAAATAAAAAAAAAGTAAAAATACTACCGAAAAAAGTAGAGATTAAAAGATAAAAACAATTCAATACATAAAGACTTTAGGCAGTGACGCGTTGCGACGTCTTGCATAGAAATTTTATATAAATTAACAGAATAAGAAAACAAATGAATGAGATAAGTACTAAAGAGTAGTCATACCAAAATATAAAAAAATAGAAACACATTGCACGTGCCATCCACCGTTTGAGAATTTAAGAAACGACAAGAATTTGTAAAAGTCTTTTATACTCAAGTAATTACACATTATTTTAATGGGACAATCCAATTATAAATTTCCCAAAAATTAAGACGTTAGTTTTCGATAGTAATATGAATTAAGTAACAAGAATAGTCTCAACGCAATAAATCATTCCATTCAGTAAAAAAGAAATCATAATCATGGCAGGAATACCTAAAAATTGTTTTTTTTTTTTTACTTTAAACAGCAATTATAATTTGTTATTAAACATTTTACCAAGAAGTTACTATCAGTGTCCTTTGTGAAGTGTAACAAACTGATATCACTATACAATAGTACATAACCACAACTGTCTTGATATCGAATTCATTATTCAGATGAGAACACAGGCTGAAGTGAGATTACTGCGCTTATTAATAGCGGTTGGCCGTTCACTGAAGCGTTTTTGAGACGATAACTCAGACCGGTTGTCTCGGACAGTGACTTGGGTCAGGGATAGTTTGGATTTATAGTAATACTTATAGCTTTAATTTAATATTTTACATAGGTTTTGTTCATAGGTAATAAATCCAAAGCAACCATCAATATGACGTAATAATTTTCTGAAATAGATTAAGTAATAAAAAACTTTTCGCTGGTACCTGTGTTATTAAAATATTAAACTGTTATCAATTTGTAATTTCGTTATTGTTATTTCAGTATTCTGTTAAGTAATCTGCACTTAGTTTATACGTATATATTTTTCGTACTACTTTCAATACTAAACTATATTTTGAGAGTTTCTAAACTAAAAGAACAAATATTTTTCATTTAATTTTTTATATATACTTTTTTTATTTCTATAGTGCATATTACGGTTTTTGTTTCCTTTATATATTATAAACGTAATTTAAAATAAAACTTGTATTTACAATTTCATTAGCTTTAAATGTTATTGTTACTTTTTGTTACTAATATTCTAATACTCAGGCATTTCGCTGATAAATATATGTACAATATAATTAATACATTTAAAAACATGTGTAGAAAACTTCAATATAAAAATCAATTGCACCATATATGTTATTTTTGTAATTAAGTAAAAAAATCAGTAAGACATTTAAGATTTGCGAGATCTTGAAACTATTTGCATGAAGCCTTTTTACGGAATTATAAATTTTATTGTAATAAATGTCTAGGTTATTTTGAATTGAAATAATCTTGAAGGGATTTAATTATCGTATAGTTTTTTAGATTTACTTTCCTTTATAAGATATTTTAAGATATATTGAGATTGTTAAAAGACTTTATATGTACTTTTATATTTGTACAGTATAACTTTTGAATGGGAGGGTTACGATACTAACAGATAATAAAGTATATATATTTAACTTGTCGTGTTATAGATTTGTAATCCACTTAAGAAATATTCTCTCTACGACTTGTTGTAACTGTTCTATTTTAAATTGAATAATGAAAAAACTTGCAAACCGCAGAATGCAAGCTGTCGTTGCCCTTTTGAGAACAACTACACCACATGTCTGGAGTAGAGTTTTAGATACGATCTCTTTGAAATTGTTTTACTAATATATTTTAGAAATTTCAAATAACAAGTGTTTACTTACAATCCATGTAATGTTCACCTCATATTGATTCTCATATAATTGATAGAAAAGATAAAGTGAAAATAAATTCAGCTAAACAATAAACATTTTTTTTCTGTCTGTCTTCACGGAAGTGGATTTGGGAAAAGCAATACCGAGCTGTGTCCAAATCAGGAAATTGCTTTGTGTTTTTGCATGGCCTACAGCCAGTAGTAAACATCACAACGAATGAGATACGGATGTTTTGCACCGAGTCGATAAAAGGTTTCTATGGTATTAAGAATCTCGTATTTATATGAAAATGTATCAACTATGTGATTCCTTATGAGAACGGTCTAACAGCTTGTATAAAGGTTTCAATACTGTAAATTATATAAATACTTTATATATCGCATAAATCACTACGCTTGTTGTCTGACTGCTGTCAGACATTATTTCATAGGCTTTAGGTTCAAAATTTCACAGTTGCAATATTTTTTAATTTCCTTCCATTATTAACCTATTGAAATAAATGTATATACTATATATATATGTATATTATATATAACTTTAAATACAAGTTATCATTTGACAATTAGACAAATAACAATAATAAATAACCAATTGCAAAAAAAATTTATTAAATTATTCTTATATGTGAAATTTCATATGTCGGAGCACTGAAATAATAAAGCAATGGTTTTAACAAAGGAATGTGTTAATGTAATAAATTATTTATTGAACAGATAAACTTCTTTACAAACTATTTGTTGTTTACACACAATTTTATGTTAAATCAATTTTTATTCAGTATTCTTAAACAAAATATCATCTTTTCATAAACACAATTTATTTTTATCGCCTTAAATATAAAATATCTTAAAGCAGAGAGAATTAAAAATATTGTCGCCTTTCTTTGTATACCTGTGACAGTAAGCCGATAAAGAATATTTATGATATAATTTTATGTACATAGAAATGTAAAATTTTGTTCACATATTTATTATATTTAAGATTATACAAAATTTAAAGACAGATCATTCTCGAATTCTATCAAGTATCGATATATATATATTGAATTACTACATTGAAGGTGGGTAAATTCTTTTATATTTGACAAAAAACAGTATTTTATTGATAAATATATATATTCGTTTGAAAGGTAGTTAATAAAGATTTTTATAATTACAAATATGTCAATAAAAAAATTTTAACACAGTAAGATCCGGTATCGCTTAATAATACGCCATCTAAAGCATATATTAGTTAAATTACAGAGATAGTTTGTAGTTTAATTCCAGACGGATGTGCGTGCACTGAACCGCACTCGTGAATGTCAACCAGATGTTATGAGGCTAAGCCACGAACGCTTCACGAAAACATTTACAGTCTGCAATGAAATTAGCCACAAACTTCTGAATTTCTATCTAGGTTTAATTTTCCGTTTACGCTTTACGTTCAATATTGACTTTACTAAATTTAGTTTTTATTAATGAGATTTTTTCTTTGTTTTGTACTAAATAAAAAGATAATAGATTAACAATAATTAATACATAATTGATTAAAAAATTAAATTCGTAAATATTTTTATTCAGCAAACAATTAAAAAAGAAAGTTTCAGCAGTTTTTTTTATTGAATAAATGTTAAGGTTTCAATAAAGTAGCACTTAGTAAACTGATACTTTTAACTACTTACTCAACTATTATAAACAGAGTATGAAATAACTGAACTTTCTAAGTCAATAAACACAATACTAAATTTTTAGGTTATACGACATCGGTGTTCTTATTACCTACACCTAACATTCATTTACACTTATGCAGAAATACTAAATGAACAGTTATTCATACTACAAGTCTACAAAGGCTATATTAGCAACATCATGGTATTACCGCATTTCTCTGTTAATTAAGATTGTTGATAGACTGCGTTCCAATTACTCTAGTCGGGTTAGCTCACTCAGTATTCCTTTGACATACCTTGGCTGATTGTGACATCGGTCATAATTCCACATCAGCCTCAGATGGTTACTGCTATCAGAATACAAACGTGTGTTTCAACGTGTGGGGAATATCGTTTGATAAATGTATTTGAGAATAGATGCTTTGTTAGATTAAAGCTTTACAATCTCTACAAACCGGAGAAAACAAAATCAAACAAACAAAAGTTTGACAGAAATGTAAGGATTATGTTATTGTAGAAATGCATCAGAATGATTGAAACCTAAAGTACAATCTATCAGGTTTATACTCCACACAACGCATTATTGCAGAATCTAAGGGATTAATTTTGGGAATGGGGAATATTTCAATAGACAGAATGGTGAATATTTGAATAGACTGTTTCACGCCGATATCGGCTCTGGGTATTACTCGCATAGTTCATGCTTTGGATACATTTAATGAATAACTAACGACAATTTTAGCTCATTATTGTAATTTAATACTTTTAGCATTAAAGCCTAGGAACCACATTTTCTCTAAGGTGGATTAAAGTGGAATATATAATTGTCAATTTTATAAACCGTGGTCTATTCCCTTTTGATAAAAGATATTGAATGAGTATCTATAACCTTTACCAATATTGTAAAGTGTGATAAGCTGATATAACTGTACAATAATACATTACAACAACTGTCTTGATATTGAATTAATTATTCAGATGAGAACACAGACTGAAGTGGGATTACTGCGCTTATTAATAGCGGTTTGCCGTTCACTGAAGCGTTTTTGAGACGATAACTCAGACCGGTTGTCTCGGACAGTGACTTGGGTCAGGGATAGTTTGGATTTATAGTAATACTTATATCTTTAATTTAATATTTTACATAGGTTTAGTTCATAGATAAAACACCTTCAATAAATAATAGTATAAATTTATTTAAATTTATATAAACATAATACATATTTAATACTTTTTATATTTTTTAGTAGAAATTAAACTGATATAAATATAATTTCCATTGATATTAAATAAATATAAATTAAATATGGAATGATTGTATCATTTTGTCAACTTATCATTTACTATATATATTATTTGTATGTCGGTCCATGAAAGGATATTATTTTTGTGATTTTAAATATTTCACAATATATTTTTGTATAGAAAAGAAAAAAGAATTTCAATTTAAAACGTTATTGCGTTGTTGACTTATTTTTAACTCTTAAGACAAGTTATTTTAATGCAGATAAAAGTATATTTTACTTAATATTAAATATTCCTTGTATGTGTGAGAGGGTTGGAGTAAATAACACCCATTTTTGGATTATATTCATATTATATTACAATATTTAAGTTATATTTTATTTACTCAATTACAAACATTACGAGTGAGACTGGCAATTTAATCTGTTGACTTACTTGATTTATTTGTGTTATTATATTGAAAGTAACATAAATGTTTTAAATAAGTTATTACGAATACTTCAGTTTTGGTAATAAATTTAAACGAACGAACGAATTAGTACGAAACTGGTAAATGCTTCTTGCTCAGTTTTTTAACAAATGGAAGAAGTCATTATGAAGTTAAATTATTTAATTAGTCAAAATGAGCAGCTGCTAGCTAAATTATGCTTTAAGACTACTTCCTAAGTAGGTGCTAGTACTACGAAATGAGTGTCATTTAAACGGGGTTTTAAACTTGAGACTTGTAATACCAAATTAGATTCAGTTCAGGATTAAGTTCTCTTCTGCACTCAAAATGTTACTTGTGATGAAACCTTGTAATAAGTAGTTAAATGGATGGATGATTTATAAAAAACTTTGTAATAACTTGTTAAATGGATGGAAAATAATAAAAATACATATATAATATATTTTTTGTATCGTTATAGAGTATATTGTGAAAATATAGAATTTACTATTAAAATTTTTTATCTTTAGTCGGGTTGCCTTATGTAACATCGGTCATAATTCCATATTAGGTTGCTGTCATCACACTACAGCCCTGGATTTCTACAGAAAATTACCTTTATAAGAATTGACGAAAACGATTTTATGTTTTAAGCCTTTTTTATTAACATTTTGTTGCCCATACCGTGCGCGTTGCTGCAGAATGCTGTGTTCCTAAAAAATGCTTTACTTAAACATTAAACTTGCGCATAGATTGGTCACATTACCCGGATAGATGGTTTGGGACCTTTATCCATTCGGTATATTTATACGAACAAAGATAATTATTTATAAATAATTACTTGTCTCAAAATAATCAAATCAATATCGGATATTGACTCGAGCTCCCACGCTACAACGCGTGTAACAAAACATATGAGTATTGACAGCTTCATAAAGTTTATATCTTATCCAAAATATTGTAATCATACATAAAGCATTGTGTAGGTTATTTAAAGTGTTTAATGTGTAGGTGTTTATGGTTGTAACGAGTTCATAAATCTTGTATTATAGTACTATAGTGTGTCTATTTCAAAAATGGTTTTTGATGAAACCTTTGAAGGAAAATATCATTAGATGAGTAATAATATTTATTTTAGATCAAAGTTTACTATGTTGAAATTAATTAAGAGATAATTTCAAATTTTCGGTACGAAATCAAATTATCTTTCGTTATTTTGCCGTTATTTATGACTTATTTCTTAGAACATAGTACTGTTATTAAAATATATATTTGTATATTTTTATGTATATAAATACCATAATATATATATATATATATATATATATATATATATATATTACATCATAATGTTTTATCTAATCTATCTATCTATCTTTTTTAAAGGTCTGGTAGAGACATAGTTTCCTAGTTCTAAACTAACTTTAAACTAAATCAAACAGTAGAGTGAGTATTATTCAGTATAAGCAGAGAAACGTTTTCGGCTTCGTTGAATACTTTTGTGCTATTTGATGTTTAATTGATTATGAAAATAGACACAAACATATAATGTTTGTTTTAATATGTTTTACCAAAAAATATTTGTTTATATATAATTATTAGAGAGGATTAGAGCTTTCACTTTGGTAGAATGAGGGTCAATAATAAATGAGTTGTAAAAAAGCTGGCGATAAAACTTTTGTCTTTTTCAAAAATGTGAATCTAGGTTTCGATATAAATAAAAAAATATTCCTTTTTTGTTACATGTTTTAATAAGATAACTTGAGTGTAATACCAAGCCATAGTTACAATTAAATAATAAAATACGTAAGAACATCTCTTCTAGAGTATCGTACAACTGTAAGTTTTAAATATTTTTAATCTAAAAATATAGTTTTTCTGGTTGATGTATCAGAGAACGCAGTGCTGCGGAATTTAAGGATTAATTTCGTATGAAAGGAATATTTGACTAGGCTGGCTCACGCCGATACCGACCGGATATTATTCCCACCGTTCATTCTTTGGATGCATTTACTGAATAACTAACGACAATGTTCAGCTTATCTTTATCATTTTCCCTTTTTGCGTAAATGAATATGACGTACAGATGTCACTACTTGTAGCTCAGGACGAACTAAAATTATTGTTGGAGTATTAGTTTTACAACTTAATTTGTCCTAAGATTACATTCCGTATGTTGCGTAACGAGTTTGGGTGAAGGTATCTGTATCGAAATAATTAAGCTTTATTATAACAATGTTTGTTAATTATAAGGTTCGAGTTTCGTGTAAAGGTCAGACTGAATGGAACAGAATGGAACGGTTTGGACGATAAACATTTCTAATCTACCAAGTACGTGTTACGTTAGTTACGCAACAATGTTTTACAAATTTATTTTATATGTAAACAACAACTACCGCTCTTAATAAAATTTTTAAAATGTTGAATAAGTTGTAAGGGATTAAAATTATACGGTATATACATTTTATGATCAACCAACTTAATCGTTATTTATTGCAAGATAGTAAAAAGTCCTACTAAGCCTTTAAAAAACAGGTTATGAAAAGAAGCAGGGGTTTCAGTCATTGAAAAATATGGAAATACAAAATAAAAAAAGTAACATATTAGTTTGTTGGTTCAATATTTTTTTAATGTGAATTAAATTAAATTGAATTTAAATAATGGTTGCATAAGTATATTTTTCTTTTGTCTGTTATTGACAAGAAGGCGTATCTGCTCTGTTAAATTTACTGCATATTTTTAAATATTTTTAATAATTTTATAATATAGTGTGTATATGTTCCATATTTTTTTGTGTTATTGGATCATATTTTTTAATTTTTACACCAAACTATTTTATACTAATAGCGTATTATACTAATTTTAATTAGTTGTTCATAACTAGTAACTGAAGTAGGTCATGATCACTATTGATTATACATTTGATTTTGTGTTTCTTCATATAATCAATAATTAATTTGATAGTTGATATGATATAATTTCATTACGAGAATAATTTGAACTAAGAATGTCTGTTATATATTCATATTTCCAGACGAATCTGTTATGGGTCCTTGAAATTTCATTAATATAAGTAATAATGTAATTAACTTATTAAATCCTGTGTTAGCTTTGATAGTACTGTTAATTAATATTTACTTCAATTAACTTTCCAGAATACTGCGGCTTATGCCCTTGTCGTAAGAAAATATAAATTATCAATGGATGGGTACTTTAAAAATACGAAAAAATATGGAAATTAATTTTCCTAATACTTTTAATACAATGAAATATGGAACTCTTAAATTGTTTTGTTAAAAGAATTGTTATTTTATATTGTTTTGAAGAAAATGTCAAAGTGGTAACCCAGGCTTTTGAAGTGAACTTTGATCATTTATTTTCACTCCAAAGACACTTTGACAGTGAGCATACTTTACAACTATGGAGCCTTAATATTTCTTATGGAAAATTATATTTCAAAATAATATGCAAATTATAATCCAAATATATTAGCCAAAATATACATTTTGAAAATTGCATAAATATCGAATGAGAAATTCATCGTAATGCGTTTGTACGAGAATCATGGATAGTTTACTAATTGATTAAAGCTTATCATCATAGATTATCGACAAAACTCGGAGACGAATTGATTATTACAATTGAATTGCATTGTTAAAATGGGTTTAAATGAAGGTCTTTTCGGTTTGTATAATTGGATTAGATATAGATAAATATTAAAGAAAAATTTCGTAGGTCGAAATAATAAAAAAAATCGGTAAATGACTGTACCTCCGAGGCTAAAATGTGTGTAACGAAACATATTGACAGCTTCATGAAGGAGTTCATAATTTATCAAAAATATTGTATTAACAAAACATTGGGTGTAGCTTGTTTAAAGTGTCTAATGTTGGCGTTTATGTTAGAAACGAGTTCATAAAACTTGTATTATTTAAGTAGCAACGAATGTTTTATTGCTAAAATAGTTTTTGGTGAAATCGTTATAGGTAAGTATCATTAGATTAATAATAATTTTTATTTTAGATCAAAGTTTATTATGTTGATATTGGTTTAGAAATAATCGCAAATTTTCGGTAAGAAGTCAAGTTATCTTCCGTTTTTTGGTTCTGCTTCGACAACCCATCCTTAGTTATTATTAAGTTAGTTATAATTTAGTTATTACTAACGATGGGTTGTAAGTACTATTGTGCAAATAATATATATTTTTAACAATAAATATTTTATAAATAATATAAATATATATATGTTTGACTTCTCAGAGGATACTAGTTTCAGTAAAAGATGAAATGTAAGGTAAAATAAATACAGCATATTCTTTAAATTTAAAAAGATTAAAGTGGAAATATTGTTTCCTAGTTCTGAAGTGACTTTAAATCAAGTATCGAATAGTAGATGTGAGCTACATAGTCATTTATTATTCATTATAAGCAAACAGAGAAAATTTTCGACTTCATCGAGTATTTTAATGTTTAATTTATCCAATTGTTTCTGGATATGTAAAATTTTATCTTTCAAAATAACTAAAAATTACAAAAAACCTTTCACGGTAATTAATAGGCAGGAACGGTCTCAACTTTTCGCTTTAATAGATAACAGATGGATTGATAATAGATGTAGTAAGAAAACTCGTATATCTTTTTTTGAAAATCTGAGTCAAGATTTCGATATAAAAAAATATCTTATTCCTTATTTTATTATCTATTAACATTTCTGATAAAATAAAAAAGGGTACCGAATTATTAGAGCTCTTCTGGAGTATCATACAAATGTAAATATTAAAAAGTTTTTCTCTAAAAATATAGTTTATAATCACAGAACGCAGTGTTGCAGAATTTAAGGATTAATTTCGTATGAATAGGATATTTGACTAGGCTGGCTCACGTTGATACCGGCTTCGGATATTATTTCAATAGTTCATTCTTTGGATGCATTTACTCCATAACTAACGACAAAGTTCAACTTATTATCATATATATTCTCGTTTTGGTGCAAAAGTTCAGTATTAGTAGCGTTATTCATGGAGAATTAATTCTAAAATTTAATTTGTCCAAACCTAACATCCCATAATGTTTCGTAACCCGTTGGGTACAAACAATATGTATATATATTAATTTAACAGTATTTCCTTCTAGACTCGTGCATAGGTTGGACAGAACGGAACAGAACGGAATGGTTCGGACGATAAATACTTCACCTAAAACCAAGTAATAACCAATTACGTGCTTGAGGCTCTTGGGTTACGAACTAGGAAATAGTTTTACAAATTTGTTTTGTCACAGTTAGTTATTCAAGAATACACTGGACAGTAGATGTCTGCAATTTATTAATTTATAGGCATAAAGGTTTTTTCAAATTGAAGATAAGAGTAAGTTGTAAACGATGGAAAAATGGAAAGATGGTTTTTTTTCCATTTTGAATTCTTGATATTAAAATCTAAATTAATCATAATTTACTTAAAAGAAATAAAGAAGCCGTGTTATAAGTCAAAAAAGAAAAAGGTTATCCAATAAATAGCCTTTTAATATAAGGAGGTTTTATGCGGTTACCGAAGGAAGCACACAAACGGAAATATAGAAATACAATATCAAAAATTACAAAGTAGCTTGATAAGTCAATATATTTTTTATCAGTATATAAATAATGGATGCTTGTATATTATTGTCTTTGAATTGTCTGGTCAAATGAAAGAATAACATGTTGATTTTATTTAAAAGGAGACTTGCTTATAGAAGTGGGGCGAATACATTCTGATATACTCAGCAGTATTTTATATTGTATTTAATAATTAATATATATATAATAACAGGATTATTTTTATAAAAGAAAATGTAATTATATTAAAGAATGTAACAATATGAAACTTCATTTAAACTTAGATAAAATACGTTTTAAGTTACGATTATGGCAAGGCATGGCGATTATGACATTTCTCAACATGGATCGCGATATATTTTATTTTTATATATAGAACATCTTAATGTTTCGCTTCTAAGAAGAATTTATTTATAGTAAAGGTTGATATGCAAGGTAAAGTAAATAACAGAACGATATATAAATTATAAAAAGATGAAAGGAGAAATATTGTTTACTAGTCCTAAACAGATTTAGAACTAAACATCAAATGGTAGAAATGGTGAACATAGTAATATATTATTCAGAATAACCAACTAGAGAACATTATCGACTTCATTGAATATATCTGTCAAATTCAAAGTTTATTTCATTACGAAAGTGTAAAATTATATGATTTGTTTAAATATCTTTAATTGACTCAACTGTTTGTAAACAAATTAAATTTTAGATAATTGATGGGTTATTGAGCAATAAAATATGTATACTATAAATCGGGTAATTAAGGTAAGTAAGGATTTTGAATAATAAATATAAATATTTAAAACATTTAAATTTTTATTCTTATTTTACTACCTGTTTTCATTAGATAGCTAGATCATAACACCAAAATTATTTTTAGTTTTAATGTTTTTGTGTTGAAAGTTCTTGTACAGAATCATGCTTATTTATTTTGTAAATATTTTTTAAACTACAAATATAGTTTTTTTTGTTTATAATTCACAGAACGCAGTGAATACGCAGTAAAGGAATACTTGAGTAGGCTGGCTCACGCCGATACCGACTCTCGATATTCCTATAGTTCATTCTTTGGATGCATTCATTCATTTACTGAATAACTAACAACAATATTCGACTATTTTTTTTCATTACCTTACCTTTAACATAGATATGTAAAGTCCAAAATCTCAAAATCTTATTTATATCCCTTTGTTTCGTTTATTTGAAATTACAGATATTCATTTTTCGTAGCTCAGAACGAACGAAAATTATTCTTGGAAAATTAGTTCCAAATTTTATCCAAACCTTACATCCGTATTTGTATCCAAATAATTAAGCCTTGTTATAACAATGTTATAGTTATAATTATCTAACAACAAATATAGTATTATTTGGCTCGAGTTTCATGTAAAAGTCAGGCGGAGCGGTCAGACGGAGCGGAAAGGTTTGGACGATAAACATTTCTAATCTATCAATTACGTGCTTGAAGTCCTTGGGTTACGCACCGGAAAAATATTTTACAAATTTATTTGGTCGCAGTTAGTTATTTTAGAATGTCACTGAGTTTAAAAGCATCGTGATTTATTGTTGTTTTTAAAATATTTTCGTATATTTGTATAATTTTAGATATTGTATTTGATAATTTTATTAATATGTATATATATATATATGTTTGATGTATATATATATATATATGTAGATGTATAAGTATGATGTAGGTATATATATATATATATATATATATATATATATATATATATATATATATGTATGTATGTTTGATGTAGCCTATTACTTTTTCTGCTCCCTTTTTAAATTGTATTTATAGCCAAAACTATTTTTGTGGTATGCCATGAAAGTCTTGAAAATGAAACAATTCGCGAAGTAAAATCTAGAGCAATAACCACACCCAACTTTGATGCGCTGAGATGCAAATGGATAAAAAGATAAAGCATACATGTTGAGATCCATATCATTTATTAAACCTGTTGCAATTTTTTTTCAAACTACATTAAATTTAAAGATTTATTATAACAGTATATTTTTTTGAAGTAATACCAATATCATATAGTATATAAATTTTTTAGAGCGCTTTAGCTTGTGACAAATATTTTAATATTATTGATGTTAAAATTTATCTTAGTCGTGATTTATTTAAAGATAGTAAAGAAGCCGTATAAAGGCCATAAAGAAAAAGGTTACCGCATAAATAGCCTTTTAATATAAGGAAGTTTTATGCGATTACAGAAGTATCATGGCTTTAAGCTTTTAAAAATTAGAATTTGTTGACTCAATAGCTAAGCTAAGCTATAACCAAAATATTATGATCCCTTTACGAATACCTTGCGTTATCAAATTGTAAAATTTTTGAGGTGTAATAGAATTTCTTATTTCTTCATCGTGCTTTTGAAACATATTTGTAATTTTTAAATCACAAAAACTGTTCATAATAATTAGTAGGTATTTTATTTAATAGTTATTGTATCACGTGCGCATAACTAATTTATAGCTATATATATATCTATAATATAAAAATGAATCGCAAAATGTGTTGGTAAGCGCATAACTCAACAACGCATGGAACAATCTTAACAATTCTTTTTTTAAAATGTTCCTTGAAGTCCAAGGATGGTTTTTACGGCAAGAAAAATTTGAATCATTTCCAGGAAAACCCTAAAAGAGCCCTTTTCTTCTACCTATACAAATATTTTCTAACTAAATGTAGAGTCAATTTGAACTGTATTGTTATTCAATAAAGTTCATATTAAATTACAAGCACTCATTGTTGTCTAAACAATATGGGTGTGTTGCTAACGTCGAAGAGTCAATTCGCGCTTTATTGTCGCTGAACAACGTTCAAATTTAATTAAATATATGTGTTCACCCGTCCAAATTGAAAAGTCAAAAAATTTAAGAGCTATAGATTTGATTGGCCTTGGAATATTCTTTCTTTTGTTTTAGTTTCGGAATGCGACATAAATTGTCATCAGTTTTCACGTCATTGCATCTGTCAAACAAACTGTGTTAAAAAGCTTTTATAATATTTAATAATTAATTCTGATTGTTTTATATCGTGTTTTGCGCAAAGTGTTTTAATACCTGTGATTATTAATTATTTCATGTGACATAATTTAGGTAAGTATATACGATATGCCTCCTATAAGACGAAGTAATTTAGGTAGAAGAACACAAAATGCTACAAACCAAACTAATTACCGATCTTATCATACTGCACATGAAACGACCGACGACGTGACGACCGAAATGAACGCGAAAGAATTCATATATCACGAACGCGGGAAGCGAGAGCGATAGATTCAACTAATAATCGCGAAAATTTCAATCGAGCTGCTTTCAATTACGATTTGTCAATTGACTACAGTAACCACCAATGTGTTACTATTGGATCTATGAACTTGGTTTGCTCTTATTGTAAGGCATTGAAATACCAAAATGAAGCAAATGGATTGTGTTGCGCAAATGGGAAAGTAAAATTGATACCATTGGATCCACCACCAGAGCCATTGTACTCATTGGTTTCAGGAATTGAACCCGATTCCATACACTTTTTGTCAATATTCAACAATAAAACAATTGCTTTCAAATGACGTTATTTGGGGCAACAAACGTAGTTCGGGAAAATTTCATGCCAACTTTTAAGGTATGTATTATAGCAGTTAATCATTATTATTTTAATGAACAAAATTTCCTGTTAACTAAGTAAATATGTGTCATTAACCTTCAGTTCCCTAAACCCTAACGCATATATTACTTAGTCATAATATTATTTGGTGATTCAGTATTAGCAACACTTTTATTATTTTGAAACACAATATAATTATTTGATGATGGATATTAGTTACAACTAATTGTTACATATTGACATACCTAAGCATATCAATTATTATTTGGTGATTCAAATTAGGAGATCGATATACTTTTTAGGAACAAATATTATTTATATTTGGCAATCATTTTTTTTTATTTACAGATACAAGGCCAAATATATCATAGAGCAGGTTCACTGTTACTAGTGTCAGATAGCAATTACAAATTCCTGCAAATTTATTTAATAGGCAATTCACCACAAGAAATTGATATGCGTTGTTTACATAACAATTCACTAAAGAGGTCTATTGTAGAACAATGATAAACTTTATATCATGAGCACAATAAATTGATTATGTTCTTCAAAACTGCACTGGATCTGATGCCATCTGATAATCACAAAATTGTAATCAGAGCTGATATAACACCTGTTGGCCAACATGCAAGACGATTTAATGCACAAACTATTGATGAAGTTGCTATCGTTGTAGTTGGAGAAAATTTGGAATCCCGTGATATTGTTTTACATCGTCGGAATGATCAATTACAACGTAAAAAGGAAACATACCGCTCATATGAAGCACTGCAATATCCCATTATATTATTTTGGCAAGGTGAAGATGGCTATGATTTCTCAAATAAGATGATAAATCCCATTACAGGTAACTGAAACATTAGTTTAGCTATGAAGATATATTATCACATTTTAATTTGGCTTCAAGATAAAATCCGTCCAAAAGAAATTGATCAAATAATTTCAGCCGAAATTCCAGACACTGTATTGTTACCAAACACATGATCCACGGGCCGTGCGGTGTATTTAACATGACATCGCTATGCATGGAAAATGGAAAAAGTAAAAAAAATGCCCCAAAACCGCTTACGAATGACACTATCGCGAATATTGACGGTTATCCCATGTATCGCCTCAGAAATGCTGAAAATGGTGACCACACATTTACAATGCGACTGCCGAATTCTACAAATCAAGTAGAATTTGATTATCAGTGGGTGGTACCATACTCACCATTACTTTTAAAAACTTATGAGGCTCATATCAATGTTTAGCTTTTCAGTTCTGTAAAATCAATTAAATACATTTGTAAATATGTAAATCAAGGCAGTGATTTGGCCATATTTGAACTGCAAAATATTGATAAAAATGATGAAATAATACGATACCAAATGGGTAGATACATCAGCAGCAACCAAGCTATTTGGCATATTCTTAGCTTTCCTATACACGGCAGAGATCCTTCTGTCTAGCATCTAGCAGTACATCTTGAAAATGGTCAACGCGTATACTTTACTAAAGAAAATGTTCTCCAAAGAGCACTTAAGCCTCCAAAAACGACACTAACGTATTTTTTTACATTGTGTCAAAAACCTGACATTTTTGGCCACTTCGCAAAGACATTGATATATACTGATGTTCCACGTTATTTCACATGGAACAAATCTGGTAAAAAATGGGAGGTACGAAGACAAGGAAAGATACATCATTCCATTAGAGGCATATTCAAAGCTAAGACACTGGGGCGACTTTACGCGGTACACCCAAAGCAACGTGAGTGCTTCTTCTATTTACGTTTGTTATTAGTAAATGTTCCCGGACCAAGGACTTTTGAATTTTTGAGAACAATTAATGACAAAGTATTCACTATACAAGAAGATGCATGTCGTGAATTACGATTTTTAGAAGACGATAATCATAGGGGTAAGCCCCAATGATTATCGCTTGCTGATGCTACGTTGACATCAACGCCCAATAACATTCGTCAGATGTTTGCAATTATTTTGACGACCTGTTTTCCATCGCAATATACTCTTTGTGGGCAAAATTAGAAATTGTGACAAAAGACATATTGCACTGATTTATACAAATAGATCAATGCCAAAACACAGGTTACACGCCAGAGATGTATAACGAAGCGTTAGTGCTGATTGAAGATTTATGAGTTTTAATGTCAAATCTACCACTTCATCATTATGGTATGCCTTCACCTGATCGCCCAGCAACCGACTTAGTTAACACCGATTTACAACGAGAAAATCAATATGACCCTGGCAATTTAGTAACAATTATTGCCAATAGTGAGCCACTACTGACAGCAGAACAAATAAAATATTTATGATCCGTTTATTCTGGCTGTTGCTGCTGAACAAGTTGGTTTTTTTTGGAAGTACCAGGTGGAACCGGTAAGACATAATTGATATCGTAAGTAAGTAAGTGTGTGCACTCATCCTAAATTATGATTGAACTCTTAAATGGCTCATAAACATTCACTCGAAGCATTAAATAGAACTATGCAAGATTTAAACCGCAACGATAATCTTTTCGGCGGTGCTATCTTACTTCTGGTGATTTCCGACAAACCTTACCCATCACACCTCGCTCTACTTTCGCAGACGAGATAAATGCATCTTTAACACAATCAATCTTATGGCAAAATATTGAAACATTTCGATTAACTATAAACATGCGTGTACAATTGCAAAATGATCCATCAGTACAAATATTTTCCGAACAAATACCAAATATTGGAAGCGGTAAAATAGAGCTGCAACCAAATACGCAATGCATTAAACTACCATACCATTTCTGCACTATTCCACATGGACAAGAGGAATTAATTCAGAGAATTTTCCCAGATATTTCCCAGATATTCAGAGAATTATCCCAGGAAGCAATTACTTGAACCATAACTGGTTTAGCGATCGGGCTATTTTGGCACCCAAAAAATGTTGATGTTGACGAAATAATAGATACAACCGTTGTTACCAGGCGATCTGATGTCTTTTAAATCAATCGATACTGTTATTGAAGAAGATCAAAGTTTGAATTTTCCAGTTGAATTCTTAAATTCACTCGATACCCCTGGAATGCCACCACATAATCTTCGATTAAAGATTGGTTCACATATTATTCGCGTAATTTGAATCCATGATTATGCAACGGTACGCGTTTAGTAATCAGAAAAATCACCGGAAATGTTCTTAAAGCAACCATTTAAATTGGAAAGTTTAAAGGAGAAGTGGTCCTCTTGCCGCGTATTCCAATGTTATCATCCGACTCTACGATACCCTTTAAAAGGCTACAGTTTCAAATTCGTTTAACTTTCGCCATGTCTATAAATAAGTCTCAAGGCCAAACAATGTCTTTTTGTGGTTTGGATTTAGATTTTTCTCATGGGCTAATATATGATGCATGTTCACGAGTAGCAAAACCGACGAATCTATTTGTGTTAGCTAAGCTAAGATAGGTTAATTAAAGGTATTGTTCACCAATTAGTGCTAAATTAATTTATATACTTATAATATAAAATTCATAATAATTAGTATTATTCTTAAAAATTTTGAACTGTCTGCCCCTATATACCTTATTCGTAAATTTATGTGTTCCATGTTATTTCCTAAAAACTTTGTATAGTTATTTATATACTTATTTGTTACAAACTTGAATAAAAAAATATAATAAAATTGAATTTTTCTTTTTTGATTTTTGCTTAATATCGACTTTAAGAAAACACGGTGGTTCTCATAACAGATATTCTCATACCGTTACCCCTTAAATAGTTTGCTACAATGTAATATAGCAAAAACTATAGTCACAGCAACGCGTGACTGGGTCTGCTAGTAAGGTATATATTTCATGAACAAAAATACATTTTTTAAATCATATATAAATATAATAATATTGTGTGCGTTTGTAACTGTGGGTAATTTATATTGTGTTTTTTGTAAATTTTTCCATTATTTATGACCATTACTAATATGACAAAAAACATAAAAAATGCACATTACTTTCTCTGCAAAAGTATATTAAATGAAATTGATTCTATAAATCAAATTAATATATAGAGTTAACATTATTTGTTTAGGTATTGATATTTAACACACCTATATAATAATAAATACTTCTGGAACAAAGAACTACAAATCCTTAACTTGTTTTCCTTTTAATTATTTTTAATATCTGACGGATACATTACTTCTTTAACAAAACCTTTTCTCAATTTTTGCTTTTAACAATATTATAAAAATATCGTTCGATAAAATTTAAATAATAATCTGCTTCATAACAAGACCTTAACATTCAACACCTTAATTATTCTCGCGTTATTAACTCTTTAATTTGCATACATGAATTTTAATATAGTATTATAATATTTATAAGACTGTCTTTTTGTTAACAAAGTACCTTATCTTACAAGAACTAACTTTTTAAATCAAAACGGCATCTAATTCTACAATAACTTTTAAATAACTTACACTTAAGCAAAATTTAACCTATATGTTTATATTTAAACGGAAGAGTGTGGATGTTTTACTTATATTTATATTTAACAAGTTATTAATCATAACTCTGCTTCTGAAATATTAGATTAAGACTGATCGAAGTCAATTCTGTACTTTATTCAGGTAACATATTAATAGGTGTTAATCTAACTTAGTTTTAAAGATATCTTGAAACATGTTTAAGAAAAAGTTGATGATTCCCACATTCATATTTATTTTCCTGCCAATGAAACCAATTATATTTTAACTAGTTAATCGAATTTCTAAGAACTCCCATAAATACTTAATCCAAAATGTTTTTTTATATATTATCAATATGTACAAAATATAAAACTTTGCTTCTTTCCTTTAAAATGTCTGAACTTTCATACAAATTCCACCCGCTATTTAATCTCTTTCGGGTGTTGTTTTAAAAGATTTTAGCAGGAATTTGCATCTTAGATGAATAATCCATGCAAAATAACAGAGTCGTAACCCTTTTTAAGATATCGTGATGATCCAATCCTTTTCTCGTTTATATATTACTTATATATTAAGATGAACTGAAAATATATTTTCACATTAAACCAAGAAACATTATCATTAACACAACGCTATATCCAGATTGTTCCATTATTCTCAATTCTATCGAAATTCAGAACTTCATTCATCCGCGAGTCTATTGAGGACTGAATGAGATACGACGTATTGTACCGTGTAAATTGTTTTCCGGTGCAGTTTGTTACAACAATGTCTTTTGAATGTAGACACACAGAAAGAGTAAAATTTTACCATCCCTTGCGGGGTAGCCAGAGACGACGGAGCGCCAAACGCTACGGTCTCTGCATACCTCTTTTGCCTCGGCCACAGAAATTAACCTCTTCATACATGGCCTCCGGGGGGTCCTCATGCTTTTTACGTGACCTTCCTCCAGTATCGTAGCTACTGTGTTTTCAAAGGTCACTCGAGGTCCTCCCCCTGTCTCTCTTACCGCTCACTTTTCCTATATAAATCTTTTTAACCATTCTTTCATCACTCATTCGTTCAACGTGCCCAAACCACCTGAGCACGTTCTTCTTCATTCTCACCGTAACATCTTCGCTAGTACCTGCCATTCTGTGGATCTCTTCATTGCGGATTCGATCAGCTAGACTGACTCCGCATATTCTGCGAAGAGATCGCATCTCCACAGCATTCATCTTTCTTACATTCTTCTTCTGTGTTACCCACGTTTGGCTGCCGTATAACAGCAAGTGTAAGAATTATTATTAAATATTTAATTGCAAAATTTTATTAAAATTTACCTAGTACAAGCCTTTGTGGTCATTTAAGAATGAGAATTTTAGTTTCATTGTCCACTAGAAATTCTGATAGTTTCGTCATGTCTGTTTATCCGTCTGTCCGTCGGATCCGTCGCAGCCAAGCGCAGACACTCTTAGCAATAGAAAACTGTAATTTATCACGAACATGCGCGAGCCATGCCGACAAAGCGGTAAAATAAAATTTTGAAAAAAAATATATATTCAAAAAATAAGGCAGGTTTTCAAAAAATATTTTTCGGGTCTAAATCTTAAAAAAAACATCAAAATAATATACTACAGATCAGAAAGATATACAAAAAATTCTAAGAGTGTATATGTGTGCCTTCCTATCTATCAATCATGAATAACTACTCAACCGTATATTCCGGTGACCCGACACGCACTTGTACAGTTTTTTGAAGAATCTTCATTTTTTTCTTGGTGTGTTTAATTTTAGACACATTAATACACGTTTCTCTCCATTTTACATAACAAATACTAAAAGCCTAAGATTGTAAAAACCTTCATAAGACGTCTTCAAGGATGTTTATGAAGTTTAAGAGTATTATGACCTGCTTAATCAAAATATTCACTATCATATTACACTTAATCAACATAAATAATTGAATAATGACATACTTGTTGCTGTATCGTACAATATAAAGGCTCATTTACATTTAACAAGCATCAAGGATTTGCATAATATCCCTAACGTAGATTGGAGATTGTTTATTGGGTTTTAAACGTTTGATAATCAAGATATCTTCATAAAAATAATAATACTGAGCTTGTTTGATGAAAACAAACATTGCCTCGGTACAGCAGTGTGTTGTTTACATTTGGGATTTCATATTTATTTATTGGATGTATTATATAGGTGTTAGCACCTCCATAAAATACAGTGTATTTTTTTATAAATTGTTGTTTTTGAAAACATGTATATAAAATTAATTTACCTGCTACTAAACGTAGAATGCTCTTGCAAAACTAAATTGACGCTGTTCTGATGAAACGTACTTATATAAAAGATTTGTAGATTACAATAATTAAAAAAAAAAGTATTAATCATATCGTAGAAAATTTAAATTATATATATAGAAAATATTCGATTTTATTTCATCTTAATTTTAATATTTACAAAGTAAATAAAATAACAAAGACAATACATTTTATTCCACTCATGTATATACTAGCCTGTATTTGTTATATATCTGTTATATAACCATATGGTAGTTTATGAAAGAATTTTTTGTAAGGAATCATGAATCCATTTATATATGTCTGCAATTCAATGACGGAAATATACTCGTAAGAGCCTAATAAAGAAGCATTATACTAAAATATATGCCCAGGGTTTATTATTTTTATACTCCCCATATAGGCGAATAATATCTGCAATACAATAATTATTCTGACAATTATACTAATATACATTGCTATATATTAATTACCAACTACTAAAGTAAAATAATTTACGTGGTTAAAATAAACTCGTGTGGTCGGATGTATGTATGTATATATATATATATATATATATATATATATATATTTCCGACAACATAATAATCGCACAGGAATCTCATTCTACTTGCTCACGTCAACTCCGTCCTCTGTTTGCGCGAGGCAACGGGAAATTAAATACCTTTATTAATAAAACCCATCGTAACACAATGGATTTTGTAGTATTTAAAAAATAAAATAATATCAGTTTAAATGAACATTTTTAGTTATCATACATTCAAGGTTTTGTCTCACTTTAGCACCTTAGCATTTTTAACTCAAAGCTACTTGAAAAAAAAGTACATTTATAAAATAAAAATATTTAATAAAGTTTTGTTAAAAAGTTTATCTATTATAACTTCATATACCATTTTCTGACTCTTCCAACTAGATTTTAAGTGCCAAAGAAAGTGCTTTGGAACTAATTTAATTCTCACAATGTGTAGAAGCGATCGCCAAGCACTGCAGTAGAATAATACAAATCTACGCTATTGTGATTTTTTTGTGAAATGAAAGTAAGTACAAATATGAAAAATCTTTATTTATATCTTTTCAAACTATTCCCCTCCAATCACTATTCACTTATGCATTCAGTTGAACCATCTTTCAAAAACATTTATAAAAATGTATCTTGCAATAGATCTGCGGCCTCGTTTGCTTTTTTAATTTTTCGGCCACGATGCAATTGATAAACTATGGGAAATATTAAGAAATCGCAGGGAATTCAATCTGGGCTGTACGAAGGATGGGGTAATAATGTACCCACGAAAATGTCAAAAAATCGATGATTCGTAGCTGTCGATCTAACTTTTGTGAGTTGTAAAGATGTTCGATACGTTTTGCGTATATCCTTCTTTAAACATAAATCAGCACCAAACAACACTACTGGAATTTTGAAGGTTAACCCTCGTTTACAATCTCGTTTACATTATGAACCAATGGTGATTTTCAGCAAGAAATTTTGCAATTGAAATAGCTGTCAATTCACAATAGTTTCGATAAAATAGAAATGACATTTACTTTATGGCTAACAATTATCTCGTATGACTTATTAAATATCATATATATATAAAGTAATCCATAAAAACGCTTATTGTTTATCAATAAGGTCAAAATGAAAAACAAAAGAAAACATCCA
The DNA here is from genome assembly GCA_918358695.1 of Melinaea menophilus ssp. n. AW-2005. Lineage (NCBI taxonomy): Eukaryota > Metazoa > Arthropoda > Insecta > Lepidoptera > Nymphalidae > Melinaea > Melinaea menophilus. The sequence continues at coordinate 2,261,539 of OU911052.1, forward strand.
TCGGTTAAAATTCCTTGAAAATCTTGGAGTCTTTGTTGCAATTCGCAGATCTTTAATTAAATTTACTTCCCTAAGAAAATACTTGACAATAGAGATCGTCTTCGAAATAATATATGTTAAATTTTGGTGACACTTATGTGTAGGAATTGATATATATATATATACTTGAACTTGCATAAAATAGATTTTTTAGAATAACTTGTAACACAAAACATATGTGAAACAAAGAAAACATTTTCTTATATCTTCTGATTTCTCATATAATCTCAAAAAATAAACACTTCAGATTACAATCTTTGTGAGTTGGCCAAGTTTCGAACAAATATTTATCTGTTACGATATAACTTAAACGTTGTTATATATGATAAAAAGTTCTAATGTGGAAACACCTTATCATTTTAGTAAGTCCTTAAATTTAAAACAGAAGTAAATCTTAGAGTATACAATCTATAGATATATTAATACCCATTTTATATACGCCCTAAAGACACATCAAAAAGAAATATTCACATTATAATCAAAATAATCAACCCTTCAAATCAAATCTTCCACCCTTACAAATAAACCCTTTTTATAGAAACTCATTCCTTGAGAGTTAATCTTCACAAGAGAACATCTGCAAATTATTTAAATATATTATTTATTTTACTTTTAATAAAAAAAACATTTTATTTACGTATTGCTGATATATAATAATTTCCTTACAAAGTATTATGTTGACTTTAAGTCACTTTTTGCCAGAACCGGTGGTAGGTTTATTATTGTCTGATAATATGTATATCAGTAGTCTTCTTTAGTTAATTTATATTTGACATAATTCATCCCCTACTTGAGTATAATTATAACTCAATATTGTACCAAAATATATTATACTTGATACCAAACCAATGATAACCTTCTGTAAGTAGGTCACCTGACAAAGTTATAAACAACAAACTAATTTAAGATCGATATCCCTGATACAAACATAGTAAAAACAACTTATATGCAACTTGGTATCTGAGATTCTGTTATTTATCATCATCAAGTGCAATTAATGATAGAATAATTCCCTCTACGTGAAGTGTAAAGATTCTATTACGACATAGCTTCTCGCGGTATTTGCAAAAAGATGAAAATAGTTCGAGAATAACTCGGTTACCTATTCGCCCCTGGGCTCTAAATAAATCAATACAGCCCCACATGATATCTGTCACAGGATTGTTATATAATTTATTCATCCCAAATGACTACTATTGTCATATGTCATTGTCTATATTGTCATTGTTTTCATAGAGAATGAATGTCTAAAATCGTATAGACATAAACGAATCAGTATTTATAACATAACAAATATAAACAATATAATAGATTTTAAACAATATACTTAAGAACATTTATATAACAAAAGAGTTAATATACATTTTATTATTTAGTAAGTCGTGTTCTGCATTTTACTTTTAAACGATTTTGCTGAGAGCAGCGGCTGAAGGTCGGCTTCCTTTGCAGCCACATAAAAGTTCCTATGTTAAAAGACGTTTTGTGATAAAATCTTTGCTATAAGGCTTATTTTTATAATATTATAATAGAAAGCATAGACGTTGCTATTCAAATGCAATTCAAACAAACAATTTCATACACAGACAAACTCTTAGTTTGTTCTTTTATAACATAATATAACATGTTTTAAACATATTATATTCGATCAGATTCGATCGATGGATACAAATTGTTTGTTTAATATAAATTAGTTTAGTTAAAATTTTGTAAATTTTTGTGAAAATTGGTAATTAATAAGTTTCCTAATAATTTTCGAGTCACAACAAAACGATAACTCAATTTTGAAACCCCCGAATGCTTCTCAAAGTCAAACTGTTACAGAGAGACGAAATGATTTAGTTCCTAAAACATTTTCCCGATGTAAAACAAAATTGCTTTACTCGCGTAATTTGTAGATTGCTTGTTTTTTCTCTAAATTGTTTGTCCAACCTTCATATAACATATTGAAGAAAACCGATAAAACTTCTAAGAAGTATACGAAATTTATGTTACAAATAAAATGACAATTTCCCAAATTTGTTATAAAATATTGTGCCAAAATGTCACGTAATTTATAAAATTGTCTGTGATGAACCGCGCTTAAGACTGCGGATTAAGATTATTATAAATAACGTTTTATTTAGAGAAAATGGTTACATTGCAGGTGTATAAATGATAAAACATTTTTGTTAAAGGTGACATTGTATTATATTTAAAACAAAGATATTTTACGTTATTTATATTTGTTATTATAACATAATAACTTAGTGAACGAAAATAAGGGCAAACATATTTTGTGTAAGTTATTGTGTTGCTCTACGCTTCCACGCTTAACAGTGACACATTCTGGTTGCATGGGTGAGAAATAGTTGTCGTTAGATAGTATGGCGAATGTTTAAAAATATCAAAACAAAACAAAATCGATACAAGTGTTCAAAGCTAATTTGTTGTCTCGCATCGCAAATTCGTCCATTTTTAAACACCTTGTTATAAGAGAAATGGTAATTGAATCGGTTAGAATTATAAAAAAAATAATATAGATAAGATAAAATAAGATAAGACATATCGATCTCTAAAACGGGTTGTACATTGTGTCAAAATTTTGAGCTGAATCGGTGCTGTAACATTTTTGAAGCGTACAAAAAACAACAGAATATTTATTAAACTACCTTGCTTACAAAACTTTACCACCACCATAACCACCGTCACCAAAACTTAGACATTTCTAACAACCTTTGGTAGACAAACGAATTTTTTGTAAATAAGTTCTTACATTTATAAAACTTGAATAAATTAAAATATATTACAATAAAAGAGATGATTTTGTGCTTATATTCCATAAAATTTATTTACTTAGATTTTTAACTACTAGTAAATTTTAAAAATACCAAAAGAAGCTCTAAACTAATTCAGATGGAGTCGGTGAAAACCACTAGTCTCTTTTCCTCGTGGCTATACGTCAACTCATCTGTCAACACAAGGCTACGGAAAATTAAAGCATCTATTAAAAATAATTGATTATTTTTGTTTTATTATTTTTATCTCGTGACTTATTAATTCATTAACTAGGTTATAATATTTAATTTTCGCTAAATAATGTACTCGGTAAGTTATTAAAAACTAATAAATTGGCATCCAACAAGACGAATGAAACGGGCAACCAGCCAAATATGTGGAGTGCTATTGACAATTATACGGAATAAGTACTTATTTATAAGCGGAAGTAAAAATGGAAATTAAATATAATTTTATACATGGGTATTTATTTTGGTTATAGTGATATCACTTTAACCAAAATATCCCGACTTCAATTACCTGGACGTCTTCCACATTTGTATGATTTTGAAAAAACAGCATTAAAATCTATTTTATATTCAAAACAATACAATATTCTATTGAATATCTCAATGAGTATTGAATGAAAGAAGGTTACCACCAAACCCTCAATAATTCCCAATTCTCAGTTAGACTTAACTACTTGATACAAGAGTCTTGAAAACTCAGTATTGTTCTAGCTCGAGTCAGTCTTGGTCTTGCTAAAATTAGACCACCGTAGTTATAATGTATACACCATTGTTGCCAAAAATTAATCTTGCCATTTTGTAAGATCTTATTTGGCAACATCAATGCTTAGTGTTCTTCTGTCCTATCATATGGCGATATGATGTTGGTAATTATAAAAATATTAATTTACACGAACATTGAACTGTATCCTCTTTAAATATTAACAATATCTCTCTAATATCTAACTTCAAATGAAATGATTGTTGAACTGTTAAGTGTTATTTTGCGTGAAACGGGAACATTTTAATATTATAGCTGTTAGGAACCTTCGCCTGTCACTTTTTACCACGGATATGAATATATGAAGTTATATCATTTACTTGTATGTAATATAAAGTAAATAAATTTTAATATGAATAATATCCATATACACATAATATTTCATGGTATGCTTATTAATGGATACAATATTTAATTAAACTTTACTTAGGATATAATTCTTATTGTTACATATAAAAGACACGATAGATAAGTAGACTGTGCATCTAGGGAAGATTGAACGCTTAATCAATCATCTCTATACATGTCCTTACACCATCTCGGAAGCTGGACAGGAACAAAAATAATTCAAGGATATATATTTTATTCTTCGTACTTAATTTATATTCAATACACAGTTATTTAGTTAGTACAGTGTATTTACAAGTTGTAGCTTTATTAGTAACAATTTATATGTTCTAATATTATTATTAATCATTTACGGCTTAATGGTAATAGTTAATAAGGATAACCATTATAAGCTGACTATAATAATAATATACGAGTACATTATTCAGACCACATGATTTGTTTACATTTCAAAAACCACTAGTAGTATAAATATGATTTATGGTATAAAGTAGTGCGGTTGTTGTGTAACCGTATGTCAGTCAAATGTCAATGTAGTTTGTATCGGGCCTCAATAGTACCGTTCTCTCAGTGAAGACATGAAGTAAGCATAGCACTACGTAGTACTATATTTTATATGTACCATAAGTACGAGTAGTACCATTCTCTCATATAACATACTACTAACAACTCTATTTTACGAATAAATTGAAACAATTTTCTTGATTTATTTAATAAAAATAACATATTTTGCAAATAAAATAAAATAAAAATTAATAGGGTTTAACAGAAATACTATCAAAATTGTGCTGAGTCAGCAATGTATTCACCCTCGACCTACTAACATAATATATTTATTGTATAATTCGGTAACAATATTGAGATAAAAGTGTTATTATCCAAATATTCTATTCAGAAATTTTATCTTACATAAGTAATAAATACATTACTGGTGAAAAGAATAAGAATTTAATACAAAATTAAACCACAGTGATGAAATAAATAAAAAAAAATATAACACATTGGTACAAACCAATCATTAGCTTGTATAATTTAACTAAAAATCTTACCCTCACTTCAGGGTGAGAGTCATAAAGCAGCTCCGCAAAGGTTATAATTTATTGATACACATCTTTACATGACAACAGCTCTCCGCCCACACGTTACACTTCATACTTCGAGTATGACCTTTCACACAGTTAGGTCAGGTGTGAAAGGTCAGTTTATAGGTTATGTTATAGTTATGTAGATGGGGGTGATAAGAATAAATTCTAGTATAGTTCTAAATCATAGACAATTTTATAAAGGTTTTATATTTCATGAATAAAAATAAAAATTGAAATACTTTTTAAATCATATATAAAAATATATAAGCTGCATTTTGCTAAATTATTTAAAAGTATACTACGCTGGAAAATTTTAGTAAAAATTAAAATAATTTATTTAATATTACAATACTGTTGTGTGTTTTTGTAAATGTGGGAAAATTATATTGTGTATTATGCAAATTTTTCCATTATTTATGACCATAAATAATATGACAAAAACAATAAAAAAACACATTACTCGCTCCCACAAGTATATTAAATAAAATGGTTTCTATAAATCAAATTAATATATAGAGTTAACATTATTTGTTTAGGTATTGATATTTAACACACCTATAAATTAAAAAACTTCTGGAACAAAGAACTACAAATCCTTAACTTGGGTTTCCTTTCTATTCTTTTTAATATCTGACGGATACATTACATCTTTAATAAAACCTTTTCTTAATTGTTGCTTTTAACAATATTATAAAAATGTCGTTACGTCCGATAAAATTTAAATTATAATCTGCTTCATAACAAGACCTTAACGTTCAACACCTTAATTATTCTCGAGTTATTAACTCTTTAATTTGCATACATGAATTTTCATACAGCGTTATAATAAATATAAGAATATATTCTTGTTAACAAAGTACCTTATCTTACAAGAATTAACTTTTCAAATCAAAACGGCATCTAATTCTAAAATAACTTTCAAAGAACTTACACTTCAGCAAAGGTAACCTATATGTTTATATTTAAACGGAAGAGTGTGGATGTTTTACTTATATTTATATTTAACAAGTAATTATCGTAACTCTGATTCTGAAATATTAGATTAAGACTGATCGAAGTCAATTTTGTACTTTATTCAGGTAACATATTAGTAGGTGTTAATCTAACTTAGTTTTAAAGATATCCTGAAACATGTTTAAGAAAAAAGTTGATGATTCCCACATTCATATTTATTTTCCTGCCAATGAAACCAATTATATTTTAACTAGTTAATCGAATTTCTAAGAACTCCCATAAATACTTAATCCAAAATGTTTTTTTTATATATTATCAAAATGTACAAAATATAAAACTTTGCTTCTTTCCTTTAAAACGTCTGAACTTCCATACAAATTCCACTCTCTATTTAATCTCTTTAGGATGTTGTTTTAAAAGATTTTAGCAGGAATTTGCATCTTAGATGAATAATCCATGCAAAATAACAGAGTCGTAACCCTTTTTAAGATATCGTGATGATCCAATCCTTTTCTCGTTTATATATTACTTATATATTAAGATGAACTGAAAATATATTTTCACATTCAAACAAGAAACATTATCATTAACACAACGCTATATCCAGATTGTTACATTATTCTCAATTCTATCGAAATTCAGAACTTCATTCATTCGCGAGTCTATTGAGGACTGAATGAGATACGACGTATTGTATCGTGTAAATTGTTTTCCGGTGCAGTTTGTTACAACAATGACTTTTAAATGTAGATACATAGAAAGAAAAAAAGTTTATCATTTCCCTCAATTATTAAGATAAGCTAAGAGCATTTCTTTGATAGCAAAATATCAGAATTAGTGTAAGAATTATTATTAAAAAATTAATTGCAACATTTGATTAAAATTTATATAGTACAAGCCTTTGTAGTCATTTTAGAATGAGATTTTTAGTTTCATGGTCCACTAGAAATCCTGATAGTTTCGTCATGTCTGTTTATCCGTCTGTCCGTCGGATCCGTCGCAGCCAAGCTCAGAGACTCTTAGCAATAGAAAATTGTAATTTATCACGAACATGTGAGAGCCATGCCGACAAAGTGGTAAAATAAAATTATGAAAAAAATATATATTCAAAAAATATGGTAGGTTTTCAAAAAATATTTGTCGAGTCTAAATCTTAAAAGAAACATCAAAAGAATATACCATAGATTAGAAAGATATACAAAATTTCTACGAGTGTATATGTGATATGCACTTGTTTTTTTAAGAATCTTCTCATTTTTCTTGGCGTGTTTAATATTAGACAAATTAATACACATTTCTCTCCATTTTTCATAACAGATACTTAAAACCTAAGATTGTAAAAACGTTCATAAGACGTCTTCAAGGGTGTTTATGAAGTATAAGGGTATTATGACCTGCTTAATCAAAATATTCACTATCATATTACCCTTAATCAACATAAATAATTGAATAATGACATACTTGTTGCTGTATCGTACAATATAACTGCTCATTTACATTTAACAGGCATCAAGGATTTGCATAATATGCCTAACGTAGATTGGGGATTGTTTATTGAGTTTTAAGCGTTGGATAATTAAGACATCTTCATAAAATACTGAGCTTGTTTGATTAAAAAAAAAACATTTCCTCGGTACAACAGTGTATTGTTTATATTTGGGATTCCATATTTATCTATTTGATTATATAGGTGTTAGCACCTCCATAATATATTTTTTTATAAATAGTTGTTTTTGAAAACGTGTATATAAAATTAATTTACCTGTTACTAAACGTAGAATACTCTTGCAAAAACAAATTGACGCTGTTCTGATGAAACGTATTTATTAAAAATATTTGTTGATTATAAAAAATTAAAAAAAAGTAGAAATCATATCGTAGAAAATTTAAATTTTATTTCATCTTAATTTTAATATTTACAAAGTAAATAAAATAACGAAGACAATACATTTTATTCCTCTCACATTTATAACATTATGGTAGTTTATGAAAGAATTTTTTATAAGGAATCATGAATCCATTTATATATGTCTGCAATTTAATGACGGAAATATACTCGTAAGAGCCTAATAAAGAAGCATTATACTAAAATATATGCCCAGGGTATATTATTTTTATATTCCCTATATAGGCGAATAATATCTTCAATACAATAAATATTCAGACAATTCTATCACTAATATATACTAATATATTTTGCTAAGTATACCAACTACTAAAGTAAAATAGTTTATGTGGTTAAAATAAACTCGTGTGGTCGGATGTATGTATATATATATATATATATATATATATATATATATATATATATATATATATATATATATATATATATATATATATATATATATATATTTCCGACAACATAATAATCGCACAGGAATCTCATTCTACTTGCTCACGTCAACTCCGTCCTCTGTTTGCGCGAGGCAACGGGAAATTAAATACCTTTATTAATAAAACCCATCGTAACACAATGGATTTTGTAGTATTTAAAAAATAAAATAATATCAGTTTAAATGAACATTTTTAGTTATCATACATTCAAGGTTTTGTCTCACTTTAGCACCTTAGCATTTTTAACTCAAAGCTACTTGAAAAAAAAGTACATTTATAAAATAAAAATATTTAATAAAGTTTTGTTAAAAAGTTTATCTATTATAACTTCATATACCATTTTCTGACTCTTCCAACTAGATTTTAAGTGCCAAAGAAAGTGCTTTGGAACTAATTTAATTCTCACAATGTGTAGAAGCGATCGCCAAGCACTGCAGTAGAATAATACAAATCTACGCTATTGTGATTTTTTTGTGAAATGAAAGTAAGTACAAATATGAAAAATCTTTATTTATATCTTTTCAAACTATTCCCCTCCAATCACTATTCACTTATGCATTCAGTTGAACCATCTTTCAAAAACATTTATAAAAATGTATCTTGCAATAGATCTGCGGCCTCGTTTGCTTTTTTAATTTTTCGGCCACGATGCAATTGATAAACTATGGGAAATATTAAGAAATCGCAGGGAATTCAATCTGGGCTGTACGAAGGATGGGGTAATAATGTACCCACGAAAATGTCAAAAAATCGATGATTCGTAGCTGTCGATCTAACTTTTGTGAGTTGTAAAGATGTTGGATACGTTTTGCGTATATCCTTCTTTAAACATTTCCAGCATAAATCAACACCAAACAACACTATAGGATTTTTGCTCCTCGGTAAGAAAATGAAGTATCCACCGCTTAACTACCTTTGATCATTTAGATCAGCCTGAACCTTCCGTAGTGTGATGTTTATATTTTCTCTTAACCGTAACCGCCAGACCCTAATAACGTTTTCGGGGGTTACTCCAGCTGTCGAAGGGTCAGGTCTGAGATCATCGTGTAGGTTCTGAATTTTCATTTTTTTTAATTGTGAAGGTTAACCCTCGTATATAATCTCGTTTACATTATTAACCAATGGTGATTTTCAGCAGGGAATTTTGCAATTGAAATGGCTGTCAATTCATAATAGTTTCGGTAAAATAGAAATGACATTTACTTTATGGCTAAAAATTATCAGACCAGCTCTCGTATGACTTATTAAATATCATATATATAAAAAACTATCCATAAAAATGCTCATTGTTTATCAATAAGGTCGAAATGAAAAACAAAAAAAAACATCCATCGGTCAAAATTGCTTGAAAATCTTGGAATCTTTGTTGCAACTCGCAGATCTTTAATCAAATTTACTTCCCTAAGAAAATACTTGTTAATAGAGATAGTCTCAGAAATAATATATGTTATATTTTGGTGACACTTATGTGTAGGAATTTATATACATACTTGAACTTGCATAAAATAGATTTTTAGAATAACTTGTAACACAAAACATCTGTGAAATAAAACTTTTTCCACAACTTCTGATTTCTCATATAATCTCGAAAACTTAACACATCAGATTACAATCTTTGTGAGTTGGCCAAGTTTCGAACAATTATTTATCTGTTACGATACAACTTAAACGTTGGTATATATGATAAAAAGTTCCAATGTGGAAACACCTTATCATTTTATTTAGTCCTTAATGTTTAAAACAGAAATACATCTTACAATATACAATTTATAGATATATTATTATACACCCTAAAGAAACATCAAAAAGAAATATTCACATTATAATCAAAATAATCAACCCTTCAAATCAAATCTTCTACCCTTACAAGTAAACCCTTTTTATAGATACTCATTCTTTGTGAGCTAATCTTCACAAGCTACCGAAAATATATATATTTGTATGAGCTGCAAATTATTTAATGATATAATTTAATTTAGTTTTAATAAAAAAGCAATTTATATACGTATTATTTGCGTCCTATCCTTTTCATAAAAATAATAACAAGTTCCAAACTCCTTAAGTCATATCAATATAAGACTGTTACATAAAATGATCACTTTTGTAATAAAGTTCTCATAACATTCGTATACTTAGGGGGTCATAACCCTTAGACAGTTGAGAACTGACATGAAAAGTACGCGATTGCGTCAACTGGAAATGTTATTATGATGACTTTAAGTCACTTATTGCTAGAACCATTGGTAGGTTTATTATTGTCTGATAATATGTATATAAGTAGTCTTCGTTAGTTAATTCATATTTAACATAATCCATCCCCTACATGAGTATAATTATAAATTAATATTGTACCTAAATATATTATACTTGATAAGAACCAATAATAACCTTCTGTAAGTAGGTCACCTGACAAAGTTATAACCAACAAACTAATTTAAGATCGATATCCCTGATACAAACATAGTAAAAACAACTTATATGCAACTTAGTATCTGACATTCAGTTATTTATCATCATGAAGATAGAATAATTCCCTTTACGTGAAGTGTAAAGATTCAATTACGACATAGCTGGTAGCGGTATTTGCAAAGGGATGAAAGTAGTTCGGGAATAACTCGGTTACCTTATATTATATATATTCACCTCTGGGCTCTAAATAAATCAATACAGCCCCACATGATATATGTCACAGGATTGTCATATAATTTATTCATCCCAAATGACTACGTAACGTTTGTGTTTAGAGAATATTGTCATTGTTTTCATAGATAATGAATGTCTAACTAGAATCGTATAGACATAAACGCATCAGTATTTATAACATAATAAATATAAACAATATAATAAATTTTAAACAATATACATATTATTTAGTAAGTCGTATTCTTCATTTTAGTTTCAAACAATTTCGCTGAGAGCAGCGGCTGAAGGTCGGCTTCCTTTGCAGCCACATAAAACTTCCTTATGTTAAAAGACATTTTATGATGAAATCTTTTCTATAAGATTTATTTCTGTAATATAAGAGAACGAATGGATGTTATTATACTATTGCAGTTTAATTTCTTAACTGGTTTAACATAAATGCTATCAAAATTGCGCTGAGTCAGCTATGTATTCACCCCCGATCTACTAACATAATATATTTATTGTATAACTCCGTAACAATACTATAAGATATAAGTGGTATTTTTCAAATATTCAATTGAGAAATTTTATCTTACACAAATAATAAATACATTACTGGTGAAAAGAATAAGAATTTAATACAAAATTAAATCACAGTGATGAAATAAATAAAACAATAATATAACACATTGTTACAAACCAATCATTAACTTGTATAACTTAACTAAAAATCTTACCCTCAATTCAGGGTAAGAGTCATAAAGCAGCTCCGCAAAGGTTGTAATTTATTGATACACATCTTTACATGACAACAGGTCTCCGCCCACACGTTACACTTCATACTTCGAGTATGACCTTTCACACAGTTAGGTCAGGTGTGAAAGGTCAGTTTATAGGTTATGTTATAGTTATGTAGATGGGGGTGATAAGATTAAATTCTAGTATAGTTCTAAATCACAGAGGATTTAATCTATTTTTATTAATATTTCATGAATAACAATAAAATTTGAAAAACTTTTTATATCGCATATAAAAATATATTAGCTGCATTTTGCTAATTGAAATTTGCAATTAATTTCAATTATAAGTATACTATTTGAAAAAATCTTAGTAAACATTGAAATTATTTTATTTAAAATTACAATAATATTGTGTGTGTTAGTAAATGTGGGCAATTTATATTGTGTTTTATGTAAATCTTTCCATTATTTATGACCATAAATAACATGAAAAAATGCACGTTAGTTTCCTCCGCAAGGGTATATTAACTAAAATTGTTTCTACAAATCAATCAATATTTAATACGCCTATGTAATAATAAACACTTCTGGAACAAAGGACTACAAATCCTTAACTTATCTTCCTTTTTATTCTTTTTAATATCTGACGGATACATTACTTCTTTAACAAAACCTTTTCTTAATTGTTTGTCTTTTAACAATATTATAAAAAGCTCGTTACGTCCAATAAAATTTAAATTATAATCTGCTTCATAACAAGACCTTAACATTCACCCCTTAATTACTCTCCAGTTATTAACTCTTTAATTTGAATACATGAATTTTAATATAGCATTATAATAAATATAAGACCTTGTTCTTGTTGACAAAGTATCTTATGTTGCAAGAACCAACTTTTCAAATCAAAACAGCATTTGATTCTAAAATAACTTTTAAATAACTTACACATAAGCAAAATTTTACACATAAGTTTATATTTAAACAGAATAGTGTGAATGTTTTACTTATTTATAAAAAGTTAGCTGTTAATCGCGACTTTGCCTCTGAAATATTAGATTAGGACTGATCGAAGCCGGACATAAAAGCTGTTGCACAAATAAAAACAAATAATTCATCTTCATTATATTGGTATGATAACGAAATTCTGCATTTTTATTTTTTTTACATCTGAATTAAACAATTCATAACTTATAATTATCGCATTCATTTGCATTGAAATTCAGAGCTTTTACGAAAAGCTTAGCATTTCTTCGACTTTTACACTAAAATTATAAATTTCTTTCTTTTTTTTTTATTTTATGCACTTTAAGTTACATAAATATAACAAATATTAATAATACATATAATAAATATAAAGTTATTTAGTAGCTAATAACTATTAAAGCAATTGCCGTACATTTATGTTCAGGTTAACATTACATTTAATTTTATATTGCTAAGCAAATGTAAAAGTTATATTTATTTATCTAAAAGTTTTGTCTATCTCATTATTCATTACAAATAAACTTACTTCCTCCTCTGAGAAAATCAGCATATAATACGCCAGTTATTTAAATTTCAAGCTACGTATTAATAGCTTGAAAACCTCGTCCAACTGCCAAGTGACAGCTCGGCGTCTGTCACGGCGAGACGGAAAAAGCATTTATTATATTTCCTTTAGTATTAATTTTCATTTTTATGATTTTATTTTTATACCTTTGCGTTTTAATATAAAAATATCGTTAATTAAGTTACTCAGTTCTAAATTCAATAACATTATATATGAAATACATAAGTTATAATATAATACCACGGATAATTCAGACGAATAGGGCACTAGGCCAAACGTGCTAAGTGCCAAATCGCAGCTATTATAAAGAATAATTTTGAAACCGGAACAATACTTGTAACTGAAATATACTAAAATAGATTTTATTTAACATATTTTATAATTTTTGTTAATAGATAAATAAACATTTACTTTAATAGTAAAATATACAATCAATATTTATTGCTTAAATTGGACATACTTTCTAACAATATATTTGTTTTTTAGGACCAAAATAGTATTAGTATTATCAGATCCTATAATCTATTATGAAAACAAGTGTTGAAAATTTAAATAATTACGATCAGTGGTGATGAAAAACACATTTAATTAATTTAATTTTATATTTGGTGACAAGTTAAATTTTAATTAGTTTGTATCAAGTGATTATAAAATTATCTACAATCTGCCGACAATTTTATGATATCATTAAGCCTACACACTAATAAGTAATCACTGTTATATTAGTATATTTGTTTAATAAGCTATTTTAATTTATTATTTTATTTAACTGTTTTGGTTTAAAGATTAACGTTGTTGCAATTATATAAACTAATTGAAAACAACAAAATATATGTGCTAAAATTTATAGGAAGATGACAATGCTTTAAAATTATATGAAACTGTACGTACATAAGCTGTCCAATATATCATCGACATATACAAAATACATTATGGATATGGCGTTAAAAATAACGGAATAAGGAAGAGAAAAAAACATATTAAAACGTACTTTATGCTTTCCCCGTCGTAGGATGTACTTACTTCTATGGTAAATAGATATCAATTTTTAATTTATTTATTTTCTTGCCACTTCCTGCCAAGGGTAACATTAAGAATCCATATAGCTATTTTTCATTAGGAAATATTAAAAAATATTATTGTATTTCACTAGGACGGAAGATTTATTTACAGATATATTCCAAACTCTGTTAGAGTCAAGAATAAAAATAGTTTAAAACAGGTGTAATGTACATGCAGGACAGGAACAGGATTTTGAAAGCTGATATTGGGAACACGCGATTTCAGAACTGTTAATTATAGTTTGACACTTTCTACTCAAGTTTTATATTGATTTTAAATGTATAGTATTCCATTGATTTTTTTATAAAACTTTCCTTTTAGTTTAAAATATCGTCTCCTAAATCCGTTTCTTGGTGGAATCACGATGCCAGGTGTACCGTCTTCGCTTATATAAATGAAACTAGTTCATGTTTCTGACCTTTTTTTACACATAAGTTTGTTAAAGGAAATTTATTTAACACTATATGTGCATCTATAACAACAATCTTTTACTAAGCAAAAACCTAAGGTTGTTGTAAAAGCAGGTCCAGGAACAAATTGAAACAACAGGTTTTCCTATAATTCTGATAATCACAATGTCTAAAAAAAGTTGTTTTCAATATTGGATAATAAGTATAGAAACAAATTGAATTCTAAATTTCTCTTATAGATCATTTCAACATATTTAAAGATAATCCTTATTTCTATGAACAATTTGTTATAAAACTTTATCAAAAAATTTAATAATTCGCTTATTCTTATTCACAAATGGCTTTATTTAGAGCGAGATTTCATATTTTTAGAGTTTAATTTTATGTGTGTAATGTAAAGAACTATATAACTGACAAAAAATGCATGAATTATGTTTAAAAAATAATCACTCTATTATTTTTTAAATTTAATGGAGGTTATTTTTAACCAAAATAAACTTAGATAGATAAGTTACAAAATTAAATATATTCATAATCAACGCCTTGATATTTAAGTAGATTATATTTTTCATTAAAAATTTCCAACAAATAATATTATTTTTTATTTGAGTTAAAAATCAGAACTGTTAATCACGTAGTGTAATTTTTTTCATGGTCTTATTTATTATATGATAAATCATCACAGTGGAGACTTATTTCTTCACCACAATATTTTTCCCACAGTACGTCAATGTCTTGTTCGATCACCTTCTTCTTTTATAACCCACATCCATATTTAAGACTCTTCTCGCCACATGCCTTTTATCACTCCACATTACGTAACCGTACTCACTTTGGAGTGGAAAAACAGTAACTATTTCAAATATAATAAAAAAATACCCTTGAAAGAGAATTATAGACACTATACTATTTGTCGAAGCTTTTTTAGAATACCCAATTTCAAAGAATCATTCAGCGTGGTATAATACTATCCTTTGTATTATTGGTTCCAAACTTCCTAATTTTAATTATTATTAACCTTCTAATCTCAGTACATTGTTTATGGAAATTACCTATAGTATTATTAAGTTATGTTATTCCCACAAATAAATTTTAGCAACCCTATACCTATTGTATTGTGTTGTTGAAACTGTATATTGCAGTAAACCGGTCCCTAGGGAGTTAAGAGCAAACGTATACTAAATAACATCAGGTAGAGAATTATATACACTACAGTATTCATTTCCCAACGTCTGTATGTTTCATTAATTAGGAAATATATTTGTGGCTCGCCTTAAGAGGGTATAAAGCGTTGTCAGTGAGAGGTGTATTTTTAGATGACTGTGGAAGGCTCCAATTAAAATATATATGTGGTGTGTACGTCCATTGATATTATATTATTTTAGATTTATAAATACATTATAATCATATATTTAAGATCATTTAAACTTAAATACTTAAATAAATATATAATAAACATATATTAAGCCCGTAACTCAGTTGTAAGAAGGACGTAGACGATGTAATATAAGTCGCAGGTTCAAATTCTGCGCGTTTTAATAAATTTATAATTCTAAATAAATTTCAAACTATTAAAGATTATTAGATGGCTAATATATATATAGATAATTCAAAATAATAATTAATTTTCCTTTAAGAAATATTCAGGCCTCACAGCTGCAAAAGTATACCCACTGTCCGAGTGTTTTGAAATGAAAATAAACGATCAAAGTTCAAAAGCCTTCACTTCAAAAGCCACCAAGCCAGGTTTACCACTTTGACAAATGGAAATATAATTTGTCTTACATTTCATTGTAAACTAAGAAAACTAATAACACCTAATCTTTGTAACAAAAAAATTCAACGTTTCTTCATGGTGTAGAAAGTAAAAAATAATGGATAATTCATATCTTCGTACGGAAATGGAAAGATAATTAAAGTAAAAATGATTTGACAGCACAGCCATGACGTGCTTTAGGCTGTCACGGCATTAGCCAATCAGAATTAGAATAGGATGTAACAGCGAACTAATAACATCTTTCTTATAGTAATAAACACTATTATCGACATCGATATATATATATATATATATATATATATATATATATATATATATATATACTAGCAGACCCAGTCACGCGTTGCTGTGACTATAGTTTTTGCTATATTACATTGTAGCAAACTATTTAAGGGGTAACGGTATGAGAATATCTGTTATGAGAACCACCGTGTTTTCTTAAAGTCGATATTAAGCAAAAATCAAAAAAGAAAAATTCAATTTTATTATATTTTTTTATTCAAGTTTGTAACAAATAAGTATATAAATAACTATACAAAGTTTTTAGGAAATAACATGGAACACATAAATTTACGAATAAGGTATATAGGGGCAGACAGTTCAAAATTTTTAAGAATAATACTAATTATTATGAATTTTATATTATAAGTATATAAATTAATTTAGCACTAATTGGTGAACAATACCTTTAATTAACCTATCTTAGCTTAGCTAACACAAATAGATTCGTCGGTTTTGCTACTCGTGAACATGCATCATATATTAGCCCATGAGAAAAATCTAAATCCAAACCACAAAAAGACATTGTTTGGCCTTGAGACTTATTTATAGACATGGCGAAAGTTAAACGAATTTGAAACTGTAGCCTTTTAAAGGGTATCGTAGAGTCGGATGATAACATTGGAATACGCGGCAAGAGGACCACTTCTCCTTTAAACTTTCCAATTTAAATGGTTGCTTTAAGAACATTTCCGGTGATTTTTCTGATTACTAAACGCGTACCGTTGCATAATCATGGATTCAAATTACGCGAATAATATGTGAACCAATCTTTAATCGAAGATTATGTGGTGGCATTCCAGGGGTATCGAGTGAATTTAAGAATTCAACTGGAAAATTCAAACTTTGATCTTCTTCAATAACAGTATCGATTGATTTAAAAGACATCAGATCGCCTGGTAACAACGGTTGTATCTATTATTTCGTCAACATCAACATTTTTTGGGTGCCAAAATAGCCCGATCGCTAAACCAGTTATGGTTCAAGTAATTGCTTCCTGGGATAATTCTCTGAATATCTGGGAAATATCTGGGAAAATTCTCTGAATTAATTCCTCTTGTCCATGTGGAATAGTGCAGAAATGGTATGGTAGTTTAATGCATTGCGTATTTGGTTGCAGCTCTATTTTACCGCTTCCAATATTTGGTATTTGTTCGGAAAATATTTGTACTGATGGATCATTTTGCAATTGTACACGCATGTTTATAGTTAATCGAAATGTTTCAATATTTTGCCATAAGATTGATTGTTTTAAAGATGCATTTATCTCATCTGCGAAAGTAGAGCGAGGTGTGATGGGTAAGGTTTGTCGGAAATCACCAGAAAAAAGTAAGATAGCACCGCCGAAAAGATTATCGTTGCGGTTTAAATCTTGCATAGTTCTATTTAATGCTTCGAGTGAATGTTTATGAGCCATTTAAGAGTTCAATCATAATTTAGGATGAGTGCACACACTTACTTACTTACGATATCAATTATGTCTTACCGGTTCCACCTGGTACTTCCAAAAAAAACCAACTTGTTCAGCAGCAACAGCCAGAATAAACGGATCATAAATATTTTATTTGTTCTGCTGTCAGTAGTGGCTCACTATTGGCAATAATTGTTACTAAATTGCCAGGGTCATATTGATTTTCTCGTTGTAAATCGGTGTTAACTAAGTCGGTTGCTGGGCGATCAGGTGAAGGCATACCATAATGATGAAGTGGTAGATTTGACATTAAAACTCATAAATCTTCAATCAGCACTAACGCTTCGTTATACATCTCTGGCGTGTAACCTGTGTTTTGGCATTGATCTATTTGTATAAATCAGTGCAATATGTCTTTTGTCACAATTTCTAATTTTGCCCACAAAGAGTATATTGCGATGGAAAACAGGTTGTCAAAATAATTGCAAACATCTGACGAATGTTATTGGGCGTTGATGTCAACGTAGCATCAGCAAGCGATAATCATTGGGGCTTACCCCTATGATTATCGTCTTCTAAAAATCGTAATTCACGACATGCATCTTCTTGTATAGTGAATACTTTGTCATTAATTGTTCTCAAAAATTCAAAAGTCCTTGGTCCGGGAACATTTACTAATAACAAACGTAAATAGAAGAAGCACTCACGTTGCTTTGGGTGTACCGCGTAAAGTCGCCCCAGTGTCTTAGCTTTGAATATGCCTCTAATGGAATGATGTATCTTTCCTTGTCTTCGTACCTCCCATTTTTTACCAGATTTGTTCCATGTGAAATAACGTGGAACATCAGTATATATCAATGTCTTTGCGAAGTGGCCAAAAATGTCAGGTTTTTGACACAATGTAAAAAAATACGTTAGTGTCGTTTTTGGAATCTTAAGTGCTCTTTGGAGAACATTTTCTTTAGTAAAGTATACGCGTTGACCATTTTCAAGATGTACTGCTAGATGCTAGACAGAAGGATCTCTGCCGTGTATAGGAAAGCTAAGAATATCCCAAATAGCTTCGTTGCTGCTGATGTATCTACCCATTTGGTATCGTATTATTTCATCATTTTTATCAATATTTTGCAGTTCAAATATGGCCAAATCACTGCCTTGATTTACATATTTACAAATGTATTTAATTGATTTTACAGAACTGAAAAGCTAAACATTGATATGAGCCTCATATGTTTTTAAAAGTAATGGTGAGTATGGTACCACCCACTGATAATCAAATTCTACTTGATTTGTAGAATTCGGCAGTCGCATTGTAAATGTGTGGTCACCATTTTCAGCATTTCTGAGGCGATACATGGGATAACCGTCAATATTCGCGATAGTGTCATTCGTATGCGGTTTTGGGGCATTTTTTTTACTTTTTCCATTTTCCATGCATAGCGATGTCATGTTAAATACACCGCACGGCCCGTGGATCATGTGTTTGGTAATAATACAGTGTCTGGAATTTCGGCTGAAATTATTTGATCAATTTCTTTTGGACGGATTTTATCTTGAAGCCAAATTAAAATGTGATAATATATCTTCATAGCTAAACTAATGTTTCAGTTACCTGTAATGGGATTTATCATCTTATTTGAGAAATCATAGCCATCTTCACCTTGCCAAAATATAATGGGATATTGCAGTGCGTCATATGAGCGGTGTGTTTCCTTTTTACGTTGTAATTGATTATTCCGACGATGTAAAACAATATCACGGGATTCCAAATTTTCTCCAACTACAACGATAGCAACTTCATCAATAGTTTGTGCATTAAATCGTCTTGCATGTTGGCCAACAGGTGTTATATCAGCTCTGATTACAATTTTGTGATTATCAGATGGCATCAGATCCAGTGCAGTTTTGAAGAACATAATCAATTTATTGTGCTCATGATATAAAGTTTATAATTGTTCTACAATAGACCTCTTTAGTGAATTGTTATGTAAACAACGCATATCAATTTCTTGTGGTGAATTGCCCATTAAATAAATTTGCAGGAATTTGTAATTGCTATCTGACACTAGTAACAGTGAACCTGCTCTATGATATATTTGGCCTTGTATCTGTAAATAAAAAAAAATGATTGCCAAATATAAATAATATTTGTTCCTAAAAAGTATATCGGTCTCCTTATTTGAATCACCAAATAATAATTGATATGCTTAGGTATGTCAATATGTAATAATTAGTTGTAACTAATATCCATCATCAAATAATTATATTGTGTTTCAAAATAATAAAAGTGTTGCTAATACTGAATCACCAAATAATATTATGACTAAGTAATATATGTGTTAGGGTTTAGGGAACTGAAGGTTAATGACACATATTTACTTAGTTAACAGGAAATTTTGTTCATTAAAATAATAATGATTAACTGCTATAATACATACCTTAAAAGTTGGCATGAAATTTTCCCGAACTACGTTTGTTGCCCCAAATAACGTCATTTGAAAGCAATTGTTTTATTGTTGAATATTGACAAAAAGTGTATGGAATCGGGTTCAATTCCTGAAACCAATGAGTACAATGGCTCTGGTGGTGGATCCAATGGTATCAATTTTACTTTCCCATTTGCGCAACACAATCCATTTGCTTCATTTTGGTATTTCAATGCCTTACAATAAGAGCAAACCAAGTTCATAGATCCAATAGTAACACATTAGTGGTTACTGTAGTCAATTGACAAATCGTAATTGAAAGCAGCTCGATTGAAATTTTCGCGATTATTAGTTGAATCTATCGCTCTCGCTTCCCGCGTTCGTGATATATGAATTCTTTCATTTCGGTCGTCACGTCGTCGGTCGTTTCATGTGCAGTATGATAAGATCGGTAATTAGTTTGGTTTGTAGCATTTTGGGTTCTTCTACCTAAATTACTTCGTCTTATAGGAGGCATATCGTATATACTTACCTAAATTATGTCACATGAAATAATTAATAATCACAGGTATTAAAACACTTTGCGCAAAACACGATATAAAACAATCAGAATTAATTATTAAATATTATAAAAGCTTTTTAACACAGTTTGTTTGACAGATGCAATGACGTGAAAACTGATGACAATTTATGTCGCATTCCGAAACTAAAACAAAAGAAAGAATATTCCAAGGCCAATCAAATCTATAGCTCTTAAATTTTTTGACTTTTCAATTTGGACGGGTGAACACATATATTTAATTAAATTTGAACGTTGTGCAGCGACAATAAAGCGCGAATTGACTCTTCGACGTTAGCAACACACCTATATTGTTTAGACAACAATGAGTGCTTGTAATTTAATATGAACTTTATTGAATAACAATACAGTTCAAATTGACTCTACATTTAGTTAGAAAATATTTGTATAGGTAGAAGAAAAGGGCTCTTTTAGGGTTTTCCTGGAAATGATTCAAATTTTTCTTGCCGTAATAACCATCCTTGGACTTCAAGGAACATTTTAAAAAAAGAATTGTTAAGATGGGTCCATGCGTTGTTGAGTTATGCGCTTACCAACACATTTTGCGATTCATTTTTATATTATAGATTATATCAGATTAAAAGGTCTGTGATTTATTTATTTATTTATATTCTTTATTGCACACCATACATATCATAAAAACAAGTAAAAAAAATATAACAATAAAAAAAATAATAATTTAATGGAATGAACGATAAAAGACTGTTTATAAAATTTGGTGCGATGTACAGGCATTCTGATAAGTAAAGACTGTGATGATCGTACTTTAGCTGGCACTCCTAAAAACTTAAAGTTTTCCTTCAAGTATGTAGGAGTTTTTGGGTGAAAAAGTACACTGTACAGGAGGGAAAGAGCATGTGAATCCCGGCGATAGCGTATAGGGAGCCACTTGAGTTTTTGTCGAAATTTGGAAATATTTGCGTAAACCAAATATAAACCGTATAGCATTGTTTTGGAGTCGCTCAAGCTTATTTAAATGGTCCTCTGTTAAATTTAGATAACTTGCATCAGCATAATCTAAAATAGAGAGAAGAAGGGAGTGGGCTAACATAATTTTGGTAGGAATTGAAAGAAAATATCGTAATCGTATTAGAGCACTCATGGCCGCAAACGTTTTTTTACTGAGTTCTTTGATTTGCGTATTCCAAGATAGGCTCTGATCCAAATAGATGCCAAGATTTTTAACATTTGAGCAATATGGTATAGTAACATTGTTGTATACAATAGGAGGTACGTTTTGCCATTCAATCATTCGTGGGCTACCAATAATGATAGCCTGAATACTACAACTATAGTATAGTAGATAGTATACTACAACTTAATCTTATCACCCCCATCTACATAACTATAACATAACTTATAAACTGACCTTTCACACCTGACCTAACTGTGTAAAAGGTCATACTCTAAGTATGAAGTGTAACGTGTGGGCGGAGACCTGTTGTCATGTAAAGATGTTTATCAATAAAATATAACCTTTGCGGAGCTGCTTTCTGACTCTTACCCTGAAGCAAGGGTAAGATTTTTAGTTAACAGTTTAGTTAGTTTGTAACAATGTGTTATATTACGTTTTTTTATTTATTTCTTATTCTTTACACCAGTAATGTATTTATTATTTGTGTAAGATAATATTTCTCAACAGAATATTTGAAAAATACCACTTATATCTCACAGTATTGTTACCGAGTTATACAATAAATATATTTCGTTAGTAGGTCGGGAGTGAGTACATTGCTGACACAGCACAATTTTGATAGCATTTCTGTTGAACCCTATTAATTTTTAATGTATTTCATTTGCAAAATATGTTATTTTTATTAAATAAAAGCAAGAGAATTGTTTTAATTCACTAGTAAAATAGAGTTGTTAGTAGTAAGTTATATGAGAGAATGGTACTACTCGTACTTATGGTACATATAAAATATAGTAGTACGTAGTGCTATGCTTACTTCATGTCTCTGAGAGAATGGTACTATTGAGGTCCTATAAAAACTACATTGACATTTGACTGACATACGGTTACACAACAACCGCACTACTTTATACCATAAATCATATTTATACTACTAGTGGTTTTTGAAATAAAAACAAATCATGTGGTCTGAATAATGTACTCGTATATTATTATTATAATCAGCTTATAATGGTTATCCTTATTAACTATTACCAATAAACCATAGCTGATTTATAATAATATTAGAACATATAAATTGTTACTAATAAAGCTGCAACTTGTAAATACACTGTACTAATTAAACAAGTGTGTATGGAAAATAAATTAGGTACGAAGAATAAAATATATATCCTTGAATTATTTTTGTTTCTGTCCAGCTTCCGAGATGGTGTAAAGATATCTATAGAGATGATTGATTAAGCGTTCAATCATCCCTAGATGCACAGTCTACTTATCTATCGTGTCTTTTATATGTAACAAGACGAATTATATCCTAAATATTTTCTTTAGTGAATTATTATATCCATTAACAAACATACCAAGAAATATTATGTATATGGATATTATTCATATTAAAATTTATTTACTTTATATTACATACAAGTAAATGAAATAACTTCATATATTCATGCCCGTGGTAAAAAGTGACAGGCGAAGGTTCGTAACAGCTATAATATTAAAGTGTTCCCGTTTCACGCAATCGCGTGCTCTCCGTGTCGACGTTCGACATGATAAGGGATATGAACCACTGAAAATACGAATGTTATGAGTGCTTTATTGCACTTATACACATTAAGAATGACGGTTTTGTTTTGGGACGGCTTGAAAGTTTGAATCTAACTTTATAGTTTTTGAAATAACACTTAACATTGCCTAAATATTTTATAAATTGGTTCAACAATCCTTTCATTTGAAGCTAGGCATAAGAGAGATATTGTTAACATTTAAAAAGGATATAGTTCAATGTTCGTGTAAATCTGCGAATAATAAATAATTATGTTACATTAAAGTGTTTTGTCTAATATTATAAAGTAATATTTTGATAATTATAAACACCATATCGCCATATGATATGACAGAAGAACACTAAGCACTAGTGTTGCCAAAAGAGGCACTTGGTCTTCTAAAATGATTAGACTCATTTTTGGCAACAATGGTGTATACATTATAACTACGATGGTCTAATTTTAGCAAGACCAAGACTGAATTGAGCTAGAACAATACTGAGTTTCAAGACTTGCATCAAGTAGTTGAGAATTGGGCAATATTGGGGGTTTGGTGTCAATATCTACAATAATTCAACATTGGTTGAGATATTCAATAGAATATTGTAAAATAGGTTCTAAGGCATAAACCCGGGCACAGCTGGAAAGTCATATTAATGTGGAAGAGATACCGGTAATTCGTAATTAATACCCATGTATAAAATTATATCTGATTTTAATTTTGGCCTCCGCTTATAAATAAGTACTTATTTCGTATAATTCTCAATAACCCTTGATATATTTGGCTGGTTGCCCGTTTAATTCGTCTTATTGGACGCCAATTTATTAGTTTTTAATAACTTACCGAGTTTATTTAGGGAAAATTAAATAATAACCTAGTAAATAAATTAATAAGTCACGAGATAAAAATAATAAACGAAATTAATATAATATCCGCGATTTTCTTAAAATTAAAATAATCAATTATTTTCAATAGATGGTTTAATTTCCCGTAGTCGTCGACAGATGAGTTGAAGTGAACAGACTAGTGGTTTTCACCGACTCCATCTGACTTAGTTCAGAGCTTCTTTTTGTATTTTTAAAATTTATTAGTTGATAAAAAATCTAAGTAAATAAATTATATGGAATATAAGCACAAAACCATGTTTATGATTGTAGTATCTTTTAATATAATCAAGTTTTATAAATGTAAGAACTTGTTTCCAAAAAAATTGGTCGTCTTTCTAAAGGTCGTTAGTAGTGTCTAAGTTTTAGTGACTGATTTAGTATTCAAAAGTTTGTAAGCAAGGTAGTTTTATAAATATCATTGAAAAGAATATGGACAAACATCTTTTTTGATACTTAATAATTAATATATGATTTATTTCTTTATTAATGAATTTAACACAAGTACGGATATAAATTCGCATGATAAATATGTGATTGTGCAACATAATTAGAATTTTATTATATATATATATATATATATACACATACATATATCGTAAAACATATTTGTTTCAAATATCATGCAATGTCACCTTTAACAAAAATGTTTTATCTTTTATACACCTGCAAAGTAACCATTTTCTCTAAATAAAATTTTATTTATAACAATCTTAATCCGCAGTCTTAAGTGTGGTTTATCAAGACTATGAGATGGTAAAAGTAGGTGTTGTAAATTTGTTTCATTTCTGTGACAGACAAATTTATAAATTACATGACAGTTGGGTACAATATTTTATAACAAATTTGTGAAAAAAAATTGTCATTTTATTTGTAACATAAATTTCGTATACTTCTTGGAAGTTTTATCGGTTTTCTTCAATATGTTATATCAAGGTTGGACGGCAAACAATTTAGAGAAAAAACAAGCAATCTATCAATTACGTGAGTAAAGCAATTTTGTTTTACATCGGAAAAATGTTTTAGGAACTAAATCATTTCGTCTCTCGGTAACAGTTTGACTTTGAGAGGCATTCGGGGGTTTCATAATTGAGTTATCGTTTTGTTGTTACTCGAAAATTATTAGGAAACTTATTAATTACCAATTTTCACAAAAATTTACAAAATATAAACTAAACTAATTTATATAAAACAAACAATTTGTAAATTATATTATTTCTGTATTCCGATTGAATATATTATGTACCCGTCTTGTTTAAAACATATGATTGTTTTTAAAAATAAAAATGTTAATAAAATGTTACGAGTTGAAATTGCGCAATTAAAAATTTTTATAAATAAAATTTACTTAACCTGTATTAGAATAATAACATCCATCCGTTCTATTATAACATTACAGAAATAAGTCTTATAGAAAAGATTTCATAATAAAATGTCTTTTAACATAAAGAAGTTTTATGTGGCTGCAAAGGAAGCCGACCTTCAGCCGCTGCTCCCAGCGAAATTGTTTGAAAGTAAAATGCAGAATACGACTTACTAAATAATAAGAATAAGAAATTGTATATTTATTTTTTATTACCGATGTTCTTATGTATATTGTTTAAAATTTATTATACTGTTTATATTTGTTATGTTATAAACACTGATGCGTTTATGTCTATATGATTCTAGACATTCATTCTCTATGAAACCAATGACAATATTCTCTAAACACAAACGGTGCGTAGTGATTTGGGATGAATAAATTATATAACAATCCTGTGACACATATCATGTGGGGTTGTATTGATTTATATAGAGCCCAGGGGGGAATAGGTAACCGAGTTATTCCCGAACTATTTTCATCCTTTTGCAAATACCGCGACGAGCTATGTCATTCAATTATGACATCTTTACACTTCACGTAAAGGGAAATATTGTATCTTGATGATGATAAATAACTGAATCTCAGATACCAAGTTGCATATAAGTTGTTTTTACTATGTTTGTATCAGGGATATCGATCTTAAATTAGTTTGTTGGTTATAACTTTGTCAGGTGACCTACTTACAGAAGGTTATCATTGATTTGGTATCAAGTGTAATCTTTTTTGGTAAAATATTATGTTATAATTATATTTAAGTAGGGGATGGATTATGTCAGATATAAATTAACTAAAGAAGACTACTTATATACATATTATCAGACAATAATAAACCTACCAATGCTTCTGGCAATAAGTAACTTAAAGTCACCATAATAACACTTGGAGTTGACGCAATCGCGTGCTTTTCTTGTCAGTTCTTTACTGTCTAAGGGTTATGACCCCCTAAATATACGAATATTATGAGAACTTTATTACAAAAGTGATCAATTTATGTAACAGTCTTGTATTGATATGACTTAAGGAGTTTGGAACTTGTTATTACTTTTATGAAAAGGATAGAACGCAAATAATAAATCTTACTCTCAATCCAGGCGAAATAAAATACTTTGTAAGGAAATTATTATATATCAGCAATACGTAAATAAATTGTTTTTTTATTGAAAGGAAAATAAATAATATATTTAAATAATTTACAGATGTCCTCATACAAATATATCTATTTTCAGTAGCTTGTGAAGATTAACTCACAAGGAATGAGTTTCTATAAAAAGGGTTTATTTGTAAGGGTGGAAGATTTGATTTGAAGGGTTGATTATTTTGTTTATAATGTGAATATTTCTTTTTGATGTGTCTTTAGGGTGTATATAAAATAAGTATTAATATATCTATAAATTGTATATTCTAAGATGTATGTCTGTTTTAAACTTTAAGGACTAAATAAAATGAGAAGGTGTTTCCACATTAGAACTTTTTATTAAACTTTAAGGACTAAATAAAATGATAAAGTGTTTCCACATTAGAAATTTTTATTAAAAGTTGGTATATATGATATCAACGTTTCGGTTGTAAAGTAACAGATAAATATTTGTTCGAAACTTGGCCAACTCACAAAGATTGTAATCTGATGTGTTAAGTTTTCGAGATTATATGAGAAATCAGAAGATATAAGAAAATGTTTTCTTTGTATCACATATGTTTTGTGTTACAAGTTATTCTAAAAAATCTATTTTATGCAAGTTCAAATATATATATAAATTCCTACACATAGGTGTCACCAAAATTTAACATATATTATTTCTAAGACGATCTCTATTGACAAGTATTTTCTTAGGGAAGTAAATTTAATTAAAGATCTGCGAGTTGCAACAAAGACTCCAAGATTTTCAAGGAATTTTAACCGATGGATGTTTTCGTTTGTTTTTCATTTTGACCTTATTGATAAACAATAAGCGTTTTTATGGATTATTTTATATATATGTATATGATATTTAATAAGTCATACGAGATAATTGTTAGCCATAAAGTAAATGTCATTTCTATTTTACCGAAACTACTGTGAATTGACAGCTATTTCAATTGCAAAATTTCTTGCTGAAAATCACCATTGGTTCATAATGTAAACAAGATTGTAAACGAGGGTTAACCTTCAAAATTCCAGTAGTGTTGTTTGGTGCTGATTTATGTTTAAAGAAGGATATACGCAAAACGTATCCAACATCTTTACAACTCACAAAAGTTAGATCGACAGCTACGAATCATCGATTATTTGACATTTTCGTGGGTACATTATTACTCCATCCTTCGTACAGCCCAGATTGAATTCCCTGCGATTTCTTAATATTTCCCATAGTTTATCAATTGCATCGTGGCCGAAAAATTAAAAACGCAAACGAGGCCACAGATCTATTGCAAGATACATTTTTATAAATGTTTTGAAAGATGGTTCAACCGAATGCATAAGTGAATAGAGATTGGAGGGGAATAGTTTGAAAAGATATAAATAAAGATTTTTCATATTTGTACTTTCTTTCATTTCACAAAAAATCGCAATAGCGTAGATTTGTATTATTCTACTACAGTGCTTGGCGATCGCTTCTACACATTGTGAGAATTAAATTAGTTCCAAAGCACTTTCTTTGGCACTTAACATCTAATTGGAAGAGTCAGAAAATAGTATACCAAGTAATAATAGATAAACTTTTTAACAAAACTTTGTTAAATATTTTTATTTTATAAATGTACTTTTTTTTTCAAGTAGCTTTGAGTTAAAAATGCTAAGATGCTAAAGTGAAATAAAAACTTAAATGTATGATAACTAAAAATGTTCATTTAAAATTATATTATTTTATTTTTTAAATACTACAAAATCCATTGTGTTACGATGGGTTTTATTAATAAAGGTATTTAATTTCCCGTTGCCTCGCGCAAACAGAGGACGGAGTTGACGTGAGCAAGTAGAATGAGATTCCTGTGCGATTATTATGTTGTCGGAAATTTATACATATATATGTACATCCGACCACACGAGTTTATTT
Source organism: Melinaea menophilus ssp. n. AW-2005 (assembly GCA_918358695.1). Taxonomy (NCBI): domain Eukaryota; kingdom Metazoa; phylum Arthropoda; class Insecta; order Lepidoptera; family Nymphalidae; genus Melinaea; species Melinaea menophilus. Next base: position 2,290,669 of record OU911052.1, read on the forward strand.
TAACCACATAAATTATTTTACTTTAATTGTTGGTAATTAATATATAGCAATTTATATTAGTATAATTGTCAGAATATTTATTGTATTGCAGATATTATTCGCCTATATAGGGAGTATAAAAATAAAATGCCCTGGGTATATATTTTAGTATAATGCTTCTTTATTAGGCTCTTATATTTTCGTCATTGCATGGCAGACATATATAAATGGATTTATGATCCCTTATAAAAAATTCTTTCATAAACTACCATATGGTTATATAACAGATATATAACAAATACAAGCTAGTATATACATGAGTGGAATAAAATGTATTGTCTTTGTTATTTTATTTACTTTTTAAAGATTAAAATTAAGATTAAATAAAATCGAATATTTTCTATATATAGATATATATTCTCCATTTTCTACGATATGATTACTACTTTATTTAATTTTTGTAATCAACAAATATTTTAATATAAGAACGTTTTTTGTGTCAGAACAGCATCAATTTGTTTTTGCAAGAGCATTCTACGTTTATTAACAGGTAAATTATATACACGTTTTCAAAAACAACAAAGTTGCTAACACCTGTATAATACATCCAATAAATAAATATGAAATCCCAAATGTAAACAACACACTGCTGTACCGAGGCAATGTTTGTTTTTATCGAACAAGCTCAGTATTATTATTTTTATGAAGATATCTTGATTATCATACGTTTAAAACCCAATAAGCAATCCCCAATCTAGGTTAGGAATATTATGCAAATCCCTGATGCCTGTTAAATGTAAATGAACAGTTATATTGTACGGTGCAGCAACAAGTATGTCATTATTGAATAATTTATGTTGATTAAGTGTAATATGATAGTGATTAGTTTGATTAAGCAGGTCATAATACTCTTATACTTCATAAACACCCTTGAAGACGTCTTATGAAGGTTTTTAAAATCTTAGGCTTTTAGTATCTGTTATGTAAAATGGAGATAAACGTGTATTAATTTGTTTAATATTAAACACGCCAAGAAAAAAATGAAGAATCTTAACAAAAACTGGACAAGTGCATATCGGGTCACGCGGAATGTACGGTTGAGTAGTTATTCATGATTGTATGGAGATAGATAGGAAGGCAGACATATACACTCGTAAAATTTTTGTCTATCTTTCTAATCTATAGTAAATTATTTTGATGTTTCTTTTAAGATTTAGACTCGAAAAATATTTTTTGAAACCTACCATATTTTGTGAATATATATTTTTTTCAAAATCAAAGCGGGCGTTAGCTAGCTCCGAGTGACGAAAGCACCCATAGTGCTGAAAGTCTAACTCGGTATATATACGCGCAATATCGATTTTTTTATACAGGAGACCTTCTGGTATGAGTGTGGTATTTTTAGAAAGCCCTTGGCCCATAGACCCAGAAAATGCATTTACACTTAGCAATATACCTACCGCCTCCACCTCTACGGCCGTTTGAAAAATAAGACTAAAATTTAGTTTTTGGCTGAAACAAACAAACAAACAAAAAAACAGACAAAAAAAATACAAACAAAAAATGTGAATGTGCTCGAAACGTTGCACAAATTGCATTTTTGTTTTTATTTTATTAGATTGATCAAGGTAATTTGGTAACGTTCCGAACACATTCACATTTTTTGTGTTTGTTTACGTTTGTGAATAAAAATGTTCGTGGTTTTTTTCGTCACAAAATTCATATCAGGAGTTTTGTCAGTGGATTCGCTTTCGTCACTCGGTATTTACTTCGTTGAGAAGTTTTTGTTTTGATTTTATTTTACCACTTTGTCGGCATGGCTCTCGCATATTCGTGATAAATTACAGTTTTCTATTGCTAAGAGTCTCTGCGCTTGGCTGCAACGGATCCGACGGACAGACGAATAAATAAACATGAAGAAACTATCAGGATTTCTAGTGGACCATGAAACTAAAAATCTCATTCTAAAATTACCACAAAGGCTTGTACTATATAAATTTTAATAAAATATTGCAATTAAATATTTAATAATAATTCTTACACTAATTCTGATATTTTGTTATCAAAGAAATGCTCTTAGATTACCTTAATAATTGAGGGAAATGATAAACTTTTTCTCTTTCTATGTATCTACATTCAAAAGACATTGTTGTAACAAACTGCACCGGAAAACAATTTACACGATACAATACGTCGTATCTCATTCAGTCCTCAATAGACTCGCGGATGAATGAATTTCTGAATTTCGATAGAATTGAGAATAATGGAACAATCTGGATATAGCCTTGTGTTAATGTTTCTTGGTTTAATGTGAAAATATCTTTTCAGGTCATCTTAATATATATAATATATAAACGAGGAAAGGATTGGATCATCACGATATCTTAAAATGGGATACGAGTTTGTTATTTTGGATTATTCATCTAAAATGCAAATTCCTGTTAAAATCTTTTAAAACAAGACCCTAAACAGATTAAATAGACGGTGAAATATGTATGGAAGTTCAGACGTTTTAAAGGAAAGAAGCAAAGTTTAACATTTTGATAATATATAAAAAAACATCTAGGATTAAGTCTTTATGGGAGTTCTTAAATATACGATTAACTAGTTAAAAAATAATTGGTGTTATTGGCAGGACGATAAATATAAATGTGAGAATCATCAACTTTTTTCTTAAACATGTTTAAGGACATCTTTAAAACTAAGTTTTAATATAAAATAGTTGTGGATTAACACCTACTAATGTGTTACCTGAATAAAGTATAGAATTGACTTTGATCAGACTTAATCTAATATTTCAGAGTCAGAGTCACGATTGATATATATATATATATTTAACCAGTTATCAAGTGTGATACAGTGTTTTTACACACTTTTCTGTTTAAATATAAACACATAGGTTAACTTTGCTTATGTGTAAGTTCTGTAAAAGTTATTTTAGAATGAGATGCTGTTTTGATTAGAAAAGTTAGTTCTTGTACGATAATGTACTTTGTTAACAATAACAAAGTGTCATATTTATTATAATGCTATATTAAAATTCATGTATGCAAATTAAAGAGTTAATAATGTGAGAATAATTAAGGGGTGAATGTTAAGGTCTTGTTATGAAACAGATTATAATTTAAATTTTATCGGACGTATCGAGCTTTTTATAATATTGTTAAAAGCAACAATTAAGATTTTTTTTTGTTATAGAAATAAATTATCCGTCAGATTAATAAGAATAGAAAGGAAAACAAGTTATGGATTTGTAGTCCTTTGTTCCAGAAATGTTTATTATTATATAGGCTTTTTAAATATCAACACCTCCACAAATTTCTTTAACACTATATATTAATTTCATTTATAGAAAGAATTTTATTTAATATACCCTTGCAAAGGAAAGTAACGTGCATTTTTTATTTTGTCATATTTATGGTCATAAATAATAAAAAATTTGCATAAAACACAATATAAATTTCCCACATTTACAAACGCACACAATATTATTATATTTAAAAATTATATTTTTATTCATAAAATATATACGTTATTATATCATATTAAATGGTCTGTGATTGATTAGTATACTAGATCTTAACCTTATCACCCCCATCTACATAACTATAACATAACCTATGAACTGACCTTTTACACCTGACCTAACTGTGTGAAAGGTCATACTCGAAGTATGAAGTGTAACGTGTGGGCGGAGACCTGTTGTCATGTAAAGATGTGTATCAATAAATTACAACCTTTGCGGAACTGCTTTATTAATCCTTCCCCTGAAGTGAGGGTAAGATTTTTAGTTAAGTTATACAAGTTAATGATTGGTTTGTAACAATGTGTTTTATTATTTTTTTATTTATTTCATCACTGTGGTTTAATTTTGTATTAAATTCTTATTCTTTTCACCAGTAATGTATTTATTATTTGTGTAAGATAAAATTTTTGAATAGAATATTTGGATAATACCACTTTTATCTCAATATTGTTACCGAAGTATACAATAAATATATTATGTTAGTAGGTCGGGGATGAATACGAGGGCCAAACTGAAAGTTTTTAGAACTGGCCAGATAAAAGCATTATATTAAAAAAAATAGTTTAAATTTTGAAAATAGAACTCTTTACCAATATTATTGAGTGTACATTTCATTCATTTATCATTTGTTTTACGATTTGGCGGCAAATTAAAAATTGTCTGTGCACGTCAGAATGAATTTAAGCCGAGAAAATTTTCGTGCAATGATTTTTTATGACTTTCGATGTCATTTAAGCCAACAAGAAAGTTATGATAGACTTCGATTGGCTTTTCACGATGAAGCCCCATCTCGTGCCACAGTTTACAACTGGTTTAATGAATTCAAACGTGGTCGAACTAATCTCACCGATGATTTGCGTGAGGGACGGCCTTCTACAGCGACGACTGAAGATAACATCAGTGTTGTGCGGCGTATGATAGAGACTGACAAAAGAGTGACCTATCAGCAGATTCGGACAAGTCTAGGCATAGGTATGAGTCAAGTGCACAAAATCCTCCATGAACATTTAGCGGTCAGGAAGCTTTGTGCCCGCTGGATACCGCATAATTTGACCGAGGCTCAAAAACTCCGCCGTGTTGATTGGTGCCGAGAAATGATCCAAAAATTTAACGGAGGTGACTCAAATGCTGTGTTCGACATACTAACGGGTGACGAAAGCTGGATTTACTGTTATGATCCGGAAACCAAAAGACAGTCTGCTCAGTGGGTGTTTCCTTCCGAAGAGTTGCCAACTAAAGTGAAGAGAGGTCGAAGTGTTGGAAAAAAGATGGTGGCCTCGTTCTTCGGAAAGACAGATCATTACGCGACAGTAGTCTTAGAGGATCACAAAACGGTTAATGCAGAGTGGTATACTAACAATTGTTTGCCACTTGTCTTGGAAAAAGTTCGAGAGAAACGACCTCGCAGCAGGATCCTCCTTCATCACGACAATGCTTCGTCGCACACCGCCAGCCAAACAATCGACCATTTGGTGACCTCAGACGTGGAATTACTGGGTCACCCGCCGTATAGCTCCGACCTCGTACCCTGCGATTTTTATTTATTTCCGAAAATAAAAGAAAAACTTCGAGGAAAACGTTTTATAGACGCCGAAGAAGCAGTGGCTGCGTTTCAAAACGCCGTCGAAGCGACCCCTAAGGCCGAGTGGGCAAGGTGCTTTTCTCAATGGTTCCATCGAATGCAGCGATGTATTGATGTAAATGGACGCTATTTTGAAAAGTTACAATAAAACTTATAACTTGCTAGAATGCTTAGTTTTTGATTTTCTAAGAACTTTCAGTTTGACCCTCGTACATTGCTGACACAGCGCATTTTTGATAGCATTTCTGTTAAGCCTTATTAATTTTTATTTTATTCCATTTGCAAAATATGTTATTTTTATTAAATAAAAGAAGGCGTATTTTTCTATTTCACTAGAGAGTTCAATGGAGTTGTTTGTAGTATATTGCATGAGAGAATGGTACTACTCATACCTATGGTCCATATAAAATATAGTAGTACGTAGTGCTATGCTTACTTCATGTCTTCTCTGACAAAATGGTACTATTGAGGTCCTATAAAAACTACATTGACATTTGACTGACATACGGTTACACAACTTCCGCACTACTTTATACCATAAATCATATTTATACTACTAGTGGTTTTGGAAATGTAAACAAATCGTGTGGTCTGAATAATGTATATTATTATTAAGGTCAGCTCATAATGGTTATTCTCATTAACTATAACCAATAAGCCATAGCTGATTAATAATATTAAAACATATAAATTGTTACTAATAAAGCTACAACTTGTAAATACACTTTAATAACTAAATAACTGTGTATGGAATATAAATTAGGTACGAAGAATAAAATATATATATTCTTGAATTATTTTTGTTCCTGTTCAGCTTCCGAGATGGTGTGGTGCATCTATAGAGATGATTGATTAAGCGTTCAATCTTCCCTAGATGCACAGTCTACTTACCTATCGTGTCTTTTATATGTAACAAAACGAATTATATCCTAAATATTTTCTTTAGTGAATTATTATATCCATTAACAAGCATACCATGAAATATTATATATGTATGTATATTATTTATATAAAGATTTATTTATTTTATATTACATACAAGTAAATGAAATAACTTCACATATTCATATCTGTGGTAAAAAGTGACAGGCAATGGTTCGTAGCAGTTGTCATATTAAACTGTTCCAGTTTCACGCAATCGCGAGCTCTCCGTGTCGACGTTCGGCATAATAAGGGATATGAACCACTGAAAATATGAATGTTATGAGTGCTTTATTGCACTTTTACACATTATGAATGACGGTTTTGTTTTGGGATGGCTTGGAAGTTTGAAATTAACTTTATATTTTTTGAAATAACACAACATTGCCTAATTTTTCATAAAAAAGGTTCAACGATCCTTTCATTTGAAGCCAGATATAAGAGAGATACTAGATTACTAACATTTAAAGAGAATACAGTTCAATGTTCGTGTAACTCTGCGGGTAATAATTAATTATGTAACATTAAAGTGTTCTGTCTAATATTATAAAGTAATATTTTGATAGTTACCAACATCATATCGCCGTATGATATGACAGAAGATCACTAAGCACTAGTGTTGCCAAAAATGGCACTTGGTCTTCTAAAATGGTTAGACTCATTTTTGGCAACAATGGTGTATACATTATAACTACGATGGTCTAATTCTAGCAAGACCAAGACTGACTTGAGCGAAAACAATACTGAGTCTTATAGACTCTTGCAGCAAGTAGTTAGGTTTAACTGAGAACCAAACCCCCCAGGGTTTGGTGGTAACACTGACATTAATTCAATACTGATTGAGATATTCAATAGAATATTGTATTGATTTGAATATAAAATAGGTTTTGATGGATCAACCCGGGCAAAGCTTGAAAATCATATCAATGTGGAAGAGATACAGGTAATTCGGGATATTTTGGTTATAGTGATATCACTAAGGTAATTCTTAATAAATACCCGTGTATAAAATTTTATCTGATTTTATTGTTTGCTTCCGCTTATAAATAAGTACTTATTCCGTATAATTGTCAATAGCACTCGACATATTTGGCTGGTTGCCCGTTTCATTCGTCTTATTGGACGCCAATTTATTAGTTTTTAATAACTTACCGAGTACATTATTTAGCGAACATTAAATAATTACCTAGTAAATAAATTAATAAGTCACGAGAAAAAATAATAAACGAAATTAATATAATATCTGCAATTTTCTTAAAACTAAAATAATCAATTATTTTTAATAGATGCTTTAATTTCCCGTAGTCGTCGACAAATGAGTTGAAGTGTAGTCACGAGGAAAACAGACTAGTGGTTTTCACCGACTCCATCTCAATTAGTTTAGAGCTTCTTTTGGTATTTTTAAAATTTACTAGTAGTTAAAAATGTAAGTAAATTAATTTTATGGAATATAATCACAAAATCATTTCTTTTATTGTAATATATTTTAATTTATTCAAGTTTTATAAATGTAGGAACTTATTTACAAAAAAAACGTTTGTTTACCAAAGGTTGTTAGAAATGTCTAAGTTTTGGTGACTGATTTAGAATTCAAAGTTTTGTAAGCAAGGTAATTTAATAAATATTCTGTTGATTTTTGTACGCCTCAAAAACATTACAGCACCGATTCAGCTCAAAATTTTGACACAATATACAACCCGTTTTAGAGATCGATATGTCTTATCTTATTTTATCTTATCTATATTCATTTTTTTATAATTCTAATCGAATCAAAGACCATTTCCTTTATAACAAGGCGTTTAAAGATGGACGAATTTGCGATGCGAGACAACAATTTTGAAATTAGTTTTGGACACTTGTATCGATATTGTTTTGTTTTGATATTTTTAAACAGTCGCCATACTATCTAACGACAACTATTTCTCACCCATGCTACCAGAATGTATCACTGTTAAGCGTGGGAGCGTAGAGCACAATAACTTACACAAAATATGTTTGCCCTTATTTTCGTTCATTAAGTTATTATGTTATAATAACAAATTTAAATAACGTAAAATATATTTGTTTTAAATATAATACAATGTCACCTTTAACAAAAATGTTTTATCATTTATACACCTGCAAAGTAACCATTTTCTCTAAATAAAATGTTATTTATAATAATCTTAATCCGCAGTCTTAAGCGTGGTTTATTCAGATTATGAGATGGTAAAAGTAAGTGTTGTAAATTTGTTTCATTTCTGTGACAGACAATTTTATAAATTACATGACATTTGGGTACAATATTTTATAACAAATTTGGGAAAGAAAATTGTATTTTATTTGTAACATAAATTTCGTATACTTCTTGGAAGTTTTATCGGTTTTCTTCAATATGTTATATGAAGGTTGGACGACAAACAATTTAGAGAAAAAACAAGCAATCTATCAATTACGTGAGTAAAGCAAATTTTGTTTTACATCGGGAAAACGTTTTAAGAACTAAATCATTTCGTTTCTCTGTAACAGTTTGAATTTGAGAGGCATTCGGGGGTTTCATAATTGAGTTATCGTTTTATTGTGACTCTAAAATTATTATTAAACTTATAAGTTAGTAATTTTCACAAAGATGTACATAATATTAACCCAAACAATTTAAATAGAACAAACAATTTGTAAATTATATTATTTCGGTATTCTGGTCGAATATATTCTGTACCCTTATTGCTTAAAACATATGATGTCTTTCAAAATAAAAATGTTAATAAAATGTTACAAGTTGAAATTGAAGAATTAAAAATTGTTATACATAAAAACAAATTAATCTGCTATGATATAATAACATCCATCCGTTCTCTTTCATTACAGAAATAAGTCGTATAGAAAAGATTTCATCATAAAATGTCTTTTAACATAAGGAAGTTTTATGTGGCTGCAAAGGAAGCCGACCTTCAGCCGCTGCTCTCAGCGAAATTGTTTGAAAGTAAAATGCAGAATACGACTTACTAAATCATAAGAATAAGAAATAGTATATTTTCTTTATTACAGACGTACTTATGTATATTGTTTAAAATTTATTATATTGTTTATATTTGTTATGTTATAAATACTGATTCGTTTAAGTCTATACGATTCTAAATAGACATTCATTCTCTATGAAAACAATGACAATATTCTCTAAACACAAACGTTGCGTAGTCATTTGGGATGAATAAATTATATGACATGTCGTAACTGAATCTTTACACTTCACGTTAAAGGAATTATTCTATCTTGATGATGATAAATAACTGAATCTCAGATACCAAGTTGCATATAAGTTGTTTTTACTATGTTTGTATCAGGGATATCGATCTTAAGTTAGTTAGTCGGTTATAACTTTCTCAGGTGACCTACTTACAGAAGGTTATCATTGGTTTGGTATCAAGTATAATATATTTTGGTACAATACTATGTTATAATTATACTCAAGTAGGGGACGGATTATGTTAAATATAAATTAACTAACGAAGACTACTTATATACATATTATCAGACAATAATAAACCTACCAATGGTTCTAGCAATAAGTGACTTAAAATCACCATAATAACACTTGCAGTTGACGCAATCGCGTGCTTTTCGTGTCAGTTCTCGACTGCCTAAGGGTTATGACCCCTTAAATATACGAATGTTATGAGAACTTTATTACAAAAGTGATCATTTTGTGTAACAGACTTGTATTGATATGACTTAAGGAGTTTGGAACTTGTTATTACTTTTATGAAAAGGATAGAACGCAAATAATATGTATATAAATTGCTTTTTTATTAAAAGTAAAATAAATAATATATTTAAATAATTTCCAGAACTCATAAAAATATATCTATTTTCGGTATCTTGTGAAGATTAACTTACATGGAATGAGTTTGTTTAAAAAAGGTTTACTTGTAGAAGATTTGATTTGAAGGGTTGATTATTTTGATTGTAATGTGGATATTTCTTTTTGATGTTTCTTTAGGGCGTATATAAAATATTTTTATAAATTGTACTGTGTTTTAAGATATATTTCTGTTTTAAACTTTAAGGACTAAATAAAATGATAAGGTGTTTCCACATTGGAACTTTTTATCACATATACCAACGTTTAAGTTGTATCATTACAGATAAATATTTGTTCGAAACTTGGCCAACTCACAAAGATTGTAATCTGATGTGTTAAGTTTTCGAGATTAGGTGTATGGGAAATCAGAAGTTGTAAGAAAATATTTTATTCGTATTACATATGTTTTATGTTACAAGTTATTCTAAAATATTTTCTTTATGCAAGTACAATTGTATATATAAATTCCTACATATAAGTGCCACCAAAATTGAACATCTATTTTTCTTAGACTTTCTCTATTGACAATTATTGTCTTAGGGAGGTGAATTTGGTTAAAGATCTGCGAGTTGCAACAGTGACTCCACATTTTCAAGCAATTGCAACAGATGGATGTTTTTCTTTCGTTTCTCATTTTGACCTTATTGATAAACAATGAACGTTTTTAAGGATTATTTTATATATAATAGATGGTATAAATTTCCTGGATATTTTATAAGTCATACGAGAGCTGGTCTGATAATTGTTGACCATAAAGTAAATCTATTCTCAATTTTTTGTCACTTCTCTTCTTCTCAAATTATCTGTCACTGTTATTTTTTTAGCAACAATAAACGTCTCACGAGTGGCTTTTCGAGCCCCGACTTTGTATGATTATAAATGAGAGTATACCTTCAAGGTGTTTTATGAAAATTAACAAGTTCCTGCGTTAGCAATTATGAGTTTAGTAAATTGAAAAAACCCGCCTCATCGACAGCTCCAGTAACGCAAACGTCATCAGGCTCGGGCGGTTATTAAGAGAAAATAAAAATATCATATCACATCACATCGGGAGATTCAGGCTGAACTAAATATTGGATCACAGGTAGTTTCGCGATAGATACCTCATTTTCTTAACGAGGAGGCAAAATCTTGCCATGTTATTTGGTGCTGATTTATACTGGAAGTGTTTAAAAAAGAATTTACCCAAAACGTATCCGACACCTATCCTTACAACTGACAAAACTTGGATCGACATCTACGAACCATAGATTTTTTTACATGGGTTACATACATACATATTACCCCATCTTTCGTACAGCCTGGATTGAACTCCATGCGATTTCTTTTTATTTCCTATAGTTAATAAATTACTTAGGTGCCTAAAAATAAAAAAAAGCAGACGAGGCCGCAGATCTATTGCAAGAGACGCTTATTAAAATTGTTTTAAACCTAATTTACCTGAATGCATAAGTACATAGAGATTGGTGGGGAATAGTTTGAAAAGTTATAAATAAAGATTTTTCATATTCGTACTTATTTTTACGTCTCTAAAAGTTTTTGGAATAGCCTAGATTTGTAGTATTCTACTACAGTGCTTGGCGACCGCTTCTACACATTGTGAGTATTAAATTAGTTCCAAAGCACTTTCTTTGGCACTTAACGTCTAGTTGGAAGAGTCAGAAAATAATATACGAAGTTATAACAGATAAACTTTTTAACAAAACTTCATTAAATATTTTTATTTTATATATATATATATATATATATATATATATATATATATATATATATATATATATATATATATATATATTTTTAGTAGCTTTGAGTTAAAAATGCTAAAGTGCTAAAGTGAGATAAAACATTAAATGTACGGTAACTCCGCAATGCCTAGAATAAGTAAACTTTACAATAACCTTAGTACCAAGTCGTGTATGGTGATTTTGATTCTTGGACACCTTCTAAAAATCAGTCCTTAAGAATATTGAGTAACTTATAGTTTTTTTTATATATACAGGGTGCAGTTTTTATACAAAATTTTGTCTGCTCTTTTCTTTATTTTTTTTCTTAAAAATAAGGTTAATAAAATACAGTTATAAAATTTTACCCTTAGAGACATATTTATAATTTTAAATGTTTTTGATGCTAGATAAGTTAAGCGGACGTGAAAGTGAGATATATGAAAGAAGAGTGTGGAATGAATAACATATTGCGCCGACCATAAAATTTGAAAATTTGAAATCAATGCTGGCTGCGGTTAACTGGAGTAGCTTTTTAAATTATTATCGAAGTGTGCTTATTTTAAGGCACCTTTTTATAAATAGTGTACTACGCATATATATATATATATATGTATGTGTGTATGTGTGTGTGTGTGTGTGTGTGTGAGTGTGTGTGTGTGTGTGTGTGTGTGTGTGTGTGTGTGTGTGTGTGTCTGTGTGAATAGTAAGTTTTAACTTGGCATAAGCTCATTTGGCTGCTTGCCTTAATTATCATTATATTACTATTTTACTATTCAAATGTTATTCATGTTAAATTGATATTATTTTATTTATGAAATACTACAAAATCTATTGTGTTACGATGGGTTTTCTTAATAAAGGCTTTTAATTTCCCGTAGCCCCGCGCAAACAGAGGACGGAGTTGACGTAAGCAAGTGGAATAAGATTCCTGTGCGATTATTATGGTGTCGGAAATATATACATACATATATACATCCGACCACACGAGTTTATTTTAACCACATAAAGTATATTATATTCTATCACTATATATATATATATATATATATTAGTATATATAGTGATAGAATTGTCTGAATATTTATTGTATTGAGGATATTATTCGTCGATATAGCGTGTATGTAAATAAAATACCCTAGGCATATATTTTAGTTTAATGCTTCTTTATTAGGCTCTTATATTTCCGTCATAAAATTGCAGAAATGTTTGTTATTTTATTTCCTTTTTAAAGATTAAAATTAAGATGAAATAAAGGATATAAATCCTTGTCGAATATTTTCTTTTTTTTTTCTATTTTCAACGAAATGATTACTAGTTTTTTTTTTTAAAGATTTTTGTATTATTTTGTTAATTTTCGAATTCTTTTTATAAATATGTTTATTTTTTCGTTTGGAAAACAGAATCGATTTGTTTTCGCAAGAGCATTCTACGTTAATAAAAGGTAAATAAATTTTACATACAAGTTTTTAAAAACAACTATCTATTAAAAAAAATACATTTTATGGAGGTGCTAACACATGTGAAATGCATCCATCCAATAAATATATATGAAATCCCAAATGTAAACAAAACACTAAATTTTATTAGATAATTCTTGAAAGCATGTGCCGTACCGAGGCGTTGTTTCTTTTTATCAAACAAGCTCAGTATTATTATTTTTATGAAGATATCTTGATTATCAAACGTTTAAAACCCAATAAACAATCCCCAATCTACGTTAGGGATATTATGCAAATCCTTGATGCCTGTTGTAAATTTAAATGAGCCTTTATATTGAAGGATACAGCAACAAGTATGTCATTATTCAATTGTTTATGTTGATTAAGAGTAATATGATAGTGATTATTTTGATTACTGCTTAATCAAATACTCTTATACTTCAAATAAACACCCTGGAAGGTGACTTGAGAAAGTTATCACAATCTAAGGCTTTTAGTACCTGATATATAGTATGGAAAGAAAAATATATTAATTTGTCTGATATTAAACACGCAAAGAAAAAAATTAAATTTCTTAAAAAAAATGGACAAGTGCGTGTCGGCCCAAGCGGAATGTAGGGTTCAGTAGTTGTCCATGATGGATAGATAGGAAGGCAGACATATAGACTCGTGGATTACGTACTTACGATACGATTACGACTCGTACATTATTTTGATATTTCTTCTAAGATTTAGATTCGAAAAATATTTTTTGAAAACCTACCATATTTTTTGAAGACCTATCTAACGATACTCCACATTGTGGGGTACTCCAGAAATAAATATACAACTTCACATTACGTGTAGATGAGCTACCCTAAGAAATATATTTATTAAAAAAAAATATTTTACCACTTTGTCGGCGTGGTTAATACGTATGTTCGTGTTGCTTTCTACTGCTTTCTACTTCTAAGAGTCTCTGAGCCAGACCGCGAAAAGACGGATAAACAGACATGACGAAACTATAAGAATTTCTAGTCGACCATGAAACTAAAAATCTCAAACTAGTCTGAGAAATCGAACCTGTTCTCAGACCTGGTAATGTTAATTTGATAAACATATATTCCACTGCATGTGTGAGTACATACACGACATACATGTTGGTAGACATATATAGGGTTGTCAATTACTTTGGAACCTTTCAAATCTCTTGCAACAAAAGACTCGGTTTCGTTTTTTACGAACAGACCATTATTGGTTTCGTAGGACAAGTTAATTTATTTTTACGATTCTCTTTTTTGGAAGTAGCGCGTAAATATGTAAGCGAAATAAATTCATTGATATTAACTGCATTCTAAAATTACCACAGAGGTTTGTACTATATAAATTTTAATAAAACAATGTCCGATGTGGTGGCCTCAACTGGCCTTCCTGAGCGGGGATGGTCTTCAATTGACTCTCGACCATGTTTATAAAGACCATGCCAATTGTAAATCATTGATTTACTAGGGCACTGTTCCCTATAAATGACTCCCATTTCATTCAAAATGGTTTGAGCGTTCTTTCCTTGCTTGGTAAGGAATTTTATCACAGCGCGGTGTTCAATTTTCTCCATAGTTTCAGTTTTCTTCCGGATTGACTTGTTTAACAGGCGACTGTTCGTAAACGAATGACGCAATCGGGTTGAAACTCGGTATTTATGCTAATGATGAGTCTCCGATTCGTATGACACCAAGCGAGCGCCCCTACCCCCGCTCCATCATCTCCATTCCACGAATTTTTGGACTTTCTCTCGTATATACATATTATCAGACAATAATAAACCTACCAATGGTTCTAGCAATAAGTGACTTAAAGTCACCATAATAACACTTACAGTTCACGCAATCGCGTGCTTTTCGTGTCAGTTCTCGACTGCCTAAGGGTTATGACCCCCTTAATATACGAATGTTATGAGAACTTTATAACAAAAGTGATCATTTTATGTAACAGTCTTGTATTGATATGACTTAAGGAGTTTGGAACTTGTTATTACTTTTATGAAAAGGATAGGACGCAAATGATACGTATATAAATTGCTTTTTTATCAAAGTAAATTAAATTATATCTTTAAATAATTTGCAGATGTACTCATACAAATATATATATTTTCGGTAGCTTGTGAAGATTAGCTCACAAAGAATGAGTTTCTATAAAAAGGGTTTACTTGTAAGGGTAGAAGATTTGATTTGAAGGGTTGATTATTTTGATTATAATGTGAATATTTCTTTTTGATGTTTCTTTGGGGCGTATGAGTATTAATATTTATATAGATTATTTACTTTAAGATATACCTTTGTTTTAAACTTTAAGGACTAAATAAAATGATAAGGTGTTTCCACATAAGAATTTTTTATCATATATACCAACGTTTAAGTTGTATCGTAACAGATAAATATTTGTTAGAAACTTGGCCAACTCACAAAGATTGTAATCTGATGTGTTAAGTTTTCGAGATTATATGAGAAATTAGAAGTTGTGGAAAAAGTTTTATTTCACAGATGTTTTGTGTTACAAGTTATTCTAAAAATATTTTTTAAGCAAGTTCAAGTATATATATAAATTCCTACACATAAGTGTCACCAAAATTTAATATATATATTATTTCTAAGACGATCTCTATTGATAAGTATTTTCTTAGGGAAGTGAATTTGATTAAAGATCTGCGAGTTGCAACAAAGACTCCAAGATTTTCAAGCAATTTTAACCGATGGATGTTTTCTTTTGTTTTTCATTTTAACCTTATTGATAAACAATGAGCATTTTTATGCATTGTTTTTTTATATATATGATATTTAATAAGTCATACGAGAGCTGGTCTGATAATTTTTAGCCATAAAGTAAATGTCATTTCTATTTTACCGAAACTATTGTGCATTGACAGCTATTTCAATTGCAAAATTCCCTGCTGAAAATCACCATTGGTTAATAATGTAAACGAGATTATAAACGAGGGTTAACCTTCACAATTCAAAAAATTTAAAATTCAGAACATACACGATGATCTCAGACCTGACCCTTGGACAGCTGGAGTAACCCCCGAAAACGTTATTAGGGTCTGGCGGTTACTAAGAGAAAATGTAATACGACAGAAGACTAGAATTAGACAGAAGACAGACTAAGCACTAGTGTTGCCAAAAAAGCCACTTGGTCTTGCAAAAATGGTAATACCCTTTTTTGGCAACAATGGTGTATACGTTATAACTACGATGTTCTAATTTTAGCAAGACAAAAACTGACTTGAGCTAGAACCATAGTGAGTTTCAAGTCTTGCATCAAGTAGTTAAGTTGAGAATTGGGCGTTATTGGGGATTTGGTGTTAACACCTACATTAATTCAATACTGATTAAGATATTCAATAGATTATTGTAAAGTAGGTTTTAAGGCACCAACCCTGGCACAGCTGGAAAATCATATTAATGTGAAAGAGATACAGGTAATTCGGGATGTTTTTATATTGATATCACTATAACCAAAAGATATACCCATGTATAAAATTATATTTGATTTTCATTTTTACTTTCGCTTATAAATAAGTACTTATTCCTTATTTCCCGTAGTCGTTGACAGTAGACAGATGAGTTGAAGTGTAGTCACGAGGAAAACAGACTAGTGGTTTTCACTGACTCCATCTGAATTAGTTCAGAACTTCTTTTTGTATTTTTAAAATGTACTAGTAACCTAAGTAAATAAATTGTTTGATATATAAGTACAAAACCATCTTGATGATTGTAGTATCTTTTATAGTAATCAAGTTTTATAAATGTAAAAAGTTATTTCCAAAAAATTCGTTTGTCTACCAAAGGTTGTTAGTAATATCTAAGTTTTGGTGACTAATTTAGTATTCAAAGTTTTGTAAGAAAGGTAGTTTAATAAATATAAATGAAAAGAATATGGTACAAACATCTTTTTTGATACTTAATAATTAATAAATATGATTTATCTCTTTATTCTTGTATTTAACTTCCTAATTAGGTACACCAATATGGGGGTAAACTTGCTACTTGATAAACATGTGGACAACCACATTGCACGCACAAGCATCATAATTTTAATTTTATTATGTATATTTATAAAAATGTTCTGTTGTTTTGTGTACACAATATTCAACCCGTTTTAGAGATCTATATGTCTTATTGTATTTTATCTTATATATATTCATTTTTTTATAATTCTAACCGATTCAATGACCCTTTCGACACTTTTAAACGTATTTGCAATGTGGAAGAACAATTTTGAAATTTGAATGCTTTGAACACTTGTATCGATTTTGTTTTTTTTTTATATCTTTAAACAGACGCCATACTAGCTATACTAACTAACTATTCCTCACGCAAGCAACCAGAATGTATCACTGTTAACCGTGAGAGTAGAGCAAAACGATAATTTACACAATTTATCTTTGCCCTTATTTTCGTTCATAAAGTTATTATGTAATAATGATTAATTTAAATAACGTAAAACATCCTTGTTTAAAAATGTTTGTATAATGTCATCTTTAACAAAAATGTTTTATCATTTATACACCTGCAAAGTAACCATTTGCTCTAGTAAAATGTTATTTATAATAATCTTAATCCGCAGTCTTAAGCGCGGTTTATCAAGACTTTGAGATGGTAAAAGTAAGTGTTGTAAATTTGTTTCATTTCTGTGACAGACAATTTTATAAATTACATGACATTCGGGTACAATATTTTATAACAAATTTGAGAAAGAAAATTGACATTTTATTTGTAACATAAATTTCGTATACTTCTTGGAAGTTTTATCGGTTTTCTTCAATATGTTATATGAAGGTTGGACGACAAATAATTTAGAGAAAAAACAAGCAATCTATAAATTACGTGAGTAAAGCAATTTTGTTTTACATCGGGAAAACGTTTTAGGAACTAAATCATTTCGTTTCTCTGTAACAGTTTGACTTTGAGAGGCATTCGGGAGTTTCATAATTGAGTTATCGTTTTGTTGTAGCTCGAAAATTATTATTAAACTTATAAGTTAATAATTTTCACAAAAATGTACAAAATTTTAACTAAAATAATTTATATAAAACAAACAATTTGTAAATTATAATATTTCGATATTCTGGTCGAATATATTCTATACCCTTATTGTTTAAAACATATGATGTCTTTCAAAATAAATATGTTAATAAAATGTTACGAGTTGAAATTGAAGAATTAAAAATTGTTATAAATAAAAAAAAATTAAACTGCAATAGTATAATAACATCCATTCGTTCTCTTATATTACAGAAATAAGTTTTATAAAAAAGATTTCATAATAAAATGTCTTTTAACATAAGGGAGTTTTACGTGGCTGCAAAGGAAGCCGACCTTTAGCCGCTGCTCTCAGCAAAATTGTTTGAAAGTAAAATGCAGAACACAATTTACTAAATAACAAGAAATTGTATATATTTTTTTTTATTACCGATGTTCTAATGTATATTGATTAAAATTTATTATATTGCTTATATTTGTTATGTTATAAATACTGATGCGTTTATGTCTATATGATTCTAGACATTCATTCTCTATGAAAACAATGACAAAATACTCTAAACACAAACGGTGCGTAGTCAATTGGGATGAATAAATTATATAACAATCCTGTGACATATATCATGTGGGGCTGTATTGATTTATTTAGAGCCCAGGGGCGAATAGGTAACCGAGTTATTCCCGAACTATTCATCGTTTTGCAAATACCGCGAGGAGCAATGTCGTAATTGAATCTTTACACTTTACGTAAAAGGAATTATTCCATATTGACGTTAAATAACTGAATCTCAGATACCAAGTTGCATATAAGTTGTTTTTACTATGTTTGTATCAGGGATATCGATCTTAAATTAGTTAGTCGGTTATAACTTTGTCAGGTGACCTACTTACAGAAGGTTATCATTGGTTTGGTATCAAGTATAATATATTTTGGTACAATATTATGTTATAATTATACTCAAGTAGGGGACGGATTATGTTAAATATAAATTAACTAACGAAGACTACTTATATACATATTATCAGACAATAATAAACCTACCAATGGTTCTAGCAATAAGTGACTTAAAGTCACCATAATAACACTTGCAGTTGACGCAATCGCGTGCTTTTCATGTCAGTTCTCGACTGCCTAAGGGTTATGACCCCATAAATATACGAATGTTATGAGAACTTTAGTACAAAAGTGATCATTTTATGTAACAGTCTTGTATTGATATGACTTAAGGAGTTTGGAACTTGTTATTACTTTTATGAAAAGATAGAACGCAAATAATATGTATATAAATTGCTTTTTTATTAAAAGTAAAATAAATAATATATTTAAATAATTTGCAGAACTCATAAAAATATATCTATTTTCGGTATCTTGTGAAGATTAACTCACATGGAATGAGTTTGTATAAAAAAGGTTTACTTGTAGAAGATTTGATTTGAAGGGTTGATTATTTTGATTGTAATGTGGATATTTCTTTTTGATTTTTCTTTAGGGCGTATATAAAATATTTTTATAAATTGTACTGTGTTTTAAGATATATTTCTGTTTTAAACTTTAAGGACTAAATAAAATGATAAGGTGTTTCCACATTGGAACTTTTTATCACATATACCAACGTTTAAGTTGTATCGTAACAGATAAATATTTGTTAGAAACTTGGCCAACTCACAAAGATTGTAATCTGATGTGTTAAGTTTTCGAGATTAGGTGTATGGGAAATCAGAAGTTGTAAGAAAATATTTTATTTGTATTACATATGTTTTATGTTACAAGTTATTCTAAAATATTTTCTTTATGCAAGTACAATTGTATATATAAATTCCTACATATAAGTGCCACCAAAATTGAACATCTATTTTTCTTAGACTTTCTCTATTGACAATTATTGTCTTAGGGAGGTGAATTTGGTTAAAGATCTGAGAGTTGCAACAGTAACTCCACATTTTCAAGCAATTGCAACAGATGGATGTTTTTCTTTCGTTTCTCATTTTGACCTTATTGATAAACAATGAACGTTTTTAAGGATTATTTTATATATAATAGATGGTATAAATTTCCTGGATATTTTATAAGTCATACGAGAGCTGGTCTGATAATTGTTGACCATAAAGTAAATCTATTCTCAATTTTTTGTCACTTCTCTTCTTCTCAAATTATCTGTCACTGTTATTTTTTTAGCAACAATAAACGTCTCACGAGTGGCTTTTCGAGCCCCGACTTTGTATGATTATAAATGAGAGTATACCTTCAAGGTGTTTTATGAAAATTAACAAGTTCCTGCGTTAGCAATTATGAGTTTAGTAAATTGAAAAAACCCGTCTCATCGACAGCTCCAGTAACGCAAACGTCATCAGGCTCGAGCGGTTATTAAGAGAAAATAAAAATATCACATCACATCACATCGGGAGATTCAGGCTGAACTAAAGATTGGATCACAGGTAGTTTCGCGATAGATACCTCATTTTCTTAACGAGGAGGCAAAATCTTGCCATGTTATTTGGTGCTGATTTATACTGGAAGTGTTTAAAAAAGAATTTACCCAAAACGTATCCGACACCTATCCTTACAACTGACAAAACTTGGATCGACATCTACGAACCATCGATTTTTTTACATGGGTTACATACATACATATTACCCCATCTTTCGTACAGCCTGGATTGAACTCCATGCGATTTCTATTTATTTCCTATAGTTAATAAATTACTTAGGTGCCTAAAAATAAAAAAAAGCAGACGAGGCCGCAAATCTATTGCAAGAGACGCTTATTAAAATTGTTTTAAACCTAATTTACCTGAATGCATAAGTACATAGAGATTGGTGGGGAATAGTTTGAAAAGTTATAAATAAAGATTTTTCATATTCGTACTTATTTTTACGTCTCTAAAAATTTTTGGAATAGCCTAGATTTGTAGTATTCTACTACAGTACTTGGCGACCGCTTCTACACATTGTGAGAATTAAATTAGTTCCAAAGCACTTTCTTTGGCACTTAACGTCTAGTTGGAAGAGTCAGAAAATAATATACGAAGTTTTAACAGATAAACTTTTTAACAAAACTTTATTAAATATTTTTATTTTATATATATATATATATTTTTAGTAGCTTTGAGTTAAAAATGCTAAAGTGCTAAAGTGAGATAAAACATTAAATGTACGGTAACTCCGCAATGCCTAGAATAAGTAAACTTTACAATAACCTTAGTACCAAGTCGTGTATGGTGATTTTGATTCTTGGACACCTTCTAAAAATCAGTCCTTAAGAATATTGAGTAACTTATAGTTTTTTTTATATATACAGGGTGCAGTTTTTAAACAAAATTTTGTCTGCTCTTTTCTTTATTTTTTTTCTTAAAAATAAGGTTAATAAAATACAGTTATAAAATTTTACCCTTAGAGACATATTTATAATTTTAAATGTTTTTGATGCTAGATAAGTTAAGCGGATGTGAAAGTGAGATATATGAAAGAAGAGTGTGGAATGAATAACATATTGCGCCGACCCTAAAATTTGAAAATTTGAAATCAATGCTGGCTGCGGTTAACTGGAGTAGCTTTTTAAATTATTATCGAAGTGTGCTTATTTTAAGGCACCTTTTTATAAATAGTGTACTACGCATATATATATATATGTATGTGTGTGTGTGTGTGTGTGAGTGTGTGTGTGTGTGTGTGTGTGTGTGTGTGTGTGTGTGTCTGTGTGAATTGTAAGTTTTAACTTGGCATAAGCTCATTTGGCTGCTTGCCTTAATTATCATTATATTACTATTTTATTATTCAAATGTAATTCATGTTAAATTGATATTATTCTATTTATGAAATACTACAAAATCTATTATTATATACGATTTTAATTCATGAAATATATACCTTATAAAATCAGATTAAATGGTCTGTGACTTAGTAGTAGAACTTAATCTTATCACCCCCATCTACATAACTATAACATAACCTATAAACTGACCTTTCACACCTGACCTAACTGTGTGAAAGGTCATACTCGAAGTATGAAGTGTAACGTGTGGGCGGAGACCTGTTGTCATGTAAAGATGTGTATCAATAAATTACAACCTTTGCGGAGCTGCTTTATGACTCTTATCCTGAAGTGAGGGTAAGATTTTTAGTTAAGTTATACAAGTTAATGATTGGTTTGTAACAATGTGTTATATTATTTTCTTATTTATTTCATCACTGTTGTTTAATTTTGTATTAAATTCTTATTCTTTTCACCAGTAATATATTTATTACTTGTGTAAGATAAAATTTCTGAATAGAATACTTGGATAATACCACTTTTATCTCAATATTGTTACCGAATTATACAATAAATATATTATGTTAGTAGGTCGGGGGTGAATATATTGCTGACTCAGCACAATTTTGATAGCATTTCTGTTAAACCCTATTAATTTTTATTGTATTTCATTTGCAAAATTTGTTATTTTTATTAAATAAAAGCAAGAGAATTGTTTTAATTCATTCGTAAAATAGATTTGTTAGTAGTATGTTATATAAGAGAATGGTACTACTCGTACTTATGGCCCATATAAAATATAGTAGTACGTAATACTATACTTACTTCATTTCTTCTCTGAGAGAATGGTACTATTGAGGTCCTATACAAACTATGTTGACATTTGACTGACGTACGGTTACACAACAACCGCACTACTTTACACCATAAACCATATTTATACTACTAGTGGTTTTTGAAATGAAAACAAATCGTGTGGTCTGAATAATGTACTCGTATATTATTATTATAGTCAGCTTATAATGGTTATTCTCATTAACTATTACCAATAAGCCATAACTGATTAATAATAATATTAGAACATATAAATTGTTACTAATAAAGCTACACACTGTACTAACTAAATAACTGTGTATGGAATATGAATTAGATACGAAGAATAAAATATATATCCTTGAATTATTTTTGTTCCTGCCTAGCTTCCGAGATGGTGTAAGGACATCTATAGAGATGATTGATTAAGCGTTCAATCTTCCCTAGATGCACAGTCTACTTATCTATCGTGTCTTTTATTTGTAACAAGACGAATTATATCCTAAGTAAAGTTTAATTAAATATTGTATCCATTAACAAGCATACCATAAAATATTATGTGTATATGAATATTATTCATATTAAAATTTATTTACTTTATATTATATACAAGTAAATGATATAACTTCATATATTCATATCCGTGGTAAAAAGTGACAGACGAAGGTTCGTAACAGCTATAATATTAAAGTGTTCCCGTTTCACGCAATCGCGTGCTCTCCGTGTCGACGTTCGACATGATAAGGGATATGAGCCACTGAATATACGAATGGTATGAGTGCTTTATTGCACATTATGAATGACGGTTTTGTTTTGGGATGGCTTAGAAGTTTGAAGCTAACTTTATAGTTTTTGAAATAACACTTAACATTGCCTAAATATTTTATAAATTGGTTCAACAATCCTTTCATTTGAAGCTAGGCATAAGAGAGATATTGTTAACATTTAAAGAGGATATCGTTCTATTTTAGTTTAAATCTGCGAGTAATAAATAATTATGTAACATTAAAGTGTTTTGTCTAATATTATAAAGTAATATTTTGATAGTTACCAACATCATATTGCCATATGATATGACAGAAGAACACTAAGCACTAGTGTTACCAAAAGAGGCACTTGGTCTTCTAAAATGATTAGACTCGTTTTTGGCAACAATGGTGTATACATTATAACTACGATTGTCTAATTTTAGCAAGACCAAGACTGACTTGAGCTAGAACAATACTGAGTTTCAAGACTTGCATCAAGTAGTTAATTTGAGAATTGGACGTTATTGGGGGTTTGATGTTAACATCTACATTAATTCAATATTGATTGAGATATTCAGTAGATTATTGTAAAATAGGTTTCAAGGCATCAACCCGGGCACAGTTGGAAAATCATATTAATGTGGAAGAGATCCAGGTAATTCGGGATATTTTGGTTATAATGATATCACTAAGGTAATTCGTAATAAATACCCATGTATAAAATTATATCTGTTTTTAAGTTTTGCTTCCGCTTATAAATAAGTACTTATTTCGTATAATTCTCAATAGCCCTTGACATATTTGGCTGGTTGCCCGTTTAATACAACTTATTAGACGCCAATTTATTAGTTTTTAATAACTTACTGAGTACATTATTTAGGGAAAATTAAATAATAACCTACTTAATAAATTAATAAGTCACGAGATAAAAATAATAAACGAAATTAATATAATATCTGCGATTTTCTTAAAACTAAAACAATCAATTATTTTCAATAGATGCTTTAATTTCCCGTAGTCGCTGACAGATGAGTTGAAGTGTAGTCACGAGGAAAACAGACTAGTGGTTTTCACCGACTCCATCTGAATTAGTTCAGAGCTTCTTTTTGTATTTTTAAAATGTACTGGTCACCTGAGTAAATAAATTGTTTGAAATATAAGCAAAAAACCATCTTGATGATTGTAGTATCTTTTAACGTAATCAAGTTTTATAAATGTAAGAACTTATTTCCAAAAAAATTGGTTATCTTTCTAAAGGTTGTTAGTAGTGTCTAAGTTTTGGTGACTGATCTAGTATTCAAAGTTTTGTAAGCAAGGTAGTTTAATAAATATCAATGAAAAGAATATGGTACAAACATATTCTTTGATACTTAATAACTAATATATATGATTTATTTCTTTATTCTCGTATTTAACTTCCTAATTAGGTACACCAATATGGGGGTAAACTTGCTACTTGATAAATATGTGGTTGTGCATCATAATTTAAAATTTATTATCTATATTTATAAAAATGTTCTGTTGGTTTGTGTACATAATATACAACCCGGTTTAGAGATCTATGTCTTATCGTATTTTATCTTATCTATATTCATTTTTTATAATTCTAACCGATTCAATGACCCTTTCGACACTTTTAAACGTATTTCCAAAGTGGGAGAACAATTTTGAAATTCGAATGCTGTGAACACTTCTATCGATTTGGTTTTTTTTATATCTTTAAACAGACGCCATAATGGCTATACTAACTAACTATTCCTCACGCAAGCAACAAACAAAGAATCTGTCACTGTTAACCGTGAGAGTGTAAAGCAACCCGATAATTTGGACAAAATATGTTTGCCCTTATTTTCGTTCACAAAGTTATTGTGTTATTATAATAAATTTAAATAACGTAAACCTTCCTTGTTTTAAATATTATATAATGTCATGCTTAACAAAAATGTTTTATCATTTATACATCTGCAAAGTAACCATTTTCTCTAAATAAAATGTTATTTATAACAATCTTAATCCGCAGTCTTAAGTGCGGTTTATCAAGACTATGAGATGGTAAAAGTAAGTGTTGTAAATTTTTCACCATTTCGTTTCTATGACAGACTATTTTATAAATTACATGACATTTGTGTACAATATTTTATAACAAATTTGTGAAAGAAAATTGTCATTTTATTTGTAACATAAAGTTCGTATACTTCTTGGAAGTTTTATCGGTTTTCTTCAATATGTTATATGAAGGTTGGACGACAAACAATTTAGAGAAAAAACAAGAAATCTATCAATAACATTTTACATCGGAAAAATGTTTTAGGAACTAAATCATTTCATCTCTCTGTAACAGTTTGACTTTAAGAGGCATTCGGGGGTTTCATAATTGAGTTATCGATTTATTGTGACTCGAAATATATTATTAAACTTATAACTTAGTAATTTTCACAAAAATGTACAAAATTTTAACTAAAATAATTTATATAAAACAAACAATTTGTAAATTATATTATTTCGGTATTCTGTTTTCTATTAGTATTCTTCTTGTTTAAAACATATGATGTCTTTCAAAATAAAAATGTTAATAAAATGTTACGAGTTGAAATTGAAGAATTAAAAATTGTTATAAATAAAAAAAAATTAAACTGCAATAGTATAATAACATCCATTCGTTCTCTTATATTAT
The DNA here is from genome assembly GCA_918358695.1 of Melinaea menophilus ssp. n. AW-2005. Lineage (NCBI taxonomy): Eukaryota > Metazoa > Arthropoda > Insecta > Lepidoptera > Nymphalidae > Melinaea > Melinaea menophilus. Next base: position 2,316,687 of record OU911052.1, read on the forward strand.
AGAAATAAGTTTTATAAAAAAGATTTCATAATAAAATTTCTTTTAACATGAGGCAGTTTTACGTGGCTGCAAAGGAAGCCGACCTTCAGCCGCTGCTCTCAGCAAAATTGTTTGAAAGTAAAATGCAGAACACGACTTACTAAATAACAAGAAATTGAATATATATTTTTTTATTACCGATGTTCTAATGTATATTGTTTAAAATTTATTATATTGTTTATATTTGTTATGTTATAAATAGTGATTCCTTTATGTCTATACGATTATAGACATTCATTCTCTATGAAAACCATGACAATATTCTCTAAACACAAACGTTGCGTAGTCATTTGGGATGAATAAATTATATAATATTTCAGTGACACATATCATGTGGGGCTGTATTGATTTATTTAGAGCCCAGGGGCGAATAGGTAACCGAGTTATTCCCGAACTATTTTCAAATACCGCGACGAGCTATGTCGTAACTGAATCTTTACACTTCACGTAAAAGGAATTATTCTATCTTGATGATGATAAATAACTGAATCTCAGATACCAAGTTGCATATAAGTTGTTTTTACTATGTTTGTATCAGGGATATCGATCTTAAATTAGTTTGTTCGTTATAACTTTGTCAGGTGACCTACCTATAGAAGGTTATCATTGGTTTGGTATCAAGTATAATATATTTTGGTACATTATTATGTTATAAATTTACTCAAGTAGGGAATGGATTATGTCAAATATAAATTAACTAAAGAAGACTATTTATATATGTATTATCAGACAATCATGAACCTACCACCGGTTCTGGCAATAAGTGACTTAAAGTCACCATAATAACACTTGCAGTTGACGCAATCGCGTGCTTTTCATGTCAGTTCTCGACTGCCTAAGGGTTATGACCCCATAAATATACGAATGTTATGAGAACTTTAGTACAAAAGTGATCATTTTGTGTAACAGTCTTGTATTGATATGACTTAAGGAGTTTGGAACTTGTTATTACTTTTATGAAAAGGATAGGACGCAAATAATAAATCTTATTCTCAATCCAGGCGAAATAAAATACTTTGTAAGGAAATTATTATATATCAGCAATACGTAAATAAATTGTTTTTTTATTAAAAGTAAAATAAATAATATATTTAAATAATTTGCAGATGTCCTCATACAAATATATCTATTTTCGGTAGCTTGTGAAGATTAACTCACAAGGAATGAGTTTCTATAAAAAGGGTTTATTTGTAAGGGTGGAAGATTTGATTTGAAGGGTTGTTTATTTTGATTATAATGTGAATATTTCTTTTTGATGTGTCTTTAGGGTGTATATAAAATAGGTATTAATATATCTATAAATTGTATATTCTAAGATGTATTTCTGTTTTAAACTTTAAGGACTAAATAAAATGATAAGGTGTTTCAACATTGGAACTTTTTATCATATATACCAACGTTTAAATTATATCGTAACAGATAAATATTTGTTCGAAACTTGGCCAACTCACAAAGATTGTAATCTGATGTGTTAAGTTTTCGAGATTATATGAGAAATCAGAAGTTGTAAGAAAATATTTTATTTGTATCACATATGTTTTGTGTTACAAATTATTAAAAAAAATGTATTTTATGCAACTACAAGTATATATATAAATCCATACACATAAGTGCCACCAAAATTTAACATCTATTATTCCTTAGACTTTCTCTATTGACAACTATTTTCTTACGGTATTGAATTTGGTTAAAGATCTGCGAGTTGCAACAAAGACTCCAGATTATTAAACAATTTTATTTGATAGATACTTTTCTTTTTTTTCTCATTTTGACCTTATTGATAAACAATGAGCTTTTTTAAAGATTATTTTATATATAATAGCTGGACTCCTGGATATTTAAGAAGTTATACGGGAGCAGGTCTGATAATTGTTAGTCATGAAGTAAATGTCATGCCTGTTTTCACGAAACTATTGTCAAATGACAGTTAGTTTCATTACAAAACTGCCTGGTGAAAATGATTGGTCACTTAAGCATAATTAAAAAAATCAGACAAGGCCGCAGATCTATTGCAAAAGACGTTTGTTTAAATGTTTTGAAAGCTGGTTCACCTGAATGTATACGTGAATAGAGATTGGTAGGGAATAGTTTGAAAATATATAAATAAGGATTTTTCATATTCGTGCTTTCTTTTATTTTACAAAAAGTAGTATTCTACTGCAGTGCTTGGCGATCGCTTCAACACATTATGCGAATTAAATTAGTTCCAAAGCACTTTCTTTGGCACTTAACGTCTAGCTGAAGGAGGCAGAAAATAGTATACGAATAATAATAGATAAACTTATTAACAAAACTTTATTAAATATTTCTATTTTATAAGTTTCCTTTTTTTTCAAGTAGCATTGAATTAAAAATGTTAAAGTGATAATGAGTTATTTGCAAATTTGAAATTGGAAAAAATTGTTTTTTTCCAGCTGGTTGCTGTTAACTGTAGTAGCTCTTTAAATTATAATTAAAGTGTGTTTATTTTTAGGTACCTTTTTATAAATAGTGTACGTTGTACATATATATATGTGAGTGTGTGAATAGAAAGTTTTAACTTGGCGTAAGCTCATTTGCCTAGTTGCCTTAATTATCAATACATTACTATTTTATTATTTATATATTTTCATGAATAAAAGTTGATTTAAAATAAAATACCACAAAATCCGTTGTGTTACGATGGGTTTATTAATAAAGGCTTTTAATTTCCCGTAGCCTCGCGCAAACAGAGGACGGAGTTGACGTGAGCAAGTGGAATGAGATTCCTGTGCGATTATTACGTTGTCGGAAATATATATATACGAGGGGAGGTCCAAAAGTTCGTGGAATGAAAGGGATCTAAATAAAATAAAACAACAAAACTATTTTTCCTTTTCAATATAATCACCCTTAAGCTCAATACATTTATTAGACCTATAAATTAATTTTTCTAAACCACTATAAAAAATGTTTTATCTTTTCCGTCAAAATGAGCCGAAATTGCCTCCCTTACCTCATTGTCGTCGGAAAATTTCCTTCCCCTTAAGTCTTTTTTTAAATTGGGGAGTAAAAAAAAGTCACTCGGGGCCAGGTCTGGACTGTAGGGTGGGTGAACTAGGAATTCGGACCCATGCATGTGCAGAGCAGCCATTGCAATTCTGCTCTTGTGAACCGGCGCATTGTCTTGCAACAGCAACACACCCTTTGTTAATTTTCCTCGCCGCTTTTCCTTGATGGCATCCTTTAATTTTTCTAATATCGTTGCGTAGTATTCTCTGGTTATAGTCTTTCCCTTTTTTTTGTAATCAATCAAGATTATCCCCTCATAATCCCAAAAAACAGTAGCCATCATCTTTCCAGCCGACTCCGTGCATTGCATGGACTCTTGTTTGGACTCAGGCTCAAAGTGATGAACCCATGTTTCATCTTCCGTAACAATTTGGTCTAAAATCTGTGCAGGTTTATCTCCACACAACTCCCAAAAATGCTTTGACGCATCGACGCGCTGCTCTTTCTGAAACGGCGTGAGCATTCTCGGTACTCATTTTTCACTGACTTTGGTCCCAGGTGATCATGTAGGATTCGCAAAATGGTGGTATCTTGTACTCCAACTAATGCAGATTATTGTTTTTTCTTCAAACGGGCATGCTCTTGTACAATTTTCTCCACTTTTTCGACGATGTCCGATGTGGTGACCTCAACTGGCCTTTCTGAGCGGGGGTCGTCTTCAATTGACTCTCGACCATGTTTATAAAGAACATGCCAATTGTAAATCATTGATTTACTAAGGCACTTTTCCCTATAAACGACTCCCATTTCATTCAAAATGGTTTGAGCGTTCTTTCCTTGCTTGGTAAGGAATTTTATTTTCTCCATAGTTTCAGTTTTCTTCCGGATTGACTTGTTTAACAGGCGACTGTTCGTAAACGAATGACGCAATCGGGTTGAAACTCGGTATTTATGCTAATGATGAGTCTCCGATTCGTATGAGACCAAGCGAGCGCACCTACCCCCGCTCCATCCTCTCCATTCCACGAACTTTTGGACCTCCCCTCGTATATACACATCCGACCACACGAGTTTATTTTAACCACATAAACTATTTTACTTTAGTAGTTGGTATACTTAGAAAAATATATTAGTATATATTAGTGATAGAATTGTCTGAATATTTATTATATTGTGGATATTATTCGCCTATATAGGGAGTATAAAAATATAATACCCTAGGCATATATTTTAGTTTAATGCTTCTTTATTAGTCTTTTATGTTTCCATCATAGAATTGCAGACATATATAATTGGATTCATGATTTCTTATAAAAAACTCTTTCATAAACTTTTTTTTCTTCTTTATGTTAGAGGTGGGCAAATGAGCTTGCGGGTTACCGTTAACATATGATCACCGCCACCCATGAACTCTTGCAACATCCGAGGATTCACAAGAGTGTTGCGGACCTTGGAGGTAGGTATACGCCATTTTTGAAGGTACCCATGTCGTATCGATCTGGAAATACCACCCAAGGAAGTTCGTTCCACGTTCGAGTGGTACGTGGAAAAAAGGTCATTGAAAACCGCATAGCGGAAGTTCGCCCCGCATCCAGGTCTTATGGATGGTAAAGGAGGTGATGACGTGCTGTGCGATGATGAAATGAACTTGGGGTACACCAGTATTTACGGGCTTGGGGTCCGACCAAAAGCCGTCGAGAACGACCTATATGCTCCATCCAGTGAGAAAGCTGGCGATCCACTTGCATAAACTCTCTGGAAGCCTGTAAAAAGGAAGCTGCGAAAGAAGCCTCCTGTGCCTAACATGATCGTAGGCTTTCGCAATATCCAGACTAACTGCCACATCCTCTCCCTTGCTTTAAATAACTGCTGCCCAACGGTGCGTAAGCTACAAAAGAAGGTCACCAGCTGATCGACGATGGTGAAAGCCATATTGCCGGTCATTGATCAACTATTGAACTTCAAATTATGTTAGGAGCCGTCTGTTAATATTGTTGATGTGTTTGTTTGTTTGTTTGTTGTTATATTATCGGTTAATGGCGGTAGGTCTGTAGTTAGTTGGGTCTGAGTTATCACCTTTTATAGGGATCGGATGGACAAAGACGCACTTTCATGAGACCAGGACTACGCCTTTAAGGTAGGAGTGCAAAAATAGTTGCGTTAACAATGGAGTCAATTCAGGAGCACATGTTCGTAACACCAATGGAGAAATACCATTCGGCCCACTTGACTTATGAACGTCCGGATAGTTTTTTGCCGAATTTTTTTTTCTGGCCTTGAGATCTGACACCGCTGAAACGTAGGCGGTGTCTTCCTTTGGTCCTTCTTGAGTTGGAGGCAAAAATAGTGCCCAAGAGATTGGCTTTTATTTTGCCCTGTAGGCCAGAGCGTCATTCCCCATGTGTAATGGCTGGCAAAAGTTGCTCAGAGTGGCCTTAGAAAGCGCCCAGAATTTGCGCATGTCAGGATCAGGAGGCACGGTTATATTTCGTCTTCAGAAATCTAGAGGTAGTAATCCCTACTGATTAACGCTTTCTATTTTATTTATTTACTTTTTAAAGATTAAAATTAAGATGATATAAAGGATATAAACCCTTTTTTTTCTATTTTCTATGAAATGATTACTACGTTTTTATTAAAGAAGTTTATAATCTACGAATATTTGTTAAAAGTACGTTTATTGTTTCTTTTACAAAACAGCATCAATTTGTTTTTGCAAGGGAGTTCTACGTTAATTACAAGTAATTTCATTTTATACACAAGTTTTAGAACCAATAAATTATTCCAAAAAATACACTGTACTTGGATGTGCTAACACCTGTAAAATACATCAAATATGTAAATAAATATGAAATGCCAAATGTAGATAAGACATAGAATTTTATAAGATAATTCTCGTAATCATGTGCCGTACCGAGGAAATGTTTTTTTTAATCAAACAAGTTTAGTATTATTATTTTTATGAAGATATCTTAATTATCAAACGTTTAAAACCCAATAAACAATCCCCAATCTACGTTAGGGATATTATGCAAATCCTTGATGCCTGTTAAATGTAAATGAGCCTTTATATTGTACGATACAGCAACAAGTATGTCATTATTCAATTATTTATGTTGATTAAGGGTAATATGATAGAGAATATTTTGATTAAACAAGTCACAATACTTTTATTCTTCATAAACACCCTGGAAGGAGTCGTAAGAAGGTTTTCACAGGCTTTTAGTATCTGTTATGTAGCATGGAAAGTAACATGTAATAATTTGTCTAATATTAAACACGCCAAAAAAAGTGCGTCTTTAACCACGCAGAATGTAGGGTTCAGTAGTTGTCCATCACGGATAGATAGGAAGGCACACATATATACTCGTGGAATTTTTGTATATCTTTTTAAGAAATACAATCTATAGTATATTGTTTTGATATCTCTTCTAAGAGTTAGATTCGAAAAATATTTTTTGACAAACCTACCATATTTTTTAAAGACCTATCTAACGATACCCCCCATTATGGGGTATTCCAGAAATAAATATTCAACTTCACATTATGTGTAGATGAGATACACTAAGATATATATTTAATTAAAAAATTTATTTTACAGCTTTGTCGGCATGGCTAATACGTATGTTCGTGATGCTTTCTACTGCTTTTTACTTCTAAGAGTCTCTAAGCTAGACTGCGAAAAGACGGATAAACAGACATGATGAAACTGTAATTTCTAGTCGACCATGAAACTAAAAATCTCAGATAAGTTAGAGAAATTCATTTTGATAAACATTTATTCCACTGCAATGTACGAGTACATACACGAGATACATGTTGGTATACATATATAGGGTTGTCAATTACTTTAGAACCTTTCGATTCTTTTGCAACAAAAGACTCGGTTTCGCTTTTTACGTACAGACCATTATTGGTTTCGTAGGGCAAGTTAATTTATTTTTACGATTCTCTTTTTTGGAAACAACGCGTGAATATGTAAGCGAAATAAATTCAATAATATTTACTGCATTATAAAATTACCACAAAGGCTTGTACTATATAAATTTTAACAAAACATTGCAATAAAATATTTCATAATAATTCTTATACAAATTCTGATATTTTGCTATAAAAGAAATGCTTTTAGCTTACCTTGATAATTGAGGGAAATGATAAACTTTTCCTCTTTGAATGTTCAAAAGACATTGTTGTAACAAACTGCACCGGAAAACAATTTATAGGGTACAATACGTCGTATCTCATTCAGTCCTCAATACTCGCGAATGAATGAAGTTCTGAATTTCGATAGAATTGAGAATAATGGAACAATCTGGATATAGCGTTGTGTTAATTATAATGTTTCTTACTTTAATGTGAAAATAGCTTTGTAACTTATCTTAATATATATAATATATAAACGAGAAAAGGATTGGATCACCACGATATCTTAAAAATGGCTACGAGTCTGTTATGATTATTATTATTTATTTAAGATTCCTGCTAAAATATTTTAAAACAACACCCTGAAGATATAAAATAGAGAGTAGAATTTGTATGGAAGTTTAGTCGTTTTAATATTATAATATTATATATTTTGTTAATAATACATCTAAAAGAAATATCATCTTGGATTAAGTATTTATATATGTGTTATAAATACTTAATCAAAGATGAAAACTAGTTAGAAAATAACTGATCTGCAGGAGGATAAATATGTGGGAATGTGGGAATTAACTTTTTTTTTAAACATGTTTCAGGACATTTTTAAATCTAAATTTCACTGTAAAATAGTTGTAATTTAACACCTACTAATGAGTTACCTGAATAAAGAACAGAATCGCCTACAACTGCCAACAATGGTCAACTTTAATTTGTTCCCGCTGTCCAGTGAACTTACTAATAGTTTAGTAATTGTAGTGCTATTGTATTTACTTTAACGTCAATGGATTACAAAATGGTAGGTTCGGATTATATTTTCAAGCGAAAAGTTACTTAGCTTAGGTAATGTGATTTTCAATTTGATAAATCATTGTTACTTAATACAAATTATAATTTTTATTTTTTATAAATTTTGGTTATTTATTTTTATTCAAATAATATAGTATCAATCTTAAATTATAATAATATAATAAATAAAAATAATATAATTTCAGCCAAACCTTATTTTATAATGTCCAACTCCGTACATATACTTGAAAAAGTAGATGTCTAATGTCCTATCAGCTAAGGTATGAGCAGATTTCAGAGATTTCAGTGAATTAGATGAGTAACTACTGCAGTTTTAAGAATTAATTTTATGTACCTAGAGATGCCAGCACATGCAGATAAATAACTAAACAGCTCATTACCTTTCATATCGTTCGAAAACATCATAATTTCGACATGATTATTAAAAAAAAACGAATTGTGCAAATTTTATTGAATATAAATCAAATCTTTTCTCATACTCTTAATATAGATATACGGATGTCGATATCATTTATACTTGTATTATCATTGCCCTGAGTTTGCTCGAATCTAACAAAGATATCCATTTGTCTAAATGATAATTCCCCCGTGAGTGAAAGGTTTGCGTAGCGGATATATGAAATGGATAAATCAATAGACAACCATTTATTAATCTTTATATATGAAGGCTTAGCTTGATTTTTAATATATATAAAGCAATATTAATGGCAGTAACAAATAATAAAATCATAAAATAAAATATGTTATGTCTAATTTTCAAAATAATATCCAAGTAAATAACATTTAAAATTATAAAGATCAATCACTACATTTTACATAAGGCCTGTCACGGATATTTCATCAGGCGTAATAAAATTAGCTTGTGTACCTTACAGAATGTTCTATCTTTAGCCGCAGGATTGAAAATCGATATAACCGCAATTGGTCCTTTATCTCTCAGACTCCCAAGAGAGCAATCGTCTAATACATGAATTACACCGAATTGTTTCTGAAAAGTATGTACGTTTCAGTAACAGAAGTGCATGTTATTTCTCTCCTTTCTTGTTGTCTCTTTAGTGTAATAACAGTTTGTATAATATTTTTATTGTATTGTAAAATAGAGCATTTTTAATATGTAAGGAAATATTTGTTTTTATAATAGGAAATAAATTGTATATACAGTCGAGGATTGCATGTTAACAATCGCTTTATACTGATAACATAAAAATTTGGTTTTATATTCTTACAACATACAAAGAATATATATATGAATATATCAATGTTGTGACATATATTGGATCTAAAATTAAGTTTTAATTTTCAATAATTGTTTTACAAGTAATTTCGTATAATGTAAATTTGACATTTTAAAATATAACATGAGATTTCAAGTGTATCTCAAACCAACGAAGGTTACAGACAAAAACCCCCCAAACATTAAGCTCTTCATATAATTACAAAATATACTGAAACAAATGAGTAGCAAAGGCTCCTAACGACGATTTAAGCGCTGTCATTAAAAGGTGCTAAGTAAATTGCCATTGTAATGTATTTATTTTGAGGCACGGTAGCAGAATTCGATTCCGGAACTTACGGATCTTCAAATAAGGATCAGAATTCAATACGTATATTAAAAATGGAATTAAGTGACGTTTACGTACATTTAGAATGTTTGCCACGCTTTCGGAATAAACACCCAGGGATAATGAGATTAGAGTAAGCGAGGTAGGCTGAAAGAAATGAAAATTGTTTATTTGAAATAGGTGCTTAAGAAAAATCACTTTTTTTTTTAACGTTCTCATTGTATATGTAACGTTCTCATTGTATCATTATTTATATATGTTTTTCTTTATATATATTTTTTATACATTTACTTGAAATTATTCTTATTTCACAAATAAATAAAAAATTGTCGCATGAAATTATTCAAAGGATTTTAAATACTGATTCTAGAAATGTAATATCTAAAAGTTTTAATCAATACGATTCGTTAAAAGCTCCTAAAAACTAGGTCATATAGGGTTCACGATGCACTGACGTAACGATAACGTGACGAGGGGAAATTCTATCCACTTTCACATTCAATCACTCTCTCTCTAAGTCTTATATTAACGGTCGAAATTTATTGCCTCAGCTAGCTGCTTATCTAATAAATCTTGTACCAAAATAACACGTATTTTGTTTCAGTTATGAAGTATTTATTATTTCCTCTCTTTGTCCTGGAAATGTGTTGGAGCATTATTCCGCTCATATTAAATGACATGGATCATTTGTTTTTTATTGAATTGCTTAGTTGTTCTTATGCTTTTATTGGTGTTGATAAAAAAATATTTCTAAGGATCCAGGAATCCAAATCATCAAGAGCCTGTTTTTTTAAAGTGCATCGTCGTCCATCTGCTCTTATTACTAATATATATAATATTTTGTTCGCAGAATATGTCAAAATTTTCTACGCTCTTACTACTACTTAAATTGAAATATGCTTCTTGGTCATCGTATTTGTTCACGCACTCTATCCATGTTTTCCTTAAACTCCCTTTTCTCTTATACATTAATACTTAAGTTGCTTAACGTGAATGTCTGTTATACTTCTATTCATATTGTCTCATCATACTATGATAAATAATAATCGTTGACACTCTCAAAATACCTTTATTACATCAATTATTTTGGTTTTTAATAATTATACGCCTCACTCGTCCATAACAACTAACATATGTATTGTTTTAAAATTAGTAATTATTTATTTATTTATTTACCTTCACGCCATATCCCTTGCGGGGTAGCCAGAGACGACGGAGCGCCAAACGCTACGGTCTCTGCATACCTCTTTCGCCTCGGCCACAGACATCAACCTCTTCATACATGCCCTCCGGGGGGTCCTCATCCTTTTTACGTGACCTTCCTCCAGTATCGTAGCTACTGTGTTTTTGAAGGTCACTCGAGGCCTCCCCCTGTCTCTCTTACCGCTCACTTTTCCCATATAAATCTTTTTTACCATTCTTTCATCACTCATTCGTTCAACGTGCCCAAACCACCTGAGCACGTTCTTCTTCATTCTCACCGTGACATCTTCGCTAGTACCTGCCATTCTGTGGATCTCTTCATTGCGGATTCGATCAGCTAGACTGACTCCGCATATTCCGCGAAGAGATCGCATCTCCACAGCATTCATCTTTCTTACATTCTTCTTCTGTGTTACCCACGTTTGGCTGCCGTATAACAGCGTCGGTAGCAAAACTGCATTGTGTACAGCCAAACGTGCAGCTATACTGACGTTTTGCCGTCTCAACAATGCAGTCAAAGCTCCATTGACTCTGTTACCGGCAGCAATACGTCTTTCCACATCCATTTCGTATCTTCCGTCTCTGCTAAACATACTTCCCAAATATACCACTTCATTCACTTGTTCTATTATCTTATCATTCACGTTGATCTTACATTCTGTTCTTTCTTCATTTCTTTCAAATATCAGAACCTTCGTCTTATCTACATTCAGGTTAAGACCATTAATTTCACACCCATCTTTCAGAGTGGTGACCAATGCCTGCAAATTGCATTCTGATGATGCAATGAGCACCGCATCATCTGCATATAGCAAGCAATTGACCTTAAGGCCACCTACTTTCACTCCCATGTCACTATCTTTCACTCCTTGGAGACAACTATCCAAATACAAATTGAACAATCAAGCTGACATAGCGCAACCTTGCTTAACACCCGATTGGATGTCAAACCAGGGCGACATGCCAGCTCCTACTCGCACACAGGCTGAGTGATCTCGGTAAAGAGACCTTACAGCCTGTAGCAAGGTACAATTAGTAATTGTAGTAAAATTTTTCCATTTCCTTTAATTGCCACAGTCATATTAACTTTCGCATTTCAGCAAAAAAGCACTCAATTTTCTTAGAAGTATCTAACAGTTTGGATACGTTTTATGACTCGAGATTAGTGTTATGACGGTTTCTGAACTTTTAATCCTAATAATAGCATATAAATAAAAATATGTTTTTGAATACGTATATCAATTTACAATACACATTTCTTATTGGAATACGATGTTGAGACAATTTATAAACGAAGTATTTTATTTTGATACACAAAAAGAAATCAATTTTTATTAAACTAATTACAAAGCTGTACTTTGAAATAATAAAGTAATATTAATTTAAAAATTAATTAACTAGAACTTCACTCGAAACGACTTCACTTATTGCAATACCCGACATTTGTAGACCAAACTCAAAAACGGGAAAAAGAGGCTTTACTAATTATTAAATTAAGTATCTATTACACGATTTAAATATTGAGATGTGCTTCAAATTGCTTTAAAATATAAATTAAGAAAAACTTTTAAGATATTTTATTTATTTTTTACTTTGTATTAAGAAACAATATTATTTATATTAATTATGATAAAAAAAAATCACGTGAATTGCGTTTTATTAATTGTTTTCCGGTTTCCTCAAACATCTGTGGCTAACAAAGTTCCTGATTTGAAAAAACTATGATATGTTACATTGGGATTAAATATATAAATATAAATTATTTTTAACTTATTACAAGAACATAATACTAGCAGATACTTCTATTTTCATGACATTAGTACTAAATAAATAATACTAATATAAATATAAACAACTACAGTAGAAAGAAAATATTTTTCTCATTACCGAATTCACAAAGGTGAATTCGGTAATGAGAAAAATAAAATAAAAAAGATATTGACTTCTTGTGTTTACCCATTTAATAAGGGTTTGCTCATATTCCTTACATTTGCCAGATGCGAAACACTTGACAGCACAAGAAAAATATTACGCTAACGCTGGAAATACAGACCCTGGGCTTGGTTTTATATCTTTGAAAATAACTTAGTTGGAACACAATTGGTATTAGAGAAATATTTACTTGGACACAAAGTTTTTGAGTTTATTTATTAACCATGTTAAATAAATGTCCGGCAAATATATTTTTACAATAATTTGTATTGGGATTTTTCTCTGTAAGTTAATTATATTATATTAACATTTTGTATCAATATATTAAATGTCGTATTAAAATAAACATTGCATTTAATTTAATATCCCTGACATTTTAATGAAGCTGACAATATAATTACGAAAAGGCGTAACAATTTCCCTGATTACTGGCGGTGACATCACATTGTTATGGCTTAAGTTGGATTAAGGTACGGAGATAACCACCATACTGTCGACTGCGCATTTGTTCTCAAAACTGCGACTCGTGGATTCGCAAAGTAAATATTTTTTATTTATTTTCAAACTTTGTTGGGTTAATATTTACATACGTTTTACTAATAAATATACTAAAGATATGTCATGATGGTTTCTATAAACTTTTGTACAATTAATACTGCTTATTAGCAGAAGAATATACTATTAATGTAATTCCAATTTATCATTTGTTATATATAATTAAAATACTGGGAAGTTAACATAGTTTACTTGGATACAAGCAGTAAAATAAATTGAATAAAATAAGTCATCTATAATGTTACATATTGGTCTAATAATCTTGTCTAAGAGTTTTAAAACTCACAAGACCTCAATCGGCTCGGAGCAATAAACTTCCTTTCATAATATTAGATTTTATCGAATTTATTGTCAAGTTTTGATATATTTTTTTTATTTATACTAAATAGATATAAATTTAAATATTTATTCAGTTTTTCATACATTACATGAAGCTTGTTACAGCTTTTCAAATCTAATGTTTATTATTTAGATTTGTAATAAAATTAAGATAAAAAATAACTAAAGTGTAATATGTTTTATTAACTTTAAATGTTAATTTATGTTTATCCTCAGGAGTTAGTCATCTATTGAGGAATTAAGAAAACAAATGGTTAATCTTAATGGTCATTTATGTAAACTACAAGTTTCATTACAAATCGGGGCGAGTATTAAATACGATAGGATGTGAAGTCTATGGAATATTACCCCGGATTCGAAAGTTTGTACGCTTAGTGTGAAAGTTAGTAAATGGTGAAGTTTAGGTAAATGGGTTTAGGACAATTAAGCTAGCTCATTCCGTATCTATGTTCATTGTTCGGGATTTAGAAGAAATAACCGAAAGTATAATGTAACAGTAAGGACATATACTAGTATATGTGATTGTCTTCAAGTAAGAAACTGTACTGTGAGTGTTGCACATTGGTATTGCAACCTCTGTCATCAGTTATTTTCTGATTAATGTATTTGAGGATGTTTCTAGGTTATCTAATAAAATGTATAGTATCACCATGATTATTCAGTATGTAATACGTTTCTATAATAAAATTATCTAAAAGGGTCCATAGAGCCGACTAAAGGCTCTAAGGTATTCGCAAAAAAACTGTCCATTGTGCCAGCTCACGAAACTGAAGACCAATGACGGCAGGATTGTATGCTCCATACCCAAAGAGATGAGAGTGAGCGAGAATTTTTATAATCTTCAATACCCTTTACCAATCTAGCTAAAAATCCACGAGCAAGATTGACGCAATCTATACCGAAGATCTAGACATCAGCCGGTTCGAGATTAGTTCGTTTCTCAAACAGATCGGGAACAACAAGTTTCCGGGTGAAGATGGCATGACTGGTGAGCATTACCGGAGGCAGGTTAAGGACCAGTCTTGAAAAACCTTCAGAAGCTATTTAATACCGTGCTTCACGAATGTTGGCCGACACAAGCACGGAACAGGAGTGTGGTGGTGCTGTTCTTCAAAAACGGTAATAATAACTTTTTGTAGATTTACAGACTACTTCTGAGCTATGTCTACAAATTGTTTTCGAGGGCCATTACGATTTGTCACGCACATAGGTTTATGATTTCCAGCCTCTCGAACAAGTCAGACTTAGCACCATATACCACATACATATGCTGCAGGAGATTATAGAGAAGACTGAAGAGTATAATTAGTCCCTATGCTTGGCATTTGTAGATTATGAGAAAGCCTTTGATTTACTTGAGACCTGGGTTGTAATCCAGTCCCTCCAAAGGTGTCAGGTCAACTATCGTTACATTAAAGTGTTGAAGTGTTTGTATAAAACTGCCACCATGTCAGTCCGGCTACAGGGCCAGAGCTGCAAATCAATACAGTTGCAGAGAGGTGTTAGACAGGGAAACGTTATCTCTCCTAAAATGAGTCACCGAAATTTTATCACTAGAAGATTTCTCCAGCTTGTTTTTCCATGTTTTTCACGTAATTTTTCTATGTTTTAAGACATTCCTAGTGTTTTTGGTGCTAAAATCGATTTTAAGATTTTGATTCTGGAATATCAGAAGGGGAGGGGATAACAATAGACTCAGGAAGTCGAAATACGCCAAAAATTCATACTCAAACAAATATTTATAACCTATTCGGATTCGTCCATAATCTTCACCTCAATTTTTAATATCATATTGCTTCCTGTTTCTAATTAGATCTGTAACAGGATAATAGACGGAAGTAGAATTCTATTATCCAGAGAGCAATTAACAGGATAAACTATTACTGTTTCAATTTATCACAAGGTATATTACTTACACTTAGATCGTATCCAATCTAATTCATTCCGACATCTGTTACAGACGTTTGAATTTATCTAGGGTTTAGTTAAATTGTATTAGTTTTGTTCAATTGTATTTAATTGTATTAGTGACACACATGTAAACACACAAGTTAAATTATATATACAAGATGTGCAAATATTTGCAGCCAATTTACGATACAACAAATATTGATTCAATTGACCAGCAATCAGCATAGCATACACCGGATAAAAAAATTTGTGATTTAAATAATTTTGTTATTGGAATTTTTAAAACAATAATATCAATTACAATAGGAATTATTAAATAATAAAGATAAAAAAATTATTTAAAAAATACAAATAAAGAATTGACGATTGCATAAATTGATAAGAATTCAAAAAGCAATTTCTTGAGTAATTTGTAATATAAAAAGAAAAATTGAGATAAAATTGAGCTTTCAAAACTTTTACGCTATTCCAACAAGATAAACTTCCACTAACCCATGTCAATTGTCGGAATCAGATACTTAGACACGATCCAAGCGGAGGCGTTCTTTAAGTAGCATTGAACTGTTGATCTTTTCAGCACAAAAATGTATGTGTGAAGATATATCTAGTTTTATCAAAATTCCAGGTTTCGACTGTTTTATATGTGAACTAAAAAAGAAAATTCCACTTATTTAAGTACTGTTCAATTACTGTAATTCAAAGTAGACTCAAAAAATATATTGGAAGTAAGTTTTGTACAAAACATTTTTTTTTATTTTCAAACCTCCAGCTTGAAAAATTAATTACCACAGACCTGAAAACAGAGGACGATAAAAACTCAGCAGGCTTGTTTTGTTGATTTTTTTACCATGCTTAAGACTTAAATTATATTTATTATAAATCTTAAAGTATTCTGAGAGGGTGCGCTTTATAACAAGGGTGTGTCATGTTCTAGATATTCGGAAGTACTGAAGGATCTTATCACACAAACGTTCCTTAACAATTGTTTTAAATTTATTACGGTTCAAATAGCACGTGTTTGAATAATATTTATTTTAATGTTGATAGGAAATATTATTAACGGCGAAGTATTTTATTTTACGATCTATGTAATTTTGTTAATCAATAAATATATTTAACTGTGAATGTTGGTTAATTAGTTGCTCTTAAGAGTTTATTGCGTCAAAGTAAACGGTAAATTGGATTGCACTGGATTAAGTAATTAATTAAGCAGATCGCTTGCGATTTTCCGAATAAAGCTTTTAAAACTATTTGACTTAAATTGGTTATTTTGTTTTGTTACTGCTAATAAAACACTACGAGAGCTTACTGAAATACTATCTTATTAGAGAAACAGATACTTTATAACAAGATTTATATAGTACGGAACAAATAATACAATACAATATAAAGGTTGAATGTAATATAGAGGAATTGTATTTAATTAAATTGACGGTATTTCTTAGACCAAAGTTTTGAATTTAAATGGAAAGTATATGTATAATACAACAAAATTCCATTCAAAACTCATTTAGAAGTCCAGGCAGCAAGGTGGATACGTGGACGGGTATGTCTGCGTAATAAGCACTGGAGGTTATTTGCAGGGAATGTTGTTAGAACTCCATTTAGAACATTCCAGGCTATTAATACTAAGTGAAAGGTAATTCATAAATTTTAAGGCTTCGCAAAACTTTAATAAATTAATTAAAATTTTTCTTTTATATTAAGTCCTAAGTTAAAATTTATATCCCATATGTTAGAAAAAATACTGCAAATCTCAAGTAAATGAATTTTCTATAAACGTAGACCATCATTCTCTAACAATTGTGAAATAATACGGATAACTTGAAATACCTCAGCAAAAATATCGTCTATTTGCTGGGGACTTTATTTAATATCTGGTCGCAACTACCGTCAAATCCCTTGGCCGCCTGTTACCCTTGATTTCCATTAGCCGGCTTCGCCGGTGCCGCTGGTTTGAATAAAATATTTTTTTACCATTAATGAGAAAATGCCATTGTTTTAGTCCGTAGTTTCTAGTTCAATCCTATATTATACTTTTCTAAATCGTTTTGTACCTGGTACCAAGGTTTTTTTTTACATTTTATGTTTTTTATTTGGTTTTCAAAGTTATTGTAGAGGTTTCTTTGTTTTATTATTTTTACAATATAAATTACTAAAGAAATGTTAGTAATAATATATTTTGTTAATATTTCTAAAATCAACTGTTAATTTCTAAAATCAAGTGGTACCTTCAAAATTATACAATTTGCCAAAAGTGCAAATCTCAAGGTAATTAGGACCGTTCTGAAATTGTATTCAGAAGTGCTAGACCACGAACTTTTAATTTAAGCCATGCCGTGTCTGCTTTGTTATTTTAATAAAGTATTATTATATTTTCACTTAATATAGAAGGAACGAAACTGCTGTAATATAATTAACGATTTTCGTTAAATATTGCATAATCTAAAAAAAAATATTTAGCTTAAAATGCATTTGAACATCGTTAATTTTTGTGGAATGGTAGAACACACTACAAACTATTTGGGAAATTCTGTGTATTTAAACCCAAAACTTAACTACACCAAACCACAGTGTTTGCATATGCTAGGTTTGAAATCCAAATAATAGTAGTACATACATCTACAAATAATTATGTTTTTTAAAAAGTTATATAAAATGTAACTTAAATAATTATCGTAACAATACAGCATCATTGACTTTCTCTATTATTAGCTAAAATTGATATATTTTTTTGTCAAAAAGAAGTCGAGTCTTCACCTTCACTTTGCTTCATTCAGTTTTAGAAATAAGATGTCATGTGATCTCTGCTGTCTTTGTTCGTATTTATTTATTTGCGACGTTAAATAAGGATAAAGAAGTATAATAACAGTTTCTCATTAATTATTCTCATTATAAAATGCACACAAAATTAACAAAGCAGCATAAAAATAAGTGGTACGATGGTTGTTATTTGTATTATAAGTAAAGATATGTTTATATTATAGTGTATGTGTATTTAGTGTGATATAGAATTAGATATTTAACTATGACTTGGGATAAAAGAGTTGATATTATAACGTATGTGTAATGTTATGTTCAGCAAGATTATAAGTAAAATGTAAGTTATATACCTGTTTGGTGAAAATGCCTGTGGCATCTTGTTTCGGTTATCTGGCTTAGCTGCAACGACAACATAGCCTAGCCGAATATTACAATGTTTTATAATATGACAGCGTTCAGGATTTTATTTAATTAGTTTTATATAACAACTCTAATTTGAAGATAGTAAATATAAAATTAAAATTAACAAAGAAAGTGATTATCATTTTGTAAAAATACCTAAAATAATAATTACACATTATGCTGCTCCGAGAAAATTTATCAGAAAACTGTCTCACAAAGGCGTACTAGTAATTGAGACTGTTTTTTCGTTTAAACTGTCCTATTGTCTATTATATGTTTAAAAAACATATCTACGTTATAATATTTGCAAAACATGTAATTTTTCTTTGGAAATACTGTAACATTTATATAAGATTTTTTTTGTAATCAAGATAAAAAAATATTTCCTAAGTTGTTAAATAATTGTTAATAATATAATAATTTTTATCAAAATTGAATCGTTCTTTTAAATCTCAGCAGATAATAATTCCTGTAAATAAAATCCTACAAGATAACATTTATTTAATCTAATCTAAATTTCATTAAGGTGTGGTTTAGATAATTATAAAATGAAATTTAATTTTCTTCCCCTAGCTCTGTTGATTTAGTAATATATAATGTGAATATTTACATAATATTATCCGTATTACTTTAGTATAATTGTTCAAAATATTTCTTCATATAATAATGATTATTTGATTTCTAAAACTGACAGTCGGATTGCAAGAAATCTTACAATTTATAGCCTATTTAAGGAGGAAGGCCATCATCTATATAATATTATTTATAAAATATATGATCAAACATGCGATAAGACGCTTTGTTCGGATTCGAGCAATCATTGTTTTAATTTCAAACGTGTCCGCAATGTCCTTCTGTAGCGCATACGAATGAAGTCTGCACATAAACTTACTGAAGTTGACAATTGCTTTATTTAAATTATTGAGCGGAATCATAAAAATGTATATTGCAACTAACCTATAAATACTGTCACCGTTTGCACGCGATAAACAGTTTAATGTGAGTTTACACATATGTTATAAAATCACTATCTTAATAATTTAAACAGACACGTGATTTAGAATTTATTTATTTCTTGAGGGGGTTTATTCGTCATACCTTTCAATGCGGAGTGTATTACAGTGTATTGCATGTGTCTTTGTTTTCATTTCCGGTTTATGAATCTGGCTTTATTTCGGAGTTTTGGAATCCAATATCATTTTAGAAAAGGCTTTAATACTTTACAATATGATTTATTTAAAACTTAATTAAATATGTATACATAGAATATTTTGAATATTATCGGAATCTGTTTCTGATATAAATTGTTATACTTTTGTTATTAAATATTTTCATTCTTATCCTTATACTTTAACAGTTCTATTATATTATTTTTGACGCTTTTTAAATAATGTTGTAGTATGGCCAAATTTACTTATTACTCACGTAGATAGGTAAGGTTGTTTTGTCTTTTTGTTGACATTTTTAATTATCTTTTATTCATAAGAGAATTGAAAGTGTTTGTATCTTGTCTAGCCTCTGCTAGTCACTGTTCAATATTTGAGACATTCTCGAGTCAACATTTAGTCGGTTGTAAAAGAGATTGCTTTGGGATTCGATTAAACATACTGGATTCAACACAATACAGTATTCACTATAACAAAGTTATTTGATTAGTCAGCGTAAGTCTACGTGTATTTTTTCAGACATTTATAGTTCAATAACTATTTATGAATATAAATTAACTAGTAAGTTTATTTAATTAAAATTTTAATATTACACCTACATCTGTTTTACACGGTTTTGATATAACACGGTTTAAAAATAAAATATTTTTATTTTTTTTACACGATTTTATTCCATTTAGCACGATTTAAATTTTTTTGGGCTTAATGTTTTTTTGTCAAATTAAATTTTAGAAGTATGTTCATATCACAAATTTAGGGGAATTCCCTTTTTGTGCATACAAGCAAATTTACTTACTGGTCAGAGCAATTGAAATGTGTTAATATTTTGTAAATGATCTTTTTTATCTTCAATAACTATGATTGTAAAAATAAACATTGTGTATGTGATTTAATTAAATAAACATGAATACTTGTTCTTAAAAAATCTTAGTTTTTCACTAATTTTAATAGGGTTTAGAGATTAGGAACCAATCACCTATTTTTGCATACGATCAATGTCTTTTTTACACGGTTTTTTTTACACGGTGTTTTCTGGAACCAATCTACCGTGTAAAAACAGACTTAGGTGTATTTGTATTTATCAAAAATGCTTAAATCTTAAGCAATGCTATTGTCCCTTAAATCAACATTTATTTAATAAGGTCTTTTACAATCAAAGGATTTATATAAAAGGTGAAGAAAAAGGTGAAGTAAATTGAAAATAATGGAACAATCTGGATATAGCGTTGTGTTAATTATAATGTTTCTTGATTTAATGTGAAAATATCTTTTTAACTTATTTTAAATGGATTGGATCATTACAATATCTTTAAAAAGGCTACGAGTCTTTTATTTTGCATGGATTTGATCTAAGATGCAAATTCCTGCTAAAATCTGTTAAAACAAAATCCTAAAGAGATTAAATAGAGGGCAGAATTTGTATGGAAGTTCAGATGTTTTAAAGGAAAGAAGGAAAGTTTTATATTCGATATTTTGTTAGATAATATATAAACATAAATTAGCATCTTAGATAAAGTATTTATAAAATATATATTAGTTAGAAAATAACTGATTAATTTGCAGGACAATAAATATGAATATGGGAATCATCAACTTTTTTCTTAAACATTTTTCAGGACAACTTTAAAACTAAGTTTCACTGTAAAGTAGTTGTGATTTAATACCAACTAAGGTGTTACCTGAATATAGGACAGAATCGTCTACAATTGCCAACAATAATCAACTGTAATTTGATCCCGCTGTCCGGTGAACTTACCAATAATTAAGTAATTGTAGCACTTTTGTTTTTACTTTAACGCTAATAGGTTACAAAATGGTAGCTTTGGATTATATTTTCAGGCGAAAAGCCACTTTGCTTAGGTAATTTGAATTTAATAAATCATTGTATCAATATAAATTGTACGTTTCATTTTTTTTTTATTTTGGTTATTTATTTTCAACTCTAATAATATTGTATTCAATTTAAAATTATAATAATAAAAATTAAAACAGTTTAATTTCAGCATAACTTTTTTTTACAATGTTTAACTGAGTACATGTACTTGAAAAAGTAGATGTCTAGTATTCTATCAGATAAGATATGAGCAGATTTCAGGGCCGCAGTGAATAAGATGAGTAAGTATAGCTGACTTTTTTGAGAAATAGTTTTATGCTCCTAGAGATACCAGCACATGTAGAAAAAATTGCTAAACAGCGCAATACCTTCCACATCATTCGAAAACATAAAGATTTGGGACTGATTATTAAAAAAGTCTTATACAAATTTTATTAAATATAAACAAACGAATCTTTTCTCTGTATACTCTTAATATCGATGTAATATGGACGTCGTAAGTCGTCGTACGGGCGTAATATAATACGGACGTCGATACCATTTATACTTGTATTATCATGGCCCTATGTTTGCTTGAATCTAATAAAGATATCACTTATATAAATGGTGATTCCCTCGCGAGTTAAAGGTTTGCGTAGCGGATAAATCAAAACCATTATTAATCTTGATTTATGAAGGCTTAGCATTCTTTTTAATTAAAATAATAAAAATTATTTTAATTAATAAAAGTAATATTAATGGTAGTAACAAATAATAAAATCATAAAATAAGATATATTATGTCTAATTTTCAAAATAATATCCAAGTAAACAATATTTAAGAAGGATATAAAGATCAATCACGAACTACCTTTTACGTAAGGCCTGTCACGGATATTTCATCAGGCGTAATATAATTAGCTTGTGTACTTTACAGAATGTTCTATCTTTAGCCGCAGGATTGAAAATCGATTTTACCGCAATTGGCCCTTTATCTCTCAGACTCCCAAGAAAGCAATCATCTAATACATGAATCACACCGAATTGTTTCTGAAAAGTATGTACTTTTCAGTAACAGAAATTAGGGTAATTCTCTCCTTACTGTTTTTCGGTTTATATAATAATACTTTTATTGTAACTATATTCATAAAAAATAGCGTTTTTAATATGTCAGGAAATATAAGTTTCTGTAAAAGGATATATTTGTTAATATGTTTCATAAATTGTATATACAGTTGAGGAATGCATGTTACTAATCGTTTTAATACTGACAAAATAAAAAAGGATTTGGTTATATATTCTTACAACATACAAAGAATATACCTATATATAAATATATTCATGTTGTAGCATATATTGTTGTTTTACAAGTACATAGTAATTGCGTATTATGTAAATTTTACATTGTAAAATATAACATGAGATTTCAAAAGCGTATCTCAAACCAACCAAGGTTACAGACAAAAATGCCCCAAGCATTAAGCCCTTCAAATAATTACAAAATGTACTAAAACAAATGAGTAGCAAAGACTCTTAACGACGGTTTAAGCGCCGTCATTAAAAGGTGCTAAGTAAATTGCGATTGTAATGTATTTATCTTGAGGCACGGTAACTGTATACAGGATTCGATTCTGGAATTTACGGTTCTACAAATAAGGATCAGAATTCAATATGGGCATTAAAAATGGAATTAGGTGACGTTTACGTACATTTAGAATGCTTGCCACGTTTTCGGAATAAACACCCAGGGATAATGAGATTAAAGTAAGCGAGGTAGGCTGAAAGAAGTGAAAATTGTTTATTTGAAATAGGTGCTTAAGAAAAATCACTGTTTTTTTTAATGTTCTTATTGAATATTATTATCATTATCTGTGTGTGCTTTTTTATATATTTTTTATATACATGACTTGAAATGCTTCTTAAGTATATTATATTTTACGATTTAATAAGAATAATGCCCGCATGGTAGTATCCAAAGGATTTTAAATATTGATTCAAGGGATTAAATATGTAAAAGTTTTAATCAATACGATTCGTTAAAAGTTTCTAAAAACTAGGTCATACAGGATTCACGATGCTCTGACGTAAGGATAACGTGACGAAGGGATATTTTATCCATCACTTTCACATTCAATCATTCTCTCTAAGTCTTATATTAACGGTCGAAATTTATTGCCTCAGCTAGCTGCTTATCTAATAAATCTTGTATCAAAATAACACTTATTTTGTTTCGGTTATGAAGGATTTATTATTTCCTCTCTTTGTCTTGGAAATATGTTGGAGCATTATTCCACTCATATTAAATGACATGGAGCATTTGTTTCTTACTGAATTGCTTAGTTGTTCTTATTCTTTTATTGGTAGTGATAAAAATATATTACTAATTATAGTTCCAATCATTAAGAGCTTTTTGTTTTTAAAGTACATCGTAGTCCATCTGCTCTTATTACTAATACATAATATTTGGGTTCACACAATATGTCAAAATATTCTACCTTCTTACTACTAGATATTTGGAGACGTGCTTCTTGGTCATGTTATTTTTTCACGCACTCCGTCCATGTTTTTCTCCAACTCCCTCTTCTCTTATAACCATGTATATTAATACTTAAATGTCTTGTTGTGACATGTCTTTTATCCTTCTACATTGTCTCATCATACTATTTTTGCAGTTGCAGTCTTGCGCCACAGCGGTGCGTTGGTAGTCCTCCCTGCCAACCAGCAGGGCCGTGCTTGGCTGTCCCGCTTATGTGGGGTCTGAACTTTCCTTTGGAAAGATCACCGCCGAGGGCGTTCTGCCTGGACGAGGTTCTCAGGCTTTTTGAGGGTTGAGTTTAGACTCCCCCGGACGTCTGTGTTTATTGTGATATTTTTCTGAACGTTTAATCCTAATAATAGCATATAAATAAAAATAATTTTTTTGGTTATTACATCAATACCCAATATACATTTCTTATCGGAATACTACGTTGAGATAATTTTATTAGCGAAGTATTTTATTTTGATACACTAAAATAAAATAAAATTCGTTTATTATTAATCAAGCAATCAACATATAAAGCGATACTTTGATTAATTTTATTATTTTTTTACATTGTATTAAGAAAAAATATTGATTTATAATAATTATGGTAATAAAAAAAAGACACGTAAATTACGTTTAACTAATTGTTTTCAGGTTTCCTGGCTAACAAAGTTCCTGATTTGGAAAAAATATGATATGTTACTTTGGGATAGAATATAAAGATAAAAATCAAATTTATTATTAACTTACTACAAGACAATGCAGATACGAGTACTTCTAATTTCATAACATTAGTACTAAATAAATAATACTAATATAAATATAAACAACTTGTACACAGAAAATATTTTTCTCGTTACCGAATTCACCTGTCTATTGACTTCTTGTGTTTACCCATTTAATAAGGGTTTGCTCCAATTCCTTACATTCGCCAGATGCGATACACTTGACAGCACAAGAAAAATATTACGCTAACGCTGGAAATACAGACCCCGGGCTTGGTTTTATATCTATGAAAATAACTTAGTTGGAACACAATTGGTATTAGAGAAGTACTTACTTGGACACAAAGTTGTTGTGCAAAAGCGTTTGGGTCTATTTATTAACTCTGTTAGATAAATGTCCGGCGAATATATATTTTTACAACAATGTGTATTGTGATTTTTCTTAGTTTGTTAATTCAAAATATTTTGTATCAATATATTAAGTGTCAAATTAAAATAAATAATTGCATAATAAATAAATTGAAACATTGCATTTAATTGAATATAATTGACATTTTAATAAAGCTGGCAATATAATTACGATTCATTACCTGGTAAAGATGAAAAGGCGTAACAATTTTCCGAATTACTGGCGGTGGCATCACATTGCTATGGCTAAACTTGGATATAGGTACGGAGATAACCGACACACTGTCGCATTTGTTTTCATAACTGCTACTCGTGGATTCGCAGAACAAATATTTTGTATTTATTTAATAACTTTATGTCAAGTTGATTTCTATAAACCTTTGTATAATTAATATTAAGCACAGGATTATACTATTAACGTAATTATAATTTATCAATAGTTATATATAATAATAATACTGGGAAGTTAACACAGTTTACTTGGATAGATTATCTAAGAATTCTAGAACTCACGAGACCTCAATCGGCTAGGAGCAATAAGATGATGGTTATCCAGACTCTTGAAATTTACTTTCACAATATTAGATTCTATTGAATTTATTGTTAAGTTTATATATATTTTTTTATTTATACCAAATAGATATAAACTGATATATACAGTTTGTTACAGCTTTAAAAAATTAAGATAAAATATAACTAAATTGTAATATATTTTATTTATTTTAAATTTGTATTCATAATGATTTTTAAGAGTTCGTCGTTTATTGCGGAATCTAGGAAACAAATTTAATTTTAAAGCTCATTTATGTAGACTACAAGTTTCATTACCAATCCGGGAGAGTATTAAATACGATAGGATGTGAAGACTATGGAACATTAGCCCGGATTCGAAAGTTTGTACGTTTAGTGTGAAAGTTAGTAAATGGTGAAGTTTAGGTAAACGGATTTAGACAATTAAGCTATCTAATCCTGTATCTATCGTTGATGTTTTGTATAGAGAAGAATTTAACGGGAATATAATGTTATAAACAGATAAATATTCAATAATGAGTTATATTATTAACTTATGATATCCTGGATATTTCTAGGGTCAAAATAGATTTCAAGTTTTTGATTTTTGTTGGGGTCTTCAAAAGCTTCAAAACGTCGAAATACAGCTCAAGATCATATTCGAACTCATATTCAAAACGTATTAGGGTTCGCTCATAATCTACACCTTAACCCAACATCAATTAAAATAATTGCTTCTGGTTTTTAATTAGAATACCGTAATAGGATAAGAGAGGGGAATTATATTATCCGCAGAGCAATTAAAAGGATAAACTATTACTGTTTCAATTTATCACAAGGTATAAACTTAGATCGTATCCAATCTAATCCATTCCGACATCTGTTACAGGCGGTTACAGGTTTAGTTAAATAGTATTAAGTTTGTTAAATTGTATTTAATTGTGTTAGTGACACACATGTAAATAGACTAGTTAAATTGTATATACAAGATGTGCAAATATTTGTTGCCAATTTACGATACCACAAACATTGATACAATTGACCCTCAATCAGCATAGCATACACAGGATTAAAAAATTTGTGAGGTAAATAATTTTCTTATTGGATGTTTTATAGCAGTGATATCAATTACAATAGCAATTTTTAAATAATAAAGATTAAAAAATAATAAAATACATTACAAATAAAGAATTGACGATTGCATGAATTGATAAGAATTCAAAAAGCTATTTCTTGAGTAATTTGTAATATAAAAAAGAAAAATTGAGATAAAATTGAGCTTTCTAAACTTTTACGCTATTCCAACAAGATAAACTTCCACTAACCCATGTCAATTGTCGGAATCAGATACTTAGACACGATCCAAGCGGAGGCGTTCTTTAAATAGCATTTAAATGTAGATCTTTTCAGCACAAAAATGTATGTGTGAAGATATATCTAGTTTTACCAAAATTCTATTTTTGACTTTATAATATGTAAAATACAAAGGAAAATTTCACTTATTTAAGTACTGTTCAATTACTTTAATTTAAAGTACACTCAAAAAATATATAGGAAGTAAGTTTTGTACAAAACACTTTTTTTATTGTCGAATCTCCACCTCGAAACAATTTATACCACAGACCTGAGAAGAGCTGGCGACAAAAACTCAGCGGCCTTATTTTGTTGATTTTTTGAAAGCCATGCTTAAGACCTAAATTATATTTGTAATAAATCTTGAAGTATTCTCAGGTGAGCTTTATAAGAAGGGTGTGTCATATTTTAGAAATTCGGAAAAACTGTAGGATCTTAGTACACAAACGTTTCTTAACAAGTTTTTTAAATTTATTACCATTCAAATAACAAGTGTTTGAATAATAATTATTTAAATGTTGATATGAAATATTATTAACGGCTAAGTATTTTATTTTTCGATCTATCTAATTTTGTTAATCAATAAATACATTTAAGTGTAAATATCGGTTAATTAACTGCTCTTAAGAGTTTATTGTGTCAAAGTAAATAAATTGGATTGCACTGGATTGAGTAATTAATTAAGCAGATCGCTTGCGATTTGCCGAATAAAGCTTTTAAAACTATTTGACTTAAATTGGTTATTTTGTTTTGTTACTGTTAATAAAACACTACGGGAACTTACTGAAATACTATCTTATTCGAAAAATAGATTCCATACTGTATAAATCTTAATATAAAGATTAAGATTTATACAGTATGGAACCAATAATACAATAAAATGTTGAATGTAGTATAGCAAAATTGTATTTAATTAAATTGACGGTATTTTTTAGGCCAAAGATGTAAAGTTCAATGTATAGTATATGTATAATACAATAAAATTCCATCCAAAACTCATTTAGAAGTCCAGGTAGCAAAGTAATTACATGGACGGGTATGTCTGTGTAATAAGCACTGCAGGTTATTTGCGGAAACATTCCAGATTATTAATACTAAGTGAAAGATAATTCGTATATTTCAGGGCGTCACAGACCTTTTATAAATTAAATTAAATTAATATTTTTTATTCAATTCTTTTAAAATGAGTATCCCATATACTCGAACAAACTCTGCAATATTCGATTAAGTGAGTTTTATATAAACGTAAACCTTCATTCTCCGACAATTGTGAAATAATACGGATAACTTGAAATACCTCAGCGAGAATATCGTCTATTTGCTGGGGACTTTATTTAATATCTGGTCGCAACTACCGTCAAGTCTCTTGGCCGCTTGTTGCCGTTGATTTCCATTAGCCGGCTTCACCGGTGCCGCTGATTTGAATGAAATATTATTTTACCGTTAATGAGGAAATGCCATTTATTTAGTCCGTAGTTTCTAGTTCAATCCTATTTTATACTTGTCTAACTCGTTTTGTACCTAGTACCAAGGTTTTTTTTTTACATTTTATGTTTTACAATATAAATTACTAAAGAAATGTTAGTAATAATATGTTTAAAAAATAATTCTAAAATCAACTGTTAACTTTTTAAATCACGTGGTAACTTGAAGATTATACAATATGCCAAAAGTGTAAATCTCAAGGTAATTATGACAGTTCTGAAATTGTATTCAGAAGTGCTAGACCACGAACTTTTAATTTAAGCCATGCCGTGTCTGCTTTGTTACCTTTAATATAGTATTATTATATTTTCACTTAATATAGAAGGAACGAAACTGCTGTAATATAATTAATGAAAATATTGCATAATCCAAAAAAAATATTTAGCTTAAAATGCATTTGAACATCGTAAATATTTGTAGAATGGTAGAACACACTACAAACTATTTAGGAAATACTGTGTATTTAAACGCAAAACTTAACTACACCAAACCACAATGTTTGCATATGCTAAGTTTGAAAGCCGTACATACATGTTCAATAACTATATTTTCCAAAAAATTATATTAAATATAACTTAAATAATTATCATAACAATACAACAACAACTGACTTTCTCTATTATTAACTAAAATTGATATATTTTTTTGTCAAAAAGAAGTCCAGTCTTCGCCTACTTCACTTTGCTTCATTTAGTTTTAGAAATTAGATGTCATCTGATCTCTGCTGTCTTTGTTCGTATTTACTTTTTTGCGACGTCAAAGAAGGACAAAGAAGTATAATTACAGTTTCTCATTAATTATTCTCATTATAAAATGCACACAAAATTAACAAAGCAGCATAAAAGTAGGTGGTACGATGGTTGTTATTTGTATTATAAAATAAAATAATTGATATTATATATATTGTAATTTTTGTAATATTATTTTAAGGAAGATAAAAAGGAAAATGTAATTTATATAACTGTTTCGTGATAATGCCTGTGGTATCTTGTTTCGGTTAGCTCGCTTAGCTGCAACGACAACATAGCCTAACCGCATATTGTAATATTTTATAATATGTCGGAGTTCAGGAAATATATTTGGTTATTTGACGTTACAGAGTTAAAAATATACAGAAGTGAATGTACATTGAAATAATGTTTTTTGTTCTTAAGGTGTAAATGCCAAGTGTTATCTTAATTTAAACAAAAATATCTAAAGTTATCAAGGAACTGTCAGTGTTGTGATGCAGTACGTTTAAAGGACGCTTAAGACGTAGGGATAGTGTAGAGCTGTGTGGTTATGGGTGTTAAGGTTGCTCTAAAAGCCAAGTAACCAATGGGGGCGACGAAGAACTCATTATTCTCAATAATCCATCCTAACTGTACCTAGTTCACCAGGTTTTCTTTCTACATCACTGCTGTCACCCGAGCTGGTATGACTCTTTTTATCTTCATCTCGTCATTCTCACTACCTCCTGTTTTTACCCTCCTCTAATCAAAATTTCATTTTCACAAGACCGACGAAGAATTGCTCTTATTATTGGCATAGATATAATAAATACTGCATGCGTCGCATTCTTTATATGCATATTATACTCGTATATTATATTAATGGTGTGAGTTAGACTTTTGTAAAAGTATATTCAGTAAATCCGTTTTTACCACGTCTCCGTATAGTAACGCCACCTCTCTAAATTTAATAAGAGAATAATTCGCTCAAGATATATGACTCTGTCCGTAACATCTTTCAATACGACTCTTTTAACAACCTTATCTGTTCAGCTGGCTTGAAGAATGTTTTACGATGAAAGGCATTTATTTATAGGGTATTATAGTATTTTAAAATAAATATGTAGATAAACACCAATAATTTTGTGCTAATCTTTTGTTTGTTTAGAAACAACCTTTAAAACCGGTCACTACAGCACAATTTATTTTCGAGTCAGCTTAACAGTCGTGGTAACTAAAAAATAATATTAGAGGAATCTTAAGATATACATACAAAAAATACATAAAATAAAGTATAAACGACCAATAATGTAAAAAATACAGATAAAATGACAAACAATAATACTATAAATCGTAATTGTAATCAGATGATTAGAGTCTTTATGATTCGCTATCGAAGGGATCAAAGAGCACCAAATCATCAAAAAGCTGTCCGTCCGTAGTGTTTTTAAATGTATTACTCCTCACTTCTAAATGATAAGGACTTAATACATTATATTTTTTTATTAAGTGTCAAAGATCACAGTACAAATAAAATATAATTTGATTTACTTACGAATATTCAAAGTAAGTACAAATATAATCACTTGATTCCATTGATACTACTTGTTGAAGCATCTTTTAATAAAACAATTATTAAAAGATAATAAATATAAATTTAAAAAAAAAAAATATTTTTTTAAATTTATATTTCTGTCTAAAAAACACAATTATTTATAATTCTTACCTATTGTTTATGTATTCATAATATAATAAAATGTATTCACAGATTGTTATATTACAATATATTAATATTAATAGTACTTATATTATTATTAATATTTTTTATTAATTTTATTTAAATAGTTTTATTTAAAAACTCTAATTTGAAGAGAGTCAATATAAGATTAAAATTAATAAAGAAAGTGATTTTAATTTTGTAATAAAGATATAAAATAATAAATACACATTGTGCTGTTCAGAGAAAATTTATCAGAAGTCTGTCTCACAAAGGCGTTCTAGTAAGTGAGACTGTTGTCTTGTAGTTCCGTAGATTTAAACATTCCTATTGTCTATTCTATGTTTATAAAAACGTATCTAAGTTATAATATTTGCAAAAAATTATTACTTTTTTGGAAATTACTGTAACATTTATATAAGATTTCTTTTTGAATCAATAAAAAAATGTATTTCCTAAGTTGTGAAATAATTTTTAATAACAGAAACATTTTTAACAAAAATAAATCGTTCTTTTAAATCTCAGCTGCTGGTAATTCCCTAGATGAAATCCTATAAGATAACATTTATTTAATATAATCTAAAATTCATTAAGGTGTGGCTTAGATAATTATAAAGTGAGAATTAATTTTCTTCCCCCAGCTCTTTATATAGCTTTAATATAGTTGCGTAGAAATTTTCTTCATATAATAATGATAATTTAATTTTTGGAACTGCCAGCCAGATTGCAAGAAATCTTAACAATTTGTAGCCTATTTAAAGAGGAAGGAGGAAATATAATATTATTTATAAAATAAATGACCAAACATGTGATAAGACTCTTTGTTCGGATTGGAGCAATCATTGTTTTATTCTAAAAGTGTCCTGATCGTCCCTCTGTAGTGCATACGGATGAAGTCTGGTTATAAACTTACTGAATTTGACAATTGCTTTGCTTAAATCATTGAGCGGAATCATAAAAATGTATATTGTAACTAACCGTTTGCAAGAGATGAACAGTTGAATGTGAGCTTATACATTTGTTATAAATTCAAAACCTTCATAATTATACCAACGCGTGAACTAGAATTGATTTATTTCTTAAGAGTTTGTTCGTCATAACTTTCAGCGCGAAGTGTATTGACGTGTATTGCACGTGTCTCTTTGTTTTCATTTCCGGTTTATGAGTCTGGCTTTATTTCGGAGTATTGGAATCCAATCTCAGTTTCGAAAAAGTTTTAACACTTTACAATAAAATGATTTATTTCAAACTTAATCAAATATTTTTTTATATTTTGAATAATATTGGAATCTGTTTCTGATCTAAATGGTTATACTTTTGTTATTAAATATTTTATTCTTATCCTTCTACTAACAGTTCTATGACATTATTTTTCAAGCTCGTTGAACAATGTTGTAGGATAGCTGAATTTACTAATTACTATCTTAGATCTTAGATATATTCGGTTGTTTTGTCTTTTATTTATAAGTGTATTTAAAGTGTTTGTAATTTGTCTCTAGTCTTTGTTAGTGTCAATGTTTGATACATTTTTGAGTCAATATTTAGTAATTAATAAAAGGAATTGCTTTGGGATACGATTAATCACAATGGAATCAACACAATACAATATTCAGTACAGCAAATTTATTTGATTGGTCAGCCTGAATCCACATGTATTTGTTCAGACATTTATAGTTCAATGACTATTTATGAAAAAAATAAATTAATAAGTGTCTTTAATTGAAATTTTAATGATTATGTTTGATTCATTGGTTTTAATTGACGATAAAATGGGCAAATCAAACTAGTTTATTTTCTATAAAAAGTGAAGAGGTTTTATTTAAATAAAACAAGCGTCTCGAAAAGTCTTTGCTTCATCTCAAATGGAATTTTATTAACCCTATAAAATACTCAACTAGGCCTTAAAGCCTTTATTGTTCATAAAAAACTGCCGTATTATTTTAAATAATTTATAAATATTTCTATACAAAAAAAAATATTTAACAAGATTTTTAACCATCAAAGGATTTATATAAAAAATGAATCACTTTTTTTTTAAGTTTCAAGGAAATATCAAGTTTATTTCAGAATCTATTTCGCTGATCGCTTTTTTTTTCATTGACTTATTCTGCTGTGAAGATACTTTGATCCCTTGAGGGCCGAGTTTTACTTTTTAAATATTAAACTTTAAGTTGAATTTAACTTTTACCTTACGATTGAGTAAACAAAATATTGTTTTTTGTTCTTTTTGGGTTAATATGTCGTAGTTATGTTTAACTCTTACGCAAGCTTACTCGTTAGAGTTTTATCTAAAGTTATTTATGTCACGAATATATTTTTTTCAATTTTTAATCTATATCTATATAGTTCATTTGTATAACATCTAACGATTTGCTGCAATTTCATTTACATAAATTTAATTTCTATTTCTTTGTTTTTTTGCTATTATTTTTAAGCTTTATGAAATTGTGTATAAAGATTTCAGTCTTATCAACTTGTATAAGCAATTAAGATTTAACAATGGTCTACATTTGTCAAAACGAATGTTTAACTTTATCTTTTTTAAATATTATACAATGAAAATGTTTTAGCGTTTTTAAATTAAAATCCCAGGTTGTTTTTAAAATTTTTTGGTTAGTAATTAAATCAAGTTGCCTAGTCATTTAATTTAGCATGGACTACATTATGTTTTATAGAAGTTAGGATTTTTTTATCTTTAAATGTTTAAAATTTTTTACAGCGGCTTCACGAGCTGAAAAGGTTTGTTATAATATTACTTTTAGTGACGAAATTACCGCTAAATTTTGTTGGACATTTATTGATTTTTATTTATTTCTTTCTTTTAGAAGGTTTTCCAACAATAGTAACATTATTAAAAACATAAAGAGAGACCGTTAGGTACTCTTAAAATGGTTTTTGGAAACCTACCATATTTTATGAATCTATCTAATGATACCCCATATCATGGGGTAATCAAACCAAAACAAATTGAATGATATTTATTGCATTCTAAAATTACAATAAAGGCTAGTACTAGATAAATTTTATTAAAACTTTGTAATTAAATATTTAATAAAAAATATTATTAATATTTAATAATCTTACACAAATTCTGATATTTTGCTATCAAAGAAATGCCTTT
This sequence comes from Melinaea menophilus ssp. n. AW-2005, assembly GCA_918358695.1. Lineage (NCBI taxonomy): Eukaryota > Metazoa > Arthropoda > Insecta > Lepidoptera > Nymphalidae > Melinaea > Melinaea menophilus. The sequence continues at coordinate 2,350,844 of OU911052.1, forward strand.
AACATACCTTGATAATTGAGGGAAATGATAAACTTTTTCTGTTTCAATGTATCTACATTCAAAAGACATTGTTGTAACAAACTGCAGCGGAAAACAATTTACACGGTACAATACCTCGTATCTCATTCAGTCCTCTATAGACTCGCGAATGAATGAAGTTCAGAATTTCGATAGAATTGAGAATAATGGAACAATCTGGATATAGCGTTGTGTTAATGATAATGTTTCTTGGTTTAATGTGAAAATATCTTTTTAACTTATCTTATTATATATAATATATAAACGAGAAAAGGATCTGATCATTACGATATCTTAAAAAGGGGTCCGAGTCTCTTATATTTGTTGTTATGCATGGTCTAGTCATCCAAGATGCAAATTCTGGCTTAAATATTTGAAAAAACCCTAAAGAGATTAAATAGAGGGTGGAATTTGTATGGAAATTCAGACGTTTTAAGGGAAAGAAACAAAGATACATTTATATCTTTTGTTAGATAATATATCTAAAAAAATATTATCTTGGATTAAGTATTTATATATGGGAGTTCATAGATACTGGATTAACATATACAATATACCTGAAAATGACAAGGATTTAGTTGGCAGGGCGCTTAATATTAATATGGCATCATAGATTTTTTTTGTAAAACATGTTTCAGGACATCTTTTAAACTAAGTTTTACTGTAAAATAGTTGGTGATTTAACTCCTACTTGTGTTACCTGCATACAGTACAGAATCGCCTACAATTACCGACAATGGTCAATTGTAATTTGTTCCCGCTGTCCAGTGAACTTACTAATAGTTCAGTAATTGTAGTGCTATTGTATTTACTTTATCGCTAATGGGTTACGAAATGGTAGATTTGGATTATATTGTCGGGCAAAAAGTTATTTTGTTTACGTAATCTGATTTTCAATTTGATAACTCATTGTTTATCATATAAATTATACATTTTAACTTTTATACATTTATATTTAATTCCAATAATAGAATATTCAATTTTATATAATAATAATAATGTAAATAAAAACAGTTTAATTTCACCATAACCTGTTTTATAATGTCCAACTGAGTAGATGTACTTGAAGAGGTGGATGTCAAGTGTTCTATCAGGTAAGGTGTAAGCACACTTCAGGGACGCAGTTGATTAGATGAGAAATTATAGCTGACATTTTTGAGAATAATTTGTATGTACCTAGAGATACCAGCACATGCAGATAAAATAGCTAAACAGCGCAATACCTTCCACATCATTCAGAAACATCAAGATTTCTGACTGGATTAAAAAAAAACAACTGGTACAAATTTTATCGAATATAAACAAACAAATCTTTTCTCTTTATACTCTTAATATAGATATACGGTCGTCGATATTATTTATACTTGTATTATCATTGCCTTAAGTTTGCTCGAATCTAACATAGATATCACTTATATAAATGGTAATTCCCTCGCGAGTTAAAGGTTTGCGTAACGGATATGTGAAATGGATAAATCAATATACAACCATTTATTAATCTTGATTTATGAAGGCTTAGCTTTCTTTTTAATATATAAAAAAGCAATACTAATGGTAGTAATAAATAATAAATTCACAAAATACTAGGGGCGCTAACAGACCTTCAATTTCGATTTGCTGCGCTCGCGAAATCTCGTGTGCTGTTTGAATGTTGAGCAAAGCGAGCTTAGTGTAATGGCTCATCGTTGTGGACGATATCAGTCAGTCAGACGTCGGATATCAGTTTTTTGACGATTATTCCTCAACGACATGACATTTTTAAGTTTTAATGAATGTGAAAAAGTCTCCAGTAGAGCGCTCCGCTCGCTTCGCTTAAAGATATGTTATGTCTAATTTTAAAAACAGTTAGTAGTCCAAGTAAACAATATTTAAGAAAGATATAGAGATCAATCACCACATCACTACCTTTTACATATGTCCTGTCGGCGGATATTTCATCAGGCGTAATAAAATTAGCTGGTGTACCTTACAGAATGTCCTATCTTTAGCCGCAGGATTGAAAATCGATTTTACCGCAATTGGCTCTTTATCTCTCAGACTCCCAAGCGAGCAATTGTCTAATACATGAATTGTTTCATGAAAAGTGTGTACTTTTCAGTAAAAGATGTGTATGTTATTTCTCTCCTTTCCGTTTCTCTGCTTTTAGTGTAATGATAGTTATAAATAATAATATAGTAAAAAAAAAATGCGGATTTAATATGTAAGGAAATATTTGTTTTTATAAAAGGATATAAATTGTATATACAGTTGAGTATCGCATGTTACCAATAGTTTTGATACTGATAAGATAAAAAAGGATTTTATTATATATTCTTACAACATACAAAGAATATATATGCAAATATATCAATGTTGTGACATATATTGAATCGAAAATTAAGCCTTCCTTTTAAGAATTGTTTTAAAGGTACATAGTAATTTCGTATTACGTAAATTTTACATTGTAAAATATAACATGAGATTTTAGAAGCGTATCTCGAACAAACCAAGGTTACAGACAAAAACGCCCCAAGCATTAAGCTCTTCAGAAAATTACAAAATATACTGAAACAGATGAATGGCAAAGACTTTTAACGACGGTTTAAGCGCCGTCATTAAAAGGTGCTAAGTAAATTGCGAGTGTAATGTATTTATCTTGAGGCACGGTAGCTTTATACAGGATTCGATTCCGGAACTTACAGCTCTACAAATAAGGATCAGAATTCAAAACGCGTATTAAAAATGGAATTAGGTGACGTTTATGTACATTTAGAATGCTTCCCACGTTTTCGGAATAAACACCCAGGGGTAATGAGATTAGAGTAAGCGAGGTAGGCTGAAAGAAGTGAAAATTGTTTATTTGAAATAGGTGCTTAAGAAAAATTACTGTTTTTTTAACGTTCCTATTGAATATTAGTATCATTATTTGTAAGGGTTTTTGTTTACATTTTTTTTATATACATGATTTGAAATTCTTCTTAACTATATAATATACCACGAATGAATAAAAAAATGCCCCCATAGAATTATCCAAAGTATATTGAATATTGATTCTAGGGATTAAAAATGTGAAAGTTTTCATCAATACAATTCGTTAAAAGCTTCTAAAAACTAGGTCATACCCCTGTACCAGGATGCGCGGACATAACGAAAACGTGACGAGGGGATATTTTATCCATCACTTTTACATTCAATCACTCTCTTTAATTCTAATATTAACGGTCGAAATTTATTGCCTCTTCTAGCTGCTTATTTAATAATTCTTGTACCAAAGCAATACGTGTTTTGTTTTGGTTATCGAGGATTTATTACATTTTTCTCTTTGTCCTGGAAATGTGTTGGAGTTTTACTCCGCTCATATTCATTGACATTGATCATTTGTTTCTTTTTGAATTGGTTATTTATTCTTATTCTTTAATTGGTGTTGATAAAAATTTATTTCTAATGATACTCCAAATCATTAAGAAGCTATTTTTCTAAAGTACATCGTCGTTCATCTGCTCTTATTACTGATATTTGGGTTCGCACAATAGGTCAAAATTTTCTACGCTCTTACTACTAGTTAGATGGAGACATGCTTGTTGGTCATGTTATTTTTTCACGCACACCATCCATGTTTTACTCAAAGTCCCTCTTCTTTTATAACCATATACATTGATACTTAACTCGCTTGTCATGACAAATCTTTTATACTTCTACATTGTCTCATCATATTATGATAACTAATTACCGTTGACACTCTCAAAATACCTTTTATTGCAGCAATTAACTTGGTTTTAAGGTGTTGGTAGGAGTTCATTCAGTGGGACGGTTCATTCGGTCTTTCGGGATCGCATTAGCCGTCTGCTAATGTCCAACGCAGCGCGTCTGGCTCATGGCTGAATATAATATAATTCTAAATCGTCTGATTCTCACCTAAAGATGGGTGTTCTACAAGGATCTATTCCGGGCTCCTTCTTGTTTTTACTTCATATTAATGACTTGCTTTTTTTGTTGAGGGTCTGTGTGACATTGTACTTTTTGCTGACGACATCTCGCTTATTTTGAAAGTTGAGCGTGATAGAATTAGTTATGACGAAGTAAACAGTACTTTGTCACGAGTCCTTCATTCAATAATTTAGTCTTAAATGCTAAGAAAACTAAATGCATAGAGTTGACACTTATTAATGTAAAAAGTAAAAATGTTAACTTTCTCCTTAATAATGAAGGGTTAGAATTGATTGACTCAACAAATTTCTTAGCTATAACTTTTGATAAAAAAGTTTCAGTGGAACCCCCATCTCTCAACACTCGCAGCCAAACTCGGCTCTGCCGTCTTTGCAATTAGAACAGTTAGACAATTAACGGACGTTAATACGGCTCAACTTGTTTATTTTAATTATTTTCATAGTATTTTATCTTACAGTATTTTGTTATGGAGCAGTGCTGCCGAAAGAAATTCCATATTCATTTTACAAAAAGAGCTGTGCGGGCAATTTATAACTTAAAAGCTAGAGATTGTCTGAGGGATGTTTTTAAAGTAATAGGTATTCTTATAGTTGCTTCGCAATACATATTTAATAGCATATTATATATACCCCAAAATTTAAATATTTATTTAAAAACAGTAACAGCACGTGATAAATAGGAGAAATAAAAACAAACTCGTAACGCCAAAATTTCGTCTTCAAAAAGTTAATAAATCCTTCATGGGTTTGAGTATACGCATATATAATAAAGTTCCACAAGATATCTTAGAGCTTCCTTTTCTTAGTTTTAAATCTAAAATCAAAAGTTTATTATTAAATAAATCTAATTATAACAGTTTTTAGTGGATCGAAATATGTGGAGCTTAAGTTGTTGAATCACTTGCAGGATTTGTATTATAATGTACATCATCTAAGATTTTTATATTTCTTTTAAAAAGAGCAACTGTTGAGTTTCTGGCTGGCTCTTCTCAACAGAGCAGCATTCCGGTGTTAGCTTACTTACGGACTGACTACACTGACCTTTTTTTGTATTGTAATAATTGACGATTCAGAAGTGCGTGTAAATGCCTACTTGAATAAAGATATTTTGAATTTGAATTTAAATAACCTTACATATATAAGTTTTTAATAGCTTGGATACGTTTAATGACTTTTTCATAATGTTTTTCTGAACTTCTAATCCTTAAAAAATAAATTTTTGGATACGTAGGTATCCAAAAATTTGATGTGATGTAGATCAATGCCCAATATAAATTTCTTATTGGATTGGTATTTTATTTTGATACATGAAAATAAAATAAAATTCGTTTATTAGAATTTAAGCAATCTACATATAAAGCGATACTTTGAAATGGTGAAGTAGTATTAATTTCAAAATTAATTAACTAGAGTTCCACTCGAAACGATTCCGCTTATTGCAATACCCGACCTTTGTACACCAAACTCAAAAGCGAGAAAAAGAGGCTTTACTAATTATTAAATTAAGTCTTTCTAATACGACTTAAATATTCAGACGTGCCTCAAATTGCTTTAGAATATAAATTAAGAAAAACTTTTGAGGTATTTTATTTATTTTTTACTGTGGCTAACAAAGTTCCTGATTTGGGAAAAATATGATAAAAGTATGTTACATCGGGATTGAATATAAAGATAAAAGTTAAATTTATAATTAACTTATTACAAGAACATAATAGCAGATACTTCTAATTTTATAACATTAGTACTAAATATATAATACTAATATAAATATAAACAACTTGTACAAAGAAAATATTTTTTTCATTACTGAATTCACCTTTCTATTGACTTCTTGTGTTTACCCATTTAATAAGGGTTTGTTTCAATTCCTTACATTCGCCAGATGCTACACACTTGACAGCACACGAAAAATATTATGCTAACGCTGGAAATACAGGCTCCGGGCTTAGTTTTATATATATGAAAATAACTTGGTTGGACCACAATTGGTATTAAGAAATACTTACTTGGACACAAAGTTGTTGTACTAAAGCGTTTGAGTTTATTTATTAATCCTGTTATATAAACGTCCGGCAAATCTATTCTTTTTACTATAACTGGTATTGTAATTTTTCTCAGTAAGATAATTTGAAATATTTTATATTAATATGTTAAGTATCGTATTAAAATAAATAATTACATATTAAATAAATTAATAATTACATTTAATTGAATAAAATTGTCATTTTAATAAAGCTGACAATATAATTATGTTTTATTACCTGGTAAAAATGAAAAGGCGTAACAATTTCCCGGATTACTAGCGGTGGCATCACATTGTTATGGCTTAACTTGGATTAAGGTACGGAGATAAACGCCATACTGTCGACTGCGCATTTGTTCTCATAACTGCGACTCGTGGATTCGCAGAACAAATATTTTGAATTTATTTTATAAGCTGGTTGTGTAATATTTACATCCGTTTCATTGATAGATATTCCAAAGTTATGTTCCAATTTATAATTTGTTAAATATAATAAAAAGTACTGGGTAGGTAACACAGTTTACTTGGATAAAGGCAGTAAAATAAATCAAAACAAATAAGTCATTTATAATATTATATGTTGGTCTAATTTACTTGTATAAGAATTCTAGAACTCACGAGACCTCAATCGGCTAGGAGCTATAAACTTACTTTCACAATATTAGATTCTATTAAATTTATTGTTAAGTTATTTAATTATTTTTTTATTTCAACCAAACAAATATACATTAATACATTTATTAAGTTTTTTAAACATTACATACAGCTTGTTACAGTCTTTCAAATCAAAACGAAAGTTTATTATTAAGATATATTACCAAATTAAGAAAAAATATAACTAACGTGTTATTTATTTTATTTACTTTAAATCTAAATTTATATTTATCCTTAAGGGTTTGTCATCTATTGAGGAATTTAAGAAACAAATGTAATTTTAAAGCTCGTTTATGTAAACTACGAATTTTATTACAAATCCGAGCGAATATTGAATACGATAGGATGTGAAGACTATGGAACATTATTCGGATTCGAAAGTTTGTACGCTTAGTGTGAAAGTTAGTAAATGTTGAAGTTTAGGTAAACGGATTTAGGACAATTAAGCTAGCTCATCCTGCATCTATCGTTATTGTTCGGGATTTAGAAGAAATAAATGGAAGTATAATGTAACAGTAAGAATATATATATCTGAATCTGTTCGAGTAACTGAAATTAGAAACTGTATTGTGAGTGTTGCATTATTGTATTGCAACCTCTGTGATCATTTATTTTCTGATTAATGTGTTTAAGGAGGTTTCTAGGTTATCTTATAAAACGTATAGTTTCTTTTATGCTTATTCAGAATATTATGCATTTTTATAAACAATTTATCAACACAGCATGACCGAAATTGAAAGTTTATGAATTTGTATCTTTAATATAGATACTTGTCTAGATAACATTGTTACGTAGAAGTTTCATTTCTGTAGTAATTTAAATATTTATTTATAATTTGTAATATAAACTACATAATCTGGAACTACATAGTAAAAAAAACAAGCAAAGTAGAGATAAAATTGGGCTTTCTAAACTTTTACGCTATTCCAATAAGATAAACTTCCACAAACCCATGTCAATTGTCGGAATCAGATACTTAGACACGATCCAAGCGGAGGCGTTTTTTTAATAGCATTGAACTGTTGATCTTTTCAGCACAATAATGTATGTATATATGTATGTGTATGTGTAAAGATTTGTCTCGTTTTACCACAATTGTATGTTTTGACTTTATTATATGTGAAATACAAAGGAAAATTTCACTTACTTAAGTAGTGTATTTTTCAATTTATCTAATATTATTAATAAATAAATTTGTTTAACTGTTAATTTCGGTAAATTAAGTGCTCTTAAGAGTTTATTGCGTCAAAGTAAACGGTAAATTGGATTGCACTGGATTGAGTAATTAATTAAGCAGATCATTTGCGATTTGCCGAATAAAGCTTTAAAAACTATTTGACTTAAATTGGTTATTTTTTTTTATTACTGCTAATAAAACACTACGGGAGCTTACTGAAATACTATCTTTCTCGAGAAATAGATTATATCAAAATTTATATATTATGAAGCCAGTAAAACAATACAATACAAATGTTGAATATAATATAGAGGAATTGTATTTCATTAAATTGACGGTATTTCTTAGGCAAAGATATAAAGTTTAATATACAGTATACGTATACATATATGTATACATAATACAACAAAATTCCGTTCAAAACTCATTTAGAGGTCCAGGTAGTAAGGTAATTACGTGGACGGGTATGTCTGTGTAATAAGCACTGCATGTTATTTACAGAGACTTTTGTTAGGACTTAATTTAGAATATTCCAGGCTATTAATACTAAGTGAAAGATAATTCATATATTTTAGGGCTTCACAAACCTTTCTATAAATTAAATTAAATTGTCTTCTATTAAATTCTATATTAACATTAATATCCTATATTGTTAAAAAAATGCTGGAAGATTCGATTAAGTGAGTTTTCTATAAAAGTAAACCCTCGCCGTGTCACGATTGTGAAATAATACTGATAACTTGAAATACCTCAGCAAAAATATCGTCTATTCGCTGGGGACTTTATTTAATATCTGGTCGCAACTACCGTCAAATCCCTTGGCCGCCTGTTGCCGTTGATTTCCATTAACCGGCTTCGCCGGTGCCGCTGGTTTGAATAAAATATTATTTTACCATTAATGAGGAAATGCCATTGTTACAATCAGTAATTTCTGCTTCAATCTTATTTTATAGTTTTCTAAATAGTTTTGTACTTTACATTTTAAAGTTTTTTCTTTGGTGTTCAAACTGATTGTAATAGCTGTGTTTATTTTATTATTTCTAACATTATAAATTAGTAAAGAAGTATTAATACTAATAATATTTTTATAAATATTTCTAAAATCAACTGTTAACTTCTATAATTAAGTGGTAACTTGAAAATTATACAATTTGTCAAAAGTATAAATCTTATGGTAATTATGACAGTTCTGAATTTTTATTCAGAAGTGCTAGACCTCGAACTTTTAATTTAAGCCATGCCATGTCTACTATGTTACCTTTAATATAGTATTATTACATTTTCACTTAATATAGAACGAAAGTGCTGTAATATAATTAATGAAAATATTGCATAATCACACATACACTAATATATTAAACCTATTGTATGCTGTACGTGTTGGTCTAATTAGTATTGAAGGAGTATAATCGGTCATCAATGTGGTACAACATTGAATTATTTATTTTTGATTTACACTTACACTAGCCACTGCCAGCGGCTTTGTCTACTCTTTCTGATCCTCCCTCTGATAATCAAACCATTATTTAATTTCCTTAGTGAAGAGCATCTTATTTGTTGCCTTATCGAATAAGATAATAATACGAAAATAAAATAAATGTAAAATCATTGCTTCGTTACTGTTGCTTATAATATGCACTTATTTATCGTGTATATATGTAGAATCTTAGAACACACTACAAGCTATTTGGGAAATCCTGTGTATTTAAACGCAAAACTTGACTACACCAGACCACAGTGTTTGCACATGCTAAGTTCCATGCATATATGTATGTGCAATTTGGTACACACGGCATTCGTTGCAAATTTAGTGCTGGGTTGCATCAACAATGGCACCAGATTGCGTTTTATTGCGATTTTTATACCAGCCGTGAAGGATATATTTTCATATATGATTTTTTTATAGCTCGACTGCGTGTATTAACAAATAACGAGAAGATATAATCTATATGTGATATTTAATACGAGATCTTATAAGTACAATAGTTGTGAAATAAACTGTTTATAAAATGAACAGGTGATATTTATAAAGACTATAAGCATATTGTATATGTATTTTTGCAATTTACTAAATAATATAAACACTTCTGACATTAGCGTCGGTAATAGCTACTATCCTATTAATAGTATAAATGTGTAAATATAAAATGTGTAGTATAAATGAAAGTTTGTGAGGATATATGTATGTTTGTTACATTTTTATATCAAAAATTACTGGACTTCTTTAGACACCATTTTACAGTAATATACTTCATATAAAGGAATTACACATAGGCTACAATTACCAAGGATGTGGTCATAATATAACAATTAGTATAATCTAAATCGCAAGAAACCTGCTCTCTAATAATTGTCTGGGAGTGCGCTTCATACATCGTTGGAGCTACACCAATATAATATGTTGTAGGATTGTTGGTCTTAAATAGTTTTGAATAAAAGTTTGCCACAACGTAAATCTTTTATGTGGAAGCCACTATACCTGTGCGCGTGTGAAAACACGGGCATAAGTTAGAATATATTTATATTTGAACAATATGTCGCCTTAATTTTACCTGATGTTGGCTCTTTCGTGATCACGAACGAGCTGAATTGAGTCACGTACACTCATTTGGAAGCCAAAAAATCTCAGTAAATAGATGTTCAAATGATTAAGTTATTCTAAAAGTTAATATTAAATATGGTGATTTAATAAAACTAAAATAATCATTGTAATGAAAGTACACAGAAAGGTGACTTTCTCTGTTATTAGCTAAAGTTGATATTTTTTTTTGGTCAAAAGATGTCAAGTCTTCACCTACTTCACTTTGCTTTATTCAGTTTTAGAAATTAGATGTCATCTGATCTCTACTGTCTTTGTTCGTATTTACTTTTTTGCGACGTCAAAGAAGGACAAAGAAGTATAATTACAGTTTCTCATTAATTATTCTCATTATAAAATGCACACAAAATAACAAAGCAGCATAAAACTAGGGGCGCCAACAAACCCTCAATTTCGACTCGCTGCGCTTGCGAAATTTCGGGTGCCGTTTGCATATTGAGCGAAGCGAGCCCAGTGTATTCACTCATCGTTTCCCATTGACTTTAATGGGATATCAGTTTTTTGACATGATAATAAAAAAAAAATATATTTTTTTTTACATTTTTCAAAAAATATTTTTTAAAAACCATCATCTAATGTGTGTCTTTTTGTTTGCAAAGTTTCATAATTTTCCGTCAAGTAGTTTTTGAGCCAATTCGTGACAAAGAATGCAAAAAGTCTCCAGTAAAACGCTCCGCTCACTTCGTTCGCTTCGCTCAAATAAGTGGTTCAGAGAAAATTTATCATTATTTTTATAAAAAAACATATCTACATTATAATATTTACAAAACATGTATTTTGTTTTTTAATACTGTAACATTTATTTAAGATCTAGACTAAATATAAGTATTATTAGTCTTTCTAAACAGTAATATCTCATAAAATCAAGGACATTTAAACAAATTCTCAAAGGCAAACATTAGTTGGTCACAAAATTGTCGATAGGTTAAAAGTCAATTGACGGGAATTGGTAAATGCTTCGATTTTAGAACAATGCGACGGCTGTGTGGTTTTGACAATAAGGTTTTCTGGATTGACGGATAATTTGAATTTCACCTCAATAAAAATAATCTTCTAACTATTCTAACTAACTTTTATAGATGAAAGAAGTTTTTTTTTTAAATAAATAAGTAATAAAGTTTAAATCAATATAAATGTTTTTTGTTAAATTTTTAAATAATTTTTAATAACAGATAAATTTTTATTAAAATTGAATCGTGCTTTTAAATCTCAGCAGCTGATAATTCCTGTAAATAAAATCTAATAAGATAACATTTATTTAATCTAATCTAAAATTCATTAAGATGATTCTTGAAAAATTATAAAATGAGAATTAATTTTCTTCCCTTAGCTCTGTTGATTTAGTAATATACAATGTGAAACATTTACATAATATTTTCGGTATTACTTTAATATTGACATTTTCTTCATATAATAATGATTATTTAATTTCTGGAACTGACAGTCAGATTGCAAGAAATTTTAATAATTCGTAGCCTATTTAAGGAGGAGGGCCACCAAACTATATAAAATTATTTAAAAATAAATGACCAAACATGCAATAAAACTCTTTGTTCGGGTTCGCGCAATCGTTGTTTTAATTTCAAACGTGTCCGGAATGTCCTTCTGTAGTACAAACGGGTGAAGTCTTGTTATAAACTTACTGAACTTGACAATTGAATTATTTAAATCATTGAGCGGAATTATAAAAATGTATATTGCAACTAGTATGTTAATACTGTCACCGTTAAACAGTTTTATGTGAGCTTGCACATATGTTATAAATCCAGAACCTTCACAATTTGAACAGACACCTGAACTAGAATTTATTTATTTCTTGAGAGGGTTTGTTCGTCATAGGTTTCAGTGCGGAGTGTATTGCAGTGTATTGCACGTGTGTCTTTGTTTTCATTTCCGGTTTATAGGTCTGGCTTTATTTCGGAGTTTTGAAATCCAATTTTATTTTAGAAAAGGTTTTAACACCTAATAATAATTTATTTCAAAATTTTAAATATTTTTTAATGCATCCATAAAATATTTTGAATATTATCGGAATCTGTTTCTGATCTGAATTGTTATACTTTTGTTATTAAATATTTTTATTTTTATCCTTAAACTTTAACAAATCTATAACATTATTTTTGACGCTGGTTAAACAATGTTGTAAGATGGATAAAGTGTATGTACCTTGTCTAGTCTTTGCGGGTCACTATTCAATATTTGATACATTCTTGAATCAACCTTTAGTAATTAGTAAAAGGAATTGCTTTGGGAGTCGATTAAACACACTGGAATCAACACAATACAATATTCACTACAGCAAATTTAGTTGATTGGTTAGCAAAAATCTATTGTATATGTATTTGTTCAGACATTTGTTTATTTCAATGACTATTTATGGAAAATATAAATTAATAAATAAATCTCTTAATTGAAGTTTTAATGATTATGTTTGATTAATTGGTTTTAATTATTATTTAAATGGCTTAAAGAAGGTTTATTTTCTATAAATAGTGAAGGGGTTTCATTTAAATTCTAATCAGTACTACATTAAGGTTTTTTACATTATTCCGCATGCTATTAACAATCATTAAACAAGATTTTTGACCATCAAAGGATTTATATAAAAAGTCAAGCACTTTTTTAAAGTTTCAAGAAAATATCAAGTTTACTCCAGAAACTATTTCGCTGTGCGCTTTGTGTTCCATTGACTTATTCTGCTGTGAAGATACTTTGATCCCTTGAGGTCCGATTTTTACTTTTTAAATCTTAAACTGTAAGTTGAGTTTAACTCTTACGCAAGCTTACTCGTTGGAGTTCGTCGTTTTTATTTAATTTTATTTATGTCACGAATATATATTTTTTTGTGTTTTTAATCTATATCTACATATTTCATTTGTATAACATCTAACAATTTGCTTCAATTTCATTTACCTTAATTTCATTTCTATTTCTTTGTTTGTTTTGCTATTTTTTTTTAAGCTTTATGAAATTGTGTATAAAGATTCCAGTCTTACCAACTTATATAAGCAATTAAGATTTACCAATGGTTTACATTTGTCAAAACGAATGTTTAACTTTATCTTTTTTAGCTATCATATAATCAAAATGTTTCAGCGTTTTTAAATTAAAATCCCAGGTTGATTTTAAAAGTTTTTGGTTAGTAATTAAGTCAGGCTTCGTAGTCATTTAATTGAATATAGATTACATTATGTTTTATACAAGTTAGGATTTTTGCAGCTGCTTCACGGGCTGAAAAGGTTTGATAATATTGCTTTTGGTGACAAAATTACTGTTAAACTTTGTTGAACATTTATTGATTTATTTCTTTTAGAGGGTTTTCCAACAATAGTTACATTATAACAAACATAAAAAGAGACCGTTACTCTTAAAATGGTTTTTGGAAACCTACCCTATTTTAAGAACCTATCTAACGATACCCCATGTTATAAGTTTATCAAACCGAAACACTTTAAATGATATTTACTGCATTCTAAAATTACCACAAAAGCTTGTACCAGAATTATCAACTTTTTCTTAAACGTGTTTTATGACATCTTTAAAACTAAGGTTCATTGTAAAATAGTTGTGACTGAACACCTACTAATGTGTTACCTGAATATAGTACAGAATTGTCTACAATGTTCAACAATGGTCAACTGTAATTTGTTACCGCTGTCCAGTGAACTTACTAATAGCTCAGTAATTATAGTACTATTGTATTTACTCTAACGCTAATGGGTTACAAAATGGGTTTTTATTATATTTTCGGGCGAAAAGTCACTTTGCTTAGGTAATGTGATTGTCAATTTAATAAATCATTGTTCATTTAATATAATTTATATTAAGTAGACAATGATTTATACATATATACAGCTAATTTTTATAATGTCTAACTGTGTAGATGTTCTTGAAGAGGTAGATGTCTAGTGTTCTATCGGCTAAGGTATAAGCAGACTTCAGGGACGCAGTGAATTGGATGAGTAACTATAGCTGACATTTTTGAGAATAATTTGTATGTCCCTTGAGATACCAGGACATGCAGACAAATAGCTAAACAGCGCAATACCTTTCATATCGTTCGAAAACATCATCATCATCATTTCGGGCTGGATTTATAAAAAAAAAACCTTTTCTCTTCATACTCTCAATACAGATATACAGACGTCGATACCATTTATACTTGTATTATCATGGCCCTAAGTTTTCTCGAATCCAACAAAGATATCCATTTGTCTAAATGGTAATTCCCTGCGAGTTAAAGGTTTGCGTAGCGGATATATGAAATGGATAAATCAATAGACAACCATTTATTAATGTTGATTTATGAACGGTCAGCTTTCTTTTTAATATATATAAAGCAATATTAATGGCAGTAGGAAATAATAAAATAATAAAATAAGATGAAAAAGGATTTGGTTTAATATTCTAACAACATACAAAGAACATATATATATATATATATATTATGTCAATGTTGTGACATGTATTGTATCAAAAATTTAGTTACAATTTTTAATAATTGTTTTACATGTACTGAAACAAATGAATAGCAAAGACTCCTAACGATGGTTTAAGCGCCGTCATTAAAAGGTGCTAAGTAAATTGCGATTGTAATGTATTTATTTTGAGGCACGGTAGCTTTATACAGGATACGATTCCGGAACTTACGACTCCACAAATAAGGATCAGAAATCAATAAGCGTATTAAAAATAGAATTAGGTGACGTTTACGTACATTTAGAATGCTTGCCACGTTTTCATAATAATAAACACGCAGTGGTAATAAGATTAAGGTAAGCGAGGTAGGCTGAAAGTAGTGAAAATTGTTTATTTGAAATAGGTGTTTAAGAAAAATCACTGTTTTTTTAACGTTCTTATTGAATATTATTATCATAATTTTTATGTGTTTTTCTTTACATATTTCTTATATACATGACTTGAAATTCTTCTTAACTACTCGTATATAATATCTCACGAATTAATACAAAAAATGCCCCATAGAATTATCCAAAGTATATTGAATATTGATTCTAGGGATTAAAAATGTAAAAGTTTTAATCAATACAATTCGTTAAAGGCTTCTAAAAACTAGGTGATACAGGGTTCACGATGCGCTGACGTAACGACAACGTGAGGAGGGGATATTTTATCCATCACTTTCACATTCAATCACTCTCTCTGTAAGTCTTATGTTAACGGTGGATAATAAAATATAAAGCGATAATGTATTGATGAAGTAGTATTAATTTCAAAATTTATTAATAAAAGAGTTCGGTTCGATACGATTCCGCTTATTTGCAATTCCCGATCTTTATAGACCAAACTCAAAAGCGACAAAAAGAGACCTTGCTAAATTAGCAAGGTCTCTTTAATAATTATTAAATTAGGTTTCTACATTACAAATTAAATATTGAGACGTGCTTCAAATTGCTTTCGAATATAAATTAAGAAAAACTTTTTAGATATTTTTACATTGTATAAAAAAAAAATTATTTATATTAATTTTGGTTACAAAAAAGAAGACACGTGAATTACGTTGAATTAATTGTTTTCAGGTTTCCTTAAACGTTTGTGGCTAACAAAGTTCCTGATTAGGGAAAAATATGATATGTTTCATTGGGATTGAATATAAAGATAAAAAGTCAAATTTATAATTAACTTATTACGAAAACATAATCCTAGCAGATACTTGTCATAACATTAGCACTAACTAAATAATACTAATATAAATTTAAAAAAATTGTACATAGGAAATATTTTCCTCATTACAGAATGCACCTTTCTATTGACTTCTTGTGTTTACCCATTTAATAAGGGTTTGCTCCAATTCCTTACATTCGCCAGATGCGACGCACTTGACAGCACAAGAAAAATATTACATTAACGCTGGATATACAGACCCTCGGGCTTGGTTTTATATATATGAACTTGGTTGGAACTTAATAGGTATTAGAGATATACTTACTTGGACACAAAGTTGTTGTGCTAAAGTATTTGAGTTTGTTTATTAACTCTGTTAGATAAGTGTCCGGCAGATCTATTTTTATACAACAATTTGTATTGTGATTTTTCTCAATAATTTAAATCGAAATGTTTTGTATTAATATATTAAGTGTCGTATTAAATAAATAAATAAATTGAAACATTGCATCTAATTTAGTATCCCTGACATTTTAATAAAGCTGACAATATAATAACGTTTCTTTATATGGTAAAGATGAAAAGGCGTAACAATTTCCCGGATTACTGGCGGTGGCATCACATTGTTACGGCTTAAGTTGGATTAAGGTACGGAGATAACCACCATACTGTCGACTGCACATTTGTTTTCAAAACTGAGACTCGTGGATTCACAGAACAAATGGTTTGAATTTATTTACTCTTGGATTCGCAG
The DNA here is from genome assembly GCA_918358695.1 of Melinaea menophilus ssp. n. AW-2005. Lineage (NCBI taxonomy): Eukaryota > Metazoa > Arthropoda > Insecta > Lepidoptera > Nymphalidae > Melinaea > Melinaea menophilus. The sequence continues at coordinate 2,367,617 of OU911052.1, forward strand.
AACAAATATTTTAAATTTATTTTTTAAGTTGGTTGTGTAATATTCCGAAATTTTGTCAAGTTGGTATCCATAAACTTTTATACAAGTAATAGTAAGAGGAATATACTACTAACGTAATTCTAATTTATCATTTGTTATATATAATAAAAATACTTAGAAGTTAACATAGTTTACTTGGATAGAGGCAGTAAAATAAATCGAAAAAAAATAAATCATTTATAATATTACATATTGGTCTTATATACTTGTCTAAGTATTCTAGAACTCACCTCAATCGGCTCGAAGCAATAAACTTACTTTCACAGCAATAGGTTCTATCGATTTTATTGTCAAGTTTTATGTATAATTTTTTATTTAAATACAATAGATATAAATTTAAATATTTATTCAGTTTTTCATACATTAGATGCAGCTCGTTACAGTTTTTCAAATCAAAACTAAAGTTTATTATTAAGATATATTACAAAATTAAGAAAAATTATAACTAAAGTGTAATATGTTTTATTTACTTTAAATGTAAATTTGTATTTGTCTTTAGGAGTTTGTCATCTATCGAGGAATTTAGGAAACAAATGTAATCTTAAAGCTCGTTTATGTAAACTACAAGTTTCATTACAAATCCGGGCGAGTATTAAATACGATAGGATGTGAAGACTATGGAACATTAGCCTGGATTCGAAAGTTTGTACGCTTAGTGTGAAGTTAGTAAATGACGAAGTTTAGGTAAACGGATTTAGACAATTAAGCTAGCTCATCCCGCATATATCGTTATTGTTCGGGATTTTAGAAACTGAAACTGAAACGGAAATTGGAAACTATATTCTGAGTATTGAATTTTTGTTTTGCAACCTCTGTGATCATTTATTTTCTGATTAATGTATTTGAGCATGATTGTAGGTTATCTTTATAAAATGTGTAGATTCAGCATGCTCATTCAGAATGTAATACATTTCTATAAACAATTTATCCCACATAGCATTACATTAACATCATTAGTAATATTGACTACTTATTTAGATAACATTGTAACGAAGAAGTTTTATTTCTGTAGCAATTTAAATACTTAGTTAACATAATTTCATAATTTCAGTTTATGTCCTGTTTCGATAATGGGAGTCGACATAGGTTATCGTATTACTTGTGAGGTTTTTCCTCCATAATGTATTATAATTTGATATTATTTGAATCTATTACGGCGTGATTAGTGCTATTTCGTGGTAACCTGCGTACTGTTCATTACAGGAGGTTTTTTAAATTTCTATAACAAATCTTTACCTGTAACTTCGGGTCGTCGACCTGCATGTCCCTTCTCTGAACTGTTGCTATAACTGTAGCTGCAAGTGAGTTTTGCTTTTAAATGACTGCTCCTCGTTAAATATTAAGAAGCTACCTGGTAATGTACTACTTTATTTAAAAATATTCTACATTATAAATAGATCAAGTTTAATTTTTGATTGCAGTGTTCTTGTACTGACAAATAAGCAGGCTTCACTTGTCTTGTCTTCACTTGTCCACTGTCAGTGATGCCTAGGAATTTAATTTAAAATAATAATATTAAGAATATTATTCAATATAGGTATTTGACTTTTTTTTGTTTACCTCAAGTGACACAGAGCTGAGTCTAGCTGGCATATTATCTAATGTCTTAATTTAAATTTAAGTGCTGATAAAATGAGGCTTAAATATTAAATTGACCTACTAATTAAACTAAACTAACAAAATAATCACAACTTCTCGATCAACTTGATGAGGTGGAGACAATGTATGAGGACGTTTGTAGAGTCAAACGTTCCTCCAAAACTCACTACACTATTGTAATGAGGAACCTTAACGCAAAGCTGGGCATACGTTGCGGTGACGAACTGCCGGAGGATAAATTCAGTGCTGGAGAACGGAATCACCAGGGTCACCTATTGACTGGATTCGAGGACCAGAAGGGTTTTTTTACGATGAACTCCTTCTGCAAGAAACTCGTGCACAGAAAGTGAACCTGGCTTAGCCCAGACAGTATGTCGAAAAACAAGATTGACTACATCATATCGATGAGAAAGCAGATATTTAATGATGTTTCCGTGATCAACGCGGTTAAAACTGGAAGTGAACACCGAATTGTACGGGGCACGTTAAATCTAAATGTTAAACTGGAACCTTTGCGGCTGTTGAGGTCAACGCTCCAACACCTGTCCATATCTTAAACTCCAAAAATTTTTAGCTCGAACTCTTAAACCGCTTTGAATATCTGGAGAGCGACGATGTTTTTTTTTATGCTAGAGGAGGGCAAAAGAGCTAGCGGATACCGTTGATATGTGATCATTACCGCCAAAGAACACTTACAATATCCGAGGAATCACAAGAACATAGCCGGCCTTAATGCTTAACGGCCGATGTGAACGAGTATAGTGACAGGTTCGTGGAACATTTCCATACGGTTGGCTCGAAGTTCTTTAAGGGCCACCGTAACGATAAAATAAAAAGAATCCCAGAACCTGCTCTCAAGGTAATGAAAGAGAGGACCGATATGGTTTGGCAATCATTCGTATAACCATACGTCCAACTATAGGCGGCTTAATAGACGGAGCCCGTTTAACTGGTTAACTTGGCGAACTTTGGGAGGGTTATGCCTTGCAGTGAGCTTCTATAGGCTGTTAAGAAGAAGAAGAGAAGAAATATATATGCAAATTATTGGTTTAGTTTACTCCCACCTCCTAGGCCGGCAACGTTCTTGTAAATCCTCGGATGTTATTAAAGTTTATCACAAATCATCAGTGCCCCGCCAGCTCGTTTGCCCTCCTCTTCCATAATATATATATATAGAGTTAAATAATTAAATATTCTAATAAACATCAAAAAATGATTTATTTTTTTATCATTTCCATGTTTTTCACGTTATTTATTGTGTTTTTGGGGCCAAAATCGATTTAAAGTTTTTAATTCTTGGATATCAGGGGAAGGGGTCTTTGTAAAAACTAATAATAGACTCAGGAAGTCGAAATACTAATAAAAACTCATATTCGAACTCATATTTATAACATATTCGGATTCGCCCATAATCTACACCTCAATTATTACTACCTACCTACTATTAGTGATGTTTCTAATTAGAACTCTAACAGGATAACAGGCGTAAGTAGAATTCTATTACCGAAAGAGCAGTTAATGGGATAAACTATTACTGTTTCAATTTATCACATGGTATAAACTTAGATCGTATCCAATCTAATCCATTCCGACATCTGTTACAGACGTTTGAATTTATCTACGGTTTAGTTAAATTGTATTAATTTTGTTCAATTGTGTTAGTGACGCACATGTAAACAGACTAGTTAAATTACATATACAAGATGTGCAAATATTTGTAGCCAATTTACGATACAAAAAATATTGATACAATTGACCAGCAAACAGCATACTCACAAAAAAAAATTGGTCAGGTAAATAATTTGGTTATTGGAACTTTTATAGCAATAATAAGACACGATCCAAGCGGAGGCGTTGTTTAAGTAGCATTGAACTGTCGATCTTTTCAGCACAACAATGTATGTATGTGTTTAGATTTGTCTAGTTTTATCACAATTGTATGTTTCTACTTTATTAATATATGAAATACAAAGGAAAATTTTACTTACTTAAGTAGTGTATTTTTCAATTTATCTAATATTATTAATCAATAAATATAGTTAAGTGCGAATGTTGGTTAATTAACTGCCCTTAAGAGTTTATTACGTCAAAGTAAACGGTAAATTGGATTTCACTGGATTAAGTAATTAATTAAGCAGATCGCTTACGATTTGCCGCTTTTAAAGATAAGGCTTTTAAAACTATTTGACTTAAATTGGTTATTTTGTTTTGTTACTGCTTATAAAACACTTCGAGAGCTTACTGAAATACTATCTTATTCGAGTAATAGATATTTTATATCAAGATTTATATATTATAAAGCCAATAAAACAATACAATACAAATGTTGAATGTAATAAAGAGGAATTGTATTTAATTAAATTGACGGTATTTCTTAGGCAAAGGTGTAAAGTTAAATGTATAGTATATTTATAATACAACAAAATTCCATTCAAAACTCATTTAGAAGTCCAGGTAGCGAGGTAATTACGTGGACGGGTATGGCTGCGTAATAAGCACTGCAGGTTATTTGCGGGGAATGTTGTTAGGACTTCATTTAGAACATTCCAGACTATTAAAGCTAAGCGAGAGGTAATTCATAAATCTTAAGGATTCGCAAACCTTTTTATAAATTATATTAAATTTATCTTTTATATTAAATTCTACATTAAAATTAATATCCCATATTCTTGAAAAAATGCTGCATGATTCGATTAAGTGAGTTTTCTATAAAAGTAAATCCTCGCCGTCTGACAATAATGAAATAATACGGATAACTGGAAATACCTCAGCAAAAATATCGTCTGTTCGCTGGGGACTTTATTTAACGTCTGGTCGCAACTACCGTCAAATCCCTTGGCCGCCTGTTGCCGTTGATTTCCATTAGCCGGCTTCGCCGGTGCCGCTGGTTTGAATAAAATATTATTTTACCATTAATGAGGAAATGCTATTGTTTCTTATACTTTTCCAAATCGTTTTTTATAATTGTACCGGGTACTATGTTTCTTTTTATATATATATTTTTTCAGTTTAAACACTTATTTTTTGTTTTATTATTTTTTACAATAAAAATTAGTAACAAAATGTTTGTAATAGCAATTTGAAATATTTGGTATATATATCTCCAAAATCTAAATTCTACCACTTAAAAATTATACAATTTGTCAAATGTGTAAATATGAAAGTTATTATGACGGTTCTGAAATTCTATTTTGAAGTGCTAGACTTCTTTTAATTTTAGGCATGTTAGTAATTAGGCGACTAACATCGAGCACGGCTGTAGTTTGGTCGGATAGTTTCTGAGCGATCTTACTATCAAGTAAAAGTAAGATTTCGATTTAGGTATATCTTATGACTTATTTAGACACAATCACTATATGAAAGATTTACATTCAATTTGCTGGTAACTTTCAATACAGTATTAGTAAAATAATTTTTACATTACAAAGAAAGAAATCACATTAGCTTAAAAAAACATATGAACATAGTATGTGGGTCTAATAAGTATGGAAAAGATATTATCGGGTTTCAAAATTTCATTATTTATTTTTAATTTTTACTTACCTGACGCCAGCGAATTTGTCTGATCCTGTTGAACCTTATTTTGAACCATATGTTATGTATTATCCATAGTGAAGAGCTTTTTATTCTTACGAGTAGTTATTTAATAAGATAAAGTGTCAAAAATGAAAAAAAAGTGCAAATATTGCTTCCTTACAGTTATTAAATTCTTAAATCTAGATTATATATGCACTCTAATATCGTAAATATTTATTGAATATTAGAAAACACTACAAACTATTTGGGAAATCCTGTGTATTTAAACGCAAAACTTGACTACACCAGACCACATGCTAAGTTCCATGCATATATGTATGTGCAATTTGGTACACACGGCATTCGTTGCAAATAGAGTGCTGGGTTGCATCAACAATGGCACCAGATTGCGTTTTATTGCGATTTTTATATGAGCCGAGCCGGATATATTTTTAGCTCGGCTGCGTATATTAACAAATGACAGGAAGATATAATCTAAATGTACGTAAATACGTATACCTCTTATGAGGAACCCACTTTACCCGTGCGCGTGTGAAACCACGGGCATTAGTTAGTATATTTGAACATTGTGTCGCCTTAATTTTACCTGATGTTGCCCCTTTCGTGATCACGAACGAACTGAATTGAGTCACGTACACTCATTTGGAAGCGAAAAAATAGCAGTACAAAGATGTTCAAATAATTATATTTTCATAAAATTAAGATGAAATATGGTGATTTAATAAAAGTTAAATAATTATTATAGCACAGTACACAGTAAGTTCACTTTCTCTCTTATTAGTTAAAATATTTTTTTTTGTCGAAAAGAAGTGAAGTCTTTACTTACTTACTTCACTTTGGTTTATTCAGTTTTAGAAATTAGATGTCATCTGATCTCTACTGTCTTTGTTCGTATTTACTTTTTTGCGACGTCAAAGAAGGACAAAGAAGTATAATAACAGTTTCTCATTAATTATTCTCATTATAAAATGCACATAAAATTAACAAAGCAGCATAAAAATAAGTGGTACGATGGTTGTTATTTTATTATAAGCAAAGCATGTTATTTTATTATGTCTATAATATAGCGTAATATGTATTTAATGTGATATAGAATTAGAATCTAATTTGAAGAGAGTAAATATAAAATTAAAATAACCACAGAAAGCGATTATAATTTTGTAATAAAGTTATACTACATAAAATAATAAATACACATTATACTGTTCGGAGAAAATTTATCATAAAACTGTCCCACAAAGGTGTACTAGTAATTGAGTCTGTTTTCTTGTAGTTACGTAGTTTTAAACTTTCCCATTCTCTATTCTATTATTAATTACAACTATATACTGCTACGAGTCTCCGAGCTAGGCTGCAAACAGACATGACGAAACTTTAAAGATTTCTAGTGGACCATGAAACTCTAAACATGTCAGACAAGTTCAAGTCCTTGTCGCAGCTGGTAATGTAATTTTGTTAAACATTTATTCCACGAGTACTTATACGCTATACATACTTGTATAAATATTATAAGATTGTCAATTATTAGAGAACTTTTCGACTCCCTTACAGCAAAAGATTCGGTTTTGTTTTTTTTAAGAATAGACCATTATTGGTTTCGTAGGACAAGTTGATTTTAAAATAAATCCCCTTTTCAAATCAGCGCATAAACATGGAAGCGAAATAAAATCAATGATACCTATTTACTGCATTCTAAAATGACCACAAAGGCTATTAGTATACAAATTTTAAAAGACTTTGCAATTAAATATTTAATAAAATGCTTTTAGCTTACCTTAATAATTGAGGGAAATGATAAACTTTTTTTCTTTAAATGTATCTACATTTAAAAGACATTGTTGTAACAAACTGCACCGGAAAACAATTTATACGGCACAATACGTCGTATCTCATTCAGTCCTCAATAGACTCGCGAATGAATGAAGTTCTGAATTTCGATAGAATTGAGAATAATGGAACAATCAAATATAGCGTTGTGTTAATGATAATGTTTCTTGTTTTAATGTGAAAGTATCTTTTCAACTTATCTTAATATATATAATATATAATATATAAACGAGAAAAGGATTGGACCATGACGATATCGTAAAAAGACCTACGAATTTGTTATTTTGCATGGATTATTCATCTAAGATGCAAATTTGTGGCTGAAATCCTTTAAAACAACACCCTAAAGAGATTAAGTAGAGGGTGGAATTTGTATGGAAGTTCAGACGTTTTAAGGGACAGCAACAAAGGTATATTTATATCTTTTGTTAGATAATATATCTAAAAAAATATCATCTCGGATTAAGTTTTTATATATGGGAGTTCATAAATATTTGATTAACATATAAACTACTTCAAAAAATGGCTATGATTTACTTGGCAGGACGATAAATATGAATGTGGGAATCGTCAACTTTTTTCTTAAACATATTTCAGGATATCTTTTCAACTAAGTTTCACTGTAAAATAGTGATTTAACACCTACTAATGTGTTACCTGAATATAGTACAAAATCGCCTACAACTGCCAACAATGGTCAACTGTAATTGATTCCCGCTGTTCAGTAAACTTACTAATAATTCTTACTAATTACTAATTACTAATTTACTTCAGTAATTGTACTACTATTGTTTTTATTTACTTTAACGCTAATGGGCTACAAAATGGTATACTTGGATTATATTTTTGGGTTACTTGACTTAGGTAATTTGATTGACAAATTAACAAACCATTGTTTACTTAATTAGGTCATACATTTGAAGTTTTATACATTTTCGTTATTTATTTTTAATAACAATAATATAGTATTCAATCTTAAAGTACAATATTATAATAAAAAAAACAGTTTAATTTCAGCCTAACCTTTTATTATATTGTCCACCTGAATAGATGTACTTGAAGAAGTAGATATCTAGTGTTCTATCAGCTAAGATATGAGCAGAGCTGCTATTTTTGAGAATTAGTTTTATATTCTTAAAGATACCAGCACATGCAGATAAAATAGATAAACGGCGGAAAACCTTACACATCATCCGAAAACAACGATTTCGGGCTGGATTATTGAAAAAAAAAACGCCTTGATAAAAATTTATTGAATATACAAACAAATCTTTTCTCTTCATACTCTTAATATAGATATACGGACGTCGATATCATTTATACTTGTATTATCATTGCCCTAAGTTTGCTCGAATCCAACAAAGATATCACTTATATAAATGGTAATTCCCTCGAGAGATAAAGGTTTTCGTAGCGGATATATGAAATGGATAAATCAATAGACAACCATTTATTAATTTTCATTTATGAATGCTTAGCTTTCTTTCTAATATATATAAAGCAATATTAATAACAGTAACAAATAATAAAATCGTAAAATAAAATATGTTATGTCTAATATTCAAAATAGTATCCCAGTAAATAATATTTAAGAAGGATAAAAAGATCAATCACGAACTACCTTTCACATAAGGCCTGTCGGCGGATATTTCATCAGGCGTAATAAAATTAGCTTGTGTACCTTACAGAATGTTCTATCTTTAGCCGCAGGATTGAAAATCGATTCTACCGCAATTGGCCCTTTATTTCTCAGACTCCCAAGAGAGCAATCGTCTAATACATATATCACACCGAATTGTTTCTGAAAACTATGTGCTTTTCAATAATATTCAGTAATATTCAGACGTATGTTATTTCTGTTTGCCTCTTTAATGTAATGACAGTTTGTATAATACTTTTATTGTTTATTCATAAAAAATAGCGTATTTAATATGTAACGAAATATTAGTTTCTATAAAAAGAAAAAATATGTATGTATAATAATATTATGTATATATGTATAATGTATATACATTTGAGGATCGCATGTTACCAATCGTTTTGATACTGATAAGACAAAAAAGGATTTGATTATATATTCTAACAACATATAAAGAATATATATACAAATATATCAATGTTGTGACATATATGTTATTGGATCTAAATATAAGTTTTAATTTTCACTAATTGTTTTACAAGTGCATAGTAATTTCGTCTTATGTCAATTTTACATTTAGAATGCTTGCCACGTTTTCGGAATAAACACCGGTAATGAGATTAGGGTAAGCGAGGTAGGCTGAAAGAAGTGAAAAATGTTTGTTTGAAATAGGTGCTTAAGAAAAATCACTGTTTTTTAAAAGTTCTTATTGAATATTATTATTATCATTGTATGTTGGTTTCTTAACATATTTATTACATACATGACTTGAAATTATATTTCAGTATATTATATTTCAAAAATTAATAAAAAAATGCCAGCATGGAATTATGTGTGACGAGGGGATATTTTATCCATCACTTTCACATTTAATCACTCTCTTTAAGTCTTATATTAACGGTCGAAATTTATTGCCTCAGCTAATCTAATAATTCTTGTACAAAAATAACACGTATTTTGTTTCGATTATGAAGAATTTGTTATTTCCTCTCTTTGTCCTGGAAATGTGTTGGAGCATTACTCCGCTCTTATTAAATGATATGGATCATTTATTTGTTATTGAATTGCTTAGTTGTTTTTATTCTTATATTGGCAATATATTTCTAATGATAGTCCAATCATTAAGGGCTTTTTCTTTTTAAAGTACTTCATAGTCCATTTGCTCTTATTACTAATATATATAATATTTGGATTCGCACAATATGTTAAAATATTCTACGCTTTTACTACTAATTAGATGGAGACATGTTTCTTGGTCATGATATTTTTTCACGCACTCCATCCATGTTTTCCTCAAACTCCCTCTTCTCTTATAACCATGTACATTGATACTTAAATCTCTTGTCGTGACATGTCTTTTATCCTTCTACATTGTCTCATCATAATATGATAACTGATTACTGTTGACTCTCTTTAAATGCCTTTTATTGCATCAGTTATCTTGGTTATTAAGGTTTTGGTAGGTGTTAATTATTATTTCGGCCCTCGCTGGGGTCCCCCTCGCCGGGCGTCCATCTCCGTCCAGGGTGTGGAGGTGGTGGTGAAGGCCCAGCTAAAATATCTGGGTCTCACCCTGGACGGAAGATGGAACTTCGGGGCTCATTTCTCTCTTCTGGCCCCGAAGTTACTGTCCACCACGGCTGCCTTGGGAAGGCTTCTGCCCAACGTCGGTGGGCCGCAGGCTCCGTGCCGGCGACTCTATGCCAGCATCGTGAGTATGGCGCTGTAAGGTGCCCCCATATGGTCGGGGTCCCTCACTGCCGATTCCACGACCCTCCTGCGAAGGACGCAGAGCGTCTTAGCGGTGAGGATGATCAGGGGGTATCGTACAGTGTCGTACACTGCGGCCACACTCCTGGCGAGCGATACGCCTTGGGAGCTGCAGGCGGAGGTGCTCGCCGGGGCGTATTGGCACCGGGCGGAAGCCAGGACCACGTTCCTTCTTGTGCAGGTGCTCACGGGGCATCAGCGCGCTGATTTGGTTGCCGTGGTTGGCGGGGACTTCTCGCTGCCGCGCCTTGTTGTCGCTATGGTCGGCAGCGAGAGGTGTTGGGCCGCTATAGCCTCCTTCTGCGAGAAAGTCATCGCCGTGAAGGAGGTCGCGGAGCGGGTCAGGAAGCAAGTCTCTCCCTCTGACCCGCTTCGCCGGGGGAGGCTGGGAAGAAGGAGGCGGGAGTAGAGGGGGGGGTGACCCCTCTCACCTGCAATAGGCCTACGAAGTGAGGGTGCCCTAAGTTGCTCGGGGCACCCTCGCACGGGGGGTAACCGCCGGGGCGGTACGGTGAGTGCCAACGCGATCCCGTGTCGTCCGATTAAGGCGTTGAGGGCAACCGTTGGTTTTTTAGTGGGTAGCCTTAAAAAAAATGGATTCGTCCTCCATGCCTCCTGGTAGGCCCACATAACTCTCCGGCCATCACCTTCCTGGTCGGCGGGTATCGGTAACGGATTTTTCCAAAGCAAAAAAAAAAAAAAGGTGTTAGATATTATTTGGGGGTCATCGTTGAAAACCTCGTGAGCCCGTCCGTTATCAATGTCACTCGGACTTGTCCGGTGGCATTGGAAGTGGTACGGGCTGTTGCTCCATGGAGGATGGTTAATTCGGGCATTCGGGATCGCATTAGCCGTCTGCTAATGTCCATCGCGGGTTTGTCAGCCATGAGGTGCCCGAGTCTGGCTCATGGCTGACAGGGAGGGTGAACGCGGCGGTCTGCCCTTAGGGGTGGCCCGTCCGCGACGGCGTGCTCGGGCCCCTTTCCTTTGGCCTCATCCTTTGGAAAGTGGGTCTGGGCAATTCAGTGGGAGGGCACACTCTTTTATGGGGGATAGCCGCGGGGTCATTCAGGGTACTTCTCTGATTGCAGAGTTGATCTTAGGGTGGCCTCGTGCTTACGGGGTTTTAGGGAGAGATTAGGGTTTGAGGTTCATCTGGTTGTACTTGGCTGTCCGCTCATGTGGGGTCTGAAAAGTGGTCTCTCCTTCGGAAAGATGTCCGCCGAGAGCGTTGGGCCTGGACGAGGTTCTCAGGCTTTTGAGGGTTGAGTTAAGACTCCCCCGGACGTCTGGGTTATGGACCTGCTCTAGCTAGAATAGGGCTTCAGCCCACTTCTTAAGGTTGGCTTTGACCCCCCCCCCCCCCTGTTTGCGATGTTTGCGATGTTTTTCTGAACGTTTAATCCTTAATCCTAATAATAGCATTGAAATAAGTTTTTGGATAGTGGATCAATACCCAATATACATTTCTTATTGAATACGACGTTGACATAATTTTATTAGCGAAGTATTTTATTTTGATACATTAAAATATAATAAAATTCGTTTATTATTAATCAACATATAAAGCAATATTTTGAAATGATGAAATAGTATTAACGGAAAAGGCGTTTGACAGGGTTGTGAAAAAGAAGTTATGGGATATACTGCCCCGATACAATGTGAACGGACCCTTGCTATAGGTTGTAAAGTCTCTCTACAGAAATCACTCAGCCTGTGTGCGAGTAGGAGCTGGCATGTCGCCCTGGATTGACATCCAATCGGTTGTTAAGCAAGGTTGCGCTATGTCAGCTTGGTTGTTCAATTTGTATTTGGATAGTTGTCTCCAAGGCGTGAAAGACAGTGATATGGGAGTGAAAGTAGGTGACCTTAAGGTCAATTGCTTGCTATATGCAGATGATGCAGTACTCATTGCATCATCAGAATGCAATTTGCAGACATTGGTCACCACTCTGAAAGATGGGTGTGAAATTAATGGTCGTGGGTAACACAGAAGAAGAATGTAAGAAAGATGAATGCTGTGGAGATGCGATCTCTTCGCCGAATATGCGGAGTCAGTATAGATGATGGAATCCGCAATGAAGAGATCCACAGAATGGCAGCTACAAGCGAAGATTTCACGATGAGAATGAAGAAATATAGGAAAAGAGAATGGTAAGAGAGACAGGGGGAGGCCTCGAGTGACCTTCGAAAACACAGTATCTATGATACCGGAGGAAGGTTACGTATGTAAAAGTATGAGGACCCCCCGGAGGGCATGTATGAAGAGGTTGCTGTCTGTGGTCGAGGCGAAAGAAGCATGCAGGGACCGTAGCGTTTGGCGCTCCGTCGTGTCTGGTTACCCCGCAAGGGATATGGCGTGAAGCTAAATAAATAAATGAATAATAGTATTAATTTTAAAATTAATTAACTAGCGTTCCACGCGAAACCATTCAGCTTATTGCAGCACCCGACCTTTTAGATCAAACTCAAAAGCGAGAAAAGAGGCTTTACTAATTATTAAATTAGGTCTCTATTATAAGACTTAAATATTTAGACGTGCTTCAAATTGCTTTAGAATATTGTTTGAGAAAAAAAATTTAGATATTTTATAAATTTTTACATTGTATTCAGAAAAAATATTTATTTATAATAATTATAATAATAAAAAAATAAGACACGTGAATTACAATTAATTAATAGTTTTCAGGTTTCCCTAAACTTATGTGGCAAAGTTCTTGATTTGGGAAAATTATGATATATTACATTGGGATTGAATATAAAGATAAAAGTCAAATTTTTAATTAACTTTTTACAAGAACATAATACTAGTGGATACTTCTAATTCCATAATATTAGTACTAAAAATAATACTAATATAAATATAAACAACTTGTACAAAGGAAATACTTTTCTCATTACCGAATTTACCTTTCTATTGACTTCCCAATTAATAATGTGTGTTTACCCATTTAATAAGGGTTTACTCTAATTCCTTACATTCGCCAGATACTACACACTTGACAGCACACGAAAGATATTACGCTAACGCTGGAAATACAGACTCCGGGCTTGGTTTTATATATATGAAAATAACTTAGTTGGAACTCAATTGGTATTAGAGAAATACTTAGACACAAAGTTGTTGTGTTGAAGCGTTCAGTTAATTTATTAACCCTGTTAGATAAATGTCCGGCAAGTATTTCTTTTACAACAATGTGTGTTATGATTTTTCTCAGTAAGTTAATTAAAAAATATTTTGTATTAATGTATTAAGTGTCGTATTGCATTTAATTGAATATCATTGACAATTTAATAAAGCTGACAGTATTATTACGATTCATTACGTGGTAAAGATGAAAAGGCGTAACAATTTTTGGGATTACTGGCGATGGCATCACATTGTTATGGCTTAACGTGGATTAAGGTACGGAGATAACCGCCACACTGCCGACTGCGCATTTGTACTCATAACTGCGACTCGTGGATTCGCAGAACAAATTATATCATTTATAATAACAATTAATAAATAACGAAGATTAAAAAATAATAAATTACATTACAAATAAAGAATTGACGATTGCATGAATTGATAAGAGTTCAAAAAGCAAATTTTTTAAATAATTTTTAATATAAACAACATAATCTTGAAGTACATAGTACAAAAACAAGCAAAATGGAGAAAAAAATCGAGCTTTCTAAACTTTTACGCTATTCCAATAAGATAAACTTCCACCAACCCATGTCAATTGTTGGAATCAGATACTTAGACACGATCCAAGCGGAGGCGTTCTTTAAGTAGCATTGAACTGTTGATCTTTTCAGCACAAAAATGTATGTATGTCTGTATGTTCGTATGTGTTAAGATTTGTCAACTTTTACTACAATTGAATGTTTCAATTTTATTATATGTGAAATACAATGTTAATTTCACTTATTCAAGTAGTGTTCAATTACTTTCATTCAAAATAGAATGAAAAAAATATTGAAAGTAAGTTGTATACAAAACATATTTCATTGTCAAAGCTACAACTCGGAACTTTATTGCGACAGACCTCAGAAGAGTAGAGAGAAGAATATTTTTTTTAAAGACTTGCTTAAGACCTAAATTATATTTATCAATCAATCTTGAAGTAGCCTGGGAGCGTGAGCTTCATACCCAGAGTGCATTATGTTCTAGATATTCGGAAGTACTGTAGTTTAGGTGTGGGTTCATGTTTAAGTGTTCGTGATTTAGTGAAACATTGACGTTGCTCGACATACGTTTATTCACACCTAATTACATTGCGCGACTTACTTCGTGACTGAGTGTGACGAGTTCATCATACCTCACTTATATACACTTAATATTGCACACTTGCACAATATACCCCCTACAGTAGTATCTGTTAGCATACAAATAAATTTTAACAACTTTTTTAAATTTATTACAGTTCAAGTGGGACAGGTGTTTGAATAATATTTTTTTTTAATGTTGCTATGAAACATTTATAAAGGCCGAGTATTTCATTTTTCAATTTATCTAATATTTTTAATCAATTATTAATATATTTAGGTGTTAATTTCGGTTAACTAGTTATTTTTTTATTATTAGTTAAGTTATTTCGGTTCGGTTTCGGTTGCGCTTTGCTGAATAAAGCTTTTAAAAGTATTTGACTTAAAATGGTTATTTTGTTTTGTTACTGCTAATAAAACACTACGAGAGCTTACTGAAATACTATCTTATTCGAGTAACAGATACTTTATATCAAGATTTACATAGTATGGTACCAATAAAACAATACAATACAAATGTTGAATGTACTATAGAGGAATTGTATTTAATTAAATTGACGGTACCTCTTAGACCAAGATGTGAAGTTAAATGTATAGTATATGTATAATACAACAAAATTCCATTCAAAACTCATTTAGAAGTCCAGGTAGCAAGGTAATTACAGGGACGGGTATGTCTGTGTAATAAGCACTGCAGGTTATTTGCAGGGAATGTTGTTGGTACTCCATTTAGAACATTCCAGGCTATTAATACTAAGCGAAAGGTAATTCATAAATTTGTTAAACCTTAACAAATATTTTTATAAATTAAATATAATGTACCTTTTATATTTAATCCTAATTTAAAGTTAATATCCTATATGCTCGAAAAAATGTTTCATATGCTTTAAGTGAGTTTTCTATGAAAGTAAACCCTCGCCGTTTGACAATTGTGAAATAATACGGATAACTTGAAATACCTCAGCGAAAATATCGTCTATTCGCTGGGGACTTTATTTAATATCTGGTCGCAACTACCGTCAAATCCCTTGGCCGCCTGTTGGCGTTGATTTCCATTAGCCGGCTTCACCGGTGCCGCTGGTTTGAATAAAATATTATTTTACCATTAATGAGGAAATGCCATTGTTTCAGTCCGTAAATCCTATTTTATACTTTTCCAAATCAATTTATACTTGGTAGTATGTTTTTTTTATAATTAATTTTTTTTTTGATTTATAAATTAATTTTTTGTTTTATTATTTTTTACAATATAAATAACCAACAAAATGTTAGTATTAGTATTTTAAAATATTTAGTATGTCTCCAAGATCTTAATTCTAAGACTTAAAAATTCTAGAATCGTCAAATGTGTAAATATGAAAGTAATTATGACAGTTCATAAATTCTATTCAGACGTGCTAGACCACGAACTTTTAATTTAAGCCATGCCAGTAATTAGGCGACTAGCTTCGAGCAGGCTGTAGTTCAGTCGGATAGTTTCTGAGGAGCGATCTTACAAGTCAACTCAAGCCTTTATACCAATTCACACGTAATTAAGTAAAAGTAAGATTTAGATTTATATATATATCTTAAAAACCGTAAAACCTATTGAACATCTTCAGACATACAGTTATTTACGATGTATACAAGAATAATACATAGGCTACAATTTATAAGGATTTGGTTATAATATAACGATTAGTAGGATTGTTGGTGTAAAATAGTTTTGAATAAAAGGTGTACGTTGTCGCCTTTTATGTGAAAGCCACTATACCCGTGCGCGTGTGAAACCATAGGTAAAAGTAAGTATGTATTTATATTTGAATATTGTGTCGTCTTCATTTTACCTGGTGTTACCTCTTTCGTGATCACGAACGAACTCAGTTTAGTCACGTGCAATTATTTGGAAGCCAAAAAACCACAGTACACAGATGTTCAAATATTTAATTATATTTTCTAAAATGTAATACTGAATATATCGAATTAATATAACTGAAATAATTATAGTAATGTGCAAGTTGACTTTCTCTGTTATTAGCTAAAATTTATATATTTTTTTGGTCAAACGATGTCCAGTCTTCACCTACTTCACTTTGCTTTATTCAGTTTTAGAAATTAGATGTCATCTGATCTCTGCTGTCTTTGTTGTATTTACTTTTTTGCGACGTCAAAGAAGGACAAAGAAATATAATAACAGTTTCTCATTAATTATTCTCATTATAAAATGCACACAAAAAGAAGTGAATCTTATTTAATTAGTTTCATATAAAAACTGTAATAAGAAGAGAGTACAAATCCAATTAAAATTAACAAAGAAAGTGATTATAATTTTGTAATAAAGTTATACTATATAAAATAATAAATACACATTACGCTATTCAGCGAAAATTTATCAGAAGGCTGTCGCACAAAGGCGTACTAGTTATTGAGACTGTTTTCTTGTAGTTCCGTATTATTAAACTTTCCTATTGTTTATTCTATGTTTTAAAAAATCCACGTAATAATATTTACAAAATGTATTTTTTTTATTAACGTATAATACCGTAACATATATTTAAGATCGAAAATGAATCTCTAATAAGGGTTTCTGGAGGGACGGATGGTTTAAAATTCACCTGAACTGAAAAACTTGTAATTAGATATCCAATATTTTGTTAAAAAAATAAGATTTAGATAAATTGTCTTGTATAAATGAACTTTGTAATCAGTATAAATGTTATATTTAAATCATTGAGCAGAATTATTATATAAAATTGTATATTGCAACTAACCTATAAATACTGTCACCATTTGCACGAGATAAACAGTTTTATGTGAGTTATATTTTATAAATTCAAAACCTTCATAATTTGAACCGACACGTGAACTAGAATTTATTTATTTCTTGAGAGGGTTTCTTCGTAATATCTTTCAGTGCGAAGTGTATTGCAGGTGTCTCTTTGTTTTCATTTCCGGTTTATGAGTCTGGCTTTATTTAAGAGTTTTGGAATCCAATCATTCATCATCAATTAAGAAAAGGTTTTAATACTTTACAATAAAATGATTTATTTCAAAATTAATCAAATATTTTTTTAATGTATCCGTAGAATATTTTGAATATTATCGAAATCTGTTTTTGATCTAAATTGTTATATTTTTGTTATTAAATATTTTTATTCGTATCCTTATACTTTAACAGTTCTATAACATCATTTTTCACGCTGATTAAACAATGTTGTAGGATGGCTAAATTTACTAATTATTATCTTACATATATATTCGGTTGTTTTGTCGTATTGTCAATGTTTGATACATTCTTGAGTCAACATTTAGTCAGTAGTAAAAGGGATTCCTTTGGGATTCGATTAAACGCACTGGAATCAACATAATACAATATTCACTGCAGCAAATTTATTTGGTTACTCAGCATCAATCTGCATGTATTTGTTCACAGATTTATAGTTCAAGGACTATTTATGAAAAATATAAATGGAAAAGTAAGTCTCTTTAATTGAAAATTTAATAATTAATGCTATTGAGGTTTTTTAAAAGCTTCTAGAAAAGTCTTTGCTTCATCTCAAGTAAAATTTTATTAACCCTATAAAATACTCAATTAGGTATTAAAGTTTTTACTGTTTATATTTTCATTTAAATAAAAAAAAGTTGTATTATTTTAAGTAATTCATATTTCTGTACAAAGATTTATTTCTTATGTACTAAAAAATTAAAGTATTTTTGGCCGTTTTATTAAGGTTTTCAATTTATAGGAAAATGAAAAATTATTCAAATCGCCTTTCAAACCTATTGAAATGCTTAATACTCGTATCATTTGTGTTTATCAAAAATGCTTAATTCTTAAGCGATGTTATTGACCCTTAAACTTTATTCCGCATGCTATCAATATTTATTTAACAAGATTTCTTACCATCAAAGGATTTATATAAAAGGTGAAGCACTTTTTTTAAATGCTTAAGGAAATGTTAAGTTCGCTTTATAAACTATTTCCCTGCTAGCTTTGTGTTCCATTGACTTATTCTATTGTGAAGATACTTTGATCCCTTGAGGGACAA
Source organism: Melinaea menophilus ssp. n. AW-2005 (assembly GCA_918358695.1). NCBI lineage: Eukaryota > Metazoa > Arthropoda > Insecta > Lepidoptera > Nymphalidae > Melinaea > Melinaea menophilus. The sequence goes on from OU911052.1 coordinate 2,386,310, forward strand.
GTTTTACTTTTCAAATAATAAATTAGAACCTTACGATTCAATAAACACTTTGCAATTAGATATTTAATAATAACTCTTTCACTAATTTTGATATTTTGCTATCAAAGAAATGCTTTTAGCTTACCTTGATAATTGAGGGAAATGATAAACTTTTCCTTTTTAATGGATCTACATTCAAAAGACATTGTTGTAACAAACTGCACCGGAAAACAATTTATACGGTACAATACGTCGTATCTCATTCAGTCGTCAATAGACTCGCGAATGAATGAAGTTTTGTACTTCGTTAGAGTTGAGAATAATGTAACAATCTGGATATTGTGTTGTGTTAATGATAATAATTATTGATTTAATGTGAAAATACCTTAATATAAATAATATATAAACTATTGTATCATCACGATATCTTAAAAAGGGCTACGAGTTATTTTTCATGGATTATTGATCAAAGATGTAAATTTCTGGCTAAAATCTTTTAAAATAACACCCTAAAAAGATCAAATAGGATGGAATTTCTATGGAAGCATTTCAAAGGAAAGCAGCAAAGTGTTATATTTGTACACTTTGTTAGATAATATATAAAAACCAATATCATCTTTGATTATTTATTTATATAAGGGAGTTCATAATTATTCTATTAACATATGAACTACTTCAGAAAATGAGTATGATTTAATTTGCAGGACCATAAATATGAATGTGGAAATCATCAACTTTTTTCTTAAACATGTTTCAGGACATCTTTAAAATTTAGTTTAAATGTAAATAGTTGTGATTTTATACCTACTTGTGTTACCTACCTATATACGAGTAGTACATAATCGTCTTCAATTGCAATGGTCAACTGTAATTTGTTCCCACTGTCCAGTGAACTTACTAATAGTTCAGTAATTGTAGTATTTACTGTATCGCTAATGGGTTACAAAATGGTAGGTTCGTATTATATTTTCGGGCAAAAGTCACTTTGCTTAGGTAATTTGAATTTTATAGATCATTGTTTACTTGATATAAATCACAGCTTTTAATATTTTGCTTATTCATTTTTAATTCAAATAATATAATATTCAATCTTAACATATAATATTATAATAAATAAAACAGTTTAATATCAACATAACTTTCTTTTTTTTATATTCAATCGTGTAGACGTACTTGAAGAGGAAGATGTATAGAGTTCTACCCGGTTATTGCTCAGGTTATAAGCATACTTCAGAGACGCAGTAAGTAAAAAATTATATTAATGATAGTAACAAATAATAAAATAAAATAAGAAATGTTATGACTAATTCTCAAAATAATGTCCAAGTAAATATTATTTAAGAAGAATTTAAAGATCAAATCACCAACAAACTTTTAGATAAGGACTGTCACGGACATTTAATTAGGCGTAATAAAATATAGCTTGTGTACCTTACAGAATGCTCTTTGAATGTATCTTTAGCCGCAGGATTGAAAATCGATTTTATCGCAATTGGCTCTTTATCTCTCGGACTCTCGAGCGAGCAATCGCTTAATAAATGAATCCCAACGAATTGTTTCTGAAAAGTACAAGAACGTACAGAAATATGTTATTTCTCTCCTTTCTTTTTCAATCTTTAGTAACAACAACATACAAAGAATATATATATATATATATATATATATATATATATTATGTCAATGTTGTGACATGTATCAAAAATTTAGTTTCAATTTTTAATTGTTTTACAAGTATATAGAAATTTCGTATTATGCAAATTTAACATTGTAAAATATAGCATGAGATTTCAAAAGCGTCTCTCAAACCAACCAAGGTTACAGACAAATACGCCCCAAGCATTAAGCTCTTCAGATAATTACAAAATGTACTGAAACAAATGAATAGCAAAGACTCCTAACGACGGTTTAAGCGCCGTCATTAAAAGGTGCTAAGTAAATTGCGATTGTAATGTATTTATTTTGAGTCACGGTAGCTTTATACAGGATTCGATTCCAGAACTTACGGCTCCCCAAATAAGGATCAGAATTCAATACGCGTATTAAAAATGGAATTAGGTGACGTTTGCGTACATTTGGAATGCTTGCCACGTTTTCGGAATAAACACCCAGGGGTAATGAGATTAAGGTAAGCGAGGTAGGCTGAAAGAAGTGAAAATTGTTTATTTAAAATAGGTGCTCAAGAGAAATCACTGTTTTTATAAAGTTCTTATTGAATATTATTATCATCATTGTATGTTAGTTTCTTTACATATTTTTTACATACATAACTTGAAATTATATTTAGGTATATTATATTTCAAAAATTGATAAAAAAATACCCGCATGGAATTATCTAAAGGATTTTAAATATTGTTTGTAGGGGTTAAATCTAAAAGTTTTAAAAAATACGATTCGTTAAAAGCTCCTAAAAACTAGGTCATACAGGGGTCACGATGCGCTGACGTAACGATAACGACGTGACGAGGGGATATTTTATCCATCACTTTAACATTCAATCACTCTCTTTAAGTCTTATATTAACGGTCGAAATTTATTGCCTCAGCTAATCTAATAATTCTTGTACAAAAATAACACGTATTTTGTTTCGATTATGAAGAATTTATTATTTCCCCTCTTTGTCTTGGAAATGTGTTGGAGCATTATTCCGCTCATATTAAATGACATGGATCATTTGTTTCTTACTGAATTGCTTAGTTGTTCTTATTCTTTTATTGGCAGTGATAAAAATATATTTCTAATGATAGTTCCAATCATTAAGAGCTTTTTGTTTTTAAAGTACATCATAGTCCATCTGCTCTTATTACTAATATATATCATATTTGGGTTCGCACAATATGTCAAAATTTTCTACGCTCTTACTACTAGTTTGATGGAGTCATGCTTCTTGGTCATGTTATTTTTTCACGCACTCAATCCATGTTTTACTCAAACTCCCTTTCTCTTATAACTATATACATAGATACTTAACTCGCTTGCCATGACATGTTTTTTACACTTCTACTTTGTTTCGTCATACCACCGTTCCGGACCGGGTCTGGCCGAAGAGGGCTTCTGCCCTCTTCTCAAGGACTTTGGTGGGGGGTTAATTATTATACGCCTCTCTCATATATGACAACTAGCATATGAATTGTTGTAAAATGAGTAATTGTTGCTCAATTTTTCCATTACGTTTACTTTCCACAGTCATATTACCTTCCACATTTCAGCAGAAAGCAATCAATTTTCTTAAATAACCTTACAATAAGTATTTAATAGTTTGGATACGTTTAGTGTCTTTTTCGTAATGCTTTTCTAACCGTTTAATCCTAATAAAAGCATATAAATAAAAATAAGTTTTTGGATACCTACATTAACACCTAATACACATTTCTTATTGGAATACGACGTTGACATAATTTTATCAGTGAAGTATTTTATTTTGATACCTGAAAATAAAATAATTCATTTATTATTAATCAAAATATAAAGCGATACTTTGAAATGATGAAGTAGTATTAATTTCAAAATTAATTAACTAGAGCTCCACTCGAAACGATTCCGCTTATTGCAATACCCGAACTTTGTACACCAAACTTAAAAGCGAGAAAAAGAGGCTTGGCTAATTATTAAATTAGGTTTCTATTATACGACTTAAATATTCAGACGTGCTTCAAATTGCTTTAGAATATAAATTGAAAAAAACATATTTAATATTTTATTAATTATTTATATTGTATTAAGAAAAAATATTTATTTATAATAATTATGGTAATAAGAAATATAGACACGTGATTACGTTAAATTAATTGTTTTCAGGTTTCCTTAAACTTCTGTGTGTCAAAGTTCCTGATTGGGGAAAATGATATGTTACATTGGGATATAAAGATAAAAGTCAAATTTATAATTTACTTATTACAAAAACTTAATACTAGCAGATACTTCGGTTTTCATAACATTAGTACGAAATAAATAATATAATATTAATATAAATGTAAACAACTTATACAAAGGAAATATTTTTCTCATTACTGAATTCACCTTTCTGTTGACTTCTTGTGTTTACTCATTTAATAAGGGTTTGCTCTAATTCCTTATATTCGCCAGATGCGACACACTTGACAGCACAAGAAAAATATTAGGCTAACGCTGGAAATACAGATTCCGGGCTTGGTTTTATATATATATGAAAATAACTTGGTTGGAAGTTAATAGGTATTAGAGAAATACTTACTTGGACACAAAGTTGTTGTGCTAAAGTGTTTGAGTTTGTTTATTAACTCTGTTAGATAAGTGGTCGGCAAATCTATTTTTTTTATAACAATTTATATTGTGATTTATCTCAGTAAGTTAAATCGAAATGTTTTGTATTAATATATTAAATGTCGTATTAAAATAAATAATTGCGTAATAAATAAATTGAAACATTGCATTTAATTTAATATCCCTGACATTTTAATAAAGCTGACAATATAATAACGATTCATTATATGGTAAAGATGAAAAGGTGTAACATTTTCCCGGATTACTGGCGGTGGCATTACATTGTTACGGCATAAGTTTGATTAAGGTACGGAGATAACCGCCATACTGTCGACTGCGCATTTGTTCTCAAAACTGTGACTCGTGGATTCACAGAACAAATATTTTGAATTTATTTACTCGTGTGTTTGCAGAACAAATATTTTGAATGTATTTTTTAAGTTATGTAATATTCACATTTGTTTTACTGATAGATATTCCAAAGATATGTCAAGTTGGTACCCATAAACTTTTATACAAGTAATAGCAAGAGGAATATACTACTAACGTAATTCTAATTTATTATTTGTTATATATAATAAAAATACTGGGAAGTTAAAATAGTTTACTTGGATAGAGCCAGTAAAATAAATCGAATAAAATAAATCATTTATAATGTTACATATTGGTCTTAGTCTTAGTATTTGTTATACTTGTCTTAGTATTCTAGAACTCACGAGACCTCAATCTGCTCGGAGCAATAAATGTACTTTCACAATATTGGATTCTATTGATTTTATTGTCAAGTTTTATGTATATTTTTTTATTTAAATACAATAGATATAAATTGAAATATTTATTCAGTTTTTCATACATTATATGCAGCTTGTTACAGCTTTTCAAATCAAAACTTATTATTTTCAAAAATTTATTATTTAAATATATTACAAAATTAAGATAAAATATAACTAAAATGTAATGTATTTTATTTATTTTAAATGTAAATTTGTGTTTGTCTTTAAGAGTTTGTCATCTATTGAGGAATTTAGGAAACAAATGTTATCTTAAAGCTCGTTTATGTAAACTACAAGTTTCATTACAAATCCGGGCGAGTATTAAATACGATAGGATGTGAAGACTATGGAACATTAGCCCGAGTTCGAAAGTTTGTACGCTTAGTATGAAGTTAGTAAATGGTGAAGTTTAGGTAAACGGATTTAGAAAATTAAGCTAGCTCATCCCGCATCTATCGTTATTGTTCGGGATTTTAGAAACTGAAACTGAAACGGAAATTAGAAACTGATCTCTGAGTGTTGCATTTTTGTATTGCAACCTCTGTGATCATTTATTTTCTGAGTAATGTTTAAGGATGTTGTAGGTTATCTTATTTTATTTTATATTTTAACTAATCTGTAACTTATTTAGATAACATTGTTACGATGAAGTTTCATTTCTGTAGTAATTTTAATACTTAGTCACACATTTAAATTTTTATGATGTTGATTAATTATCTGTTGACAGGAAATTCACAAGACTATCTATGACCATTTATATAATTTCGTACTATCTTAGAAATTAGATGTTGCCAGCTTGAGGATACTCTGGATTCCTCGAAATGTCATAGTATTTTATTATTTAGATTCAGTGTTATTTTTATGTTTTAAATTATATATATATGTTTAAAGCATACTGCTGTATATTATTTAAAATTAACTGACATTTGTTTTATTTGTTGTTGTAGATGCCATATTGATATTTTAGATTATATAATAATGTTGTCAATTAATAATTCTTATTTGTTTCTAAAGATATTCAGTTCTTTAATTTAATATTAATAAATAACTAATTTTAATTTCTAATAATTTAGAATTTACCCACATTTATTTTTGACGTTCTGCGTGGGGTAGTATCACTATTCACTATCACTACGTATTTGTTGTGTAGAATTCAACGTCACGACCTTGCTATCGAAAACACTTCCGATATTTCTTTTTTAATTAGCCTCCGGCGAGTGTGGTTGAAATTAGAGTTCTTAATAACGCTTATAAGGCGTGAATCCTTTTAATTATACTTGTGTATTATTGCAGGGTTAGTAAAATATTATAGATTAACCAAAATTCGTATTGCCGGCATTTCTCGATCAGTTTAAAAGTTCACCTGAGGGAGGTTTTCTTTCGTTTTCTTAACTTTCTTGTTTGTTTTACGTTGCATAATTTCAGTTTATGTCCGGTTTCGATAATGGGAGTCGATATAGGTTATAGTATTACTTGTGAGACTTTTTCCTCCATATTATAATTTGATATTATTTGAAAAGATTACGGCGTGATTAGTGCTATTTCGTGGATTAACCTGCGTACTGTTCATTACATTACATAAAATTTCTATAAAAAATCTTTATCTGTAACTTCGGGTCGTTGAGCTGCATGTCTCTCTTCTGAACTGTTGCTGAAACTGTAGCTGCAAGTGAGTTTTGCTTTTAAATGACTGCTCCTCGTTAAATATTAAGAAGCTATATGGTAATGTACTACTTTATTTAAAATCATTCTACACTATAAATAAATATTTGAAGATCAAGTTTAATGTTTGATTGCAGTGTTCTTGTACTGACAAACAAGCGGGCTTCACTTGTCTTGTTTTCACTTGTCCACTGTCAGTGATGCCTAGGAATTTAATTTAAAATAAAAATATTAAGAATATTATTAAATATACGTATTTGACTTTTTTTTGTTTACCTCAAGTGACCCAGCGCTGAGTCTAGCTGGCATATTATCTAATGTCTTAATTTAAATTTATATATTGATAAATTGAGTCTTAAATATTAAATTGACCCACTAATTAAACTAAACTAACAAAATAATCACAACTTCTCTATCAACTTGATGAGGTGGAGACAATGTATGAGTACGTTTGAAGAGTCAAACGTTCCTCCAAAACTCACTACACCATTGTAATGAGGTACCTTAACGCAAAGCTGGGCATACGTTGCGGTGACGAACTGCGGGAGGAGAAATTCAGTGCTAGAGAACGGAATCACCAGGGTCACCTGCTGGCTGGATTCGAGGACCAGAAGGGCTTTTTTTACGATGAACTCCTTCTTCAAGAAACTCGTGCACAGAAAGTGAACCTGGCTGAGCCCAGACAGTATGTCGAAAAACAAGATTGACTACATCATATCGATGAGAAAGCAGATATTTAATGATGTTTCCGTGATCAACGCGGTTAAAACTGGGAGTGAACACCGAATTGTACGTGGCACGTTAAATCTAAATGGTAAACTCTAACGTTCGCGGCTGATGAAGTCAACGCTCCAACACCTGTCCATATCCTGAACTCCAAAAACTTTCAGCTCGAACTCTTAAACCGCTGCGAATATCTGGAGAGCAGCGACGATGTTTTTTTTATGTTAGAGGAGGGCAAACGAGCTAGCAGATCACCGTTGATGTGCGATCATCGCCGCCCAAGACTACTTACAACACCCGAGGATTCACATGGACATAGCCGGCCTTAATGCTTAACGGCCGATGTGGATGAGTATTGTGACAGGTTCGTGTAACATTTCCATACGGTTGGCTCGAAGTTCTTTAAGGGCCACCGTAACGATAAAACAAAAAGAATCCCAGAATCTGCTCTCAAGGTAATGAAAGAGAGGACCGATATGGTTTGGCAATCATTCGTATAACCATACGTCCAACTATAGGCGGCTTAATAGACGGAGCCCGTTTAACTGGTTAACCTGGCGATCTTTGGGGGAGGGTTATGCCTTGCAGTGAGCTTCTATAGGCTGTTAAGAAGAAGAGGAGAAGAAATATATATGCAAATTATTGGTTTAGCTTACTCCCACCTCCTAGGCCGGCAACGCTCTTGTAAATCCTCGGATGTTACTAGAGTTCATGAGCGGCGGTGATCACAAATTATCAGTGACCCTCCTCTTCCATTAAAAAAAAAATATATAAATAGTAAAATAATTAAATATTCTAATAAACATAAAAAAATGATTAATTTTTAAATTTCCATCTTTTTCACGTGTTTTTTTTTTGTTTTAAGATATTTTTAGTGTTTTTGGAGCCAAAATCGATATCGTTTCTTGGATATCTTTGTAAAAACTAATAATAGACTCAGGAAGTCGAAATTAGTATTTCAGGAAGTCGAAATACTAATTTCGAGTCTATTATAAACACTAAAAACTCATATTCGAACTCATATTTATAACATCGGATTCGACCATAATCTACACCTCAATTATTAATACCAGTAATGTTTCTAATTAGATCAGTAACAGGATAACAGACGGAAGTAGAATTCTATTACCGAGAGAGCCATTAATAAGATAAACTATTACTGTTTCAATTTATCTTAAGGTATAAACTTAGATCGTATCCAATCTAATCCATTCCGACATCTGTTACAGACGTTTGAATTTATCTACGGTTTAGTTAAATTGTATTAATTTTGTTTAATTGTATTTAATTGTGTTAGTGACGCACATATAAACAGACTAGTGAAATTGTATATACAAGATGTGCAAATATTTGTAGCCAATTTACAATACAACAAATATTGATACAATTGACCAGCAATCAGCATACTCACAAAAAAAAAATTGGTCAGGTAAATAATTTGGTTATTGGAACTTTTATAGCAATAATATCATTTATAATAGCAACTATTAAATAATAAAGATTAATAAATAATAAAATACATTACAAATAAAGAATTGATTGCATAAATTGATAAGAGTTCAAAAACAATTTTTTTTAATAATTTTTAATATAAACATCATAATCTAGAACTAGATAGTAAATAAACAAGCAAAATAGAGAAACAATTGAGCTTTTAAAACTTTTACGCTATTCCAATAAGATAAACTTCCACTAACCCATGTCAATTGTCGGAATCAGATACTTAGACACGATCCAAGCGGAGGCGTTCTTTAAATAGCATTGAACAATGTCTGTATGTGTGAAGATTTGTCTAGTTTTACCACAATTGTATGTTTTGACTTTATTAATATATAAAAAACAAAGGAAAATTTCACTTACTTAAGTAGTGTATTTTTCAATTTGTCTAATATTATTAATCAATAAATATATTTAAGTGTAAATGTCGTTTAATTAACTGCTCTTAAGAGTTTATTACGTCAAAGTAAACGGTAAATTGGATTTCACTGGATTAAGTAATTAATTAAGCAGATCGCTTGCGATTTGCCGAATAAATCTTTTAAAACTATTTGACTTAAATTGGTTATTTTGTTTTGTTACTGCTAATAAAACACTTCGAGAGCTTACTGAAATACTATCTTATTCGAGTAACAGATACTTTATATCAAGATTTATATATTATGGAACCAATAAAACAATACAATACAAATGTTGAATGTAATATAGAGAAATTGTATTTAATTAAATTGACGGTATTTCGTAGGCCAAAGATGTAAAGTTAAATGTATAGTATATGTATAATACAACAAAATTCCATTCAAAACTCATTTAGAAGTCCAGGTAGCAAGGTAATTACGTGGACGGGTATGTCTGCGTAATAAGCACTGCAGGTTATTTGCGGGGAATGTTGTTAGGACTTCATTTAAAACATTCCAGACTATTAAAGCTAAGCGAGAGGTAATTCATAAATTTTAAGGCTTCGCAAACCTTTTTATAAAGTATATTAAATTTATCTTTTGTACTAAATTCTACATTAAAATGAATATCCCATATTCTTGAAAATATGCTGCATGATTCAATAAAGTGAGTTTTCTATAAAAGTAAACCCTCGCCGTCTGACAATTATGAAATAATACGGATAACTGGAAATACCTCAGCAAAAATATCGTCTATTCTCTGGGGACTTTATTTAATATCTGGTCGCAACTACCGTCAAATCCCTTGGCCGCCTGTTGCCGTTGATTTCCATTAGCCGGCTTCGCCGGTCCCGCTGGTTTGAATAAAATATTACTTTACCATTAATGAGGAAATGCCATTGTTTCAGTCCGTAATTTCTGCTTCAATCCTGTTTTATACTTTCCAAAACTTTTTATACCCGGTACTATGTTTGTTTTTACATTTTTTTGGCTTAAAATCTTATTTTTTGTTTTATTAATTTTTTCAATAAAAGATAGCATCAAAATGTTAGTAATAGTATTTGTAAAATATTTAGTATGTCTCTAAAATCTTAATTGTAACACTTGAAAATTATTCAATTGGTCAAATGTGTAAATATGAAAGTAATTATGACAGTTCTGAAATTCTATTCAGTAGTGCTAGACCACGAACTTTTAATTTAAGGCATATCAGTAATTAGGCGATTAGCTTCGAGCAGGCTGTAGTTCAGTCGAATAGTTTCTGAAGAGCGATTGTACAAGTCAACTCAAGCCTGAATATACCAATTCACACGTAATAAAGTAAAAGTAAGATTTTGATTTAGATATATCTTATGACATACTTAGACATAATTAATATATGAAAGATGTACATCCAATTTGCTTTTTAACCTTCAATACAGTTTTATTAAAATATTTTTCTCTTAACAAAGAAAGAAATCACACTGACTAAAAAAAACATGTACATACAAGTAGTATGTGGGTCTATGTAGGTCTAATAAGTATGGAAGAGGTATTGTCGGGCTTTAAAATTTAATTATTTATTATTAATTTTTACTTATACTAGCTGATGCCAGCGAATTTTTCTGCTCCTGCTGAACCAGGTTTTGAACCATCTGTTATGTATTTTCCATAGTGAAGAGCATTTTATTCTTAGGTTCGATTAATAAGATAAAATTGCAAAAATGAAATGAATATTGCTTCGTTACTATTATTAAATATATACATCTAGCTTATTGTATACACTCGAATATTGTATATATTTGTTGAATATTAGAACACACTACAAACTATTTGGGAAGTCCTGTGTATTTAAACGCGAAACTTGACTACACCAGACCACAGTGTTTGCACATGCTAAGTTCCATGCATATATGTATGTGCAATTTGGTACACACGGCATTCGTTGCAAATAGAGTGCTGGGTTGCATCAACAATGGCACCAGATTGCGTTTTATTGCGATTTTTATACCAGCCATGCCGGATATATTTTCATATATGATTTTTTTATAGCTCGACTGCTGGTATTAACAAATAATAAGAAGATATAATCTATATATGATATTTAATACGAGATCTCATAAGCAATAAACTGTTTATAAAATTAACAGGTGAAGGATTTATAAAGACCATAAACATATTGTATATGTGACAAATGAATTCAATATCCACTAATTAAAATATACGGCAATATAAAATTTTGCAATTTACTGAATAATATACACACTTCTGATAGTATCATTGTTAACAGCTACTATTCTACGAATATTATAAATGCGAAAACATTTGAGAATGTACGTAAGTTTGTTACTTTTTTAAGTAAAAACTGCTGAATGGATTTAGATGAAACTTCACAATTATATAGGTCATACTTCAGAATTTAGAATTTGATTTGGAAATAAAATAATCATTAATGTATCATCTAAGTCGGAAGAAATCCTGCCTTTTGATATCTTGGCATGCGCTTCCTATATCGTTGGAGCTACACCAAGATAGTATAATAACAAACATATACAAACAACAGTAGGATTATTTGTATTAAATAGTTTTAAATAAAAGTCCACAACTAAATATACCTTTGAAATGGCCTTTTAAATAGCCACTATATCCGTGCGCGTGTGAAACCGCAGGTAAAAGTTAGTATATATTTATATTTGAACATTGTGTCGTCTTCATTTTACCTGATGTTGCCTCTTTCGTGATCACGAACGAACTGAATTGAGTCACGTACACTCATTTGGAAGCCAAAAATAGCAATACATAGCAGTACTTCGAATAATTATCTTTTCTAAAATTTAATATTAAATATTTGTTCATATTTACTTTTTTTGACGTCAAAGAAGTATAAAGAAGTATACGTACAGATACTCATTATTTATTATCATTATAAAATGCATCCAAAATTAACAAAAGAGCATAAAAATAAGTGGTACGATGGTTGTAATTTGTATATGTGTTTAGTGTGATATAGAGTTGAATATTTAGCTGTGACTTGGGATAAAATAATTTATATTATAATGTATGTGTAATGTTATTTTTAGGAAAATTATAAGGAAAATGCAAGTTATATACCTGTTTAGTGAAAATGCCTGTGGCATCTTGTTTCGGTTAGCTGGCTTAGCTGCAACGACAACATAGCCTTGCCGAATATTATAATGTTTTATGATATGTCGGCGTTCAGGAATTTAATTTTATATTTCATTATTTAATGTTAAGGAGTTAAAAAATATAGAAGTGAATATACACTTTCTGTTACTTTGTTTTTATATTCGACACTAATATTTCAAAATATTTGTTATGTTTTTAAAGTGTAAATAAACAGGTATTATCAAAAGTAGACACTGATGCAGTGCAGTAAGTTGTGATGACGTATAAGACGTGGGGTTGGTGTGAGGCTAAATTTTTACCCTTCTCTAATCGAAAATTCATCTTTGCAAGAGCAATAAGGAATATTTCTTATTATTGACTTTATCTGTACGATATAATGTATTGAAATGAGTCGCAGCCATTATATATTATATATCATATAAATGGTGTGAGTTAGAATTTTGTAAAAATATATTCAGTAAATCTATGTTACCACGCCTCCGTATATTATCGCCACCGCTCTATATTTAATAGGAGAATAATTCGCTCAAGATAATAGCTCTATAAGATAATAGTTCTATCTGTAGCATCTTTTACAACGGCTTTTTTACAAACTTCTCTGTTCAGCTTAGTTATACAATATATTATGATGAACAGAATTAATTAATAGGATATTATAGAATATTAATATATAAGTATATAAAAACTAATAACTCGATCAAATGTGCTAATCTTATGTCTCCATAGAAGCCTTCAAAAGCAATCACTATAGCACATTTTTTTCGAGTAAGCTTAACAGACCTGTAACCTAAAACATTTTAAATAATATCAGAGGAATCACAAGAAATATAGGTGCAGAAAACACATCAAATCGAGAAAAACAACCAACAAAGTAAAAAAAGCAGATAAAATGTTATATATTCAGACAAATATAATATTCTAAATTGTAATTGTTATCAGATGATTAAAGTCTATATGGTTCGCCGTCGCAGGGATCAAAGAGCTGAAAATCATCATCAAAAAGCTGTCCGTCGTAGTGTTTTTAAATGTATTACTCTCTCTTCTAAAAGATAAGGACAATACATTATACTCTTTTTTATTAAGTGATTACAGTAAAAATGAAATATAATTTTTATTACTTACGAACATTTAAATACAGTATTGATTAAAAAATCACTTGATTCAATTGACACTATTTGATGAAACATTTTCCTATACAAACAATTATAAGAAAATAATAAATATATATTGAAATACAAATATTTTTTGAAGGTTTCAAAATGTTAATCCATTATACGAGTATGTCAGAAATATAATAAAATTAATAGTTTTTAATTAATGTATGTTAGTAGTATTACTATCGTGCAAAACCAAGAAAAAATTTACTGTATATTCATATTATCAGTTTACCGTATCTTATCTTAGCTACCACCTGAGTTGGTCAAACAGATTACTGTGAGCATTATACTACATGTTGTGGCACAGAAAGACTACCCTTGAAGATTATAGTGTCATATTTGTGTCTAAAAATTAAAAATTATTTACAATTCTAACATACCGTTTGTGTATTTATAAAATGCTAGAATGTATTTATAGATTGTTATAATAATATTAAAATACATATGTAATATTATATTTTTCATTAACTTTATATTATTAGTTTTATATAAAAACTGAATAAAATAAAAATTTACAAAGAAGGTGATTATAATTTTGCACTAAAATTATATATAAAATAAATACACATTATACTCTTCAGAGAAAAATTATCATATAACTGTCTCACAAAGGCGTACTAGTAATTGAGACTGTTTTCTTGTAGTTCCATAGTTTTAAACTTTCCTATTGTCTATTCTATGTTTATAAAAATATATCTACGTTATAATATTTACATAACATGTATTTTGAGAGATTTGGAAAATGCATCGATTTTAGAACAATGCGAAGGCTATGTGGTTTTGACAAAGAGGTTTTCTGGATTTACTGAAGATTTGAAATTCACCTAAACTAAAAGAAAACTATATTAATTGTAATTAGGTAACCAATACTTTGACAATTCTACCTATGAAGGAAGAAAAGAATATAAAACTAAAAATAAATGTCTAATTTGTTAAATTTCTTATAACAGAACAATTCTTATTAAAATTGAATCGTGCTTTTAAATCTCAGCAGTTAATAATTCTAGTAATTAAAATCCTATAAGATAACATTTATTTAATCTAATCTAAAATTCATTAAAGTTCGGCTTAGATATTTATAAAATGAGATTTACTATTCATCTCCCAGCTCTGTTGATTTAGTAATATACAATATAAAATATCAAACGTTTACGTAATATTTCTCTTTTTACTTATAATATAACAATGATAATATCAAAATTATGAGTTTTTTTCAACGCACTATTATTTGGAGTTGACGGTCAGATTGCAAGAAAATTTAATGTTTGACAGCCTCTTTAAGAAGATGGAGGCTATATAACATAACATTATATATAGTAGTATTATTATATAGTAGTATGTAGATTAGACTTAATTTGCTGAACTTAACAAATGCATTATTTATATCATTATGGAGAATAAAAAAAAATAATATTGCAACTCACCTATAAATATTGTCACCGTTTGCACGCTATAAACAGTTTAATGTGAGCTTATACATACTCGTATGATATAAATTCAAAACCTTAATAATTTAAACACAGAAACGTGAACCAGAATTTATTTATTTCTTCAGCGAGTTTGTTCATCATACGTTTTAGAGCGAAATATATGAACGTGTCTCTTTGTTTTCATTTCCGTTTTATGAGTCTGGTTTTATTTCGGAGTTTTCGAATCCAATCTCAGTTTAGAAAAGGTTATCACACTTTACAATAAAATGATGTACTTAAAACTTACTCCAATTTTTTATGTATCCGTAGAATATTACGTAATCTTATCGTAATCTGTTTCTGATCCAAATTAATCTACTATTGTTACTAAAATTGTTATTCCTATACATCCATGTACAGTTATTTTAACAGTTTTATAACATAAAAGTGAGTTTAAATAATGAGTAAGTTACGCAAGATCTATATTAATAGCTTTTTATAATCTATACTTTTCTATTAATTCACGCTGGTTAAACAATGTTGCAGAATGGCTAAACTTACTAATTACTTACCTAAATTGGTAATTGTTTTGTCTTTGTTGACGTTTCTTCTTTTTCTTTATTTATGAGTAAATTTAAAGTGCATGTACTTTGTCTAGTCTTTGTTAGTCACTGTTCAATGTTTGACTCATTTCTGAATCAATATTTAGTCAGTTTTATTGGAAGCTAAGAGGCCTCGGAGTTCCTCGAGCCTTTACAATTACGTAGAGACAATGCTACTATGTCAGTCTTTTATCGCCTATACCACGGCGAATGCTCTGACAAACTCTTTCAACTTATCCTATCCTTTTCTTTCTGATCCAGAACAACGCGTGCAGGACAAAAGTTCCATCACGGCATGAGTACGATCCTTCCCACTACGATCCTGGGTCTTTTAAGCGGGGCGTGAAAAGGCATCTCACAAGACCGCCATAGTGGAGACCACCATTCTTCATTCTATTTTGTTTGAATGAAAGTGGTAGCCATCATTTTTGGACTTCAATGTCTGCTCAACATCAAGCAGAGTAAAGTCACTTTGGTAGACGAATATAAAAAAAAATTGCATTGAGATTCGATTAATACTGGAATCAACAATATTCACTACATCAAAATTATTATTGGATTAATTAACATGAATTTACATCACTTGTTCAAACGGGAACAGTTCCGCAACTATTTATGAATAATATAATAATTAATAAAGACGTTTTTTTAATTGGTTTAAAAAAAAGGGAATTATTTAATTAGAAAATGTAATTAAATTGATTAAAAGGGTTAAAGAAACTGGTTTATTTTCCGTAAATTGCGAAGAGGTTTCATTTAAATGCTAATCAGTACTACATTGAGGATCTTTTATAAGCTCCTGGAAAAGTTTTTCTTTGCTTGGATCTCAATTGGAACATTATTAATCTTATAAAATACTCACTCACCAAATAAGGCATTCGTTCAACTTTACTGTTTATATTCTCCTTTAAATAAAAAATAATTGTATTTTTGTAAATAAATATTTCATTATTTATTACACAAAGTTTTATTTCTTGTGTACTTTGAAGATGCAGTGAACTGGTAAACCATTTTAGATATTTAAAACTATTTTCAGCCGTTTTATTTAGGTTTTCAATTTATAAGGAAACGAAAAATTATTCAAATCCTCTTTCTAACCATCGCTTTTGAAATGTTGAATATTAAATATATTTACCAAAAATGCTTAAATCTTTTGACCTCTTAATTTTAATCGACATGCTATCAACATGTATTTAATAGGAGTTTTTAACATCAAAGGATTTATATAAAAGGTGAAGCACTTTTAAAAGGTTCAAAGAAATATCAAGTTCGCTTCAGAAACTATTTCGCTGCGCGCCTTGTGTTGCATTAACTTATTCTACTGTGAAGATACTTTGATCCCTTGAGGGCCGAGTTTTACTTTTTAAATATTAATCTGTAAGTTTAGTTCAACTTTTCACTTACGATTAAGTAAACACAATATTGTGTTTTCCACTTTTTAAGCTTATCTTTTGTACTTATGTTTAAGTCTTGAGCAAACTCGTTGGAGTTTGTTGTTTTTATCTAAGTTTAATTTGTTTATCGAATATGGATATATTATTATATATTTTTATATAACATCTAACCATGTGCTTCAATTATATTTACCTTAATTTTATTTTTATTATTTTGATAGTTTTTGTCTATCATTTTATTTTCTCGAAGTAAAGTATATGTGTAAAAGGATTTAAGTCTTATTAACTTGCATACTTAAGCAATTAACATTCGACAATGGTCTAAGTTAGTTAAATCAATAAGAATATTTGTCAAAAGGGATTGTTTAACTTTATCATTTTTAGATATCATACACCCAAATTGTTTTGCGTTTTTATACTCAGGTTGTTTTATAAGATTTTTTTGGGTAGTAATTAAGTTGGGCTTCCTTTTATTTATTATGTACTTAATTACGTTCTATGCAAGTCACAATTTTCTGAACTTTAAAAGTTTAAGATTTTTTACAGCTGCTTCACGAGCTGAAAAGGTTCGTTAAAATTGCTTTCGCGACGAAATTACCGCTAAACTTTGTCCGCCATTTCTTATATGTATTGTTGTGGATATTATAAAAAGAAATGTTTCTTTCAAACATGTTTGTAATGAGAGTTTTTAATACTTTTTGTATTCTCAGAAAAGATTTATTTCTAAAAAACCTTGAAGTTCTTATTCCCCACCGTCCATTATAAGTTTTGTTTATTTTGAAGTTGTGTTTTTCTTTTTATGAATTAAATATTTTCTTTGTTTAGTTAAGCTTTTTAATATTCAATTATATATTATAGTAAGTAATTAAGTAAGTATAGTATAGTAAGTGTATAATATATTTTTACGTTTATGGTGAACATAAACAAAGCAAAGGAATAAATGTGAAGGCGAAGGATCTTAATTCGGTCATCACCGAACTCATAAACTGTAGACGAATCGGCCTCTCATCAAACTGAAAATGGTCTGAAATTTCTTCACGACGTCGTTCATTAACAATAAGGAAGAGTGTATATTTAATTTCAAAATAATTTGATAGGAATAGATTTCAAGATGATCTTTTGTTTATATTGTCTATTTTAAGTAGTATTGATTGAAACTTATTTAATATTTTCTTTCTTATATTAAATCGTAATTGAGGACTTATTAAAAATAATATAAAAATACACTTACCTCCTCTGTAATATTAAATTTGAATATAATCACATACTTATGAATAGGTATTTAAAACTAAGTCATGCGTAAGTAAGTAATTCAGAGCTAAATCAGACTAAAACCTAATCTAAGGAATTTTGGAAAAAAACAACTTAATATGCAAGTCTTTTAGTCAAATTTAATAATATTTTTAGATTACCCGAAATAGACATCAAGTAAATAACATTAAAATTAATAAATATTATTATAGTAAACTCAAAAGAAAAACTAAAACTAAATATTACACACCTTATAAACTAATATATCGAAACTATATTTTTGTTCAGACTTGCATTTAAGTCAGTGTAATAGATATAGTCATTGTAACTCTACTAAAATGTTGTGTATGAATCAACAGTATGGGTTTTTGTGAATCTAACATGCTGAGTCTGATTTCTGCTTACTTTCTGAATGCTCAGTGAGACCTGGGAAATATTTAAAGTTGTTAGTAACATGTGGAACTGAGTATAAATATATGTTTTGTATGAGTTACTGTTAAAAATTGGCACATTTCTAATAATTCTGATTTTTTTTATTAATTTCATGTTCTTCTTTAAAAGATGTTTGATGCAAACTAATTAAGTGTTATTGTTTTATTTTGAAATGCGGTTTTCTAATTATTATCTACATTATTACCAAATAAATGTACGGAATATTCAATAATAATAATAATAAATGTATGTATATAGCCTCGAATACCTGCAATCTAATACATGGAAACAAATTGCTTGTTACCTGTACAGGTTAAGAATTCGAATAACAATTATAGTATTTGTCATTCAAAATATGATCATAGTTAATAAATAGCACCGTATATATATAATTCATTTCTGTTAGTTAATATATTATATAAAAATAGTTTCACAAAGTTTTCTAATGGAATAAAAGTATCTTTATTAGTTTTCGTAAGAAAAACCACACTTCACTTAAAAATATATTTGCTATTTGTGTTTGAGGTCATAAGATCGATGGGTTTACCCCACACCGTAATATAATTAAGTTATACGCACATCTGTGTAATAATAAATATAACGAATTTATAAATTAAGACGAGCGTTATTTAATATACACATAAATTACGACAATTTATTATACATTTAATACTTCACAATATATTTTCAGTAAGCTAATAATGTTTATTTACGATCAAAACATAGACCTTTGTAATTGCCTATAAAATATACATTACTTAAATATAATTCTCACATTATAACCAGATCGTAATAATGTTTATTAAGTCTTTAATAAAGAATAACGTTCATAAAGAAATAATTATATTTAACATAAATAGAATGCAAGAAATCGACACGGAGTGGACTTGAATCTATGACTTTTGGACAACCGTTAAACGTTTTGTCCATTGAACTACTTTATAGGGATGAAGGCGATATCCGTTAAACTTCTTTCTTTCTTCTTCTTCAAAAATTTAGTAACTGTATTTAACTTTGCAGTTCAGAATAAAATTGATAAAAATACCATCTATAAATATAAAATATGTAGGTTTAAAATTTATTTCACTGTTTGTTTTGACGGAATTATAGTAATATATGATGTATATGACAGATATGACAAATACAATGAAACAAGAAATGAAAACATGCAATCAATCACTATTGAAATCAATATAAAACATATCATATCATTAATCATTAAACGATGACCGCACCAGTGCTTGTGATCTGCGGTCATTAAAAACATCTGCCAACGCTTGACAATAGGGAATTGTTGTGTCCAATCTATTGTTTTAATTTAATATTTTATGCTTATTTATTCACTGGTTTTATCAGCGGTTTGCTAACGTGGAACAGATGCATTACATAAGAAAATAATTAGTCAAATTACAGATTGTAGAAGTACTTTCCTAATATGTGATAACGAATGGTGACAGCTCGTTTATTTACGAATCTCAAATTTTTCATCATGGCATTAAAAGTAGTATTTCCTTTTACAGTTTAACGTTCATTTTTTAAATCCCTTAAATCTCTCATTCGCAAAAATATTCAAACTTTTACTTTTATAATATCATGTATTTAAAATATATGAATCCTTTATATAAGATGAATATGTTTAATATTTTTGTTAATTAAACTAAGATATTCTTGTGACTACATGACTATGATAAATTTTATATATTAACTATAAAATATTAAGAAGTAATCTCTAAACTCTAATAACTTTAAATTGCAGTCAGTCCAATATTAGTCAGTCATTCAGTTACATTTTGATAACATTTACTTTCTTTTTAAAATTTCAAACATCATCATACTTGATAAATATAAAAATATATATTAATTTCCTGAAATATTATTTTATTGAACTATTCAATTAATGTAAAAGCTTTATTTTAAATTCCATATATAAATTTCGTTGGTTTTATTACGTCTCATTACCATATATATTTGGCACAGACACGCGATTCGTCACAATGTTTACAAATGTGTGTGTAATTTTTGTAAAAAAGTAATTGTGCCAATATATTAAGTAATCTTGCTTTGAATACAAATATTTAGATATATTAAATTTAACATTTCTTTGTGGGTTGTTCGTATGTGAAATATATCTGAGTGTTATTAATGTTCAAGAAATAATCAAAGAAATCGTAGATTTTATGTTTAAGAGAAAAGCTAATGATGAAATTTTAAAACTAGTTGTGTTTTTTAATTCATACAATAATTGAATTCAAGTTATTAATTAATGTTGTGATAGAAAAATGTATAAGATTACAGGTTATTTTTTGTAGTGAAAGATATA
This sequence comes from Melinaea menophilus ssp. n. AW-2005, assembly GCA_918358695.1. NCBI lineage: Eukaryota > Metazoa > Arthropoda > Insecta > Lepidoptera > Nymphalidae > Melinaea > Melinaea menophilus. Next base: position 2,407,272 of record OU911052.1, read on the forward strand.
ATCTCGTAAGAATTTAAAGATTATACAGAATACAGAGACAAAAGAAAAAGTGACTCGGGTTTTATTAAGTAACTTGCAAATAATCTAATATAAGTAACAATAAGAGTTTGTGTTTATTTTAAAACCACAGACAGATACTTGGAACTTTTAATAATTTGATAGCTTAATATTAATAATTCAATATGCAACGTGCATTCATACTTAATTAATACAATTTATTTACATACAGTATTATTTACATAATACTTTTCTTTACGTACACAAATATATATATATGTTTTATGTAGTATATAATAAATGTTCATTCAAAATATATTTTATATTTTTGGTATACAGAATATAACAAACGTTTAACACTCAATAAAAGTAAAATAATATGTTAAAATCACTTGACAGTACCCATTTTGTACCGTTCTGGAATTTCCTTCCCGCTGTGTCCCAAATAAGTAACACACAATAGGGTTTATGTAGTGTACAATTTATGTTCGTTTCATGGCCATTATGAAACTTATTAACATTTAAGTACTCAGACCCTAACATGTCAGTAACTGAAATGTTGTTAGCGTAATTAGTATTATGAGAATCTAGAAAAATGTTTGCAACTCCAAGTATAATTTATGGTTTATCAATGTCAATTCGACTTTATAATGGAAATAGTATCATTTAAAATAAATATTATAAATACTTAAAAAAATATAATCGGAATCGTAGTCAAAAGTCAAAATCGAAGTGGTTTATTTCAAATAAGCTCACATGGAACTTATTTTAAGTAAAATTTTACTGACAAGTTTTAAAAGGTCCATGGAGAATGACCTGCAAGAAACTCTATTTATATTTTTTTAACTTATTATTTTTTAAATCGTTTTTATTATTATATATATAGTGATTATAGTCATAGTCAATTTACATTTTAGGATTACCCACACTTTTCTAACGTTTGCGATTTGTCAAAGTAATGAAATTTGTTTCGGTTCCGACGCTTAAATGTACTGAAGGACAGAATAATCTCCATTTAAACTATAAATTATGTAAATGGGACCTTATGTAAATTAATAGTTTGTTACATGGAGAAAATTTATAATTATTTTAGTCCCACAATTCTTAGTAATATACAACCGTTAAAATGTTTTTATATATTAATAGTAAACTCTATAGGTGTACAAGCTTTGTACTTATTTATTTAATCAATAAAAATAGGCTATATTATAAATAAAATCAAATAAAAACAAAAAAATATTTGGTTAGAAGATAAATGCGAATTTAGTACATCATATAATATATATAAATAATAATATTAATATATAAAATTACTATATGCCCATACCATACATATAGTTACTTTACTTATTTATTTATAAAAAATTAAATAAACATTTTGATTTAAATGACGAAATATATTCTAACTAAAGCTAGAATAGAAAGTTTATATTGTATCATATCTTAAAATCTTTGTCTAACAATAATCCTACTCCAGTATTTCAGTTAATAAAAAAATATATATATACGTTAAGTAATATCAGAGCTCAATTTATATTACAACGATTATTTTCACGATAAATATTCGAAAGCTCTCAAACATGACGTTTGAATCTCAAAAGCACCAATATCCGGTAGTCATTACTTTACATGCATTCGCTCTTGCGGCAATTTGTTATTCCTCTAAGCGATGTTATGATTTGTATATTTGAAATATTATTTTGTGAGCGGAATCTTTGATATTGGTATTAATAAAAGAATATTGTACGTATAATTTATAAACATATTTTTCTCAGTAAGGTTTCTGAGTCATATAATTCAACATTTCAATTTGAATCCATAATTATTATACTAATCTATCATATCATAAATTATAATATATAATAATTTAATTTATACATAATTATTTATCCGAAAACTATTAAAGTTTTGATATCCAATCAGCGAAATTACAATTTTGATATATATCTGCGTCCAACTTCGTACTTTAACACGCAACTAACAATTTCTGAATCAACGCTATTCGCTCCGCTCCTATTTCACTATTTGAAATTGAAGGCTTTCAAAATCTGTAACAAACTTTACCGTGCATGCTGAAAGAACTTGTTTTTTATTTATCAAGTCAGTGAATTTTGCCTAATATATTAGAACCACTATTTATAAAATTATTTGAAATAAAATTCTTTTATTTCGAACATCAATCAATCCGTTTAATTTTAACACCAAAAGAACTGTATTGTTTTTGTTTATTAGATTTAATTTTTAAAATAACATAAAAATATATATATATATTATGTGTACAAAAGACAATAGTATGGTATACAAATAAAACAACAAAGTTATTATAATAAATTATATTATACAAATACTATTGTATTAATACACATACACATAGACACACACAACACACATAAAATATATATGTACATGTCCATGCTATAAAGCTTTATCAGCGTAAACTAGAAGTGATGGTAAAATTTACATTTAAAGTGAACGAAGTACTCTTAAAAATTGATGACGTGGGAGCGCCTGATAGGGCCATCGGGTCTCATTTAAATGTCGTGGGTCTCTCAGCGCTCCCTCCTCAGCTTTGATACATTGTTAAGGGCTCATGGTAATTGGCTGTTAAGATATTAATAACCTTTAAGCTGCTATAAACACTTTTAACGTTATATTATTCACGGGATAATGGAATTTTATGCTATTAATTTAGATTGCTCTTGTGATTTTATAAGTGTGGTCTTAAGTTAATTTTTCTTTTGGATATATTAAATAAATATTAGAATACAAAATACGTTATATTTTATGGTATATTAAAAGAGAGTGAAGCCAAGCGCCCATACTATATGTCATCAAACATACTTTATTAAAAATAAACATAATCTTGAGAATGTAAATATTATACTAACGGAAGATATTTGAGTCGACAGAAAATGGTTTTTGATATAAAAAATATGTAGGGATAAGTGAAATTTGTGTATAAATTTATTTCTACAGAACAATATAAAACGTTTGAGTGAAACCAAATTTATTTTATCATTTATAGATTTATTATTATCAAATATCTATTTATTTATTTTTGTACCATAAATACTGATAATGACATTATAACAAAGAGAATGTATACAAAGGATAACTTATCTCTTAAGAGATCTTTGCCAGAAACCCTTAGTTGAAGGACATTTATTTATATGGTGTATAGATATATAGCATACAGCGTACATAACACACAGTAACTTACATATATCAATATATATATATGTATGACAAATGTAGACATACTTTTTAATATAAATAAATAAAAATAATTACATAAATTTATATATATATATATACACACACACACATACCTATATCTATAAATAGCTCTAATAACTTTAACTTAATAAAAGTGATGTGTCTGGAAGTTGCTTCCCGTAAGGAAGTGGTGAAAATATGTACTCCTTTTGTATTTTAATCGCATTGTTTATTTATGGAAAATTATATTTGTCATTACAACATACTTTTGCCATTTCAATGGAAGTTTGTTAATGTTTCTGGTTATAATTTTTTTTTTGTGACGAGAATCGGTTCACTATAAAGGATTTTTTTTTGTCTCGTAAAAATTCAAATTCTAGTTCTATAAAATATATAATAAAAAAAGGAAATCAATTTGAGAATTTTTAAAAGAAGTTCCTGTAACTGTGACTGTTCTTTGTTTAAATTATAATTCTAATGTTTCAAAAAATAATTTCAGTTACGGACTAAAATAACTTAAAAGAAAATTATATTCTTTAGATATAATAGGAGGTCTATTCTTCAGTTATTTATAATCTGTTAGCAAGTAAAAGCTAGTAAATATAAGTTTTCGTATTCATTGCTACATCGTTAAGTTAGAAGTAGTGTTATTTAATATTTTCCACAAAGCATGAAGTTGCTTTGTGCAACTAAGCTAGGAAAGGATAGCTCGTGAATACAAAATATGGTTTACCTCCTTACAATGAGAATAGCCGTTTTGAAGGCAGTATTCAGACGATGACAATGTTGTATAGTTTATTTCCGTATCATAAACAAACATGAGAATATATTTGTAGTAAATGTTGCTTTAATATTAAGACAATATTGTTGCAGCGAGAATAGTTGAAAATACAGTTTCTATTTTCTCGTATATACTTGAGAAACTTAAAAGAAATTCAATTATATTTCAGTTAATAATTGAAAAACGGCTCTCTTTTAAACGACGATAAAACAATTTAAAAGAACAGTTCTTACGTGACAAATTTTTCAACCTTCGGACTTTAATTGACGGTTTTTCTGAACTGCGAACGAACGCTGAATAATTTTCGTATATTTCATAATGTAGAAATGAAAAATGAAATAAAAAAAACAACAAAGATATTTTATTTTAAATTATGATTATCTTATTACAAATTTTGTAGGAATAATGTAAATATTATTTATTTTGTCACTTTGTTATATCAAAACAATTTTCCCTGCTCTCCGGGTAATATTCTCTTAATATAAACAAAGACTCAACTAAGATTAAATTAATAAAGATGCCCTCAAGTATTTCGTATAATGTACTAACTATAGAATATTGTTTAATATACTTACCGGAACGCCGGATAATATTACTAAAACTTTGCAAGTTTGTCAGCAACAAAGGAAAAGATAAGGCAAAAGTTATATGTTGTAAGGAAATTAATTTAGGAGTATTTTATAAGAACTTCATTATCATTATCATTTAAATCGAATTTAATAATAAAGTCTTTAAAAATTTAAATATTGTACTTTTCCTACATATCAAACGTCATATTCTACGGTTTGTATTAAGTATCTTTTACTTGCAATAAACAAGCTGTTACGCCCGGTTTCAATATATTTTTATAAAGTACATTTTTAGTCTTTCATCATTAGTGGAAATATAAAGTTGTAGGGGCTCGTGAGCGTGAAGTAGTAATTATTTGGATTCAGGAACATTATCTCGTTTTGCCATCCGCGTATTAATTATCGTTTTTGTAATTAGTGCCCAAACTTACAGCTTCGACCGTGTCAATCTCACCTTATGTGGCAGTCGTTCCAATTTGATAAATTTATTCTTTTGCTGAAAGATCTCTTGTAATTTTTAGAAGAGCTAATATAAGTTAAATATTAGTAAGGCATTTTCTACATGCACCCATAATACAGTCATTTGTATACACGCATTAATTTCATCAGCACATGTGTCGCCTGTAACTGTAACCTGTATCGTCTGTCTGAAACCTCCAGTAAATATCTTTTTCTGTAAGTCTCTGTTTATGTTTACTTGTTTGAAAGATAAAATTATATATATAACATACATGCTCTTACTTCTTTTACAAGTTCTTAATATTTAAATTCATACATATTCTATAAAAATTCAACATTGCAATAAAAAATCAAATATAAAAACCCATATTTGCATCAGTAACTTCTGTTCCTAAATAAAAATAAACATTTATGTATGGTAAATATCATCCTTCATGTTAGTCAAAAGTCACACATAGAAAAAAAATATTAAAATCGGCTCAGAAGTTCAAGCGGCAAAACGAAATATACGAGTATATACAAACAAAATTTCTTGAATTTTAGAATATTTTCAAAAATAATACCTGAGACTTACATTGTTAGACTTATAATTCTCGGCTAATTCTGTAATTATTTTTATAATACACTGTATATATATTTTTTAGACTAATATAATACATAAAACCTGTTAAAACTTATCGCTTTTGACTTGTGTAGTAACTAACCGAAAAAAGTTTTGTCATTTGTCTGAAAATTCCGGTTAACCAGGCGTCTGTGTTGAGTCTGTGTAATTAGTTTGGTCGCTGCGTAGAGTTGCGGTTCTATAGCCCTCTAACAAATGATGCACGGGGGATGGATTATAGGGGAAAGGTAAACCCTTTGAATAAATACATTATTGCATAACAGGTAATTTAAAAAAAAACGTAAAAGTTTGTAAAGAAGTGATATGACGATTTTATCCTATATATTTGAATTTATAATTAATATTGTAAATCCAAGTGACGTGAAAAATAGAATGTGTTATGTTATAAGAACTGATTCTGTTGACGTTTGAAAAGAGTATAACTGGCAATCGAATGTATTAAGGTTTGTAATAAATGCAGTTTGTTTTTATTTGACTACTAATAGAAATCTTTTAATAAACTCAAAAGGTTCAAACGGGTTCGAACAGATAATATAATGTTAAAATTGATAAAAAAAATTATATAAAATGATTAAGAATAAAAACATATTGAAAAAGACAAGAGAGTTCTTACGTATATTTAAACTATATAACAGTAAAGTATGGTATATATTGAAGTATAACCAGAAATCAGAACATAATAAGACTGTATCCAGATTTAAAAGCGTACCCTTCGGTGCTTTACATAAATTATGCGTCCTAAAATTGGGTTAAAGATATAATTTATTCACAAAACTCGCACCCCGTCCCATGTTAAGAGAACGTGAGTTTATTGAATTTATATTCAAGCTTATGCAGTTAGAGTATTGTAGTATAATTTTGTTTGTTACTTTAAGGTTTGTTTATGTTTATTGACTTCTGTAAACGTCCCACAGCTGGGATGATCCACCATTTTTAATTATGAATACATATGTCATATTATATCTTTTGTATGTGCATATTTTTTTCCACCGCCCAGACTGACAAATATAAGTGTTTATAAAAATATTTTTCAAGGCCGTCGATTAAAGCCAAGACGTGTTTATTTTGAATGCTGCTTGCATTTCAATTTTGTTATTCATTTCAAAATTTGTTATACCATAAACATTTTATTTTATAACAGTAATATAATGTTATTTTAGGATGGGTAGATATAACATATATAAGTATATATATATATATATATATATATATATATATATATATATATATATATATATATATACTATAATATTAAAAAAAAAACAAAATAACGCTGATATATTTCTTAAAAAATGTAAATAAGAGAGGGTGAAATCAAGGCCTCGTAATAAGAGGTCTGAAAAAGGTACGGAAATGCTTTTAAACGAAAAAAATACTTGATCCGCTTTCGATAGGTAGTTAAAAGACGTCAATGTACAAAAATCCGAGTAATAAAACACTTCAGACATCAAGTAAGGTTGTAATTGAAGGAACGATTGTGAAAAAAGGCGTGTAATAAGCGTCGGGTATCTGAAAATGGCCCCCAGTGACCAGTGCTAGCTGACCCGGTTTTAATTGCGAGCATGGAAAACGTTCAATGCTCTTCATGTTTTATTTTAGTCAGGCTTTAATCCCTTAATTACACAGGCACACAAAAAAAAAAAAACGTCATGAACCAGAGGGGAGACCCCATTATTCTTAGGTTTTTGGGATCGCTGAAACCGAATATGACAATAAAAACTAATTTTAAATGCCAGTTTTCCCGCTAGCACCCCCTTACTACCTCTTAAGGGGTGAAAATTGAAATTTATGTATAAAATCAAGATAGATGTGTATTTCTACGTTTTTTGGGATGCTGAAACCGAAAATGATAATTAGAAATAAATTTATGACCACTATCACCCCCTACCACCCCTTAGGGGGGGTGAAAATTTAAATTTTTCTATAAAGTCAAGATAGATGTGTATTTCTACGTTTTTTGGGATGCTGAAACCGAAAATGATAACTAAAAATAAATTCATGACCACTATCTCCCCCTACCATCCCTTACAGGGGGTGAAAATTTCAATTTTTCTATAAAATCAAGACAGATGTATATTTCTACGTTTTTTGGGCTGCTGGAACCGAAAATGATAACTAAAAATAAATTCATGACCACTATTACCCACTTACCACCCCTTACAGGGGGTGAAAATTTAAATTTTTCTATAAAATCAAGATAGATGTGTATTTCTACGTTTTTTAGGATGCTGGAACCGAAAATGATTACTAAAAATAAAATTTAAGACCTCTATCACCCATTAACACCCCTCACCAACCCTTAAGACTGAATCATGATTTTTGTCCTATTCTTCACAAGTTTTTTCACTTTTTGTTTTTTTTTTTTACTTTCTATTTAATACTACTTATACTGTTATCCATCCGGCAGTGTTGTAAAACGCTTAAAAGATGCTGAACCTAATTCTATGCCTCCGAAATAGCATTGTTACTATTTTCCTGAAAATTTAGGAGACTAAAAGATGCTGAACCTAATTCTATGCCTCCAAAATAGAAGGGACTATTTTCCTGACAATTTAGGAGACTACAGTGAGGAGCAAGATGCAAGGTTTCATCAGGATTAGAGTAGAATTAAATCATGAATATATATCAGATACTTCTGATCGAATAAAGCATTTGAATTTCTAATATAAGAGCGAGAGAGAGAGTAACCTCAAACTAGTTTGATAAACATGTCACTTACTGTAAATCGTTAAAATTTCTTCATACATCTTGATTTTATACAAAATTGAAACCCCCCATTAGGGATGGTTAGGGGGTGGTATTGGGTAAAAGAGGTATCAAATTCACTTTTGGTTGTCATTTTCGGTTCCAGCATCCTAAAAAACGTAGAAATACACATCTATCGTGATTTTATAGATAAATTTAAATTTTCACCCCCTGTAAGGGGTAGTAAGGGGGTAATAGTGGTCATGAATTTATTTTTAGTTATCATTTTCGGTTTCAGCATCCCAAAAAACGTAAAAATACACATCTATCTCGATTTTATAGAAAAATTGAAATTTTCACCCCCTGTAAAGGATGGTAGGGGGAGATAGTGGTCATGAATTTATTTTTAGTTATCATTTTCGGTTTCAGCATCCCAAAAAACGTAGAAATACACATCTATCTTGGCTTTATAGAAAAATTTAAATTTTCACCCCCCGTAAGGGGTGGTAGGGGGTGATAGTGGTCATGAATTTATTTTTAATTATCATTTTCGGTTTTAGCATCCCAAAAAACGTAGAAATAGACATCTATCTTGATTTTATACAAAAATTTCAATTTTCACCCCTTAAGAGGTAGTAAGGGGGTGCTAGCGGGAAAACTGGCATTTAAAATTAGTTTTTATTGTCATATTCGGTTTCAGCGATCCCAAAAACCTAAGAATAATGGGGTCTCCCCTCTGGTTCATGACGTTTTTTTTTTTTTGTGTGCCTGTGTTATTAGTAAAAGGCTTCTGACAACTGATTCTCTTGTTCGTATCGAATTGAAATCGTTTAACTCAAAAATATTAGTATTTCGAGTATTTATTTCATTGTATTACTTGAGATTGTATGAAATATGATAATTTTGATTTTTGTTTTGTCACTGCGATATATTTAGTATCCTTCCTCTTTATTAAATAAACTTATCATCTATCGTTTAAAAATATCATTAAAGATACATGAATATTCTACGTTTCTTAACTATTTCCGCCATCAATCGAAAAGTTTTGCTTTGAATATTTTTTGCAGCAACGGATAAAACTGAAGGACGTTTTATAAAAAAAAACATAAAATGACTGATAGCATCCGGATTTTTCGAAGCGATGGATGGACGCGTCCATACCCCAGATTACGTAATCCTATATACAGTCTTTAAAAATACATGTTCTTATCCATATTGATGTAAAAGTTTAATTAAATGTTTAATACAACACATTTGTTATAATATATTTGAAATATCATACTAAACAAATGTTAACTAAACAAAAATTAACTAAACGACTATGTTAGGTTAGGGTGATGTATCATCACTATATAGTTTTTCTCCTTAGAAGGTTTTTGCTAGTTTTTGGAAAGCTAAAACATACATTTGAGTGGAATTTCTGTCTTTTAAATATTATATATAATATATATATATATATTAATAATTCGCATATTTTTTATTGTAGAATGTACACTAACTTATTATAAAAATAAAAATATAACCTTGACGTGAAATAACTGACTGTTATCAACGTTCCAGTTCAATAAAAGTGTATTGTATAAGTTTATTTAATTAATATAATTATTTCTCCACAAAAAGTTATCTAAATTTATTTGCAAAATTAAGCCGCAATTTGCACAGGATGATGGGTCTAGAAAATAACCAAATATAGTAGAAAATATCGTTAGATAAGCCTATCGTCTATGAATGGTCCATAAAGTTTAATATGTGAAAGATAAAACAAAAAACAGTGTATCAAAATATAAATAGATTAAATGAATCAAAAAGTTACTTAGATAATTTTTTTTACTTGCTCAATAAATAAGTTGTTCTTTTATTAGAAAAATTACTAGTCGCGTGTATCAAAGAAAATCTTTAGAAAACTCAGTAAATTCAAAAAGTATTTTTGTATGAAAATCACATTTAAAAAAGTGACAGTCTGTTTACAAGTTCAGGTATCAGGTATGATTATATATTGATATTTCGCTTAATAGAATCAATCACCACTATGAGATTGAGTAACCCGTGTGAAGCTGATAATAATTAAAATTTTATATATTTCACACAAATTCCTGGATATTTATTATATATATGTTTACTGTATTTTTAATGTTATTTTATCCATTAAACTTAACTATCAATAATGTTTTATAGCAACCGATAACAATTGCAGTTATAAAAGCAAGACACATTTTTACAGACAGTATAATATGATTATCATCGTATCCTGTGCTTTTGAGGTGAATTTAATGGATATCTAAGGTATTTCAAAGAGGTTATTAAACATCGCCCCTGTTCCATTATGGGGGGTGATGTTTTATAAATACTTACGAATTGTTTAGGACTTATAACCAAGGGTAAGAATTTAATTTAGAGAGATGATTTGAAAAAGTACTACATTTATATTAATGCTTCACATACAATTTCGTATGCTTCATCGTTGCTATACCAGAATTACGTTTTCAGTAATTAATAATCTTATAAATATCAAAACAGATTGTAGCAATTAATAAAATACAAATTATAAAAGCAGTATGCACATTATGAGTTAGATTTATGTAATGGTATTACCATAATAAACAAACCTCAAAAATTATACAAAAATGTTACGCTTATTTGAATGTGTTATAATTCATTCCAGGCCGTCACTGAAATCAAAAACCAGGAAAAAGTGCGTCAGTGATTTGCAATTACATCGCGGAAATTAATGTTCCAGGAAAAAAAAAAAAAGATTTTGGAAAACAGAAAAAGTGAAATAAAAGTCTAACATATTGATGTGTATAGCTAAAATTGTTTTATAGATGTTGTTCTAAATATATATCTTTGTAATGGCATCTTAAATACTTTTAAAGTCAGTTAAAAATTGAGTAACATTTCTCGTGAGAGCATGTCGGCTTACGAGCGTGTTCACACGTAACAACTTATACTGTTATTGGTTTTAAGAGTTTCTACGTGATAATTTTCTCATTTTCCTTTTATATTACAGGTGCTCAGACTACCGCTACAGTTTGTCGACTTTTCTAAAATGAATATATGGTTATACTACGTAAAATATTGCGAAAGCTTCTCCGTGATTTTTGTGTTATAATTAAAATATAATATATTTTATGTATTTTTTAAAGTATGATTATTGGCAATAAATTTTCAATTATTGAAATTTTTAATTCACTCTATATTCTCTCTACTCTGATAAATAATAAAAAAAAATCCTTTATTTAAGAAAAAATATTTTTAGCACTTAGATTAAGAACGTCTGCTTCAGCTATAATTTTATTTATTTTGTCCTGTCCTTGCATACAGAAGTATAACAATAATAACACAAAACGTATCACCTGTCTCAACTGTTCTAAAACCCAAAGCACTTATATAAAATGCAATTGCAATTCCTTTCTTGTAAATGTCACGGAATTCAATTTAAAAACACTTACTAGCGATTTGCTTGAGCGCCGTCACGGCCGATCGAAGTGTGTTCAGTGTTCGTCGTCTCAGATTCTTTTTAAAAGAAAAGTTTTCCATGTCAATGTTCACAGACATTTCACTTTACCGCCTTGAATACCTTTTATACGCGAAGCTGGGAATATACTGATGAATGCACATCAGTCAGTCCGCTATGATCAAGATTCACATCAAAACTAAAACGCGTAGGGACTATTTGTTTTATTTTATTTCATAGTTATTAAATTAAAAATATTTTTAATTCATAACATGATCCCATTTCATATCTTTATTTGTTATTACAAGCATCATTAACTTTTGGTTGCTTTAAAATTCTCTATTTCTTTAATCACCTCCCAAAAAAGAATGGTATTAAATTCTTTAATTCTTTTTTCTGTTAACTTTTTTTAAGAAACACAACAGACAAAAGATAAAACAAGAACAAACCAAACTAGAATATCTCACTTATCTATTTAATTTCACTATCACGTTAAGGACCCTTTATATTTTATCATCGAATACGTTTCCTTACCGGACGACCATCTGGTATAATGGGTGGAACACTCGCATCTGTAGCGACGATTCTTAGGTTTGATATGCAAATATCGATATTGATATTCCTGGCAAATATTCGAATGATGAATACTTATACGTGCACTTGGGCCTATGCGGAGATATGCCTGCTCAAGACGTTTATTCGATTGATATTACGATATCAATTTTACTTTAATATCCATAAAAAGTTTTTTATATGCAATAGCGGCTCCAATACTCATTTTATTCAGTTATCCACTTGATGAATATAAGGCCTATTTACAAGAGTGTGATGCGCTGCGTATACACTGGCGGATGTATAATAAACAATGTATCTATTCTTGAAAAGCAGCCGGTTTCAGGTTCATTAACAGAAAACGACCTCAGCTAGCCTTTGGATCGTAACAATGCCGTTTCTAATTTTGTTTTATGATAATCTACACGTTAGCGTTTCATTCAACACTAGCTCTCAAACCAAAATCTATCTTAATTTATAGCTTCTAGAATATACTTCCTTGGCTATTAATAATATTTATAATGAAGATAAAAAAATAGGAAAAGCGTCGTATAAAAAATTAGTTTTGATGTAAAAAAATATATTTTTAATAAAATTTTTGACAAATACATGTTTAAACATGTTACATATGTCTTCTATGAGATGTAGAAATTTAGAACTAATAGTGAAAAACTTCGACAAATCAACAACTGACTGTTATTTTGGTGAAATTAATAATATAATCAATATTATATCTATATGCATGTGATATATTAATAGCAAAACATTGTTGGCAATTTAACAATTGTATATATTGCGATTGTTATTTGTAAATGATCCAATTTCAAATGTAATTCGTTATAATATTTCTTTCATAGCTATCGAAAATATTGCGTCATAAATATAATAGTAATCTAAACCTAACGTGGTATCTGGAGGTATTAATAGAAAAATTATAATAAAAATATGCAATATTAAAACATGAGAAGGTGCTTTTATTTATAATAACAAAATTCACCTAAGATTTAAGCATTAGGGTAAATATTTTTTTAATTAAAAAAGGGTTAAACTCAAAGTCTGTTAAAAATCACACACATTAATTTGAAATATCCCACATAAAATAAAATAAGCCGAAATAAAAACCTACATTTTTGAAGTCGGATAAAGAGATGTGAAGTATGCCTGGTCGCTCTGGTCCAGATAAAGATGCCTTTTGTAAGAAAGTGGATCTAGATCAACATATAAAGAGCAATCTGAGAAAATGGGATTTATCATAAAATGTCCCCAAAGTTATATTGTATATAAAAAAATGAATATAACAAAGATTTCTAACCTTTAATAATATTTGTATCTATATTTAGAGGAAGTTTAGATTAAAGTATCACAATTCAAATATAACGTAAACAATGAAGGAAGATTATAAAATCTAACAAATCCTAAGACCACCTGTACTGTAATAAACAGCCGCTAATAATTATTCCTGTCGTAAATGCTATTTCAGAATATAAATACAGAAACACATTAAAGTTTCCGCGATTGAGTCATGCATTTCAATAATCATTATTTACAGTATCATTTCAGCTTTCATCGACTCCCGACCGCTATTGATACAATGTTACTCAGCTTATCGATGTGGACCCAAAATGTGTTTAAATTAAAATTTTATTAACATATTTAATTAATTAATTTTATAATATCTGAATTTATATTGTGAAGAGGACACTTCTGTTTGTTTGTAAATTGATTTATTATGTACTCAACTGACTAAAAAAACATTTATCTGTCAAAAGTAAGATTATCCGTTACATAGGCTACTTTTTATACCGATATTAGTAAGTCTACTGGACCTACGGTAGTGAAAACGCATATAAAAAGAAATAAAATAATCCTGAACACTTAGTACTAAAATCCGGACAAGGTTATGAAAGAAGTAAAATCTTTCGACTGGTATATAGTCTTTTTTATATTGTTTTTTTCGATAAGCTTTGATACATTATCAGAGTCCATTTCCGATTTGAAACTATATCATTCATGTTCTAAAATATGTTCTAAACGATACTAAATTATTTATTTATTTATTTATTTACCTTCACGCCATATCCCTTCATACCGAAATTAGTAATATAATATAACCGAAAACAGAATACATAATACGCTGATATCTCGTAATTAAGACGTATATAATTGACAAATAGGTAATTACGTACATTGGTTGTTCTACATATACTATTGATTACATAATTACAGCCTGTGCCTTGTTCTACCATTGATATATTTGGTTGCAGGTAATTAATTTGACATCTATCTGACACTAACCTTAGCTTATTCATTTTAATTACGAGTCAGGTTAGAGGTTAATGTTAACTTAAAGAATCAGAAAGATTAACAAAAACATAAACAATCAACATTTACAAAAAAGGTATCTCTGATTCTGTTTTAGACAATAAAAACAAAGTTAACTCATTTTTAAGACTAATAATCATATGTAATTTTTTTTCACTTATTATATTATGTTACAATTTGCTTAATATATATTTTCGTATATTTTTTATATTGTGATAAAGATGTTCTAATAATAATGATATAAAATTTGAATATCATTTTTCGGTGAGCACTTATAAGCAGGACTGTAGTGTTTATATAATAAGGTTTAGTTTGAAAACAATAGCATCTGACTTTTATATAGTCCCCAGTGAAGCTCGAAGTTTACTGCTAACGAGTGGGTCAGACCCAGACATGACCTCAACATTTGTTTTGATAATCAAATTTGACCTTATCCCAGCTTACTGCGATGTTGGACTGGAATGCATTATATTATTCACTTTTATAAAATATATTATTTAATATTTATCAATATTAATTGAAAATTTGTTTTTACTTCAAGATGTGTCTGTCATAAGTTATTTATGAAAAAAATTATTACATTTTGATTATATTTTCCTGTTTGTACATCCCACTCAGCTCTTATAATTGATGGTTTGAAATCACTTCGTATTTCCATTAACGTTAATTGAAATGAAGTTACCGATTTCTTGTGACTAATTATGACAGTGACTCAATAACCCATCTATACATAAAAATAGAATTTAAGTTTCTGTTAGTAGCTCCAAATTAACAGCTTTTCATTCAATGCGTATAAAGTATAGAGGGTATTTACATAAAATACTATTTAAAAAATTTTTATCTGTCTGACTGTCTGTTTGTTCCAGCTAATCTCTGAAATGGTCCAATTTTAATAGGACTTCAATTGGGAAATAGCTGATGTTATAAGGATAAACTAAGGCTATACTTATTAAAAAAAACATTTTGCTCGTAAGCAGTTGCTGGCATAATTAGTATTATAATAAAATATAAATTAATAAAAAAGTTGAAAGAAAATACATGGTGTTTCTTGTCGGTTCATCTCCATGGACCTAAGAATATTCTTGGAAATTGTCAAAGTTGAATTTGAATTTTCATAACTATAATCCGTACATATTTTATATAAAAAACTTTGATAAAAATATCTAAAGACGCTAAAGGATTTTTGTTGTGTAAATTTTCTACTTGCAATTAAATTTGTCTTTGATATGTAATATTTTATTAACGAGATAAAATAGTAATAATATAAATTGATATATTACATGATATGTGTCTATTAGTCTGTTTGTTGTTTTACTTAATAATCTAGTGTAAGTTTAGTTATTGATATTGTGTGCTAAATCAAATTACTGAAAACTGTGAAGCGTGATTGACAACTATTCACCGCCTAAACTTCGTTCGTTCGTTCGTTTTAATCGATACCTCGCTACAGAAAATTCATTAATTCCTGAAGTGAAGTTTGTTGAAGTTTGGTGGCACGTTCCGTTTGAGCGCGGCCTGCTTTGAATTGTTCATCAAACTGTCTCAAATACGTAATTTTATGTTAAAATTACAGTTTTATAAACTTTAAAAATTTGTATTTAACAGTGTTGGTTTTTTGAGGACACTCCGACATTATTTAAGCGGTGAGCTGCGCTAAAATAAGAGCATATAATGTTATTCGCTGTAAACAGTTTTAGTTAAACATAACTTAGTTGGAACTTTAAAATAATTTTAACATGGCTTGATAAAATGAAAATTTCCTAATAGCCAAATAATCTTTTATGTGAGATTTTCTGACATAATTTGTGGTCACCGTGTACATTATATCCGATATTAATGTAGGCTTTTATTAAATATATTTTGAAACTTACTTAAAACAGTTTTAAACGTAGACTTCGTACATCTCCAAATTCTACGAAAGAAGCGCAGGAAACGTTCTTTTAACGACAAGTCTTCGGCACTTAACTCATCGTCTATAAATCTAACCCTTTTCTTAACTTTTTTACCTTTTCCTTTTTTGTCGATTTTTTTATCACTTAATAAATTGGACTTTGGAATTTGCACTTCATTCGGTAACTCATTACCTTGTATCACATTTTCACACACCGTATTTAGTCTGACAACACTATCTCTATGTTTTAAATTAATTACATTTCTAACCATTTGCTTGCTTTCAACATTCAAAGGCCTCGCTTGCGCACTTTGTAAATTAATATGATTTTCGAAAGCCGTGTTTAAAGAACGCAATATATTGGAAGATGGATATATTGTATATACAATACAATGCGGTACTGAGTGGTCTTCTACTATGACGCCAATAATTTGCAACTCGGCGACGCGTCTACGAGTTTTGGCGTTGTTTCAAATGTCGACTGTTAGGGCACACTTAAATATGAACCAAATGAAGATATTCATAATAAATCAATCGGAATGCACTTACATTGTTTATATCGTAATTGAAAAAATATATCATTGATGTAGTGACGATTGCGCGTAAAAATAACATCTAAATATAAATGCCCTTGTCCAAAACACTGATTGGATGATATACATTTTAATTTGGGTATTTTATGTTGTCTTATGTAAGCAGTTAATATTCTAATATTTAAAATTTTACCTCATTAACGTTATAAAGTAGACTGTGTATAATTTCCAATCAAGCGAGCGTAACCCAAACACGACTCAGTGGCTGTTTATTATCATCTCAAAGGGTTTGTTTGCAAATTTTGGTAAAATATTCAGCGGGTTTTTGCCAGCTTATTTTTCACAATAATAGCTTCATGTAGTATACTTCAGTAAAAAGTTACTAGTGGTGTGACAAAAATGTACGTAGCAATTTATTTTATATTATTTATTTATTTGGAATCAAAAATATCTCTAAGTAAATGGATAAAGGTTGTGAATGTGTTACTTTATACAACTGAACGGATAAAATAGTTTCTTAAATATATTTATACATATAAATAAAAATGAAATGTCTGTTTGTAATTCCAACCTAACAGCTTTTCACTAAATGCATATGAAAGTAAATACGGTATTTACATAAAATCTCAATGTTTAATATTTTTCTATATTTATCTGTTTGTTTGTTCCAGCTAATCTCTGAATTGATTTAACTGACGGTTGAACTGATTTTAACAGTACCTTCAATGGCAGACAGCTGCTGGAAGTCGGCACAGCTGGTATATAATTGTAATATAGAAAAATATATAAAAATTATTTTAATTTTAATAGATATCTACAAAGTTACTGTACAATATGATTATACTTCAAGAACTTCAGCAATACGTAATCTATGATTGAAGATCAGTTACACCAATTTATCACTGGCGATGTCACAAGTTTTACGAACTTCTAAAATTTAACATAGATATTGATCGACCCCTTTTATATATTTATAAATAAGTTTTTATTGGAATTTAATCTTTAAAATTACTCCACGTAGGTTCAGAATGTATTAACCGAAATAAAGAGACTGGACAAAGTGAATATACAGTTTTTGTATAAAGTTTATTTTGTATCCACCCCTCGATGATAATCAGGTGAGAATTTTTAATTATTATATTAAAGTAATATTACACACAAAATTTGGGGAAAATTTTATTAAGTATCATATATAAAAAAATATACTTACAATGTAGAAATAGAATAATATTTTTTAAAGAATATATTGTTAGATCTAAGTATTACAAATGCGTTATATAACTTATATAGTTTGGTTAATATATAATTAAAAATAAAATCAAGTCAGGTACAATTTAAAAATTTGTATCTATTGTTTAGGAATTGACTTATCACAAAGAATATATTTTCGTGTATTTTTAATAAAGTTAAATAAATAAGTTAATAAATAAAAGGTCTATAAAGTTGTAAGTAAAGTATTTCACCCAAAGACCTTCCATAAAACATTCTAAATTATGTGGTCGTAATGCGATATGAGTATGACCCGGGCTTACCGCAAAATTTAGTATTTTTTTCACATTAGTTTTATTACGCCATATAGTAATTACATTATGGCTTTGAGTACGTCTATTAATTTCATATTAAGTATACGTTATGTGGAATGGAAAATAGTTAAAGCTGAAAGGATATAGTCGTTTATTATTTATTTATTTAAATTATTTTCGTATTCTCAGATATATATTGATATTTTATATAGAAAAAAAATATGTTATGACTATTTGGCCGATAGTTCTATTAGCTAAGCTATTAGTCAATACATACAAATAATCAGTAACTAAATTTATATCTAATTCAGTGCAAATTACGAATATATTTTTTTCTCGCAATATAATAAAGTCATTTTTAAGATGTATACTGAATAGTTCAGAATATTGTGGTGTTTTTATTTTTTTATTAAGCAAAGTTAAATAAAAGGTATATGTACAGAAAAATGAGGTGACTGAATAAAACACTTAAGATAATTTAACGTTTCATACACTTCCAGCGCAGCTGGTGGAAATCGATATTAAGTAATAAATTAAATTAATACTAATATACCTACAGTACTAATCTGAAAGCTAAGTTCAAACAAAAACAATTGAGCTTTAATTACCTAGAGCAAACTTGACGCCGGTCCATGCGGTGCGGACGTAGTGGAAGAGGCGGCGGTAGAGAGGGCGTTGCCGTCGTCGGCGCGGCGCTTCCGCGTCGGGCGCGGGCGGTGGAGCGGACTCCTCGCCCGCGCCCGCTCGAGCCTCTACCGATGACGCCGTGGCTTTGAGCACCCAGCTTTACACGAAACGCTCCCCTCGCTAATGTAAACGCATTACCGCACACCACCCGGTCGCATACATTGTTCGTGCATAACTTCTCATTTGACTCTCGGTCTGATATTTTCAATACACTTTTCGGTTAAACACTTATTATTTTAGTTTGGCAGGTTAATTACTTACACACACAGGTTATTCACTTATAACAGTTATAATTTATTTGACATGATTGCTTTAAAGTTATTTGCAATTGTTATTTGATATTGTTAAACATGCAGCAAAGAACACGGTAAATCTGTGAACAAAGAACGCACTTGTTAGATATACAACAAAATATTACTTACTATTACTATGACATTGAAAAGTATGAAAATATATGTCAAATTATTTATCTAAACGGCGACCTTTCTGTGCTTCAAATAGTTAACTAAATAAAGAAGGACTCAAACCCGTGACTCAACGAAATACAATTTTAAAGAATTCTAATATAATCCATCAGACACGGTAGTCCAGTTGACAAAACCCGTGGATGGAATGCCAGAGGAAGCAGGTTCGGGCCCTGATTGATTCATTTTATACTTATTAAGACATTTGAAACAAAATAATTGATCATTTAGTTAAGATTACTTTTGTTACATGTTAATAAAAAAACATATATTGTTTTATTTGTAACCTGAAAGTCATAAACAATGATAAAATAATAAATAAGAGCGAGTGTCAATTTATTTAAATTTAAA
This sequence comes from Melinaea menophilus ssp. n. AW-2005, assembly GCA_918358695.1. Classification (NCBI taxonomy): domain Eukaryota; kingdom Metazoa; phylum Arthropoda; class Insecta; order Lepidoptera; family Nymphalidae; genus Melinaea; species Melinaea menophilus. The sequence continues at coordinate 2,427,378 of OU911052.1, forward strand.
CTTCTCAATGCTGAGTAGAATATAACTAAGTTAATGAACTTAATGAACGTACAAGTACACTTCACTTTAAAAAACGTTATTATTCATGTACACGGATTTCAGCAAATACATGTCGAGATATGTTTGATTTTCGTATGAGGCTTGGTAAATAGACAGCGAATAACCCTATCAAATATGAGAATTATGAGAGGTATTGTATTAAAAGGTCGTCCATGCAAATAAGAAATCAGCAATCTGTAGAATTTTATTCAAAGGTAAATATTTAATTTTCAAAATGTCAGATCATTATATCTGAGTCCGTAACACAGATAACACAGATATTACATATATAATAAACAGATTGACACATTTTATAAACTCTTATAGTTTTTATAATTAAAGAAATTGTCACAATAAGATGAAAAAAATCTACAGTCAGTTCATATGATATGTTACAAACAAAAGTATGGATATGAAAGAAGTTGTTCTAAAAACTAAATTAATTCACCAGCGCATGTATTTATAAAAACCACATAGCACGGAGAACTCACTCGACTAAGAGTCTCCCAGTTTTATTTCTAAGGGACAATAGGTCCGTTGAGAGTGCCATACAATTTCCTGCGTGCAACATGTACAAGCAATTTTCAACCTTAAACCAATAGATTACTGAATAACAGAAAGCAGATAATGCTTTTGAGGTTCATAAATTAGACCGTGCGTCACTGTCACCGTGGCGGGGCAGAAGTGAAAGAATGCTTCGTGAAATAACCTGTGAAATGAACGGTTGATGACCACTGGCTTTTGATAATGTATGGGAGTTATGAAGTTTGGTGACGGAATAGTGACGTGGTGAAAATAGGTAAACTTTCTCACTTAAGACTTAACTTCTTAAATTTATAAAGTTATATAATCTCATTTCTTCAAGCTTACGCGACTTCATATTCGTTAATAGATTTTACGTTTCATTTAATTATGGCCAGAATAAAATGCTTTGTAAAAATAAATTCAACCCTTTTGTGCGGAATGCTAATAAATGACCGAATATCTGATGCACAAAAATAAGCCATGCGTAATATTATCGTCCGTCATGTGTTCGGTCCCGTTGAAATGCTATTTAAATGAATATTCTGTTGCAATATGTTTAATATAATATATTGCAGAAATGTAAAAATAATATATATAACTGTAATAGTACACGCAAATTCGTCACGCGAAACATATTTGTTATAGTTACTTACAGCGTTCTTTTATATGGTATATAATATTTATACTTTCTTGATTGGAAATGATTTTCCTTAGTTGTTTATTCTTTTTTTAATCCTTCTTGAAGAATGTAATTATGCTGTAATAGTGAATAACAACGTCATAGAAAGTAAATGCAGACAACATTTTAAGCTTCTTAAACTAATGTTTCTAATCACAGGCAAAAAATTGTTTGAATAAAAATTACGTCTCATCTAGTTCATTATCAGTGAGCATTTAGTACAATCATTAAAACGTCAGAAGAAAAGACTGTGGTTGTAAAGTAAACTATTTACAGTAGAAAATCATTGCAGCATTTAAACTCCGGGACAGCACTTAATAGATTAGACGCAAATTCGGGTTTTAATAAGAGAAATACTTAACACTAATCCTGGTAGGATTATTAGGTAGTACCGGTCAAATTGACCATTGACAATTGACGTTCTTAAACTTTTGTAAAACTTACACATTCTTAAACGTTATAATATCGTTATCAAACAGCATGACAATTCTTAGAATATGCATATAATGTTTTCTTCACTCTTTACTGTTAGTTATTTCCATTATTACCTGCGTTATATAATAAAATAACTTTTAATTACCGGTCAATTTGACGGCGTGCGGTAGGAACAGGTACACAAGAATTGTCGGTAGGTTTAGTGTTAAAAAATAAAAGGTGAAGGCTTGTTATAGTCTCAATGCAGCCTAGGGAAAGGTATTCCAGAAAGGCGGCCTGGCCTATATTAAAAAAAAATATAATTATATGATCATGGATATAACATTAGCCATAAAATGTATCAAAACTTGACGGTTAAGTGTCTTCTAAACTGTTTTACTAATATTTTATCAAAATAAATAAAAAAATAATATTTTGTTATTTAAGTAATTATACGTAATGATAACATTATAATAAAATTTGGGAGTTTTTATTAAACCAACAGAGAAGCGAAATTTGAGGAAATATCGAAAAAGTAAGTACTTAAGTCATATGATGAAAGTTACATCGTTATAGAAACTTAAATGTTAAGTTTAATCTCTTGAATGTTTAAGTAGAATGTTAAAGTAAAATTCGATGGATTTGAAATGTAAATTGTAACTTTATTACTACTAATGTTTCACCAACGGATAAAAGCCCGCGCGGAAATACTGTTTTTCATTTCATTATTCCTATTAGGAATATAATATTTTTACAGATATTTCAATCAAAGTACTGCTGGCAACTAAATAATGTTTATATTTTGTCTGTTATAGAACAACCGAGAGCAAAAATAATAAGCCGGTTTATTTTTTTTCTGAGGATTGAAAGATTGTCTCTTAAATTAATTTGCTTCTCCTTAATGCTAATGGTTTAGGTAATAAACTAATGTTTCTTATTAATTATGAGTATTTTTTATTTTTAGGTGAAATTGTGATGGTATATACAATATTCTATTGTAAGCATAAGTGCTTATATTTTGTGGTATATATTAGTATTCATAAATGATTGGTGATAAGAAATGTAAATAGAATTTGTAACTATTACGTTTAGTTCTATACTTTTACACACTTCTATATTTTTATTTAAAAGTCATTAAAAAATACTTTCTCAAGCCATATTATTTTTCATCTATCAGGAATATTGAATTAATGTAAAAACAGTGGCAAATGTCAGTATAAAAACTCAAAACAATTATAAACTTATAGTCATTACAAAATAAGTTAAGACTATCAAAAAAAAAAATATTTACTATTTGTTACTATTTCTTCAAAAGCAACCATTGATTGATTTTGCTATAAATACATTGCGTTGAAGTAATTATGTATATTTAATACGGTACGTGCAAGGTTACAACGTAGTAATTAATCTTAGTAAAACATTGAACGTATGCAAGCTATAATGAGGTTAGAAATATATTTATAAGCTTATTTTATGAAACTAATATCATCACTTTTATTTTATTTTTTTTACGGAATATTGCAGTACTCTTATACATAACCTCATATCCTTCCTCAAAAAATAATATCTTTAAAATAATAATTAGTATTATAAATTATTGAAACATTTCAAGATGATTTCGAGTATAGTCAAGAAATATCTTATTTTAAAAAGAACTCTGCACCTACAAATAAGACAACAGATATAATTCCAATTGAAATTTTAAAAGTCTTGATGAATACTACTATTTTAAGTTATTGTTTAGATCATTGTGAAGAAAAACTTTATTATAAATAAGCAGTAGATTTTCCACTGAGCCTGAGTTACAGCCATTATTCCGACAGTATAATTATTAGATTATTTACATTTAACTCTACATCAAAATTATTAAATTCATTTCTATAATTCTTAGTGAGTCCATATTTTTATTCAATAAATAAATGCAAGTGTTTGAATGACACATTAATCGCTTTCGCAGTCGTTACTTTATATAAAAATATATTTCAACTGACCAGACTTTGAAACAAATAGCCATCGGTGGGAAAGTTTGCTTTTCTGGCAGTTTAACTACTGGAGCATTTTTCTTCATTGTCTGTTCGTTGAAAGTTACAATGTAGACTTTTTAAATTTCATGACTTTGGCTTTAAAATTTTCCAAAATAACTGTGAAAAATTATGATGTTATTTTTAGATACATTATATTGATTTTATCAACAGAAAGTAATCGCTGATGATAATTATTTTTTATACTCAAATAACCGAAATGTTCGACATACGGCAGAATATTGAGAATTATGATCTTCAACAAAATTATTAGTCCTAAAATGAGTTGAAAAATATTTTAACGGTCTTCGAAACTATCTAAAATATAAGCAACTATTTATTAAGTTTTAATCGCTCTATTCTAGCACATTTTGGCAATATTTTTAAAATATTTCAGTCGATAAAATTTTATAAGCGATTTAATTATGCGGTAGTACTTAGCGACTGTTGTTCATAATTGACCGTTCTCGTGCGAGACCTCGAGAGCCACCACTTGACACAGATCCTTACTGGCTTGGTGCTTGGAAAACCTACTCAGTAGCCCACAGAGATAATGAAATAATTTGTATATATATCTTTATATGAATATCATACCATCATTATCATTAGGTAATATTAATGTCGTATTTATTATTTATATTTTGTAATAAAGTAAACAATATATATAAAAAATAAGGATTTTTTCAAAGTTACAAGACTTAGCTAATTAACATTAATTGTGTAGATTACCAATACTAATATTTTATATACAAATCACGGGTCTATCTATAAGACAACTCTTTTTACAAAAAGCTTTTTTAAAATGAATCGTTAATTTCGTTGAGGGCGTATGGGAGGGGAAAGGTAGGGCGACGCTTTTCCCCGGACACCTTTCCGTCACGCTGAAAAGGTTATTTGCCAAAATATAAGCATAATGAAACAAAAATTGTGTTAAATTACATTATAAGGACTTCTGTAATATATCCAGTCCGAAGGGAGAAAGCTAAGAAAGAAGAAACATATGCTTACCTGAATAGCTCCGGTTTGTTTAATTGAAAGCATGCGGTTGTTTATCTCTCCCACGTTTTCTTATTTACAAAAATAACTAGTAACAAGTATGTACACAAAAGTTATTATAAAGATAACTAATAACAAAAAGATTAACAAAAAATACTCTATAAAAATAACGAAACTAAAATATCTCAAGGGGCACATAAAACCACATAAAGTTAGGGTTAATATATAAAAATTTTGCTATCATGTTTTGAACAATAAAAATATATAACAAAAACTTTACAACAAAATTGAAATGAAATTATCCTAACAATCCTAAAAAAATGAGCTTTTCATCGTATAACAGTCCTAATGAATTCTCCACCATGTTTCATTAAGCCCCGTTTTTTATAATTGGCCTATGAACTTTGTTAACTAATCTATATTTGACAGCGCCATTGCCGATACTATACATTTTATTTATAATACTTATACAGATATTGGAATCAAAATGAATGACAGCACACAAGGAAAATAGAACACGAGGTGTGGTTTTCCTAACAGATGTAAATTATGTTCTGTAATAGCGTCACAATAGCAAACGATACAACCTATTCCAGTTATGTTAGATAATGTAGGTTATCGAATCATCAAATTAGGCTGTAACATAATTACATAGCAGACAAGCTGTCACACTACATATAATTAGTTTACTGCACCAGTTCGGACTGCTGAATAGAAGCGTATATATTAAGTATTAATTGGTTTCTGTAACGTAAATGATAATCGTCTTAAGATCGAGTACAATATTTCAAATAGATGTTTACTTTTATTTCTCACTCAGTTACTATTTGTGCCATTAAAAGTGTATTAACTTGATTATTGTGTATGTGAGTATATTCTAATCTGAATTTGTAAGTGATAATAAATTAAGTTATCATTTCATTTCGATTGTGTATATTTTGAAGAGATGTGAGCAAATTACAATATTAGTGTAAGTATAATGTTGCAACTGTATTGAGGATAAACATTGCTAAGTTAAGTATAGCGTAATAGTTTATTTTCATGCATAAAATTATATAACCATGTTTAACGTTTAATGTATGAAATATAATTAAAATAATTTTATAATATATACCAGATAGAGACAGAGATATACCAGAAACTAATAAACGATGAAAAGTAGCCTTCGTGGGTAAATAAAGAAATGATGTTTTTCATATTGCTTATGATAGAAAAATTAATTTATTATGAATTTCTCTAACGAATTAATTTATAAGTATTTGCTTAATATATTTAATGATGTATCTAAAGTGGTATAATAATTAATAAAAGAATAATTACTTAAATTGGAATAAGTTAAAAAAATCTAATATTAAGTTATTTAAATATAATATTAAAGTGAAGTGAAACATTGTTATGTATTTCATGCTACCTTAGAATTTCAGTAGCGTCAATTCTCCAATTAGTTCTAACTTGTATCTTGCAAGTAGAAATTATAATGTTGGGTTTACTAACAATAAATTGAATTGTTGTCAGAGATAATAAAATAATTACAGTACAGGCCCACGCTTGTAATCAGAGTCCGTCTGTCTTCATACCATTATTATGCTGTGGTACCTTGGAAACTATTTACTAAGTAAATGAAAAAAAATCTTATTTAGATTATTTCTATAAAATAATAAACAACATAATTATGGTTAGTGAATTTTCTTTTATATGTATATGATTATTATTACACAAATATTTTTATTACAGGTAAAAAAGTTACGCCGACATCAAATATATTTATTAAAGACATACAGACGTAACTACTATTTATTTATATAAAATCTCATAGCAGAGCATTATATTTCTGATGTTTTAACCTTAAAGGCAATGAGAAAATTTTTCAAACGGTACAAGGTTATATTAATGTTCTTTCGCAATACGTGATATCAATTTCGTTTATAATTAGGGAACGTGAATCCATTTAAAATGCAAGTTGAGTGTCATAATTATATGCGTGATCTTTCGGTGCATACTCTTGAACCTCTTACATAAACGTAGTATTGAGTAAATGTATCAAAGGATAAATAGTTTAATTTAATTATTTAATAATAAGTAAAAGGAAATCGACGCAATCTGTTGCCTTCAAAGGGAGTGGTAGAATTCCGCTCTGTCATGTGTTAAATCTCACAAAATGCTCACATGTGTAAATTGAAAAAAATATTTGTATGCGATTTCTAATATATATATTATCTAATATATATATTTTTTGATATATATTTTATCTAAGATGTTTTGACCTATATAAAGATCTCTTGTAATGCTACAAGTCTAGAGACAAAGGGAGAATTATAATTAAAATATAATTGAATATATAATTCATTAATATATAATTAAAAGGAGAATTACCAGTCCTTACAACTTGATATTTACATATACCATTGAAATACCTACTAATTAAAAAAAAGTCATGAAAAAAAAACTAAATATTATTGTGTCTGAAAATGTGTTAGTGTAGTTTAGTGGAGTACATAAAGATGTCATGTCTAAACAATTTAACCATAATATTATTTTAAATATAAAAATTAAGTAATGGGTAAGATAAATAAAATATTTATAATATCTGAGAAAATACAAAAGTCACAATATTCAAGACAAGATGATAAATAGTTAGTGATCGTCCTTTTTGTTTAAAAAGGTTTACATTCTAGAGATAAGAACTTTTGTCAATATCCATATCGATGATATAATAAAAATATGTACATTTTCTTCTTTGTAGCTTGAATGTAAATAAATAAGGACACAATAAATCAGAGCGAGTTACAATTTAAACTTAAACTTTTCAATGCTGAGTAGATAAAAACAGTTTGATTCAATGTTTGTTCAAGATTTGCATTGGATTTAAATTTCATCTTATGTTAATGAACTTAATGAACATACAAATACACTTCACTTTAAAAAGTTGCTGCTAGTGTACACGGATTTCAGCAAATACATGTCGAGATATGTTTGATTTTCGTACGAGGCTTGGTAAATAGACAGCGAATATCCCTATCAAATATGAGAATTATGAGAGGTGTTGTACTAAAAGGTCGTCCATGCAAATAAGAATTCAGCAATCTGTAGAATCTTATTCAAAGGTAAAAATTTAATTTTCAAAATGTCAAATCATTATATCTGAGTCGGTAGCACAGATATCATTACGTATATAATAAATAAATTGACAGATTTTATAAACTCTCATGGTTTTAATAATTATAGAAATTATCAAAAAAAAATAAAAAAAAGCTACAAGTCAGTTCATATGATATGGTACAAACAAAAGTATGGATATGAAAGAAGTTGTTCTAAAAACAAAATTAATTCACCAGCGCATGTATTTATAAAAACCACATAGCACGGAGAACTCACTCGACTAAGAGTCTCCCAGTTTTATTTCTAAGGGACAATAGGTCCGTTGAGAGTGCCATACAATTTCCTGCATGCAACATGTACGAGCAATTTTCAACCTTAAGCCAATAGATTACTGTAGAACAGAAAGCAGATAATGGTTTTGAGTTTCACAAATTAGACCGTGCGTCACTGTCACTGTGGCGGGGCAGAAGCGAAAGAATGCTTCGTGAAATAACCTGTGAAATGAACGGTTGATGATCACTGGCTTTTGATAATGTATAAAAGATATGCAGTTTGGTAACGGAATAATGACGTGGTGGAAATAGATAAACTATCTAACTTAAGACTGAACTTCTTTAATTTATAAAGTTATATAATCTCATGTCTTCAAGCTTACGCGACTTCATATTCGTTAATAGATTTTACGTTTCATTTAATTATGGCCATTATGGCCATTATTATATTGCTCGTATTATCGTCCGTCATGTGTTAGGTCTCGTTAAAATGCTATTTAAATGAATATTCTGTTGCAATATTTTTAATATAATATATTGCAGAAATTATAAAATTAATATATATAACTGTAATAGCACACGAAAATTCGTCACGCAAAACATACATGTTATATTTACTTACTGCGTTCTTTTATATGGTATAAAATATTTATATTTTCCTGATTGAAAATGATTTTCCTTTATTTGTTTATTCTTTTTTAATACTTCTTGAAGAATGTAATTATGCTGTAATACCGAATAACAACGTTATAGAAAGTAAATGCAGACAACATTTTAAGCTTCTTAATACAATGTTTCTAATCACAGCCAAAAAATTTTTTAAATAAAAATTACGTCTATCTAGTTCATTATCAGTGAGCATTTGGAACGACCATTAAAACGTCAAAAGAAAAAAACTGTGTTTGTAAAGTAAACTTATTTACAGTAGAAAACCATTGCAGCATTCAAACACCGGGATAACACTTAATAGATTAGACGCAAATCCGGGTTTTGGTAAGAGTAATACTTAAAAAAGCAAAGGTGAAGGCTTGTTATAGTCTCAATGCAGCCTTCGGAAAGGTATTCCAGAAAGGCGGCCTGACCTACATTGAAAATAAATTGTAATTATATGATCATCGATATTACATTAGCTATAGAATGTATCTAAACTGGATGGTTAATTGTCTTCTAAACGGTTTCAGTACTATTTTATCAAAATAAATAAAAAAATAATATTTTATTACTTAAGTAATTATACGTAATGATACCATTATAATACAATTTTGGGAGTTTTTTGTGTACCAACAAAGGAGCAAGATTTGAGGAAATATCGAAAAAGTAAGTACTTAAGTCATATGATGAAAGTTACATCGTTATAGAAACATAAATGTTAAGTTTAATCTCTTGAATGTTTAAGTCGTAAAGTAAAATTCGATGAACTTGACCCAAATATAAAATTGTAACTTTATTACTATTAATGTTTCACCAACAGATAATGGCCCGTGCGGATATATTGTTTGTCGTTTTATTATTCCTATTACGAATATAATATTTTTAAAGATATTTCAAGAGTCCTGCCGGCAACAAAATAACGTTTATATCTTGTCAGTTATAGAATAACCGAGAGAAACAAAATAATATCCCCGTTTATTTTTTTCAGAGTTGAGTTTAGGAGCAGGAAGACCGGAGGTTATCCTGAAGCTTTAAACGCCTCGACACAGCCTTTTTATATTAATAAACTCAACTGGAGAGTGTTCTAAGTCCTTGGAAATTAAAATTACAACCATTTTGGAGCATAAAAAAAATTAAAACATATTTATCTGTAAAAGATGTTTATAAAATTTTTATTTAATAATTTGTCATTTATAGTTTATTATTCATAATATTTTAAGGCAGACATAATTATTACGTCTATATATTTATTTTATACTGAATATTGTATTGCTTATTAAACAATTAATTATTTATAGTTAAAAAAATACTTTCTTAAGCCATATTATGTTTCTGTAATTACAAGAAACGATAATTATGGTAATATAATTATCATGAATATTAAATTAATGTAATAACAGTGACAAATATCAGTATATAAACTCAAAACTATTACAAACTCAAAGACTATCATAAAAATATTCACTATAATTTGTAAATATTTCTTAAAAACTAACCATTGATTTTGTTATAAATACATTGCGTTGAAGTAATTAAGTATATTTAATAAGGTACGTGCAAGGTTATAACGTGGTAATTAATCTTAGTAAAACATTGAACGTATGCAAGCTACAATGAGGTTAGAAATATATTTCTAAGCTCTTTCCATGAAACGTATAGCACCACTTTTTTTTACGGAATATCGTAATTCTGTTATCCATAACTTTGTTTCCTTCCTCAAGAAATAATATCTTCTACAACAATAATTATAATATAATAATAAATTATTAAACATTTTAGAAGATGATTTCGAGTATAGTCACAAGTACAAATAAGACAACAGATATAATTCCAATTGAAATTTTTAAAGTCTGGATGAATACTACTATTTTAAGTTATTATTAAGTTCATTGTGAAGAAAAACTTTATTATAAATAAGCAGTAGAGTTTCCACTGAGCCTGAGTTACAGCCATTATTCCGACAGTATAATTATTAGATTACTTACATTTAACTCTACATAAAAATAAAATAGTTAAATTAATTTCTATAAATCTTAGTGAGTCGATATTTGTGTTTGAATGACACATTAATCGCTTTCGCAGTCGTTACTTTATATAGAAATATATTACAACTGACCAGACTTTGAAACAAATAGATATCGGTGGGAAAGTTTGTTTTTCTGGCAGTTTAACTACTCGAGCATTTTTCTTCATTGACTGTTCGTTGAAAGTTACAATGTAGACTTTCTTAAATCTCATGAGTTTGGCTTTAAAATTTTCCAAAATAACTGGAAAAATTATGATGTTATTTTTAGGTACATTATATTGATTTTATCAATAGAAAGTAATCGCTGATAATAATTATTTTTTATACTCAAATAACCGAAATGTTCGACATTCGGCAGAAGATTGAGAATTATGATCTTCAACTCAATTATTAGTGCTAAAATGAGTTGAAAAATGTTTTAACGGTCTTCAAAACTATCTAAAATATAAGCAACTATTTATTAAGTTTTAATCGCTCTATTCTGGCACATTTTGGCAATATTTTTAAAATATTTCAGTGGTCGATCAAAATTTTATAAGCGATTTAATTATGCGGTAGTACTTAGCGACTGTTGTTCATAAATGACCGTTCTCGTGCGAGACCTCGAGAGCCAGCACTTGACATAGATCCTTACTGGCTCGGTGCTTGGAAAACCTACTCAGTAGCTCACAGAGATAATAAAATAATTTGTATACATACTTTTATATGAATACTACACTACCATTACCATAAGGTAATGTTGATGTAGTATTTATAATATATGTTTTGTAGTTAAGTAAAAAAATAAGAATCATTTTAAAGTTTTGAGACTTAGCTAATTAAAAATAACTGTGTAGATTACCAATACTAATATTTTATCCAAATCACGGGTCTATCTATAAGACAACTCTTTTTACAAAAAGGATTTTTAAAAAGAAATGTTAATTTCCTTGAGGGCGTATGAGACGGAAAAGGTAGGGCGAGGCTTTTCCTCAGACACTTTTCCGTCACGCTGAAATGTTTATTTGCCAAAATATAAGCATAATGAAACAAAAATTGTGTCAAATTACATTATAAGGACTTCTGTAATATATCCAGTCTGAAGGGAGAAAGCTAAGAAAGAAGAAACATATGCTTACCTGAATAGCTCCGGTTTGTTTAATTGAAAGCACGCGGTTGTTTGTCTCTCCTATGTTTTCTTATTTACAAAAATAACTAATAATAAGTATATATACAAAAAATATTATAAAGATAACTAAAATATCTCAAGGGGCATAAACCACATAAAGTTAGGGTTAATATATAAAAATTTGCTATCATGTATTGTACAATTAAAATATATAACGAAAACTTAACAACAAAATTGAAATGGCATTATCCTAACAATCCTAAAAAAATGAGCTTCTCGTATAACAGTCGTAATTAATTCTCCACCATGTTTTATTAAACCCCGTCCTTTATAATTAGTCTATGAACTATTGAGGAAATTGCTGCTACAACTTTGTTAACATCTACTTTTAACAGCGCCATTATTGATAATATACATTTTATTTATAATACTTAAACAGATATTGGAATCGAAATTAATGACAGCATACAAGGAAAATAGAACACGAGGTGTGGTTTTCATAACCAATGTAAATTATGTTCTGTAATAGCGTCATTGTAGCAAACGATACAACCTATTCCAGTTATGTTAGATAATGTAGGTTATCGAATCATCAAATTAGGCTATAACATAATTACACAGCAGACAAGCTCTCACACTACATATAATTAGTTTACTGCACCAGTTCTGACTGCTGAATAGAAGCGTATATATTAAGTATTAATTGGTTTCTGTAACGTAAATGAGAATCGTCTTAAGATCGAGTAAAATATTTCAAGTAAATGTTTACTTTTATATCTCACTCAGTTACTATTTGTTCCATTAAAAGTGTATTAACTTGATTATTGTGTATGTGAGTATATTCTAATCTGAATTTGTAAGTGATAATAAATTAAGTTGTCATTTCATTTCGATTGTGTATATTTTGTAGAGCAAATTACAATGTTAGTGTAAGTATAATGTTGCAACTGTATTGAGGATAAACATTGCTAAGTTAAGTATAGCGTAATAGTTTATTTTCATGTATAAAATTATAAAACCATGTTTAACGTTTAATATATGAAATAATTAAAATAATCTTATAATATATACTAGATAGAGATAGAGGTATACCAGAAACTAATACAGGATGAAAAGTAGCCTTCGTGGGAAAATAAATAAATGTTTTTTTTTATATTGCTTATGATAGAAATATTGATTTATTATGAATTTCTCTAATGAATTCATTTATAAGTATTTGCTTAATATATTTAATGATGTATCTAAACTGGTAAAATAATTATTAAAAGAATAATTACTTAAATTGGAATAAGTTAAAGACAATTCTAATATTAAGTTGTTTAAATTTAGTATTAAAGTGAATTGAAACATTGTTATGTATTTCATGCTACCTCAAAAGTTCTTGAGTCAGCGTCAAGTCTCCAATTATTTCTAACTTGTATCTTGCAAGTAGAAATTATAATGTTGGGTTTACTAACAATAAATTGAATTGCTGTCAGAGATAATAAAATAATTACAGTACAGGCCCACGGTTGTAATCAGAGTCCGTCTGTCTGCATACCATTATTATACTGTGGTACCGTGGAAACTATTTACTAAGTAAATGAAAATAAATCTTATTTAGATTTTTTTCTATAAAATAATAAACAACATAATTATAGTTAGTGAATTTTCTATTATATGTATATGATTATTATTACACAAATATTTTTATTACAGGTAAAAAATTTCCGCCGACATAAATTATATTTATTAAAGAAATAAAGACGTAACTACTATTTATATAAAACCTATTAACAGAGCATTATATTTCTGATGTTTTAACCTTAAAGGCAATGAGCAATTTTTTCAAACGGTACAAGGTTATATTAATGTTCGTTCGCAATACGTGATATCAATTTCGTTTATAATTACGAAACGTGAATCCATTTAAAATGCAAGTTGAGTGTCATAATTATATGCGTGACATTTCGGTGTATACTCTTGAATCTCTTACATAAACGTAGTATTGAATAAATGTGCAAAGGATAAACAGTTTAATTTAATTATTTAATAATAAGTAAACGGAAATCGACGCAATCTGTTGCCATCAAAGGGAGCGGTAGAATTCCGCTCTGTCGTGTGTTAAAGCTCACAACAACGTGATTAAATAATTTACTGACAATGCTTCGGGTAAATTGAAAAAAAATATTTGAATGCCATTTCTAATACACATTTAGAAAGGATAATTTGTTAATATATATGTTATCTTAGCTATTTTGTCGTAAATAAAGAATCTCTTGTAATGCCACAAATTTATAGACGAATGGAGAATTATAATTAAAATATAATTGTGAATATAATTCATTAATTAAAAGGAGAATTAGCAATCATTACAACTTGATATTTATATATATACCGTTGAAATACCTGAAAATGAAATGAAATACCTACTAATTAAAATATTTTCATGAAAATAAACTAAATATTATTGTGTCTGAAATTGTGTCAGTGTAGTCTAGTGGAGTACACAAAGATGTCATGTCTATACAATTTAACCATAAAATTAAAACATATAATATATAAAATATAAAATTTAAAAATTAAGGAATGGGTAAGATAATTAAAATATTTATTATATGTGAGAAAATACTAATTTCACAATATTCAAGATAAGATAATAAATATTTATGACCGTCCATTTTCTTTAAAAAAGTATACTTTAATTATAATTTATTATTATTATTATTTATTAATATTATTATAAGAACTTCTTTCAATATCCATACCGACAATATAATAACAATATGTATATTTTCTTCTTTGTAGCTTGAATGTAAATAAATAAGAAGGACACAATAAATTAGAGCGAGTTTCAATTTAAACTTAAACTTTTCAATGCCGAGTAGAATAAAACTGTTTGATTTAATGTTTGTTCAAGATTTAAATTTTATCCTAAGTTAATGAACTTAATGAACGTACAAGTACACTTTACTTAAAAAGGTTATTATTCATGTACACGGATTTCAGCAAATACATGTCGAGATATGTTGGATTTTCGTATGAGGCTTGTTCAATAGACTTTTATTCAAAGGTAAATATTTAATTTTCAAAATGTCAGATCATTGTATCTCAGTCCGTAGCACAGATATCAGTACGTATATAATAAATAAATTGACACATTTAATAAGTTTTTATATTTATAGAAATTGTCACAATAAAATAAAAAAATCTACAAAGTCAGTTCATATGATATGGTACAAACAAAGGTATGGATATGAAAGAAGTTGTTCTAAAAACTAAATTAATTCACCAGCGCATGTATTTATAAAAACCACATAGCACGGAGAACTCACTCGACTAAGAGTCTCCCAGTTTTATTTCTAAGGGACAATAGGTCCGTTGAGAGTGCCATACAATTTCCTGCGTACAACATGTACAAGCAATTTTCAACCTTAAACCAATTGGTTACTGTATAACAGAAAGCAGATAATGCTTTTGAGGTTCATAAATTAGGCCGTGCGTCACTGTCACCGTGGCGGGGCAGAAGCGAAAGAATGCTTCGTGAAATAACCTGTGAAATGAACGGTTGATGACCACTGGCTTTTGATAATGTATGGGAGTTATGAAGTTTGGTGACGGAATAATGACGTGGTGGAAATAGATAAACTTTCTAACTTAAGATTGAACTTCTTAAATTTATAAAGTTATATAATCTCATGTCTTTGAAGACATTTACGCGACTTAATATTCGTTAAAAGATTTTACGTTTCATTTAATTATGGCCGGAATAAATTGCTTTGTAAAAATAAATCCAACTCTTTTGAATCGAATACTAATAAATGACCGAATATCTGATGCGCAAAAATAAGCCATGCGTAATATTATCGTCCGTCATGTGTTAGGTCTTGTTAAAATGCTATTTAAATGAAAATTCTGTTGCAATATGTTTAATATACTATATTGCAGAAATTGTAAAATTAATATATATAACTGTAATAGCACACGCAAATTCGTCACGCAAAACATGTTATAGTTACTTACAGCGTTCTTTTATATGGTATATAATATTTATATTTTCTTGATTGGAAATGATTTTCAAATACCAGAAAGACGGCCTGACCTACATTGAAAATAAATTGTAATTATATGATCATCGATATAACATTAGCTATAGAATATATCTAAAGTTGATGGTTAAGTGTCTTCTAAACTGATTTACTAATATTCAGTCAAAATAAGTAAAAAGCAGTATTTTGTTGTTGAACTAATTATAAGTAATGATACCATTATAAAAAAAAATTTGGAGTTTTTTTAAACCAACAGAAGACAAAAGTAAGTATTTAAGTCATATGACGAAAGTTACATCGTTATAGAAACTTAAATGTTAATTTAAACCTCTTAAATGTTTAAGTCGTAAAGTGAAATTCGATGAATTTGACCCAAATGTAAATTGTAACTTTATTATTACTAATGTTTCACTAACAGATAATTGCCCGTGTGGATATATTGTTTGTCGTTTTATTATTCCTATTACGAACATACTAATTTTAAAGATATTTCAAACAGAGTCCTACAGTCCAGAGTACAGAGTCCGGCAACAAAATAACGTTTATATTTTGTCAGTTACAGAATAACCGAGAGAAACAAAATATCTTTTGTCTGAGGCTTAAAAAATTGTCTCTTAAATTAATTTCCTTTTACCTAAAGCTAATGTCTTAGGTGATAAACAAGTGTTTCTTATTAATTATGAGTATATTCTATTTTAGGTGGAATTGTGATGGCATGTATATTAATAGAACTTTAAGAATATACTCGTAAAATTATTATTATAGTATCCAAACACCAGACTGTTATTTCCTAACATGACAACAATATTCTATTGTAACCATAAGTGCTTACATTATGTGGTATACACTAGTATTGATCAACATGTGATAAGAAGTGTAAATAGAATTTGTATCTAACACCTTTAGTTGTTTATTTTTATACACTTTTATATTTTAATTTAAAAGACATTATTAATGTTTTTAGAATTTCAAGCCGAATTATTTGCTCCTACTATGAACGATTATAGATATGACATTACATAGTTGTAAATAGTTTTAAGAAAATTTAAGTAGTTTAAGCTCGCGTATCTTTTATCGAATTTGGTATCAGTATTGGGTTTAGGAGCAGGACGACCGAAGGTTACCCTGAAGCATTAAATGCCTCGGCACTGCCTGTTTATATTAATAAACTCAACTGGAGAGTGTTCCAAGTCCTTGGAAATTAAAATTACAACCATTTTGAAGCATAAAAAATATTTAATACATATTTATCTGAAAAAGATCTTTATAAAATTTTAATTTAATAATTTGTGATTTATAGTTTCTTATTCATAATATTCTAAGGCAGACATAATTATTACGTATATATATTTATTTAATATTAAACAATTTATTATTTATAATTAAAAGAATACTTTCTTAAGCCATATTATGTTTCTGTAATTACAAGAAATGACAAGTATGGTTATATAATTATCATGAATATTAAATTAATGTAATAAGAGTGACAAATATCAGTATATAAATTAAATATCAGTATACTATTACAAAATAAAAGTCCTAACAAAATAACTTAAGACTATCATAAAATATTTACTATAACTTGTAAATATTTCTTCAAAACTAACCATTGATTATGTTATAAGTACATTGCGTTGAAGTAATTATGTATATTTAATAAGGTACGTGCAAGGTTATAACGTGGTAATTAATCTTAGTAAAACATTGAACGTATGCAAGCTACAATGAGGTTAGAAATATATTTATAAGCTCTTTTCATGAAAAGTATAGCAGCACTTTTATTTTTTTTTACGAAATATCGCAATTCTGTTATCCATAACCTTGTTTCCTTATATAAAAATAATATCTTCTACAACAATAATTATTATATAATAGTAAATTATTAAACATTTTAGAAGATGATTTCGAGTATAGTTCCGTTAACTCTCATTAAAAAAATCCATGACAACAAAGAGGATAACACATATGATTCCAATTGAAATTTTCAAAGTGTGGATGAATACTACTATTTTAAGTTATTATTAAGTTCATTGCGAATAAAAACTTTATTATAAATAAGCAGTAGATTTTCCACTGAGCCTGAGTTACAGCCATTATTCCGACAGTATAATTATTAGATTATTTACATTTAACTCTACATCAAAATAAAATTATTAAATTCATTTCTATAATTCTTAGTGAGTCCATATTTTTATTCAATAAATAAATAAATGTGTTTGAATGACACATTAATCGCTTTCGCAGTCGTTACTTTATATAGAAATATATTTCAACTGACCAGACTTTGAAACAAATAGCTATCGGTGGGAAAGTTTGTTTTTCTGGCAGTTTAACTACTGGAGCATTTTTCTTCATTGTCTGTTCGTTGAAAGTTACAATGTAGACTTTTTAAATTTCATGACTTTGGCTTTAAAATTTTCCAAAATAACTGTGAAAAATTATGATGTTATTTTTAGATCCATTATATTGATTTTATCAATAGAAAGTAATCGCTGATGATAATTATTTTTTATACTCAAATAACCGAAATGTTCGACATACGGCAGAAGATTGAGAATTATGATCTTCAACAAAATTATTAGTCCTAAAATGAGTTGAAAAATATTTTAACGGTCTTCAAAACTATCTAAAATATAAGCAACTATTTATTAAGTTTTAATCGCTCTATTCTGGCACATTTTGGCAATATTTTTAAAATATTTCAGTCGATAAAATTTTATAAGCGATTTAATTATGCGGTAACACTTAGCGACTGTTGTTCATAAATGACCGTTCTCGTGCGAGACCTCGAGAGCCACCACTTGACACAGATACAGATCCTTACTGGATCGGTGCTTGGAAAACCTACTCAGTACCCCACAGAGATAATGAAATAATATATATCTTTATATGAATACCAAACCATCCTTATCAGTAGGTAATATTAATGTCGTATTTATTATTTATATTTTGTAATAAAGTAAACAATATATATAAAAAATAAGGATTTTTTCAAAGTTACAAGACTTAGCTAATTAAAAATAATTATATAGATTACCAATACTAATATTTTATAATACAAATCACGGGTCTATCTATAAGACAACTCTTTTTACAAAAAGCTTTTTTAAAATGAATCGTTAATTTCGTTGAGGGTGTATGGGAGGGGAAAGGTAGGGCGAGGCTTTTCCCCGGACACCTTTCCGTCACGCTGAAAAGGTTATTTGCCAAAATATAAGCATAATGAAACAAAAATTGTGTTAAATTACATTATAAGGACTTCTGTAATATATCCAGTCTGAAGGGAGAAAGCTAAGAAAGAAGAAACATATGTTTACCTGAATAGCTCCGGTTTGTTTAATTGAAAGCATGCGGTTGTTTATCTCTCCTACGTTTTCTTATTTACAAAAATAACTAGTAACAAGTATATACACAAAAATTATTATAAAGATAACTAATAACAAAAATATTAACAAAAAATACTCTATAAAAATAACGAAACTAAAATATCTCAAGGGGCACATAAAACCACATAAAGTTAGGGTTAATATATAAAAATTTTGCTATCATGTTTTGAACAATAAAAATATATAACAAAAACTTTACAACAAAATTGAAATGAAATTATCCTAACAATCCTAAAAAAATGAGCTTTTCATCGTATAACAGTCCTAATGAATTCTCCACCATGTTTCATTAAGCCCCGTTTTTTATAATTGGCCTATGAACTTTGTTAACTAATCTATATTTGACAGCGCCATTGCCGATACTATACATTTTATTTATAATACTTATACAGATATTGGAATCAAAATGAATGACAGCACACAAGGAAAATAGAACACGAGGTGTGGTTTTCCTAACAGATGTAAATTATGTTCTGTAATAGCGTCACAATAGCAAACGATACAACCTATTCCAGTTATGTTAGATAATGTAGGTTATCGAATCATCAAATTAGGCTGTAACATAATTACATAGCAGACAAGCTGTCACACTACATATAATTAGTTTACTGCACCAGTTCGGACTGCTGAATAGAAGCGTATATATTAAGTATTAATTGGTTTCTGTAACGTAAATGATAATCGTCTTAAGATCGAGTAAAATATTTCAAGTAAATGTTTACTTTTATATCTCACTCAGTTACTATTTGTTCCATTAAAAGTGTATTAACTTGATTATTGTGTATGTGAGTATATTCTAATCTGAATTTGTAAGTGATAATAAATTAAGTTGTCATTTCATTTCGATTGTGTATATTTTGTAGAGATATGAGCAAATTACAATATTAGTGTAAATATAAATTTGCAACTGTATTGAGGATAAACATTGCTAAGTTAAGTATCGCATATCAGTTTATTTTGATGCATAAAATTATATAACCATGTTTAACGTTTAATATATGAAATATAATTAAAATAATCTTGTAATATATATAATATATACCAGATAGAGATAGAGATATACCAGAAACTAATACAGGATGAAAAGTAGCCTTCGTGGGAAAATAAATAAATATTTTTTTTTATATTGCTTATGATAGAAATATTGATTTATTATGAATTTCTCCAATGAATTAATTTATAAGTAATTGCTTAATATATTTAATCACGTATCTAAACTGGTATAATAATTAATAAAGGAATAATTACTTAAATTGGAATAAGTTAAAGAAAATTCTAATATTAAGTTGTTTAAATTTAGTATTAAAGTGAAGTGAAATATTGTTATGTATTTCATGCTACCTTAGAAGTTCTTGAGTCAGCGTCAAGTCTCCAATTATTTCTAAGTTGTATCTTGCAAATAGAAATTATACTCGTAATGTTGGGTTTACTAACAATAAATTGAATTGCTGTCAGAGATAATAAAATAATTACAGTGCAGGCCCACACTTGTAATCAGAGTCCGTCTGTCTGCATGCCATTATTGTACTGTGGTACCGTGGAAACTATTTACTAAGTAAACGAAAAAAAAATCTTATTTAGATTATTTATATAAAATAATAAGCAACATAATTATGGTTAGAGAATTTTCTATTACATGTATATGATTATTATTACACAAATATTTTTATTACAGGTAAAAAAGTTCCACCGACATCAATTATTTTTATTAAAGAAATAAAGACGTAACTACTATTTATATAAAACCTCATAGCAGAGCATTATATTTCTGATGTTTTAACTTTAAAGGTAATGAGACATTTCTTCAAACGGTACAAGGCTATATTAATGTTCTTTCGCAATACGTGATATCAATTTCGTTTATAATTACGAAACATGAATCCATTTAATATGCAAATTGAGTGTCATAATTATATGCGTGACCTTTCGGTGTATACTCTTGAACCTCTTATATAAACGTAGTATTGAATAAATGTGTCAAAGGATAAACAGTTTAATTTAATTATTTAATAATAAGTAAAAGGAAATCGACGCAATCTGTTGCCATCAAAGATAGCGGTAGAATTCCGCTCTGTCGTGTGTTAAAGCTCGCAACAATATGATGAAATAATCTACTGACACTGCTTTGGGTAAATTTAAAAAATATATTTGTATGTGATTTCTAATACACATTTTGATGCGATATATTTTTAATATATATTTTATCTAAGATGTTTTGTCCTACATAAAGAATCTCTTGTAATGTCACAAGTCTATAGACAAAGGGAGAATTATAATTAAAATATAATTGTATATATAATTCATTAATATATAATTAAAAGCAGAATGAACAGTCATTACAACTTGATATTTATATATATGTTCTGTGTTCTGATCAAAAGTTCGAAAAACATACATCCTTTGTATTTAATTGTAGTCGTAGAGGATTCAATTATTTAAAATTAACTGAAAATATCATAAATATATTTCGTACCTCGAAATAACTTATGTCTGTAGAACAATAATCAAAATTCATTTGTTTTATAGGTACAAAATGAATCTTATTCTACGCAGGTAGAGAGTGGCACATAATACGACTCAAACATTAAGATCGCGTTCTGAGCGCTTGACGAATGACAAAACGCATTCTGGCCGTTTGACAATTATAAGAAAGCGTTGCGAGCGTTTAATAGCAGCCAAAACGCGTTCTGCGCATTTGAAGACAGCCAGAACGCGATGTGGCCGTTTTTTCCGTCCACTGAGCGTTTTCGGTCTTCGGGCCTAACATATATACCAATGAAATACCTACTAATTAAAATATTTTCATGAAAGAAAACGAAATATTATTGTGTCTGAAATTGTGTTAGTGTAGTCTAGTGGAGTACACAAAGATGTCATGTCTAAACAATTTAACCATAAAATTAAAACATATATATTTAAAATATAAAAATTAAGGAATGGGTAAGATAAATGAAATATTTATTATATGTGAGAAAATACTAATTTCACAATATTCAAGATAAGTTAATAAATACTTATGACCGTCCATTTTCCTTAAAAAAGTATACTTTCTGAAGATAAGAACTTCTTTCAATATCCATATCGATAATATAATAAAATATGTATATTTTCTTCTGTGCAGCTTGAATGTAAATAAATAAGAAGGACAGAATAAATCAGAGCGATTTACAATTTAAACTTAAACTTTTAAATGCTGAGTAGATAAAAACAGTTTTATTCAATGTTTGTTCAAGATTTGCATTGGATTTAAATTTCATCTTATATTAATTAACTTATTGAACGTACAAAGTACACTTCACTTAAAAAAGGTACATGGATTTCAGGAAAAACATGTCAGATATGTTTGATTTTGTACGGGTCTTATTAAATAGACAGCGAATAACTCTATCAAATATGAGAATTATGAGAGGTATTGTATTAAAAGGTCGTCTATGCAAATAAGAATTCAGCAATCTGTAGAATTTTATTCGAAGGTAATAATAATATATCATCATCTTCCTGCCCTTATCCCATTTTGGGGTCGGCACAGTATGGTTTTTCCTTCCATACTCTCCTGTTACTCGTCATCTCTGTACACACTCCCTTCTTCTCCATATCGTCTTTCACGCAATTCATCCATCTTTTCTGCGGCCGTCCTCTACCTGTCCATCCCTCCACAACCATACCTAGTACTCTTTTGGTCACGCGCCTTTCATCCCTCCTCATAACGTGCCCATACCATGACAGACGGCTACCCCTAATTTTTTCTGTCACTGGCGCCACTCCTAAGCTTCCCCTCCGTTACATGCAAACGCTTTTCATCCATCTCCTTCATCGCCCAGCACTCAGATCCATACATAACGACAAGTCTAGAGATGTTTTTATAAATTCTCCCCTTTAGTTTAAGGGGCATTCGGGCATCACATGTCGTCCCAGTGACTTGTCGCCATTGATTATTTTCATTTCATCCTGTGTTGATTCTGTGCTTTACGTCCCGGTCAATATTGCCATCGCTTTGAATCAGAGAAGCAAGATAGCGAAACTCTGAAAAACCAAGGTAACGGTACTCCGTCGAACAAAATAGGAAGAAAACTGGAGACACCGCCGAAAACGCAGAACATGTGCTCTGTTTTAGTTCTGCTCACTTCCAGGCCGACACTCTCCAGCTTTTGTTGTTTGTTAAGGTAATTATACATACATATATATATATATAAATTTTCAAGACGTTACATCATTATATCTGTGTCCGGACAGCATTATGTATATAAAAAACAGATTTAAGCATGGTTTTGACATGGTTCATGGTTCATGGTTTTAATAATTACAGAAACTATCACAATAAAATAAAAAAGTTACAAAGTCAGTTCATATGATATGGTTTAAACACAAGTATGGGTATGAAAGAAGTTGTTCTAAAAACAAAATTAATTCACCAGCACATGGATTTATAAAAACCACATAGCACGGAGAACTCACTCGACTAAGAGTCTCCCAGTTTTATTTCTAAGGGACAATAGGTCCGTTGAGAGTGCCATACAATTTCCTGCGTGCAACATGTACAAGCAATTTTCAACCTTAAACCAATAGATTACTGTAGAACAGAAAGCAGATAACGGTTTTGTGGTTTATAAATTAGATCGTGCATCACTGTCTCTGTGGCGGGGCAGAAGCGAAAGAATGCTTCGTGAAATAACCTGTGAAATGAACTGTCGATGACCACTGGCTTTTGATAATGTATAAAAGTTATGAAGTTTGGTGACGGAATAATGACGTGGTGGAAATAGATGAACTTTCTAACTTCAGACCTTCTTAAATTTATAAAGTTATGTAATCTCATGTCTTCAAGCTTACGCGACTTCATAATCGTTACTAGATTTTACGTTTTATTTAATTATGAACAGAATAAAATACTTTGTAAAAATAAATCCACCCCTTTTGAATGGAAGACTAATAAACGTCCGAATATCTGATGTGCAAAAATAAGCCATGCGTAAAATTATCGTCCGTCATGTGTTAGGTCTCGTTAAAATGCTATTTAAATGAATATTCTTTTGCAATATGTTTAATATAATATATTGCAGAAATTATAAAATTAATATATATAACTGTAATAGCACACGAAAATTCGTCACGCAAAACATACATGTTATATTTACTTACTGTGTTCTTTTATATGGTATAAAATATTTATATTTTCCTGATTGAAAATGATTTTCCTTTACTTGTTTATTCTTTTTTAATACTTCTTGAAGAATGTAATTATGCTGTAATAGCGAATAACAACGTTATAGAAAGTAAATGCAGACAACATTTTAAGCTTCTTAATACAATGTTTCCAATCACAGCCAAAAAATTTTTTAAATAAAAATTACGTCTATCTAGTTCATTATCAGTGAGCATTTGGAACGACCATTAAAACGTCAAAAGAAAAAAACTGTGTTTGTAAAGTAAACTTATTTACAGTAGAAAACCATTGCAGCATTCAAACACCGGGATAACACTTAATAGATTAGACGCAAATCCGGGTTTTGATAAGAGTAATACTTAAAAAAGCAAAGGTTATAGTCTCAATGCAGCCTTCGGAAAGGTATTCCAGAAAGGCGGCCTGACCTACATTTAAAATAAATTGTAATTATATGATCATCGATATTACATTAGCTATAGAATGTATCTAAACTTGATGGTTAAATGTCTTCTAAACTGTTTCAGTACTATTTTATCAAAATAAATTTAAAAAAAAAAATTGTTACTATAGTAATTATACGTATTGATACCATTATAATACAATTTTGGGAGTTTTTTATGAACCAACAAAGGAACAAGATTTGAGAAAAATCGAAAAGTAAGTACTTAAGTCATATGATGAAAGTTACATC
This sequence comes from Melinaea menophilus ssp. n. AW-2005, assembly GCA_918358695.1. Taxonomy (NCBI): domain Eukaryota; kingdom Metazoa; phylum Arthropoda; class Insecta; order Lepidoptera; family Nymphalidae; genus Melinaea; species Melinaea menophilus. The sequence continues at coordinate 2,452,477 of OU911052.1, forward strand.
GTTATAGAAACTTAAATGTTAAGTTTAATCTCTTGAATGTTTAAGTCGTAAAGTAAAATTCGATGAATTTGACCCAAATGTAAATTATAACTTTATTACTACTAATGTTTCACCAACAGATAATGGCCCGTGCGGATATATTGTTTGTCGTTTTATTATTCCTATTAAGAACATAATATTTTTAAGGATATTTCAAACAGAGTCCTGCCGGCAACAAAATAACGTTTATATTTTGTCAGTTACAGAATAACCGAGAGATAGAAAATAATACCCCCGTTTATTTTTTTCTGAGGCTTGAAAAATTGTCTCGTAGATTAATTTCCTTTTATTTAATACTAATGGTTTAGGTGATAAACAAGTGTTTCTTATTAATTATGAGTATATTCTATTTTAGGTGGAATTGTGATGGCATGTATATTAATAGAACTTTGAGAATATACTTGTAAAATTATTATTATAGTATCCAAACACCAGACTGTTCCTAATATGACAACAATATTCTATTGTAACCATAAGTGCTTATATTTTGTGGTATATACTAGTATTGATCAACACGTGATAAGAAGTGTATATAGAATTTGTATCTAACACCTTTAGTTGTATACTTTTTATACAATTTTATATTTTAATTTCAAAGACATTATTAATGTTTTTAGAATTTCATGCAGAATAATTGGCTCTTACGATGTGCTATGAACGATTATAGATATGATATTACATAGTTGTTAATAGTTTTAAGAAAATACAAGTAGTTCAAGCTCTCGTATCTTTTATGGAATTTGGTATCAGTATTGGGTTTAGGAGCAGGACGATCGGAGGTTATCCTGAAGCTTTAAACGCCTCGGCACTGCCTGTTTATATTAATAAACTCAACTAGAGAGTGTTCTAAGTCCTTGGAAATAAAAATTACAACCATTGTTATTATTACGAAGATATATTTATTTTATATTGAACAATTTATTATTTATAATTAAAAAAATACTTTATATTATATATACATATTATGTTTCTGTAATTACAAGAAACGATAAGTATGATTATATAATTATATAACCATTAATTTAATTTTAATGATAATTATCATAATTATTGAATTAATGTAATAACAGTGACAAATATCAGTAGGTATATAAACTCAAAACTATTACAAACTCAAAGTCCTAACAAAATAAGTTAATAATATCATAAAATATTTACTATAATTTGAAAATATTTCTTCAAAACTAACCATTGATTTTGTTATTAATACGTTGCGTTAAAGTAATTATGTATATTTAATAGGGTACGTGCAAGGTTATAATGTGGTAATTAATCTTAGTAAAACATTGAAAGTATGCAAGCTATAATGAGGTTATAAATATATTTCTAAGCTCTTTCCATGATACGTATAGCACCACTTTTTTTACGGAATATCGTAATTCTGTTATCCATAACCTTGTTTCCTTCCTCAAGAAATAATATCTTCTACAACAATAATTATTATATAATAATAAATTATTAAACATTTTAGAAGATGATTTCGATGATTTTACGTTAAATCTCATTAGAAAAATCCATAACTACAAAGAGGATAACAGATATAATTTCAATTGAAATTTTAAAAGTCTGGATGAATACTACTATTTTAAGTTATTATAGAGTTCATTATGAAGAAAAACTTTAGTCTTTTAGTCGGAGTTACAACCATTATTCCGACAGTATAATTATTAGATTATTTACATTTAACGCTACTTAAAAATAAAATAATTAAATTAATTTCTATAATTCTTAATGAGCACATATTTTTGTCCAATAAATAAACAAAATAATGTGTTTGAAGGACACTTTGTACTAAACACATTAATGGCTTTCCCAATCGTTACTTTTATATAATATATTTTGACTGATCAGACTTTGAAACAAATACTCGTAGCTATCGGTGTCAGTTTGTTTTTCCTGACAGTTTAACTACTGGAGCATTTTTCTTCATTGCCTGTTCTTTGAAAGTTACAATGTAGACTTTTTTAAATCTCATGACTTTGGCTTTAAAATTTTCCAAAATAACTGGAAAAATTATGATTACAGTTGTTTCATTTTTTTCCATTTAATATGTTATTTTTAGACACATTATATTGATTTTATCAATAGAAAGTAATCGCTGATAATAATATTTTTTTTATACTCAAATAATCGAAATGTTCGAAATTCGGCAGAAGATTGAGAATGATCTTCAACTAAATTATTAGTACTAAAATGAGTTAAAAAAAAATTTAACGGTGTTCAAAAATATCTAAAATATAAGCAACTATTTATTAAGTTTTAATCGCTCTATTATGGCACATTTTGGCAATATTTTTAAAATATATCAGTGGTCGATAAAATTTTATAAGTGATTTAATTATGCGGTAGCACTTAGCGACTGTTGTTCATAATTGACCGTTCACGTAAGAGACCTCGAGAGCAGCGCTTGACACAGATCCTTACTGGCTCGGTGCTGTGAAAACCTACTCAGTAGCCCACAGAGATAATAAAATAATTTGTATATATATTTTTATATGAATACCATACCATTATCATTAGGTACTATTAATGTCGTATTTATTATTTATATTTTGTAATAAAGTAAACAATATATATATTTAAAATAAGGATCTTTTCAAAGTTTCAAGACTTAGCTAATTAAAAATAACTGTGTAGATTACCAATACTAATATTTTATCCAAATCACGGGTCTATCTATAAGAAAACTCTTTTTACAAAAAGCATTTTTAAAATGAATCGTTAATTTCGTTGAGGGCGTATGGGAGGAGAAAGGTAGGGCGAGGCTTTTCCCCGGACACCTTTCCGTCACGCTGAAATGTTTATTTGCCGAAATATAAGCATAATGAAACAAAAATTGTGTTGAATTACATTATAAGGTCTTCTGTAATATATCCGTCTGAAGGGAGAAAGCTAAGAAAGAAGAAACATATGCTTATCTGAATAGCTCCGGTTTGTTTAATTGAAAGCATGCGGTTGTTTATCTTTCCCATGTTTTTGTATTTTTGTATTTAAAAAATGTTATAAAGATAACTAATAACAAAAATATTAACAAAAATTTTTCTACAAAAATAACGTAACTAAAATAACTCAAGGGGCACATAAAACCACACCAAGTTGGGGCTGATATATAAATTTGCTGTCAAGTTTTGTACAATAAAAATATATGACAAAACCTAAACAACAAAATTGAAATAGCATTAACTAAACAATCAATGTGCTTTTCTTATTATCATGCATTCTATACCATGTTTCATTAAATTCCGTCCTTTATAATTGGTCTATGAACTATTAAGAAAATTGCTGCCACAGCTTTGTTAAAATTTACTGTTGACGTTACCATTACAGATAATATACATTTTATTTACAATACGGAAAAATATATTCGACCCAAAATTAATGATAGCTTAAAAAGAAAATAGAACACGAGGTGTGGTTTTCCTAACAAATGTAAATTATGTTCTGTAATAGCGTCATAGTAGCAAACGATACAACCTATTCCAGTTATGTTAGATAATGTAGGTTATCGAATCATCAAATTAGGCTATAACATAATTACACAGCAGACAAGCTGTCACACTACATATAATTAGTTTACTGCACTAGTTCTGACTGCTGAATAGAAACGTGTATATTAAATATTAATTGGTTTCTGTAACGTAAATGATAATCATCGAGTAAAATACTTCAAGTAGTTGTTTATTTTGATTTCTTACTCAGTTACTATTTGTTCCTTTAAAAGTGTATTAACTTAATTATTGAATATGTTACTGTATACTAATCTGAATTTATAAGTGATAATAAATTAATTAGTTGTCATTTCATTAATTCATTTCAATTGTGTATATTTTGTAGAGATGTGAGCAAATTGTATAATATATATATATATATATATATATATATATATATATATATATATATATATATATATATATATATGTATGTATATAAAGTATGATTTTTCAAGTGTATTCAGGATAAACATTGCTAAGTTAAGTATCGCGTAATAGTTTATTTTCATGCATAAAACTAAACATATGTAATATAATTTATATTTAAATTATTTTTAAACAAAACCAGCTGGAATAGAGATTTCAAAATCTAAATAGCAATTGTAATCGCTTGAAGACAAGATGTAGTTATCCTGCTCTGAGTTTACAAATATATACAACATTCATTTTACTATCTACTTTTTTAACGGTGTCGTTGGTTCAAATATGCCAGAAACTATTACAAGATGAAAAGTAGCCTTAGTGCAAAAATAAATATATAGTGAATGATTTTTTTTTCAAATATTGCTTGTAATAAAAGAGTCATTTATTTAATCTATAATGAATGGCTTAATATATTAAATAACGTAAATTGATATAACCATTAATAAATTAAGTACAGAATTTGGAATAAAGTGCAAAATACAGAAAAAAAAATATTAATATTACCTAGTATTAAGTAATTTCAATTTAGTGTTAAAGAGAAGTCAAATATGGTAGGCATCTATTTCATGCTGCTTTAGAAGTTCTTGAGTCAGCGTCAAGTCGGCAATTATTGCTTGCTTGATGCTTGCAAGTAAAAGTAATTAAATCATATGTTAAAATATTTTTTACGTAACTTTTTTGTAGTTATTTCAGAGCTTGTTATATTTTGACTTACATACAAATTATGTAACCTAACTGTTTGGACCTTTCTACGAAGTTGTAGTTCAGTGCATTTATTTCAAGACATGTTTACTTGCAAAAAAATTATGTTTCCGCCCGGGATCGAACCGGGGACCTTCTGCGTGTTAGGCAGATGTGATAACCGCTACACCACGGAAACGTTGAAATGTTCGATTAAATTGTTGTCTAGATTTGGAAAATTAGTTTTCTATAACAATATTTTATCTTCGTAGAAATAATCAATATTTACAATAGGGCAGAAATATTATCAATAGTTATCTACAATATCATATAAGTAATATAATTTTATTTAATTTTTGGCTAATATAATTTCTGGTTATAAACTGTATTTAAAATTATTATTTTTTCTTTGAACAAGCTGACACCTAATTATTCTGTATACGATGATTATCAGGTTATCTAACGAATTATAAAGTATATACGAAAAGATAGATTACTCCACTTTTCTCTCAACCTATTAGACATAATCAAGTAATTACAGTACAGACCCACGCTTGTTGTCAGAGTCCGTTCTCTCTGCATACAATTACTAGGATCCGCCTACCATGCGCGGCGAGTTTTGAACTAAGCCCCTCTCCTTTCTTCTGTTCTTGATAACTTTTGAATGGCAGATCATTTTTTCAATCTGTTTTCGCTATAACATCCGCGTTCGGCTCAAACATACATGAGAAAATTTTTGGCTTATTATCTCGGTATATAACTTTATCGAGTAAATGAGAAAGAAATCTTATTCAGATAATATTACAAAATAATACAAATGTTAATTGATTTTTAATTATATTTTTATTATTACACAAACATTTTTGTTACAGCTAGAAGAGTGCCGACGACATCAATTATATACATATATTAAAAAAAGTAAATATTTATATTATTTATTTTTTATATAGTCCGAGACCATTAAGAATTATGGAAATAAACCGAGAATCTTCAACATATACGCAGGCGAATTTATTATATTATATTTTATCTTACGTACACGCATGACGTATGCTCCGCTGTGTGTGGAATATAAAACCTCAGAGCAGAGCTATCATATTTCTGATGTATTACACTTAAAACGCAATGGGAGTATTTTTCAAATTGTACATGATTAATGTCGTGTCGCGGTACTTGATATCAATTCTGTTTATAATTACGGAACATGAATCCAATTAATATGCAAATAGTATCATAATCATTTTGAATAAGTTCATGACGTATTGCAAAACCCGTCCTTTTGTAAACGTGGGATTGAATAATCTTATCAAAGGATACACAGTTTAATTCAGTATTTAATAATAAGTAATAGGAAACCGACCCAATCTGTTGCCATCAAAGGGAGCGGTAGAAATCTGCTCTGTCGTGAGTCAAAGCTCACAACAATATGATGAAATAATTTACTGACACTTTAATTATACCTATCACTTTATTGTCTCTAAGACATACCTTTAATAAATAATTTGACCAGGACTGTTGGCCGCAACTGAAATTTAAATATAATTTGATTACATTTGATACACAAATATATAGTAAATTCATATTTCTAAGCAATGATTGTAAAGAATATGTGTATGTATGAAATTGATTTAGTTGCCAGACCGACTTGCATTAAAATCTAATTTAATACGAAGTTTTAGTTGCTGCATTTGTAATTTAAATGGGTAATAGTAGTAATTATTTTATGGGTTTGAATATACGCATATATATTAAAGTTCCACAAAATATCTTAGACCTTCCTTTTCTTAGTTTCAAGTCTGAAATCAAAAGTTTATTATTAAATAAATCTTATTATAACGTTCAAGAGTTTTTATAGGAACGAAATATGTGGAATTCAAGTTGTTGATTCATTTGCAGGATTTATTTTATAATACATCATCTAAGATTGTTATATTTTTTAAAAAAGAGCAACTGTTGAGTTTCTGGCCGGCTCTTTTCAACAGAGCACCTTTCAGAGCACCACCAGAGCAACGAGCCGGTGGTAGGTTACTCACGGACTGACTATACTGATATTTTTTTTATTGTAATAATTGACGATTCAAAAGTGTCTGTATATTCCTACTAAAAATTAAGTAATGGGTAAGATAAATTAAATATTTATAATATACGAGAAATAAAATATAAATATCTATTATACATTCTGAAGACAAGAAGTTTCTCAATATCTATACCGATGTTGTAATAAAAATGTCTATTTTCGTATTTGTATCTTGAATGTAAAAAAATAAGAATGACACAATAAATCAGAGCGAGTTTTAATATATTTTATTATATCTTAAATTTTTTAACGTTAAGAAGAATAGAACGGCTTGATTCACTGTTTGTTCAAGATTTGCATAGCATTTGAGTTTCATCTTATGTTAATGAACTTAATGAACGCACAAAGTACACTTCACTTTAAAAATATTACTGCTCGTGTATGTATACGAATTTCAGTAAATACTTGGTGAGTTATGTTTGATTTCCGTATTAGGCTTGGTACTTATAATGTTTTGAGGTTCATTAATTAGACTGTGCTTCACTGTCACGGTAACGGGAGAGAAGTGAAAGGATGCTTCGTTATAACCTGTGAAATGAACGGTTGACGATCACCGGCTTTTAATAATGTATGAGAGTTATGAAGTTTGGTGACATAATAATGACGCGCTGGAAATAGTTGAAATTTTGTTGCAATATGATTAATATATATTGCAGAAATTGTAAAAGTAATATAAATAATTTTATTACCACACGCAAAATCGTCACGCAAAAGTTACATGTTATATTATTATTAATGCTTTGTTACATGTTATATTATTATAATACATGTTATATTTGTATGGGATAAAACTTATTTTCTTCGTAAAGAGAAGACTTTTTATATAAACTGTAATCCTGCTTTTAGTCTTTTTGAAGAATCTAATAATCCTGTAATAGCCAGTATCATAAAAACTATAAGTAGCCATAACATTTTATCTTACATCAACGTTTCTTCAATCACAGCCAGAATATTATTTAAATAAAAAATACGTCATATTATTTTCATTTACAGTTATTCCATTTATTTACAACAATTGAAACGTCAAAATAATAAACTATATTTTTAAAGTAAAAATTTTTACAGTAAAAAAGCATTGCAGCATTAAGCACTTAAAAGATTAGACACAAATCCGGATTTTAAATAGGACAATTACTTAACGAAAATGCTAGTAAGTCTCAATGCAGCCCTCATTTTTTTGTGTTTGTTATTTTAGAGCAGGGCAAATGAGCGTGCGTGTTACTGTAGACAAGTGTTCATCGCCACTCACGAACTCTTGAAACATCCGAGGAATCGCAAGAGCGATGCTGGCATTATAGGTGGGAGTATACACCTTTCTTGTAGCACATGTCACATAGGTCCCGAAATATCGTTGAAAGAAGTTCGTTCCACATCTTAGTGGTATGCGGAAGAAATAGTATTTTAGGCGATGACCGGCTGTGTGGTTATGATTTTGGGGTGATGGCAGGGGTAGACGATTGTGCGGCCCAGTTCCAGTTGTAACCAACATGGTCATTTGCCAGAGCTAAGTTAACACTACGGGATCTATAGAGTCCTAGAGTCACAGACAGAGACAGGTTCCTTCAAATATCTAAAGGTGACGCTCCTTTACGAATACAGATACCCCGGCTTGTGGTATAAAATGAGGTTCGAGTTTATGCCCGGGGCATGACAGGTATGCTGTAATTTATCGCTAGGTTGAGATATTTGCGTCCGAGCAAAATCCGAGAATCATTCCCTCGATTTTGCTCGGGGAGGGGTTCTCCGGCTTCTTCAAAGCCGGTAACGGGAAGGGGGAGGGGTCTGACCTATATTGAAAATAAATTGTACTTATGGGATCAACGATTATACATCAGCAGTATTATACAATGTTACTTTATGTTTTAGTGTCCTCGAAACTGATTGAGTTTTATTTCCTCAAAATAAATAATAATTCATAATAAAGCAATGTTTTGTTGGTAAACTAATTTTACATAAGAATACAATTAAAATTATTAATAAACACTTTTTCGGAGTTTTTAAACCAACAGAGGAGCACGATTTCAAAAAATATTGAAACAGTACGTATTCAACTTAACTCATATGATGTAAGTTAAATCGTTATAGAAAGTAAGTATTTCAGTTTAAGCTTTTCAACGTTTAATTCTTAAAGTAGAATTCGATGAATTTGCCTCAACTGTACCTTTGTTACTACTAATGGCCTGTGTGGAAATAATGTTTTATGTTTCATTAATCCTATTATGAATTCAATATTTATACAGATATTTCAATCAGAGTACTCCCGACAATAGAATAACTTTTTTATTTTGACAGACAGAAAGATCACCATTAAGATTAATTTATTTACCAATGATTTATGTAATTACACAAAATTTCTTATTAATTATGATTATATAGTAGTAGTTCTGAATCTTTATAGAACTTCAAAGAAGATACTATTAAAATTATTATAATAGTATCTAAGAACCAAAAGGTTTTTAATGCATTCTCTTTATCAGTATTTTTGTTATATACAGTAAAATATCGTAATAAAATCAGAACTAAAGCATTTAATTCTGAAGCATAAAAAATATTTAATAAATTTTTGTCTGAAATGGATAAGATATTTTTTTATTATAGAGTTTCTTATTCTTAATATAATAAGGCAGACATACTTATTTTGCGTATGTGTCTATTTTCTATAAAATACACTATATTAGGCTTAAGAAGCAATTTATTAATTACAAATAATATATATTTCTTCTCTTCTTCTCGCTTCTCAAGCCATATTATCTTTCAGGAAGCAGTAATTACAAGAAACGGTAATTACAGTTTTATAAAAGTATAACCATGAATATTAAATTAACGTATAAAAGTAGCAAATATATTATATAAACTCAAAACAATGTAACAAACCCAGTCCTATTAAAAATATTCAATATAATTTTTAACTATCTTCAAAACCTTAAAATTTAACGCTACAAAAAATAAATAATAAAATCCATTTCTATAGTTTTTAGTAAATATTGTTAAACAATTAAATAAATAAAAAAATATTTTTGAATGCCAATTTGTACTAAACACCTAAATCTTAATCTCTTTCCCAGGTGGGGTTTTTATAAAAATATATTTCTACTGACCAGACTATGAAACAACTTGCTGTCGGAGGGAAAGTTTGTTTTCCTGACAGTTTAACTACTCGAGCATTTTTCTTCATTGTCTGTTCGTTAAAGTTACAATGTTCACTTATTTGAACAGGATGACTTTGGCTTTAAAAATTCAAAACCAACTAGGAAAATAATGATTACTGTTGTTAGTTTATTTTGATTTTTTTTTATATTTAGGTACATTGTTAATTTTGCGGTAATTTTTTTGGTAATAACTAAAATAACCTAGATGTGCATTCTCATATTTTTCAATAGCTAGGGTTCGCCGGAGAATTGAAAATTATGATCTCTAACTAAAATATATACATAAAATTTATATTTATAATTATGTATACTCAACTAAATATCCAGTTTAGATTTAAAAAATAAATGTAACACTCTTGATTTGAATATGTAAAATATTAATATCGCATAAAACATACTATAGATAAATGTTTTTAAAATATTTTAGTGTCCAATACAATCCTATAAGCGTTTAATTACACAGTGGTACTTAGCGACTGTTATTCATAATTGACCGTCCTTGTGCGAAACCTCTAGAACCAGCACTTGATACAGATCCTGACTGGCTCGGGGCTTGGAAAATATTCTCAGAAGCTCACAGAGTTAAATATAAAAATAATTTGTTATATATGTACATTCTTGTAATATAAATATTTATTTAATATTGACGTAGTATGTATTATTTATACTTGGTAGTTAAAAAAAAATGAAGTAGTCTTTTATAGTAAAGTACAGAGTCATTTTAAAGTTTCAAGTCTTAGCTAATTAGCAATAACTGTGTAGATTACAAATATTAATATTTTATCCACATCAGGGGATGTACCTATAAGAGAACTCTTTTCACAAAAAAGGAGTGTGAAAATTTAATAAATTTAATAAAAAAAATGTGGTCAAATTAGAATCATGTCATATAAATTTCGTTAATTTCGGTGAGGGTGTTTGCGAGGAGAAAGGAATGGCAACCCTTTTCCCCTGATACTTTTCCGTCATGAAAGGTTTATTTGCTTATTTATATATTATTATAAAGGCTTATTTATATATTATTATATATTGAAATATTTACATATATTAGAACTTGAACAAAAATTATCGCAATTATAACTTAAGAACTAATGTGATGTCTTGTCCACTGAGAGAGGAAGCTTCTGCGATTCAGAATAGCAACGAAAAAACTTTTGAAGCTTTCTTTTTGGAAGCATGCAATAGCTCTACATAAATAACAAATAACTCTTTAAAAATAACTAATAACAAAAATAGCTCTACAGGATAACGTTACTAAAATAAATCTAGATGACACATAAAACCACAGTCAATCGGGGTTAATAAATTCAAATTTTGTCATTATATTTTGTACAATATAAATTATCACAAAATCTGAAACACAAAATTGAAATGACATTATCGAAACAATCAATGTGCTCTTTACCGTATAATAGTCATAACGAATGTTTCATGAATGAATGAACCATGTTTCAATGGTAGTAGAAGATAATAATTCCACTATAGAAGATAGAATCGGTGTATGAACTATTGAGTAAATTTTTACTGTGTCATTATTTTGTTTATATTTACAATTCAAGTTTCCATTTTCTGAATCGCAATTAAAGATAGCATATAAAGAAAATAGGACACGAGGTGTGGTTTTCATAACAGATGTAAATTATGTTCTATAATACCGTCACAATAGCATAAGATACAACCTATTCTAGTTATGTTTGATACTGTAGGTAAGCTTAACATTAAGGCTAACACATAATTACAATAGACAAATGCCTGTCACAGTGCCCACATAGAATTAGTTTACTGCACCAGTTCTGATTGCTGACTAGAAGTGTATGTATTAAGTACTAATTGGTTTATGTAATGCATATGATAATCAACTTAAGACTGAGCATAATAAAGTAGATGTTTACTTTTTTCCTTCTTTTACTATATGTTACTTTAAAGTGAGTATATTGTCAGTATATTCTAATTTGTATTTGTAAGTGTTAGTAAAGTGTGTTGTCGTTAAATTAATTAATTTGAATTGGGTTTATTTTGTGAACGATATCAATCTAAGCAAAACATTGCAACCGTTAACATTGCTAAACTAGGTATCGGGGATCATCTTATTTCCATCCATAAAATTGTAAAACTATGTTTGCCGTTTAATATATAAAATATAACAAATAAAAATTATAATCAAAACCAGCTGGAATCGGGATTTCAAATTATAAATAGAAATCGTGATCGTTTGAATGAATAAGTGGTAGGTATCTTGCTTAAAAATATATTCCACATTTATATAACTATCCACACGATCGGAATCATTGGGTCACATACTTAAACCAGAAACTATTATAGGTTGAAAAATTTTAATTATTGGTTACGATAGAATAAACTGATTTATTTAATCTATATTGTATGTCTTAATCAAAACAAAAACTTCTCAACGAAGTAAATACCGAGTGACGAAAGCGAATCCACTGACAAAACTCCTGATATGAATTTTGCGACGAAAAAAACCACGAACATTTTTATTCACAAACGTAAACAAACACAAAAAATGTGAATGTGCTCGAAACGTTGCACAAATTGCATTTTTGTTTTTATTTTATTAGATTGATCAAGGCAATTTGGTAACACATTCACATTTTTTGTTTGTATTTTTGTTTGTTTGTTTGTTTGTTTGGCAACGTTCCGAACACATTCACATTTTTTGTGTTTGTTTACGTTTGTGAATAAAAATGTTCGTGGTTTTTTTCGTCGCAAAATTCATATCAGGAGTTTTGTCAGTGGATTCGCTTTCGTCACTCGGTATTTACTTCGTTGAGAAGTTTTTGTTTTGATATCAATAGTTTTGTAAAAGGATTGGAAACAAAATGCTGTGCGATTATTTTTCATGCAAATATATACTCATTTATTTGACCAACACATGGAACTATCTATAATGACATGAGGGACTCTCGTAGGGCCTTTAAAAACAAACTTAAATGGTGCCAAGACAATTCAGAACAGATTAAAATGGACATACTGGCTACGTCATATAGAAACAAACATTTTGGAAAATTCTGGCAACAAACAGACAAACTGAATACAAGATCGAATATTCCGGCTGAAGTAGGGGGAGTGAGCGGTTGCCGTAACATAGCAAATATGTTTAAAACACAATTTACAGTGGATCCCTGTGAGATCAATTTCGCCGAGGCTGGCAGGGGGGATATCATAAATAATGGGGAAAGCTTTGTACGTTTCACGTCTAGCGAAGTAGTAGATACAATAATGGGTATGAAGCGTGGAAAGTCGCCTGGACATGATGGCCTGAGTGTTGAGCATCTGCGACACGCTGGTGTGCACCTTTCTAGAGTCCTAGTTTTGTTGTACAATATTTGTATAAGCCACGGCTCTCTGCCGAACTCGATGACAAGGACAATAGTCGTGCCTATAATCAAGAATAGGGCGGGGGATGCGGCGGACAGAACCAACTACAGACCGATATCTCTTGCTACCATCATAGCCAAAATGCTTGACGGCTTGCTTGATACTCAACTTAGCAGAACAATTAACATACACGATGCGCAGTTTGGTTTTAGATCAGAGCTGTCAACTGAGAGCGCAGTATTGATAGAAAGACCCATGTGTTTGCGTGTTTTTTGGATCTGTCGAAGGCATTTGACCTCGTATCCTATAAAATTTTATGGCATAAGCTTGAAAAGGATAGCAGTTTAAGACCGGAGTTGATATCACTATTAAAGTACTGGTATGGTGCCCAAAGTAATGTGGTAAGATGGGGTGATGCACTTAGTGAACCATATAAATTAGGGTGTGGAGTAAGACAGGGGGGCCTGACGTCACCCAGATTGTTCAATCTTTACATAAACGGGCTCATAGAGAGGCTTAGCGGGGCAGGCGTCGGTTGTTCGATAGATGGCGTAATGATGAACAATTTTAGTTACGCAGACGATATGGTTCTGTTGAGCCCGTCGGTCAGTGGTCTTCGAAGACTGATAAAAATCTGTGAGGAATATGCAAAGGAGAATGGACTGAGGTATAACGCTAAAAAGAGCGAAATTTTAATTTTTCGAGGAATAAACAAACAGTTAAATTTCATTCCTAAAATACATCTGTGTGGAACTTCTCTGAAACTAGTATCTGAATTTAAATACCTTGGTCATATTGTGAATGAACGCCTGGGTGATGATAGTGATATCGAGCGGGAGCGCAGGGCTCTGTCGGTTAGAGGCAATATGTTGGCCCGTAGGTTTGCACGGTGTTCGACACAGGTAAAATTAATATTATTTAAAGCCTATTGCCAGTCCTTTTACACGTGCAGCCTATGGGAGAACTATACGCGGCGGACATATAGCGCTCTGCGTGTTCAGTACAACAATGTGCTGAGGGCTTTGTTGAGGAAGCCTCGATACTGCAGTGCATCGGCAATGTTTGCGGAGGCTCGTGTAGACGACTTCTATGCGATAATACGAAAGCGGACCGCGTCCGCAATGACAAGATTACTGAACAGCTCCAACAGTCTTCTCCGCATATTGGCGTTAAAGCTAGACGCTCCCCTCTAGAGGTCCTGGGATAGTGTACACGTAGCATCGAAGCGTAGCGTATACTGACTGTAGGAGTATAGCGTTGAGTTATTTGTAGAATTAAAAAAAAAAAAATTAATTAGAACGATGATTTCCATGAATTTTATTTTATTTAATTTCTTTAATAGTATTTTATGATTTTAATTATATTTGATTTGAATTTAATTTATATTTATTTGAATTGAATATATATTTAATTTTAATAATTTTATGAATTTTGTGCATTTTATTAATTTTATTTTTCTGTATAATTTGAGATTGTTATGTTGAATACTAACTACGAGTACTATTATAACTTTAGTTACTTAAGTTAAAATGTTACTAACACTTATGGATGAATTATCTGAAATAAATTGATTTATTATTATTATTATTATTATTATTATTATTATTATTTGGAATAGTTGCCTCTGACAAAATGAGAGTATTTTGGCTCAGAGGATGAGCGTTGTAATGACAAAGACGAGACCTCGAGTTCGATTCCCACAGGTGCCCGATTTTTTTTTCATTTGATTTTTTCAGTTTCCATTTATTTTTTTAATTCATTGCTTCAAAACAGAATTTCTTCAGTATTCGGATTTTTTTCTGTAAATTTTGTTTTATTGTTACAGACGGCAATGCGTTAGTGAGTTTATTCATTGTTTATTGTTGTTATCATGTGTTTATTTCTGTGCAACTAGCATTGAATTTTAACCGTGTTGTGAGTACGATTCTGGCTTTAAAAGTCATTTTTTGGCCATTTTTGGTCATTTTTCATGATTTTTTTAACTTCTCACGGCCATATCTCGAAATAACGAGTTTTCCCAGATATATGCTATATACCAAATTTTAGCTCTAATTTGGGGCTACGAATGAGGAAATTTTCGAAAAAATCGTTGGCGCCGTTTTCGAGAAAATGGCCGATCTGTCCCCGGCCAGTTGGCCATTTTTTGCCTTTTGACCAAAAATGTCACGCCAACAAATGTTTTTGCCATTAAAATGGACATTATTCAAAAGATAAGCTTGAGACCTTTCCAATGATGCCCAATTTGTCAATGTACGTCAACTGGTTTGGCCACAGTCCCTGTACGAAAAATGGCCATTTTTGGCCTTTCGAGGGCTGGCCACGGCCAACATGGCGGCCAAATCGAAATGTCGTAGAACAAAAAAGTCTTAGTTTTTGATGTACTTCAATTCCTGAAAGTTTGAACAAAATCAGTTGAAACTACGAATATACCCACACACAGACAAAGTAATCATCGATGGCGGCGCCAGTCAAAATTTTCAAAATGTCATATCTCATCAACCGGTGGTCGGATTTTGGCGTTTTTGGGCTTGTTGAAAAGGTCTCGACGAGGACCTTTAGGAAAATCTTTTTCAAGGTGGAAATAAGTGATTTTATACTGGTGCGGAGCCAAAAACTAAATTTTAGTCTCATTTTTCAAACGGCCGTAGAGGTGAGGCGGTAGGTACGTTGCTAAGTGTTAATGCATTTTCTGGGTCTATGGGCCAAGGGCTTTCTAAAAATACCACACTCATACCAGAAGGTCTCCTGTATAAAAAAATCGATATTGCGCGTATATATACAGAGTTAGACTTTCAGCACTATGGGTGCTTTCGTCACTCTGAGCTAGCTAACGCCCGCTTTGATATTAAATAATGTACCAAAACTGATATGATAATTAATAAAAGGTTAAGTACTCAAATTGGAAGAAGTTAATGTACAAAATTCAGAAAAAAAGAATATAATATTAGTCCTATTATTAAGTTATTTCAATTTACTATTGAGGTGAAGTGAAATGAAACATTGTTAGCATTCAGAATCTATATCATGCTTAGAAGTTCTTGAGTCAGTTTCAAGTCGCAAACCATTGCCAGCAAACTAGCTTGTAGCTTGAAAGTAGAAATTATTTTATAATACTGATGAAGTACAAGTTTATAAACAAGAAATTGAATTATTATCTTCGATATAATTTAATCATAACTAAAAGATTTTTTCCGTAATCATTGAATTAATTATTCTAATACTATTTTATTGCAATTACATTTTATTGTAATTATTTTAGAGCTTGTTATTTGGTCAAATTAATCAGAGTCCATCTATCTGCATACAATAATTATATTGTGGTACAGAAACTATTTACATTTAAATACAAAATCTTATTCAGATCATTCTATAAAATAATAAACTTTTTCGTAGAATTTTTAATAAATAATTATTATTCCACAAACGTTTTTATTATATGTAACATAGTTTCACCGATACCAATTAAATATATTAAAAAAATTAAGACGTAAACAATATTTATTTATATTATTTAAATTGTATATAGCCTGAAGCTATTAATAATTATGGAAATAAACCGAGAATCTTCTCTATAATATGCGTAGACAAACTTTTTATATTATATTTTATCTTACACACACAGACGCATGACGTATGTCCCGCTGTGTCTGGAATATAAAACTTCATAATAGAGCGTTATATTTCTGATGTCTTAAAAGGCAAAGGGATTATTTTTCAAACTGTACATGTTCCTAAGCGGTATTTGATGTCAATTTTGTTTATAATTACGAAACATGAATCCAATTAATATGCAAATAGAACTGTGTCAAACATGTAAATAATTTCATGACCTATCGGTGCATACTCTTGAACTACTTTTATAAATATAGTATTGAACTAAATTTATTAAAGGACAAACAAATAATAAGTAAAAGTAAAACGACGTAACTTGTTGTCATCAAAGGCAGTGGTACAGGTGCAGTGGTTATGTCGTGCGTCAAAGCTCAACAATGCGACGAAATAATTCACTGACACTTTGCTTTGGGTACATAGAAATAAATATGTGTGCTATATTTCTGACACACATTTCAGCGTGAATAATGTTTTTATGAATATGTATATGTTTTATTTATGCATTTTTTTCGCATATAAAGAAAGTCTTGTATGGAACAGATCTAGACACAATGGGATCATTATTGCATGAAAGGATTGATCTCTGAAAATGTTTATGAATACACAGAATATTTCATGGTAGCTAAGATATATCTTTACTAAATAATTTGACCCTGACTGTTGGAAAGGACTAAAATTTAAATTCAATTTCATTGCAATTGACAAACAAATATCTAATAAATTAATGCCTTTATACAATGATTGTGAAGTGTGTGTACGTGTGCGTGTGAAATTGACTTAGTTGTCAAACAGACTTGCATTCAAATTTACATAGAAAACGAAATTGTAGTTCCTGTATTTGTAATGCAAATATCAAGAACCATTACAACATGACATGTAAATATAATGGGTAAGATTAATTAAAATATTTGTGAAATATGAGAAAATACTTTTTTGAGAAATCCTGTATCAACACAATAAATCAAAGCGAGTTTCAATTTATTTAACATTAAAATTTTTAACGTTAACGAGCAACAGAACGAATAGAACAGTTTGATTTACTATTTGTTCAAGATTTGCATTGGATTTGAATTTCATCGTATGTTATTGTACTTAATGAACGTACGAAGCACACTTCACTTAAAAAACTGCTCGTGTACACGGATTACAGTAAATACATGGTAAAATATGTTTGATTTTCGTATGAGGCTTGGTAAATAGACAGCGGATAACTCTATCAAATATGAGAATTATGAGAGGTATTGTATTAAAAGGTCGTCCATGCAAATAAGCAAATTAATATTTAATTTAAAAAATGTTAGGTCATTCACATACACAGACATATTTACATCACGTATATAATAAACTCGCATTTTATAGATTTATAGTTAGTTTTTATTACATTAGAAATTGTCACAACTAAGCGAAAAAAATTACAAAATCAGTTCATATAATAGAGTACAAACAAAGTATTCATATTGAAAGAAGTTGTTCTAAATTTAATTCACCAGCACATGGATTTATAAAAACCACATAACACGGAGAACTCAGAACTCGAACTAGAGTCTACCTAATTTTAAGCCAATAGATTACTGTTAAACAGATGTCATATAATGGTTTTGAAGTGCATAACTTAGACCGTGCTTCATTGTCACCGTGATGAAGCAGAAGCGAACGGACACTTCGTAATATCCTGTGAAATTAAGGTTTGAAGACCACTTGTTTTTAATAATGTATAAGTATAAGTTTTGAAGTTTGGTGACAGAACAACGACGCGCTGGAAATAGTTGAAGTTTCAAACTTAAGGTTTCTTAATTTCATAATGTTATGTAATTTAATGTCTTCAAGTTTATACGAGTTTATAATCGTGAAAAGATTTTGCGTTTCATTTAATTATTGCACGCATAAAATATTTTGTAAAAAATAAATCCACCCCTTTTGAATGGAATACTAATAAATGTCCGAATATCTGATGCGCAAAAATAAGCCATGCGTAAAATTATCGTCCGTCGTGTGTTCGGTCCCGTTAAAATGCTATTTAAATGAAAATTATGTTGCAACATGGTTAATATAAATTGCTGAAATTATAAAAGTAATATAAATAATTGTAATAGCACTGTCAAATACGCAAAACATCCACGTTATATTTACTTAGTGCGTTCTTTTATATCGTGTAAAATATTTATATTTTCTTAGTTGGATTTAATTTTTCTTTTCTGTTTTTTGTTCTTTTTTTAATTTTCTTTAAGAATCTTACTATCCTGTCATAGTAAGTTACTACATTGTAGACAGTAAATGCAGCCAAAATTTTTAACTTCTTATATCAGTGTAAATCACAGCAAGAAAATTATTTGAAGAAAAACTACGTCATAATTTTGCTTATTTAATTGGCAGTGAGCATTTAGTATAACAATTAAAACGTCAAATGAATAAACTGTGTTTGTAAATGAAAATTACAATACTACTACAATACTACAATATTATTTACAACAGAAAAGTATTGTAGCGTTCAAACACCGGGACAACACTTAAAAGATTAGGCGCAAATCCGGGTTTTCAATTAGAGAAATACTTAAAAAAGATAAGGTGAAGGCTTGTTATAGTCTCAACGCAGTCTACGGTATTCCAGAAAGACTGCCTGACCTACATTGAAAATAAATTGTACTTATGGGGTTATCGATTTTACATTAAGAACACTATAGAATGTATGTAGGCATTACGGTTTAGTGTCGTCTAAACTCTTTCAGTTATTACTGAAATCAAATGATTTCCTCCAAATAAAAAAACAATACGTAACGATACGATTATAATAAAAAAATTAGATTTTTTTGAAGCAACAGAGAAAATATCGAAACAGTAAGTAGTTACTTAAATTAAGTCGTGTGATGAAAGTTAAATCGTTATAGAAACTTAAATGCTAAGTTTAAGCTCGTAAATGTTCAAGTCGTTAAGTAAAATTCGATGAATTTGCCCCAAATATAACTTTGTTACTACAAATTTTTCATGTAGAATAATGGCTCGTGTAGAAATAAGGTTTATCATATCGTTATTCCTATTATAGACAGAGAAAAAAATTATACTCCAGGGTTATTTCTCATGGTTGAAAGATTGTATCTTAGAATTATTTGATTTAGATATTAAACAAGAATTTCTTATTAATTATGAGTATTTTAAGGTGCTATTGTGATGGTATATATGTCTATTGTTTCAATCTGTATCTTTATAGAACTTAAAAGGAGATACTAACAAAATCAGTATTACTGTATCTAAGAATCCAAGGTTTCTATGCTTGCTCTGTAACAGTGTTGAATTTTTATTATACAAAGCAAAATGTACTAAACCCAGAACTGAAATATTTACTCCGCTGTTTCAGTTTAAGAGCTGGAAAACTTAACAATACTACAAAACACTGGAATAGTAATGAACTGTTGTATACTGACACCACATTAATGTGTGAGTGCAATTATAAGTATTTTTATTTTTATAGTAGTATTCATTACCATGTGATGAGAATAGTAAATAGAAATTCTAGCTAACTTTAGTTATTTTAGTTCTATACTTTTATACAATTCTTTATAATAATAAGTTTCCTACTCTTAATATTTAAGGTAGCTGACATATATTATTGGTATATGTATCTATTTTCTGTTTAATAATGTATTGTTAATTAAACAAATTATTAATTTTAAATAAAAATAAAAAGCTTCTCGAACTATATTATCTTTCAGAGAATTGTAATTACAAGAAACGGTAAGTATAGTTTTACAATTATCATAAAATATCATTAAATTGCGGCAAATAATTTCATATAAACTTAAAACTATAACAAAGTCAGAGTCCTGAAAAAATAAGTTAAAATATCTATCATAAAACATATTCACTATAATTTGTAAACATTTCTTCAAAACTAACCATTGATTTTGTTATAAATACATTGCGTTATACTAATTATGTATATTTAATACGGTACGTGCAAGGTTATTATGTGGTAATTAATCTTAGTAAAACATTGAACGTATGCAAGCTACAATGAGGTTAGAAAAATATTTCTAAGATCATTTCATGAAACTAAGCATTATCCCTGAAATCGTATTTATTATAATATTTTTAACAAAATATAGCAATACAAATTGTATTTTTAGTATTTAACAAAATTCCACAGCGTTAATATAATTTTATATAGTCTATAACAATATCATCCTCCTCAAAAATACTATGTTCCAAAAATAATAATTAGTAGACAATCCTGAAATATTAAGACACTTCGAGTATATTCATATAGAGGACTACAGATATAATTCCAAATTATATTTAAGTCTGAATGCTTACTTTTATTTTAAGTCATTATTAATGTCATTTTATTAACCAAGTGAAATATGTAATGATGAAAAACTTATGAAACAGTGGAGTTTCAGCTGAGGCAGAGTAACAGCTATTATTGCGCAAGTATAAATATTAGATTATGTACATTTCAAGCTCCATAAAAATATAATAAATAATTCCTATCGTTTTGTTCTTATTGATATGCAATCAGATAAATAATAAATGTGTTTAAATGCCACTTTATACTAAGCACATTTATCTTATAAAAATATATTTCTACTGACCAGACTTTGAAACAACTTACTGTTCGTAGGAAAGTTTGTTTTCCTGACAGTTTAACTACTGGAGCATTTTTCTTCATTGTTTGTTCGTTGAAGTTACAATGTACACTTATTTGAATAGGATGACTTTGACTTTAAAATTTTACAAACCAAGTGGAAAAAGTATATTTTTTTTTGTTTTCCATTCAATGTAAAATCAGTAATATTTATTTTTAATAGCATTTGATGTACTGATATAATCAAAAAGTCAGACGTTCTTCAGAAGGTTGACAACTAGGATCGTTAACTAAATTATTACTTCTAAATTGAGTTGAGAAATATTTTTAATGGTCGTTAAAATATCTAAAATTGTTCTTTTCAATTTCATATAATCCGCTATTTACAAGCCTAAATCTTTCCATAATAATAATAATTATTATGTATTATAAATAAAAAGATAAGCATTACACACTTGATCCTACTAAATATCACATAAAATATGCTTCAGATAAATATTTTGAAAATATTTCGATGTCCGTTAAAATCCTGTAAGTGATTTAATTTCACGGTGTTTCTTTAGCTACTGTTGTTCATAATTGATCGTCCTCCTGCGAGACCTCGAGAGCCAACACTTGACACAGATCCTTACTGGCTTGGTGCTGTTGAAACGTACTCAGTGGCTCACAGGGATAATGAAATAATTTGTTTACATTCTTATATAATAATATGGTAATAATGACGGAGTACTTATCATATACATACTCATTTTGTAGAATGTAAAAAAAATGTTTATAAAATATCAAGACTTAGCTGATTAGAAAAAACTGTGTAGAATGCCAATATTCTTTTTTTACTTTACTATTCCATAAAAAAAAATGTGGCAAAATCAGAATCAGATCGTCTAAATTTCGTTAATTTCGGTGAGGACGTACGGGAGGGGAACGGAAGGGCAAGGCTTTTTCCCTGACACTTTTCTAACATTGTAAGCGTCAAATATATGGGGTATAATTTTTTTTACATTTCTAAAATTATAAAACTATGTTTGCTGTTTAAGATATGAAATATAACATAAAAAATGTATAATCAAAACCAGCTGGAACCGGGATTTCGAATTCTAAATAATAATCGTGATTGTTTGAAGATAAATTGTAGGTGTCTTGCTCAAAGTTTACAAATATATTCCACATTTATATCACTATCCACATGAACGTAATCATTCGATCAGATATTTAAACCAGAAATAATCATAGATTGAAAATTAGTGTTGGTGGAAAAAAATATGAATGTATAAATAATAAAAAATAAAATATAAAATTATTGATTGATTGATGATAATTAATAAAAAGTTAAGTACTCAAATTAGAAGAAGCTATATATTATCTACTGTTATGTTATTTCCAATTAGTTATAAAGTGAAGTGAAGTGAAACATTGTAAGAATCTATTTCATGCTACCTTAGAAGTTCTTGAGTCAGCGTCAAATCGCCAACTATTGCTAGCAAACTAACTTGTATCTTGGAAGTAGAAATTGTAATATTGTAGAATTACAAGTTTATAAACAAGAAACTAAATTGTTATCTTCGAAACAATTGAATTATAACTAAAATTATTTTTCGGTAATTTTTATTGCAATTGTATTTCTTTTAGAACTATTATATAGTTATATAAAAATGATTTTTATATAGTTATATAAAAATCAGGGTTAAGTTAATCATGATAACCAAATTAAGCTTTCTACGATATTGTAATTAGTTGTATGTGTTTCAAAATTTACTTGCAAAAAGATATGTTTCCGCCCGGGATCGAACCGGGGACCTTCTGCGTGTTAGGCAGATGTGATAACCGCTACACCACGGAAACATATCAAAGTTCGAACAAACTGTCACCTACATGTTAATTTGGAAACTGATAATTAGTTTTTCTATAATAATTATAATTTATCTTCGTAGAAATAATCAACATTTACAACAGGGCAAGCATATTATCAATAATTATCTACAATATCATATAAGTAAAGTAATTTAATGTTAATAATTTGATTACATACACCAAAAAAGACTGATATAATACCTGCATATAAACTATATTTAAAATAAAAAATGTTTCTTTGATAAACCCAAACTTAATTATTCTGTAATAATAATTAAGTTTGGGATGTAATATGAATATATCTAATGAATTAAAATTTAACATGCAAAGATAGATTACTACACATTTCTCTCAACTTGTCAGAGATAATCAAATAATTACAG
This sequence comes from Melinaea menophilus ssp. n. AW-2005, assembly GCA_918358695.1. NCBI lineage: Eukaryota > Metazoa > Arthropoda > Insecta > Lepidoptera > Nymphalidae > Melinaea > Melinaea menophilus. The sequence continues at coordinate 2,476,101 of OU911052.1, forward strand.
CACACAGCATACTTGTAATCAAAGTTGTCTGTCTGCATATAATTATTATAATATGGTAGCGTGGAAACTATTTACTAATTAAATGAAAAAGAAATCTTATTTAGATCATCATCATCATAGAAAATAATAAATTTGTTTCATTTATGAATAATTATTATTACACGAACATTTTTATTACAGCTAACAGAGTCCCGCCGATAGCAATTATATATATTAAACAAATAAAGACGTAACAAATAGAGTAGTAACTACTATTTATATTGTTTTAAACTGTATATAGCCTGAAAAAATATTAATTATGCAAATAAACTACCAATCTATATAATATACATAGGCGTACATATATTATAGTTTATCTTACGTACACGCTTGACGTATACTCCGCTGTGTGTGGAATATAAAACCTCAGAGCAGAGCTATCATATTTCTGATGTATTACACTTAAAACGCAATGGAAGTAATTTTCAAATTATAAATAATAATATTAATATTCTTTAGAATCCAATTAATAAGCAAATAAAGTCGTGTCATAATTATTTTTCATGACATCGGTGCATCCTCCTGAAATACTTTTGTAAATGTAATTATAGATAAATTTATCTAAGGATAAACAATTTAATTCAACATTTAATAACCAATAAAAGGAAATCGACGCAATCTATTGCCGTCAAAGGGAGCAGTAGAATTCCGCTCTGTCGTGAGTCAAAGCCCAATAATGTGACAAAATAATTCACTGACACTTTGCTTCTGGGTAAATAGAAAAATATTTGTGTACGATTTCTTTAATACATATTATAATGTGAACTATTTCATTTGAATATACATAGTTATATAAGTGGGGTTTGTCGAATATAAAGAAACATGTTTATGGAAGAGATCTAATCACAGTGAGATTATTATTGCACAAAATGATTGCTCACTGAAAATGTTTATGAACATAATTATACGTAACAATTCACTGTTTCAATTATCTTTAATAAATAATTTGATTATTACTGTTGTCGTAACTAAACATTGAATTTAATTTAATAGCAATTGATACACTAAAATCTAATAAATGAATACAAGCAATTATTATGAAGTGTGTGTGTGAAATTGACTTAATTGTCAAATAGACTTGAATTCAAATCTACGTAGAATACGAAATTGTAGTAGCTGCATTTATAATGCAAATATTAACATTCATTACAACTTGATATTTACTGAAATACTTAATAAGTACTTAATTTTGATTAGGAACATGTCTTGATATCGCGATGGTTTACAAATACTTTATTGTTATGTTAAAAATTGTATTATTTTAGTATAGTTTTGTTACTCAGACCTAACTGAATAGCTTTTTAAAAAACAGGAGCGCCTTCTTAACAACTGTATCAAATACATTTTTGGTGTAAGAAAGTTTGATCATATCTCTCGATATCGTTCACAACTTAATTGGCTTCCTATTCGACAGAGGCGTAACTTCAGAAAACTTTCCACGACATTATTCTATTCTTAACAATTCAACTTCTCCTTCTTATTTATTGGAAAACTTTGAGTTGCTCTGCTCAACACACGACAGAGTTCTACGCTCTTCTACTAATTCTAGGGTTTTTATTTCACCGTACAGAACGGCATTTCTTGATAACTCTTTCACTGTTCAGGCTTTACTACTCTGGAACTCCTTGCCTTTTGATATCAGAAAATCCCCGAAAATGTTATCATTTAAGCGACAGGTCCGACAACATCTTCTGATACAACACACTTAGTACTTATAAACTTACATAAACTCCTAAAGTAATGTATTTATTTCTATTTTATTATTTTCATAATTATTACTATTATTTATTTTTATTTAAATTTATTTAATTTTATGATTATTTATTATCATTAAGTTTATTTAATTAATTATTATTATTTTTATATTTATTTCAATTTATTTAATTTTCTGATTATTTATTATTATTGAATTATATTTTGTTATTTATTATTATTATTAAATTATATTTTACTTTTATTGTTATTTACTAGTATTTTTAATTAAGTTAATTTCCTTAGTTACTAACGGCTATTGTGTGTACTTACTACACCCTCTCACCATCACCACGGGCCGACTGTTAGAGAATGCCAATAGGCATTAAGTCCGCCCTTTGTATTCCTTAGTTTTAGGTTTATTCAATAAAGTTTAAATAACTAAATAAAAGTAGTGGAGTATACAGGAATTTCATGTAAATATTTTGACCATTACATTACTGAGAATTAAAGAATTGAATAAAGAGTAAGTAATACATTAATTATTTATAATACATGAAAAAATACTTACTTAAGAAATCTTGTATAAATATTTAAAAGATAATAAATAGTTAATGGCCGTATATTTTCTTTAAAGAGGAATATCCTGAAGATATAAAACTATTTTCAATATTCATTCTGATGATATAATAGTGTCTGCATTTATACCGAATATAATTACTTTTGTAGACTTAACAGTTGAATCGAATTCCATTAAGTATACGATTTTCTTTACGTTTGCTGGGACGAGATAGTTTATCTAGAATTATCTAATTAAAGATTTTATTCTAATAGAAAAACAGTGCAGGTGTTATGAGAATTTTCATCAGCATTAAAGAGATAGTGGTTCGATAATATCAGAATAGAAATTCGCCAAGTAAATATAGTGAAGTGTGAATAGAGCTTAACGAGTTAAGTTTATCGATAGATGGCTATTACGATAAAATAAAATTTACATTTTCATTGTATCGTGTAAAGAAGGTTAATGTTGCAAGTAATCGTTTTAATATCACGAACAATTTCAAATTCCACTTTTATATATAAAAATAATCACTATTTCATAGTTAATTTTTAGCTGCAAGTTTTTCTTCGTGATCTTTCTCAAAAGTTATTGAATTTAATCGCAGTTAATAAATAATTCTGTTTTGTAAACTTGATTATATAAAGTTAGTTATTTATATAAAAAACTAAGTTTGTATAATAACGGTTTCATTTTCAAATTACTTTAGTTACTTGTTTGTTCGCGTAAATGCATTAAACAATAAAATCCCATTGGTCTAGTCCTGTCCTGGTCTTAGATGAATTTTACATTCTGACATTTATCTAAAACATAAAAAATATGCCTTAAACCGTCCTTGATAATTAAATTACTCACGGTTTTAAATGTAGATAATAGTCTGTAGTCCTAATATAGGTAGGTAAAGAAATGCTCCCTGAGGATATATAAAACGGGTATTGCAACCAGTATCCCAAGCAAAGGAGTATGCTGAAAATTCCAGTGATCAATTAAATAGTGGATCATTAGAAAGATCCAGATGGGATAAGACCTTCGTTCCCATAATTTTGATAATATCTGCCAATACATTTTAAACTAATCTTCTTTCAATAACTTATTTATCACAGTAACATTTGTACCGCTTTGATTACCATTAATAATTATTAACAATTAATTAATTGTTGACATTAAAAAGTAAGCCAATAATAGTTGTAGACTAATAATTATTTCAACTCATTCAATGATAGATATTTAATACTCTAATATTATTGAAATACGTATCGAAGCAATAATATGAAATAAAGAGATAAAAATTACTTAATTATTGAAACCTAAAAATATAAGATGTTATAGAGTTCCTATTTATAAAACTATAAAAATTTGCATTAACCACAAGATGAAGCGAGTATAATATTCTTTACAATAATAAAGAATAATGATGTTGTGCCAAACTTATCATATTGGTTGAGTAAACTCTGAGAATATCTTTACAATAGCCAAAAACAATTTATCTAAAAGCATATTAGTTGGTTATTTTGGATAATATCTTCTGTAAAAGATAACTGTAATAGAGATGTAAGACAGTTTAATAGAAGTTGGAAAAAAAAAATATATTATAAAGATTACTTACACTCCAGATTCTTGAAACTCATAATGCTCATAAATCTAAAAACAAAAAGAAAAATATAAATCAGATGAATAAGAACAACGTAATAATACATTTAAGTTAAACGATAAAATAAAAAGGTTTAGGGTTTTTGATAAAATAATAAACTTAAATATTATATACAATCACAATTTAAATTTATTCAGTTAAAGTCCATCTAATGGGAAATAGTGGTAACGTCTTTTAAAGACATTTACATTATCTTCAGAAATGATGAGAACCGGAAGGGAAGGAGATGAAGATATAGGAAGGGAAAGGGAATTGTTCATCCGGCATTCTCATCCACTTTGCGAATACAGTGATAATAGACAATTTGAGTTCCATTGTGAGCGTGTTATTAAATTGATTATCTCTACGGATTAATTCATGAGCTGCATTGTTTATAACTATGCTAATGATTTGTTTCTATACATGTAAAATTTATCTTGAGTGTTGTGTTATTTTTTCTCTCTATACATACTTCTAAAATACTTCTTCTTTATGACGGTCCTAGCAAAGCTCAGTCTATCGGAGTTAGAAGGTTATAATTCATAATCCCTCTACTATGTCCGAACACCGGTATGAAAATTATTTAATTGTTTGTTATTGAGTAACTTTTCTAAATCCATGTTTAGGAGGGTTTTTTCACTTAAAAACAGCCCCTCGATACTAACCATTCCTCTGTAGCATTTTTTTTAAATAATTATAACGAAAATATATATTACAGCATCTTATCATTAATGAAATTTGCAATTACTTTGATATATTGACAGTCATGGATGACGTCTCAAAACTTGTTTATCTAAATGTGTATTGTTCAGTTATAGCAGAGAGATAATAATCCAAGATTCATCGATTTCACAATCGCATCAGATTATCTCCGTTATACTGTCTGAAAGCGTTGTGCGATGATTGAATTTAGATTATAATGCGTAATAACGTAGCTTAACTCACAGAAATTCAAAATAAAGCACCATATTAGTTGTGTTAAGTACGCGTACTCTATTAGTTATTTGTGAAGTTGTGTAAGAGGTTCTGTGAATATAGACCTAGAGTTTATTGACGTGGAACAGGCGTATATCAAAGTATTTGGGTTTGTTATTGTTTTTCGAGTTACAAATGGGAGGAATGTATGTATGCTTGTGAAGTATCTAAATTCGATCGGCTGATAGCGATACTGAATAATATCAAGTATCTTTACAAACCATACAGGTTTGTAAAGATACTTGATATGTTATTATAGTCGTTCCGGCGTCTTATGTAGAGGAAAAGATACATATTTTTTAATATGGATACTGTTCTATTTGGTAAAAAAATAAACTTGGACTTCTTTTAATAGATTGTTAAAGTTATATCAAAAATAAGATCAAAGTCCTTTTTTTAGTTTAAGCAAACTAAAACATGGTCCATAAAGTTTCGGTGATTTCTCTGACTTATGCTCTAATGCTGCGGTTTAGAAGACTTGTTTTTATTAATTTGCACTGATTTCCGATATCGTATGTCACTTCTGTGAATCTGAGTGATCTATCGCCTGAGCCTGAGGGTAATGCATGAAGGACTGTCACAGAGATAAGAATGTTAAGTGATATATATATCACGAGTGTGGCAAAGAAATACGGGAAAATCTTTAGCTGTGATGACATGGAAAAATAAGGAAAATATAACAAGGTAAATCTGAGTATATTCACACTCAGAAAAAAGAAGAGGAAAATTAACTGTACGAAAGATAATATAATTATACTAGGTGTATTGACTTGTCGGCAGTCAAAGATATGAGGGTAGAAAACTTTTATGCTATGTCGATCCCAATTCTGTCTGTATAAAATACTTTTCTGAATTTTTAGATCTTTCTTCGAACGTATTATCTTATTTGCTAAATTAAAATATATAGTTTTACTAGCGCTCTAATATGGAACTCTTTCCAAAATCAATATCGTATAATATTGTCAATGTTGTAATGTATGTATGTTTGTCAATAACAGCATTATCTTTTAGTATCCCTCTCGAGTATTTCGAGAGAATATTTACTATCAATGTATTAAATAATAAAATTTTTAAAAATCTTGGTTTATAATAAAAAAGGATGTTTCTTAGGTGAATTTTAAAATTTTATAATCATGAGCTGTGAAACCACTGCAAGGATTCATGTCAAGGGACTTTAGACGCTCTCGAGCCAGTGTCGAGTCGCCAATTACTGCAGGCTCTCGCTAGACGAGCGAAATTGTTTATTTTTATTGAGCCTTAACATTTTATAATAATTTTATACAATATTCAAGATAACTTCATATAATATAATCAAAGTTTCACATTAAATTAACATTAAAAATAATATTTTAGGTTCTTATTTAAAACCTATTATTCATTTTCTTAATAAAGTAATTATACAGCTTAGTAAAAGGTTTTCATAATACGTAAAATATTTTTACATGGCAATTTAAGCCAGATTAGGTGATAAAATAAAAGGCTTTTAGCGATTTAATTACGCGGAAATACTTGGAGACTGTTGTTCATAATTGACCGTCCTCGTACAAGACCTCGAGAGCCAACACTTGACACAGATCCTTACTGGCTTGGTGCTTATAAGTGTATTCTGTCTACTATATTTAAAAATAAGCAGTGTTTGAAATTGTATAGGATATAAAAGTACGTAAAATATAAACAGCAATGCAATAATTTAAACAAAAATATATTTTATGAGATTAATATTAATATTCGAAATGAACATATTATTCAAATTAATATTGTTTTAAGCTAAATTTGTAAGTCTAAAATAATATATAATTCTTCAGCTTTAAAAAGTGTTAATTTAAATTTGAATGTTTACTCAATCTGGGATACAGGCAGACGGATTACACATGTCCTGTATAATTTTGTTTTCTCAATTTTAGGATAAACATAAGCATTTAGGGTTTGTTTTACAGATTTATAATATAGCCTTTTTTCTGAAATCGATATAAAACTGACAGACAATAAAAAGTAACGAGTATATATTGTAGATATATTGTACATGGCATAGGCCAATCTACGCATACCTAATACTAGTAAGGTGATTATATTATTACATAATCACTCCTGTTCTCGTAGTGTGCTACCTGCTTATAATTAGGTCGAAGCGCTAGGAGTAATTCTCAACTAGAAGCCCATTTATTACGTACTAATTGGATTCTGAAATGCAAATGAGAATCACTTTGTTATTCACCTCTGGTCCAGACTGTAATATTGAGAATATTAACTTTACTTAATATAAGTACTAGCTTTCACTGTCGACTTCTTCACCCAATGTAAATATTAAATCATTAGGTTTTGGTCGAAGAAATTGAAACATCTGTTCACGTTATCACGACATTTTATTCAATTATCTACGCATACTGATAATAATGAACAACTATTTAATATTTTATTTGCACATGAAGCTCATCTTGGTAGCAAGGGCTATGAGTCTGAAATCGAGAATCATGATTCCTTTTAGGACGTGTATGCTAGTTAAGATAACTAAGGGGTCAAAGATAACTAACTGTAAGGGGTCAAATTTGAAATATCTCCATTTTATAATTAAACTTTGGTTTCAAAAATTAAAATTAAAATAACCCCGGGCTGTCAGAGATAATTTTTTTACATACTGTTAGACGGGACCAGGTAAAATTACAAATATCATAATTATAGATCTGGGAGTTACAATTGTTATATAAATCAAAAGTTAAACGATGTTCAATAAAAACACCTGATACTTGAATGTCGTAGTAACAAAATAATTTTCCATACACGATTATTTTAAGGAAAATTGCATTTTTCTCAATAAAGATTTTTCTATATCACGTAATATTATAATAAACGTAAAAACGCATATGTCGCTTATGGCGACATAATACACAACATTAATAGAAAAATTGTGCAGATTTGTAACATATTCTGGGAGAAAGTGAAATCATTTACATGTTCAAGATTACAATCGATTATGTACTATATATATATATATATATATACATAAACTAGTCAAAAACAAATAACGAATCTGAGCTTTTTACAAAATTGTTGACTAATAAACAAAAAGGTATTTGACTTTATCTCAAATACAAGTCAGAAATGATGATATGTGCGTAGTTCAACGTATTACTATATATTTTATCTTACGAGCACGCATAATGTATGCTCTGTTGTGCCTCGAATATAAACCCCGTTGTGGTGGAGCCATAATATTGTGTGTATTACGCTCTCAGGACAATGGGAGCATATTTCAAATTTTACTTGATTATATTTTACTTTCTGTGTGTTCTTTATTAATCTTTTCCCTTAATGTAATATTTTAAAATTTCAAACCATTTAATGCTATATTGCAGTTTAGTTTAATATTAATTATATTAAGAAATATCCTAAGTCTTAAATTGTTGTAAAGTATATTATTTTAAAAACAAAATCAAAACTCATTATTTCTTACAAATTTATTTTAAAATAGTAATAGGTCATGTTGAAAAAATAACAAAGAAAAAAATACCTAACATCGTACAGCAATCTTACCCCATGGCGCTTCGAAGCCGACAGTAAATAATACGGAGTCATATAAATATGTATAATTAATAAGATGGCTTTATATGATACATGTTACATTAAACATTACATATCGAATGCAATAACTTTTGTTTATTTATTTAAACAAATATTTTGATATTGTGTATTAATAAATAAAACTGTGCAAAAAGTTGGACTGGTTATAAAAAGAAATAGTTTAGTTAATGTTAACAAGTAGTTTATTATAATATTTTTTCTGTAATTCAAATTTGTGTCGATTTGAAGTTTATATTTTATATTATTTAAAGTTAATATGCTCGATTATATCCAAATATAATTATTTATTTTCTGGCATAAACAGTTGTGTTGGGTCAAAGAAGTCCTGAGTACTATTCTTATCTTTGTGGATGCTAGCACCTTACTTTTCAGGTAATTTCTGAACCTATTTTAAATTTGTCCATGGCCCTAGGTTGAATGTAAAAGAAGTGTGAAGAGGCAATGTTATAGAAATCTTAATAGTTTAGTACATTAAACACTGCCGCAGAAACATTCAAATTTGACAGTATATATATACAAGAAAACTAATATGGTCAAACTAAAACGTAACAGAAAATAATATTTTATGGACATTAGTGTTTATCTCGTTTTGATAAAAATATTTTACAGTTGATGTAGACAGAATGGTTTATGATTATTAAGCAGAACCTGGCTAGACAGTGTCAAGATCTTTATTAGATCTAATACATTATTTAAACGGTTAAGAGAAATGAAGTAAATTTAAATGTATTATATTGTCTTATTTAGCTAAGTTATAATGATGTCAAGGAATTTGTTATAATCTTTCCACTTTTTTAAATTTTATTATACTTTTTTTATATCTAAACAACAAGTTTTATAAATTTAGTATAATTTTAACAAAAGCTCGAATTTTATTATTATTATTACGTGTTCTTCAATCTTAATATCCATTGAAATCAAAATGTAATTGCCATTTTCTAATATTATCATTTTATTTGCCTGGATATAATAACTCCAATTTATATAAGTCGTTACACATAGTTTACGCAAATTACAAATGTGTCTGGAATATAATTACGTAGCATCGTATGCGAATGGCGCCATATTTGCTCTGAGTTGTAACGTTAAATTTAATATGATGGAAAGATAGCTTTATAACAGTTTATATTCACAATTTTCATATTATTTCAGATTTCATTATAGAATTGTTTGTACAATATCATCTTAAAGACAGCTAAAACAAAATAATGCCAACATAATGCCTCTAAGAAATCCTCAAACAAACTATTTGAGAAAATAAAATAGGCCACCGCAGAAAACGTTTTTATTCATTTTAATTTGAGCAAAAAAAATCCGACATTCTAAAAGTTCCGTATATCTCTATTTCTCTGAAATAAATAAGTGCATTTTTTTGAACAAGTTGATCATTAAAAATTCAGTTCTCCGATACAAGCTTGGACTGAAGAGTTAAAATCTATATACTTAGTCTGGCCATAATTACTGTTACAGTAACAAATAAACAAAATATTACTTTTGATTTTGGAATCTCTCATTTTTATATAATTGTTTTCTTATTTTTGCTCCAGTATATTTACAACATTTTGGTCTATTTAAACGGAGGTGGATGATAAAGAGACTCTAATCGTTATGATTGCATTACATAAAGTAGGTTTGGAGCCAAATACAATTCTTTAAATCTTCCTTACATCGTAATAACAACTATTTGGTATTAGTCAAATGATTGTGTTGTACTATTGACAGGTACAATGAAACCTCTTCTGTTTGTGACAGAAAAGATTTGGCCGTCCATGTAGTGTCATAGTCATAAAGGGCGATCAAAGCAGTAAGGGAAAGAATGCGAAGAAATCCTGATGAAGATAGCAATTAGAATGATGCTGCGTATTTTAAAAGATGACTAAGGACGTGCAGTCTATAAGAGATATCCTAGTCATTTCTTAATTGATAATTAAAAATAGAATAGGATTGTAAAATTAAAATAACTACTTAAGTTGTATGTAAAGGATGGTCAAAGGATTTTTTTTTTACTGACGAGAATGTTTTTACAACTGAACAATATTTAAAAAAACGTAATGACCGTATTTATGTTGAAAGCTCTAAAGAAGCTTGCCAGTTCGTCAACAGAGTAAAAAGTAGTCATTATCCGACTTCAATGATAGTTTGGTTTGGTGTTCGCTATGTAGGAGTAACTTAGCCATATTTTTGTGAAAAAAGTATCTAAACATCGTCACAAGTGTATGAAGATACCATTCTTGAGTAGGTAGTTAAGAGACCGCTTCAAATAAGCTTTATATATTTTTTATGGTTTCAGATTAATCTATTTAACTAACATACTTTGATAGTTATAAATGTTACGTACAATAAAAAAAAGATTTTCTTGTATTTAAAATATATTATTATAAAAGTCATTTCATTTATATATTTTTATTTATTTATTTAACTCCACGCCATATCCCTTGCGGGGTAGCCAGAGACGACGGAGCGCCAAACGCTACGGTCCCTGCATACCTCTTTCGCCTCGACCACAGACATTAACCTCTTCATACATGCCCTCCGGGGAGTCCTCATGCTTTTTACGTGAAATTGCAGAGTATTGAAGTGAACAAATATATATTTTTACTTATGTTATTATACTCATTTAATAGTAACGAGGAATAACATGTACATTAAATATGAAAAAAATACCAATTTCTACCATTTTAGTATAAGACACAGAAAGAAGAAAAATTGACTTTTTGTCTTTTGTTCTGTGTGTTCACATCACGGAAAAGTTGCTGAAAAGATTTTGGAAGAAATTGATATGGTTATAGGTTTCTGGTCAACAAGTGGGTTTAATTTTTAATAAAAAAACCTCATTTTTACGCAAAAACACAAAAACTGGTTAATAGATTACAATAAAACTAAAGATGCATGAATTTCTACAAAAGTTGTTTTGATAACAACTACTTATTGTGATAAAAGCTATGATAGGCAGTTTGCGATTTGAGACTGAGACAAACTTTTTGCCAACAGCTTATTTTTATAATACGATAAGTTTTATGTTTTCAAATGTTTTCTCTAAAGAATTTAGAGACTTGCAAAAAAGTATGCGTAATCTAAGGATTACATAAATAATTTTAAATCATATCACTGGGTATTTTAAATTGAAGTTATTATTTTTAAAAAGTAGAATTATGTATAATAAATCAGGTAAGAACGGGTTACTTATTTTAATTATATATTAAAACGCATGGATAATAGTTTACAGTTTTAAATCGTTGAGAAAAAATATCGATAAGCTTCCAATTGAATTAAAAATTTATTGATTAGCGAATTTGTATCGCATTAAAAACTCTACTTGCTTTGAAAAAAACTACCAATACTAATATAAAATCTGCTTATCTTCCGCTCAATGTAAATCAATTCCAAGAAAGTGTAACACGTTATATTTTATAAAATAATTTATCTATAAAAATCCAGAAACTAATAAATTAAAAAACTAATAAAAAAATAAGCTAATAATAAATAAAATTATTATAATTTCCGTAAGTAAAACATAGGTTTTACATAAGGAAATTATAGATGTTAAATGATGTTTCTATATTATGAAGTACTTTCTGATTAAAATTATAACTGAACAAATATTCGCTCATAATCTTCAACCGTTTTTTCAGTTGTAAAATAGAATTTGAAGGATCCTCTTAAAAAAGTCCGGAGGCGTTATTTTTCATCTAACCAACTTGTTATATAACAAGCACTTTTTAATGTAACAAAATATAAAGAATCGATTTATTTTATTTAATAAGGATAAAACTTTAATAAAGAAAATAATTATATATTTTTAAATATATAGGAGAGATATAAAAATGATAAAGGCTAAGTGTATAAGTACAAAAAAACGTCGAGGTCCTCCAATATCAAAATACTCTAATATTTAAAAAAGTTCTGCTGGGCGGTTAACGCTTACAATTATAATATTTGCCATAGTCATAAATTACCCATATGCATAGAAACATTTTATAGCAAATAAATTGCAATCAAATAATTAATAAATATGTCTTATTGCTTACATTACGTAAAGCGTAATAAATTATATTATATGATTATTTATTACATTTTGGGTAGACCTCGAAGAATTCGGTCTGCCCATTCATTTGTACCCGACTTTCGAATTTTGGAAAAATTTCTTCACAGGAGGTCTTCTTATGACCCCCTGAGTCCGAAATGACCATTGGTCAAAAAGTTTATATATATATATATGCGTGCGTGCGTCCAGATTCGACTTTTGTCAGCACGATAGCGGCCGCAGTTTCGCTCGAATCACTTTCAAACTTTGCACAAAAATCAACCATCTAAAAATGAAGGTCAAGTTCGTTAACCAGAGAAATCCGGCTACGGGGGCGCTAGGGTCTCACTTTTTCTGATTTCAGTTTTTCGACCATAACTTTTTCCCTATACAAAGAAGATCAATCGCGTTCATATTATATGATGTCTTTGATGAATACCTATAACTAATGTAAATAAACCGAAAACCTAACTTCAATAACTTAGTGCTGGGGGTAAAAAAACCGAAAATTTTTGGAAAAAAAATCATAACTTTTTTCTGGTAAACATTCTTACATCACAAGTATTTTTAATAGAAAGGTTATTTTTTACTCTAAATTTAGGTATCAAAAATTTTTCCGTAAACGGTACCGTTTCCGAGCAAAAAAATAAAAACCACTTTTAGCTTGAAAATTTAAAGTCGGTAAAACCACGCCAACTTTTTTCTGGCCAACATTCCCTCCTCGCAAATATTTTTAATAGAAAGGTTATTTTTTATTCTAAATTTAAGTACCAAAAGTATTTCCAAAAAAGATACCTTTTCCGAGAAAAAAAATAAAAACCGCTTTTTGCTTGAAAACTTTTGATGTAAACAACGGCATCATGTGTTATTCTTAGGTAGTGAGTTATATTTTAAACGAGTTACACACGAGGTCTACCCACGCGTGTCCCCCTGCGGGCACGGATTTTTTTTAACACTTTTATAATATTTTCTAGCAATGAGAAAGAGCAGTTTAAAGTATCTGCTTTTGTATACCTTGTTTTGTGTTGAAAAGCAAACTTTTCACTTCTAGAGGTGCATATACTCACTATTGGTGGATTTCGAATATTCTTATTTTATGAGATTAGGGACGGTTTTACTCTCTTCTTACTTACACTCAGGACTTACTTTACCCCGGTATTGTGAGAGGTATTCCAGTATTAATACATTCCAAAATTACCACTAAAATTTATATTCATCAATTAATTTGGAATCTCACAAAATTTATAATTTAAATACAGAATGAAACGTTATTCCTAAATCTTTAAATAACTTGAAGAAGAAACTTGTAAGAAATTAAACTTCAATCATAGTATAGAGAGATAGTAGTCTAATTTCTTACAAGATGAGATTTTTAAACATTTTTATTGTTACTCGACAAAGCTTAAAGCAAATTTGATTCGTTTATCCCAATAGCTATCTATCGTTTAAATTAATTTGTTAAGAGCTATTCTCACTTCACTACATTTTTGTGGCGAATTTCTATTTCGACACTATCTAGCTGCTATCTGTTCAACACCAATGAAAAATGCTCTTCACATCTGCACTGTTTTTCCTATTAGAATGAGATTCAACTACATTTTGTTATGTTCCACATCGTTTATCTTAGTTACACGTCTGCAAAGAGGATAAGGTTTTATTTAAGAGTGTGAATTAATATAAAAGGCTTTTTTAAGATCAATAGTCCTTCTCTTTCACCCTATATTAATGTTTCTAGCTAAGGATATATTTTAGTTCCAATAAATTTAATTGCATCAAACATTTTATTATACATTTAGAAACTATTTATTTCTTGATTAATTAAAGTTTGAAACCGTCGTATCTGCTGCTGACCTAATTGTTCTATATTTAAATTAACTCTGTATAAATATCTGACATTTTAATAAATTTTGGAACAATTTTGAGGTAAGTGTATTATTTAATACTTGATACTTAAAAATTGTACTCCAACAAATAAATCACGTGTAGGTATATAAGCAAACCTCCCGTTAATATTGTTTTTACAGTATTATACAATACATAATATGATGATATATAATAAAAATAAAGTAAAATCCTTTAAAAGTTTTTCATTCAAATGTTCTTTTCTTGTATCGCAACCCCATTAGTGCCGTTTAAAAGTGAAATGACACTGAAATATTGCATCATATTTTATTCAGCTTTGACACACGGTTGAAAGATATTAATAATAAAACAACATCGTATATGAGTACAGTGGATAATTCATGAAAAAAAAATATCATTTTACAGGTAACTTTGACAGTACTTTTAATTAAAGAAGGTTTTTATTGCAACGTATAAAACTGATAATTTTATTGTGTATTGCGAAAAATGGTCTTCATTAATATCAATGAGACAAGTGCTTATAATTAATGATTTTAGATGTTTATTTATTTTTTAATATGAGAGTTAGTTGTTTCTCAGTTTCAAGATAAATTTATAAACATCTGAACTTAAACGTCATTTAATATCTTATATAAAAATTAGATCTTTACGATGGACTCTCTCAATAAAGATTTCTTTATACGTCATAATATTATAATAAACGTAAAAAACTTATTGACTCTTATGATTTGCATCAATATTTTATGTTAATAGAAAAAAATGTGCATATTTGTAACATATTCTGAAAGACAAAAAATATAGCCATAATGTGAAAAACATTTGCAGTATCAAGATTACTTTCAATAATTTACTATAACTAATTTAGCCGGAAACAGATAAACGTATTTGGCTTTAAAATATGTCTATTTTAATCTTACAAAATTTATCAGTAATAAAATCAAATATATAATCAGACAAGATGATATGTACGTAGGTCAACCTATTACTATATGTTTTATCTTACGAGCACGCATAATGTATGCTCTGTTGTGCCTCGAATATAAACTCCGTTGTGGTGGAGCCATCATATCGGGTGTATTACACTCTCAGGACAATGGGAGCATATTTCAAATTTTACTTGGTCATAATTTACTTTCCGTGTACTTTATATAATAATTTAAGCAATACAGCTTATAGTTAGCCTTCCTTTTTTATATACATGTCTTTTTCTTTATTATTCTTTTCCCTAAATGTTATCTTTTTATATTTCAAATTGCTTAATGGTATAATGCAGTTTAATCTTAATTATATGAAGGAATATCTAAAGTCCTAAAATGTTGTCGAAATAATTTTTTAAAAACAAAATCAAATAAGGTCCATATATATAACATAATAATATTTAAATAGCAAAACGTTATGTTGAGTAAAAATTACCTCACATCAAAGAGTGCCGTTACAATCCACCCCATGGCGCCTCGAAGCCGACAGCACTATTATGATCAAATGATACCGACCCATATCAATATGTATAATTAAAAACGTGGTTTAACATTATGCCTATTACATTGAAAATTACACATTGGGTGCAACAACTTTTGTTTATTGAGATATAAAAGAGTATTATGATAAGATAAGTGTATAATAAATAAACCGGTGCAAAAAAGTTGATTTGTTGTTGTTGTTGTTACGAGTATATCTGTATTTAGGCACAGGCATTTTTTTCGTGGGTAGGCGTGAATAAGTGTACACGTACTTTGTGCTGTCTTAATATATCTATATTTTTAAATAAATAATGAGCAATCGTTTTTTTAGGTTTTAATTTACTATTTATCATTAGATAATTAGTATTTTATAATTACAATTAATAATTGTCACACTACGAGTGCAATTTCGATTAAAATATTTACCTTCGTATCGGTTTGAAAAAAACTTTTTTTTATGTTAGGGGAGGGCAACCGAGCTTGCGGGTCACCGTTGATATGTGATTACTGACGCTCATGATCTCTTACAACATCCGAGGATTCTAACTAATTAAACATTTGAGAAACATAACTAAATTTTAATCATACTTTTACTTATAGTTTAAGGTAGTTTATCAATCTTGCAAAGCTATTTTATATTCATCTTTTTATTAATAATAATGTGTACAACGTTACAATTAATAAAAAGACAAATATTTCAAATTAAAATTGTTTTAATATAATGTTTACACATAACACAATAGCAGTTATCATTATAATTTGTCACTTGTCACTTGGCTTGAAGTTTTATAGCTATACAGGCATAACACATCTGACATTTAACATTTTGTAATGGATTGTCTACAAATCATAAAACCTCTTTACACTTTAAAGTCGAGATATTTGCAAAATAATTTGTCATAATGATATTCATTTTTTCACGCTAGATTTGAATCTAGTTATTTGTAATTAAGGGTACTTATATAGGTTATACTTTATTTGTGCTTCATTTATTTTTTGTATTCTTTTTAAAATTATTTGACAGACTGTGCAGGTAGTTTTTCCTATTATACAATTTTATTATTATTTGTATTTATTGTATTATTGTAATTATATATAGCATTTTGCATATTAAAATTTGTAATCAATCTTATATATCGATTATATATATATTTGGTTTTGTAATTACAAATTTATGTCTGATTTAAGTAATCCATATTATTCTGAATGTAGTTCAAATTCATTTTACTCAGACACAAATCTCTTAGTTCCGTCTCGGCGGGATGAGTTCTTAAATGAACTTAGGACTACTAATAATTATTTCAACTATTGCCACATGATAGCGCAAAGTATATCCTTGCACTTCTCTTATTTTTCTTACAGTTTGTCACATAGTGTCTTTCAAGCTATTCTAATTTCTAACCTAATCCATAAATTTTACATTTCATTATTTGCCCGGCTATATATAATATTATTTTTTTCTGACCTGATGAGTGGTGGTGTTGCTATTTACTTGTGCTTAAATATAATTCACAAAATTGTAACTACCTCCATCTCTATCTATTCTGCATCTGCGAATTTTTATTTCTCGTAGATAATTCAAAGCTTTTCTTGGGGTTCTGTACTGGTTACTTTACTGATTCAGAATCAAGTTTAGAAAGTCTTACTTCGTAGTATGTAGATCATATAGTCATGGGAGACTTAAACACCAACCTACTCATAAATTCGCCTTCTTCCCGTAAACTGAAATCCATCATTCACTCGGTTTCACTAACTGTCCTACCTCTAAATCCTGCCCATGTTAACATACTTTCTCGCGGTACTTGGATTGATTTAATCCTTGTATCTTGAAAAGACAAAGTTGTAAATCATGGTCAAATACCTGCTACTATCTTCTCTAGATATGACCTCTTATTTATTTCTAACTCTTTCAAGCCTCTCAAACTTTACCCTACAGTGTTGCATGCAGTGTTGCGGAAATTCTCTAAATTAAACATAGACAGCTTTCTTGTGTTATTCTTGTGGATGCTGCTCTTATCAACTGGTTCTTATTATTCTTTATTATTCTTATTCTTATTATTCTTATGTTCTTAATACTACAAATTTAGAAATAGTGCCAGAATACTTTTTTAAAGAAGTATTATACATTTATAAAAAGTATGTATCAGTGAAAGATGTCAAACTGCGTCATTACCCTTCACCTTGGACAACAGAACAGATCAAAGCAGCAATGAAAAAACGGGATTGTTATTTGCGAGAAAAACTGGATACACTATTTTCTATTCTATTCTATCTGCAATAATTGGGTTTAGAATAGTAATTTATATTTACTCTGGAGTACTTATTAAACATGCGTCATCTTAAAATGTAGGTAAATATATAATTATTGTAACATCATTATGTCAATGAGTGTAATGATTCTATTCAATTAATTAATTTAAATATTCATACTTTTAATAATTTTATATGAACTGTTTATTTCATGCCTTATTTAATATCATATTTGATGTATCTATATGCTTTTAAAACATATTATTAAAAAAAAAAACAGTTTGATTTTAATACACTGCAATATCATATAATAGCAATAAATTTAATATTTAATATTTCGTCTATAGATCTTGTTACAGTAATTATCAATTCTATATATTTTAGATAAACTAATTACCAAATAATTATTAGTAATCTCTTTATAATGTCAATAGTATTATTAATATTGTATTTAAACTAAATGCTAATATTTCTCTCAGATCATCATCCATTTATCCTTCTCGCAATTATTTAGGGTCGATGTAATATATCTCACAAATTTCAAGTATTTTGGAAAATGTTACTCGGACCGGTCTCGAGCTTAATGGTACTTCCGCCACCTTTCGATATCCACTTTTATTCTTGTACTTTTCCGGCTTGGAAGGATGTAGGGCGGTCCTATTCTAAGCAGTGACTGCACTGCACTCAATATTATTATCCAATGTGATTATTTTTAATATGATGTCTGCAAATTAAAATGATTAATGTTATTTTTTTTAATATTTATCCTTAATATGTAATAGGAAAAAGAGGACCTCATAAGCTTTCTTGTAGAACTCTTATATTAACTATACAGGTAATATTATAAATATTTGATATTTCAACAATCCTTTCTGACTTTTCAAGTAACTTCTAAAGCTAATTAAAATTTCTCTACAGTCCGTAGTTTACTGTAAATAAAATGTGACGCGGCGAATTAAATTAAGTTTAAACATGGTAATAGAAGTACTCATATTTAGGTTTTTTTTTAATATATTTATTGTATTCAGAAAATATTGTCGGCAGAAATATTCAAAAATATTGATATGGACACACTTAAATGTAACAGAACATAATACCTTATATGTAATTTTAAACGAAATAATACATAACTTTATTAGTATTAAGCAGACTCTGTCTAGACAGTGTCAAGATCGCTTTATTTAATCGATTAAGAGAGATGAATTAAATTTAAATGTACCATAATGTAATTAGATCTTAATTGGCTCCAGTTGTAACGATATATCCTAATTCTTAATTATCTTTCTAATTTTTGAATAAATTTTATGCTATATTTAAATCAGCACAATTATTTTTGTTTTTTACGGAATGTTTCAAATATATTAATGGTATTTATAAGTCATCTTCTGTCTTAATATCTATTAAAAGCCAAAAGATAATTGCCATTTTCTAATATTATCATTTTATTTGCCTGGATATAATAACTCCAATTTATATAAGTCGTTACACATAGTTTACGCAAATTACAAATGTGTCTGGAATATAATTACGTAGCATCGTATGCGAATGGCGCCATATTTGCTCTGAGTTGTAACGTTAAATTTGATACGATAGAAAGCTAGGTTTATAAGATTTAATTTAAAGTTAATTTTCATATTATTTTAAGCAATGAGTATGAATTTGTTTATAAAATTTTTTATTGTAAATTTATATAAATTTTTTTAAGATTGTTAAAACAAAATATAAATGCCTTTACGAGTTCCAGTAACAGACTATTTGAGAAGCTAAAGTAGGCCACGGAGACAATGTTTTTAATTAATTTTACTTTGTGCAAAATAAAAATTTATCGAACTTTTTTAAAGTTCCGTATATTCGTATTTGTGAGATAAATAAGTGCGCAGTTTGATCAAGTTGACCATTAATAATTCAGTTCCCGGATAAAAGCTTGGGGTGAAAAGAGTTTAAATTTAACTATTAAATATATATTTATTATTTTCAATTCTTTAACTTAAAACACATTTCATAAATGTAGAAAGGAGAAGTTTCATTTGTTATTTATTACATGGTAGTGCATATTATAATATAAACATTTTAAAATATAAAGTTTCTCTACTAGTAAGGAAAATCAAAATACATTTTTATTCAAAATGATTTTCTCAAAATTTTAAAATAAACTTAAAATATTTTTTTTCTAGCAACAAACGCTTTTACTTTAAATTGCTATATGTATTGCTATATGTAAATACTGTTTGTATTCATTGATATTTTGATATAATGAAAAAGATACACATGAAGTAATTGTAATTTTTAATTTATTGAAAAAATATAATAGCAAAAATGCTTGCTGCAAATTTAACTCAATAAATATATATGTAAATTTTTTGTATATTATTAAATAGTAACTAGGAAAAATATTAAGTCGAAGTGCGGAAACCAAAAAAAAGTCTATTTGTAGATCTTTTTCTTCGCATCACAAAATATTACTGGACAATTTCTAAACAAATTGATATAGATTCTCTGGTCAAAACTTTTTTTATTCCGAAAAAATTTCCTAATTTTAATGAACACAAAAATTTATTAATTGATTACAGAAAAATTAAACATGATTTGTAAAAAAGTTCTTATAGTTTTTTGTTATTGATGATAGGCAGTTTGGTTATGATTCTACTCTGAGTAAAAAAGAAGGTAGACAAAGACGCCGGCAACAGCTTATTATTCTACAATAGGATTAGCTTTATATTTTCGAATACTGAACATGTTTGCTCTAGAGATTTTAGAATCATTTTATATAAGACTTGAATACTAAGCTTAAACGTAAATAAAGCATTTATCTGATTTTAGAAAAATATACCTCTAACTTTAAGAATGTTATGGAAAATATTTTTATTTCTCGCAAATAAGTAATACAAATCAGAATATAACATTTCTTATACTTGTTTTTATGTTATATTAAAACTAAAGAATCACAGTGTACAATTTCAAAGTATTGAATAGATATATGCTTACAATTCAATTCATAGTCTATTGATTAGAGAGAGCGTGACGTATCAACAACTCTACGTGCTTACTTTGAAAAACTTTGATATCTTCCGCTCAAAGAAAATGCAACAAAAAATATATGTTATAAAATTTCTCTATATCCAGAGAGTTATAAAGTTTAAAATGATTAATAACTTTAATAATGAATGATTAATAATTTAATACTTTCCATTTAAAATTATAACTGAACAAATGTTAGCTTATAAGCTTCAACTGTTTTGTCAGTTGCAAAAAGTAGCATTGGGAGGATCCTCTTGAAAAAGTCCGGAGGCGTTATCTTTCATCTAACCATCTTGTTATAAAAGAAAGTCTTTTCATTGTAACAAAACATAATGCACCGATTTATTTTATTTAATAAGTATTAAACCTTATTGAAGAATCGAAAATAAATATTTTTTATAGCTTGACATATGGGTATATTGGAGTCTTTAGAGAGATACCTTTTAATTTTACTTCATTGAAGTAGTTTTGAAAATCTATGTAAAATATGTAAAAAGTGACAAAAATTTTTACTAATATTTACAATAGATCTGCGAGATTGATAAAGCCTATATTTTTATTACAATAATTACCACAGTGATAAATAGTGTATATGCTATAAAAGTGTTGGAAAATTTATTTAATTAATATGAATTAAAAAAGTAAATAGAAGATTATTTACAAAAATCTCTATTAACAGAAACATGTTAAGGTCAGACAGATAAATCGTAAATCAGATTATTAATAAATGTTTAATTTCTTACATAACGTAAACCGTAATTAATTATAAACCTTGGAAATAACATTATTTATTATATTTCTTAAATTTTTTATAATGTTTTGTGACAATAAGTATAAAAAGCTGTATAAAATATTAGCTTTGAAATATATTTTATACTGAAAAGCAAATTTTTCACTTCTTAGAGATGCGTATTAACACGAGTATCAAGAATTTATTTTATGAATCTCTTTTACTATTATTATAGTATTCAGAATATACTTATATATATTTTTTTCTTTTAGGGAATATCTCTACTTTTGACACTTACTTTAAGTTTTGCGAGAGTCAGTCCAGTATACAAGATGCTGATCTTTCATATAATTTAAATACAAGATGAAAAGTTAATTCTTAAGCATTAAATTACTTGACTAATGATTGCAGTCTCATTTTTCACATGATGAGATTTAAAAAAAGAAATTGAATGTTATGAGCATGATCATTTTGATATGACAAAGCTAAAAGCAATTTCGATTCTTTTATCGTAATAGGTATCTATCGATTAAGTTAACTTGTTAAGAGCTATTCACACTTCACTACATTTATGTGGCGAATTTCTATTTCGACACTTGAAAACACACACACTGTTTTTCCTATTAGAATGAGATTCAACTACATTTTGTTATGTTCCACATCGTTTATCTTAGTTACACGTCTGCAAAGAGGATAAGGTTTTATTTAAGAGTGTGAATTAATATAAAAGGCTTTTTTAAGTTTAATAGATCTCTTTTTTTTCTCTTTTCCTTTATTAACGTTATAAAATACTGATACATATCATTTGCATTAAATCTAATTGAATAAAAGATTAAATTTTATATTTAGAAACTGATTATTTCCTAATTAATGAAATTTTGAAATGGCCTTATCTGCTGCTGACCTAATTGTATTATATTTAATATTATTTATATATAAATATCCGATATGTAAATAAAATTTGGGACGTATTTTTATATTATAATACCAATTATGTTATTTAAAACTGTGTATTCTAACTATTTCTATTCTAGTAGCTAATACTTTTATTTTACTTAAGTATTGATTTACTTTTATCTTTTCCTCTTTGAATCAATACCAGTGATCACTTGTATACATCAAATGAAAGTGTCAAAAGGGCCTATTTTGAAACCATTCTTATCAAAATAAGCACATCTGTGAAGACACTTTCCAACTTAAAAATAAGAGTAAAATCACATTTAGGTATAAACGAATACCTTGCCCTAATATTTTTTATATGAAATAAATCATAAGATATTAAATAATTAAAATATATAAATTATTCAAGTTAAATCTGTTACAAGTATTTTTATTCAAATCTTCTTTTGTTCTATCGCATCCCCATTAGTGGCGTGTAAAAGTGAAATGACACTGAATTATTGCATCATATTTTATACAGCTTTGACACACGGTTGAAGGTTTTTCTTTGACGACGGATTTAATTAATTAAAAAACAGAACAAAATCTTTTATGAATGGAAACAGTGAATATTTAATATTATTGAAAAGGAGACTTTGATAGTACTTTTTATGAAAGTACTTTTTTATTTCAACGTTAAAAAGTGACAATTTTGCTCTTTTGAAGAAATAGTCATCATTAATATAAGATACAAGTGCTTATTATCTTAGGATGAATTATTTTAGATTCTTATTCTTATTCAATAAAGGGTATTTTAACCAAGTATGATAAAACAGAAAATATTCACATTCCTCTAAGAGTCTCGTACTGAGATAGGTCTATTGCACTTAGCTTTTATATTCGAGGCTCAAAGGAGCATACATTATGCGTGCTCGTAAAATAAAATATATGATAATACCTCATGTAACATAATTTCTGATTCTGAATCGAACTCAAAGTGGTAACCATAATATTTTTACATTTGGGAAATAAGATAAATTTATAAACTTCTAAATCGAAGTTTCATGGAACAATATCTATTCGATAAATATAAGATATTTTCGATGGACCGGGACGATTATTTTCGTTTGCCAAACGTCCAAGCCTTCAGCTGTCTTTTCTCGCAAACTATACATCTGCTCAATTTTTCTATCAAAATGAAA